>OU383779.1:51958912-53348079 GCA_910950805.1 Acrocephalus scirpaceus scirpaceus | reverse complement strand
TTTATGTACCTGTCCTAAAACATTACATTTACATTTAAGTTTTGCGTATTACATAAAACTTTACATTACATTTACATTTAAGTCCTCAAAATTTTTGATGTGCCTCCCTGAAGTATTTCTAAACACTTTCTGGCCATTTCAAAGTTCTGCAAAATTAATGTATAAACCTTTGCAAATGACGTATCTAAGAAGTGTAAATTAGCAGTGTAATTCTTACATTGGTTCTTATTTTCTAAGTTGTTCTTACATTAAGTTATTCTGATGATGGGTAATTCTTACTGTTAAAATTTGTGTTTGGTTAATTTGAATGTGTTTGTCTCTAATGATGACGGTTCAGTCCTGTGACAGTTTACACTTGATCAAAGGAATCAGATGCACAGGGTATTTTCCTTCTCAAATCAAGATGAAAGCTGTGCTTTCTAAACAGAACAAACTTTAGCGATAAAAAACAAATAAAAATTTGTGTTTGCTAAAGAAAAAATTTCTCCAATTGTTCTGCAATTTCTGAGATCTTTTCTATTATCTTTTCAAAAAGAGGAACAGACGTGTTCTATGAAGCAGAACTTACATCCCTCTCCTGCTTGTCCTAAAATATTCAGGGGCTCACACTCACTTTTCTGTTACAGCACCAGAATGGGACTATGTACCAAAATATTTACCTCCTATCACTCTCTCAGTGTTTCTTTTTTTTGGCACTGGTTTACAAGATATTGTTCCTCATTCTCAGGTATTAAGTTATAAGGAGATCCTAAATGAGTGGTTTATCTGCATTCAGAAAATGCTTTAAGAGGCCTTGGTTTAGTGCCTAATTATATGGCTTCAGACTTCTGATTTTTTTCCTGATTTTTTGTATTTGTCACAGCTTTTATTTCATGTTTGAGTTTAGAATCTTTATTAAAAAGGAGTAATTTTGCCTAAAATCTTGCAAAATTCTACTAAAAAAAGGAATTCAATATTATAGTAAAAATAGGTGATATTCTTGTTGCTGAATGACAGTATAGACAGGGTTTTTAATCACAATACCATGAGGTATTAATTCAAGTGATTCTGAATGCTTGAGAAGTAAAACTGTGCAGTTGTATGGAATACCACATTTCTAATCAAAACAAGTAATGTAATCGGGATTATTTGACAGATTCTACTTTCTTAGCACTTGTTGCCTGGTATTGATCATAAATACTCTTCTCCATTCTCTCAGAAGAATCCTATATTTTAATTCTTCTTTTACTTGCACTGCTCTTCAGTTAACTGGCTTAATTCTATCTAGCCCTATTACCCCATTGACTACGAAGTGCATCAGCAGCTAGTTCATATTGGGACCATATGAACACCCACATTCTATCCCACAAACATCAAACCATTAGACCCATTAATGTTTGTCATTTACTCACATTTTTGACAGGCACAATAATATTTCCTTCACTCACAGGCCAAGAATAGCATTGGAACATTCTGGGGAAAACTGAAAGGTATTCTGTGCCTGGAAATACTATTGAAGAGATGAGGAAAAAAAAATAATCTGAATCATTATTGTTACCTGCAGTCTGGCCAATGTCATAATGAGGGAAACTGAGAGTAAAAACAAAAACAAAAACCCCTAAGAGCTAGATTTTAATGAAGAATTGTTTATTTTCTTTAATTAAATTCCTAAGTTTGAGATGTTAGGGGTTTTTTATGGAGCCTATACTCACCAGGCAGGCCTTCTCATAGTCATCTCCATTTTAATTACTTGATTACTTTCATGAGAGAAGAAACTGTATCAGCTTTTATTTCAGATTGGAAGGGAAAAAAAATCTTCTATGTGTCAGTCTCAACAGTTTATATTTGTAGTTTGAAGGAGAGCAGTCAAGGTCAAATAAGTAGCTCTGCGTCCACTGCATAAAAAGATGCCCCTAGACCTATAGGCACCAATTTCTTAATAATTATGACAAACCAAGGATAGTTAATCTTGGAACACAAAACATACAAGCCTCAAACTAAAGCCCACTCAAGTCAGCAAACTAAGCCCCTTCATTTGCTCAGCTTGTTGATAAGTCTTTCTGCTCCCCAGGGACATGAAGCCATCCACCCAGTCTTTCCTCACCCAGGTCTCGATTAGAAGTGATACACATTCTGAAATAGTGCTTATCTATGCTACTATTTTCAGCTGTAGGCGTCAATAATGGCATTTTTATATCCTTGAAAAAATGCTTTAAAAGAAGCAAAATTTAATCTACAATAAGAGTGGAATATAAATATTGCTTAACACAAGGTAACAGAATAGTTTTGTGTGTACTTGAAATAGTATATGCAGTTTATGCTCCCATATAATATTTTTTTTTTGGTCAGAAATTAGTTATCTTATATGCTCCACATAATTCAGATCTCTGGCATTAAAAAAATATATATATAACAGCTAACCTGTTCTAATTCTATACAGGCCAATACGCAGGCCAGTGTGTCTCTGTGTATATAAAACTTATAAAGTAACCCTTTGGAAATAAAATTACTCAGAAATAATTACATATTATGAAATCAGGTTTAATGTATAGGTACATATTTGATTTGTTCTGATTTTGTACAATATTCCCATCAGAGCAACCTGGGAAGTGAGGAATCCAATATCCATTTGAAATTTCTGAGACACTTTCTTAATTTAAAAAATTTATTACACTTTGTAATCTTTAACTTCCAATTTGACACTGCTGCATTTAATAAGTAACTGAGTATGTAGCAACTACCACATCTCTGTACAGGTGAGGTTGCTGTTCATGGCAGAAGCTGTTGGTTGAAGATGCACAAGAGCCAGACTACTGAATTCCTCATGCAGAATTGGATTCTGACACTTCAGCCTCACACAGCATAAAGAAATCTTCAGGGACTGAACCCTTTACCATAGCTTGAAATGAATCCAACTCACCAAGGACTTCAATCTGGGCAGACATAATGCCTTTGTTCATCCAAGAAAGTATCCTGAAATCAGTCAAATCTGGTCTGATGGTAAGGTCAAACCCTACTTTTTGGCACATATAGTAGCAATATCATAATTCAACATTACAAACTGATTCAAAATATCATTACTACATTATCAAAAGATGCTGGCTTTTTGGAACTGAGTCAAAACTACATCTTCTGCCCTCCAGACCTTCAGTACACATGCCCAACCTTGGGCACCTTATCAGATATTTGAAGGGTTTTTTGGAATGGGAATTTTAGTGCCTGCTGAAACTGGCCCCCCAAATGCTCATGTCCTGAAGTTAAACAACTTACTCACACTGCTGTGATGCTTGACCCACTTCTCAGTGCTCATGAATTATGTTTGAAACGACATGATTAGAAAACAAGGATCACAAGCTAGGTGTTCTTATAAAGCACTTAAAAGAAAACATATCACTGAAATAAAAATTGAAAATCACTTTCTGTTTAATTTCATCTTTTATTTTCAACTGATCTTTCAGCCTTATAGGTTTCTGGGGAGAGAAAAAACAAAACAAAACAAAACAAACAAACAAACCAAAAACCAAAAAAAACACTGATACTCCTTGGGATTTGAGACCAGTACACAGCTGATACCTCACACTATACTTTGAAAGCTCTTAGTATTGACCTTTGAATGAAATGTCAAATGCTGACTGATCCTGTTGCATAAACTACAGATTAGAGTTTATATTTAAGGAAGACCAGGTTTATGTAGTTATCCCAAAAATATGCAACATAAACTCATTATTTGATACAATTGACAGCCTACTTCAGCAGGATCTCAGCTTCTCTAATTCTCAACATTCTCTTATATTTGGAAAGCCACAGAGCTGCTGATGTGATGTTGGTTTTCTATACTGCTTCTGAAGGTAGAATGCCACCCACTAAGACTGCCACCAACCCGCAATCTAGGCTATTCTTGACAAGGTCTCATGAAAATAATGACCAAACCTAACCCAGCTTCTGCTGTGTGAAAATCATAACCTTGAGTTCAGTGTCTAATCCTGGGATGAAATGTCAGCATTCCCAAAAATATTGCAAAATTGTCATTATCTAAATTTTCTCAAACGGCCATTGTCTATAGGGGAATTCAGAAGCTGAAGCTTTGTGACTTGCATGGTAAGGCTGTGGCTGCTAAAAATGAACAGTTGCTAATTGATACGGGCTTTAAAATGAAGAAATCTGGTGTTTGAGATCCTGTTTTGATCTTTTTTACTTTCACACGTGTGCCCTTCTGTATCCTGTGGATCTTCTATGTGGCTCGGTGGGTACATGCTCCACATGGTATTCTCTCTTTCTGATGTTAAAATACAGCACATAGGCTCTTACACATGGTGTAGGAACCTCTCTTTGATGGACATATAATCAAGCAGGAATTTGAAATATGTCCAAGACTTTGCTTTTATTTCTTGGCTATTGGACATAAGTGTGAATTTAGCCTATAAAATTTATTCCTTTTTTATAGTATTAGATAAATTGAAATAAGTGGGAAAATCCTTCTTCTTAATTCCTTCTCCTGCAGTCAGTTCCACAAAGTGTGGTTTAAGCTATCAGTACTTAAACATATATTATATAATACCATTGTCAATAACAGACATTTTTAGGAACTCTTTTATTCCAGGAAAGAACAGAAGTGTGTTTCTTTCCTTTCTCTTTTAGTCTTACAAATCAGTGCCATTACACCCACTGGTTTTTTCCTATTTGAGCACACTTCATTAACTCCCATGTGTCACTCATTCCAGCCTGCACAATAAAATACTTGTCATCCAATAAAATTTCTCAAAATTTCCCCTCTATCAAGGTAGTTTCCACTATTATTTGTTGTAAACATATTTGTGAGCAGTTCTTCTAAGCACCTATTTGAAGCATTATATTCATATACTATATATTATTTGTTAATATTTTATTTGCATGCATGTTTATGTAAAAACATCTCTATTCTATTTTAAAGTATTTAAAATATAATTTAATCAAGCATGTTTATTTTAACTTTCCTCTTTTTTTGTTGTTTTCCTCTAAATTGAAATAACCTTTCCTGCTTGGAATGGACTATCCTCCTCAGTAACTAAAGCTTTATCACTAAGTGTAAACTGCAATAAGAATAGCATGTTACTGTAGCATTAGTGGAGCATTTTTACCAGGAAGCAAACAACTATTCAGTTATTCTGCTCAATTATTTTTCAAGTTACAAAAGCATATTCCATCCTAGAAGAAAGTTGAAGCCCAAGGAATTTGTTTTTCTTATAAAATGCAGCGGAAAGATAAAATATATAGGCATGAAAAAATGTAAATTTTTTTAAAGTATTGAAATATTATTCTACATGAATAAAATAGTAATCTGACAAAGAGTGAAACAAATGGACAATTCTGAACAAAAACTCTATTGAAATAAATTATTTCATTTAAATTTCTAGCACCACCACCCCCTTCCAGCCCTCATCAATAGTCAATTCACTTGTCCCAGATCTACATGAGGTCACTCAGATGGCCTTGGATCCTTTTGCAATTTCTTAGCACCCAAAAGAATGTAAGTAGAACTCGTGTTCTGGCTCCAAATGTACAAGGTCATAAGGTTCTTCTGAGGAAGAAATTTTACAGAGTTTCAGTAATACTGCAGTTCATGTTATGCTGCCAGTGATCACCAAACAAGTAATGTTGATTCAGTTATCCAAAACCAAAATATTTCTTAAGCACATCTGCAAGAAATGTGACAACAGAAAAAAACCCTACCAATCACTAGGCCTCAAATATTCTGTGTAAAATATCGCAGTATCTGCTGTTCAAAAGGCAGACTGATTAAATATCAATACCTGCTTTGCAAGGGTTGTGAATTTTGTCTCACTATTGTGTCTGTAATATGATCTTGCAGTGGTTGAGAGTATTGCAGAAAACAAACCACAGAACTGCAGCGCATCAGAGGCTCAAGCCACCACAGAGCAAGCCCAGCATCCAACTATTGTCCTTTTATTCTCTGGAACTGCTGGAGGTTTATGCCTGGTTTGGTTTTGATGGCCTTTGTCTAACTTACACTATGATCTACAGTCCTTGCTCTGTTTAACCCTTCTTTAAGCTGTGTAGACCACGCATTCAAGGCCTGTGCCTAATACACTGACCATGTCAGAATTATAGCCCACCCAGCATTATTTCCAAAACAGAGACCGGTTAATTTATCAGACTCCCTCTTAACAAGCACATATCAGGGACAATTCAGCAGCTACTCTTTCCTTTGCTACAAATATTAGTTTCCCAACTTAGAACAAACAAAATCATTGTAAAAATATATCTTTTAAAATACAATAAAATGTATCAATCTTTTTATTAAGTGATGAAAATAACACTGAATTTTCTATTAACAAAGTTTTATATTATACTTTCAAAAATACTCTTGCTTTTTAAATTTTACTTACAGAGGAATATATTTTAATGTGGAAAGTAACTGATATCAAATCAAGCCTGATCTCCAGATAAATGAACCAAACCAAGATAAAGTGAAAATACTGAAGACACATTAGGCAGTTTGCTGATCACTAAGATCAAAATCAATACAAAGTGTAAAACTTCAAGAGATAAACAGTAGTGTATTCTTGTTTTCTACAAGGATAACACAGAGTACTAACTAGAGACAATACCATATGCTTTTAACTTTCAATTCAAATGGAAAAGGTTTACTCTTCAATCCCTACTTATATAAGAATGGAGCATGGCTGTAGAGAAACAAAACTGCAAATATTGAATAGAAATTCTTTTTCTTAAATACATGGAAGGGTATTAATATGCTGTTTTTCTTTGTTCTTTAGTTTCTTTCTTTGTGAATAACTGGCTGAATTCATGAGCACCACACGAGAGCTGCTAAGAAGTCAGCAAACATTTTATTACTCCAAAACAGGGCTTCAGAACAGACCTCCTTGTGAAAATGATGATGCACAGCCAAAACTAGAGTATTACCTGTAGAAAAACCCATATTTCACAATTCTTCTCATTCTTCTGCACTATTAGAAGCTTTTCCTTAACCCACTCTTTATGTCATAAATACATGTGACATTGAGTAGCTCTTTCAAAAGATTCCTGGATTCAGCAAAAAAATCAAGCTAAAGAACATTAGGACACAGAAATAGGAGAAAAAAAATAAATTGGATAGCTAATGAGTATTGGGAGTTTTTCCTCAGTTACCAAGCAAAGAGGAGGTCCACACCAAGCCATGTGGGTATGTTGTGGAAGCAGGAGGGCATGCTTTTAGTGGTAGAGTTGTTCCTATTCTTGGTTATTCTTCAGGAGCCAGAATTTTCTTTCCCCCTTTTATTTGACTGTCCTCAATTTTATTTTGGAGATCTGATGCCCTACAGCCTTCATATTCTTACTGGAAGAGCATTCTTTAGAACAGTCCCAAGCTAATTCTCATGTTGCAAAATATTTTTGGTTTCCCAGTATGAAAACATCCTTAATACCTGATTCTATATCTTTATGGACATACTAGTCCGAAGATATTGGAGGAATGGGAAGCATTCTAGTTGTTAAAGTCTCTTTACAGCCTCTGCCCTACAATAACATTCTTACTTTTTTTATTTTTTGTATCTCCAGCAAAAGCTACTTTTGTACTGGTGAATAAAGTCCATTGTTAAAAACAAGAAATTCAGGAGCTTGTTTTTATTTTAGTGATGTCTAGGGCTACACCACAGAAGGAACTGTAAAATATTCCTTTACTGCTCCTTCATTTTAGTGACATAGAAACTTTAATCCGTATCAAAGAAATTCCACATGAAAAATATTCATGGACAGTGCTGGATATACAAGAAAATATGCATATATTTCTATTTTTTGAAAGAACCAATAGATCACCATGTAGTCACATCTAGTAAATCCTTAGCCCAACAGTCCATCTCTCTGAAGAAACATCCACCAGAAATATTTACCAGGTTCTCCATATTTTGAGTTCAAAAAGCATTCTCAATAGTATGAAGGATTTTTTCAACTTTTTCAACTTACAAGTTAGTGGAAACCATCCTTTTTAACACTTTTAAAAGCTGCTATAGAAACCCCATTAAAATATAACAACAACAACAGCAACTTTTTTTATGTTATGCCCTATTCAGCTGATACTGTCCTTTTGGAAAGCCAATGACTTGTTAGTACCTCTCGCAGGAGTGTGAACAGATGCGTCCCTGACAGGCGATGGATGGTCAGGGTCCATCTGGCCAGTGCAGCTTGGACAGAAATGATGTATACAGCTTCATCAGCGAATGACTGTCATCAATCCTGTGCCATGGATAGCGTAAATGACAGCTACTCTGCAGCTGAGGCCCAGGTGTGAGAACCAAGAAGGGGCTGATTTAAGAATGCTGGGTAATCAGGAATGTATAGTCTCCAGGACTTTAATTTGTATCTTTAACCCCCTATAAATATCCCTGTATGCTGTAGGAGGTATGTGTTTTTAAAGAGTCCGATAGTGAAATTAGCTTCAGGATGACAGACATTCTTTGCTCTCTTGTAACTGCTGATTACCCCAGTTCCCAGTGTACATTAGCAAATGCATGCTGAGCTTTGGTCACTGTACTGTGGGCTCCTCAATTTAATTATTACCTCATTGATTTTTCATGTATTTCAATTTTCTTTTCTTCAAGTCACAGTGACTGTCCTATTGGGGGCAATGTTTGTTTTTTTCTTTCCAAGATTTCCTTGTGGAATTTATTATGAATTCAAGGATTTATTTTTCTTAAAACCATCAGGAACTCATATTTGCTTAGCCTGTCAGTTCATAGGCAGTTAGATGCATAAACCCTTAAAATGAAACTGAACTTTATGGTTAAAGCTAGATATAAACAGAAAACAAAAATGCATTGACCACTGGTATTAAAGATACCTGTGTTTTTTAAAATGGCCCCTTTTTAGCATGCATCAAAGAGCATGCATAATTTGCATTTATTAGCATTTTATTATTTCATAGCATTAGGGAAAGGAAAATGGACACAATTATTGTATCCTCACAGGGTATTTCTCTATTTGTATCTATTTCACAATAAATTGCTTTTCTTTATCAGTGGATCATATGGACTAACACAGTGATTTAAAAGCACAAGAAATTACTAATGTTTTAAATAAGGATATGGATTGGTCCTTTCAGGACTCAGTAATATGCTCGTAGTCGTAAAAGTACATTGTCTACAGTCATATTGTCTTAAGAGGCAGTTGATTGCCAAGGGCTACATTTTGACTAAGTAAAGATGTGTTGCATGCCTGAAGCAAGACCTGTATGCACACATCATACTGTATCTATGATACTGCATGAACAATTTGTCTATCAACACACACACACACACACACACGAAAAAAAAAAATTAAAAATCTCAGATTTCCCAAGTACAATCCATGCTTGCAGGCATTAAACTTACGGTGTATTTGTATCAGACTGAAACATGAAAAATAAAATAAATCACTATCAGTTGAGTAGGAAAGCATGATGTAAATTGTAAATTTTGTAATAGCATTAAAAGGGAGTGGTGTGGGACAGTGCACCAAACATCCCCATTCCAGACACAGAACTCAGTTAATATGCAACATAACCAGCAGAGAGGCCTTAACATGAACTCTGCAGAGAAGGCTACAGGGAGCCACATTAATTGCAGGTTACAAGGAATGTGATCAATTTTCATCTCCAAGTACTGAATTTTGCTGGCCCTTCTTCAAGTTCCTGGAGTAGATGTGGAGCATAAGGGCAACAGAGGAAAGTGGAGATGTCTTAAAATTGGGGTGCCCTGGTCCAACTCCTTTTCCACCTGGAGTGGATGAATTAGACTTAGCTTGTAAAGAAACCCCATTTTTAAGTGTAAAGTAAATAAATAAATTAAAACCACAATAAATAAATACATAAATAAATATGCTTGAGTATGTGCAAATTTACATGTTAGAGCATTTGAGTATGTTCATATATACTTCCTAATAGTCATTCTCTGGAAACAGTTTCATCCATATTCTGAAAACAGTCTTCTTCCAGCTCACTGAAAGTCAGAACTTAGAACTATTCTGAAGAAAGAAATTGGAAAATTCCTTGAAAAAAATTCATCTGTGGGCACCATGGAACTTTTTGGCCTCCAGATAGAAAATCTAATTGTTTACAAAAAATTCCAGTAAACATATTAAGACTTGTCATCTGGATTTTCCTGAAGAAAATCTATCTACTCCAACAGGAGAAAAAAAAATATAAACCACCCCCCCCAAGTTTTGTAGAAAGGAAAATTTTCATCAGAATACTAATGCAACAAACCCCCTAACAAGTCTACAAAAAGACCGTAGTGCAGGTTTCTGCGGAACACAGATGATTTGTATATACACAGACTTTTGGCTTTAAGTGGTTTAGGGAGATATTTTCGAAAAGCACACGTGGAGTTTAGTGTTGGTGATCTCCAGAAAGTCTTTGCAATTTGTGCTATGAAATTCTTGCACACTTGAAAAAATACCCCTTTTAATATTTTATAGGGCTGTGGTTTAACCTTTAGAATATGAATAGAGCCCCCATCTGTGTAGGCTTACTTGTTACCCAGTAGTGCAGGTCAGTACCCATCAGATCAATACGACCCCAGGAGAAGACGGACGTGGAAAAGGGCCATTGAGCAGGGAGCATTTACACCAATGAATCACAATTACAGGAACACCTGTGCTAACAAACTGTGTCCTGGTCCACTGGGAAAACCTGCACAGTGCTCAGTAGCCCTCAGAATTTCTCATTTATTATCACTGGTGGGTTGGCCTGAAGTTGTATATTGTGTTACAGTGTAAAATTCAGAAGGACATTGGTCAAGACCTCTTAGGATGAATAAGCTTTCATAGGACTTTTTACTGCTTCTCCTGTATATGCATTTTAGCATTATCTTCAAGGTATTGCTGGAGGCTTTTCATTCATACCTCTTGGTTCCGAAGAGCAAAGCACATACTCGAGGAACACAGTTTCAAAACAGTTGCATCTAAAATCATGCTTACATTGAAACTGATGCATGCTAATGATCTGTTTATAATCTGTTATATAACATATAACAGAGAAAAAGAGAAAATAGGAAAAATGACTATACAATACTTGAACAGACCTCCCTTGCACACTGCTACAATATTATCTGTTATTATAGGTGTGGAACAGCTTTATTATTGCTGTGTCATTACAGTAAGTTATCTACCTAAAATGTAAGGAAAGGCAGCAATATAATGAGGAACTGTGGCTGTGTGAGAGTTTGGACTGGCAGGAAATACAAGCATTACTGCCCTTGAAACCTCTCTCTAAAGCAAGAATATATTTATACATCTTGAGTTTCTTCACTTCTGTGCTATCATAATACTGTACAACATCTGTTTTGCCATATATGCCAGAAAACTAATAAATATATCACTGAACAATGGACCTTTAAAATCATAGAAGCCAGAAAGCTTCCAAACACTTCCTGTGAAATTTAGCAGATAACATTGGTGGTATGCAGCAGGCAGAGCAATGTCTTTTGTATTTTACATATATTTCACAGTGAGAAAGCATCAGAGTAGAAGACCATGCTACACAACTGAGAGGAAAGTGTCCATCCAGCAAGCCTCGTTCTTCTGGCATCGGAAGTCATGTTTTTAACATCATGCTGAGAAACAGCTAGTTGGAGATTGGGACACATGAAGATCTGAATACGTTCTGTTTTTCTATCTCAAAATTTTGTATAGGCAAAATCTAAGGCTTTGAACATATGTTCAGGATTTCTGTCTGGATGCCCTTCAGCCCTGGTAAAAGAACACAGCTGCTTTACCGCTGACTAGGCTTTGGCACATCTGAAAATCCCGTGTAGTAGAATCGGTGAAGAACATACCCAGTGACCTGATACACTGAAGACATGTCACAACACTTAGGTTGTGCTATGTAGATGACATGGAAACTAAAATAATGACCCACATGCACCCTAATCTGTGAAATATTATCATGCTAGGGGACATTGCACACCCAGGCACTATTCGGCACATTTGTGTATATTTGTTAGTGCAGGTAAGGAATACTGAATATCACAAAACTCCTACATCTTAAAGCCAGAACAAAGATAAGAAGTGGGACTGAAGATTGCATGAAGGAAGGAAAAGAATGAAACATCTGGAGAAAATCCTCATTTTCTGTAAAGAGTATACATGACAAAGTGCTTTAGGGGGAAGAGAGTTAGCTACACACTAAGCTATTCAATTTATCACTCTGCAGAGCAGAATGAAGATATCCATTCTCACTTGCCACACATGAGTACTTCTCAGGATTCAAATTCAGATTTGATCACAACTAGAAAACTATTCAGCTGAGTTAGCCCTTCCCTCATTTCTCATAAAATGATAAGGTATTTATTTTGTTTAACAAAAGGAACAAAAAATCACCAAAGTCCTGTTTATTTCTGGACTTCTCTGTATTCTCTGACTCCTCCTACAGCTACTACTCTTTTCCCAGTGTTCAGTTTTTCTCAGGGTCTCTCAGATATCCATTGCTATCACCCTCAAATCTCCCCAATCAGACCACATTTAACAAAAATCTTGCTCATATCTCATCAGAGTTTTCAAGGCAAAATACCACGTGGTACTAAAGAAACAAATTAAAAGGAGGGGAAGGCCCCAAATAGAGTGCACATGTTATCATTGATACCAGTCGTTACTCTAGTCATTGCTCTAGCACAGAACAAAATGAAAAAGGACTTACAAATTTTTATTCTTACCATGATAAATTTCCAGCTCTGTAGGAAAATTAAGGAGGGAATGCCTAATTTGAGATATTAGTATTTTTTTTAAACTGACGTCCCATTAGCAATACTTGCATTGTCAAGATTTTTAGGCCATTGTGCCTTAAAACTCCTTTGATGTGTTTTTGCTATTCTGGTTTTGGGGCCCGCTTGACTGGAAACCACTAAGCATGCTTAACTGTGCCACTTATTTTTCCTTCTGATTAAAATGCAGGCTGGCACAAGCAGAGACTGATGGCCTCTGAGTTTATAGATTGACCAGGGCACCTGCCGTGCAAGCATCTTTGTGCTGCCCCATCACTGAATTTCATTCTGACCTTGAAGCATCACACTTGATAAAGCTGAAAGTTAGTTTCTATTTCTATTTCCAGCCCTGTTTTTTAGTATCCCCTAACAGACTGTCAATTGTACTCTGACACAATGGTGCCTGCTCCTTCTGGGTTGTAGCTCTCAAGAAATAGTAAACTTGATGTTTTCAGCTAGAGAGTTTTGCAGCTTTTTTTTGTATTATTAGGATTTAAAATATTTTAAAATTAATCATAGTAATAAGACCAGGAAGACATCTACTGATGACACCTTGAATCTCCAACAATTTTGCTGGATACCTAACACTGTACCTGGTCATTTTGGTACCAGACAAGGTTTTTTGGTTAAAGGTCTGTTCAACCTAGTTCATAAGCAATAGTCAGAAGTGAAGTTCCTTCAGGAAACAAGAACACTTTCTGAAATGTCTCTTGCAGCACAACAACTGTAGATACACATAGCAATGAATGTGACTAAAGTTTATACTAAACTTTATTTAGTATAAATCTTCCAAACTCTGCTCCAGTGTAAGGAAAAAAAAAAACCCTAATTGTCATTTTCTGTCCATAATCAAAAGATCAAGTACCCCAGAAATTAATGTAGCCATAACTGTGCAAAAGGTAATTGCATTTTACAACAGTGGGGATTGGGTAGAAGTGCATTGCTGAAGATTATCCTAAAGAGATAAAACTGAGAATAAAAACATGCGCATAGAGCTCTGTCTCAGATGATAAAGACCTTTACTTTCCGAATAACACGTGAAAACTTTTCCAGCACACAAATAGAATAAACTTAATGTAATTACTAGAATTACAGCCCTGAATTTTTCTTTTTCTTTGGCCTGTGAAATGTATGCAAAACCAACAAGTATTTCACTGTCCAGTGACCAAATGTTGCAACTCAACAACAGCTTCCTAGAAGGGTTTATGCATAAAGCAGAGCAATAACTGCAGCTACAAAGCACACAAAATATCTGAAGACAAGCCATCAAAAGCAAGGAAATTCTGATTTCTAGTTGAGGCTTGTGACATTTACAGGCTATACAAGAATACATGGGATGTTATACAGCATTGCGCATCATTATTGTGGAAGTCATTGTTTCCCTCATTAGTGCTCTAGATCTGTACATTACTTTCATTCCAGGTCAATGACCTCCATGCTGACAGTCCATCCTTAACTCACCCTTTTGTGCCTAGGTATTGTAGCAAATTTGCTACAGTACGTGACATCTCACACTTGAATTTTCTGCAATATTTGAAGACATGTATCCCATTCAAATGCACTACTTATCAACTCAGAGGTCTTCAGAAAACCATTAAGAAGATATGGGACACATATCTAAAGGAAGATTAGGTATAATTTCATTTGTAAGTGTTGTATTTTATTATAATATTTAAGCTGTAGTTCTCTGTAGAGCTTTTAATTTTATGTGATAGAATGATGTGCAAATCATGCAGCACAGTTACAGTATTCCTGAAATATTTTTGAAGTTTAATAATGTTTTCCGAATGAATAAAGATATTTACTCTGTAAGAATATGCAAAACATTAAACATTTTCATGTTCATTGTCCAGATTTCTTTAAGTGTTAATTCAAAGCATAACTTAATAGGCTGCAAACATGCTAGCCTTTCATTTTTAATGCAATTGAAGATAAATGACTAAAATTTAGCAGTGATTCTGGACTCCTGAAAAACGGTGATTGACACAGTATCATCCTGTAATGAAGCAGTTAATATGCAGACGTTGACATGGTAGAGCCATTATGATAGATCATATCAATTCATAATTTGGCTTCATAAATATTTAGAATTATTGACACAATATCTTACAATGGCACTTCCTTTTCTACAATGCTAATGCACAGGACTTGCCTTTGCAGTGAGAACTTTAAAGTATAACCTGAGAGGATGTGACACATGGAGAGGAGACAACGTTCATGTTGCAATAAGTCACTTTCTGTTTTAATATCAGAAAACCAGTGTTAAAACTAGGGAAAGGAATCAGTTGTGGTTTTCATGCCTGAAAGTCACTTTAATACTTAGTTAGGTTTACTGTCCACATTCATTGTTTTTCTGCTCAGGAAATTGCTCAGAATTTGTCAGACAGTGGGAAATCGTTTGCTTAAACTCAAAGGAAAAAATGCAAACCCCATTTTGATTTATGGTTAGATAAAGAAAAAAGATAACTGACCAACTGCAGCATTTTTCTTTGTGTTTTTCAAAGAAACTTTCTGTGGGCCTGTTCTATGAAATTAGATTTTGAGGTTTTATTTGAAATGTGCAAAGAAACATTTCTAATTACTTAATGTCACTGATGTTAGAATCCAGGGAAACAAGGGCAAAACAACAGAACCATACAAATGCGGCTAGTAAAGTCAGCTTTATCCCAGTTTAAAGAGCACCCTGTCTCTAATACCACTATGTAAACTACCAAGAATTTGAATCAAAACAGAATTCTGACAGATCCAGAATATGCTGATGGGTATACAAAGGATTTGTGTTTATTTGTCCTAGTGTTCTTAGGTTCTGTCATGATATTCATACTGGGTGTCCAGCAACATTTCTAACATTTTACTTGTGTGTCTTAGCTTTGGTTTCCACTCTTCTTGCCCTTGACTAATAATGAGGAGAGGATGCTTGGTGGATATAAATGAGTCACTTGGCTGATCTCAAATCTCAAAAGACAGAAGACAGTCAGCTGATTCACCCCAGCTGAGTATATGCATATTTAAATTTTACTTTCACAATTAGCTTCTGTTTAAATTGTGAACAAAAGTACTATTTAAAGTAATCTAAACTGGTGCTATGTATACAGGATAAACAGAGGCTGCAATGATATACATCCTTTAAAAAACCCTAAAACATATTGTGTGGGCTGAGTACTTTATATTGACTTCTGGTGCTAAGAGAATTTTATAATGGAATTATAAAACCCTCAAAAAAGGGGTTTATAAAGGAAACTCTAATATACCTTTATCTATCATGGCACGGCTGGGGGCTACTATAATAATCCTTTTCCTTTCATGTGGCCATCTGGAGGCCCATTAAAACTAGTATCTAAAACAGACTCCCAAGTGTGTTGAGTTTGCCAGTTCCCACTAAGTCACTAAAATCAGGGAGTTAGCCCTGCTATAGGGTGAACTGTCTGCTACAGAGAGAAGATAGCTTGAACTCTAACCTTTTACACTGTGAATATGTTGTGTACAGGCTGGTTTTGATACATACACTTTAATTGTTAAAAAACCCTTGCCCTAGGACTTTTGTGCACCTCTGGGGTTGTACGACAAGATGGTAGAGAGTAGGCAAAGTGAGAATCAAAATATTGCAAATTTAATGAAGTATTCTGTTTCAGCTGAGAAATATTTTTATTTTTATGGAGAGCAACAATGAAATATTGAAAATTTTTGCATTAACCTACTTTCCTTGTTCAAATATAAACACAGAAATTATATATAACATTTGTTTAGTGCTATGAGTTTTTACCCAAATGTAACGGAAATAAATATTTGAATATGCAAACTATTTTAAGTGTAATTTGGGCTCTCTCTTTGTTTTTTGTTCAATTAAGATTAGGTTCATATGAATTTACTCAGTGAAACATTTTGATTCAGTGGAAAATGAGTATCATTTGTCCAAAATAAAGCCCTTTCCATATACTCATTACTGATCTTTTTCAGTAATGTTGTTACATCCTATTATACCTGATACATTAAAAAAAAAAAAAAAGAAATTAAGTTGCTGTCTAAAACCACACTAGAACTCAGATCTAGGACCAAATAAGATGCATTAATTGCTTTACTGCTTCACTGCAAAGCCACTCTTAAAACATAATTCCTTAATGAAGTCCGTTAATTTGTTCATGGCAGTACACAAGCTGTTCAAAATGACACAGAATTGCACTCTGTTTTCTAACCCCTGCAGTTTCTTCTGTTAGTCACTCTGCCTTGTGTTGTTATCCCATGGATAGTAATTATTTTATAGTGGCTGTAATTAGGAGAGAATTAGGCTTGGTAAACAAAACCTGCCTTCTCCTGTTAATAGCTAAGGATAATAAATTTGGCTCTGACATTCACTATATTTGGACAAGGCTTGGCCTTCTTCCAGTTTTCCCAATAAGAACTTTATTATATAATTATGCCTTGGAGGAGCTCATATTACAAGGTAATTTTTTTTTGTTAAGACACATATTGCATGGCTTCCAGCCAGTAAATGATATACTGTAATATATGCCTTCAATAAATGTTTTAAACAAAATCTCTCTAAGCAATGTTCTGCTAGAGCTGCACATTGCAATTCAGAAGCTATATTTACAGGAGATTTTCATAATGCAAATTATTTTCTTTTGCTCCCATAGTCCAACATAAAAGTATTTACAAAGAAGCCAAGGATCATTTTTATTAGCAAATGACATGGTTAGATCTTTGACTTCTATCTCAGTAGTTTAAAAAAAAATTATAGTTTTTATTCTGTGAGTAAAGTTATAGTTTTGTTGACATACATAGAATTGCAGCAAGTGTCTTATTTTCTATTTTCAGCTTGAATTAAAAAACAACCCTTTGTTCCATCTCTCAACCCATACACTAATGCATCATCCCACCCTTTCCTTTATTTATCTTTTACCTTTTACATAAAATACAATTTCAGTCAACGCACCATAACACAAAACGCTTTTCAAAGGGAGTCAGTCATAAGCTAAACAGAAAAGGAGGGGCTTAAGGGAAAATACATGAAGTAGTGAGTGGCTCAAAAGAGAGAAAGAAATTGTTTCAGTTACAAGGAGGAGCAGAGATAGGATCAAAGCTGGGAAAAGGGAGCAAGCAATTAAATGCTGAAAAAATACAGTAATAAAAATCAAACATGACAAGTACACTAATTTTAAATATCTTTCCTGCTGCTGAGTTATCACTTCTCAGAAAATATGGGTAAAAAATTTATCATAATTGCATTCACCATTTTTTGTAAAAACTGTGTAGGTAAGCACAATTGGGTTTACACACTTAAAGACATAAACCAAGTCCAAACAGATTAAAAACTGAGTAAACAAAAGAAGAATCCAAAAGCCACTTTTCCAGGCTGTTTTTTCTGGTCACTAAATAGCATCCAGTACCTTTTTTGGTTTTCTGTACACTATTTAATGCTACAGGTTAAAGAGTGGGAATTCTTCAACTCTTTACCAATGCAATTCAGATAAGACACATTGACCATCAAATGGTTTTGGTGTAAAAATAGCATATTTTGTATACTTTTACTTCATTCATTTGAAAGCTCAATCTATTTTCTGGTGACACAAATCAGATCAGTATTGATAACTCAGTATACAATCCCCAGGGTAAGAGGAGTCAAAAAGATCAGGAGAAGGAAACTCGGATATGTGTCAAGACAATGATGCCAAAGTGCTCTTGCATAGAATATGAATGACATATTAGCTTTAAAAACACTATGCTCACATAGACATAGCAGAAAACAAGATTCATTGTGATGCAAAAAGAGTCAAATATAAAAAAGAAATCACACTGCTTCAGAACTATGCTTCAAATTTAAGGCATAACTTGGCACTAAAAAATTGAAAATCTTGAGCAAAAGTCATCTGCACTAGCAGCACACAATGGATTAACTTGGCCCTTGGTAAGAAATCTGAAAAGCACATGGGAAGGACCAAGTACATCAGCAGTCATTCCAAACAAAAAAAAGATGATTAGTTCACCCAGGCCAGTCTTATTCCCATTTGCTAATGTAATACCATCCAACACAGTATTTTCTTCTATGTTCTCTCAAATATATATTTTTAATTACTCAAACTAAAGAACTAACACTCCCTTCCTTGGGAAACAACTGCCTAAGCATTCCTTATTGTTTCAACCATACCTTGGAGGATATACATTCTACATTCCTCCAGAAAGTCTCCTATTTTACTGTTGTCTGTTAACTCTTCAAAACTTTTAAATTACCTTTGTTCTCATCTGACTTCCTGCAACTCTCTTAGAACAGTGTCCACAGAGTTGCCACGGCCCTTGAGACAACAGGGTTCAAAGAAATTCCTCTTCTACAGATTCACATGGAAATGTCAGGGAAGCAGGGTGAGACGACTTTTTTCATCAGGAGAGCACAGACCAGTGGTGATTTTCTAGTGTGAGTCTGTGTATGAAGGTGTTGTTGACAAAAAGGACTCATCTCAAGCTCTCCCCAAGAGCTGGATTCTATAATTTTGTGAAGATCAAGTGGCAAAGAAACTTCTATTGTTGCCTTTCCTCCCTCTTTTTTCTCCTCTTCCTTTCTCAAAAGGATTGCAGAAGCAGGAAATGAAAATAAAGCTGAAAAGGCATAAAAGATATTCAGGGTGCATCTTTCCTGTTTCCAAGATGCAGAAGAAGGAGATGCAAGACCATGAGCAACTGGTTGATGTATAATAGCATTGATTAAGAATTTCTTTTGCCATCTTATCTTAAGCTAACATGATCTCAGTGTCTGGAAGGTTTTATTTAGTTCACAATATTAAAATATCACTTTAGAAAGAGGAGCAGGTGGGACACAGCCATAATTCTGTCCTATTGAAAGCTCAGCTACCTGACAAACACTAAGAGCCCATGAAAGTGCATGTTGCCCTATGATGCACAAGGTGACCAGATTCAGACTTTGATAGATGGCTGGTGGAAGCACATTCTAACATCATAGAACCTCCTCTTGAAGCCTCTAGGATTTGTCTTGATTACCCTCCAAAAAATGTTTTGTAAATTTGGACAAAGTTGAGGTGACAGAATAGTCAGTCTCTTCAGGGGAAAAAAAAAAAATCGTGTCTTAATAAAGAAACAAATAAAACCTGCTAGAAATAGTAAGGGTAAAAAAATAGTTTATAAACTATGTATATAGGCTATAAAGAAGTATACAGACCACTATATTCTCCCTCCTTCCCATTGTGCTGTCTCCGTAGTTCTGCAGCTGTAGTAAAAAGCAGAATGCAGGTTAAATAATCATGTTGCAACTTCCAATACAGAAAACTTACTGAAATCTATCTTAGGATACTTACTATTCTGGAAGACAGTTGGGGTAATTGGCCTGAACAGATGCTCAAGAACCTTCTTACAGGACTCTATGCTGCCCTTTACATTGAAGAGCTCTGAGTTTATTCTAAATTGTGCACAGAGCCAAATTATACCCTGGTCAGAGCCAGGGTGTAAATGAAATACAGAAAATTTTGCACAACTATTGTATCTGTAACTGAGAGGATTTCTGACAGAACCAAGGATTAAGCATACCTTGATTCAAACCGGGTTTTGGAGTTTTACTTTTTTAAAGGCTGAGGAAAGCAAGCTCAGAGAAGGGTATCATGAGCAGCAGGGAAGCAAAACTCCCTTTATCATTATTCTAAAATGAGATAAAGTGAAGGAATGGTCATGAAGAATATCAGACATTAAATAGCATCCCTGTGTGCAAATCATAACTGTAAGCTCTGTTTTAGATAATGGCTTACATAGGGAGATGGCTCTTTATAATGAAAAAACACTAAAAAAGTGATAGAGACATCTGATGGTATCCTTATGAGAAATATTAGGGAATAAAGATAAAATGTTTCATTTGAGAAGCATATTTATAATATGTGCCCTGGTTCTTTCTTCATTATTGTTAGGCCATCCTATGAACAGAAAAACAATGTGTGAAGCCCATAGCATATAGTCAGCTTTGGGTATACAAGCTTTCTAGAAACTATGAAAGCTCCATGCAGTGGCAAGGAAAGATCTAAATAATACAGACTCTAATTCTTTGACTTACCACAAAAGGCTTTTGGGCAACTAGCTTGGTAATACATCCTTGGCTGGATGTCTGATGAAGATGGTAATTTATAAATGTGCAAAATCTCTTCAGCTCTGCACTGGTCAGGTCACATTGGAAATAATTGCTTCTGCTCCTGACCCATCTGTCTGTAAACACATCAGACTGACAGCTTGCTTTACTCACAGTGCCCAGTAGGCACAGGGACAGCACCATGCTCTAACAATGGCCTCAGTCACTGACCAGCTTTTGGCAAGTCTCTGTGATACCAAACAAGAGCATTGGTCTGGATGCTGATGGTCCATAGCTTGTAGGTGTAATAGATGTGAGGGAATGTGATTCTTCTCATACGTGATAAGGTTAGTGTGTTAAAACTGCAAATGGAGTAAAAAACTTCTGATTTGTTTAAGGCTGGTCAGTGTCTTTATCAATTTCATCAACTGTGTGAATTACTACTACAACCAGCTAACAGAGACTCTCCTTTAGACAAACAGTAGATGAATGGTTTTGGAAACAAAGGACAAAGAGAAGCTGAGCTGTCTATGCAGTGTAACAATTAGGCAGATATCTCACACCTAGTCAAGATGCTTTGGTAAAACTGTGGCATCTGGGCCAGAGCAGAAATATTTGGTTTGCAGAAATAACAATACTTTGGTCCCTTTCACCTTGAAAATCATTTCTATTTGGCTGCTGCAACAATTCACAATTCCCTGGGAAAATAAATTATTTGAGGGGTAGCAACTCTGGCAGAAGAATCAAAACATCAGCACTTTATTTTCAAGCTTCCTCGTGATGTCAATACCCACACCAATATTCAGATTTCATGACTATTTGGAAGAAATAATTAAAGTAACAGAAAAGCAAAGATTGCACACACAAAGAAAAAGTGATGGTCCCCAAGGATAATTTGGAAAGAAAACTGGATTGTGTGAATGCCAGTTTCTATCCACCTCCCAGACTGGCAGTGAGGGGGAAGTTTTTGCTTAGCCATTTCTGTCCCTCTACAAAGGTGAGCAAGGTTCTGTTAATAATTAAAACTTCTGTTACAAGTCTAGTTACAAGGAGGTAAGAAACAACAAGAAAGGAGTTAAAAATAAAACAACAGAAGAATATGGGAGAATGAAATAAACATTTATGGGGTGGTTTTCCCCTGTCAGTTCATTACCAAACTGATACTATAACTTCAAGGGTCATTTCTCTGCAGTCACTAAAATACCAAAACAAGGGAAAAGCTGCATGTAAGTAGAAGCAAAAGCAAAACCCCTAGATCATTATACTCTCAAAAGAATTTTTATATAAAAGAAGCCTTGTAAAAGAGAATCCCCCTAACTCATACACTGTTAACTGCATTCCCCTGCTAACGAAAGAGAGAACACATTAAATGGAAGAAGGACTCATTGGAAAGACACTGGAAAACAAGATTAGGTAAAATATTTGATTTTTAAAACTTCTAGTGCTTTATAGAGGGGAAGGAAATAGTAGGATAGTGGTAGATGTCTCTTCCTATGCTATTTCAACATATGCAAGTGTAGCTTGGATATGAACTTTGCCTCACAAGAGCTGACGGCCAACATATTTTCAACAACATTGTACACATGGTTCAAGGCCATTTGTAGGACTCAAACGTGGAAATTATTTGCATTTCAGATTTCTGCAATGAGTAACAGATGAGATTCCCCTCTGGTAGCTGTGCAACTCATCAGACAAATTCAAATGATGTACAGATATTACTACTCTCACATCAAGACAGTGGTTATAGTTTCTGCACAATATGCTCACAAATATCAGTTAAGCAGTTGAATTTGTAAAATATCCATATTCAAAGTCCAACCACTACTATCCAAATATTTCAGAGATAACACAAGTTCAGACCAGTAAATGAATTCTTGGATAAGCTAGATTTCATAAGCAGCTATTTGCCCAATAACAGTGCATAAAATAGAAAATGCCAGGTAGCTTCAGTCATAGCAGAAAGCACTTTAATTATCTAGAGGTAAAACTATTTCATGTTCATTCCAAATAGGAGGTGAAATTATAAACGTAATTTGAAAAATACCCCAGAGAACCAGCATGTCAGTGCAGCTCCTCATATCATGACTTTGGTCATGTATATGCACTCCTTCATGAGTGCCCCCTTAAAAATGAGGTAAAGCCAATCTTTTGTACACAGATCCCTTAAATTCAGAGTGAAAAGAAACACCCCCTAGACATTAATAGGTGACTGGTGAATTCCATAGGGTCATGTATATCAAACTGTTTCATTTCACAAACCAGGTGAGGTTGTGCTCCAAACCAGAGACCTGCCTAGACTCTTTTCCCCTGACCTTGAGCAGTAGCTCTTATGGAAAAATCTGTTTAAACAGATAGAGACTATTTCATTTTATATTTTGGGAAGACAAAATCAGATACAAGACTTCCTGGTTACTTTAATGCTTGTCAGAGAACAAAGAGCTAGATAAAATGGAACTTAGGGCTTGAGCCAAAATCCTTTGAAATCAATTAGATTCTTTTCATTGATTTCAATGAGTTGTGGATCAGACCACCTCTTCCTCAAGGCAGCAATAAGACACTTCCTAGAGAAGGCAGGGGTCCTCAGTTTCGCCATTCATTCATTTTGATCTTTCCCTGTTTAATGAATCTCTTCATCCTGCTCTTATTCTCAGCTCTCAGCCAGGCAGGCATTAGCAGTGCATTCACTAGGCAGTAGACGATCACCAGTATCCATCTTTCAAAAGAGACGTACAACTGAGGCCACTCAGGGCCATTAAAGATCCCATGGTATTTTTGCAAGAGCAGAAATAACAATGCCAGTGTCTTGGCTAAATTCCAGCCTCTTTAATTACATTCTGTCCATCTATATTCCCTCCTTAGTTTCAGCTGGAAAAATTAGCCACCATTTTCCACTATCTTTTAATCTTTTAATGTAGAATTAATTATAACAGAAAGACTATGAGTGTAAAATATTGGCACTTACAGCTATAATGAGAATACCATTGCTGTCCATAAAAACAGAAAATGCAACTCTCTTTTCATAGAAAAAGTGTACATAATTAGCACAGCAAAAGTAATCATATAACCATTCTCCATTTTTAAAAGAGAAAAGCCAAAATATGCCTAAGTGGAAAAAAATAGGAGAACAACCCAAACAACCTAACCAAACCTAAAATTTAGCAAACCTAAAATAAATTAAAAAAAAAAAAAAAAAAAAGGAAAAGAAAAAAAATACTTAGCACAACTTGGACAAGCTCCACATCACTATTTAACATCAGGAACCCCTCAGAACTCTTGACCAGGGGGATTATTTATGTGCCTTTTGGAGTTGAAACAGTGCAATAAGACATCCAGCTATCTTGGGGAGCTCTAAACTAGAGGAATATGCAGTGATTTTTCAGCATCCCTACTCAAAAACGAACAGAGAAACAAATAAAATTTAATCCATGTAATTGATAATGTGTAAAATAATCGTTCTGCTCCTTGAAGACACTAAAAATCTAGACAACATCTTCACATTTTTTTCTTACGAAAAAAATAGGTGTTAAATGCTTTTCTTTCCACAGAATGGATGTAACATCATAGAGAAGACAGTGGCCCAAAAAGATCTCAGGTGGTACAAAATTTTAAGTAACAATTTGGGATAAAGACGCAGGATAACTACATCTCTGTGGAATTCAGTGAAAGAGGGTTCAACCACGAAAGCTTACAACTCACTCTTTTAGCAGATGTGGTTGTGATTAAAAGGTTGTTGTTGGCAACAAGTGAAATAAAGAGCACTCTAGGGGGCCCAGAGAACTAGTCCATTAACTTCATCAGCCCTAGATTTAGTTCCCATCTCAGTACAGTCTTAGGAATCAGTGAATTGCATTTACCCATCCTAATTATGGGATTCACTGAAAATGTAGGGCAATAGGTAGAGAATTCACAGCTAGAAATAAGGTCATGTGGGTATCTTTCTGTAGAAATAATTTGGTCATTTGCAGATCATATTAGGTCAAGTCACTTGTAGTACTGTAATCAAAGCTACAGACCAGAGAGCTTCACAGTGATGATAAATGACAGGAGATTTTTTCAAGAGTCAAGAGATCTGAAAGGAGAGAGAAAAACTAAGGGGAAACTTGCAATAAGTTCAACTGACCAAAGAGCTGCTGTTGTTTAGTTGAACTCAGGGCAATCTTCATGTTGTCTGGGCTCTGTTTTGCCTCTTCAGCAGAATCGACAAAGTCTCTCATTTCCTAAGCCATCTAACAGTGAAAAGCTGATATTTGGGAATTCCTAGGAAGAAACAATTTATCAATGTCAGAAAATAGCCTAGATAAATTCAGAAACTTCTGTCTTCAGTCTTCATGATAATTTGTGAGGAAAAGCACTTTAAAAATGAAGGTATTGTTATATATTATTGGTATTTTTTTCTCACCGAGGCAGCAGTACTGTATTGATAGCAAAGTTCTACTGTTCAAATCATCTGCAATGTTCAACCATCCTGGATTTCATCCTATCTGTAGTGGTTTTAGCTGGCATTGAGAGGTAGACTGAGCAACTGAGCCTCTGTCTTATTTCTGACATCCTCCTGATGGTTACTGCTATAGCTATACTGCTATACTGTACTCTTTACACAACATATATCTGCTGTTTCTCAATGAGCCAACTCCAGCACAGACATGCACATTTCTCTTGAATCCCTGCCACAAATGACTATATTTGTTGAGAATTAATGCTCAAATGATGGCTGGTGTTTCAGTAGCTACAGAAAATATTAGAATACTCTCTTTACTCCTGAGATTTTGCAAAGCAGACTGCAACTTCCACACAGATTTGCAAGAAAAGTTGGAAGCCTAATATGTTCAATTCAGAACTTTTTTCAGTAATAGGTAACTTTCCTCAGACAGCCCCCAATGCTGTTCATGGAGCACGCAGAGAATAATTTTTAAAAATACAGGAGAAATTATCTTCACTGATATAATAAGGACTTCTTAAACATCCAGAAAATATTTCAGGTTTTTTTGTGCTAAATTTTTCAGACATTACACCTGACCAAGCTCTCAGGCTTTGCAAACATAGCTAACTCTGTGACACTCTTGTGAGGAGATTTTTTTTTTAAGTGTTTAATCTCTTCCTCAGCCCATTTAAATGCTTTTTTTACTGTTACTACAAATTTACTGTTTGTTCAAGATGGACAGACAGGAAAACCTGAAAGTGTGTTCAGAGACTCCAGTAGAACTTTTTATTACACATATCAATGTTAAATGTATGATCTGAAAAAATAGATAAATACATTGTTAATCAAATCTTTTACACATATCTCAATACCTCAAATTTCCTTATAAGGAAAGATCAAATAATTTTCAGGCATATGTGTGCTCTTTCTCTACAGGTATTACTAAGCACTGCGAAACACCTGGTGCTCTCTTGCTCACTGACACTGGCTTTTTTTCAACAACTAATTATCCTTGATAATTTGCATTGGGCTTGGAGAACTATTTGAATTTGAACACATTAAAAAATGTTCTCTGCAACAGATGTCTCCAAATGCAACATGTCCTGTCCCACAGATTCAACTTAAAGACCTTATAGCTGTTACCCACCCATTGTTTACCCAAACAAGAAATCTCTACCTATCGAATCTAGCTAGTAGGTTATAGACAGAGAAAATAAATCTAGCAGCCTAATCTAATTTATGAATGTGCATAATTATGAATAATTGAATGAAGCTAAAAGAAGAAAACTCCAAGTGAATGACAGAGCGCAGATCAATTCCCAAGTAAAGCAGTGCACACCCAATGGTTTACCACAAATTAAATTTGACTGAAAAAAACCAAAAAAAATTACTCTTCTGGCAAGAAATAGATGTGATGATCTTGCATATCCTATGAGCCCATGATTAATTGCCAAAAAGTCCTTTACATATTAATAACTTTCTTTTTTTGATTCTCTTGAAATGTGCTTTGCTTTTGAAAACAGAGATGCTTTTAATGCTGTCATAAAAAATAATAATATTAAAAAAGTTGTCTTCACCAAGAAAAGTATATTTCATAATTAAAAAGCTAGATGTAGCCTCATTTCTAGTTTGGAGGTCAGCCTGGATGACACAATGACCATCTCTGGCTGGATTATCTACAAATACGTAATTGGAGTGTAAATTATTTTCACTATATAAATATCTCCTGATGATATCACAATTTGTAAATAACACAGTTTGTTTGCCCAGAAGCAGCTTTTTGCTAGCTGACAGCTCTGGATGGTTTCTGCACTTGATTATGCCTTTTTCTTCTTTATAGATCAATAGGAAACCAGATGTCATGTGCACAGTATGAATTGGGTCTGCTTTTCCAAATGTTCTGTTACATCCATGACACATAAGCACCTTTAACACCCTTGGGTGAGAAAGCAAGCTGCTTGCACATAGGTGTATTATTTTTAAGTCTTTATTTTTATGTTGCTGCAACAGTGTATTTCACAGCTGGCTCATGAAACACACTAGAATGATTTGGAATTCCTCAGTGCTCCTTAACAAGCAATTAAACTGAAATAGAAATGACGATATGTGGTCAGGTGCATTTCTTCTACTGTATTACTCACACTGTTACCAGCAGAATATTTAAAGCATACATTGGTGCAGCTGCACTAAGGGATTTCCAAACTTCACTTCTCAAACTTGCCCTAGAGAAGCCTTAAAAATGCATCTCTTTACTAAGATTATTCCATTACCCTTTCCAATATCATGGCATCTTTTTAACTTGCTTAGAGACAATAATAACAGTATGCTGTATAATTTGTATCTGAAGACCTTTAAACACACAGAGAAAGTATTCTAGAAACCTTCTATCCTTCTCAAATAGTAAAATAGTATTAAGAAATGGCTTTGAAGGAGAAATATCCTCCTTTTCTTCCTACACAAGCTGAAGTTAAATGCGTCACAGAAAAGGCTAGAAAATCCTGTGCTGAGATACTCCAGAAGCTGGCACAACATATGGCAAGATGAAATGGGATGAGTCTCTGGGGTAATGTGGTCCCTCAGAGAGAAACCCTCTTCTGTTCCCTTGTAAAAACTGCCTTTTCTTGAAAGACTAGACATTGTTGTACCCACCTCCCCTCATCCTCAAGAAGAGACAAAACTGTTACTATTTTCCTGTCTGTTCATTAGGCAAGAATGTACAAGAACACAAGCTTACCAAGGAGCCAAACAGAAGGGAGGGCTTATTACCAAAAGAAGTATAAGATAATAAACATCCATACACAGTACTATTTTCAATAGAAATATTTTCTTCCTTGTGTCCATAGAAAAAACAAGGGAGAAGGAAAAAGGTACATAGCTTTTATATACTAATGTTAACATTTTTAAAGTGAAGCTCAGTTTTAGAAAAGTCTTATAGAAGTTATAAATACTTTCAATTGTATGTGGCAGTTTCTGGAGAAACCTCTGTAGAGTCTAGCTAAGTTAGATCTTATCTGGTTCTGTAAGAATTGTCATAGGGGAGAAATGAAAGCACCTAGGCTGACATAACCACACAAGTAAGTGGGGCCATCTCTAGGAACAAGAGAGTGATGGTCATAGAAACCTGCAGCATGCAGAGGAGAAGCAACCAGCCAGGTGGAGGGAAAAAGCAGCAGTTTGAGAGTCAAACTCTAGATCAGGAAGCCCAAGGAGCTCCTCCCTCCACACACACACGTGGCAGGGGTAGCAGGGCTGCCAGAGGAAGAGAGGAAACTATCCCAGCTCTCAGTTACAGCTGTGAGAACCCTGGCTTAGCAAGGTGAAACTGCTGCAATGAGAATACACAGCTACGTTGTATCAGTTTGAAGTTTTGTTTCTAAGTTTCTGCACTGAAACTGCCATTGTTGAAGTCACATTAGATTTACTTATCTACACATCAAAGTCTTGTTAAGGTTAATGAGAATATCTGTTAAATAGGCAATAACAAACTTTCTCATTATTATTACAACACTAAAATGTTTTTCATGTTTCAGGATTAGAAAGCAGTGGTTGTCTTGAATTCTAGGTCTCTGAAAAGCTCCATGAGAAGTTCATATATTTAGATCAGGAGCAATGTGGAAGCTGTCAGCTAATCATATTTTGATCCCAACTGCAACACATTAATTGGAAATAAAATAAAAGTAGCCTGTTTGAGGAGAGGGTGAGGCACTGAGCTGATAGACATATCAAGTCTTTCTTTCACTTACATGTCATATGTTCCTTACTATTTAGATCTAGGTTCTTTCTAGATTTTCTTTTAAGCTGCAATATCAAATAGCATTTATCTAGGCATTTTAAAATCATGACAAGATAAAAGCCAATCTTTTTGTAATCAGTATGCAGAGAAAAAGAGAAGCAGTAGTAAAGCAGTTGATGCATGTTTGCTGACAAAATATTTAATCCAAACATTTAATTTCAATCTGCCACTGTTCTCGGTATAATTACTTTAAGCAAATATCATGTAGAAAGGAACAGAAAATAGTCTCAGCTACTGAAATGTAAATAATAAAATATAATCATAATAAAATGTTTAAAGTGATATAATTCCATTCTAGGATCATTTTGTGTGGACTATTTTAAATGTTTAAGTGATTTTAAATTATTTCTGATATAATGGCCTGTGATGCTGCCTATACTGGCGTGCAGTGGAAACGATTTAATTCTCTCTCGTGTTCATACACACCATTCTTCAAAGGTTATACAGGGAAATCACACTGCAGTCCATGGAAATTTGTAGACTTTTGCTTTTCATGTAGTTGAACATTTAAATCAACACAAACTTTGGGTAGCGATGATAACAAATTTTTATGGGATTTAAGCAAATTAGTACGAACAATGTATATCACTCTTTTAAGCTTACTTGAAACCTAATTAGCTCAGCACTTGATGATAGAGTCTCCAAGTTTTAGAATAAAATTTTTGAGCAAATCATCTATTTTCTGGAAAATTAGGGATGCAAAATACCACTCCACACATAAGCCACTTTGATTTTTTACAATAAGTTGATCAACCCATTACAAATCTTGTGGCCCTACAAAGGGCTAAGAGTGTGAATAAGGTGGATTTCATTGACGATTAATTCTTTTTTTTGTGGTTTTCCACATTCTTGATTTTATTACAATGCTTGTCTATAGCACTGATGAGATTTTGGATCTTCTTCTAGAAGTTATATAGGCTTATAATACTTAAATACAACTGCAAGCCAATTGCATGCATTATTCAAAACAAACAAACAAACAAAAGTTTAGTGCTGTTTTCTAGTGAGTAAAATTTACTTTTATGCTGAGGATCATTACAAAGGAAGCACAAAACTCAAGTCTTGTTGAAATACTGACTTGCAGATTAATTGGGAAAATTACAATTACAGTAACTACAAAGTTCATAGACAATTTTACTTTTTGGGAAAAAAAACCATTAAATCGCATGTGTCCCAATCATATAAAGAAAATTATTACAAGGAGGCAGAATGAAGACTAGAAGCAGCTTTGTTTGCTAATTGAGTGCGATATTTTTTTAGCAAAGTTCTATACTATGTTATTAAGTTTTATCCCCAAAGTAACTTGCCTTCATCTTTTCCTCTTCAAAGACTTCCTCTAGAACAGAAACAGGTAAGAATGTTAATGTGAAGTGTAAGTGACCATTGAATATCAGTCCTCTCCTCTCCTTCAGCTGCTCAGGCCAGCCCATAGCACTTGCATGTCTTTGCAGACTGGGAGCAGGGAGCCGAGCCCAAAGCCTGCACTGCCAGTTCCCAGCCACGCTCCCTCTCTCGGTTCACCTAGACACACAGCACCGTTTGCATGTATAGGAGGTGAGGGAGAAAACATTTCTACTTACAATGATGAGAGGGAGGTATTTCTGTTTGTTTCTGTATATAGCAAAAGCACAAGTTCATTTCAAAGCAAAATGATGGATGTCTTTAATTTGTTACTTATGAAGTGAACGAGTAGATGAGATAATGCAAACCAGAGAGGTTATCCAGACTAACTAGATATAACAAAGAAATCAGAAACAATCCAGAAGGGGGGGAATTTAAAAAGGGAATGTTTTAAAGTGAACTAAGCAGGATCCAAAGACACTCAGAGTCATGTAATCTCTAACATAATTACACCAATATTTCTCTGAAGTGAAGTTACAATTTTGTTTACTTCTCAGGCAGACTCGCCTGTATTACAGGTCAAGCATGCGTGTCAAAACCGGCCGGCTTTTCAGCAGTGATTGCTGTTACTTATCGGGTTTGTTTCCATGGCTAAACAGGTAGCGCTCCCCTCTCCTCCCCAGCCCCGCTACCAAACCAGAGCGGGGCGGGCGGGGAAGGAGCAGCTGACAATGGCAGCAGAGGCTTTATTTATTGCTCCCAGCGGGGGTGCGATGCCGCAGCTTCTTTACAACCATCAACACCCTGGGGCTTTTTAGTTCCACATATAAGACAAGGAAGATGGGGGATGACAACTAACCTCAAGGGATTAGGTACCTGAATCCTATCCCAACTACTAGCAGACTCCAACTGTGTTTAAATGTTTTTTGAAGAATTTCTGATGTTCAGTGGTTGCTGATTACTTCCAGATTTTAGTTCTACACCAGTGGAGCTCTGCAAAGAGTTTAGCAGTTGTTAAAAAGTGCAATTGCACCAAAGAAATGTATTCTTTAAAGCCAGTTTCAAAAATATTACAACACTGTTTCAAAAACCCCCAAAAACCAACAGGCAGAAAAAAACCCTAAACCAAAACCAAACCTACAGGCTCTTCACAGTGAAAGAAGAATGCAGAGAAGTAGGGGAAAAGGGAGGATAGAGGGTGGAGAAGATGACAGGGACCATTTTAGCTTTAAGGCCTTATCAAAATTTCCTTTATATAACTATCTTTTGTATATTTCTCCACTGAATTTCAGACAAGTTTTGAACACAACTCAGTGAAAGGCATACTTCCTTTGTAAGACTGGTTTGTCTGTTTGTTTAAAGGTATGTTCATAGTTATAAATAGCAATCAAGGCTAAAACAGGCATTTTAATCGTAGAAGAATTATTTTTTCCATCAACTTTTTTTCAATGCAAGTGTAAAATTTTTAATTCACCAAAGATCTTTCCCACAAAAGAAAAGGGAAAGAAAAAAGAGGAGTATGAAGAAAAGGAGAGAGTAAAAGAGACAGACCAATGGAAGATTTTCTAGTACTCTTAAGCAACTGTGAAAGTCCATAAAATCTTGGTAGTAAGACAAAAGCATGTAAACTAAAATTCATCTTCAGAAATGCTCACTGTGTTTAGATAGACACTGCTCGCATAGCATGTTCAATTCTGACATGAACTTCTTTTGGTTTTGCAATGCAATACTGGAGCTTACATCTTTCTAGCCAACTCCAGCTTATAAAAGTAAATTGTTTTGGGCAGGATATAGCCGAAGCAGCAAAAGCCAGATACTACTGCATATTCACATGGTGCAAAACAGACAACGGGTCTGTTGCATAGTACTGGGATTTTTGGGAGTACAAATTCAACATGGGAATAGATTTCAAATGTTTTCAGATACAAAATGGATCTGAAGCTGGATGTACAGATTTCTGATGCATCAACAGCACTATTACCCTATAGCAACATGTGCTTTCATTAGAGAGGAGTTGTTTTTGTGTGAAATAATTCTCTGATGGTGAGCTGTATTTGTAGCACTGACTCTTGGCAGCACGCAATATACCACAGCCAGCATTGTCCGAGAAGGGATTATTTCATTCCACTACATCATATCACAACTGACTGTACCTCATAGTACAAATGCATCCTTGTCATTGCAATTTGTCACACTTTTTTGTGTGCATTATAGCTCACTGAAGTCTCATCTCCCGTGCTGAATAGCCCACTGCTATATAACAGATGACACTATAAATGAAAAAGACGAGATCTCAACATGGGAGACATTGGTCATAGCATCCGTTACAGAGCTGGCTGTCTCCCAGATCACACACATTCTGGAGCTGCAGCCAAAGCTCAAGCAGGGCACAGTTTTGCTGCCACCATCATGTGTCTGCTGGCCTCTTAGCAAACGTGGCTCGCTTTACATAATTGTTGGACAACTTAGCAGTAGATGCACGTAAAACATCTGGTGTCAATACTGTTTGTTCCTTAGTTATCCAAGAAGCCAATGTAAAACTGAAAACAACAAAATCTATATCTCCATTCTCATCATTGCCCATGATTTTCTTCCATTTAAAATCATCTCTGCAGTATCAAGAGAAGTAAAGGTAGAAATGAGAAGACAGGAAGAATTAAGCCTAGTTAGATGGGAACTGGTGGGGAGAGGGCACACAACAGGGTGAGGTGCCCACCTCTTCTCTGGGTCTGCATTCAAGCCCTGCCCTGCACCCAGGGTGAAAACCCAGTCTCCTCTGGGCACTGGGTCAAATTATATCTGTGCTGGGGATGGCTGCTTGACTGGGACTCCACGTCTACTTCTCACTGTTGATGTGTATAGTTTAGAACAGCCTACACCAAGAAAAGTGCTGGAGGTGGGGGGGTGGATTCTTTGGGATTTTCCAAAAGCATTAAATCCCCCACCAGCTTCCCATCCTAATGCTCTCTCATTCCATAGCACCTGATGTTAAGCAGCTGCATTGCCTTGACCACTGTTCTTCATGAAGAAGAGTAGAGTCTCATTGTTCCTTTATGTTATCCTTGTTTCATCCATCCTTTGTGTACAAGTGTAAACCTTTTACTTACACTGCAGGTTTTCCTGTGCAGTGATTGTCTTTGTTATACATTTGTAAAATGCTTAACTCAGAGAATCCATGGCCTACAGATGCTACTGTTATAGAATGATAATAATAGGAGGCAGATTACTTAGAGGGAAGTGCATGATTTTTTCAAACAGGTATGTGCAAATCAGGAAAAAACCCTCAACAGTGAAAAATTTGTGATAGTTAGCAGAATGAATGAAATACATGAGTGGGCAATTGCCTATTGTATTGTTTTATATCATTGTGAAAAATCTTTTTAAAAGTTTCCCCTCTCAAGAATTATTTCCATCTAGTTAACATGGAACCACTAACTCAAACATTTCCATTTTGTGTAGGATATAAAGCAATTCAGCCAGCACAGAAAAACAGTGCACAGCAGGGAAACATTTTAGATAAAACTGAAGTATAATTTCTGCTATTATTACATACCTAATGAATTCACTTTAATACAGCAGTACAGCAGAGGTTGAGATTTCTTGAATCACAGACACACGGAAAATGTTTGTGTGCAAATAATTTAATTCCTATCCTACCACCTCTGATTTTCTAGCAAAACAAAAACTTTATAATACATTTAGGACTACACAGTAAATATTCTGTTTCTCAATATTAAGGGGTTTCTGTTGCTCCTAAGTCCAAGAGGTGCTTTTAATTGATGAGAACTTTCTTTCTAATCCTCGAAACAAATACATGTTATTTCAGGTTCCCATCAACCTACTCGGCATATTTCACACCACCTTATCTGTACAGAATGCTTTCCAAAAGCTAAATTTGAGTTCATTATCAAAGGGTGAATGTAGTACAATAGCTCAGAAAAGAACTTCATATGGTCTGAATGATACAGTTAATTTTAGTTCACTTGCCAAGTTTTGAACTACACATCCCATGCCTGCATAGTTCTCCCCAATCCTTGGCAAATTTAGAGCCTTGAGCTCATCACTTCACAGTTATCTCTGAATCCATCACACAGCCAGGCTACAAATGGCTTGTAAGGGCACTGTTTCCTTCTTCATTCTGCTTCCTTTTAAGTTAGTAGCAGCACTTTACAACAGAAGAACATCAATTAACAGTAAATTATGACAGGATTCTTGTGGGATCATATATTACAATCTCCTTGATGCCAAAACCTTTCACAATGATGAATACCAACACAGGGAATACCAAACAAAACTTATAATGATTTTGCCATTTCCTGAAAAGTGTTGCCAATCTACCTTTGATTCCAAAGAAGCAGCACATCTTTATCTGTTTGAAAATACGAACTTTTGCTCATGAGATCTACACAAAGGCTCTTTTATGTAGGTCAAAGGATGCTTCCCCTATGCCCATTTAATATGTTTTCTGTGAAGTTCTGTGTGCTGCCCTTAGGGCCATGCACATGCTGTCTATATGCATGCAAGTTGCACAGCAAGTTCTTCTCCCTGCCCCATCACAATATCTACAGTTCCATCTGCCCTGTAATGAAACTGTGTGCCTTCATCTATTTTTCAAGCATTCTTAAGTGTCACACATACAGTAAATCATTGCTTTATGAATAGGCCTCTAAGACAAGGACACAGTTTACAAGAAACTTAGCATTTAAGCTATTTTCATCCTGACAATGACTGACATGTCTCTCAGAGAATATTATATATTTAGAGTACTTTGAAGGCACTGTACTTAAGAAACGTGTCTCGTCAATTGGATGAACTACTGAACTAAGTCTTAAATGTTTAAAGAAGGGTCAAAAAGACACCCTGCTACAAAAGTGTGCAACCTACACCTGACTAATATCAGAGTAGAAATCCACTCAATGAATAATTTTTGTAAGTTTTCTTTCTATTAAAAAAAAAATCTTATACTTTTTCTCTGAATATTTATCAGACCTGGAACTGATACTTTAAGAAGTCAAGCTCTAAAAGCAAAAAAAAAAAAAAAAAGAAAAGCACACTCCATTCTTCATAAACTTCATGAGAATTTCCTCAACACGTGTCTCCATTTATACAACACATCAAGGAGGGCTAGAATCCAATTTCAAATCAAATAACCTCCATATCGATGTGTGGTGTAGTTCACAATGCACTCTTATCAAGTCGTGCTTTCTGGTGGTTAATGCACACAATATAACTTAGAGCAGCCATTTGGCAGAACACTGCTGTAGTCAAATTGAAATAGCCTTCAGTACCTTGGTTAAAATGGAGAGCAGTAAGGAATGCCTGTCATTTGGTGAAAAACAGTGCCTTTAAATTAAGAAAAAGAATTTCCCTTGAAAATACGACCCAGGACAATTGCACAGATGTTAGGATCTTATTTAAAACTGTAAAGGCACAGTGCAGCACAGAGACACGATTTGTTAGGAAACAAAAGATCATGTGCCAGTGACCAAAGATTTGCTGCTGGATTCTTGTCATAGAGGTAGCAAGAAAATGTGAGTTACCTACATATAATTGCCCATTCGTCAAGGGAAATGACACCTTTAAACTGATATCACAATACAGAACAGACATATATCTTACCAAAAAATAAAAACCATGGTAAAAACCATATTTCAGCACATAAAACAGGTAGAGTAGCAAGATGTAACATTATACATTTCAGAATTGTACAGCCTTTATTTTAAACACTGAGATGTATCTGATGGACCATATAAATAAGGGGTCAGCTAACATAAACAGAAATTCATACCAAAAGTATATTATGAATGAGATTTAAAAATCACTGAAGGTCGTGGAAAAAAATTCTACTTACATCAACAGATCCTTTAAATTGTCCAGCTACTTTACCCACATAAGTCGCATGGCTAAATCAAGCACCTGAAACACCAGCTCTTATTTCAGACTGCTGTTTCTGGTGCCTGATCTAGCTATGCAACTTATTTGGGTGAAGTATCAAAGAGCTGTATCAAAGGGCAGTATCAACGGGCTGAAACTCTGTTTTTCCTTCACTGGACTGTTGCTATCAAGAGCTCAACTAGTAGGTTGAGGACAGCAATTCCTCCCCTCTCCTAGGTACTTGTTAGGGCACACCTGAGCAATCCACCCGCTTTGGCTATCCAGTGTCACCAATATGATGGTGAATTTTAGGGACTCCAGCAGAGGCCACCAACACAGGTAGGAAATATATAACCTCCAAAGAGGGGGCAAGGCTTGTTCAGCCCAGAGAGGACGTGGCACTGGGAGGAACTCACAGCATCTCCCTGTGCAAGAGGCAAGCTTTTCTTATGCTAGAGCAAGGGTCCTCATTGAGGGAAATGCAGGAAAAGGAGAATCAAGCATCACAGATTAAATCAGAAGACTAGAAATAATGAAAATAAAAATCCCTGAAAGAATAGTTAGGGACTGGAACAGATTTCACCAAGAAGTTGTGGAATCTCTGTCTTTGGGAAGTTTCATGGCCCAACTGGTTGAAACCCCACAGCTGATATTGCTCCTACATCAAGCAGATGAGAGCTCCCCCAGCCTGACCTAAATAAGAAACAGAGCAGTGGAGATAGTTTTCTTCTATGATGTGACAGCAGACACATTAGGGAATTTACAGGGATAAAACCAAATAGTGCTTGCTTTGTTTAAGAATCAGCATTCACTCGTGAAATTTATAAATACATTGAAAAGTTTGTATGTTAAATACACGTGTTTTTCTCTTTACTAAAAGTGCTGGGTATCAGAACATATGAAATTTGAAAATCTGTGTTAATTCAGTGAAAATCTGTGTTAATTCAATGCCATATGGCTATGGGCATTCATCCAAGAAACTGGCATCTCAACAAATGATTAGAAGAGCTTTCCAGATTTGAAGTTGGAGCTCAGTGGAGAATCCAGTTGACTGGCTGCTTAAAGTAAATAAACCTCTTGCAGGGCCTGCCTCCCTATCTTTACTTTGGGAAACACAGTCTCTCACTTCCAATAGCAACAGCAACTCCAGAAGGCTTTGCAGGGGTTTTTACAGCTCTGTTTCCCTAGCACTCTCTGAGAGAAAGGATTATGTTCTGTCTTCCACCTCACCCAAAACAATGCCAGGAAGAAACACAATAAAGCACAATAGCATACTGGAAAGGGCTACATGATTTTCTGAAATTTCCCCACCCAGCATGTCAGAATGCAGAAGGAGCTGAACAACTCTACCCAACACTGCTGTGAGAAACTGCTGACTGCCAAGAACTGACTGCCATAAGAAGAAGAATTTGAAGAAATAATTAATATTCCACAATGTAAAATAGCATTTTAAGTAATCTAAATGTTAGGCAAAAATTAGTCCATTATTAATGTCAACCAAAAAGGAGGCTGCCAATACTATATTGCAACAAGTCAAGAATTTTAAAGGATGACTAATAACACTATGAGATTACCTTGCTTATGGCTTGATCAGGGAAAAGTAAAAAGCAGGTGCTTAAAATTATGCAAGCTAAAGCATGTTAGTGTGCACCAGAAAGATAAAGATATCATAAAATCAACAAAACTTGTGGGTTTTTCTGCAGATCAATAATTCTTTTAATCCATGGTGAATCTGACAAGAAAGTCTAAATGGAAACAAAAAAATAGATACCAATTATATCAAAACTGTACAAGTACTACTTCTGATAATGTATCAGAGTAACTAGAAAATCTACAAACTTCCAGATTCAGACTTCACAAACAGCAAATGAGGAGTCAGAGTGGATGCAATGGGATTAATCAGCATGGGAAATATCTCTTCTTTGTGCATCTGAAGAATTAGAACCCTCATTTAAGCCATTTCACAAGAAAACAATTCCCTCTGCATAAGTGGTTTTGGCAAAGATATAGTATTACTTTGTTTCAATTATTGTATTTTAGAATTTTGATTCTTGACTCCCTGCTGGAGATGTATGAACATTTAAAAAACTTGTCAGACTTTTCAAAATTCATACTCTTGTTTAAGTCTCTGTAAGTATTACTGATGGACACTTTTATCTGAATCAGTTTGTTCATTAATAAGTGCTAAGAAACATTAGAGATTAAGTATGTCTGTGATCTTAGATAAAAGTATTCTGTTCCATTCACAGTTAACTCAATGAAAGAACTGCATCAGACCAAATTAATATATGATGGGAAATCTCGAAAGAAAGGCCTCTGTGAAAAGTGATGTTGGTAAAAAATACAAAACACTTTTGTCATTGGAACCAGTACAGTATCCAGCAGAACAGGATGCTTGAATACCTTGTCACAATATCTAAATTTAAGGTTGTGACCTTTTATCAAAATGAAATATCCTATAGATACCTTCTTAATGATAGGATGTTATGCATGACCTCCTGTCCAGATTAAAGACATAGAACATTTCACTTAATTAAATATAAACTGTAATGTATCACTGTATACACAGTGTATCCCCAAATACCCACATTTTATACATGGGCCAAATTATTATTTTACTATATCTACTTTTCATTGCAAAAAGTGAAATTCTTACTGATTTCAGTGATAGCCTTTCTTGTTTGTCTGAAAAACATAATACATATATCACAGCCACAAGGCTTCCTCTTTACCAGAACAGTATAAATGACGATAAAATAGATAAGTAATTAATAACTATTACATAATTATTTCAGCTATTATTAGAATTAAATAAAATATCTACTCCTTGTTTTCTGGGGGACAGACCTAAATCTAGCCCTTTTTGTAGCATTTCCTTAAACTGTCTTGTCATGACTTCCAAGTTGAATTCAAACAGGAAAAAAAGCCCGTACTTGTGTGGTCTTATACTTGATAGTGGGCAAAGCTTAGGGAGGTGTGCAGCACTGCATTTGAAGCAATCACATATTATCTAGAGGATTCTCGTCTTTCAGGCTGTGTGAGGTACATGGGAAATTCCATTACAGAGTTTGCATCTCCATCATTTATTATCTACAGTGACAGACTGGCATTTCTTGCAATCGGGGAGAAAAATACTGTGTGGATAACAACTCAATTATGTCTTAAAATTAAGTTCAAGAGAAAAGTTTGTGCACTGTGCAGCTCATGCAAGTGTTTTCTCAGAGGCTGTCAGCTCTGAGAAAGCAAATTGTGAAAGAGTATTTCTAAAACAAGATACATTAAAAAGATACAAAAAAGATACATTCTATACTTCGGAGTATGTAAGTCATTAAATGTTTTCCCTAGTAGAGAAACATCTTCATTTAGGAGATTTCACCAAGACATTGTGAAAACAAGGTCCTGAGAGAGAGAGTTTCAGAGGAAAATGTCTTGTGCATCTGAGTCACAGATTTCAAGTAGCACCTGTTCCTGTCTTTATTACTTGTTCCAGAAGAACAATCTCAGAAATTTTATAATTTTACTGGAAAAAATTTGTATAATCTCACTAACTGTAGCTGCACAAGTATTTTAAATTGGTACTTTTTTCTTTTGATATTTAAAGGGATAATGTTGTATTTCTTTTAAGAAAAAAATACTATTTTCTCTTGTAAAAACAGGCCCAAACAGTAGCTAGTGGTCTTTCTGAAAACACTTGTCATCTTATGCAGGAAAGACAAAACATGAAGCTCCTACGTGATTTAGAAGTTCTGCTGCATCATCCAAATATGATGAAGAAAACCCTGAATTTCAAAGAATTTAACATTCTGCACAACTGCTGCTGACAGGGCCAGATTTGAGCGAAGATTGTACCTGTTCTGATGCCTCTGCCTACACCATGGGCAAAAGCTAGACCAGGTGACTCACAGAAACTGTTGAAATGCCACAGAACTGGTTCATATCATGGCACATATGAGAGCAGACACAGCAACAGTATTTTGCTGCTGCAAAGTTTCATTTTGGCTGTGTGTTACTCACTTTCATTCATCGTAGATGTGTGAATAAGTGATGTATGGAAATGTTCTTTTTAATACAGGACAAAATTGGGACCACACATCTCTTCCTGGCATTGAGTAGGGAGATCTGCCAGTGACAATTTACTTGCAAGAGTCAAAGTTTTTTGCACTGCTTCTCCTCCACTAATATTTGTGAATGGACAGGCAGACAACCTCACCCTCAAAGACAGCAGCTTCAAGTCCTGGTTGATCACTGGGCCAAGACTGGCTACTTCGCCAACAGCAAATCTTCACTGATCTCCTCTGATGCCTGTGTACAGGGAAGACAAGGTCATCATGACTGTACTGGAGTAAAATGAAGAGCAGCCAGCCTTGCTTCCATTTCCTGCTGAACACTGTCATAGAAATAAGCAGATTTGAGCTCAAAGTCTCAAAACTTGTAAAGCACTCCAGGAGAATTAGGTGATTTTCAGCAAAAAGAAGAGTAAAAGCATTTTAGATGTTGTGTTATACTTTTAATTCTTGGCTCATATGTAGCCAAAGCTTGTTTATTAACATTCCAGTTGCTTATCATTAGCGAGAGGCTGACTATGATTAAAAACTAGGGATTTCAGCAGCTGTAATTTCGTGTTTTGCTTTTGTAGTTTTTTTGTAGTGGGTTTTTTGGCTTGGTTTTGTTTTGTTTTTGAGGGGGGAGGGGCTGGTGTTTGTTTTTAGCTGTGGAAAGGTTTGAAAAGCTAAATGAAATGTGACATGCTTTCTAGAGCAACTTTGATTTAGCCAGCAAGGAAGCGTGGAAAGGACTGCATCTCCTATATCATTGTGTGCTTTCTGTTTGGCTTTGGCAATAAGCAAGCCAAAAAGATAAAATGTATTTGCAATAACTGAAAGGAAAACTATGAATAGAGAAATTACCATACCAGTGGAAATGATCTGCTCTCACATTGTGAGACCAGCTGTTCTAGCCTTCATCATTTGTACGTCTGCGGTATGAAGGGTGAATATACCCCATTATTGGAGCTGTGCACAACCTAGCCTGACCTAAATGCCAAGAAATAAGCAAGTGAGAGTGAAGCATCAGTGGCAAATTGGAATCTAAAGCCTTTTGTGCTTGTTAAATGGTGGAATGATTATAATTGGAAAAAGTGATGTGCATTAGTTCTGAGTGAATGTACAAGAAATGACAAGCGTGTAACTTAATGATTACTTCACAACACCCAGGACTGCCTTCTAGTCTTGCACTGAGGGGCTGAGCCCTACAGCAGAGAAAACTGCATGTCTTCTCCTGCTATTCATGGGCATCCTCCACAGGTCACATGGAAATAACCCTGAAGTGATAAGTCTCGGTTTAGGAAGTCTGCTGCTTAAGCTTATATAAGTCATTGTGACAGAGCATTTTTTTTCTCTCTCCACAAGCCTTTGTCTGTATTAGTAGCAACTGGGCAGAGTCCAGCTTTAAATGAAAACATACACTCTCTGTTTATTCTCACAGGTAGGAAGCATATTCGCAATCAACATCTATAAGACTTGCTTGACTACACATCACTTAGGCTTTATTACTTTTCATGTTTTCATTCTGCAGATCACCATGATGGTAGCAAAAAAAAAAAGCCAAAAAACCCCAGCAAAACATTAGTTCAAACATACTAATGAATAATTTCAAGTGAATAAGAAAATTAATAACTGCAGATTAATTAAACTTCTTTTTACAGCTGGCAGAAACTATTTCCCAGGATATTAGAAATTCAGTACAATTAATTTTTCTTCATGTTAAAATAATTTCTGTCTAGGAAAAACATTGCCAAGCATTTCCTGGATGATAGGCATGTGCTTCGTGGTAGGCTCATATAAAGATTCAGGGTTAAATGCTCAATGAAAATGTATAGTACATAAATCTACACACAGAAGTGGCAGGCAGAGTGTCAAGAAGCAATCATCTCCAAAGTCAGTTTACCCTCACAACAGGGGCCTTGTCACAGTCAGAGTTAAACAGGCTCTGGATAGGACTGAACTTCTGTCTGCATAAAAGAATCAGAACTGGGGAGTTTACCAGGACATTGGAACTTCACAATTAAGCAATATAATTAAACAAGCCAATCCCAGTTACTTTTCACAGGGAAGACCTTGAATCTCTTGAAAAGCAGTCCACCAAAAATTATTTCACAGAATTTTTTTACTGATGTTTGTTTATATGTTACTTTCAATATGCTGTCTTTTAAACTGGAAGAATTCCCATATTCTCAAGTAATTAAGACCTGTGTTTTCATAAATGAAAAGTTTCAATCCCCTTCTGTATCACTAGCTGAAGTCCTTTGAAAACTGCTGAAGATTCTTAGCTGAAGCAGTATTTTGACATATTATGATGATAGACATCTCAGTATTAAACAAAAAGAGATAAAAAGTGATCTTTAAAAAATTAAATTACTAATATAATTTCCTTACTCTTGTTTAAGACAGATATTGAAGCTCTCATAAGTCAAGAGGTAACCCGATACTGTAGACAATTTACAGACATCTAAAAATAAGCCAGAAACTAAATGACTGCTATACGTAACACATGCAACAAAAGTCCCTAATTTTCGGGTCCCAAAAAGGGACTTAGGACAGCTCTTAATGTTTTGCCAGCTCTCAAAACAGAAGAAAATGCAGTCCTATTTCTACATAAGAACCCTTCTTGTTTCTATGGAGGAATGTCTAAGGAACCTGTTAAAATTCAAAAGTAAAGAGTAGCTACTGCCTTCTTTCCTCAGATACATCAGCCTTCCGGAACAGCCTGGAGGTTCCCAGTCTCACCCCACATTTTCTCATGCAATGTTTGGAAAGATGGAACATCAGGGAAAGAGCTGTTCTCCCTTGTTCTCTTTCATTAGTAATGTTCATTTGAATATGATTTACTATGGAAAAGGATGTTAATAAGAAATGCTTTTTTACATTTATTAGTGGAGAGATGGCCTGACAGTTGGGAAGGAGAATGTATTATAAAGACGATAGTGCAGGTAATATCCTGTATATTGAGTCTAATCACCCATTTAAAGTTAAAACAGGAGTTGTTAAGAATGTACTGAATCACACTGTAATGATTAGTGATGAGAATCACCTAGATAATGAAATTGGTATCGAGAAACAGATTTTTCGGCAGGATGATTATCCTGCAAGATTGATTAAAAGGATAATTGTAGAACAATGTAACCTTTTCCATAATTACAGCACTGAACTTGTTTAAAGTCATTTGTCATAACAGTGTGGCTCTACCATATCACAAAGAGACTGACCACTGATTAACATGATATTTTTATTACCTTCCAGGAAAGTGAGGTATTGCCACACCTGTACACTCTAGTTTTAATATCTCTGCATCAAAATTTAAGAATATTGTAAAACCACTAGAAGCAGTCAGGACTATAAAATTTCATGTGGTTGCACATTTCTAATTGCTGAATCTCAAGAATGAGTTTTCCATCTCTTACTGTGAGGTCCCATGAGACGAACACTGTAGCACTCTCACTGGCACTGGCATGTTTATGAGACAAGAGTGCTTTTCAACATTTGGCACAGCAAAAAAAACATGAGAAAGCTTTAAAATTGTACTCAAAAAAGTTCTAAAAAGTCTGCAGCTGGAAATGCTAAAGGTTCCAGTATTTGAGATATGACAGAAATGGGCAATGAAAGAATTTTTTGTTTGTTTGTTTTGTGGCTTTTGTTGGGGTTTTTTTGTTTACTATTTTAATCAGTAGTTTTAAGTAGCGTCAGTGAGAAATTCTTGAAGATTTTTAAGAACTTCCCACCATTCTTTACAGTACAATTAAATCTTTCAACATTTTAGCCACATATTCAAGTAGTAAAGTTTTAACATGGGGGAATTTTCAACTTTTAAGAATGATGAAATCCAGCAGCAGGCTTATCAAAAGAAACAAAGAAGTGTGATGATGCTGACATGAATGTGGGCTACAGCATTTAGGGGAAAAGAAGTAAAATGTCTAGTACCCACAAGTAAACTTTGTAATGCTTTCTCCTCAGACTAGATTTTTTCAGACAATTCTATCAGTTTACAGATAAGTTTCTCCCTTAGCTTTGATATGACAGAAGTTCTTAGTATTTCTAGTTCATGTGAGGCCTTTAAAATGAACAAAGCAGAACCCACACCTTCACACAAGACAACACTCACAGGATGTGTATGAGAAGCACTCTCAGACATTAAATAGCATTGAGTTAAAATACAGCCACAGAGGCCCAGGGAAGGGCCTTCACCTAAACATCTTTCTTAAACAGACACACCAGCAACACTAGAACAAGCCAAGTTTTTAAAACCTCCACAAATGAATATTCCTCAGCTTCTCTTTATAACCAGGACCAGCACTTGGATACCCTCCTAGTGAAAACATTTCAAGCAAGTGTTTCTCCTTTACCATTGGTATTATAAAGAAGAATTCTGTCCTCAGTTGTAGGATACCTCTGCTTCCCCTCTCAGTTCCCTCTTTGACAACCTAAATAACCCCATCCCCTCAACCTCTCATCTTACATCAAGTACAAGAGGTCCTTTACTTCTTGTGGATTCTCTACTGGATCATGTCTAACATTTCAACATCCTTCTTGCACAAGGAGAGCCCAAAACTGAATACAGTATTCCAGGTAATGCCCAATCAGTGCCAGGCAGAGGTAGATAACCACCTCCATCCATTAGCCATGTTTCTCCTGATGGAGGCAAGGGTGCAGCTTACATTACTCCCTGTGTGCACACACTGTTGGTATCTCTCATGTTCCCAGAGATGTTATGCATTCAGTCGGGTTTCAGACTGTACTGACACGAGGAGTTACTTTTCCTCAAGAGCAGAACTGTCAAAGGTTTCAAGGTTTCTGTCAGACCAGCCTTCCAGTCTATTCAACTGAAGCTTTAGTGGATGGGATTATCATCACCTGTCACTTAGTGTCCTCAGCAAATTTGCTAAGTTTTACGTCATCATGCAGCTTGCTAATGAAAACATTGAACTATATCAGCCCAAGTATGAACCCTCGAGGTCATACAGAGGTTTCATCCTAAACTTTGATATGTTGTTAGAGTTTCTTAAGTTTGCAATTTGAGATAAGATGAACACTCTGTGGTATCATAAATAACATTTTAACATTAAAAAATACGCCACTAATCAGGTTGATCAGGTGTGGAGGGGTAGGGAAAGGCAGAAATATTTTAATAACTGTATTTTGGTCAGGCAGCCCTAACCACCAGACAGACAGTGGTTTTCATTTAAGAATGATGATCTATTCTTCTCTGACAGAAGCTCTGACAAAGTAAACGCAATGGTTGGTAATAACACCAATAACAGATTATTATTACTATTGGGCTACTATATTTCAAATTTTTAGGTACTGCTTTGTGCTAATATATTTCAATTCACATGTGAGTAGATATGATGGAGAAGAGTGTATGTGGTCTAAGTTCTCCATTCTCCTCATGTTGTTTTAGCCTGCAGAATAATAATTATGGGAATCCACCATCTGGTGAACATATGTAAGGTTTGATTCAGTCCAGAGAGAGGACAATAAGCGGCCTACTTCAGGTGAAGTGTAGGGCCTCTAATCTGTCCAAGGTAAAGACAGATTCCTTCCCTCCTCCTGGAGCAGCCAATAGTACATTAGAGGGCCAGCAAGAGACTTAATTTGTTTTACCTCTCCTAGGACTCTTGCATTCATTTGCGGAAGCCAGCGACAGCAATGCCAGATGCTAACGAGTAATGACATGGCAGGAGGAAGTATGTGGCACACAGTCAGTGTGTGGCTAAGCACCATTTGATTTTGTGCTGAGCTAAGATGTGGGAGCAGCCTGACAGGAGCAGCTTCTGCAAGACCTCCCGCTACAGCCATCTAATGGATGCTGTTGGAGTAGGAGCAGCCGAAGCCACCGCATAAAGCTACCAAACATGGAAGAGTTAAAGATGATATAGGACAGCAAGAAATCAAAAGAAATACAAAAAGGCATACTGGCTCATGCTTAACTGTGGCCAAACCACATTGCTAATAGTCTAAATACAATCCATGACTTTCCTCTCTCACATTTGGTATTTGGACACAGAACAAAAGTTAATTGAACAGTCAAAAAAAATTATTTTCCAGTTTTTTCAACACAATCCATTCCAGGCATGTGCCTTTGCTGACTTTACATTGGAAATGTCTGGCATCACATGGTAGGAGACAAAGGCACAAGCTACTCCACTATTCACAATGAGAAAGATGCCTTGAAGGGCTGGTTGCTGAAAGAGAGAACTCTGAAACTAGGTAGTGGAGACTGAATTAAAAGCCAGGACAAGGTAGCCTTTTTGCTTATATTACTTTGTGTGATTCGTACTTATAATGATTCCCTCCTGCTGAAAAGTCCTAGCTGCCTGGTGTTTTTGCTCAGTCATCTCCATCAGTTTTACACATGGATTTTACTGGAATAAGAGAATTAGAGCAAGAAGATGATTGTTATTTTTTCACAGGTGATGAAGAACAACAGTAGAAAGGTAGTTATGAAATCTTATTTTGTTGTCATCTTTCCTGTGTGAAATTATACACACCTACCTCAGGCAATGGGCAAATTTTTGCCTTAAGATTTTTCATTATGTTTCTCAAGGGATGAGTGACATTACTCGGTTTTTCACTCATTCAGGGTATCTGCTTCACAGGTTAAAATACAATAGAGCTTCCCTGAATTTTCTGTGTAGACACAGATAGCTCTGCAAAGACTACACTACAAAGAGAGAGATTCGTAAAGCTGACATTTCTTTTTTTTTAAATGTGCATGTGGTGGCGGAAGTTCATTTCTCCTGAAGCAGATGTGTGAAAAATATTGCATGACTTCTGTAGAAGAAAAGTGAGAATTAATTTCAGAGCTCTGACAGATCTAAAACCCCCTAATATTACAATTTGTTAGGGAAAAGAATCCAATAGCAGATTCAGACAATGTGAAAAAATATACAACACATATTTGGGCTGAAGATCTTATACTGCTTTACAACTTTGGTTCTATTGTCACTTAGAATAAAATCAGGGGGAAAGACCTTGAGAGATAAGCTGCTTATTTATTTGTTCCTGAAGCTTTGATAGCATGTAGGTTGCTGTGTGATCTTTATAAACTCAGAGGTGCTAAGCACAGCTTGTTTTTGAAAGTCAATGCCAGCAAGAGACAGACTTTTTGCAATAACACCCAGTGAGCTGTGGCACTCTTATACTCATATACTTGTCTGTGCCAAATCCTTACCTAGTCTATATTAACAGAGTTCCTTTGACTTCATGCTGGGGATTTGGCCCATTATCCATTGCTTGAATATGTATATCCAACTAGGACAGACATACTCAAGAAGATATTTCTCATCTTCACGCTCACCAAAATCCAAACACCTTTAAACTAGAAATAAAGCCAGTAATCCCTTCCTTTTCCTAAATCTTACAGGATAGAGGCTGATCAGATGAAAAAATCCTTTCTTTTTCTGAGGATCGAATAGGACAGGTAGATGGTTTTAAAAGAAAAAAAAAAAGAATTTTTCAACTGCCCTAATTCCACAGGCAAACTGACCTCAGATAACCTGCACTCTCAAAAAGGACACACTACTTTAAAATAAATGATGCAATAATCCTCATCAGCAACGTACACAAAATCAGGTAGAGGACTTATTAAAAAGGCACTTGGGGTAAACTTCTACTTGGACTATCCTACATCATTGTAGATTTGTAGTGTAAGTGATTCAGATGCAGAAGTATGAAAGAATCCAACACCTGTGCCCATTTCCCCTATCCCAACATAGGTCCCAGGACGCAGTAAGAGATCTCTCCCTTGATCCATGGATTTGCCCTGCTAGAAGGTTATGGCATGATTTTAGAAGAATTTCACTCTCATAGAAAGTTGTTGTCCTGCATGAGGAGGTGATGCCTAAATGCTGCAGCTTCTGCAGAAAAATAGAAACATCAGGATAAGGTGCATGTGACTTTCATGATTCACTGGTATGATGAGCTGTGATGATTGGGAATACCACAGCCTAACATATGCCTGTTTGTTTTAATTTTTTAATTGACCCATTTTCCCACTTTTCTCCTAAATTTGTGCATTCCTCCAGTCTGTGCATCACATTGCATTCCAGAAACATGACATTCATGCTTGAAGCCCTAGCCAAGCAATGGATAATCTAGAGGGTAACACATTGTTTCTGTACCAAAAGCAGGTTGACATGCTGCATCATGCAGGCTGATAATATTTTATTTTCTGTCCTATGAGCAAGTGATTTAGTTGTATAGTGGAGATGCAGTTACTCAGAAGAAACGCACTTACACAAATGACATCAAACACTGGCATAAACACACACCAGCCACTGTTTCTGCTTTAAAAATATTGTTTTGCTTCAGAAGAGTAATATTGTCTCATTTTTCTCTTCTTTGCAATTCAGTGATAGATTTCACAAAAACAAAGCAACTCTGTAGCTTTGAATTGAGGAAAGTGGGAGGTCCTTCCATTAATTCACTTTAAGCCCAGAGTGCTGTCAGAATGGCAAGTGCAGGAAAAAGTATCCAAAAACCCACAACCCATAATGCAGAACACTTTAACACTCTATAGTAAAGAAATCTAGCTGTCTACACAGGTGTACAAGAATTTCTTACTGAAGAACAGCCATAGTATGTGTCCATCCACTATGTCACCTCCCAAATATGCTGGTGGACACATTAAATACTCAAATCTTACTTCTAGGAGAATTCCTCAAAAAAACAAGTGTTAAATTCTAGATTTTAAGTCCTGAATATTTTACTTTCACTGCCTTCTATTATAAACTTGATCTGTCTGTTGTACATGTTCACCAACGTTCCTTTGTTAGCAGTGCCAATAAGTTGCACAGTTCCATAATTTTTTTTAACTAGAATTTTCTCCTATTTTCAATCTCTCATTATTCATTTTAATTTAATATTCCATTCCTATTAAGACAGAAGATGTTCTTAAAAAGGTATGCAACACAAAGGATGATCTAGAAGAGACATACTTAAAAGAGTAGCTGTATTGTACATACCCTCTTCCATGTCTTTTCTAGTGGTTTTTTTTCTGTTTGCAGTTAACAACTTATGTTTTTCTCTCTTTCCCTACATAAGCACATTTCAACTAAACTTTAAGTTGTGAACTTTTAGAGACCCTCTATTCTTTTCAGTGTTGACACCAGACCCAAATTCCTAGATCTGAACATTGTAAGATAAATGAGACAGGGAGTCCATTTTTAGCAATTATTTCTAACCTCTTTGGTGCGCCTCATATTCTATTCCACCATCTCCCTAAGAAGATGAAGGGGACTGACCAGTCAGCTCCAATCTTACCCTATATTCTGCATTGATAATTGACTAGAATGTGCATGAATAGTTCTTTTATAGTTCTTTTTAGAGAGAGTATTTGTTTGTGAGCAGTATAGTCCATCTGGTACATCAATGTCTACTGTTTTGATATTTCTTTATCTCTCCAGTGGAATTCTCTGCAACAAGTTTCCAGAAATAATTGACCAACAGGATCTTGTATCATGCAAAAGAATTTGACATTAACAATTACTACTTGTCTTTTTATTTTACTCACTCTACCTTCCTATTTTTCCAACTTGCTAAAAATGTTAAATTTTATAGAAAAACATGAGGGACCTCTTACCCATTTTCTTAACATGAAAACCTTCTTGTTAATTGCTGATTCATAACAATACTTTGTATTTCTGCACAAATATAAGTTTCTTCTTCAACAAGCTTACTGCACTTTGATCATCAACTCTTGAGAGTTCACTTAGCATTTCTGTAGGGGCAGATTTCCTCTCTGTGAAATAACCTAGCTTGAGATTTAAATTTTCAAATGCTGGATAATTGAATGGCACAGTCTATAGGCTTACATTTTATCTAGGCACCTGGCACTGTCTTGGAGAAAGGAGCCTGCAGATTCCCTGTCAATGTATTACTATTTGCCTCAATGTGCTAGGAGTGCTCAGCAGTAGCTATTCCCTCAGAACAAACTGTCACACAATTAAAAGAAAATACGAAAATCACAGAAAGGAAAAATGTTAATATTCAAAATCTAATGTCAAAGAAAGTATGGTAAGCCAGCCTGTGCATGCTTTTTGCAAACTGTTATTTAGAAATAATTATCAAAAGAGATTGTTTGAGTCTTTTCTTTTAGCCTTAAACTCAGCATGACCATGTGTGAAACGATCCATCAGATTTCATCAAAGTTAAGAATCCCATATGGCTAGTATTGCCACAGTTTAAAACTTCCCATGATTCAAAATATGCCTACACTGTTCACAAAGAAATACTTCCATTAGATTACAGCTTGATTGTCCAGTATAAATGGCACCAGTCCTACCTGAGATGCTGGATGAAAGTTTAGGCTTTGTATCACATGAGATGATCTGTGAAGATCATGAGATGAAGACCTGCCAGGCCCAGCAGGTCTTGAGGTTTTTCCTTTGAAACTGAGCCCAGGCAAGGTCAATATATCTGAGCTACTTGTTTGGTGGTAACATCAGAATAACTTTTTTGGGCTGTTAATTTACTTGAATAGCCCATAAATTTGAACTATTGCCCATGTACATATATATATACACACTTTACAAACAAGCATTGCAGAAGATATACCATGCTTCTCTTTTGGCATCCAGATGGGGTGTGAGGTTTGGATTGGGGTTATTCAGGGTAATGACTATAATTTTCAAGGGTAACCTGCTCTTAAAACCTCAAATGACTTCCAGTATTTTCAGTTTAATATCTAGTTCTTTAAACCTCCCTATTTGAAGGCCCTCTGATGAGCTGCACTGAAAGCCTGATCTTGAGAGGTTTTTTTCACTTCTCCTCCATGCTAAAATTTCCAGAATTTATGGGAGGAAAGACACTCCTGAGTATGTTTTACTTCAATTCGGTTTTGTTAACAAGAGCAATATTCTACAATACACTGTGAGAACATGCACATCGTAAAAGACAGTATGCAGACCAGCTATTTCAGACTCAAGTCTTCCAAAGGTGATGAAGATGCAGAAAAAAGGACTTAAAAAACACCAGTAAATAATTCAGGCATTACAGCTCAACATGTTACAAAAGTTTCATTTATCTAGAGAGGAGAACTTTCACCTAGACTCAATTTCTACACCTCTCCTTCAAGGCATAGTATTTTCCAACAATATAAAAGCAAATCTGCCATTTTTTAAACATATTACTTGCATTATGTAAGTAACTTAGACTCAAATTAGTAGTAATTGAAATAACTGAATATTTCATCCACTAAAATGGCTGTGCCTAATACTGCTTGCATCAGACTGACAATGCATATTTGTTCCCTTGAACTCTCTCAGGAGCATTTATCATACAAAAACATTTATTAGAACAAAGGAATACAATTTTGACTTCCTGATGCATTTTTCAAAGTACAGAATAACAACGGAGAATTAAAGTGGGGTTTTTGGGGACCATTTTTTGCAGATTGTATCATTTTCAAAAAACTTCAACTACAATTAGCTTGGGATGTTGAAAAAGAACACGTGGAAGATGCTGACATAAATGTCCTGCTCTGAACTGTGCATTTGTTCGGCTGACTTAGGTGAAATGTGACGTGGACAAGTTAATTTAAGATGAAAAGGCCTTGAAATAAATAATATATGTAAATTTCATGTTTTGTAGTAGTGGAAAGTGCAAAAACATTTGCTTTTTTATTATAAAACAGAACTATTAAAAGAATTTTGATTCTGTACATAAAATTAATATAAATTATTTTCTCTCCTTTTCTACTGGTACTTATCTCTTCATCAAAATTTAGAGGAATATTTCAGATGTTAAATGGCTATTCTCCAGACACAACAAATATGATGCAATTAATTAAATAATCATTAGACTATGATATGATTAAAGGTGAACTAGAACAACAACAATATTTAAGACTGCCTGTTGAAAATCAACCACTTTCCAGGAGAAGAAAATAAAAATCAAAACCAACAATAGTTACATGAAGCATGATTTCAATCTCTGTAAATTAGAAAAACAGAATGCCAAAGAAAACACAAATATAAAATGACAATATTACCATTAACTTCAGATTATGTGGTATTTAAATACCTTCCAAATGTCATTTATTTAAAATAATCTCTCCTATGTTATTCCACTGAGTTAGGAGACCCAAGTCCTATTTTCCAGACTGTCTTACTTCTCTTGTGTCTCCATTTCTGGTTTCTTACCTGAAAATGAAGATGATACCCAAGGGCTACCTTTGGAAAGGTGTTAGAAGAGTTAGATAAGTACCATCTCTAAAACCCTTTGAGATCCTTAGATGAAAAGCACTGTAAGACACAAGAAAAGCTCTCTGTAAATAACATTTTTACTGTAGTTTTTACTATATTTATTTGTTTGCTCTCCTCTAGAGAATGTAATTCTGAAGAGATTTACATTTGAACTTTGAAAGAATTCTGTTATCTGTCTCTGAATTGCTCTTAAGGGCTCTGTAGAGGAAAGGCAAATGCTCACAAAAGCACACTCAAATCTTTCCAAAGATCCCATTCTGCAAGATATTCAGTGTTTCTTGAGCAGCACAGAGAACTCTCAGCTGACTGCACTCCTCACATTGCAAAATTGGGCCTTGGATTTCAGGGCCAGCCTTCCTATGAACAAGAATCCGAGCACAAAATGTAATTCTACAATTCTTTCTCCATTCCTTGTGAGCTGCTCACAGATCGGGTGGGCAGAAACAGTTTTTGAGTCCATGGCCTCAGTGCTCATCAGATCACTGACGTACTCAGCAAAGTACAAAGAGAAGCCATTGATGCTGCAAAACAGAGAGCCCATGGGTCACTGCAGGTATTCTTATTGCATTGCTGGACATCATGGACGGATTGAACATCCAACTGCCTTCTCATAAAGTCATTTCTCCCTTTGATTTCTGAAAAAAATAAACTTAAGGCCATTCAAACAATTTTATATGCAATTTCAATGATGTTTCTATCCTGAATTCTGAGAGCATGGAAAGTGGCACATGAATGAGAAGGGAAGATGGATAAGTAGGAAAGGAAACTGGCAACAACTTAAAAATAAGACTAAGAGAATCACTTTACCTAAAGTGATATACTATTTTAGAACCCAGTCTAGTAGCCTTTGACCAGATATTTTCTGAGGTGGCAATGGAAGACAAAGGGCTTCCATAAAACCTCAAAACTAATACCAAAACCAAGCAGAAATACCCCTAAAATAACTGCATCAGTTATGGGGAAGGAAGAAAAATGTTGGTTTTGGTCTTCTGAGGGTATCTTACAATGCTTCACATGCTATGAAAATCACTGTTTCAAGTTTTTCTTGAAGACAAAATTGCTCATTCCTGAGGTTCAGTAAACCAACATAACTAAGAGGCATTATTTTCTCCTTCATTTCAATGCACAATTAAACTCTTTAGTAAAAACATTAATCATACTTATAACAGTCTTCCAATCTTACAGAAAAAATGTAGATAATATTCTGAGTTTACTCTTCAAAAATATCTTTTGGGAGAATGCTACACAGCTTGGAAATGTAGTTGCATCAGGAGATATCATTCATGCTAGAGCAGAGTCACACGGCAGAGTGAATGTCCATTGCCTCAAGGATCAGGGAAGATGAGCAGCATTTGCAGTGGCTTTTTGGAATGGTTTAGCATTGGGGCTTTTTGTTGGTTTTCCCTCCATTATCTACATTAGCAAGAGCATTTTTGTGTCTTAGGGCAGCTCAAGAAAGTAGAAAAAAAAGTTTCTTGCCACACTTCAGCTGAGTTTTAGGCCTTGAGTGTATTCATCAACACAGAAAATTCTCTCTAGAAAAATGCTGGTTCAACAATGCTCTTATTTCAGCTCTCTACATTATTATGCTTTATTTAAGGTCTGATGGATCAAGGATGTGTGAGAAAGTGGAGTAAATGAAGCTTGCAAGGCAGGCAGTAAAATTCAAATTTTTCACAATTTAAGATTATTACTACTAGAGAAGTGTTTAAAAGTTGGGTTTAAAAAAAAAAAACCTTGTAAATTCATTATATTTAATATTTGCTTCAAGTTCCCCAACTTGCATCCTTTGATTCTCACAGACTTATCTGAAAATCCACTACTTTCCTGCAAGTTACTTTTTTTACACATGTCCATTGGTCATTTTCTCCACATATAATCTCATTTCACTGTGAGAAAGGACAAGGGAATTTGAAAGGAAACCAACCAAAAAATAATTTAAAACTAAACCATATGTTGGGGTTGTTTATTTCTTTGAGATATAGATGCTAGTGAGTAAGAAATGTAGAATGTGAAGTTATTCCAGTCAAAAAATGCTATTCACTCAGTAAATCAGGAAGACACCATCCACCTATGAATCTCATGAACACAAAAATGAAACTTCTGCAGGGAAAATTGAAAATATTTTAGTTAGGTCCTGAAAACTAGAAATATCCATACTTATGAAGTTTACATGTGATTAAAATCCCTGATTTCAGAAAAATATGTAGTTGACAATAACAGAGTAATTACAGTCACTGCTTCAATATTACTGTATAAATCATCATGATTCAACCTACAGTAGAAATAAAAATAAATTATATGAGGTTTGGTTTATTACTGCTGATCTAATAAAATATAATGAATTTTTAAAAATCCTGAGTGTAATAGTTTCAAAAAAATAACAATTTAAGAAAGACTTCTTAACAACTTATGTGAATACATAAGAATTGTGATTTTTGATAAAAATAACCTTATGATTAGGAATTATTTTAATTTCATTCCATTCCTCATAGTGTTTTTGTCCAACATGTATTTTCGGGAGTGAGTGCCTCTTCATAATTCAGATTTCCTTGATTTAGTAAATGAGACTGGAGGTGGACTTTATTGATATAAATATCAAATGAATTAGATTATTTCTGGAAAAAGTTCTATGATCACGTGCAATATTACATCTCAGAGTAGAAAACAGAGAAAATTGTGCAATCAAATATCCCAAAGCAAGTTTCATTCTCTACCTATTCCTTTACAAGAAGAGTTTATTTCCCCAGCAAACCTGCATGGTAACTGCAAGAAATCAATGTATGGATTTTTTGAACTAGTCTCCCTCATTAACCAAACCTATCTGTTCTGATAGAAAATTTGAAGATATCTTCAGGCTCTATAATACCACTTTTAGGTGAGATTACCCATTTAAATGTTTACTTTGAATCTGCATATGATCAAGCTGCCCAAATGCACCTGTTTGATCAATAACGCAGAGGACATATCAGCCCACAGAGCGCAAGAGCTGTGCCCAGATACAGCCAGCAGGGGTTTTGCACCAACTTCAAGATATGACGTTTTTCTAAGACTGAAGCCCTCCACTTTTTGTGCTGGAGTAGGTCAGAATATCAAACCATAAAAAAAAAAAAAAAAAGGGAAAGTTAAGCCCTAACGGTTTTCCCACTGGACATAGTCTCAGGAATTGGTAACAAAGTGCTCAGATGTTTTACGCGTGTAGGAAAGTATTACGCAAACTGCCTTTCTGATGTTCCTTTATAAATAACATCACTGCTACAAAAAACAGCTTTTACTTTATCTTAAAGTATTTCAGAAGAACATGAGCATTCAAAGAAGAACATTCAAAACTGAGCTTTGAATGTAGCTGGAAGCTTGGTACAGTAAACACTGTAGAAATGCCTCCAAAATATACATGTTAATTTCCAAAATTCAGTTGAAAACCAGAAATCACAGATGATAATTCAAGAGAGGATATGATGAATTGCTTTGACAGTAAGTAATCACTGCTAACTAGGAATCCAGATTCCGTAAACATTGCCAGCATTATTAATAAAAAAAAAAATCAAGTTAATTGACAAATTTTTGCTTAAATCTAAAAAATAATCTCATGAGATAATGTTATGGAGAGATGCCAAAAATCTGCATTGGTCTGCAGGGGATAAAACCAGCAAAACATTTAGTAGTAGTTGGAGACTATATTTAGTAGAGGAAATGAGTCTTTTTTCCTGCAAAAAAAGATTTAGAGAACCTTTGGATTAAGTTAAAGCAGAGGATCAGCCTGAGTCCTGTAACCATGGATTCCTGCATGTCTGGAAGAGGCTATTTCCCAGTCCCTCACTGACACCTAGACCAGGACGAGGGAAAGATCAACAAACAACAGAAAGGGGAATAAAATCAAGTGTTTAGGAGACCAGTGAGAAATCAAAGTCAATGTAATAGGCCTCTGCTTTGCAAAGCAAAATCCATCAGATGAGCGGCAAATTCCTGATACTCTTTAGTATGAGAAGCAGTTTCATTCTATCTTCCACAGTAAATGGTATCACATTATGATTTGTGAATAGACAGACAAGGCATGAAAACTCTCCAAACATTCTATATGAGAAGGATACAACCATTCCATACTTATTGGAATATTCAAAGTTACAATGACATATACCACATTCAAATGGCCATTGCCATAAATGTCAAATAGCCAATGCCATAACTAACATATAGAATGTATGGAAAACATCTGAATTGCAACAGCAAGCAACAGAAGAAAAGGGCAGAAAAATTCCTGAATATATTTTTTTACTTATGGATGAGTTGTTACTCTCTGAAAACTCTAAATACCTTGATAGTGTTTGGTAAGGTTTTTAGAGGGAAGAAAAGGATGTTTGAGGAATAACTGTCCCATAGTAACATGTGTCTCATTTGCACTTTTTCCTTAGGTGAAGAAAATTAATATATCAAAATTTATCAGTGGAATGCATCGTTAAGTTGTGAAGCCTCATTCTCTCAAACACTGCTTTTAATGTGAACATGGACTGAGCATATACTGTAAAAATATTCTTCTATTTAAGAATATGAACTTGAACACATTCAGAAATATTCATGTATCTTTGCCAAAAACTACAAAAACCTTACAAAACCACAGCATAATCTGGGTATATGAACACCTACTTTGCTGTTTAATATAGATAACAGAAGAGTTGGAAGCAACAGGATCAAGGGAATTAGAGGAAATGCTCATTAAAACAAATTTAAAAGGTCTAATGATTAAAATATTGATTAATTAGCCAAACATTGATTAACAGTCACACTTTATCAACTACAAAGGTTCTAATTACTGCACCATTATTCCATAGATTGACCTGCTCTCTCTTGTCACTTACGATGAAGAACAATTTTTATTAAGTGGGTTTTGGATTTTTGACCTGTAAAATTTTAATAGGGAGTGCAAAGAGGGTGTCGTGTGTGGTTTGGCATTTTAGTCACTGAGGGACTCGTAGTTACTGTCTCTACTTAACCAAAGGCACAGAAGTGCAAGAGGGATGTGAATACTCAGGGATTAAAGCCCTCCCACAACTTCCCAATCATAAGAGAGAGAGAGATGCATTCAAAACTGCTCTAAGTCTTCAGTGAAAGGAGAAACTCTATAATCCCAAACTCTATTGATGAGTAACAAAGTGTTCTTATTAACCAGTCAAATCCTGTTTGTAAAGAGATGCAATAATTTATTGAGGAAGTATCAAATTAAAATATCTTCTAATTTCTGCAGCTACTCCAGAGCAACCCAGGTTAGTCTGGAGATTTAACCATTTCACCATCCACAGGAAAAAAAAAAATTAAACCAAAAGTGACAAACCCCCCCCCCCCAAAAAAACACCCCCCCCCCAAACCACAAAAAAAACCCCAACAACAATAAATTAAAGAGTAGCTCTAGAAGTTCATCTACCAAAATATTTCCTGTTGCAGCAACCTAGATCTCAACTGCCTCACACTTGAAAAATATTTCCCAGAAAATTTATGGATGTCTTTCATGAGACTATCTTGCTGATTTCAATAACTGTCCATTTAAATCTGTTGATGTAGCGTTTAAACCTTGCTTCACAAAAGAGAGAGGCTAATACACACACGGGGTTACACTCTCAATATAACTGTCTGAAAGTGATGGTCTGGATTTACTCCTGATGAGATCAGCTCTAAGGCCAGAAGGCAGATTTATAGAGTGAACATAAATGACCATGGAGGAAGGGGACCTTTTTGATCGTACATATGCTTGTCAGGCAAAAAGTGCTTAAAACCTCATTGCCAAATAAGCAAAAGCAAGTCTCTTACAGCCAGTGGAAAATGGCATGAGGAGGACAAGTCCAAACAGATGCACCAGGCTGACAGCTTCAATAGCCAAACCCCAGTAAAAGACCGGGGGAAAAAAACACTGTCCAGGTGCTAACATAGAGTTTGAGCTTTATTTCCTTCAGACTAAACTTACTGGTTCTCAGAAGTGCAATAGTATAGAGCTATCTGTATCATTTTTCAGCAGCTTTAAGGAAAAAGAGGAACTACTGCCATGCTAAGGTCTGAAATTACCTCAGCTTCTGCATATTGAGGAAATAAGTGCTTCACTCAGTTAGTGGTACTCAAGAGCAAGTGAAGGAATTAGTGCTGTAGTAAACAGGTAGATGTCCTTGGCCTTTCCACTCCATCTTCCTGTTACACTGTCTTTTTCAACCAAAACAATTCCTTTACTTCTGCCCTCCACATCAGCAAAATAAATACTATTTCATTTCCATTATATACCATAGAGTCTCTTGATCTGCCTTCTTGATTTTTTACACCAGAAAAGCTGTTGTATTTGTAATACAATTATAACTTAAATCCACAAAGACAGTTTACAGCATTATCCGACAGTTCTGCCTGAGTGTTATTTTGCTATGCCAAGGTTTATGGATTTTCTCAGGTTATTCAACATGAGGGGAAAAAAAAAAAAGGAGGGTGGAGTGGGGTAGAGACTTGCTTTAAAATCCTTCTCCCTTTACATTCATACATACCTAAAATCAATACAGTAAGAAACTTCATGATAGGCCTCCTAAAGAGCATTTTAGACGAAAAGTCAGAAAAGTCTCTCTCTTCTAGTTACATTACCTTTCAGTCCCCCCTGAGCAATAGGAAGAGGAGCAGTTTGATGACTACACAGCACAAGTCAAATCTTGGACTTGCTTTCAGTTTTGCACATGGAGACCAGGCTGAGACAATGACACCAGAGAAGAGAATGGTCCCAAGGTGTCATAAGAAAGTTCACCTCAACGAGACTTGGTTTGTTGCTGCTGGTCCACACAAGTCTTCTCAACCCTTTTAACACCATGCTTGGGATTGTAGCACCCTCTGAGGAAAACCAGCATCTTTGTGAGATTTAGAGCACTACACAACCACTCCTGACTTCTCTTTTTCCCTTCAGGATACAACTTCCCCAAGATTACTCATAAGGGACAATTTTTGTGTATGGTTTTGCATTTGAACTTCTAGAAGGTACTATTTGCCCTGCCTGCAATGCAGTTCTTTGCACTAAAGACACAACAATATGATCCTAACTGGAAAGAAACATAATTAAAAAAGGGTTTAACCAACTGTCCCTTTGCCATTACGATGGGATTTGCAGTCCATAAGGTTGATTTTATTGTAACACAAAAGTGCAACTATAGCTTCAGTGCTACAGTGAATCTCCAGAGTCAAGTGTGTTCAAGATTAAAAACCTAAAACCCACCTTTAATGAACCATTACCCACTACTTACCGGTAGCTCAGACACACAAGCCCGTACAGAGCTTTTACAAGATGTAATAGCGTACTGAATGCATACCAAATTTAAGACAATGCTAAGGCACCAGCAAAACACAGAAAAACATGTGAGCAATCAGCAAGACAACCTATCTGCCCAACAGTGCTCCTGAAATCTTAGTTCTTGTTTGAGAGAAAAAGAGAGGGTTATGAAAAGGTTGCCTTAAAAAGAATCACTGGTAGTAAAAAAACCCAAACCTTTAAGATTTAAATATATTTCTTTCTTATGAAGATTTTTGAGTGCTCACTGTTAAAATTTTACTTCCTTCGCTATCCCCTTTCCCCAACAAGAGATTCTTTTCACTCTTCACCTCATGATTTTGTAAGATCATCTATTCTCCTGCTCTTCTGTTTAGCAAGTGCCTTCCTAATTAAATAAGTTCTCCCCCCCTCCACCCCAAAAGCATACTAACACTGAAATGCTAGTAAGTGGTGTGTACAGTAAGTATTTAGGCAGAACCTTTTTTACATTTGAGCATTTACTCTAAAAACATCCCATTCTTATGTGATCCTCGGGTACTATTCCAGTAGTGATGTCCTGACACTATTGATAGAGATGCTTTTACAAATGTATTAATTTTCTATATTTAGATGTAACTCCCTATCCAACACCATTCAACTGTATCTGATTATGAACACTTGTCAGTGCTGTTTCAGAAAAAAAGTGCAAGCAATACTAATTTACATAATCTAAAAAGTAACAAAAATGCTGCAAATATGAATTTTTACCCATGTTTCACAAGATAGCAGAGTGATTTCAGAAAAAAAATTGTGCTTAAAACTTAAATTGAGGTAGCTCTGCTGGTTTGATTCAGAGCAATTATTTTACAGTCAAATAATAGAATTAGTGAATTGTTCAGCACTAGTAGAAACTGTCTTAAATTCAGGTTTGCATTTCAATCAGTGCTTTTTCCATCTCCTTTACAAAAGGGCTGCTGGAAAGAAACCCTATAGACCGAGGCAACCTAAGTGGATACTGTATACCACAAGACTGGTGCAGGGCCCAGGACTTGCCTTTCAATCCAGCAGCTATGGCTACAGGCTCCTTTCCCTCCTCCCAAAAATTGCTGCTTGGGGTGATAAATGAACGGCATATAGTTGAAAGCAAAATATCTCCAGTTCTCTTTCATGTATTTTTATCTAACTTCATTTCTTCTACTAACCAGTACATCAGACATGGAAAACTATGTCTGGGGATGTTTAAGACTCTTTAATACAAAAATGGCAATTCTTTTTCCTGTATGCACTATTTTAAGTCAAAAATACTAACTTAGTAAAGTAAGATTTGTTTCACATTCTAAGAATTTAAATATCTACAGTTATGTTTCTCTGAAATTTGGTTCAAGCATGCTATGCTATTCTTAATATCAATTTTCTTAATATTGTAGTCACTTTGGGGTTTAGGAAATGTTTGTATCTCAGGCATGATTAGGTTGCTGGATAGAAATAGTTCAATCCCTTATTTTGAAAAATAAACACATGCATACAAAAGCAGCATTTACACACATCTCTTCAAACAGACCCTGGTGAAATATAGAGAATGAAGTTGATCCTTTTGTGTAGTGAGAACATAAAACTTTATGTACCACTTAAGTCTTTAAAACAACCTTTAAGTAAGAGTTGAGCATAATTTTTTTCAGGCACTCTTCATGGGGTAAAATTTACTAACAGAAGGCTTGAATAACTTGAGCAGAGGGCAGTAGCGGCCACACAAAAGGAAAGAGTAGGGAATCATGCTTCAACATGGTAACTGTTGGTAAAGGTCAGTTTCCTACCGACAATAAAGTGCAGTCACTGTATTTATCTGGCAGATCCCTGTGACAATGGCTGGTAATCTACAGATAGCTTTTCAGAAAGGTTTGAGCAGTGGCCTTCACTCAGCATAACTATTATTCTCTAAAAAGTTTCTGTGTTCAGTTCTTATGTGCCCTGAAAAATACAGTACAGAAGGAACATTAGGAGCCCATAAAATGATATACGGTAAAAATATCAGCTACAAAGTAAATTTTTAAGAAAATACTCATTTTAATTTTCAAGTTCTGTGGCTGGTAATGCCTAAAGTCATATTTTCTACATTGTCAGTGGGGAGCTTTCCCTGGAGGCAACATCACTCAGAGTAGTCATAGTACTCTTCTGAGTATAATCATTCAGAAGGGACACTGCACTCATCTCCTGAAAAACATATGCAAGAACCAACAGAAAACAAACAACAAGAGGGACAAAGAAAACACAGACTGATCAAACCATACTCTGTTGTAGACAAGAATTGGCAATTTTTAGGCTATTTGCCACTGTAAGCTAAACATCATCCTTCCTTTGACTTATGCCGTGGGTCTTTTTTGGTCACAGTTGACTTAAGACATACTTAACTTTGAACCCTCTAGCTTTTATCTGTTTGCATTATAATCTCAGTGTTATCCAGGCTTATTTTTTTAGCACATGCATGCATCCATCCAACCAGATACACACATGGACAGAGAAAAATAAGGATTTTTTTCATCCTTATAGTATTTTGGCAGCATAATGGGAATAGACAGCAACTACTTTGTGTTACAAATTTGAATGTGAAAACTCAGAAAACCTCCTTGTATTAAATATGAATTAACTGTGTGATTATTAATTGTGCATATTCCAATCCCTTTGTGCTATACTGCATGTTTCTTGAATCTCATTTGAATCCTTTGGCTAAGTAATGTGTCAAGGGGGGTACTAGCCTGAATGCCTGGGTTATTTAAAAAGCAGGACAGCACTTCCAGATTAGAATACCAATGAGTGGGGTTAAAAAGGCTCTACTGTAGTTGGAGGGCAGCTCTCAGTCTGAGTAGTACCTGAAAAGGACCTCTATGGACTAATTTTCAGAATCACATTGTAATGTGGGCTCATGTCAATCATCAGAACAGACAGCTTCATCCCATGATATAAACTAGTTATACATTCAAGAGCTGCCAGAGGATCTTCATTAAAAAGGGACTTAGCATTAAAAGAAGAAGGTTGTTTTATTATAATACTTCAAACACAGTTTTTTGTTTTATATGTTCTCAGAAATCTTTTTTGTTCTTCTTCACAATATCAAAAAAGTGCCACAGAAGCAGCAAAAACATTAAATATTCCAGTTTTTAATGGGAATCAAGGTAGCTTTCTGGTTTAAGGCATTAAAATCATATACATTTTTCTAAATATATTCATGTATTTGAATAACAAAAAGAAGTCTCTAGATGTAATAGGAGGATGTTTTTAATCTTTTGTGAGAAGGGATTTGCAGAGCTGACTACTCAAGGTACAATATCTACTGGCAAAGTATATCAGTGAGAGCTTTATACATATAAATTTGTATAAAAGCTTTGGGCTATCCACAAGCTTCCTGATACCAGTTAGATATTACAATCCATGTCATTAAAGTTTAATATGATTGTGTTAAGAAGAAAACATTAATAATATCCATGTAAGTAAATCATTGACACAGTAATCTAGTATTTCAAGAAAACTTAACAGGGGTTTATCAAAAAATAAATAGATAAATGTATCTATTTACCTATATGTGTATCATTTCAAAGAACCTGATTTAAATATAATTTTACAAATCATGCATTTTCTTCAAAGTAGGTGGGAGTATCTTGATCTAAAATTGCTGTTGCCTACCTGCTTCATACCAGGATAAATAGTTTATAGGAATCTAACTGAAATGAGGTGTTTCTTTTTGAGTAGAACACACTGTCCAGTCTAATATGTTTTCCCCTGTCCTTTTAAGCTATAGTACTCATACTCTGCACTATTTTCTGTCCTGAAAAATGATCTGCATTTGCAGCCTTTTCCTTTTCTTAAAATCAGTTGAGTCTTCAAAAATTAGACACATTCTTAGTGATAGTAATTCTGAGCTTTTCATTGCACAGCTCTTTCCATATTCTATTACCTTCACAATTATTAGCTAATTAATTATTAACAAGTTAATGAGTTTTTCTATTGCCCTCATTACCATAATATCTAACACCTCTCAAAAATTTCAAAATTCCACTTCCAAACTGCCTGTGAAGCAGGAAATATTGTGCACCCCCCCCCCCATTTTAGAGATGAGAGACAGAGGCACAAAGGATTTAATTTCTGTGTGCACATTTTATAACTATGATAACATTAAAAGCTAATAGGAATGCTTTTAAAACAAAGTTATTTCAGTCATCATTGGCAAGAAGATTAAGAAACCTAGCACAAAGAGACTTAGGTAAATTTAACAAGGTTACAGAGAAATCAAACTATTAATTAAAACTGAGATGTTCTTGTCTCCTATTTCTCTGGACGGACTACTAGACTTTCCATATTTATTTTTCATGTAAATCAGTATGAAGGGTTACAACAGTAACAGTACATGATATGATAACACAATATATATTGCATTTTTCAGTGATCCTCTTCAGATATTTCTCTGGAAGCAGTATCATTAAAAATGAGTTTCAAGAGCTTAGAAAACCCTCCCGGTGAGTGAGCTCTAGCAAACTCCCATGAACCCAGGGATATCTTAATTAAAGTCTTTCTGATGCTTGAAGATAAAACAGACATAACAATTCTTGCTCTTTCGGGTTCTTAAAAGAACTCTTTTGAGGCCACCTTCTCTCTCTCCCTCTGCCATGCCAAAGCCTTGAATTACACATAAACACGCACAAAATATCCACCTCAAAAAAATCTCTACAGAATGAGAGCATGACAATTACTTTGAAGTGCTAGCACCTTTGCTAGCCCCTGTCCTTGGAGCAGTTAGCGGTTCAATCTTTGATTTGGCCTTTATCACTGCCTAACAGGTAAATGGCTTTCCAATCTTAAGCCCAAAATACGCACATTTGGAGGACTTGTACAGCATAGTTCAAATCACTGGCACAGGGCTCTTTACAGCATTATAAAACCAAGAAATTAAGGGAACAATGAAAGCCTGCATTGCTGCAGCAAATGATATATAAAGAATACGTGGTGGCAATGAACAGCACCATAAAGGACTTGCATACAAAAAATACTCAGTGGGACTGCAGCTGCTGCCAACCATCTGTTGGGCATCCATACCTCTTCCTAAACTTGTAGAATCTCCAAACACTTGTACCTCTCAAAATCAAGACTTAGATTAACATCATCTCATATTCAGCATGCTTCCAAACTGGTACAATAGCTGACAATATCAATCTTGTTTACATTGTTTGGCTCTACAGAGGGTATTGCAAGATGCTTCATGTCTCAGAGCATGAAGAATTATTTAACAGAAGTCTCCTGCAGGGCTAGTCCAACTTTCTATCTTTGGTTTTTGGAGTTTTTTTTAAAACAAGCTACTGTGCATTGTATATTTTTATATTGCTTGCAGGGATTTGCAGTGCTTATTCTGGAAGATGACGCTTATTTATTACAAACTGAATTTTTATTTTTGGTAAACCATGCAGATGCGGAACAGATTCCCATCAAATTATACATCTGATTACCCCCGACACCTCATTTGAGGTGCAATATATTCTGTGCATTGTCTTCCTTTATGCCCATGCTCACCTTCTCCTGCTGTCCATCTCTCTGCCATTTTCAATATGCTGATTACACCAACTCAGAGGCCTCAGCACTATTTAAAATATATAAATCCATTTGCACATGGCTTCCAAAGAGGCAGCAGTACTAGTAAATTCAAAATTAAACACTATTCTTTTTAATTTATATTTTGTTTACATTTACATTGTTATATATTTATCCTGAAGGTAAAACTTCCACTGCCATTCACTTGTCATCCATGAACCGTGTGCTGCAGTCTCTCTACTTATGGAAAGAGATGAGGTGCAGGTATATAAGGTAACGATTTTGGACCCAGTGAACCATTCTGGAGACAAAGGAATCAGTATATTTTATGCCACCAGATTATATGACATTGTCTTCTAATTTTACTTGTCTGTGTCTTAACATTTTCAGGTTTATATTTAGCAGTTTCCATTGAAATCTGCAGTCAAAAACATGTGTAAAAATACATAATAGAAAAAAAAAAGCTATGCAATCCATCAAGTCTCAGACTGCAAGTAGACAGAGCACTTAGAGAGACTTGAATGAAAGGGGGTTATCAGAATTCTTTGGAAGGGATTTATTGACACCACTCAGATTGCAACACTGGAAAAGGCCTACAAGTTAATAAAAAAGAAAAAAGCCTCAACTGATTCTCTTTGTAACACTAATTTACCTAAGGTTTGACTAAGCTGAGGGTTTTCACAGACTGTTACATGACAGCCACAAACCACAGGTTCCCTGGAGTACATCAGTGCCCAATAAGAAATGCTTTACTACAGAGAACAAAAACTTCTTTTAGGGAAATAGAGGCAAAAAGTGAATCCAAAACAACCAAAACAATTACAGGAAACAAGCTGAGATAAATCTGACAAGCTTGTTAGGTCATACCAGCCTTAGTTAGCATTTTATTCTGCCCAAAAAGGATTGATAAAGAGATAAAGATTCCATAACATCCATATTAAAGTAGCAGAGATTAATCAATTTTACAATGGCAGCATTATTAAACTCAGCCTTCTTACTACTCAAACTACTACTTAAACTCAAACTTCTTACTACTTATCACAAATAAAAGCAGCTTTTGTTAAAACAGCCTCAAAGAAAGCGGCAAGTTGACTCATTCATGAAATGAGGGTTCTAGATCTCAGGTAGCTAAAAATTCTAAACATCCTTCAACAGCAACTAAAAAAATACCTATAATATTATATGACTTAACCAGCGTTTTGTATTGTAGAATGTAGAATGATCTTCATTTCATATATGAGATCAGGAGATTGCTGTTAGAATTATCTTCATAAAACATGAAATTAGCAGAAAAAATATGACTAAACCAGTAGTATCCAATTAAACAAAAGTTCAAAATTAAAATTCATTGATATAGAATTGGTCTTAAATTTTTATGCCTGAATTAAATTTTCATTAAGAAAACAAAACCTCAAATCATACATCTTCTCAGAAAACCCACAGAAGCTTCCAAAGACATGTACTTTCTAAAGAGTGATAGACTTCTCAGCAGCTGCAAATATCATTAAAGAGCCCATTTTTTCTACAAATGGTTTAAAGGGGTTTTGAGAAACATTAGGAAATTAATCATCTGAACAAAGCTCTTTTAAGAAAAAAAAAAGGGGGGGGGGATGTTGTCCCTATTTTTTCATTGTTATTCCACTTCATACTATGTAGGGAGTATTGAGTTTCTGCCATAATTCCTCATTTATTTGAATTTAATAAGTTTTAGTGTTCTTGATATTATACTTTACTACTCTGAGCCTATTGATGCATTTCCACCAAATCCTTTTCTGTGCCCTCTTTTGGAAAAATCTTTATAAAGCTGTGACAGCAAATGGTTGGGGGGTGGGAGCGGGGAGAGGGAAAGAAGAGAGAAAAAAAAAAAAAAAAAGAAAGGGAAAAAAAAAGAAAACCAGTCTTGCAGATCTTAGACTATTTTTTTCAAAGGCCTGTAGCCATCACCACGCCAGAGAACCTCACACAGATTTTTATTATTTTTTTTTAGAAAATGTTTTAACACCAGGATTTGATGTCTAGTCTCTGCTTCACAGGCATATCTCTTTAAAGGAGCTTTCCTCTCTATCATTAATGTGTAAGTCAGTCAGTCAGACCTTTTTAATAAGCAGTTGAAGAGCCACTGTCTTTAGCACATGAAACTAACAAAAGCCTCATTAGTCAAATGAACAAAGAATAGTTTGAATATCAATGCATTATTTTAGAGGAAAGCCTCCAAGAGAATCTCAATGCAATTCTTTTTACTGGAATTTCTCCTGTCCAAATTTTAATGTTCTGGACCCTAACTATGAAAAACTGATGAGCAAAGAAAACTGTTAAAAGACGACATCCATTGCATGCCATTTTTGCAATGTGCCACTGCATCCAACAATAATACAAGAAGTACATACCAGGTCTATTAGGAAAAAAACCAAAAACTTGTTAATACAACTGTTTTTTTCTGCTTGTCAGTGATCTGTTGCATAAATAACCTTGCATGAATTAACAAGGTCATTTAAGTGATCTCTTAGCAGAATAGGGTATCAAACCTATACAAAATTTGATGAAAACCTCCTGTTTATGTTGCAAGCAAAAGTAAAATCTCTACTGGGAATGTCTACAAATAATTTGTAAAAAGTGTCAAGTGTTCTGTATAAAGACTGCATGAAACTAAACTCAGAGACAACAGCAAGTTAGACTCTTAACTACTTATTAAAACAAAGGAGAAAAATCTGAGCAATTATTCTACAGAGACAGTGCACAATGTGTTTTGTCTATACAGCAGAAGGTATCGTTTATCCACTTTTGTCAAAAAATGCTCCCAAAACACACTGAAAGTTCTATACAGCATAAACATAGAGACAGTTCCTACAGAAACAATCTTGGTACTACAAGCTTTCCTTTCACACATAGACTTACCATGCAAATACAGATAACTCAATGATAAAATACTCTTTTTTATTGGAATGGCATAATTAAAAAAGCTAGATGGATCCATCCTTTTTCCAGTCAGAGGTGGTACAATAATTGGTTCTTATCAATCTTGTAGTAAATCAGTACCTGGTATACCTGTCTATTAAAATTCTGAAGAATGTAATCAGCACGTTTCTCTCAAGATGCAGTGCTATTCTTCCAACGCTATTCTGTCTCAAAACAGTGCTGTGAATAACTTCATACAGAAAGTGAGGAAAAAGGCTGCAAATAGACATTAAATTTTACGTCAGATAATAATTATAGCTAAACATTTAAAACACTTGAGGAAATGAATGCATAATAATTATTCATCCAGATATGTTGTTAGGCACTAAAATTACAAGTGCTTTCAACCTCTAAATTGTGCCTTTAAGGCATATTAGCATAGGTTGAAGGGGGGGTGTCCTCATTCTATGATATGGAACAGCACAGATTACCAAATCTTGCAGCCACAGGCTGAAAGTAGATGAAATCTGTTGCCATATCTGGCTATTACAAGAATTCCATAGCAAGACTCAGATACAGAGACAAGAGCAAGTGGGAAAAAGTTCTGAAGTGATTCTAGAAAATACTAGTAAGAATGGGAAATTATGGAGTTCTTTCTTTAAGTAACAAAAGTGTTGGCTAGAGAACTTTCAGACAAAACATGTTGGAATTAAGGAATACTTCTGATACAGAATTGCAGAAAAGTCTGCCCTATAAAGGTCAAGAAAATATAGCACTAGAGGTGGTTAGAGAACTAGCTTGGATATCTGACACAAAGGTTACTTGTGGGGATGTAGGGAGTTGATAAGGGGGATGCCGTGAGCATTAGAATTTACACTGTTGGGTTTGTTTGGGGCTTTTTTATTCTCCTTTCTGTATTGATGACCTGGCAGAAGAAATGTGAAGAAAGGTGAGACGGTTTTTGCTGACACAAAAATGGGCTGGGGGAGCGAGTCAATACAAAAGTGAAAAGCAATATAGGTCAGAAAGTCTTAGGACAAACTAGCAGTCTGAATGGGTAAAGTGAGTTCCAAAAGTCATCCTAAATGAAGCAAGAGTAAAGAAACAGAAGATTAAAATTAATTTTCTTTTCACAGAACTCAATAGGGATATGATAAAATGCAATGTACCAGCTTCTATAGCACTATATGCATTATTGGTTGTGTTGTTGTGATTCACCACAGTTAAAAGGCAAAACAAATTCTGAAATGGTAAAGCAGCAGAGGTGAGTCAAGGAAAGCACTCCATAACAAGCAAGCATTTCAGCCACTGGGATCACACTGGTAAGTCATCATGTCAGAAAAGAAAGAATAGAGTTGCTGAGTATACAACAAAGGAGAGCAAGTTTACATGGTAAGACTGAGATGTGGAAAGCTTGATTATTTATAAAGCTAAGGGAAATTTTGTGGCTTTTTTTAAAAGCGAAGGTGATTATGAAGAAACTCTATTAAGGTACACACAATCCTGAAGGGAACAGAAAGGAGAGATGCTGCAGGCTATCTGAGCTTGTGTTAAATAGAAGTACAAGGGGTTATGAACTTAAGCTGGGGGGGGAATTGGACACTAAAAGAATTTAGGTAGAGTTTTCTTGCACTGCTGCCCTTAGTGAAATAACCTACCAAGGCCAGTTATTGTAATAAGCAGTATACAAAAAGAAATATTGGATAAGAATATTGTGCTGTGACTGTCCATTTAAAGCAGTATGGCAGCTCCATGAGGGTTTTCTGCCCTCAACTTGCCAGAAACTCTCCCAACTTTGCGAAAGTTTTAAGGCACTTAGTACCCTTTTGGGAAAAATATAACTAAAAATATAACTAAATGGGATAAAATACTTGAATTCTGAGCATGCAATTCAAAGGTATGAGCACACAATAAGAAAATTGCCCTGCACCATGTAATACAAACCATAGAATAAACTACATATTGTATTAACTTAATTGCTGATGGTAGGTATCCAGACGGAAAGTACTAGGAACTGAGGACTCCTCATTCTTTAAAGGGGAACAACTTAGGGATTGACATGTTAAAAAAAAAAAAAGTCTTTTACACTCATATTCCTTAGGAAAAACAATTTTGAAGTTAGGAATACAACTCTAATTTTCCTTATCCAAATTTTCCTAGGTATCCCTCCCATAACTACCAAGATTAAGACTAGCAGAATCTATTCACAAAATTCTAAAAAAACAAGCACTTTTTGGTTCCTAAAAACACATAATTACCTTAAGCCTAAGAGGGAATGCTAGCTGTTCTAAAATCAAATATTAGATCCTTCTCTAAGTTTCCTCCCTCCCAAAGATGAGCTTTTTTAACATCTCAGTTTTATCCAAAGCTCTGTAGAACCATACAGTCATTCAGGTTGTAAAAGACTTCTACAGTCATCAAGCCCAACCACTAATCTAACACTGATGGGTCCACCATTAAACATCTCCTCAAGGGCCACATTTACAATGTCTTTTAAATACCTCCCAGGATGGTGAAAAACACTGTCCTGAACAGCCTGTTCCAGTGCTTGACAAACATTTCCATGATGAGGTTTTTCCTAACATCCAATTAAACCTCCCTTTGCACAACTTTGAGTCCATTTACTCTTGTCCCATTTCTTTTTACTTTGGAAAAGAGAACAACCCCTGCCTGGCTACAACCTCCTTACAGGTGGTTGTAGAGAGCAGTAAGGTTCCTCCAAGCCTTTTCTCCAGACTAAACCACCTCAGTTCCCTCATCCACTCCTCATAGACTTTGTCTTTCAGACCTTTCCCCAGCTCCATTGCCTTTCTCTGGACACACTCCAGTGCCTGAACGTCTTTCTTGCAGTGAGGTGCCCAGAATTGGACACAGCACTCACAGCCTCACCAGGGAAGCGACTACTGCCCTGGTCCTGCTGGCCACATTATTGTTGATAGAGGCCAGGATGCCATTGGCCTTCTTGGCCTCCTGGGCACAGCAGGCTCATGTTCAGTCACTGTCAACCAGCAGCTCCAAGTCCTTTTCCACACAGCAGCTTTCCAGCTGATTACCCTAAGATGCAAATAGAGTGTTGTCCAACACTGGCAGCTAGACATTAATGTGGATTTCACACTTCCCTATTGTTAATGTTTGTGATATTCCCTTGTCTAAATATCCTCACATAACCAGCTCTGGAGACTGATGAAAGATACTGAGGCACATAGATCTTTGGGGCTAATACAGTACAGCTGCCCTTATGTTCTCACATATGCCAGGGAATTCCTTTTGTTTTATTATAGAATTTAGACATCAAATGCATTTTTAGCATTGCACTTCATGAACTTTTGACAGCATTATACAGGGATTGAATATAATGTTGGTGGATTTTAAAATCAGAGAACTTGATCTGTTCAAGAGAGCATTTTTCAAACAGGACTAACAACTCAGAAAAAATTTTAGACCAAAAGCCAGGTTAACAAGAAAGCACCTGTCCTTTGTGGTCTTTATTTAAAATAGAACTATGTAATCCCAGAACACCACTGCCTGAAAAACATCTACAGTAGAAGCTTTCTATAATCATTTTAAAAGGAAAATGAACATAAATGACCTTTGTGCCCATATGAAGCAACATAGGCATTCAAATTAAAGCTTTATTACTGACTTCAGTAGAACTATTGTTTGTTACAGGTGAAATCATCTGCTGTGAAATACCACATTTCAGGACCACCCACAAAATCGTGTGTTTAGAGAGTGTTAAGCCTGAGCTTTACAATTCATGTGCTCCAACTTAATATCAAAAGTTTAAGTTCTTACAGTTGAACACCCTTCATTATCATTATAGTAATTAATTATTTGCTCCTAGCAAATGACAAACTGGCAGATTTGATATAATCCAAAGCTGAAGAGAAGAAATTACTACATTTTTCTCAACCACCAACTACAAAACCAACACCACCAAGTTTTGAAATGGAAAATGCATTCCCTAAACATTTCAAAGCCCTGAAAAATTGTTTTTGTCTACTATCTCATTGATTTTTCTGAACAGCAAAGCTGTCGGGAGACCACTGAAGAGACTTCTTGAATCTTCGAGCAGTTTACCCCAATGATCGCAAAATTCTTTCATTTCCTATGTCAATTTGGTTAGAAACTCAGCTTGCTAACAAGCCATTTGGAGAGAAGTCTTGTATGGAAAGGGCTTAAAAATGCACTATGTGAACATCTGCTGCCTATTTAGTAATAAAACCCACACCACACATGGTTAAACATATACCGTGTCTATTTTGTTGTCTGTTTAACAAAAATAATTAAATGCTTGGACCAGTTTTAAGGGATCTCTCACAAAGGTGTCCAATTGTATATGTAATTAACAAAATGGACTAGTCTTTCTATAACTCCGAGCCTTGAACTCCCCCCCCTTGATATACATCACCACACTGATGATTCCTTGCATACTCCATTTCATACTACCAAGAAGAAATTGCTTAAATAAGAAGATCTTAATAAAACCCCAACCCCCGCCTTCCCCAAAAACATTCAGTAGAACCTGGACTAAGATTTCAATCTCATTTCACACAGACCACATCACAGACCTACTTAACGGCTACTTTAGTTCTCTATGGAGAGATTCAAAAGGGTTTCTTACCTCATTATCATTTATCTAAGCACTCCTTTACCATCAAATTTACCTCTGCCATATCAAGTGGAGCTCAGAATTAAGAAGGTTTAGTAACAAAAATGCCAAGAGCAGGAAGCTGACACATGCTATGCATATTATAATGAATTACCTACTTTAAAACATGCCCATGTTAATTCCTACACCATTTTACTAGTTATTCTCTACAGAAATTTGAATCCTTAACTTATCAAGGAGGAAACTAAAAGGCATGTGATCATTTTCAAGGAAATTGTAGATAGATGGCTGGTGCATATTTTTGTAAAACAGAGAGAACAAAGGAGAGCAGATAAAAAAAAGGTCCATATTGCTGAATTACAACACCACAATTCTCCAAAACTTGAATATGCCTAGGTGAAAGCTACAGACTTTTTTTCCTGTGGGGGGACGAAGCAAAACCAAAAACAAACAAACAAAAAAAAAGAATAACAAAAAACCACCCCAAAGTAAAACAAACAAAATATCCCAAACCAGCTCAACCACCCAACAAACCACCAAAAGTACTTGTATTCAAGATGTCAAAAACTACTTATCTTCACAGTTCATGTAACTTTTGGGGTAGGTTTTCTTCTCCATTCAGAAAATACCTTCCAGAAACTGAGATTTTATTACTATCAGATTTTTAAATAGATATCATCTGAATTATTACATTTTTTAAATGATGTAGCTTTTTAGGACAGCATTTCAGACTGATGAGTCCATTACGCAATTGTGAAGCTTGGTAGCTACTATCAGGATGAACTTTGAAAATTAAAAAGTTAGGGTTTAAAACTTTGCTTTCAAATTTATTTCACAGTTTAGCTTTGAGAGGAAGTATTTTTCTCTATAGGAATTCTCAGACAGCTATGCTGCGCAAACTAGGTGCTTCTTTCTTTCAAGTTAAACCCTTTAGATTACTTTAACACAGTTCTTTGTAGTTTAATTTATCATATGTCCTGGCACCATTTATCACTAAATGCAGAATGATGAAGAAATGGCTCTATTAAAATGGAATAACTACTGAATTAAAAAGCTGTTAAATGAGTTGGAGTGTAGACTCCTGTTAACAATATGTGGGAAGAGTGTTTGGCTGAAATAAATTACTTTCACAGTAATCATTTGAGAAGTACACCTTTGGAGAAACATGTTCAAAAATTCACATCTTGATTTCCTGACTAAAATCACATTCACCACTAATAATATTTTTAAATTAGCTTCATCACTAAGGTGGAGAAAAAAATTAGTCTCAAATACTTTGGTTCAAAACCAAAGTACTCCTGATTAAAAAAGCTATGAATGGCAGTTTTAAAAATACACATGCAAAATAAAATAGCTGATTCCAGTTAAGATATATTTTTCATGCTTACCCTTAACTTGAAAAAAAAAACCCTTTACAATCCTTCAATGGATCCTGCCATATAAACTTGTAAATAATATATAGCCCTGTAATTCAGAGTAGTCTGCATTGTAACTCCGAAAATTGTAAACAGTCAACTACCTAATGAGTCGAGATATACTTTTTATTGATTGAAATGGAAAATGGAGGTAAGAGAAAGTACTGAACAGATACTCAGTAAGTTCATGATAATTGATATGCTTCAGATATAAACCAGTTTTTTCATATTCTAAAAAAGTATTGTTGAATTAAACAATTTATAGTTAGTTATTAACAAACAACAGCCCATTTCCAAACAACTATTTAGTGCTGTACATCACTGCATTCTTATGCTTAATCAACACAATTGTTAACCACAATTTTTTGTGGTTAACAGCAGCATTTATTCAACCCTTATTAGGAAATTATTTAGCTCAATAAAAGGAAGTGTCCATCTATCACTCAGGGCCCTCTCATGCACTGATTGATTTCACTGGAAGTAAAAATAATTTCCCAGAACTCACGTGCATCATCTTGCGCCTTTGAAATGACCTCCTAAGGGATATCTTATAGTCACAGAGTGGCATCTTTATGGCTTTAAGAGCAGATTTTATTTCTGTGAATTGTTACTAAAAAGCTGCATCCTGACTAAGTCTGTTTTCAGGCTCTACTGTGGCACAGAATACAAAAATAGTTATAACACACATCTCTGTCAACTTTGCCAACACCATGTGTGGACAAATATCATGCATGAGATGCCTGTGCAAAGGCATGTCATCATTACTCCCAGACATTCTAGAAAAAGCTAGCCATCTTACATAAATCTCCATCAAACAAAAGAAAAAATCATAATGGCCAAAAGGGTCACTGTATGCAGATTTACATGTAGATTTACACTGAAATGACAGAATAGTTTACCTGAACATTAGACAATTTTATAGAACAGACAGTAATATAGTGATTACAGGAAACATCCAGTATTCCTAAAGGAAAGCCAAATGGAGGACCTTGGTGCTTCTCTTCAAAAACCAGAAATTATTGTTAAGTTTAACTCAAACCATTGCGTATTTTATGTATCAGAAGTACACAGGCCATAAAAAACACAAGGATTCTTTTTTTTGTTTCAGACTTGGTTGTTGGAAAATCTCATTTTTACCTCTACAGACTGTGTGATTGCCAGGCCTGTTGTGAAATCCAGGGCAGAACTATATACATTGACCTTTACACTTGCCCTCCATAGTCATCTGCATATATACCATCTTGCTTCCTTTTGCATGTACAAGAACAGAAGGAGTAAGTATAGTAGTGCAGTGACCCACTTTCATACATCCTTCTTTAGCTTTAATATACTGCAAATTTTCCCCCCTACACTAACTGAAGGCCCCTTCATGCTTGTATACATTCATCTTGTTCTCTCCTTTGCATATGCACAATACTGTGTGCATCTGGTCCAGCACAGTAGCTGAGTCCACCTGCCCTTGCTTCTTTGCCAGCTAAAGCTCTATCAGTGTGCCTAGGCCAGAATTAATACAGAAAAAAAACCCCATAGCTTCTTTCACAGTTGGCTTCAACAGTGTTGAAGTTAAAAGGGCCTTGAGGCTTTGGGCTTTTTTAAGGGTAATTTTTGTGTGTGGTTTTGTTGTTGTTGGGTCAAGGTTTTTTTCAGAGAATTATAAAACTGGCAAGTTAAGAAGTGAATGTTACCTTCAGCTGAAAACTGTATTTAGGCGTGAAATATGCACTCCATACAGTCTTTTCTGCCATGTTACCATGGATAGAACAAAGTATGAATTAAATCTCAAGTGGTTTTGGCTTTTTTAACAAGTAACCTGCATAGAATTTATCTTCTTTTCCTTTATAATAATAAACAGTTGCATAATAAAATATATTAATTATAAAATATATTTGATAAAATAATTTATTCTTAGAGGTTTTTCCACATTTGTAACACAGCAAATCTATCTTTATCTCAATTTTACCATTCAGCATATCCACTCTCAAAAATGTACAGTAAATTAAAGGGTTTATTACTTGGAATGGTGTTTTAAACTAATGTTAGAGTCTCTGTTCCACAGAGACTGAATCATCAGGGTTGGAAAACACCTTCAAGATCATCTAGTCAAACGATCAACACAGCACCACCACAATCACTCCTAATCAATATCCTCAAATGCCGCATTCAGGCACCTCCTGAGCACTTCCAGAGACGGTGATTCTACCTCCTCCCCAGGCAACTTACTCTAATGCCTAACCATTCTTTCAGTCAAAGGGTAGTATCTAATCTGAACCTCCTCTGGGGAAAAAACTTCAGAAATTGTTAACTGATTATCATAAAATTTAATCTAGACATAGAGATTCCAAAGTAATTTAGTTTCCTATCTGTAGGATGGGAAAAGGTGGTCAGGCAAAGAAACCTCTCTTCAGTGCACAGCTGAGGACAAAGTTGAGGGAGGATCCAAAATGCCAGTCTAGTCCCAAGGCTCCAAGGGAGGGCTGCCACCCCCTCTGCACCGTGCACAGCAGTGAGAGCTCTTGGCCAACCTGAAATACAGATTAGGACCCACAAACTCAATGCCCATGCAGCCACACAGCAAGTTCTGATGCCCTTCACTTGAAATAAATAACTAAATAAAATGTTCTCTTATATTTGGCTCTGGAGATTCCTACAGATTCAAAATGGATTTAGGGAATAATTATAAAAATTTAAATGGCTGTCATTCATCAACACTGAAAACAGAACTCTCAAATCCTAAACCCTGTTTAGCATAAATGCTTCAAATGGAGGAGCTCTTACAAATGCTCTACTGGGCATAATCAATTGTCTTAAGCAGGAATAAACAGACTAAGCTACTGAACTGAGGTAAGAGCAAAATGGGAAAATGCCCAATTTCAGAGCAGGCAATAGTTTTAAGCTAAATTCATTGAAGAGCATATTTTAATTAAAAAAAGAAACCCTGAGTATCTTACCAACTTTCTATTTCTTTAAACTTTCCTTTATAAATATTGCTGTTTAATTACATACAACATTTCATTTGCACTAATAATTTTGATTTCTTTTTTCAGAGTTTTCAGCCATTTTTGAATTTTGAGTTTCTTTTTTTTTCATAGATTTAAACACATTTCTCAATGTTTGGAAAAAAACCACCCCAAACAATAACCTCCAAAGGAACACATAGTTTGTTGACTGGGAATTCAAGCAAATTTGAGCAGCTCAGAAAGAACACAGCTTTTCAATAGTTAATATTCCATCCATTTAATATCTCTAATTATTTTCCCTCTGCAGCTTTGATGGGTAGTTATAGCCTGGAATAAAAACACTGTGGTAAGGATGACTGCACAGCAAGGTTAAGTGCCTTCTTGTCTTCAGTACCAATAATTACCTTTAAAAAAAAAGCTGTTTTCAGGTTTGACAGTTAATTTACTAATGAGTACGTGGACCCAATTTATAATAAAGCAATATTGACCAGAAATAATCCCGCATTGGTACTCATTCAAATTATTTTATTGTTCAAGTCTCCTATTAAATAAATTGGAAAAGATTAATTTTGCAAGATGGATTGTCAGAGGCTGCTGCATAAACTAGATACATGTCAGCACTAAGTTTAATTATTGATCACAATACAATAGTGCTGAGTATTCCAATCCCCAAACAGCTTCCAGTAACTATCAGCAGATTCCAAATATAGAAACCAAAGGGAAAAGATTTGATTGCAGATGACTACATTTTAAAATAAATAAATAATTCATTAGCACCCAATAAAAATTTAATTTTAAAGTACAATTTGGATCACTCATTAGAACATATAACAAGTAATCAGAAAATGAAAGTGCCTCCTTTCCTGTGACAAACTCTAATGAAGAAGCCTAATGTCGTTTCGATCAGGGGATCCTATGATTCGCCAGTTCGGGAAGAGAAATTATAGTTGGAAATGGAGGTTGGTTGGAGCAGAGCCCCTTATTACAACCTGTCTTGTTGCAAAACAAATGCAAATATTGCAGGAAGCACAGTAGAACACTGTACTTAGAGAAACATGTAACAGGAAAGATGTGAGGATGCATCTTTGGAAAGAAACCCATTTTCCAGCTCTAATTAAGTTCTCTGAACGTAGAAAACAGTCTAACAGGACAATCTCAATGCTTTCTAGAAGCAGTCAGTAGTGGAGAGTTTTCCTTTTAATTTTAGAAAGTTCAGCAAAGGGACATGATAAATGCCTATCTGAGATTTTGCACCTGGACCTTAAAAATCTCTCAGAAAAAACAAAAGAGGGCAAAGTTACAGCCTGATGAAATGCAGTCAAGTTACTTTGAGAATACTTCTAATTCCAGAGTAGCAAGTGACTATAAGAGCTCTCTCAGATACAAGAATCAGCAGGTAGAGGTGGGTGTAAACATACACAGAAATATATAGATATGTATATATAGTTGCAAGAAAGATGGAAACAGCATACAATTTATTTTTTTAAGAGAATGACAGATATTAATACAATATTAGTATGATCACTGTAAAGCAATTATCACAGTTTAATTCTGTACTGTTAGTGTTTATAGATTTTATTAGCTTCCATATAAATAATATTAATGAAAGCACTGCTTTTCTAGTTAATTTTAGCATCCATGCTGAAAATTTTTCAAATTCCTCTGACCTTTTAAACAGTACTTTCAAAGTACACCTCTGCCTCATTTACAGCAAAAATAATTTTCCAAGCCAGTATCCAATATCACAGAGAGTCCAAGTCCACTTTAACATTATCATCACAAACATCACAGAAACAACTCCAAGGTAATTCAAAGATTATTCAAAAAATAAACAAGCCCTTCGAAGGCTTTTTTTAAAGCAGCTACAAAGTTCTAAATTTTACTCACTGTTACAAATATCAATGTTAACTCATAAATCTGGGCTTCATCCAACACCTGCTGTAGTCAATAAAATTGCCCCCTTGACTTAACCATGTGCTAGATCACGTCCTTTGTGACAATTATAACGCACTTACCAAATGTTACATCCCCAGACCAGGAGAGCTTTTAATTGAGCTTTAAAAGTTTTTATTAAACTCTTACTATATTCCAAAAGACCAAACACAGCTTGCCACTGAGCCCTTCTCCTGGAGAGTCTCCCAGGAGCACTAAACTCTTCTGATGAGTCTAAAGGAATGCTTGGCACACTCAGTGGTTTTCACAAGGTCTGTGACTGCCTTTGGCAGCTATTGAGCTCCGTTCAGCATAACCTGTTCTAACATTGCTATGCCAGTTTAGGAGTATTCCGCTAGCTCAGAGAAATTATTTAGTTTAAAAAAAAAATTAAGCTATTACAATCTTCCTTAATATATGACCTAAAGACATTTGAGGTGTAAAAGCAACATTGTTTTTGCCCTTAAACCCACAGCCACTTTTATCTGGGGAAAGACATAGGTTCTCAGCCATTCCTTATGCTACGCAAGCCTGGGTACAAGGTAGACAAAATTCTTTCAATTGTGGGTTACTAATAGCAGAAGATATTTCAGTCCGTTCAGCTCCCTTCTCCAGTTACAGCTGATTGTAGGCACACTGGCAAATTCAGCATTTAAAAAATAAAAATTAAAACAAAGCAAAACAAAAAACACAAGAAAACAACCCAGCCACTTGAAAATGAGGTTACAGAAGATGAAGGCTACAGAGTTAAGAGAATCTTTCACATATGTTTAGGCATTCAGGAAAATTATTTTCAATTATAAATTATGTTAGATACAAAAGGTCTCTCTTAAGTTGCTTTCTTTAAAAAACATGATTTCTCAGGCTAGGTAGGAAATAGATTAAAGCATCCCTTCTGTCATCACACCTCCAACTCTTCTATGAAGACCTGAATACTTACTTATTTTTAAGCATATATGAAGTACAGTGGGGGAAAAAAAAGGCCCTCACCTGCTTAAAGGTAGTGTATGAATCTTTGCTATATTAAAAACAAAGTCTTTTGAAGTCCCAGTAACTTTTCCAAACACCACGAAACAACTTTTAGAGAAGCAGTTCAGTTTTCACCTTAACTCAGTTCACTTAGTGCACACACAAAGGCAATCTGTTTATATCCCAAGAGATTCACAACACACAAAGTAATTATTCACTGAAGAGACTGTAACCTAAACCTCACAGATGAAGGCAGATGTTTTCAGCCAGAACTATATGGAAAAATACCAGTCCACAATCAATATTATTCTTTCATATTATTATTATTTCAATAATGCCTAGAGGCTGAAAAATGTAGGGGAATTTCCACGACACATCTGTATTTACAAACCTCACTATTATACTCTGGCTTGGCAAATCTGCATAGCAGTCGTGCCACCCACCTCCTTATTCATCTACCTGCTTCCCTCTGATTGTGACTGGGTGCCTCTAACACAGTAAAACCCCCTGGCTCTCCTCCTCACTAGTCCCTTTGCAAGAACCGTATTTTTAGTTTTCATCAACCCGGTAGGTCCTGTGAGATTTGATCCTGCAAATGAAGGAGCTTTGCTTCATGACACTTACTGCCCACTCAGTGGGCTACAAAATCAAGAGGGCTGTGAAACTTCTGACAGTCAGGTAAGTATTTTTGTTGTTACAGATAACAAAATGGACTGGTACTGCCCTCCAGCAGCCTGGCTGACAAGTCTGGGAAGCAATGATGCCATGGCCTGGAAAGTTCCTTTTAATCCTCTTCGTTAGGGTTAGAGGGGGAAAAAACCTGAATTACAAATCAAGTAAAGAGTGTTTAGCAACTATTGGACAACCACCTACTAATGAAGATTTGCCATCTCCCCAGAAAAGGGATTTTGCCATTTGCTGAGGTGCTGAACCTCATAACTGCCTTAGAGGCATATGGAAAGGGCTGCACCACTGAAGAGGATAGCAACCCCAGGATAAACTGGTAAAGAGGGAGGCCTACAGACAATATTGCAACATATGGGGAGTCCCAAGCCTGCCTCAGACAGTGCTGATGAGAAGGAGGTATCATTGCTGATCATGAATTGTTAGTCTGGAAGGTTATCGACCTTTTACTCCTGCAATAAATACAGGAATCCAGGTTATGCGAATACTTAAATAATACTTATCAGAAATCAGATTCCAAAAGCAACTGCATGAACTTCTTTGCATGATTTTATCTGTAAATGTCAAATCTAAATCTGAAAATTTATTCATTTGTAAAAGATCTAAAATATCAGCAGTTGTATAGAACAGATAAAAACTAGTCAATAAAACATAAATCTGTTCAAAATCAGTTTAACATTATGAGAATTTACATTAGATTCAAGTCTTACTTTAAACTCAGAAAGAAATAGCCAGATTTAAACTGCCTTTCCCCTACAAACTACTCAGAAATGCATACTATTACCATGTGAAAAAATAGTAGCAATTACTTGTAAATATCCTGTAAACATTTTATTCTCCTCAACCATGAAAAGCAAGAATTTCAAATACTTTCTCATGAAATTAAATGGCCAAAATTTCAGCCCATACAGCTCAAACCTAAAAGCCAATGTTGACTTTTATCATTGCTCTCATTCAAAACAAAGCGTCTTTAAGGAAAAAGGAATGAAAATGGTCACTTTCACCTTTACCATAATCAAGGGCACCAAATGAAGGGCTTTGCAGGGGCTTCAAGACTGGTAAAATTTGCCTTACCAAGTTTTTTTTATTCTCTATATCTCTTTATTTTTTCCTTCAAATATGAATAAACTAAAAAATCCTACATGGAGGAAAATGATGAAATCAACCCAGAGAGAGTCATGGAGAGCAGCTTAGAGTTAAATAATGGAACAGCTTTGTGGTTACCATTCACACAGCACTCGGAGTCGGGGCTATCAGGCAATGAAGTAGAATAATGAAGCTACTCCTTCAGATAAGAGATCAGCTTTATAAATATGATCTTTTGTACAGCAGCCGTAGAACTGTACACTTGAAAATAAGCTTGTCATATCTCTGACAGCAGGTGAAGTGGCTCAGGTTTGTCTATACTTATGAGTTTCTGGGAATATTAGTAAGTTTACAGAAATAAAAACAGAACAAAGAAATTATTCAGGAGAAAAAGCTTCCCGGTGCATACGAGCTGGTGGCTGAACGGTCACATATGTGAACGCATACATGGTCAGCAGCCAGTTATATGCATGTGGCTTGGAGAACAGGGTTCACAACCATCATTTCTAAAAGTGTGCGCATCTTTTTGCTTACATGGTGGAAACATCCCTTCTGTAACAGCAGCATAGGAGTATATCCTCTTTCCAAGCTAGCACTAGGCTAACAGAGAGTACCTAATGAAATACATAAATATATCTGACATCCTGTCCATGGGGGACCACTGGACAGTACCAAAGTCATAAAATGGAATATTATGCGCTCAAACACTATATGTATATGCAGCATTGAAACATTTGCCATGTGGTAATACCAGAACAATATTTGTACGCATACTGAGCAGTGTGTTTTTATTTCTAGTTGTCTCATAAATAAATTCCTAAGAAATAGTGAGAAGAAATCCTTGACAATTTTGATGTGCATTAATATGTAGTTCTTTAAAATCTTATCACACAAAGTTAATTGAACAATTGTTTATTTCTTTTTTCAGCAAGGGAGTATTTATTTTCTGATTTGGTGGGTTATTTTTTCTAGTTTAAAAAAAATTACTGCATTTCCTAAGTTTCTGATATATGTTTCTTGCTTTTCTTAAAAAACCACTTTAGTTCTTCTATTGTTAATAGCCACCAAAAAAAAAGCCCTTTTACATTATTGTTATAAAGAAAAAATATTTTCTAGCCACTGCCAGTGAAGTAAGTTTATCACAGTGATTCTCAGTTCATAGACTGAATATTCAGTTTTAGTGTAAGAAGGTTTTGCTTCTTCTGTCACCATAACTCTGAAATCAATGTTGTTGCAGCAGGTGGTGGAAGCAATGCCAACAGCAAAGCCACCAGCACTGTCTACGCATAAGGTGGGCGCTAGGGAGGCTTGGAGGAGCATCAACAGAAGTGTGTGCTGTGAGTAGAGGGCTCTAAAAAAGCTTTAAGGAATACAATAACCAACTTTGCAGACACGAAGAGCAGAGTGTTGTGGATCAAGCGTAAAAAAATTCAAGGCTTCAGAGATGGGAAAACAATAGGCAGTTGGAAAAATACACTGCCCTACTGAATGGGAAGCGTGGATGTGATCCAAGAGCCTCTGAAGTACAACTATAATATAAATGATACAAAATGTGAATTATTCAAAGTTATATTTTTATTATCTTTTTATTTTTTCCTAAGACCCCCAAAATATTTTCTGATCAAGTAAATTTTAGATCTTAATGCAATAAATAAGATCTACTCCACTGAAAAAATTTTAATTTCTATCACAATACAAAACACAGAGGATGTTTTATACATATAAAGAGCAGTTTCAAAGGCTCCCTTGAGTTTCAATAGAAGACTCTTGTTCATCCCTTGAGTCTCTAAAAGTGTTCTCAATCTAGTTTTGAAGAAAGAGACAGAAATCATGGCTGAAGAAAACAACTGTAAAAACACCTCTACAATACTGCTGCATTTTCTGTTATTTTAGTGCTTTGCCACTCTCTCCAATATTTTGATCATGTACTTCATAACATTTTAAATTATTTGATACAGAACAACAAAACCTCAGAAGTAACTACAGTCACTGAATAATTATGAGATCATTGCACCATTCAGCAATTCTGAGAACAGTCAAATGACCTTGCAGAACAGATCTCTTCTAGCAGAGAGCAAGTGCAGGATAAAAAAAAGATAAATAAAGAGGAAAAAGAGCCAGACCAAAAAAAAAAAAAAAAAAAGTGCACACCAAATTTGTGTGAATCACCTGCATGTACTTCCCCCTCCTGCCTCTGAGTTAATGTTAACCAGCAGAATCATAAAATGGCTTGGTTTGGGGGAACCTTAAAGATCTTCTAATTCAAACCTCCATGCTATGGAACACCTTTCACTGAATCAGGTTGCTCAACATCTGATTCAGCCTGGCCTTGAACACTTACGTATGGGCATCCACAACTCCCCTGGACAGTACCTCACACCCTCACAGTAAAGAATTTCCTCCTAATATCTCACCTAATCTACTCTCTTTGAGTTTAAAAGCCATTCACCCATGTTCTGCCACTGTGTGTCCCTGCAAAAGTCTTTCCCCATCTTTCTTGTAGGTTCCCTGCAGGTATTGGAAGGCTGAAATTAGGACAGGAAAAGAGAGAAACAAAATTATGTCATGGAACCTACAGCCCCTGTTTTTCTACCTTACTTTCTACTGGAAGGTTTTGTCTGACTGGGTTCATCCAGACTCCCACCATTTTCCTCATCTCCATCACCACTTCTTTTCTCTTTCCCTATAGTCACTCTGGATTTCCTCTCTTCTCCTCCCAAATATTCTTGTTTTCTCCATTCTTCTCTTTTTCCCCCACCTCCCCAGTCCTTTTAGGTCATCTGAGCCACAACCCTTTTCCTTACTCTTCTCTGCTTTTTTATAGTTGTTTTCAAAGTGAGCTGAAGCTACTGCATGGATGCCGAACAGGTGTTTGGTGAGGCTGCCTTGCTCTGACCTATGCAAAAAGGCACTCACAGCAATGAGAGGAAAAGAGACAAGGAAAAAAATGAACAAAATAAAATAAAAAAATAAAACGTCACAAATTTAAAAACTAAATATAATAAAAGTACAGATAAAAGAGAAACAGGTATGTGGAGGCCAGAGGGGAAGAAAGAGAAGCTAGAGCTGAAAAGATAAGGAATTTAGATAAAGCCAAGGGAATTTGGAAAATGAAATCAAGAAAAGAAAGCCAAAAGCCCTCACTCACAATCATGTCAGATGAAAACATAAAGAAGTTAAAACAAAAGGAGACCAAACCAGGAAAATTACTCTTATTCTAGGCAAAAATAAATAATTTAATTAAATAAATCTAGCCAAATAAGCAGAGACAGAATGAGGAGAAAGGGAAGAGATGACAGAAAATATTGGGAGTAAAAAGAGATTTTGTTCAACATCTGAGCAAGAGTTTAAAAAAATAAAGAATAATTTTAGACTACATTAGGTGCAAATACTGTTTTCCCACATTTGTCCTCCTATTACTTTTTCTGTCTTTAAAGCCAAAGAAGGAGAGAGGAAGGAGTACAAGGAACCTGGAAAGAGACGTGGGAACAGTCTTCTCTCACATCTCTGATCACCACCCTGGCTCACTGTTGACCCATATGGTCACTACAAGGGCAAAGGTTCAGGGGGACAGATGGATTGGAAAGACAAGATTCCTAATGTGGTGATAAGGTCTTTTTTCTTTTAAATTTTGAAAAAGAGCTGCCATTCTTAATATTTGTAGCTTAGCATGCATCCCACATGCATCAAATTATCACATCTTTATTGACATAAATGCTTTTCAGAAACAACTGGAGAACAAAATTTCTTTTCTACATCAAGTAGCTTTTTCTAGCTCTGAAATTTGACACAAGTTTATTTTAAAGGTTAACCATATTTTAATTAATACTTTGGATTAATTCTGAAAGGAAAGGGGAAGCAACAATCTGTCTTTCCATTTATCAGTGGAAACAGTGACATAAAACTAGAAACTCACTCACCCCCAAAATAGAACATGTTATAGCAGGAAGAAGTTGGAAGAAAGCTGTTTTCTTATCCTGACAGAAATTTCAAGATAATTTTCCCTATATCAGACTGTTTCTGATGCAATAATTACAAATATAAAAAAAAAAATCTTTTCATAAAATACAATAACATGAATCATTTTCCTACTTGAAACATCCCATTGTTTTAACAATCTGAAACTACAGCTTAGTTTTGTCTTTTTTTTTTTTAATGCTGTAAATGGCTTGTCTTTTAAATTATATATAAGTTTTAACCGGAACTGAAATCATTCTTGAAGAAAAGCAAAAGACACTTGCTCCACACCAAAGCATTACACATGATCCTTTGTCAAAAATCGGTCTAAATTCAGCAAAATGCAATTCCCAGCAAAAGTTAAATACAATTTTTTGGCCAAGAAATCTCTTTTTTTATTACTATTTCACCTCACATAAAAACTTCCAACAGTTACTTACTAGAGTAGATGAAGGTGCTCTGAGGAAGAGTGCCACACACTTCAGCACACAAGAGTTCATCCTGCAACAGGTCAGTTTACCTATCTGCTAAGGGAGACTGTGTTTGCAGATTATTTGCAGGCATCAAAGTGCAGAACACCCAACTTCCTTACAGACTACAAAAATACTCTTTGTTTCCAAAGGCTGCAGTGATGCAATCTGACATTAACTTAAACTGTCCACCTTGGACACAGCAGCAGTTCCATATACTTCAACTCTAAGTAACATAGTTTAAACAAATTCATAATCCATCTTTCATTTTCTGCCATAGAGACACTGTATTTTCTAGCCGTTCTTTTATATTCTGTCCCTCATCCTCACTGCACTCCATTTGCTCAGTTTATCTTTTTATATTTACTATATGTGAGAAATATTCAAACAAAGAAAAAATAAAAACACTTCTAGCAATGATCTCTATTCTTTACATAATGTTCTGAAAGGTTCCACATGACAATGCTGGCAGATGTTGATGTAGGCAACGTTTTAGCTAAGCCAGTGATTGACAGGTACACCATTATTTCTGCAATCTGGACTGACTGTTTCACAGAGTAAATGCTAATCCTTATCCATTCAGTTGTTTCTTCACATTATTCATTTTTTTCCCTCCAGTGTAGAAATGACTTGTTTGTTGCACTCCTAATCCTGTGCCTTTGTGCCAGTGGACACCAGACCTCTATAAACACACCTGGACAACTATTCTCTGATGAGGCTACAGAAATGGTAGCCACTATAGCAAATGCCTGCTAGAAAAAGCCACGATTTGTGACTCCTGGGAAGCCAAAGAACAATTCTCCTAGCTTCAATTAATTGAGATATACCTAGAGATTTTGTGTGCTTATGTAGGTATCTCATTTTAACAAGACTACTTTACATGCAGAAAAGATGCCTGACAATATAAACCTATACCATAGCCTGTTTTAAATTAGGTCCTCCACAAAATGCATGCTCAGGAGATGGAAGACTTTTACTGTATTTAATTGGATGTTAGCTTCTGAGTATTGCAAGGAGTGAATTGTGGGAAATTTTGATGCCATGGCACATCAGGTTGGATTAGCAATGAAAGGAGAGCACATTCTGAGGAAACTATCCAAAAAAATGTAATTGCAACAGGAAAATACCTTGGGACAATCAAAAGCAAGTCTAAAGTGGTTTTGATTTGAGAATATTTTTCATCTTAAGTTCTGCCCTGAACAAATCAGCTTTGTGTAACACAACAGAGGAAAAGCTAGGTTTAACAAGTTATATAAGACTAACCAAATTACAGAAGGCAGAAATTGTGACAAGAAATTTCCACTCTAGGTGCTGGCTGGAACTTTATGCAGAAGTCAGATGTGCATTATAACCACTTCCAAACAGATTTTTAAAAAGGAGTAGATGATCACAGTCCATTCCTCATTTCTAAGTTTTGGCATCTGAAAATGGTGAACCAGACTGACCCAGCTCATGGATCTTGGTTAGTTTGCACCTCCCACTGTTACTCTGGAATTCTGATTTGTTGTGTTTTATTTCACAGGAAAAGGAGAATGTAACAGATTCAACAGACTGGGAACAAATTTACGAAGACAAAATTTCTTGTGGTTTCCTGGTCCAATCATTGTAACTGCAGCTTTAAGAAAAATCTGGAGAGCCCAATTTTCAATTCTTTTAATGAATCAAATACTTTATGTTTTGACCATATGACAAATCATGGAAATAGAAGCTATTCCCACTTCTGTCAGACTTGATTTAAACATAGAATACCTATGAAGTTAGGCGATATTGGAAAAGGAAATCAATGGCAAATTGCTAAAAAGTATTTGCACTATTACATCCATGTATTGGCAATCTGAACATTACAAACTTATAGAATTATTTGCTTACTTAACCATAGGAAAAATATCAGTGCATACTCCTGAATGATAAATGAATGTTTCATTTCAGTAGAAGTGTTGGTGAGTTATTCTAAGACACTTTACTTTATAATTTTGCTCCTCAATCCAAGAACCTGCTACTTGTACACCAATAAAGTGTGGTTTGATGTTTAGGGCAGTATACCAGTTAACAGGTTATAAAACTAGATAAACTGTTGCCCCTTTTGATATGTTTTGAAATATCTCTTCGAAATATTTGTCTGTGACTAGAAATAATTGATAAAGCAAGCTGAAAAACTTTGCATGGGGTATATTTAGCATGTGATTATATTTTTTCCCAGAGCATGGATCCAGCAAACTGTACATTTAAAAAGTGGATGAAATTTTGGACTGTGTAATTCATGAGAATAATTCCCAACATAATGTGTACAAAAATTACATAAACCGCAGATAAACAGACTTCAAAATGAGGTGGTCTGGGCAACATTCCAGAGCGAAATTGTAGTTCCATGAACCTGAAGTGGCCCTGAAGACATCCTTTCACCAGCAGTTAAATCTGTAACAATCCTTTGAGAAACTTCAGTTTGGTGGGGTATGAAAAGAGCAGCCTGACAGATAGCAAGCTGATAAGACTGCAAAGCAAATTTCTACATATGCTGAAGGACAACAAAAAGTACAGATTTAAAAGGGAGTGGATATTTATTGGAGGAACCTGCGTTTTGAACACCTGCCAGGTGTGAGGGGGTTTATAAGCTGATGTTATTAGAGTAAGCATCATCAACCTGGCAACTGCTTTAGAAGCTGAGATCAAGAATTGAAGTAGCACAAACTAGATTGTTGGCTTCCCCCTGAAACATATGCAGTTGTTACAGTTTTTGTTTCTCCTATCTTTGAAAGTAATACTGGCAGTAAGAAAAAATCAGTGGCCAAGAAAAGGAAATTCTTCACCTAAATAAGCCTTGAAGATCTTGCCTAAAGACAGGAGTCTTTCAATAGTTGTGTCTTCTAGAACAACTTTTCTAGCAAAGTTCCCAGAAATAAAAATAAAAGCAACTCTGCCTGATGAGTGACCATCTAAAATTTCCAAGGCATGAAGCAATACATGACAACTACAAAAAGCCATCACAGCTATGGTGGCACCATACCCCAAGCAAAGGGATGCCTCTGTATTTATGGAATCCACAACTGAGGCCCAACCCATCAATAATTCTATAGCTTTGAAATAAATGAAAGTTAGTTTGAAAGCTTTCAGATAATCTCTTAATAGGGAGCCTACTCTGCTCTGAAATAATGTCTCCTGGGCTTTTAACGGAGCCAATACCTGCTAAATATTTCACAGTCCAGACCTCTTTTAAGGGAGGAACAGAGCCAGGTATCTCTTTACCTTGTTCCTGAATTTCTCAGGTGTTGGTTCAAGGTGGTGAAATGAACTTCTCTTGAAGGGAAATCCCAGTTCTTCACCTTTGAATTTTTGATACAAAAGCACTGCAGTACGTACAGCTGGTGACAAATTGTATTTAATACTACTGTTCTTAGAGTTTCATAATTTCTAGCTATGATTTAGCTAGAAAGAAAACTAAAACTGCAAGACGGATGCATCTCAGTTCTGGCAATTAGCCTTCTTTTTGGGATGGAGATCTGGACCTGAATTTTTGAACAAGAACCACAGGTAACATTATTAAACTTTTTCATCCACATTAGATACACTGTCCTATTGTCAGGCAAATGCGACAGAGTAGCCAAGGTCTGCCATAGTCCTTCACCATAAGCAAGTGATATTTGACTGGTTTTTTGCAGAATGTGCAAAGCCTGAGAGCTTCTCTTCTGTAGGGAACAGTATAGCAATGCCCAGAGCACCTGCAGACAGAGAAAGAGGACATTTCCTGCTGAAGATGGTGATTCAGTCACCTTTGCCTACTTCATGCGATTCTAGTTAAATACTCCTTATTCAGTGCTTCCAGCATGACTGTCAACCAGTCACTAATATAACCAGCACAGTCTGTGTTACATGTCCCTGGATTTTCAGCCCAAGAAAGGAAATCAGATTTCAAATTAAGTTTAAAGTATGATGTAGAAAAAATAGTCCTCAGCATGAGCCTTATGGCGCATAACAACAGACCCCTTAATTCCTCACAGCTCTTAACCTTTTGATACCCTACTTTGAACTTCTGTAAAACTAGGATGCTGACCTGCTTCGTGGGTGGGTGATTATAACACTGAATTAATATTTGTAAACTACTGTGATATATTTGAATGAAAAATTTAGAACTGTAAAGAATTATGATTATGATGAACCTCCAATTCTTTTTTAAGTTGTCCATCTGTCATTATAAACCAACTTGAAGTAGGCTATTATTCAAAAAGCTTAAAATTATTTGCATAATACTAGTTATCAAGACAGACCACTGTTTTAACTTAGCAAGTAGTGAAAGGGAAAAAACTTCACTTGTGTTTTATAGACCTTTTCTATTTATATGGCTTTTATACCATGATAAATGCTGTTCTGTAAGATACCCCTGTATTGTTACAGAGGGGAACTTCAGATTTAACCTGACCTACTCAGAATGGATATCTACACTACAGTATGTCATGAGACCTTTGTGATACTTCTTTGATAATTTTTCGCAGACCTCCATTAGAAACATGGAAAAGCTACTTCAAGAGTGCACACTTACAGCTTACTGTTTACCTATACACTCATAAGATCAAAACCCCTGGTCTTACTGTTTTTGTTAACAAGGAGCACTAAAAGTCTTCCCACATACTGAGTTTTGGTTTCCATTTTACAATCTGAGATGACAGACGGCACAAAAATGATGAGAAAACTGTGGGGAGGCTTCCAGAAGATTGATTCTCTCATCAGCTGATTCTTTTCTAGTTAGTCTTTTATTGACTACAAAGGTATAGCCAATGCAGAAAAGGAAAACCAGACTGCCCTGTTTAATCCTGAGGGCATTGGCAAAAGGTGATCACTTTTTGAGAAAACAGAGGCCTACAAGGAAATCAGCACACTGTATGAGCCGTTAAGCTGATTTAAACACACAGGGGATGCCTGGGGTTGAGCTCAAGATCTCTGAGGTGTGAGATGAGAGTGAAGCCATTGCACAGACTAATATTACTGAGCTTTAGTAGCAGGTGGCATAGTTGATCAGTCAGGAACCTGTCATTTGGAGAATAGACCAATAGATCTGAGAGGTATGAAAAATCCTCCCTTTCTCCCCCTTCTTCCTTACCAAGAATAAAAATATCACGATTATGAAGCATAGAAATTACCATCTAAAACTTAGCACAATTTATGGAATTATAAGCAATAGAGAAAAAACAAAATATAGTTACAGAGCCACATCAGCAGAACATATAAAATAAATGTAAAAGCACTTGTAGCCATGATTGCAGTAACACTATCTGCAATTCTGACACATAGGATTCCATTAAAAACCATGATCAGATGACAAAAAAGAAATAGACAATGCCCCAACATAGCTATATTTACTTTGCATTAAAATCTGTACCTTATCCTGAGAAACACGTTCTGCAGCTCACACACTGTGTGCATGCCTATAGCAACTGTAGGGAACATGCAATGGTTTCTGGGATGTGCTTCTCCAGCAAACAACCCACCATTGAATGGATAAAATCAAAAGCAAAATTTTCACTGTGCTTTCTGCCTATATCACATTATTCAAAACTCAATTTTCCTGCCATTTTTCCCATTTTATCTTAACTCTCCTCCAAATTTTCAGATAAAAACCTATTACTGCCATTTGGCAAGCAATAAGGTACCTAGGCAAGGTAGGCATAAAAATAATCTTTCCCATTCCACAGGCCCAAATTTCAGGTGTCTTTTGCACAAACAAATCTGTAGACACGCTTCTGATAAACAAACCACTTGTTCACGGATTACTTGGTTTTAAAATTTCAGCATAAAAGTCTATATAATGGTGTATCTTAACAAGTGGCTAATGTTAATACCCAAAATAATTGCTAATACTTTGTAGCGCATATTTCAAAGACCAGCATCTATATATATTGGGAGAAGTTGTATAATTTGTGTCTATCTTCACATTAAAAACACAGTATCACAAATCAAATGGGCAATAAGTGCATAATATTCAAGGTTAAATATTTTGAATACATATTTATTTTTCTGGGGACATGTCTCTTAAATAGAACAAATGTGGGCACTATACGTTTATCTGGTACACCAGGTATAAATGCACAATAATTGCAGACTCAAAGTTGCCCTCTAGACAGGATTTAATAGAGGACTATCTTCTAAAACTGTCAAAATTTAAAAATAAAATTGGCATAGCTTTCTTGGACAATATTGTGGAATATTGTAATTCTACATGATAGAGATGTCCATACAGCAGCTACCACTGCTGCCATGACATGGCTGCAAAACCGAAAATTTCCTAAATGGTGAGATTTCTGTCACTACTCTTGAATGTCAAGCTACCCAATTCCACAATCAAACATGAAAGCAAAGTCATTTACTGTATCTTTAGTTAGCTTAATAAATTAAGCACTGCTTTTACAACTAAAAATACACATATTTTATTCTGAACTAAATTTTGATTGCTAGTATAATGGGTATTATTTTAAATTCTTCATACAGAAAGAACCAACCTTCAATCTTGTAAAAGTGCCAAGTACACTTCCAGGCTGGGAAAATACGCTTATTTCAAATTACTATTAGCACAAAAAATAAATAGCATTAACCATGAGTCTACAACACCGTTGACTTGATAGGAATACCTTCACTCTTATGAAACTAGAATAAAACTTAGAAATTGAGAATATAAGAACTACCTCTGTAAGAATATAAGAGAGAGTACCCATGGTTCTGAATCTATCTCCAAAGCTGTTGATTTTTTGGGTTTTAGATTCAGCAGTAAAGCAGTTTTTTAGAATCACTGCTTGTGGAATCACTGATTTCTGGAAGGATGTTAGTGTGGAGCCCTCACTAGATACAGTTTTGCACATATTGTACCACTGCATCATACTACTAAATGCTTCAGATAAACCGAAAAACAGAACACATGTCACACAAGATGTCATTACCAACTTGCTAAAAGGAGGATTCACATGAAACTACACACCATCAATATGTTGCTCCCCAAAAATAGTAATTGTGGATATGTAGTTGAGACCATGACTGAAGAATTTTCTTTTTGCACATTTAAATCTGAATCAAGCAAACAGCAAAAATTTACGTTGACAAAGTGATGGGAGAGGCTGATTTCTTTTTTTTCATCTCACTTCTTCAAAACTAACTCAAGTGACCATATGTTTTGACTCCGTAAAACACCATGACTAGCTTGGTGCCAAGTGTAGCTTTTTAGACACAGACAGAGAAACATTTCCTAACAATTTTAGAAACAGACTCTTCAAAAGACAAAGTATATAAAACTTAATTGTTTTCTAGCTATTATCTTCCCTACTAGATGCAATCATTTTTTATGCCATCCAGGCTAAACTATGCCTGAAACCTTCCAAAAGGATGAAGGTTTCATGAAATCTGCAAAATTGAGAGAAACTGAAGTGTTTCAGAGGCACAACCAAAATACCTTGGCAAATCCCTGCAATATTTCACACAAAATAATTTGATTTTGAGAGTGGAAAACTGTGATAAGACAACCAATGCAACCTTCATTGCTATTCTGCTTAACTTTCCCTCAGCTGGAAGTTTTCTTCCAATTGATTTCTGTTGTTGGTACTAAGCCAGCATATTTACGATGAGCCTCATATTGTGATCAACCACCTAAGTGAACTTTGCAAAGAAAAAGGATGCTATTATTCCTAAGACTGTAAGATGTAAGTGCTACGTCATGGAGGAACAGGGCTAGGGTAATCCAGTCTGGTACACAATGTGCTATGCATGCCCCTTTCTTTATGGTGGGTGTCATTTGCATTTGTTACAGTTACTGGAGAACTTGGGGTTTTGTCTCAGACCTTCACCACTAGATTCCCTTTCAGTCACTGACACGCAGCTCAAGACAGCATTTGTCTTATTGACACCAGGGAATAAACAATACATAAAGCACATAGATGACTTGAAAATTCACATTTCAGAAGTGGAACATAGTCCACCAATATCAAACCAGGAGAAACGTATCCTCTTCCTGTGAGGTATTCCTTAGCCATCAACCATCTTCTTCTAACTCCTTACATGCAAAGAATCTACAGAAATTCTGTGTTTGCAGATTCTGCCATTAGACATCATAGATTACTTGAGCGTATATATATATATGATGGCAAACCTGTATCTATACATACTCTGGTTATTAAACTGAAGTTGGAGGGTTACTTCCATTTCCACTGCTGCATTTTGGGCTTCATACTCACCCGTTCTCTGGCGCATAATGCCCTTTTTAGAAGATTAAGAAAAATCCTTCCTGATCATTGCTCAGTCCTAGGAACAGAGGTGTTAGAACAAAATTCTCTACCCTCTAACCTTGATCTTAGTGTATGTTTTATCCTACTCCTTCATGGCAATGACACCAACATTAAAAGAGAGCAAAAAAAGGAGCAGTAGCAGCAAGAATGTTGAAGAACTTAATGATATAAAGATTGTTAAAAGTGACAAAACAGACCACTATGCTTCCCCCAAGAAATATGACAATTATTTCAGCAGAGTCAAGACGTTAACTTCATTTTATAACGTTGAAGGCGATGACAAAATACACATGTTCAACAATGATAACAATATAGAGACACACACATATATACACAGTACTCATATTTTTGTAAAGTAAGATTTACCCTTAACTCAGTAAAATTCATGTTAATTTTGCCCCTCGTCCCAACACAAATGTATAAAATCAGGTGAATGCCACATCCTTTTCTTGCTGTTATAAAAGAACAATACATCAATTTTGAGGCCTAAAATAACTTATAATTTTTTAAATGCTTTTTTAATTCTGTGTTTACCTGGCCACTGGTGACCCCTCCTTGCACAGCACAAGTTGCTGAGGCTGTGAAAGTACGCGGGAGTAACCAGCCAATGACATTATAGAACAATGAGAAGGTCAAAGTTGCATTGCGTATTGCTGTCCTTCTTCCAGCAATGCACACCGCATCCAAACGGGAAAAATTAACCCTTTACTCATACTTCTTATTACTCAGGAGGTAAAACAGAGCAGGATGTCCTGCTAAGCCAGATCAGAAAAGTAGGGTAAAATTCTTGGGGAAAAGCAGTTATAATTAGGGTATTGCTTGCCCCCTCATTCTGCCTTTTGTGTCAAAAAAAAAAAAAAGAAGTTGCTAGTGAGGAGGACATGGAAGTGTCTTTTGTTATCTAAAGAAACGAACTATAGTTTTCATCCCACTAGGGGTTTCCACAGTAAATGGAGCTTTTCTTTCTTTCAGTCTTATTTTAACAGTTCTCAGACTGACAAGCTGTTATAAGCATCAAGTTATCTTCTATTGGAAATGCACTAAGGAAAAGGTACTATCTTTATCCCTCAAGACAAAAATTAATTTTAACGTAAAAGCAAAAAAAGATGCAAGTATGGAAAAACATCAAATAGTGATTTTCAATATAGGCATAGCAAGAGCTTATAAAAATGCAATGCTTAAAATAGCTTCATATTCGTACATGAGAATACACATAGAGATAGACATAAATAAATTGTATATCGTATATGCATATGTTTGTGCATGTTTGATAGGTTCAAAAAAAGTGATTGCTGTGCTTTTCTACTTAAATTCCAGGCATCTGATATTAGTTTCTTAAGTTAATGAGCCCTCACCTTATCTTGCTGCCCATATTGTATATGTTTTGCAAGCTGCCAGCTGTGCATTGGAGCTGCCTCAAAAAATTCATGTTTGCTTATAAGCAAAAAAAATTGAAAAGAACTTCTAAGAACCCTGAAATTCACAGAGTAATGAAAGAAATGCCCCTTATTTTTCTTACTTATTCTAGTCTCATTTTACGGGGTTTTTTTTTTTTTTTTGGTTTTTTTTTTTTTAATAAAAGAAAAACACCCAGAATTATCAGTGCTTTCACTGGAAGAGGAAAAATAAATTTTAGTCTCACAGATTCAAAGGTCTGATGGAAAGATTTCCTCCTCCATGATATAAGCAACAGTGACGCAAGCCATGCAGGTGCTGCCTGGCTGGTAGGGCACTACAGCTGAAGAAGCAATTCCATCTGAGAGCTCCCCAGCTGAATGAAGAAGCCAACCAAGGGCAGTGGGAGCCAGAAAATGAGAAATAGAGAAACATAAAACACACACAAGAGAAATGTCTTTTGTCAATTCACCTTAGGCTTAGACTCTTCCACATTTTTCCTGACTACTAAGATCAGCACTATACTTTTTTTTTCCACAATACAACAGTATTGAGAATAAAGAACAACTTTTTACATAGACTTCGAATTATAGCACTCTTCCTACTGGTAACAGGATATACAAATTCAGAGGGTTTCCCACAAAGCTAAATGGAATCTTTCAGCTCAGTTCCTATTTGAGTCAACAGGAGCTCTTCATTTCATCCAAGATTTCTATTTGAGACAGAGAATTCAATAATCATTGCTACTTTTGAAAATTTGACTTGCCTGGTAATGTATCTCATTTTTGATAGAAAGACAAAATATCACAAGTATTCCATCATTATAAATTCTTATGGCACAGAATGACAGAGTGGGGTTTATGTACAATCAATACTTTTTAGTAATACTTTTATGTGAATTGCTTATTCAAACATGGATATGTTAAACAGAGAATTGAAAGAAATCAGCAAGCACTTGAGAAGGATATTAACAGTACAGACAAATGCTCTAAGAATGAACAATAAACTTGTGAGCCTTCTTTCCAAATTAAAAAAATTTGAAAAAAAACCCCATCAAAGAAACCATACACAGCAATCTCCTCTCCTCCCTCCCATCCAAAAAAACCCCAAATCAAACAAATAAACAAAAAAAAAAAAACCCAAACAGAGCAAACAAAACAAATACCTTAACAAAAACAGAGCTCGTTTATTATTTATAACAAATAAAATCACTCCTATATGTCACTTACCCATTGGGAAAAATGCTACCACTACTCCACTTGCAGAAAAGACCGTATGTGAAGTATTTTTCTTTAGTTGTATGGGGTGGGGAGAATCATCAGATATAAAGACAAAAGGATAATTAGTTAAAGAAAAAATGCACTTGCACTTTGTGCCCTCACTTTATTTCCTACTCAGATATCTGTCATTGATTTCCAGTAAGAATAAAATGGAGAACTCTGGTCCTTTTTTTCATTGCTCTGGAGATACTAAGGATCAGAAGACCCACTGGACTTTAGTTTGGATTAGGCCATAAGTGCAGAATTTAGTTTCTCATGGCTTTAGCTGTGATATGCAGAATGAGAAAAAGATAATGGGATACACTTGTTTTTGCATTAAGCCCTCCTTGGTACCTGCAGTTTCATGAGTAAAGCTGACTGTCCCTCATGTACTACAATTTTTCAAGAAAAGCAGAAAATATTTTTAATTATGCTGGTACCCACTGGATAAATTTCTCTGAATGAGACTCTACACTGCTTACTGAAGGATGAGATAGATGAAAAAGAGGCAGTAGCCTGTGTAAGTTGGTCCAGTGCCAGAACTGCATGACATGGCTAAAACATAATAAAACAAAACCAAGGTTAACCTCACAGAAATTTCAACAATATTAGAGAGCCTTCAAGCAGAGGTGCAGTGATGCTAAGTGGAGGTGACTGCATTTTAATTTCTTTCTTTAATCAAATGTATCCAAATTCATCAACCCTGAATAGCAAAATGTATCAACAGCCAAATAGAAGATCATGCAGAAAAGACAAAAGATCACATTCCTCAAAGTCTGAGAGGCTTTATGCATACTCGTGCCACATTCTTCAATCTTCAAAGGAGGTCATTCATATAAATTCAGTAAAGACAGTAATGTGTGAATCTGATGCTACCCTGACCCCTCTTCCACCTTTGAAAGAGACTCTAAAAGCTTAAACAGTAAAATTCAAGCAAAAAGGCACCTCCACTGCTGCCAAAGAGATAGATAGCCTATGCCTGAACTCAATTTACAAAACAGAGACATCACTGTATGTTAGCCACTTTAATAGATTCAAGTTTATTTTCAGAATATACATCTATCCCTTCAACAAACTGCAAAGCACAAACAGAATAGAAATGCTGACAGAGACAGCAACCTATAAGAAAAACAAGCAATGGAAATATAAAAAAAATAACAAATAACAATAATTTTTTTTTCATAGTAAATGAGGAGTTTTACCTTCAGAATTAGCCACAGCAGGAACAAAGATAATGCTTCTAAATCTACTAATCCAGAAGGATGAAAATTATATTGGACCTGTTCATGCTCAGTATATTGCAGAAACCTGTCAGGAGCTCTGATATAGTCACCCTCAAATCTAATTCCATTATATCAGATGAAACACTACAAGCATTCATACAAGACCAACCCTACCCAAAAAATACCAAGAAAACCCTATAGTAGCGTAGGTGTCTGGTCTTAAGCGTTGTGAGAACACTAACAAGATGCAAGCAGTCTATGAATCCAGAAATGGCAGTAAATCAGATTGCTCTGTTTGTGAGCCTTTTTCATCAAGAAGTTCCCAGTGACTGAGAGTTAAAACATTGGCTCATCCAGTAGTGCTTGTGCTACATGGCAAGAGGCAGGGGGCCATGACAGCCGAGGAAACTAAAACACACCAAAAACATAGTGGCCAACAGTCATCATATGTAGCCACATTTCGAGCAAATGAGCAAGACTTGGAGAATAGTTGTAAGCCATAGGTAATGCCAGAAGGGAACATAGAGCAAATGCAAGCAAAATCTTTCTGGCAGGTTACCAAAACTGTGGAAACAGTAGCAACAAATTGTTCTTGATACTAAGCAATCCACTTCCCCTACAAAGTATTTTAAAAGCCTCAGCCTTCTGGTTTTCTGCCTGGAATTGAGTTTTCCTTATTTTCCTTGGAGTTATTTGTAAATGAAATTCAAGGTAGTGAATATTTTCAAAGAAAATCTTTTTTGTGCTTCTTTGTGCTATAAAAGAATCTGTTCAACATATTCTAATCTGTTTAATTTTGAAGGTAGCTACTTAATATTCTCAGAGGTCATTTCACAAATATAAAGATAGAATAATGAATATAGAATTTAGAAAGATCATTTCTATTCTCCCTACTGATAGAAATAAGCAAGGTGCAAAGGATGGAATGGTGAGTCACATTTCCTTCCGTTCACTCAATAAATCAAGTGCAGAGATGAAAACATACAAAAAATATTACGACTAAACTTGAAAGAGTATTGATGAAAATACCTCCAGAAATCAGAGAGGGAGCAAGTGCTTTATATTATAATAAATGGATACTACCACCAAATATGGCTAGAAATATTTTATCAGTGTTGTATATAAATGGTAGTGGAACAACACTAAATAAAAATGCAATATTAAGAGAACGAAAAGATCTACATAAGACTAAATTACTTTAACTCCTTTTATATTCTGTTTTCTAAAGAAACTCAAGAAAGACTGAACTGAGCTTATATTTTCTTAAAATCAATTACTGGTTTGGTATTGATACATCATCATTTTAAGTTGAATTCACACACACAAACATTTTAAAGTACAATGTCTTGTACTTTAAAACAATTTTAAAGCAGTCTGCATATTCTTTGAGGAGAAAATCTAGTAAAAGCTTTCACTCCCATTTTGGACCATCAAGTCAGGCATATATACAGAAGAAATTTCACATAGACTTACTGTATAAATACAAATTTCTCCTATAGAATTTATGCCTATCTAGTACTTAGCAAAATATCATCCCTTTTTCATTTTTCTTACTTTAGAAAAAACTAGGAAGGGGCAAAAATAGATACCAGTTAGAGAAAATACCAGTCTAATGTGCTGGAATCCTAGAAATCAAAGTCAACTAAATTACAATGAGCTCTAAGGCATAAGAGGTGAAACAGTTTATTCCACTAAATTCAAGATGACAGCAAAAGGATCATGAGGACAGAGAAAATTAATAGAATTGTTTTTCTGTTGAAACACAGCACAAATGAAAGGACTCCTCAAAGAATTCTTTTTAACATCATAAGTTTCGTCTTGGAGGTAATGTTTTTGCTTGGAAATGTATCCTTTTTTCTAGATTAATCAAGTTTCTCTAAATTAAGCCTTCAGTGTATTAATATATTGGGGGGCAGGGGGGAGAGAAAAGGTTTTGATGTTTTCCATCAGCAACAAAACAAGACAAGCCACTGGATCTCATGTTTGTAGCAAGCCATTTCCTGCTTCTTTCTCTTGCCAAGCAGTTTCCCAGGCTTATAAGAAGAGCATCCAAATCCATGAAACACAATACCTCAACTATACAGGATATATTTTGTGTGGCATTCAACTGGGAATATGTATTCAGAGAAGAAGAATGAAACTATCACTATCACACAAGGTTCCCTCATGTTCCTAAAGGCAGGACATTGGTTTGTATTTCGAACAACTCCTTTGTTGTACAGCATCATGGAAGTTTAAAAGGTGGAGAAAAGCAGTCCCTTTGGTTCTCAAATTCTACCTAAATGCAGAATTTTTGGGGAAAATTTAAGAATCTCCAAAATTAGATTTTACTATTTCTTTAAGAATGTACACTACACAATTTAGCTGCCCCATGCATAATATTGTTGGGGATATTTATTTACTAAGCCACTGCAAATTATGTACATTTTAACCCTAAAGTTGTGACGTATGAAGGCAACAGCATCACACTGCATTGAAGATCCTAAAGAGCCTGAAGAAAAAAGTCTGATGACTAATAGAATGCTTCCTTGCAATTTTAACTAACAGGAAAGCCAGCTACACAGAGCTCAGAAACAGTACTTGCAATGGAATTCTGTAAAAGTGGAAAAATAATGTATCCCTCAAAAAATGGAAAAGCTCATTTCCATCTCTATTACTCATTATGCAGGTAATATAGTACTCCATCAGGGATTAGCAGCATCTACGGATACCAAAATCAGATATTTACAGAAATGCTGATTTTTTTTAAATTGCGACATAGCAGACAAACAAGAGCAAACATTTTCTGCAAGTCAGCAATGCAAAATCTTTATTTTGTTTGACTGAATTGCACTCCAATACCTGCAGAAAGACTTATTCACACCCAGGTATTCTATAAACAGGAATTACTACTTCATAAGATTATATAATTCAAAATGTATTTAGTATGTTGTGTTACAAATATAGTTGTGTGTTTTGTTGCATATTATTTAAAATAATTCTTTTGGATTTCACTAATATTTCAATACTCTTTGACTGATTATTTGAAGGTGAAATTATTGCTTACAGGAGTTGCTCAATACTTCCTAAAAGGAAGGGAGGAAAAAAAGGTAGATTTTTCTTTTCCATGAAAATTTATCATATCCTAATATTTCTAGTAATGAATCAAGTCAGTAGTCAGTATTCTGCAGTAAGAGAGAGAGAAAGCATCATTTTCTGCTCTTGACAAGCTCCCCCTTAAATGTGCCTCTTAGATGTAATGCCCTATGTCACTGCCTAGCTCTGTGCAGCTTCTGTTTCCATGGCTGCTTTTAAAGGTTTTAAAGCCTCCTTTTCACCTGGAAATGTAAATTTGGAAACTCTATCAGGAGGATTGCCTAGTAAGTATTTTTAATCAAAAACTAAATTTTAGGGGATATATTTATAGCAAGCTTGCCTTAATATAACCCACAAAACTGCAAACACATCAGTTTTGCACACATAAAAACTAAATTTGTGCAAATAAACAGGGCAGTTTGCAAACGTTAACTTGACCAATCATCTGGTTTGTGGGTACAAATTCAGATTTGCCATATGTGTAATTCCTGAGTTGGCAAATTTCCAGCCAGAAGTATAGAAACATCACTAGTTCTGTAGTCAGACTGTTGAGTAAAAGCAAAAACATTTCAAAACCAGTCTAACATTAACAAAAAATATTCCACAAAAAAAAATGACATAAGGTTCAATAGGAAGCACCGGTTCAACAATACCTATTGTGAATCCATATCTTCCAGAACTTTCAGAAATTAGGATCTGAAGCAAGACTTGAAACAAACATACTCAAGAGCAAAAATAAATAATTCTGCACAAGACTGCCTACCATGTTGTCTGAAAAACACCATTGAACTCTAATACATTTAATGGACAATTTGGTTTGTAGTGCATAGCATATCAAAATTCTATGGACTGTGGCATGAAACCAGCCCTGAAATCCTTATGCCTCTGGAATACCAAAGTTGGAGAAAACCTAAATTAGTTTCTGGCTGAGCTGAAATAAAGAGGACTTATGATGTTGAAGTGACATTTTGTGAGTGGTTTTCTAGATAGCTTTTAGAGGGCTGGTACAGACCTGTAAGACCCTGTATGGCTTATGACAGAATTACATCTTAAGAATACCAAGTTTAAGTAACCACAAAAATTATACCTGTGTGAACAGTGTCCAGAGGCAGCTCCTCACATGCTGGCTTCCACAGTGCCTTCAAGAACCTCCTTTCCAACCTGAGCTCCTTTTAACACCTAAATCCAACTGACAGGGCTAGATCACTACCATGACACTTGTCTTTTAGTAGTCATATATGTATACATCACACACATATGCAGCACTCACGGGCTGGTGCATGAACAGGCACACAAAAATATAATTTAAAAGGAAAGACAAAAAGAAAATATGAAAACCAACAACATTGCACAATAGCAAGGTACAATCTTATTTAAGACTTCTTTAAGTGTCTAAAGAATCTCTGAACCCGCACCAGTCCTCTGACCCTAATGGCCACAGCGATGCAACTTGAGTAGTAGCAGCAGTTTGATTTAGACTTGAGTGGTGCAGCATCTATTGGAGGAATTGGTTCAGGAGGAGAGCTGCAGCTAGAAAGTTGAGGGAACTTTTAATGCACTCACTGAGCATCAACTGTTCAAATATCCTCAAAGGATGTGCTCCTAAGTCTCATGGAATTTGGCCAAAAGCAGCAGGGTTCTAAATCAGCAGCAATAAGAGAGAGTAAACTTTTCTCCAACATGGGCACTAATGTCAAAAAACAGCCAGTCCTCTAGGATAAGACAGATAATTTCAGTGGCATATGTCTCACCTAATTCTGATCTTTCAAGCACTGGCTAAAGTTATGGGGCAATATCTGTGGAAATCTAACCTTTCAAGGACACATGCATAGGGAAACAGATGGCTTGCAACAGACTGTTTAATCCCAAATCAAATAACAGAATCAGCATTTCAGAACGACTGCTTATACAGACACTTCTGTTAGAGAGTGTGGCCTACAGACAGGCAGCTTATGCAACAAGATGCCCAGAGAAGCTTGTGTGATACATTAATAAAACATAGAATTACAGTATTTTAAAAAATAATTCTCCATAAATGTGCTGTGGTTATAAAAACATCACCTGATCTTTTTGAGGAAAATACCTTCATTTTATACAACTTTTGTTAGTATAAATAATACTTAAAAATAGGTAAGATATAAACATTTTACCTATACATACCCCTTCCATAAAAAGCCATTATGCCTCAAAAACTGGTCTTTTTTATCATGTTCTGAAGCCAGTAAAAAAAGATCAGTTGATAGAAAGTGATCAAAGAACAAAGCAAAAAAAAAAGAGTTTGCTCAACATTTAAAAGAATTTCATGTCACAGCATGGCACACTTGGAAGTGTGAGCATAAGAATAGCTCAAGAAGCAATATACTTGAGAAAAACAGCAGCTTCATTATCACATAAAACTCCATCTCTTACATTACTGAATGCAGACTTAGAAACACACCAGAGAATTAGCTGCTTGCTCACGTGAATATCAGGAGGAGAAAAGTGTTCTTTTAACATCCTAATGTTTGATATTCATATTTAAATGTTTAGAAATATTTTCTTTATTTCACTACTAAAAAATGATGAAATTGTCAAAGACCCTCGAGTCACCTGTGCTGTATAACTGCTCACCAGTGAAGCCAACTCACCCAGGGAGGTGTAAGCACCTTACCAGCTGCACACAAATAGCACCAGGCTCTGTACCTGTCTTTACTCAATACACCTTCAGCTCGAAATATTCACCATTATGAGAAGCATCTCATGTGTTAAATATTTCCAATATTACCACAACTCATATCTTCAACACGATGTCTGCTGCCTCATAGAAATTTCAAGAAGCTAAGAATCATTTTAAAATCTGGCAAAGAGAATCCACAACTATGTTATGCTGCTATTGAATTTCAACTTGCTTGTTGTTGAGCACAGTAAAAGAATGGATCTTATCCCCAAAACCCTATGCCTTCAATTTAAGGGGCAGGGAACTGCTTTGCTTATGTCGAGATCAAATCCATAACTTACTGTGTTAGAATTCAGGGAAGGCACAAAGTAGAAGTATGTGTGATGCATGCCTGGCATGACCTTTTTAGTCAGCTGGAAGACATAATCTAAATATCTTTAAAATAGCTTAATGCACAAGGAATCCACTGTCTGGCAGCCACCAAGTGACAGAATTCCCATCCTTCTTAATAAGCATTGAACCAATTTGTCCAGTGGCAGTGATTCCCTAATTCCAACAAAATATTGTAGCATATCATGTATAAAACAGACATCCAGTCTTAATTTTTGGAGATTGTATCATTACTGGCAAGAAGGTGGTCTAATTCCTGAATTGTGGAAACATTTTATCGATCTAAACCTCCCCTTTTAAGGGTTACATTTTCTTCTCCCAGTTCCTTCCTGAAAACTATTGCATGGTCTTACTGAGTCATCTCAAAAGCAGGAACACATCAGCAGTGAACAAGTCATATATAAATAATGTAGATCAATAGTTTTCAACATGTGGTCTGCAGACTCTTTGGGTTCACACGACCTTGCTGTGAAAAGGAAGCCTACTGCAGTAAGTTAACTTTTGCTGCAGAGAGATACATGCCTCTGCTGAAAAGTACTTGGGGATCAACAAATCAAAAAGGTTATAAGCCAATGATGTAAGTAATCCATTAGCAGTTTCAATGCTTTTCAGATTTTAAATGTCATTTCCATTTACTATTTAAACAAAATGTAGTGATTTAGGACCTGGCTAATTTCTACAACAGAGATATAGAAAAATCAGAGTATGATTGTACCAAACTCCCAGTGGAGGAAGCATCAAGTGATTTAGCTAAATAATGTTTTGATGAAGTAAAAGCCTAAAATTTTGTACCTGTTCTAGTTTTGCACAGCCCATCATAGCTTAGCTCCCTTGGTGTGTTAGTTTTTCATTCTTGTTTACTGACAAAAAAAAAAAAGCAGCAGAGTGAAAAAAAATAGTTTAGCACAGCTACAAATACAGTATTATCTTTGAACAAATCAGTAGTATTAATCCCTAACAAAAAGCATACAGAATCAATGAGGCTGTTAAATATAGACAACACTGACAAATAAGCAGGCCATATTTGTTTGAAGAGCTTACAGGTTCCCCCTCACATCCCCGCTCCTGCCTACAACTATTGAAAAGATGTCCTTATCTCAAGTACTTTTCACATATCAGAGAAGTGGTAAATTTCACAAAGCCTGCACTAATGTTTTGCATTTCCATTCCAAGTGAAATGCACTTGAGTAAGTAAACATGAGTATTCAAATAAAACTGTTGCTAGAGACAATGAAAAAAACCAAACCAAAAAACAATGCCATTTCAAAATAGATTGATAAGTAAATCATTCTAAAAGCATTGGATAATGCTGCACAACATTGAAGAGGCAAGGCATGCAATGCTGAGAATAGGGTTAGTCCCATTTTAGTGCTGATTTGGGTTTTGCTTTTGTGGGTTCCCTGCCCCACCAAATCCTCATGGTGCTTGAAAACATAAAACAAGATATTGGTATTCTAATATTTTGTAATTCTGTAGATAATTAAGTGAATCCATGTAGAACAGTCACATCCCTCTTACAGTCTGAGAGCACACTAAACAGTGTGTACATATTCCTTTTCAAATGCTTCACACAGCTGAGGCCTGGGGGTGGTGGGGGGTTACCTGCTTAAGAAATGTTTTGCCTTATTTTGCAAGCCCTGAAATTCATAGTGTGTTGGATTTGAGCACCTCAGGATTTCTATTCTCAGAACTTATTAGAGATTCATAGACAAAGTAACTTCTTTTACCAGAGCACAGCATAGGGGGTCACCATCACAAAACACAGCCTCTGTATTCTAGTCACTAATTTAAAAATATATCTTGACTTTGCAAATGATGTATGCACATGCCTAACTTCACACGCTGCCAGATAATCTCACTAGATTCAGCAGGGCCATCTACAGCAAGTTAAAAGCTAGCAAGCTTTTAAGGCTTGGTGCTGTAAAGACCTACATATTCTCTAAGATGATGCAAATGAAAACAAAAAACCCAAACAACATGATTAGTGTTAATTCATTCATTAGAATATTAATGTGTCTCCTAACCTATATCTACCCTTTCTTCACCAGGACCTATCTGCTGTCAAAAAAACTTAGACAATGAATATTTTAAAATGAATTTGTTTGAAAATATCTGCATAATCTTTCTATAGAGTGAGGGAAAAGCTTCTGATGGCAGTCTTACCAGAGACCAAGAACAGTCTGGGCTCATTCAGTGATTGCTTGCTGGTTTTTGGCACAAGCACCTTAGATTCTGGGTTTCACTTCTGATCCATCCCTCTGAATGGGACTCTTATTACTGACCTTTTCACTGCAAAGTTCCTGATGAATTATATGTGGTCAGGAAGGAAAAAACAGCCTTTAGAGTAAGATTAATTTTAAACATATTTTAAAAAAAAAACCTACCAAATGAGACAACAAATGCAGTTCTCTGACCACCGGCCAATGTTCTCTCATGTAGTCGTGTCCTGCATCACACTCCTGTGTGTGGCCGCAGCTGCTGCTTCTGAGACTTCACCATATTCAGCCTGTGGCAAAAAAAGGCATTGCTGTTGTCTGTATTTGTATCCCAGCAAGGTTCTCAACTGTAAAATTGCTGGCTAATCAAAGATGATAAAAACAAGATGTAATGACTAGGGTAGACTAAGTCAGGCAGAACACTGTTGTATCATACTATCTTAAAATCCAGTGGTCAGATGCCCTGAATCAAAGCAGAGATCAGTCTTCCACCAAGTTTGAATTTTTAATCTCATCTCTGAAGTTTTTTATTTCTTCTGTCTTCCTGATTCCAAGTTTGAACCTGATTTTCACCCTTACTGTTATTTCTTCCAGACAATCTATATTTTAAGAGACTACTTTAAGTATAATCACTTGTATGTTTATCAACAAAACCCTCTAAATACGCCAGCCAGTCATCTACACTATGATCTGTCATTCAGATTCAGATTCTCAAAAATCACTTAAATCAGATTTTTCCATTTCTTTTCAGTCTTTCATCAAATAATACATGAATGGACTCTGCAGATCATATGGATTAAGTTGAGCTACATGTGAGAAACAAGAAAAGGACAGGTAACTTGTCTAATGCCACTCTTTCTGCTAAAGTAGGAGTACACTTGAGAAAAGTTCAGCAATCTACAGCTGCTGAAATGTCCTTATTCTATGAGAAATTTAAAAATATTTGCAAATAACAACAAAATGCTAGCAGCTGCTCTTGTTTCACCAGATCAGTGAGACTCTCAGCAACATAGGTTGATTATAAATGCTTCCAAATTACTTGTCCCTTTGTTTCTTAGGTCTGAGAAACCAGGGGAAATGACTCAAGGAACACCTAAAACAAAAAAATAAAACTATGGCCTGAGATACGTAATCCTACAAATATTTGTAATAGCATAGGATTTCTCATCGTAAAAATACTTGTCTAATATTTTAAAAAACACACTTTTCCAATCTTAACTTACATATAACTGAGCTTCAGTTCTATGAAAATTTGGTTGGCAAAATTCTCTATGGCCATATTTCTCCTTCCTGTAGCATAGTTTCTATAATTCAGGCTTTCTGAAAAAAAAATTCCAGATTTTTTTTTTCCAGTAAATTTTTTTTCAGCATTGAAAAATCCAGCTGCTGTGTACTATTCTCAGCTGCCTGGAATTATGAGTACCACTGACTTTCAGCTTCCTCAGAAAACACATTATCCTTCTTCAGCCCCTGACATAGTAACATTTTTCTGGTTACCAGTAGGTTATAAAAGAGTAATTAAAATTAAATTAATTTTTTGGGTCTCTCTATCCTTTTAAATAGCAATGTGTTTTGAGGGGCAGAGATATAATAGGAATAACACAGGAATGCTTGGCATTCAGGTCACTTATTTTCTAAAATTGTTTATTTAATGCTTTTCCCCTACCCCCTGAGTATTGTTCTTGCCAAGACATATACATTTCTATTCACTCTATTTTCCAATGGAACTTTTACAAAGCTAACACATACAGTATGCACTAAGAGCCACTTCTAAGCTGCAGGCAGAATAAAACAAATCCAAAAAGTAAATGTACCTTTGCAGAAAATTGTTGAGTACATTTTACTTACAACAATAAACAATAAATAATAAAGTCTTTCTGAAAGCTAGAGAAGCACATGTGTCCTCTTCATTGATTTTATCACTTCATCACACACAACAAATCTGTGTCAACATGAGTGGCAAGTCTCCGAGGTAAAAGACGTACAAGTCAAGGCCATAAAAGCAGACCACATGCTTAGGAATTTGTCTATTGTAACCATAATGAGGTGGCCTGCTGTCTCTAAGGAGACAATTCATGATACAGCATATACCCATAGAGAAGTGAAAGACTATTTTATGAATCCAATACAGTCAGTTGTAAGTCAATGAAGATTCAATTTCTTAAAGAGACAGAGGAAGAAAGAATTCATGTGAAAAGTAGCGTCACAAAAAACCTGATCATATGCAGCTGGATATTGCCATGCACCAATACTATAACCTACTGGAAGCAGCACAGCTACTCATGTAAGTAAAGATTAATCACATGCTCCTTCAAGAAAAGGCCTTTGATGCATGACATGATCTACCTTATATACATAAATAACATTTTTCAGCACTCTATTAATACTGACAGTACTTCAGAGAGGTTGCCAGTATTAAAACACATTTTCTGGAACATTCTGAGAAACAAGAAGGCAAAGCAATTTCTTCATATTTATACTGTGCCTTACTACTACCCCACAATACAAAACTCACTTTGGATGACTACTGTAGAAATCATATAGCATTAAATTGTAAAAGGAAGCTGCAGCCTTAAAACAACTGAAAATTTGGGTAACTGCCTGCTGTCTACAGTGTTATTTACAGAAGTCTGCTCAGAGAGGCATAAACACCCCATTTCATTGCAGTGATTGCTAATAATGAAGAAAAAAAATCTTTATGGAGAGTCTCAAATAATCTGAAAAGACATATTGTGTGTTAAATGGAGCAGGAGGGGTACAGAGAAGTGAAACTAGTGTTTTAACAAACCTTTTACTTTGGACACAAGAAAACAAGGGAAGAAGTGTTGTTTATCAGAAAAACTGCAGACTAAAGAATAGATAAGTGTAGGGTGTTTGACTATCCAGTGAGAAGGGAACACATAGAAAATAACATAGTTTCTTGCTTTCTACCACAGAAAAAAGGACTCTTTCTTAAAAGAAAGACAATACTGAAAGGGTTTTTAATCATTCTTTTTTCTACAGGAAGTTATGCAGTACTAAAAGAGTTTTGTACACATATTTGGAGAATTTGTTTCAAACTCTGTGAATAGAGTGCATGGGCACGGGACTCTCACTGAAGTTTACACTAAAAATTTATTAACTTTAGTTAGCCCCCTATTTTCTTTTTTCTGCACATTGGTAGAGTGTTACACGAAACAACATTTCAGACTCTTTAGTAGTAATTCATGTAAGCACATTTTGCCATAAAGGTTACTTCCAAATGCTTTCTTTCACATATGCAGCTGAGAGAAGTAATGCCAATATCAACAGAGTAGTTGATTATGGATTTATAGCCTATAAATGTGAGGGCATATGGTGAGACTCTAAAATGAATATCAAATGTTCACATAGCCTCACACAGATCATGAAGTGAAGTGTAAAATAGGACACCAGTGACTTAGATACAGTCATTTAGCATCTGCTCCAGCTGTATTAATTCAGGTTGGACATTATACAGTAGCATGATACAGACACAGACAAGTAACTGCATGCATAACACAGCTTGATTATGTCCTAGCCAAAAACGAACTATCATGCAGCAGACCTGGGTTACCAGACAAACATTCCCTCTCCATTGTGCTAGTATTAGGTGAAACAAAAATCGGTCTCTTAGTTATATCACTCAATGTTATCCATAGTCCTCTCTTTCCTTCCTTACGAGTAGGAGAAAAGTTGTTTTCTAGGCATCACACCCAGGATAACATATGCATCAACAGTAACTCAACATACTTTCTCTTGAGAGATATAGCTGATCATAAAATGAAAATCAAAGCAGCTAAGAGAAGGTACCTTAAACCCCTGGAATTTTATCAATTTCACCTAGACACTAAAACTGTGTCTTTGACAAGTACAATCACTTTCTTGGAAAAGGACACATTGACAGCAAATCCAATTTGAAGATCTAGAGCCTTCACATCAGAAACAATCATCACTCAAAATATACAGAGGAAGGAGAGGGAGAGGTTGCTTTCTCATGTGGTTTCACCTTAAGGCTCCTTACAAAGAGACCAGAAGCAAAGAATTGATTTCATGATGCAAAGGTAGCACTATCAGTACTAGCCTTGACAGAGAGTGGACAGTAATCATTAACATAATTTACATGAACTGTCTGGGGGTCTGTCTTTCCACAGCTTACAAAACTGGATGGCACACAATAATGCTAAACAGAAGTGCTGATTCTTGAAGTAACCATTTAGTATGCTGCATGTTTGTTCACATTAGTCTCTGTAGTCCAAGCAGATGGATGTCAGTCTGTCTCTCTCTTACACACAAACCACCACACTGGCAAAGCAGAAAAAAATCTCATATTTTAATTTAATGTTAAAAGTTTAGTCTTGCCACCTGTTTTTACCATTACCAATTAAAATTGATTGTTTTCATATTACAGGTAGTTAATAACTTGATTGCTTTGGATCTGCTCTCTCAACCTAAATTAGGGGACTGAGTAATTCATCAAATCAAAATGAGTATAAATAAAAATGTAGAGAAAAACTCCAAAATGCAGGACCAGTATTGCTAGGCTTGATGAAAGGATTTCTTATCTTGTAATAACCAGATTTTTGCTTTCCTTCTCCAGTCTCTTTTTATCTCCTATTCTTTTGTTTCACTGTTCTCCAATTTTCTCCTTTTTGGTACTATTCTTTTAGTTTTTGAATAATTGTATAGTTCCCATTCTTGTTTCTTCATCCAGCACAAGTTAAATGATTCCATTTTTCAGCACTAAATGAGCTGATACAAATTCAGTCCAGAGCATTGTCAAAATTTAAGGGATTAGTAACAAACGAGAAGACTGGTCACAAGTGCTGCTGCCTAGCCCTGTGGATATATGGCACACCCGGGTGAACATCATAGTCATCTTTAAAACGCAAAGAACCACTTGAATCTGAAACACAAGAACACATTCTCCCTGCTGAAAGAAGTACTGTCTTCTTCACCATTTTTTGCCCACACACTCTTCATGTTATGACTAATATTGGCCAAGGTTGCAGATATAAAAAACATCATCTTCCGTAGATTCCAGATACAAAGTTATTGTAATTCTTGCCTATAATCTAAACATAGAACTCAATCCTCAACTATCTCCAGCCTTTAACAGAAACTTTCAAGGAACCATCAGGGCAAGTAGCTTAAATGCCTGGGACAAATGTCCCAAATTGCCTGGGACAAATGTCAGGGACAAACGCAAGCTTTCACTGAATATTAATAAAAATAGTAAATACTTTTCCGAGAAGAATTGACAATATCAGTAATTTTTTCTAGTACCTTTCAGGCTTTTCTTGAATATTTTATCTACAGAAGGCTATTAATGAAAAATTTTGAATTGCAGAAGTTTCATTACTCTTATTGTGAATTAAATTTATCCTCTTAAATAATGGAATTTGTTACTTTTTAAACTGATGTTCAGACATTTCAAACTAGCTCATTACAGAGCAGAAAAGGTATCACGACTTCAAGGAACAATCATGCAATGTCAAAGAAAGCATAAAGCTCAAGTGACCAATTTACAAGAAAAACAGACAAATAGGTTCACAGTCATTTTTTTCCTACTCCTGTCTATCTGCAAATACTGTGATTGTAAATTTATTTATTGCAGACTATGGTATTAAATAGTATAATGTCAGTATAGAATTCTTCTTTAAACTTAATCATCTTGTTTAGCATATTAACATTTAGCTATGAAAAGTAATTTTTCTCTACATACAGAAACTTCATTTAAAAAACAAGTAGAGTTGGAGTGACATGGATTTTACATTACAAAATTATGAAGATGTTGAATTCTTCAATGCTGTTTGCTTAGCACTGCATCTTCATTATATCCAATACTGTTAAAAGCAAGTTCTGCTCTCTAATTAAGTTCCATCCTTGGCTGTCCCATTGCTTTTGCTCATGGCTACATACCAATTTGTATATTATAAAGAATCTTCTATTGATTCTACAAAGTTGACAATTTGCCTAATGGAGGGCAAGAATAATTTGCAACTGTGACTTCCCTTCCTTTCCAAAGTGTGCCTCTACAGAATTTGCAGATGACGTATGAGCAGTGCACGTTGGGTTCAGAACAAAAACATTTATCAGCCAGATATCTAATGGTCCATTTCACGGTGAATAGATGATGTTCAAAATATGCCAATTTTCATGGGTATTTTAATTACAGCTTTGATGGGTATGGTTTAGTTTACCTCATATATTTACCTAACATGTACAAAGGGCCTGAAATCTTCTTTACTCTCACATTTACCTTGCAAAGCTTAAATTTGGGGAAGCTAATGAAATGTATTTCCTTTCCAATGAGACTGAGAAGTAAAAGTTTGTAACTGCAATACCTAAAATTTGAAATAATAGACTGAATTGAATAACTAAAAATCAAAGGACTGGATTAAATCCAGAAAAAGAAACAAAATTTCTGTCACCTGTTCAGAAATGTAGACTCACTCATCAGCTACCCTATGCAAATATAAGCCAGCATCCATTTAATTTTCAGTACTACTGAGTACCATATTAAAAAATCCACAGCGCTATTCTAGTTACTTTTTTCCCCACACATTTTTATACATAAAGAGGTTTTTAAATGAATTCAACACTACTGTAGAACTTGCTAGATCAGATATTATTTATTAATTTCTCAAAGCAGCATGCTGAAAAAAATTTTTTCAAGAGCTAAGGGAATTCACAGCTCTTGCTCAATTGAGCACAATTAAGCTTCTATTGTTGCTTAAGCAAATTTAAAATCTTAGCATTTGTTTCATTATCAATGAAGCATCTTCACAAAGATTCAACTATTTGTGTTTCTCTCTGCCTTGCAAAAAACGTTTCAAAAATGGAAACACAGAGGCAGAGATTTCATGTTGTGTTAGATGCTGTCAAAGAGGTCTCTTTCTCTCCCTTTCTCTGTTGTTTCCAGCCATCCTTCTCTCCATTTGCCTTTGTTTGCTAAAGTAGCTTACTGACTGTAATAAAGGGAGCCCAAGTGTCAGCTTGAGACTGCCATGAAAACTAACATTCACATAAACCATTTTTTCCACTTTTGTTAAGCTCCTTATCAAAAGAACACTCCATCTCTCTCGCTCTCTTTTACTCTCTCTCGTCTTCTGTCCTTTTTAGGATATCTTTCTAATTTTATTGAGACTCCTCTGTTAAGGTACAGCACTATAGTTCAGTAACTATAGGAAAGTGAACCCAAAAGAGCCAGCTTGAGACTACCACAAACCATTCTCACTTCTTATGTTAACATTTCATCTCAAAGGACTCTTTTCTCTCTCTGTCAGTTGCAAGGCATCTCTTTGTCTCTATTGTGCTTACTGCGCTAAGGTGCCTCATTGACTGGAGTGAAGTGAACTCAAGCGTGCCAACTTAGGGCTGGCACACATTTTTTAATTTGGTTGAAGTTGACAGCCCAAAGGACTCCGTTTCGGAGCAGCAACACTCCTCTCCTCCCCCATCTCATGCCCACTCCACAAAGATAACTCCAAGATATGTTTGCTATATTAATATTTTCTATATTACGTATCAAATCTGACAGAATTTAGTCAATCATAATCCTGTAGATCATTAAAGATACTCCTTTTATTCTTCACCACCTTAGGCAGAACAGAGGATACAGAAATATGAATACCAAATTGCCAAACACAAACATCAACACACAGAGCACTACACCTGCAAAAAAACAAAGGAGAACTTAGAAGTAAAGCCTGCTTGAAAAGGAAATACCTATGAAAATTAGAGACTGGGAAAAAATTAAAAAATAAACATCCAAACTCCCCACCTTAGCCTGTGAAGTTTCATGCAAACTGAAAGAATAAGTATAGATTTCTAAACTAAGTCCTGATCACTTTGGATTGACCTTTTTAAAATATCTCTCATTCCTGTGAGGATCTATTCTGGTGACAATCAAATGATTAAATTTAAAAAAATGATTATATGAATTATGGCGACCAAACTCACATCCCTGAGTTGAAGTTGAAAGGCAAGAATCAAAACTGACTAAATATGGAAATTCCCTGGACAGAATTTAAGTCAGCTGCTATTGGCCCTTAGAACTAGCAAGTCTTTGGTACCTAAAGGTTTCAATGGAATAAAGAGCCCAGAAGAAGGTATCCAGTGTGCAATGTTCTCCACCTTGTTTTTTGTTTGTTTTCAGTGATGTCCTTCACTTACTCTCTGTGTCTTTCACAATTCCTGACAATATTCAGCTATCTCAATTTAAAATTGTTATCTTCCTTCTGTATTGCTTAAATTAAGTCATATTGTTTTAAATTGGAAAAGATAAAATGGACAATTTTTGATAACATTTAATGTATCCTTCAGTTTTTCACAGCCAAAACCCCACACTTTTCAACACAGAAAATCTTTTTGTTTAAAATTCAAAACATATTTTTAAAAAAGCTTGTTTATTTTCGCACAAATCAGAGATTCATAATGAAGTTACCCAGAAAAATCTGTTCTAATTATTTTCAATTTTCCTTTTTTAAATACCTGTGGATCACACTAGAATTCCAGGAACATGCCTAACACTGACAAAATCCACTCCAAGTAAAAACAGATCTTAGAAACATGCCCATTAATTGTGAACACAGCAGAAATCTTACATAGGTGTTTTACAAGATGTTTCCATATACAGTTTGTCTTCAAACAAAACAAAACAAAAAAACCCAAGCAAACCAAAAATACAAACAAAAAACCTAAACAAACAACCCAAACAAAACCCACAAACAAACAAAAATCCTGCAAAAATAACCAGAAACACCCAAAAAAAAAAAAAAAACCCCAATCAAAAAAAAAATCCAACCAATCATAACCAACACCTTTTTTAAAAACCCTTCTCTGATGGAGAAAATACAAAAATACTGTGATTTTAGGGCACACAGAATTTAATACCACATCCTGTCCATTATACCAAAAGGCAGCATTGAGCACAGAAGTCAATGCTTCTAACGTCACCAGTAAAAGCCTTAATCTTGGTTGATACTCTTGGGGTCTCTCCAGCTCCTGAATATACTACTGTGCAACAGTGCCAGATCACTGAACATCACCCCAATACAGCAGCATTCAAAAAGGTAGATCCTCCCATATCAAAAAGGCTTTATTTTTCCATAGTATATTTGGGATTCATTCTGTTTCTCTTCTTGTTTCTGAAACTTTAGAAGTCAGTCAAGTCTATACTTTTAGTTTTACACTGCCACAGCTAAGAGATGGAAAACAAGCAATCTAACCTACAGAAAAAGAATCAGGAAAAAGGCATAAGTTTAGAGCACAGAAGCTATAAAATTAGTAAGAGAATGGAATAAATATGGATGGTAAACTTTCAGAAAGCTTGATTTTCACACCACGCTCTAATTGAAAACACTCCTTGACACATCAGTGCTTATTAACGAAATGAAGTACTACAAGTTCCTTAATAGTCAAGGTCAGAGATCCATAAAAACATCCATAAAAAAGCAAACAAAACCCAAGAACACCCACACCCAGTCATGACCAAATAGTGACTAACAACAGGGCTGGTGATGATTTTGTAGAAAATCTAACACGAACCAGGTACATGAAAGCATACGTTTTAGCACAGAATTTCAAGAATGTAGCTAATGTTGCAAAGAACTGCTCACAAATAGCAAATGCACTGTAAAAAACTCACCTCATCTAATTGTAAACATATTAGGCATTTTATCTCAATATTTCATGAACTTCAATAACTGGTTTAAGTTATTTCTTATATGACTACCAAAACACCAAATTGTCACTAGTCTGCAGGAAATTCTTAAAAATAAATAAATAAATGTCACAATTTCTGTTAGGTCCATGGGCATTCTGCCATTGCTCTTGGTAATATTACATTTTCATTAGTGCTTTTGGAAGACTGTTAGAAGCAGAGACAGGTGTTTTCTGGAGTAAAGGAATGTTTACTTCACATTGCAGGAGCACAAAAGCCAAGTTTCACAAGCTGTGACCATCTAAATTAACTATGAATATTCCTTGTGACAAAGCAAAGTGTCTCCTGGGTGAAATGACAGGATGTGCTGTAAGCAGTATCTTGCACAGATTCACAGGACACAGGAAGCTTTCTGAGAACTTTCTGGGCCCCCTTTCCTCTTAAAATCAGTTAATAATCTATTATTTGCCAGCAGGAAACTAAACAAAATGTTAAAATGCTCTAAGCCTGTAAACCTGTCTCTGGCAAACAGCAAAATAAATACAACTGGCCAATTTCAATCAGATTTCTTTGGCAATCTTTCAAAGATGAAAAGAAGCGTGACACAAGTACTCTGCCAGGTCTCATGTGTCTCTCAATATTCTGTAAACAAAAGCACTGCAGCTCATCCCCAGTCAAAGTCATACCAGCTGTTGCTCTTCCTGCACTTATTCTCTGCAGTGAAAAGAAGACAAAAATGGTACTGCTTGGATAAGAAAGGGGGGAAAAAAGCAAAACAACACACATCAGGAAAAAGGGATAAAAATGACTATTTCAAGAAGAAAAATTTCTTTTCAGCAGGGATTTTGATACCCTCATAAAAAAGGGCCATGATGATGATGATGCCATAAAAAATAAAACTGTATCAAGCTAGGACATTTGTTTCCTTTTGACTCATGCAATTTTACCAGATTTGTGTAAAGTTCACAGCATTTCAAGAAACAATAGAAAGACACATTAACTCTGCAGTAGTTCATAGAAACTTTCTATGAGATAGCAAATGTATTCATGTTAAAAATATTGAGTCACTAAGCCCTCAGACTGCATTCCAAAAGTCTATCAGAAACATTTCAATCAAGAAGTGAGTATGTGACAGCCAGGCCATTTGGGCTAAAAAGCATTGTGCAGAATTATGTTGGGTGAATCTAGTGCCCTCTAAATGACCTCGTATTATGGCCATGGTATTAAGTCATGGAGAAACCTGTAAGTAAGATGAATAATTTTTCTTCCCTTAAAAAATAAAATTAAAAAAAATAGGAAAGCAAAAACTCTCAAGTTCCCTGTAAGAATGTTAAATTACCTCCTCTCCCAATGGAATGCTTCACTTTCATTTCCAAGTAGCAGTAAGCCTATTGACCCCCACAGTGTTATCCTTTTCACTGCTCTTACAGTACTTTCTTTAATCTCTTGGATCAAAGATTGGTCAATAAAAATCATCTCTGCTTTTGTGAGGAGCAAACAAACTGCACCAAGACCTATGATAATTTTAAATCTTCACTAAAATCCCTGAGAAACTAAACAAAATAAAAAATCTAAAAAAACCCACACCACATAGATGGTGATGTTAACTTTGCAACTGGAAGTGCCTGTGTTCTTTTTGTTCTATATTAAATATTTTGAAGTATTTTTTGAATATTATTTTATTAATTGAATAAGATGTTATGCTTTTACACTTTTTCATACATGTTGCATTAAGATTTAGGTCTTGAAAAACTAAAGCTAAATTATATTAATACACTATTATACACTATTTCCAATCGTCTGGTTCAAGTCCTAATTGTAGAAAAACCTCTGCATCCTCCACAAAGACTAAAAGATTGCACAGTGTTTTCACAACAGAAATATTTGATGAGACAGTTTTTAAGCACCTAGCTTCCAGAATATACAGCATCTAAAGGCTTTGTGTTACACCTTAGGTATCAAATCTAACAAGAATCTGAGCTAGAGGGGAAAAAAAAAAAAGTAAAACCAAAATAAAAACAAATGCCCCAGTAGAATTTTTTTTGCTGTGGAAAAAAAATGCCTTAAATTAAACCCAAACATCCAGAGATATTACGTCCATGCTACATTACCTTACAACTTAACTCATTTTTGATTCTTCTTTAATTTTAACCTATTCTTCCTGTGTACAGCATCCATATCCTGACCTTATTATTCAGAGTGTTTCTAATATCCATCAGTTTCCTTGTCCTCTAAACTGAAAGGAAGTGGTTTCTCTTTAGCCAAAACTCCTTGAAGCCTCTCATTATTACTGATTCCTGCATCTTCATCTACTCTGGACTCCCTGATGAATGCCGAGCATTTCACTCTTCCCAAGTCTCAAAAAACCACAGAGAGTGGATGGTCCTTTTGATCTGGCTGTGACACTGATACAGCTTTGAATGCTTTCACCAGGTCCCCCAAGACAGTGCGTGAAGGTCTTGACATTACTTACAACATGCCTTGTAGAAAATCTCTTGCTATCGCAATTTTACTGTCACCTCCAAACTGCCCTCTTCCTTTCCTTAGGAGTTGTCCAAACCCACACTGCTACCAAGAAGTCTCCCCATTTCACCAACTGTATTTGCCTGGCCCTCAGGACAGGTTGTCTGCAAAGCTGCTGAGAGATTCATGGTCAAGCATTCCTCAAAGAATCACCAGTAACTCTAGTGAAAAACAACGTATGTACGTGCCCAGAACATTTTAGTCATAATAACAGAGACTTTCCATCATTTTGGGCTACATCTTTTCAAAGCAGTGATTCCAGACTTGGAGCTTGAGTTCAGGCAGGCTTAAACCAAGTCTTAACTCTGCTATAAATAACAGAGTTGTTTAGTAACAATTTACTACTTTATTTTATAGCTCAATGCCATTTTTTAGGTCATGTTGAAAATGGATCAGAAGATTCAAAGGTGAAGGGGAATGCTTTCTTATTTTTTCTATATGGCACCTTGTATGCACTCTGAAATGATGTAAAATAACACATCAGGCTAAATACCACCCATAATTACTGAACTATAATTATTTTCTCACACATTTATTGTGAGGTCAGGAGTTATTCTACTAAAGATTTTGAAAAAAAATAGACCCTCGCTTCCAAATGCAGATCACTCAATTCCTGATGCCAAGGCTGAGAGAACAGTTAGTGTCTCCATACCCTAACGCCAAGTTAAAGATTATGGAGATGCATTTGGCATATCAGGTATGGCCCCTCAAGCCCCAGGGAGAGCAAAAGGTGCTTGGAAGACAAATAAAGCTTAGGTGAATCTAGAGTTGCCTAAAACAAAAAGGACAACCTTGCATTTGCTGCATGAACAAATTCTCCATTATTTTACTTAAAACTTTGAGCATACAAGCAACAGACAGTGCAAATCCTGAACAGTTTTTTCTGTCCCCACTGCCCCTGTCATGACCCCCCCATCAGGGAAAACATTTTTCACTTATAGACGAAAAAAGTCATTTTTTAAAAACTTTGAAATTTACAGGTTATTATTGGAGAAATTACTTTTTTTTCTATGATGTAGAAAGGGAACCTGCTGGACTTTTCCACAGTGTCAGTGATATTAGTGCACAGAAAGGCTAACAAAAGGCAGCCATGCTGTCTGCTGCAGCACTAAAAATGGAGAAAAATACAGTAAGATGAAGGGGGAAAAAGGCAGAACAAGCTAATTTCAACATCAATTTTAACAGCAGATTTAGAAATATGAAATTAGAAGTTGATACTTTTATGACAGGCTAAGCTGGCATTGATTCAATCACGTTGTTATAGTAACCTCAGAAAAATATTTCTTTGTTTAAAGGGACTTCATCATGATTCAAAAAAATGTAATAAAAATTTATACTTTATATACCATTTTTCCTAAATCTCAGTGCATCTGACACATACATCACATGCAGCATCTATTGATACATTCTTATTGTTAGAGCATTTTTAAGATTTCCCATATCTGATAATAGTAATTAATTTAAAATATCACAGATTTATTGTTTTCTTAAATAAACAACTCTTACTAAAAATGGACACTTCATATAGAAAATAGGCTGCTGTACTGTTAGTTGAATATTAATAAAATCCATAAACCATTAGTACATTATAGTTGCTTTGTTCTGAATTACATAGACCTTTTATGTTTATTCCTCAGTGAAAATGCTTTAAAAAAAATGAAATCCTCTCTAATTGTGCTCTCTGAAGATAGCTGGTAAAATCATTTCTAGCAGCAATAAATCAATTGTAGTATTAAAATGACCTGCCAGGTGCATCTTCTGGGTATCAGACTAATTAAGGGAATGTATTAATTGCAACTATTCATCAACACCACCAATGTTAGATAACCCTTACAATGAATCTTTTTACTATATTACCCAGCAATGAAACTGCAGTTTGACAAAAATATAGGGGATTAAACAAGAACAAAATAAAACTCTTTAAAAAAATCTATGCACAGCTTTGTTTATTACTTTGTTCCCAATTCTTTGCTAGTAAATCAATCAAAGACAAGAAATCATAAATATATGTACATATGTAGTTTGTACTTAGGCATATTTCCATCTCAGGAGAGAGTTTTACAAGGTTTCAGATACTAATATGGGGTTTTTCCCTTCCCCCAACATCCAATTCAGATATAAATTCATACACATTTTCTGTAGCTATGAGCCAAATGTGACCCAAATTTGGATCATCAAGTCTTCACTAACCATTTACTTCTGAAAGTAAGCTTAATGGTATCTTCATTATTTTTTCCACCAGAATGTATTTACTTTATACATTCTTATAAATGAAAATGAAAACATTTCAGTCTACTGGTTTGTGTTTTCTGCTTCCCCCAGTCTTATTTCCTGGGCTAAAAATAAAAAGTGTTCTTCGAAGGTTCAGAGGTTTTTTATCATCACCTTCTGCAAACAAAAATTCTGGATTGCACAATAACTTCATATATTTCGAGCAAAGCACTGAAAGTTGCAGGATGAAGTAAAAGTCCTACAATAGGAATTTCTTTGCTGTGCTTTTTGTTATAGAAGAAGATTAAGGGCTAAAATTATAGGCAGAGGGGGAAAAAAATCTACATCTATGAATTCAATTAGCAAAATACACAGAGAACATTAAATACACAGATCAAATCCAAAATACATGAGGAAAAAACTTGGCCCACAATACCAAAGTTCACATTCCTCTCCCCAGTGTGCTGCAAATGGTCCTAAGAGACTGTTTCTTGTTGACTCAGTCTGTTTAGACCTTGTAGGTATTTCTAAGTGACCCTGGTGTCTAAGCACTAAAAATAATCAGATGTAACTGTGGCTTTTCCATTGCCAACCCTCACGACTGTCACCAACATTCTGTCCCAGGTGAACCAGAGATTATAAGTAGCACTTGTAGATTCATAGAAAGACATTCCTGTACCAGGATAAAATTTACCTTCTCTTCTGGTTGTATATCCAGAGATGGGCAGTGAGAAAAGGAAACTGGTCATACATATAAAACAGTGCTCACAAACATATTAGAGCAGTCACGTCTTGCTTTTATTCAGAAGAAGAGGGGCTGGGGAAAACTTCACAACCCTGGGGTTCCTGTTCGGGCTTTTGTAAAATTAGTCTAAGTTGTACTTAGATTAATTTTACAAAAGTTATACTTCTGCAGAAAACACAGAATTACACACCTTGACCTCAAAGGTCACAGTACTGGCACAGGTAGCAAGTGAGACTCGGACATCAGCATTACAGTGCAGATGCACTGATAGCACCTCCCCGGATGACTTCAACACAAGTTCCCAGTAGCAGGCACTGGGGCTCATGGCTGGCAGCCTGTTCAGCACCCACAGCCATGCATGCCACCGTCAGGTTGCTTCTCTTAACATGCATCTCTGCAAACCTGCTGCAGTCCTGACCTCCAACGCTGCTTATTGTGGGTTTGAATGTTTCTTGAACAGCTACTACCAAGAATTGTCAAAATGAATGAAATCAAAAGGAAATAGTCTCACAGTGAAAAACACCTGATTCATTTTTATTTATGATTCACAATAAGAATACCTACCTTTAAAGACTGTCAAATATAGAAATCCTAAAATTACATAGAAGCTTCACAATCAGCAATGAATTTTAAAGCCAGTCACCTGTCTCCAGCTTGTGTCAATATGTCTGAAGAAATGCTCTCGATTGCCTTTGGTATTCAAAGAGTTAGAAATAGAAGTTCACAAGTAAGATATTGTTCCTGTCTCTCCCTTCACTACCCAGACTGCTTTCTGATCTTCCTTTTGTCCTCAATCCTTTCCTTATCCCTTTCACCTCTCTTTCTCACTCTCACTCCGTCCCCTTGATCCATCAGACACAGCCAAGCTATCTGACACCAATGCCTTAAAGTAATTTTGGACAGAGGCAAAATGCCCTAGAATCCTTAGTAATCCTCCTCAGATCCATGTACTGAGCCCCAGGTTGGCTCTTTTATAGCCACAAACAGTCTTTCAGCTAGGTAGCCTGGAAACTGAAAGCTGTTTCAGTAACAGAAGAGGGACAACAAGTCCTGAAAGGAAATTAGCCTTCTCAGGAAGAAGGGGAGAAAAAAACCTCACTTTTTTTTGAGTGCTAACACTAATATAAGCTAGGATGAATGAACTGATCAATAAACAAAAGAACTAAGTGTAGAAGTAAATGGGGAACAGTCACTTATGAAGGCAAGATCTGTCCTTTCATTGCAATTGTATACACTCCACATCCTGGTACAAGACAATGGTTTATAATAACCAGTGGTTTTGTGAATTATTGAAACAGCTACAGTGTTCTGTAGGCCCATAGAAAAGAAGTCTTTCACCCTTTACCTCATCATTCCCTACCGAGTCAAAGTATAGTTTTTGACATATCAGATAGTGGGATTTTTCTTTGTCCTTTTCCTGTACAGCTAAATCGAAAGCCATATGGAATTCAGAGAAGTAAATAAAAAATAAAACACAAAAATCAATAAACTACTGCCAAAACCCTGTGGATCATACTAAAGTCAGTGTTAAGTTACCTTTCGTGACTAAGCAAAAATACAGAAAAACTGAAAAGAACTGCTTGTACCACAATAGTTGCTTTCCCCCAGGCTTGGTGTGTACCAGCACTCACACTCCCCTGGTACAAAAAGTAGATTGCAGTGACAGACTGTGGGTCCTAAAGCTATCTCACCTCTGAGAGGAAAAAAGTATTTGACAAAATAATTCTCAGTGGGAACATAACAGATCCTACTCTTTGCAGCCTAATACAAGCCCCTGTCATCTCACGACTTTCTAATCCTTTCATAGAACAAGAGAATCATTTATGTTGGAATAGGCAGATACACTGCATGAACCAACCCTTCCCAGCAAAAAAAAAAAAAAAAAACAACAAAACAACCACCAACAAAAACAAAAACAAACAAACCCAGTTGAATTCAGTTACAGAAAATAACACTTGATCACATGCAATTAAGGAATAGCTCTAAATTGTGAGTCTTTTTACTGAAAGAATGTGGAGATTTTTGGAAAGGAAGATGAAGGAAGAAATAGAAGGAAAAAGGACAAAACTCAGGATCCAAAAGCTACTTCTTTCTTTGAAGGCCCATCAGACCTGGCAAGAAGCAGGACATGGAGCCAGATCTTATGCACTCACTATTTTAGGGTAAGGGTTTAATTCTTCTTCAGCTCTGCCTTGTTGTTCTTGTGGTAAATCCCCAGGGACAATGGATGTCAGAAGACTTGTATTAGACTTAGTCTACCATAATGAGGAGCAGAACTCAACATCAAATTGTAGCAAATACAGTCAAAGCAAACTAACACACCTATCTGACAATGATATTAGATTAGATTCTTGCAAGTTAAAAAACAAAAGCTCAGACACTCTCTGCTATTAAAGTTACCAGTCACTTCTGAATCTATTGATTGGTATTTCTCTGCAACAAAACAAAGAAAAAAATATGCTATATGAGATTTTTAAGAAAAGAAAAAAGACAAATCATCATTGAAGGAAGTGTAACATACCTGTTACTAAGAGCCACAAATACAGACTTGGCCAGCCCCTCTCCTTCCCCCAAAGAAGCAATTTACAACAGTGAGAGAACGTAAGTCAGGGATCAAACATAAGAGAAGTTTAAAAGCAGGTTTTGGCTGCAGTACTGATGCAACCTAATGGGGGCAAGAACAACTTAATGCCACACAAATCCATTTTTCTGGTAGGGCCAGAAGGCTCTGAGACAGCCTGACAGTTGATTCTACCTCTCTGGGATGTCAGTAGGCAATGCTCTTTAGAAAAGCACAGCCCAGACTTAAGAAGCTTTACTCACTCTTACTTCCTCATGATAAATTACAGTATGTGCCACATCAAGAGGCAAAGACTTAAGCATTGCATATGCAGTGCTCCTAGTATTAAGGTCTTAAAACACTCCAGGGTTTGTTGTTGGTTTTTTTGTTTTGTTTGTTTTTTTAATTATGAAACTCCTGCTTCTAAACTGTTTCTCTTTAAAAATGAAAAAAGAAGGAAAAATAAAAATAAAATGACTGAGCAATATAAGCTCAGCTCACACTATCACAAAAGCCATGAGATTAGACAGATTCATTATTGTGGAAATAACTGGGTTTTGGCATCTTTAGTCTGGCAATAACAGCTATTTGAGAACCTAACATGAGGGAGGTAATTTTCAATTCATGTTTGTATGCCCCTTCATAATTAATGGGGAAAAAAAATCATAAAGAACACACGAGCTTCAGTTTTGTTTTATTTGGCCAAAGTGGGAATTGTCAAGAAGAAACCTGACCTTAACTTTGGTGGATGACTGACTACAAAATACATTTGCTTAGTCTGCTTTAACATCAGTCATTAGCTTCTTTCTCCAGTACTGTAGTATTGAGGTAAAATTTTATCCATAACCACTCCAGATATCTGCCAAGATTAATAGCACATAAGTACTTGATTTCCAAGGGTCAATGCTTTGTGATAGGCCAAAAAATAGGTATCCCCATTTTAACTCTTGACTAGTCTGTTCAGTGACGATGCATGTATGAAGACATAGCTACAACCTTTTGCATGCACCAATACATTCTCTACTCTGTTTTCTTAAGAAGGCATTTGGCTTTATACACTTTGTCTACAGCAACAGCAGATCCTCTAAAAAGCAATATCAAAATCCATATCCATAACCTGAAATTTTTCTGATTGTATTGGTACACCAGCTTCCAGCCATTAGCCTCTACCTCAGCTAGAAAAGAAAAAAGCATCCCTCTAAAATCTTATCGATTCTAAAAACATCTCCTCCCAAACACATTTGTTCCAAGAGATTGCTGTTCTCTTTCCTCTACTATGGTTATACTTTCAAAGGAGCAGATGTTTTTCTCCAAGGCTTATATTCAGTTTTGGCTTTTACTTATTGCAGTGGTTTATCCTTAATATAGCTGTAAAATATGTCATATTTTACCCTATTTCACATATTCATTCTGTAGTTGCTCTTTTTCTCTGAAAAGTGTCATCCTTCATGGCAATTTTTTAAACAAATGCATGAAGTCTTACCAACTTTTAATTCATTAAAAAATGCAATTGTCAGATCTCGCAAATATAAGACAACAATTATTCCAGGAAAAAAAACCAGATCATTCTTAATAATGAACCATTATTTAATGCTATTACATAGATGAAATATACTTTAAAAAAACATTTTATTTAAGCATATTTAAGATGCCTGGGCCATTTAACAAAACAGCTGTCATCCACTGCACATCTAGCTATGAAAAGCTATTGTTCAGGACTTCAGTGGCCTTGCCCAGTGCATGAGACAAGCTGATTTTTGCTGAATCAGGGTCTTAGTTCTAAATTATACCAATTTTTCTTTTTGGACTTCAGATTTCCTCTTTAAAAAAATAGGAGGGGGTGGTTGTGGTGTTAAGGCAATTTTTTTACCTGTTCAGAAACACTGGAGTATTAGAATCTCTGTCATTTAATTTAAAAAAAAATAAAAGGAAAGAAAAAGGATGAGATCTACCTTTATCAGAAATTTTCAGTAGAGTTGCTTTTGTTAAGAGTCATTAGTCTTATAAATAAAGTGGAAATGTATAATTTACATGATGAAGAGTAATAAGCCAACTAATAGATTAGCAGCATACTTATTTCCATATGCTAGAAAATATTTACAGCATCATCCTATGTTGTTAATTTTCACTGCTATGATAATAGAAAATTATCTCGAAATGGCTCAGTACAAATCCATTCATATTGTTTGTCACTTTGGAGAAAAGTACATCAAAATAATCATGTCAGACATCTAAGAGTTTCTATAATGACAAATGCAATTTTGAAATATTCTGGGCCAGGGGTCCTTAGAGATTACAGCATTTCAGGATATTCTATATCTTCTTATTAAATCCTAAAAAGACTTTTGGTGCTTATATTTCCCAATTCCTACAAAAATACTTTTTTATTATGAAGAAATATTTTACTAAAGAATACATGTACAATGATAATGGTACTAATCCAATTTAGAAACTCAGTTCAACCCGGTATATTCTAACACTAAACCAATATATTGCCAGTGGAGTAAATTATCATCCTCTCAGTACTTTTAGTTGACACGACACTGTCATTAACAATCTAGCTTCCATGTTAATGTATCACTAGAGACACAGGTATCTCTTCAGTTGTATGTGCCCATATACCCATACATTTCATTCAAACTACAATTAAACATGACTAGGTTTGTATTCCAGCCTTTCATCCTTTTCTTCTTCATTTTTCTCAGTAGACCAAACAATCGAGAATTGCATATTTCATCTGTTGCAGTACCTCAATAATTATGATGGAGCTATAAAGGAAATTATACACTCTGCAGATGATTAAATCAGCCTAAACATTCTACTCTCATGATTCATTGTGGCATGAATGAAGACACCATATTCTTAGCCTTATATCTGTCCTGCTAATTTTCCTTAGCTTCATTATTTTTTTGCCTGGTACTTTTGACCCTTCTTTTGCTCCCCCCTACCCTACCCCGTATCATCTGTCTCTCTCCTTTTTTCTTCTAATTAGGCCACTTCTGGGTTTTTCTCTTTTTCCTGTCCTTCTTGCTCCAGGTATACTTCTGTCCCTGCTCTCACCTCTTTTCCACATTATCTCTTTCTAAGTACAATACGAATGCCACAATTTTTCCCTTTCTGATTTGTGAAACTCATTCTTTCCTCTGTCCCTGCCCAGGCTTCCTACCCCCTATGGGGAAAAACCTATGCTTTTCCTTTCTCCTCTATTATGAGGTATGGTCTCTCTTGTATTTCAAGCTCTAAAGTTCACTGAGCTTTTGGGAAGAGAAAACTACAGCTGTGGTGAAACAACATAGGTTAGTCCAGAACTACTGCTGTCAATTCAATTCAGCCAGAACCTTTATTCTGAAGTAATAATATAATTGCCCTAATTACTGGAAAACTAGAAACCAAATAAAATAAAAAAAACTGTAACAACAAAAACAATAAAAAAAAGAAATTCCCCCAAATCAAAACAAAAATCAATTAAAAACCCCAAACCAAACACCACAAAATTACAATCTCCTGGGGAAATACACTTAGAGAAATCCTTTTGCCAGAAATTTCACTAACTGCTTATGCCAGGTGGTTGCTTTTCAGAGGATTATAGCACTGTACAACTCAACAGAAATTGCCAGACTTAAGTGATCTATACTGAAGCATCTCTGCTAACAAAACTGCACTAACATAATCCAAGTGAAGAGCTAGCTCTTCAAGTATATAGTTGTATAGTACAACCCTCTTTTGTAACACACACCCTCTACATCTATTCAGTTCAGCTTTTCTGACTCCTAATATTCCAAATCTAGGAGATATTTATTATATTTTTTTTTGTTTGCAGCACTCCATAAAGTATAAGAAGACTAAATAAAGTGACGATCAATTGGCAGTCATTTGGCAAGACCTCAGATAAAAGCACAGCAAGGAAGAAATGTCATACTTGTATATTCTGTCTCATATTTGGTCTGTCTTGAAGAATGCTGCATTAAGGTTCTTGCAACATTATCAGTACTTACACTCTTTTGTAAGACAAAATTACACACTTGTACAATGCACCTTACTAAACACCTTTTTTCCTTGCAACTAAATGTAGGCACCGCTATAAATCTTTCCTGATTTGGGTTGTACATTTTGTCTTGTAGCCTCCTCATTTATATTTTATAAAGCCATTCCTATTTCTATTCCTGCATTAAGCATATTATTTTCTCTCTATACATCTTTTCTGCAGAATATCCATTGACACAAAATCCTGTTTCCTTATATCTTGCTAAAAAAAATAAAAGGGGGACAAGGAGATTTCTCTGGCAAATTAAGTTATCATAAATCACTACTAGATTAATGATTTTTTTAAATGTTGCCTTTAGGCAAAACAAAAAGAAACTAAGGGAAGAAGTTTAGAAATAGGCTTTTTGAAAATAATCTGTAAAGTCAAACAATTTTGTTGGATTAATCACTCCACATTTTGGTATAATTTTCTTCTTTAGTTGACTAAAAATGTTACTGTGTAATATTAGGTAGGCATTCATATATTCAAACATAAGTGGTGAGTTCTCAAAACTGTTCAACACCTTAAGAAGTCATAACTATCACGTGGAATCCTTTAGAAAGCAGCTACCTGTTCCCAAGGCACAAAAGGCTAATTAGAGCAATTAACTTTAGGTATCCAATGTTAGAAGTTTTGAAGTGTAGAAATAACGGTAGAGTTCACACAGAAGACATACGTGTGTATAAACACATTAATGACCACACAAAAACCATTGCAATCCATATAGGTTTGCAACTTTTCATATTCAGTAGAAGCACAGCTGAAAGCAATTCAGAAGAGTTAAACTGCAAAATGTGAGAAAGAATGAGGACTCCAGTCTTTGATACAAATGGATTAAGTCAACGTAGCATGAATCAAGAAACGATATCTAACACACATATTAAAGACTGAGAATTAAATACATTGACTGCTTCTGAATGGTATGAGCTAGATGAATTTTTGCAATCAACTGTAAATTAGAAGCAGAATTTGAAATCTTGCATCACAGTGGTCAGATTGATGCAATTCTACTGCCCAGTTTAGAAAAACTCCTTAGGAAGCACAAACTCTAAAAAAAAAGTATATTCCATTCACTGCCCCTATATTTTTTAGAGTCACTTTAAGATAAATAGTGCTGTGATAAGAGGAAAAAAAGCATTAGCACTAGCATTTCAGCAAAACTATTTTATTCTGAGGAGTTCTGCAGAAATCACACTGTGCCAGTGATATTTAATTGTAACATTAAAATTAAACACCATTTACTTGGTATAAAATTGGGATAGTATGTAAATTAAGTAAGTTTCAATTCATGTCTTCTTACTCACATCTGTTGGCAGTTTAAATAGTTTTAGTGTCATTAATTGTTATAAAAGTGCAAGATTTGCTGTATGCTTGCCACTTAGGACCAAAGGCACAAAAGTCTAATTGAACTAAGTAATTAGTAATTTGTCATTTCCTATTGTCAGCAATTACTTTCCATTAGAAATCCTCACTGAAAATTCTAATTTGAAGTGAGGTTTGCATTTTATTGCTGTCCATCCAAATTAGTTTAAAATTGACAGCTACATTTTCATTTAAAAATTTAAAGATATTAAATATGCTTGAAGACACTGAGACATATTGTACCTTGTGTGTAGTTGTGATAACATATCTGGACTCAGAATGAGACACAAAATCCAAACCATGTTTTTCTTTTCTTCAGTTACAAAGTACACACCAGCTTTACATAGTAGGCCACATCAAACTCTTGCTCATGTGAATAGTACCCTTAATTGGCAATTTAAATGGGTAACACAAACAGAGTATGACACACAAAATTCCATTAGGATTCGTTGGATTTCTTACTCACTTTTATACAAGGAACCAGAAATACATATTGAAAATGCATGTAAGAGCAGTGGAGGTGAGTATTTTCATGCTTTGTCCTAGAGGTTTTTCCCTGTGTTTTTGCTACAAAAGAATTTTTCATTTGTTATTTTGCAGGCATGTTAAAACAATCAGCAGTGTTCAGTTACAAATGTTCATCGTGCAGCACAAGGCTGTGCTTGGGAGTGCAGGAGTGCTGCAGGTTCCTTGGAAATGCACAGGGCTCTTTAGCCATTAGGAGGTGGAGATTTATGATTAAGATGTGTCAAATGGGTATGCACCATCATTTCAGGGCCCATAACATGGAACTGCCTAGCTAGCAGCAACTTGGTGCCTGGTAAAATGCTTCTGCTGCCCAGTACAACCCAGTCCTGAAACTAGGGGACAACTTGATGTGCCAAGAAGCAAACTGGTTCAACTTTCTTGGCAGAAAGTCAAAAGTAATAATAACATAAATTCATCACTGTCCCGGAGATCTTTTGTAAGCAAGTTACAAACCTGAACACAAAGAGCACACAGGTTTATTTTTTTAATGTGAAAAATGCTCAGACCCTGAAATAAGATCATGCTTAGCTCCAGCTGACAAGCATTTCAACATAAAGCTAACAGTTTAGCAGAGGTTCATACTAAATGTGCTCAGAAGATACCAGCTGGACATCAATTGCTATGTACTTGTAAGTAATTCTCTCAAAGTCACATACAGAACATAAGAGTCTACGATAAGTTATCACCATAAAATGGGGGAAGGAATTTGATGTTTAAGAAGCTGTATTAATTTACAGAACCAGAAGACAACAGAATTGCACAAATTTTTGTCTAATAATGGACAGTTACTAAAAGTATATCACACCCATCTGCACTTCAACTGCAGTAGGATACTATGGTATACTGCGTCTTTCTTTACTAAGTTTGTGATACAATAATTTACCTTTAAATCTTGCAAGGGTGATGAATTTCCCTTAAATAGTTATTCTACATTCATATTTCCTGAAAACATACATCTTTTACTGAAATTCTCTCTGATAAGTGGTTAATACACATTGCAGATAACTAGCAGTCTAGATTAAGTGCACATTCATTACTGTTAACTTGGAACATAATTCATGGGAATTATGACACCATGCTTACACAAACACCACAATTAATACTGTGATAGACAAAAGTGAAGATTTCTAATGACTGGTCACTAATAAATAACAGGCATTGTCCACAATACTTTCATAGCTGGAGTAGACTGTATCATGGAATCTCAGATAGTATCCTAAGCCTCTTTTCTTAAACTGATTGAATAGATTTGTTACCCATTTGGGGAAGAAAAATGTTTAAAAGGAAAAACAAAACACCAAAAAAAAAAAAACCCACAAAAAACCCAAAACACACACTCTCAAAAAAAAAAAAAACCCCACACAACCAAAAAGCCATACCAGAAGGGGAAAATGCCATCAGGACCTTCAACACAAGTCTCCTCTGGACTGGCAGAAACCTTAGTCCAACACGCCCTGTACTTCACTGCAATCAGTTCTACCTCATACTGTATTGGTAGGAGCTGTTAATAATTAGATGTTTGATATGTATTAAAAAAACCAAAACCCTGATCTCAAATGCAAAGACTGTTTCCTAATTATGTGATTCCTATCATGGGGTGTTCAAAGCTAAGGTTTAGACATATTTTCGGAATAATAAAGATAGTAAGTATATTACAAACCATTATTTTGCCATTTCTACAGCTGTGTTTAATTGGCAATAAGGCACTGGACAAAACAGAGAATTAAATTAAAAGTTCAATAAACACAGATCAATAGTCTTGTAAATACCAAGTCTATAAAATGATCTCTTTAAATGTAGTTATACTACAGGTACCATGTAGATAATCTGAATTTGAATTTTATGTGCTGCTGAAAGTCTAGTTAAATATCTTCCCAGTTAAATAATTTTGAACCTTGGAATTCTGTCAAAAAAATTATCATAAACCTTTCTTTATTCTTGAACTGTTGCTGTACTCTTATTCCACATTAGCTCACAATCAGCTGAATAAAGAAGTCATCTTCTGTCTAACATGTAAATAAATCATCAGCTTCAGTTACTTTACCACTAGCTGTTTGTCATTCAGAAAAATAATGGTTAATCAATGACTAATCAATGAAGATGTGTAACGTATTAGTTTGCAGTCCTTCATCATCCTATTTTCCTCAATTGCCTGGGGGTTTGTGTTCAGTACTTACAGAATCGATTACAATTGTGAGTGATCATTCAGCTCATGTTGAGAGCTGTCAGCTGGGCTTTCTGCTAGGAGTTTTCACCGTCCTGTTTAATACGAGATGCTAATATTTAGCTGCATCTGACAAGCCAGATACTGTGGTAGAAAATTTTATAAGAAGTGCTTAAGTAACTAATTGCAACACTACATGTCACTTGATGAAACTAAACTTTTCCTGACTTCACAATAATCATAAGCATTACTGCCTTGCTGTGGAAAATTAAAGGAAAATAGCTGTCTGCTTGAGTCTGATCATGCCTGCAGGGAAGGCCTAAGAAAGGCAACTGACAATGATGCCTTTGTGCATAACTGCGGGGGAAACACCAATAATTCTTCAATTTTCATATAAACTGACATTCTTCACCATATGACATTCATGTGTGTGCTCAATTTTGTAGGAGAGACACTAGAAAAGTTGGACCCTCAGACTTTTGATACACAACAACATAAATGGATAACAAAGGTTTCTACAACAAAAGTCATGTTTCACTGCTTGACAAGACTATTTGCTTTGAAGCAGATTTAAGCTTGTCACCAACATAAGGAGAAAAGATTGGGTGTTTTTCCCACACACACACCAAATATATTACTGCCAATGTGTAGGTTTATTCACTTTAATTATTGTTTTCATACTTCTCTCAGAAAATGCATGTCAGTGGTAGTCAGAGTGTGATGGTGGAAACTAATAATTGTTAATGTATTTCATTAAATATTTAGAACAGAGCGGTATCGATTAAAACGGCAATACGTAGGTGAGCAGTTCTAGCAGTTTGAGCTCCAACAGCTCCCTCTTGCGATTGAAGTGTCACAGCTCCCTTGTTTAAACTGAGCAACTTTTGGGTGTCAGGCTAAGTTTACCGGCACTCTTTCTACACACAATACTACGAAAAAGAGAGACAGAGAGGTAGCCTTAGCCGCAAGTAGTGCTGATAAATCTTTTTTACATAAAACATTACAATTTAGTTCAATAATCAAATTTATTAAACCCATTTAATCAAGAAAAATAGAGAGTCATTTCTCCAACAATTTAAAAAATACAACTCACCTAAAAATTCTTTTAATAGTGTAGGAGTTTTTCAGTTATCTTACATAGCTAATTTGATAAACAGGAAAGATAGCAATTTATTTCAGGAAATAAGCACGTTCACACCAAAGAGACTAAAAGCTGCACTGAAGAACTGAAAATAATCAGTGCCTGGTTTTTACACAGTGCATAAAAACAGTCCTAAATACATTCTCTAATTCAAAACAATCAGTGACCCACTAAAAATAGCTACAAAGCAACATTATTGTTTGTTACAGAAAAGAACATTTTCAGCATTAAATCTTATTTTGTTTCTATGTTTTTGTCCCTGATCTGTATTGAGAATAAAATTACCTTTTGCAAACAAATAGATATTCCAGAACTTTTTGGTTAACAAACAGATTGATAGAAAACACTGGTTTCTAGCATGATCAGAGAAGTCGTTGATGTATTGGCTATTAGTGCATCCAGCAAAAATAAACTCAGCTTGCTATTAATTACAAGACTAGTACTAAGCCAATAAAAATATAAGGCCTACAAATTATGTGTAGCAAGAATCTCCCTACAATCAAATGACAAGTAAATACTGTAAAAGAATAAATATGATACTTGTAAACACATAACACTCATTATATTTAGTAGACAGTTGGAAGAAAGGGTGTTTTAATTTAAGATCATGTGACCAAGTTGTCCCCAAGGATCTGAGTGGAATAAAATATTGTAACTTTGTTGTTTCTCCCCTAAAACTTCCTATAAGTACACGGAAATATTTAGATATGGTCAATTCATCTCAACAACATCTTGAACACTCAGCCCACCTCCCACCCCTTTGGAATGACAACATAAATAATTGCTCTGAAATCACAAAGTGAAGGAACACTTTAAACCATGGATGGTATTCTTAGTGCACACTCCTTTTTGTTTCTCATTTCTGAAGTTCCTACAGAGATTCAAAAAACACCAACCGGCAAAACAGGTCCATTCCCTCTTAGTAATTTGGTGTCTACAGAATAATCCCATTTTGTTAACCTGTTGAAGACTAGAGAAAAAAAAAGTACTCATCTGCTTATATCAAATTCATACGTTGAATTACCTTGCTTGGTCACCTGACATTTTTTCCTTTGGTCTGGAAGGCCCCAGTTTGCTGCACTATTATTAACAATAACAGCCAGAGTATGGTGGCTATGCATGAATAAGTATTCTCATTAATAACTTTGCAAGCCATACTGACATTTCATAAAATGCTTTTATGACAAACTTTTCTTGTGCAAATCTGCTAATCTTTGTCTTTAAAATGAAACCTTTACACCTAAAGCATCTAAGCAATCATATTACATAAGAAAAAAATGCTAATTTTATCCAAAAAGTTTATAAGCCTTATGAACTATGATATGATTCCTAATGCACAGAACATTTTTCTTTTTTTTCTTGAGATATAATCATCAAAACAATGACAAATGAAAGACTCAGAAAAGGTTATGACTTGACAAAGTAACATTTTTAAAACTTGGACACCAATCAAATTGATATAAGCATCAGTGATGCAACACTTTCTGACACTAAAGTCTTTACCACTGTCTAAAACATATAGAATAGCCTATTGTGATTGCTTAATGTCAACTTTTGTTCATAAACTCTTTCATAAAAGTGAAACAGGGAAAAATGATTTAAAGCAGTTCAATTTGTCTATTTACCTTAATCTCTAACTATTCCCATATGTCTTAGATACATGATGTATGGCATGCCATAAACCAATTTTTCAAAGATCTACAAGACAGAAAAAAGTCAGGCTCCTAACATTTTATGCACTGAACTTTCATAGACAGCTGGCAAAACAAAACACTTCTAGGCTTCAGAAAAAGCTGAAAGGTTTTATTTGCATCTCTTAAATAAGATACAGTTAAAATGTTTCATCATACACACAACCTCAAGGGAGGAAGGTCTTCTAAAAAATTAGAATTAAACCAAAAAGTTGATGGATGATATTTTAATAGGATGAGTAAACTTCTATTTAACAGGCAAATGCTAGAGCTGTGTGCTCATTTCTGAAAGCCAGCCTGTGACACTGTACATTAAAAATCACAAGTGGTGCAATCTCACTTTATGGTCATATACATAACTCAAGGCACTAAGTGTAGTGACTTTTTCCAAGTATTTATTAGCAATGCTCACTTTAATATGCATCAGTCTGAAGCACAGGGCAAGGCAGCCCACATTTAGCAAGATGTTCACTAGCAACTTAGAAAACAAGAAACACACTGCACAATAAAAGTGCCTGTCTGACTTACCTAGACGTGGCAGTAGACTGGAGGAAGGTGATGTGTCAATTAGAAGAAAGTTTTTGTTGCATCCAAGTTGCAGCATAGGATCCATTTGGGCACAGGGAGTAGTCCCAGGTAGAATTATTAAGAAAATTAATACTGCTACCAAAAAAAAATCTAAAATAAAGACAGGGAAAAATTGCAGAGATTGAAACAAGTTTAATTTTATATAATAAAATTAATTTATAATCTGGTATAAAACATACAATCTTCATTTTGTATTTTTAAAATTTCATGCACACTTTTTGTTTTAATTTAAAATATTTAAATAAATGTATATGTTAAAATGCAGAAGGGTTTCTCATATCAAGACAGTTTCTCTTATCATCAGGAGCTAAAGCTTTTCAGGAAGTCTAGAAACATTTTCTATAATTTGGTATTCTTATGCATTTAAAAAACATTTTGTATCAGGTAGAGATACCTGACAATGAAGAGGAGTGTGCATAAATTTTCTAAGACTGCTGTTTCAGAAACCTCACTGTCATGAAATATGTTTGTGCTAAAAAGACCAAGAAGGTTGTATATAGAAATAGAGGAAAAAACAAACATGAATACCTCAAACTTATTGCTATAAACAAAGAAAAATAGCTTGAAATCAGAATATAAATTTATATAAATATATTATAAATCCTAGGATTAAAATTACTGGTTTTAGACTTCAAATAAGATTGAGAAACAGACTGCAGATCATGTATACAATGTAGGGTCAATGCCGTATTGAATTTCTAGACCATTTTCAAACTACCTTCTGGCAATGGAAGCATTTTGACCACTGACACTTCCTATGGGTATATCTGACTATCCTTGTACAATGCACCATTCCCCATTATTGAATCTACAAGAAACTGCTGTAGGTTATTCATTGATTGAGTGTTTAAGTGTATTCTTTGGGAGCAAATGGAGAACGAAATCTGTAAACAATCACACACACAAAATCAGCAGAATTCTTCACTTGGACATGGTTTTCAGTTTCAGCACCTAATTATCTGTATTATTTGATAGAAGCTCTGCCACTTTAAATAAAGATGCATAGGAATTTTGCACTTAAGTTATACCAAGCTACAACGTGGAGCTGCATGTTTTCTCTCAAAGATTAAGCCATCATTGGCCAATATGACTACACGGGCACATAAGGTTTAAGCACATCTGCCTACTTTACTACTAACATCTTTTTCTAGATCAATTACAATATGCACTATCACTGTTAAATAACCAATATAGATGCAGACTGCAGATCTATAATATTCCTAATGGAGGTTAGAACAGATATTAAGAGCTCCATTTTCATAAGCTCAAGCAATAATCATGTGTGCTTGTACGCCTGTGCATATCTTCAATCAAGCTGTATTTTGATATCATGGGAAAATGTTCCTTTTTCTCCTTTAACCTGTGCAGAACACTCTCAATATATATATAGCTCCAAGTTCATTTGTACAGTTTGTCTGCCACTGTGTATTTATAGCTATTGCCCAAATGAGCTCTTCATACAGTACTAGGGAGCTAAAAACACAAGAAAGATGTTTGAAGCTTATTTCATCATAATTTCCACTTTTGATTTAACAAACAAAAAACAAAATAAAGGGATCATCCTGAAAATATGTACAAGTTAAATGTCTTCACCTTGAAAAAACTGTATGTGTCAATGCAATACAAAAGCATAGTAGAAGATTTACATTTCTTACAATTAAATATTTAAGATTAATTTTACCATAAATCTACAAAGAAGTTTTATTATTCCCTCCCATTCTCACTGGAAAACTGCAACTACAATAATACTTTTTATTTCAAACTAGCCTCAAAACAGCAGGAACACAGGAGTCTTAGCTATGCAAAGCTCTTTTCATAGAGATAGCTAAGGTTTGACTGTCCTCCAAAGAGCTCAAAGTTGAGTAGTTTGGAGCAAAACACACATGCTGAAAATAAGATTCTGTTCAATGAACAGAACTTCATTATGATTCAGTTACACTAAATTATTGAAGAAGGATGAAAACCTGCACCCCTGCATCACAAAGATGCAGTGTATGCTGAGCATACACTGTTAAAAAAAAATCTGATCTATCTGTACACCACTTAGGTATGCATATGCACAGGCAAAAATATATATGGGTAAAACACAGCAGGACTTCATAAGTATTCAAGCATTTTAGCTGCTCATGTACTGCAAGTCACAGTATCAGAATATTCTGAGTTGGAAAAGACCCACAAGGATCATCGCATGGCCCATACAGTGATCAAACCTGTAACCTTGGCATTATCAACACCATGGCGTGACCTAGTGAGACCACCTCAGCCCATCAATGATCTCCTCTTCCTACTGGAACCAGACACATGTAGCTGTATTTTGATTGCAGGTTAGGGTGAGGTCTTCACTAGGGTTCCCTTGGAGAGATCCTTAAGTCCACAGTAAATCCAGAAGGACTCCATTTACATGCAGAGAATAAGACTGCAAGTTGCACCATGGAGAGCATCCACTTTGTAACTCAGGCACTCGCAATATGAGCTTTTGAGCAGACGCTCAAGTGTGTTAATAAACTGTGGCAAGGTATCAATTTCCTCTTCTGTCTGACAAAGTTCAAATTCATACTTCTTACCTCCCCAGGGGATGACAGCTCAGCCATCTGCCAGTAAGCCCAGCCTATCCTTTCCCTTTCATTTCAGTAAAGCATGCTCACATACTTGCTGGTTGGTGCAGGACAGGATAGATTTGTGTTTGGAAACCCAGCAGTACCAACCTTTACATGTTTGTTTAATTTCATAGGGGTCCAAAACTCACTGAGGAATGAGATTCAGTTGCACTCCATTACAGGTATTTTTGTAGAAATTCTAGAATATTTTATCTGATCTCCAGCTGTCACTTCAGAAGCGTGTAGATTTCTCTTATTGTATCTTCTGGTCAAATGCAGATACGTCAAATGCCCCAAGACTGAAACAACATCAAGTATCTACATTTTGACACAGCCTACACTTAAACGGGCAGCAGCCCATAATCCCAGAGTATCTCAAATATTAGAAGCAATCTGATCACATTAGCTTTCTTGAGATGTGATCAGATTAGTACAGCCAGAGTAGCCACAAATGTTATGGTTTCACTGTTTTAGCCTGCAGTTCAGATATTTCTTCACAACATTCATTAGACTGTGGAGACTCAGAAACTTGTTCTTTTTGTAAATACACTCAAGAAGCATCTCATTCTTGAACACTGAACAACCATGTATTCATATATCTCACTTGGAAGCTGCTTTTATGAAAGAGATCTCACATACTTCATATGAAACCGTTAATGGGTAAAAGACAAGCAGTCCCTGGAACAAGAAGCAGAGCACAGACTTCCCATTCCTAGCAGAATACCCCATCAGGAATCCTGCTTTATCCCTTCAGGTTAATACTTTTTTTCCTCCAAGAAGGAAGGGAACAGCAACCTAGATATAGTATAACAGTGAGGCCTCTCGTTGAAAGAGGAGACATGGGATTTGATATAGGTTCAAGTCTCTGGCAGTCAGGCTGATGCTTCTGCTGAGCACCTCACACCAATGGAAACAAATTCCTTCCAAGAAAAGAATATCATGTTTTGCTTTTTGTAAAGAAACAGCTCCCAGGATCAAACACCAAGAGAAAACTTAAGGCTATAAATATCACATAAAGGTATATGTTCAAGGTCTGAAAAATTAATGCAGTGCTTCAATGCTGCTTGTAATCAGGATTTCTTATTGACTGATTTAGATAGTCACCTTATAGGCGTCTTTAAATAAAAGAAATCTGAAGATCTAATGGTTCATGCTATCAGTAAATCTCTATCAGTCAGATGTCAAAGTGGAGGTTTCATGTCACAAATGAGACCCCTAACTGTCAGGTATTTCCACATCCAGCGTCATAACATCTGTACTGTGCCCTTTAGGGGCATATATACCTGCAGGTCCAAACACACAATTGTGTGGACTATAAAGAAGACTTGGAAGCACTTTAAATCTCACCTCAAATCCCTTGCGACTAACTTCATGTTAATTCTGTTATGTCACAGGGCTTCCTTTTGGGAGCCTTTGGAAATGAGGACTCATGTCATCATGCAAATTTTTATAATACTTCAAAGTAAGGCAATCACAAAAACAACAATAAACAAGAGAAGTAAAAGATGTGAGCTTTCTTTAGGTTTTATAGGGTTTTGTGGCCTTTTTTTTATCAAACTTCTATAGCACTGGTACCTATTCATTCTTTAAAAGCTCATCTTATAAGGCTGGGTAAATCTAACAAGAGTATTCTTTTTTAAAGCAACTTTAGAGTTTTGTATTTTTGTATTTTAGCTGGTAGGGGAACAAAATAATTTCTTCATCTGCATATTAAACACACACAATAAAGCAAACTACCTTCATAAATAATTTTTCCTTTGGGATCAGTTGTCTGCACATCCTATCTTCAAATTATATTAACATGAAAACTAGGATATTCAGCACCTTTCTTCACAAAAACCTATTATGTTCTATTTCCTATCCTGAGGAAGACATCAAGACGACATGCAATCACTTTGTCACTGTTCCGGTTTAAATGTGGTCAAGACTTGTGCTGTAAAGTTTCAAAAGTGGGGCTTAGTCATCTGACACTTCATTCCCCAAGTCAAGATGTTGATTTGCTTAAAGAAAGGTTCTGCTGTAATATTAATTTTAAAGTTACTTTGTTCTGAAAAGAAGGGTCAAAGGGATCGCCTTATATGAGGTTGCATCAAAAGGGATACATGAAAGGTGTCTAAGCATATTTGGATGAGCAAGTTGAAAACCGGCAGGGATGCAGCACTTGCCATTACAGCTGTGCTGGAAAAAGCTCACAAACAGGAAGTGGAAAGGCTTGAGATTGCATACACTACATGAGCTCTGCACTCTGATGCATATATATTACAGCACAGTTTTGAAATACACGGTCTCTGTCTTTTCTAGTCATAATATGCACTTTCTAAAGGCAAACAAACATAGCATCTTCTGCTACATATTCCAGGCAAAGAAAGTCTTCTAGAACATACAAAATGTACATGTAAAATATCCAGAATCTCATCTTAGAAAACAGAAAAACAAGTGCAACAACTCTTTTATGCTTTCATTCTCACAAATGCCTATTTACCTGCTCCCACCTGTTTTGTGGTGTCTAAGGGAGCCCTCACTGACAGCTGAAAAGGAATTTGTTCCATGGCTGCTACTTAAGTCCATAAGTTTGCCAGGGCACAGGAGGACTTATATCTTCAGGGAATACCACTGTCAAAAATATGTTACTAGGACCATGCCAGGCTTTATCAAATGTGTTAGTAAGCACTGTTTTAGGAGTTATGAGGTAAAGGAAAATTTTGCTTTTCAGAAATACTTTTAGTCAAGAGGAAGAACAATATTTCACTTTCATTTTTTGGGATGACAAAATGCATGAAACATAAAAAATTCTTTGAAAATTATTTAGGTCCAGCTTAACTCCATAGTACCTGAAAATTATTAACCACCCCCTAACCTTTCTAGCAAAGTAAGTTTTTCTGTTCCAATTATCCTGACTCAATTTTGCCCATTCTGTAAAATTCTGTAATAAGAAAGGCTGAAGGAAAATTATTTTTTATCAACACAATGTAGCTGCTTCTAAGAAGCAATTTAAGGTCGAATGGCAGAAGCAGGCAGGACTTGGTAGAATCCTGATGAATCACAGACTCATTTAGGTGATGTAGACAATTTTTAAGGTCTCTTCCAACCCAAGCAATTTTATTAATTAGGCTGGGAAACAAAATTTAAGAGTATAATGTTCAACTGTTAACTTAACCATGTAAAATACACCACTAAAAATGATGATATAGATAGTCTGGTTCTCTTTGAACAACTGTTGAAGTCTAGCTTTTATGACATAAGACCAATGAATTAATACTAAAAATAATGTCAGTCTTATACCTAAAGAAAAAAACCTCTCAGAAACAGCCTTTTGAATGGACCCACCCCAACAAGAACAATTTCCTCCTCAAAAATATTTGAAGGGAAAAACTGACACTTAAAAGGAAATATTTCTGTATTTTTGAAACTTTGTTTTCAATTAAATTTTCTGGGTACAAGACAGTCTCTTAATTTAAGACACTTTTCCACATTAAAAGTTTTTCAGTGTTGCATCAGGATATATTCAAAAGGCCTGAAACAGAAGAAGCATAATTGTATATCTCTAAGTGGTAGTAAAGGAGAAAAGTCATATTAGAAGCTAGGTTATTACACCTGAATGCAAAAAACCTGACTTCTGAAGATGCTACATTTCTTTTATATAGAGTATAAATGAGGGGAGTTCATCTTTTTTTTTACATCACAGCTCAGAAAATAACTGTTGATCTAGAACAGCTGGAAAAAATTAGTTATTGACACATCAGTTTAGAAAAGGCTTAATACAGAAGGACAAGGAAAGGGTTGCATACTTAACATTAGCATAACAGAGTGACATTTATTGCAAATTTAATTACCTAATATGCATGTTCAAAAGTTGTCTGAAAATAATCACTGACGACTTACTGTAGTGACAGAAAAATTAACAGCTCCAATTGCTAAGGATGCCAGAGGCTGGCAGAGGCAATGCTTACTGCTGTCAGGACAAAGGAGGAAGCTGGCCTTAACACTGGCACATTTTGGCTAAAGCAAGTAGTATTATTGCTGAGGTAACTAGTGTAGATGGTACATAAATATTTCAAATGAAAGACAACACCTACAAATAGTAGGTGGTAGACCCTGAAGAAATTTCTCTTCTTCCTTCTTCTAATAATCCTGCTACTTCCAAGTTAGAAAGAAAAAGTCAAGTATGTCTAATGTAGTGGGAAATGCAGAAGATAAATATAAAGCCACCTGCTTGCTGCTCACAAAATTGACTCTTTACTAACCTATGAGAAAATAGTAAAAATAAATGGACTTTGCCTGGAGTCAGCTGAATGCATGAGGTGAGCAGGGAGGCTTGTGATTGATAAAAGATACAACACTTAGAAGCCTTGGAGCAGAGAGATTAATCTATGAAATAGAAACCAGAAAAAGCATCCCAGACCAGACTGCAAGTTCCTCCCAAGGACAGGAGCTGTATAAACTTCCTCCCATGCATTTTTATGAGAAATGATTCTAATAAAGATATTTATATTGTTGTCACAGAGGTATCTGCCATGTAAGCACCACCAGTCACCAAATTAGCTTAATCAAGACTAAAAGGCAATGCTAGACTTAACAAGAGCTATTTTGATTTCCCCCAAAAACACTTGAGTGTTTCTGCAGTGATATCAGCTAAAATTCACTTAAAATTAAACTTGAAATTATATACATATTATTAAGCAGAAGAGGTCAAATTTAATTATGCTTGACCTCCTGGTTAAAGTATTGCTTCCAGACATCAGATAACACAATTAAGAAATAAGAAATTTAGACTGATTATATTTACCCCACATATATAGTTGCAAATATTTCACTAAAACAATTTATATAGAAGTGTGGTTGCTGTCACAATAATTTTTCTTATCTATTGATTTCATTGCCTAGATAATCTCCAAATGTGAGGGCATAAGCTGACATCCACAATCCTACAACAGAGCGGTCTTGCTCTCCTTTCCACTGACTACGATATGCAGTTATCCATATAAGAATTACAGAAAAGAACAAGAGTTGCATGACACAATCTCTCCTTGCCTTATTTTATCTTCAGCTGTATTATAAATGAGGTCATCTCCTCTCTAAGACAAAGACTAAACATAGGGAAGAGCCTATTTCAGAGTTTTCCTCAATTCAGGAAATTAAATTAAGGTCCTTTATATCCCACCAGCCTCTAGCAAAAGGGAGCCCATAAGAGATGAACAGTAAATTTGTAAATCAGAAGTGCGTTTGATTCCTTAGGAATCTGAGCTAGCCACTGTCACTTAGAAGAAAAGAAAATTGCTTATGAGTGATCTACTGCACCACAGGACTTTGGTTGTGGTTACTTACCACCTGCTCCCTGAGAGCTACTCACCCCTTCTGTGCTCGGGGAGCCTCAGAGTGGAAGCAAACACTGTCCTGAGTAGTTACTGTTAAAATTAAACAGTTCCTTAACAAATTAGGGGACCTCAAGCACCCAACCCACTTTAAACTTACAGGAGAGTCATTTCAAAAGCCGTTTAAAGCACACTGAATTTCTGATCAACAGACTGTTTTTCTTCATACAGGCACAACTGGAAAGGGAGCATTTGTTTGAAATTGATCCTTCAGTGCAAGTTTTAATGTGCTGTTAAACTTAGCCATTTAAACCAGAACCAGTGAAATAAAACTCTGATGACTCTTAAAGATTTTAAGATTAATGCTGGAGGAAATTACCTTGCCTAGTCATGCCTACTTTTATTAGTACCCTGCAGTTGTGTTTCATTTTGGATGTGACAAAAGTATGATTTGAAAGTCAAGAAGGCAACTCTTTGCATTTTGTATTTAATTATTGAACACAGAACAATGCTAAAGCTGCATTTCCAAAGTTTGAGCTGTTGTGATTTGCAAGTTTTACTTAACAAAACTGCAATATGGCAGTAAAACATTGTGTCTCATTATGATCAGACTGAAAAATATCATGTGTCTTTTATATTATGTATGTGCAGCAATCATTATACCAGCATTGTAAAATTTGACAATTTATTTATTCTTTTCTTATTTTTAGATAACAATTTTAATAAAGTGAAAGACATTTCAATAGGCTCCACTGATTATACACATGGGGTACAAACTTTAGTATTATTCCTGATGTGTTACATTCAATTTTTATTGTAGTATGGGGTTTTAAAGAGAAAGCTAGTTGCAGCTTACAGTGAACTTGGTTTTATTTATAAGGCTAGAGCATACAGGGAATTCATTAGCAAAACAGCAAAACAAACTAGACCAACTGGGTTAGAGAAGTTCTAAAACATTTATCAAGTTCTTCAGATGAGCTGTACTCCCTTGGCACATCCCAGCACACCACCCAAACTTCTGCCCAACTCTGCTCATGAGCACTACACAGCTACACTCTTGTGCAAATGTTTCAGTGCCCAATCATTAGTGACACAGATCAAAAGATATTCAATATACAAATCTAACTTGAAATTAATATAACCTGCTGTTTACTTATGCCTGCCTTTAAATGGAGAGTGGGGTTTGGAGTAAATGGGATTGGAAATTGAACAGTAATTAACTTGAAGCAACACACTGTGTCACAATGGGGCACAACACACTCTTGCCCAGTCAACCTCTAAATGATAAACCAATTCACCCTGCTAACCAATGGGCACTTGCCCCAGGACATGGAAAGGGGATTCTTGTTCCAGCCAAGAGAAAGGACTGAAAATCCCTTGAAGTCCTCACTTCAAGGAACAGCTGTCAAGCAATTCTTGACCCAAAACTCTAGTAGCATTAGTGACAAGAAAAGTTTTCTGTCAGTTCCCTTTGGGATCAACCCTCCCTCCCCCTGTAATAAGACACAACTCTGTACATCTCAGCAGTACAGATAGGTGCCAGAGCTAATGCTTACAAAGACAACTGTAGGAACTAAAGGAAACAAGTGCCTAGTGCAGAGTTAATACACATTCTGAGAAAATGGTGACTGATAGATACATTTGGATATCCTGGGAAGATGGAAGTGCAGAATGAAACCTATTCCCCCAACAAATGAATTCATCTCAGAATATCCAAGTCAGCACTTTCCTCCTTCTCATTCCTCAAATCATGCCCCTCACCAAAATTATTTAAATTCTGCATAAACTATAAAGAAATCTTATGTCAGCTGAACATACAATATCATCAGTCTTCAGCAGGACCTAAAAATTGTGCATATTCATGCAACTTCAGCCTTATTGGGGAACACTTTCATAAGTGTTTTGCATTGGTGCAATCCATTTTCCTAATTTCAGCCCTTTGCTAATATTGAAGGCTCTGCTTCCCTCTTGCTGCTTGCTTTTATATCCTTGCCTTGTCTAATATTTCATTGCATGAAACTACAAAACAGATTATTTTTTTAACTCATCTCCAAAAGTCAGTTTCTCCCATACATACATCCCCAACAAGACTTCTTTCTTCAGATAAAGTGCTCTTGGTTTGTTACTCTAAGTAACTAGGATTGGATGGGAAGGATGGCTAGACTTCAGCACTGCTTTATTCTGAGTTTTTAAGTTCTTGAAGATAAAGGCTTTACTTTTCTGGTGTTTTTTTTCTTAGAAGCCATCAGACTTATTACACAAAACATAATCCCATCAATTTGAATACAATAGAAAGGCTAGGAAAGTTTATATCTTTATAGAGAAAGTCCTAGTCACACCTAAACAAAGAAAAGTTGTCCCTGTTGAGCTAATATAAACAGGCTATGTTGTTGCATATGTAGGTTTGGGGGTTTCCCCTTCTATATTTACACACTTCTGTACATAGCTTCAATTAAACTAAATTTGCACTGTTTATCTCTTGGCATGAGAAAACCTCTCTACATCACACTTCACGTGTAGTCCTGGACAGCAACCCATGTACTTCGCCAATTGTTACATCTCCATTTACATATCATTAAAAAAGCATTTAATCATTCCCTCCTGGAGCCTGGCATAAGGCTCTCCCCAGTTACTCTAGGGCGATGCCGTAACTGTATTGCCAGTGGGTGGGGAACACTTGTTGATGTGAAGCTGTGCTAAACTTTGCTGTGTTTCTGCATGAAAGGTTAAGTTTTTCTAGGATTCCTGCAATTGCAATGTGTAAGTGTACACTTAAAAGTGTCTCTCTGTACTCCAAAATTATGTTCATTCAACAATGAGAAGAAAACAGAAGAAAGCACTGAAAAGATATTAGAATGAGGTTGGGGATACCAAAAGAAGCAGGAGCTGTGTTATCAGCCAGATTAGCAGAGTCAACAGGGAAGTTGCATAGAAGATAGAGGACATTAGATGTAATAAATTTCAAGTTTTTAGAAGTACAAACAGAAAAAACACAGTTTGAGTAAAAACTAAAAAATAAATTTAAAAAACCAAACACTTTCAAATATACCAGAGAGGGGAGACAAGTATTTCAGAAGAAGAAAACAGGAAGAGTTTAACAGTGAAGGCTGTAGTGAACAAAAAACCCAAAGAAGGAATCCAAACCAACCAAAAAGAACAACACATAGCGATTCTTTGAGCACACTAACAGTGTGACAGCACTATGTGTTATAGACAGGATGTCCAGAAGCAAAATTTCCCTCTGCATACGCACAATATAAACTGAAGAAGAGATCTGAGTGTCCAAATATATTTATACAGCTTACTTATGTGCACTTACACTGGTGTATCTGTACGCATGGTATTCCACAGCTGTAAGTAGAAGAGATGACTTTTCCTTGGAAATTTCACTTGGATCAACTACATAGAATTGGATTTTTAGCTATGGTGAGAAGCCAGAAACAAGCCAAAACACCTGAAATAGGACTTCTGTCCTTGGAAGCTTTTAAGCTGTGAGCTATCAAAGCTTCATTTGATTAATTTGGGGGGGGAGGATTATGTAATCCCTCTAACGGTTTCTAAAACAACAGCACTGAAAAGACAATTTACCCAAAAAAACCCTAAAAGACCCTGTGGACCTACTCCACAAAAGCTCCAGACTTTCAAACACATCAAAAATGTAGACAAAGAGGCTCTCACTTGCTTTCAGAACACCTTGGGCAAACAAAAGGCACCTTGCAGATAGTCCTCTCTCACAGACCCTTGGGATTTTCCTGACTCTTCTAGAAGACGCATGGCTGGCTTCTCCAAAAATGTACTATGTACATACTCAAGATTTAAGGAGTGCGTAGTACATCTATATCCTAAATTATCATCTACAGGACTTTATTAAAATTTCATTAAGATGTTACAATTTATACTAGGAGAAGAACACAAGTCAAGAAATGCATTCAGTGAAAGATTGTGCTTTTAAAGTAAAACCCATCACTCGAATCACATACCCCACAAGTCATCCTTTACCTAATGGAAGCCAGCAATCACAGAGCAGTCAAGACAGAAGATGGCCATTAATTGCAGTAACTACTGAAACTATTTGCTAAAATTATTTATAGCACTAACAAAGCTATCCACAGGTTCAGCTAATTCTTAACCACCAGTGTGAACCAAGAACTGGCAAAAGGGATAGAAATATTGCTAATTACTGCAGAGTATTTTTTTCCACAAATGAACCATTCTATGTGTAACTTCTCAGCCCTGAATTGAGAAAGAGCTGAAGAAAGAAGTAAGAGACAAGACCAGAACTAACATTCATAGCTCTACAGTGACAACAGTGTTTTGGGAATATTACAGTTTATTCACTAACCCTCTACCCCCAAATATTGCCTTAATGTTTCACAAATGCTAATTATCTGTCTCTCTCTCTGTGTCATGAGGGTTAGTGACCTTGTCACTCCTCTCCTTGTTAATACTTCCCCTCCACTCCACAGGTCCAATCACCTTTTCTTTCAAATTGCTTAATTGATGAACATAATCAAGTTAAGCTCAGAGTAATTGTTCTCCACCTATATTTAATTTTGAAGGGCTTTTGCTTCTATTTCAGACACTGAGACTGGCTTTGCGTTCAAAAGCTTGTTTGTCCCTCCCCTAGGAGCCTGATAAGAAATAAGCTGATACAGATACAGTCTTATCAAGAAATTTGAGATGGGGAATAAAAATTTTTAAAACTAACCAAAAAGGTGAACATAACACCATTATTAAATTACTTAGTCTTCAGATATGTGGAAATTTTACCTCGAGATTCAATTTATATTTGTAACTTGAAGTTCTGGAAGAATACATGGGAGAGCACCACAGTTTTCTGTAATTATTTTTTCTATATCAACAAAAACACAAGAGCAAGGTGAATCTCAGGCAATAATAATAGCCCTAGTATTGATGCAGAGTTCTATGTTAAGACAATTCCCTCCTTCACAGTCACTATACTAGACTTATCACGGCTGCAGCAGCAGGCTTTATGACAAGCAAAACTTTTTTTTTCCCAATTTTTAGTGATACACAAGTTCAGGTTAAAGAAAACCAAACATACTCACAAAAGAAAAAACATAAAAACAAACAAACAAAAAATCACCACCCCATAAACACCAAAGCAAAAAACCCCAGAGCAAACTAAACCTTCTTCCACCTTACTCCCAAAAAAACTTAGTTTCCTAAGGTAACTTAGCTCCTTTGAAAAAATTGATAAACTTTCTGCAGATGTTATCATTTGCATGTTATCATCACATTCTGATTTAAGGCAAGCCATCAGAGACACAGACCTTCTCTGCTGAGTACAGGGAACTGATGGCAACTGACATTAAGAGCCTCTCAACTGCACATATTGCTCCAGTGTTGGTCATTGGACACATTGAGACAGGATAATTCAGTGATAAGGTTCAAAGAATCAAGTGGAACCTTTTAAGTCTTAATACACACTACAGTCTTTTGAAAAGGTGCACGTGCTCTGTAATATCAGCGTCTACAATATCTGGAGACTAAGTATCTTTTTGAAATTGTATCATTGTTTTTCCCTCTGTTTCCAGTCCTTTCCCCATACAAAGTAATTCAACATGTAAATGTCATGCATGCTTTACCATGCATATTAAAGTATAATACGGTTTTAAATCCAGTCCAATATTAGTAAACCACTATAAATAACTTCTGCAGCATGGAATTTTAAAAACTCCAGAAAGAAAAATGGTTCTTTTTCAGATTAGACAAGCCACACCTATTGCTTCCTTCCTGCCTCAATACTTTGGGGTTATTTCATTTCTGCTGAGAGCAACTACTGATTTATGTTTGTCAACTTGCTCGTCGCTGGATAGGCATCCTCACAGAGGCACACCAGAGCTGTCTGAGAGCTGCTATACAGCTCTCAACATACTTCTATTTGAAGCTGCCAGTAGTAGTTAACGTTATGGTTTTAGGTAGCAGCTATACCAGCAGTAAAAAAGAAACCACCAGACTCTGTTCAGCACCTGCAATGCCAAAAAGATCTGAACTCAGGTTTCCTGAGGTGAACAGAGAGTGTAACAAGTCCACCATGCCACCTAGCCCTCAGTGTATTAAGATGTTAATTAGTCACTTTACTTATTATTCAGTCAAAATATGCTGGATTGAAACAAATTAGATTTTTAGCACATATTTCAGGCATTGGCTCAAGTCTTGCAAAGATTTTCTTTTATTATTTATAAGATCATGTGCTGTCTTCCTGCTGAAAATGAGATGGCCTGCATGAGGAAAAAGGTAAAAGAAAAGCAGAGAAATGAAAATCAGATATTCCCTAATGATATTTAAAAATAGAAATTTTGCTACTGTTACATACAGCATGTTCCATCTTTTGAGATTTAATGGCTCTCTTGTGGTTTAATGGAGAATTACTTTCAGTAATTGATTATTAAAATTTAAAATTGCTAACCATCTTCATTATTAGATGAGCGAACATGTTATCCTTGTAATTAAAAAAGCTTGAGATTCACTTTCATCCTGTTGACAGAATGGGTAGATAGGCTCAGCACTCCAGTGCAATGGTTTCAGGGTTCTTGTTTGACAAAAATAGCCAGCAAGCTATTTGATGGTGAAAACAGAGAACATTCACAGATTGAAGGATTTTTATTATTTTATCTCTGTTCATTATTTTTTTCTCAAACTAATTAAAATTTTCTGTCCAAACTATAGGCAGAATACAGAGAGCATTTTCCAAAGAACTTCAATTTGGTTTAGTGAAAAAAAAAGTGTATTGTTTGTGTTACAAATGTATATGATGCATATGATTTTTTTTCCTAGATCTAGGGCTATTTTCAGCTTTTGGAACTCAGTGCTGGACTCCTGCAATAATACAGAAACATGTCTGGGATAAGTGGGAAGCATGTTCCCCCTCAAGAAAGTCTTACAGCTGAATAAAGGAAAAGAGTCTTCCCAAATTACAAAGAGGGAGAAGCAATTTCAAGATAATATCTTAAGTATAATCCAAAGGGCTGAGAGTTTGCATAAGTAATTATTTGGCCTTTCTGTTGAGACTAATAACAAAAGTTTAGGTCTAATTTTAATGCCATAGGCAGCTAATTTTCATACCATAGGCAGAACATAAGGAAAAAAAACCCTGCTTTCTCCCCAAAACTTCCCCCCCACAAAAAAAAAAAAAAAAGCAGCAATTATATTTATTACAAAGCTTTAAAGTTAGTAAGCATATTATCTTTTTGGAAGCATCTGCATTATGTTGTCAGTTCCCACACTTTGAAAATGATACAAAACCGCCAAAAGTTCAAGACTGCTACACAGTAGCAGAGCTTTAAACAACTGAAAATAATTTTTTCATCCTATATATTTAATAGTAGTCTCTTTGCCAGAGATATCACGTGCAAAAACCTATTGCTATATTTTCTCATTTCTCTAGCAAAATGAGAAATTTACCACTTACGCTTCTTACACTAAAAAAGCATGAAGAAACTTCCAAAATATAAAGCAAAGATGTTGGAGAACAACTACTTTCCTATTGTTATTAGAGCAAATGTTCTTACCATCACACTGGGCAACCTTTATAACTAACTAATAGCAGTGTGAAATGTCTGAACCATCAGGATCACATTCCACAAGCCCCAGAGTACTTAAAAACTGTTCTCCTGGCTAGTCCAGTCCAGTCTGTTTCCCTTCAGCTCTTCCCTAAGACTGTGCTTTTCATCTGGTTTCAAAGTGCAGGAATGCTGTTTGCTCTATGCATATGTTGGCATAGGTTACACCATCTCAGCACAATGCCAAGGCAGATTCAGAATGACAATAACCTCAGGTCACAACATCAACAATATTTCCAAAACATTCCATGAGGAGAAATTCCACATTGTCAGCAGAGTATGCTCCACTACATGATGTGTATATACAATAAAATAGTATAAGTGTTATATATATACATATATATAAAAAACAGTATAAGTGTTCCTCCATATAGTTACAGCAAGTATATTTACTGTAAAATATGAATTGCAAAATATACAGTGTATATGTTTATTTTTCAGTATATATGTTCATTTCTGTATCCTGAGTGGCTTGCAAGCAAGCACTTTGCCTTAGTGCATAAAGGTGTATTATACCACATCCTGTCTAATGCTACAAAATTCCTCATTCAAGAGGAGCATTAAACCTCAGTTTGAATCACAGAGTTGGACCAAATAAACTGAACTTTCTAAAATCGGTGCATCCACAACCCTCTATTAGCTAAACTATATATTACGAAAATACAAAATACAAAGCTGTCTTTATCTGGTAATAGATAGCTTATCCATAGGCCAGGAGAAGTGTGTGTTAAGGATCCATTTTTCTATATACGTTATCATCAGGAGACAGACTTTAAAGAAATTTCCTATTGAAGGGAAAAATTAGTATGGATTTCCTGTCTAGCAGGATGCAAGATGTGTATAGCTGTTCAAAAAGCCTCAGGTTTGTTTTTAAGCATAGAAAAGCTGGAGCTTAAAGCATGAGGTTATGATACCACATGAGCCATTACGCGTATAGCTCTAAAAGTTACCTTCATTTTACACAGATAAAAGATTCATCCACCAAACTGCAAAAAGTACTTTCACTATAAATGAATCACAGAAAAAACCAGAATAGATTGCCAAGAAGGATAAGGTCACTATTTCAAATGTTTCTGTGTGAACCATTTCGCATTTTTATGCATCCCTCCTTGGAACACTCGACAGACGTCTTGAGACTCACTGGCAGATTACACAATTCTAAAGCTAAATTATTTCTGAGTGAGCACTGTCAGGTTAGGACCAGGGAATTATAAAATGAGATGTCAATAGGATTAATTACAGGGATAGAACCAGAAGTACTGTAGTTTTAATTATAAAAATCAAGTTTTCCCTCCTATTTCAAAAAATATGTGAAAGTTCTTTGCATATATCTACAATGTTCCAAGATGTTGGCAATCCCACTCTGCATTTTACTCCACCATGCCTGAACTTCACACCTGGTATACAATACCTTAGCAGTGCAAATGCAAGGACCAAATTTCACCCTTTGGTCACAGGCAAATTCATGTCAAAGATCTATTTTAAAGACCCAGATGGGATTGGGAACATGAAACAAAAATACAGAATAACGCAGTTTTCAGTTTTATCCTGTGAGGCACAGGACACACAGAATACTAGCAGATATCAGCAAGGTCCTTAAGTGACAACTACTTGGGCACACTCAAAACACCAGATTACCTGTTAGTCTCTGATTTCAGTTGAGATTAGATTTTAAAAAAATGTGAAAAATCAGATTTGTTGATTCATTTGAGGAGACTATTATGGTTAGCAGGAAGCATTTTGCAAGCATCCAATGGATTATATTTCCTTTGGTCACACACTGTTCAGTTTTGTAGGCTTGGAGAGATTGTACTGAACTACTAGACTACATTTGGTAATCTCCAAATCACCCCCAACAAGTACTTAGTAGGGTAGGTAGGGTTGGAGGAAAATAGGAGAGGGACAGGTGGACACAAACCTCAAGTTTTACACAAATAGTAATCCCAGTGTGGTTTGCAGAGGCTAAAAGCTGAGTCAAAGGAGACAGGAAGAAAAGTCAATTTACATTTGCCAGAATCTGCTTTTTCCTTTAAGGACGATTCCTAGTTAGCAAGCTCTACCACAAGCAGTATCAGCAAAAAGCATCCCCTCACATGTCCAAATGTAAATATTATAACTCTGAGGTTTGTTTTAGAGATAGGGAAGGGGAAATAAGACAGGGAGAGTGAGCACTCCAAAAGGGAACAGTTACAACTTGGCCAAAAATCTTCAAGACCTAAGTACCCATGATACACACCCACAAAAAGCTAGTGTAAATACCCATACAATCACATGACTATACACAGCACATGTGAAAATCCAAACCCTGGGCATGCTTGTGCTTTGCTTTTCTTAGGTGACTAATCACAACCTACAGTATGAAAACACTACAGAAAACCCCTGAACTTCACTAAAGGATCTATTTCCATAAAACATTTATTAAAACTACGGATTGCTCTAATTCAGTATGTCACTAACTAATATTGTTGTGGCTGGATTACAAACCCAATGTCACTTCTACATGTGATGCACTGGATATCAGTTGGATGTTTGGCTCCATGCCTGGCTACAGCATGGGAGACCCAAATCTTCAAAGCTGGCCTTGTGTCCTTCTTTCCTCCTGAGAGAGACTCTCCTTGTCCTTACATGGCTCTGCTATGCTCTTATTATAGGAACAGAATACCTAAAACCTCATGCAAAGACAAATTTCTACCAGCAGAGACAGAATAGAAATGAATTAAGTAGGCAACATAGAATTTTATTAAACTGATGTTTTCCTTCACTTACATTTTGTAAAGTACAGACTTTGCTTATGCAGGCAGGAAATCCTTTTCACTCTTTTTTTTGTGAACGGTATGCTCTGTTTTGGTTATATGTGTTCTGGATTTAGAGGCCTTTGCCACAACTTGTGCAAGTACAGTAAAACAGAGAATCACCAATTGAAAATAAGACCAGCAAAAGAGGCTTGTTTTTAAACTCTTAAATGATTGAAATCTTACACTTATCTTTATGCAGGAGGCTTTTGATATGATTTTTCTTTCTGTTGTTGTAACCATGACAATTCATAACTATAAAATAGCTATCCATTTAAAAACATCTTCATTAACATAAATGGTATCAACTTCAGTCAGTTTTGATCTTTCTGCAGGGAATACAACCTTCAAATGATAGATAACTCACTCAGCTAACTACATTTTCATACCATAGAAAACCAAGCAACAAGTTTACTGATACATTCAGCAAATAGGATTTATATAACTCATGGCTTTAAATACGTATCCACTCAATTTGGAGGATCTGCTTTAGCTTGCTAAACTCCTGCAAATCCCTGTTACTGTGCCAGAGGGACTTGGATGTGGGTTTACTTTCATAAACCGTAAGCTGAAGACAAGCAGTATCTGACACCTCCAAAAAAGAGGCCCACCATGGGCTTCTATTTAGCTAGACCAGCCTAGAATGCACAGTACCAACTGCCCAAAAAAGAACAGTCTCCTATTAGCTATGGAAATTGTTTGAATTATTGTGTTTTATCCAAAGCCATAACAGCGCAGAAAAGCATTTCTTCCTGGCAGCCACTGAATTAAGTGCTGCTTCAAAAATTGATTAGGTGCAGAATGGCAATTTTAAGAGTTGTTTTGGCTTTTGGTGTGAGGTGGAACAACAGACTGAAAGACAATTTAGCATTGTAAATATGTGCCTTGTTGCACACACACTAAAACCTGCCAGCTTAAGTGAGATTTTTTTTTTCCCCTTTTCAAGGAATTTTAAAAGAGACATCATCTTGATTAAAACCCAGGGGGAAGTTGAAGTCATGAGAGCAGAGAGTAGCTTCTACTCAGAACAGTGAAAAACAAAGATCCTGTTGTTCATAACTGCTCTGATCCCAGGTCTTGTTAGCTTTTTTTGGCATTAACCCACAGCTGCTTACAAACTCTTTCTGCAGACCAGGGAGACAAAAACACAGCGGTGTAGATCATTACTTTTCTGATAACACTAAAAAACCTAGGGTACAGTTGAGCTGCTAATATAGCCTGCATAAGATTCTCTCATACCCCACATAATCTTCTGGTGTGTGTTCAAGGCACAGTTACTCCTTTTTAATCATATATTACCTGTTAACCACTCTTAGTCAAAAGATTCCCAGTCTCTCTTCCTCTGCTGTATAGGAGGCAGCTGTCACCCAGTCTTTTACCTTCCTTCGTCAATTCCTGCAGAAAAATCTCACCCTCCAATCCCTAAGCCACAAATGTCCCTCTCTGCTCAAGAACTGTCATCATCTATCTCCTCTTGTCTGTTGCCCAGGGTATTTGATTCTCTTTTGAGGCAGAGCTGAATGCAGTCTTTTACAGCTGCCCTCTTTCGGGCTCATGGTCGCTCTGCTCAGCCATCTGGGAAGGTTTTGAGGCCTCTCTTTTTCGTGGAAAGAAAATTATTCTGTAACACCTGCTTAACTAAGTACTACTAAAGCTTGTGATCCTTTTGCATCTTCACATCACTTTTTCATCAGTAAACCAAGTACAAATCCATGACCTTCCTCCAGTTCCTCCCACACTGGAATTTCAACTACGATAATTGCCACATTTTGTTTCAATAGGATTTTTACTGCTATTAAATTTAAACCAAGTATGAGTTGCAAATTGCTTCTAGCCTAGGGCAGACACATCTTACTCCAGGGCTTAATACTTTATTTGACCCTAGTTTGACTTCATATCAGGATCTACAAGACTAATCAGCTGGGTAGCTTCAAAGAAGCATCAGGCATTAGCTTTTCAGTCCTTTTCCTTAGAATTTTTTCCTCTAAGAACAAGCATAACATAAACAGTAGTTGCTTTAAGAACAACAAAGACTGTTTCAAAGCTTTTCCTTTTCTGCCAGATTGGAACGGGATTCAAGGATCTGCAAGGCCTCTACAGCAGTGACCTCATCTAAGAAATGTTGCACATAAGGCAGTAACACAGGTACTACTAGGCAGAATATCAGTGTGCACAAGGCATTAACATGCGCAATACTCTATCCTCTTCAGGAATTCTAACCTCCTACAAACTGAGTCAAGAACAAACACAAACTGCATCTATAATAAATTTGCCTATGAGCAGCAATATAGTCATATTATGCATTTACAGGAAGCTCACTAATGGATGTGGACACAGCCCTTAAAAGACCTGAAAGCTTTGGATCTTCTCATTCAGTTTATTTTGTAGCATCAGGAAGGGCTATAAGAAATCTTTCCTCTACACATTTTTGACCCTTTTGCTAAAATTCTTACACTTAGTATCTTATGTACTGTGATAGATGAGGTTCTTTTTCACCTCTGTTTGCATGCCATCCCTAAAACTCATGACATTATTAACCTCTGTTTTTCAGCATCTAATAGATGTCACTAGAAAAACAGTTTTAATAAATGCATCCTGGAATATTCAGTTTGGAGCTAAGGTACCATGTGTGAAAAGGAAAAATAATGATAAGTGATAAATGGGATAAAGATTTTAGGGAAATTTTATTGTATTTAATTAATCTACCATTTTTACTAAGTTGCTTTCAAGTGAAATGGCTTTTTACCAACTCCTTTTGAAAAGGTTAGAAGGGTATTCCCTGAGCTACAATCATTAGCATATAGATGTCTCTAAGTGTTAATTTCTGTTTTCACTGAATGAATGTAATTTAAAATGAGGCCCTTTCAAATCAGTTAACTTTGGCCATTTGAGGAAGATAAGAAAAACGGACTCAAGCATGAACCCCAGCAAAACCTGCTTCTTAAGGATAAATATGTGACTATTTAAGAGTCTCCATTGCCACATGCTGCAAATGATAGATTTCAGGAAAATGACGAGAAAAGGTGGATGACGGGATTAAAGTCCTTTCACTAGGTGATAGAATCCATTAATAGGGTTAACAATAACAAAAAAGAAGGGTTATTTTTATAGTTCATTTTTAAAAAGAGAGTTGAAAACCAGCCTAGAAATTACAGTGCTGGCAATTAGTTTTATACCTACAGCAAAATGTGTTGAATTTCTCCTCTTTCTGTTTTATGAAACAAAGGAAGAAATCTAGGAGCTGATCCATCTCCTAAACTAATGAATAATGTACCAACTAATCTTCATCTGGATAAAGCTCAGGACTCTTTTGAGGTTTTCATTTAAAAATAATAAGTACAGGTTCACTATGATGTACCATGAACCTCTGCTACAGCTGTCCACCCAGGCCTGCCACACACCCCAAGAAGAGAGGGTTTCTCTTCAGCAGGTTTCTAGCATATATACACCATAGAACATGGTTAATAAATACACAGAATATTTGTAGTTAAACATACCTCATTCTCCAACACAAAATCATGCCTTCACCAGAACATAACTCTTCTGAAATTAAATTTTTCCCCAGAGTAATAATTTCCTGCTTCAATGTTTTTAATTCATGGGAGAAAAACAAAGAAAGAAGCAATCAACTTCAGTCTTGGAGAACAGGAAATAAACATGAAATTTGAGAAAGTGATTTGTCCCAACCCACACAGAAATTCCACCTGTTGTGGCAAAGCTACAATGTTTTTGATTATATTTAGTCTGCACATACTGAAATGATCATTGCCATATTTTGGTTAAGTCTTCAGAAAATATGTTTGCTCTGGATCAGGATCTGGAAAAGTCAGACCCAAGCTACACCATTTACTTGGCAGCAGCAGGTCCCTCATGCATGGCAGGTGCTAGGAAGGAAACCAGAAAGACCATTCTTTCTTTTTACCCATACAAGATATGACTATATTAGGGAAGTAAACAATGCATTGTTCAGAAAGTAGAAAAACAGGAGTAAGAGGAGAGACTAATGCCTTGTCAGCTCTCTTTTCAGAAAGGGAGGGCAGCAACAGCCACAAGATTGAGTCTGATAAATAAAATTGAAAGCCAGACCACACATATATCAAAAATACAATCCAAAGAAATCCACAAAGCCCTTCTTATACATTCTTGCTCATCAACAGAGATTAATAGGAATCTTCTAAGTTATTTCTCTTTGCCACTTCTACAAGTTGCTCCATTAAATCAACTGAGAATTCCTGTTGTAGGCTATACCTGATGTATTGGTCAAGAGAGAAGTCAATATTTTTCCTTACATATAATTTTTGTCTTGTTCCCTACTTAATAATCAAAACCACTTAATTATACTCAAATATCATTTAGGTTGCAAAGTCACAGAATATCCAGAGTTAGAAGAGGCCAACAACAATCATCAACTTCCAGTTCCACACATCTCCAAAAATCACACCATATACCTGAGAGCATTGTCCAATCTCTTGAACTGTCAGGCTTGGTGCTGTGCCCACTTCCCTGGGGAGACTATTCCAGTGTTCAACCACTCTCTGTGTGGAGAACCTATTTCTAATATCCAACCTAAACCTCCCCCAACACAACTGCAGGCCATTCCCTTGGGTCCTAGTGTTGACCAGGGAGAAATCAGCCCCTGCTCCTGCACTTGCCCTCGTGAGGAAGCTGAAAACTGCAATGAAATCTCCCCTGTCCAAGCTGAAATACCAAGTGACTTCAGCTGCTTCTCATAAAACTTCCCCTCGAGTCCATTCACCATCCTCAGAGCCCTCTTTTGGGCACCCAGAGCTTTATATTGTTCTTATATTGTGGCATCCAGAACTGCACACAATATTCAAGGTGAGGCCACACCAGAGCGGAGCAGGACAATCCTCTTCCTTGCCCTACTGGCAATGCAGTGCTTGATGAACCCAGGACAGGGTTGGCCCTTTTGGATGCCAAGGCACTGCTGACTCATATTCCACTTGCCATTGACCAGGATCCCCAGGCCTCATTCCATGGGACTGCTGTTCCCCCATGCCAGGTTCAGCACTGCAGAATCCAGAACTCACCCCTGTTAAACTTCAGACAGACTGGTAGTTGCCCCATCTCTCCGATTTGTCAAGATTTCTTGACATGGCCTCTCTGCCCTCCAGGGAGTCAATAGCTCTTCCTAATTTAGTGTCATCAGCAAATTTAATATACCTTTCAGTCCTGCATCCAAGTCAACATTCAAGAAGGGAGGAAATAATGCATTAAACAAGCCCAATTACACAGGCATGCAAGACTACTGATTTGAGTTCAAATTAAATTCTCTTCCAGGGAAAGGTAATGTCACTGCAAACTTTCCCATCTAGATGCTCTAAACAACGTGTCAAGATCAGTTCTCTTGCCTCAGACTTTCCTCTTCTCTACCAACAGCCAAAAGACAGGCCAGCTGATTTCAGCTGTAGTATGGATACAAGACTATTTGGATTTGGATTAAGACCAGCCACAGGGTATATGAAATAAACAGAACAGATGGTGAGAACATTTAGCTTTGATATTATTTTTTATCCTGGTCACTTTCCTGCATCAGATCTGCTTGAAATATGCTGATTATGCAAACCCTGAAAACAAGCCTTATACTCTTCAGATAAACACATACATTATGCAATCTAATATTACAACAGCAAATATATAAACAGGCCAACCCCTAGCTGGTATTACTATGAACTGATGGTAATAAATCCAGCTTGTTTGAGTAAGTCATGCAGTGCAACTGCAGGTACTCCAGTATCTGGTGTTGGATGTGAACTGGCTACAGGAGGAAAGATTTCCTAAATTTACACTATTTATAAACATTATCTACACAGCATATTGGCTTCAACAGCTCTGTTCTATGAATAAGCAGAATTTACATCTAAAAGGCGAAGTGAAAATTATGAAATCACCTTCCACCGTTACAAGCCTATCCATTGCACGCACAGTGCTTTAAACAAATTCTAAATAAACACTTATCTTGCTTTCTAATCTGAAAGATATTCAGAAAGAGCATGATATACTTTTTACTCTCATTTACATCCCTGGAATTCTATTTTGCTTTGTAAGTTTTCCTACATACAGTTCCTGTAGAGTTTCAAAAAGTTTAATTATTAAATTTCTTCACATGATCCCTTCCACAACAAAAATTACTAAAGAACTCCTATGCTTTTAGCAGAGCTGTAAATAAAAAAATGCCATCATCCTGTATTTTTTGCAAGGCTCCTCATGTAAGTAGAATCCTTGTAGTCTGTGCTTACTGTGTATGAAACGCGCACAGTCTTTAGAAATGCTGATAATCAAAAAAAGAGCCACTAGGGAAACAAAGTAATAACATTAGCTAATGCCACACAGTAATGTTTATTTAACAAATTTGTGTTGCATGCCTGACATTTCCCCTGGCATCAATTTATTTTGTTTTGCTTTTCTCTGATAGTAGCACAAATGCATTTAAAATGTAAACTTATTTTACACCTACCAAAGTGTATACACAATATAATAAAAACATATACATCTTTTTTAATATCTTATGGGAATACATACTGGAGATGTGCAGAAAGCCCAGCCGCCAAAGTAAACTATCTAGATTATGGAAAATGTTCATTTTTAGCATTCCCAATAGCTACTAAAACTGCAATTGTCAGTGCACTCTACATTACTGCATTATGTTATTTATAAAGTGCCACAATGTGACAAAATGATGCTATCCATCAGGATCCAATCTTAACTGAAAGTGGCAGGGGAAGTGGTGTGGATGGAAAGATATCTTCACAGACCATTCAAACTGGCAGTTTGGAATAGTTACAAATGGCAATTTTCAGAAGTTTAATTTACTGGTCATTTGTAAAAGTGTACACAAATGATTCAATGAACCAAATTAGGAAAAAAAGTTTCTACTTTCAAACTTCTCTGTAATCAAGCCATCTCTTTCTCCACTTTCCTTGCGAACAAAGTTCATGCTGCTTCATTCATCCACTCACTTCATTAGAGTCCTAGATTTGTCAGCCTTTCTTTACAGGATCAGTACCTTTCTTGACTTAGAAAGCCAGCCCAGCCAGTTGCCTCAAAAAAGTCCTATTTATTTGCCCTTTTCCTTGATATCTAACAGTCTTTGCTGCCTCACTGGACTTTTTCTGAACACTGACAACCCCAATTTTACATCTTCTCTTCTAAAATATTCAAGTTATGTCAGACAACACCAAGAATGACATCAGACAACACACCAGGCAGGATGACATCCTCTCTCTTGTGTATACCCATAATCTACTTTCTCAGTAACATTTTTTTTTAAATTTTAAATGGGAGATTAAAAAGCTTCATTAAATTCAAAGTAATGGGGAAGAATAACCCTGAGGCATGCATATTCAATGATTGGTCAGCAGTTAGATACTACCACTAGAAAAATACCAGTTTAATTCTCAGAGGTCAGAAACAATAAACAGTATTAAAAACTAAAGAAGAAAAAAACCGAGGGGCAAACAACCCAACAAAAAAACCCAAAATATTACATGATTTTGTAAATCCAAATACTCACAAACCTTTTCTTCTAAAAGCAGCTCTGATTACCTCATTAAAGAGCAAACAGGAATACAGAACACATTCAAAAGGGAGACAGTTAAACTCTTTAACTGGTCTCTTTCTCAGCAGAGTTTCACCCATATCTATAAAGTAACAATTGATGTGAAGTAAAGCCCATCACCTGCTCACTACTTGTTATAAACATCTGGTAAACATATCAAGAAGCATGTTTAAAAAGAAACAAAGAATTTTCTCCACATAATGAGAACTGCAACTCTTTGCCTGAGAGTGGGTGAAAGTCAAGACTATAAATGGGACCAAATAGCTGCTAATAGTTCATAGTCCAGTAATAACTAATTAAGAACAGACAAGATGCAGCCCACTGAAAGAAGGTCTCTAATGACAGACTGGTTACAAAAGGAGACCCAGCATTTTGGGGATGAGGTGAGTAGAAACTCTTGCTCTCAAAGTAGCTGTTCCTAAGGGCAAAGGGTATTCCTCTCTTCAATTTATTTAATCTCTTCAGTGCTCCATTGTGCTTTCTCCATCTCTCCTGCAGAACCAGTCAGCTTGCATTTCTACCTCTGACAATCATTAACACTTTTCCAGATGCAGGAGTTTGGGGCAGAAGGTTTCACAGGAGAGAGGATACATCAAAATTATTATTTGACCCAAAGGAAATAATAGCCTTTAACTCATCTGCATGGGCCTGCACCTCCAGTTATAAGCCAAAGTATTGAAAAATTAAAGTAACCTAACTGGAAAACTAGGTTTAACAAGGAACTGTACACATCTAGGTAGTTTTGAGTAGATATGAAATTAATACTACAAAGTTTATGTTTTTTAAACTATCCATAAGAAAATGGGTCTAGATATAGAGAACGTATTTTATAACATAGAAGTTTTACTGCTTTTATTTCCACAGCAGAATCTGGACAAATATGTTAGGATATGCTGCCATATGGTCATATTTGCTCAGTTCCACAGCTCCATCTATTTTCTTCTCCCTTACAAGGGTAGCTTGTGTTGCTCAAAAAAACCCCACCAAATAAAAACCAAACAATAAAAAAACCCCACAAAACAAAACCCAAACAATAAAAAAACCCCACAAAACAAAAAACCCAAAAAAGCAAGAACAAACTCCAACAACAACAAAACCAAATCTACAAACAATTACATGAAAACATATTAGTCTAGGTATAACGTATGACCTAAAGATATGTTTGCCTTAATAAAAATATCACAGTTTACTTATTTGACTGATAAGTATATGGCAGGAAAACAAAAAGAACATAATGCTTGCTCAAAGACATATCATGCTTTGCATTATAATAATGAAAAAATCTGCTTATAATAGTCACAGCTAAATGCCATTAAATGTACAAATAGCACACTGATACATTTGGTACATGGCTATGTTCTGTTAATATGTACACAGGTTGTACTTCAGAATATGTCTTGCTGGGAACCAAGAGTCTAACACCTGAACATGTTCACAGAATTATTTTTGAGTCTGATGTCTTAAAAATAGTTTAGTTAATGTTCAGTGACAAGCGAACAACTGAAAGCACACCTCCTTCTCTCACCTCAGGGTATGACACCAGCATGATTCTGTTCCATTTATCACCAGGATCAGCAGTAAACGAATTGGCAGATATCTCAATTTTTAAGTGGAAGACACCTTAGTTCAGACACCTACTTCTTCAGTATTTTTTCCCCACAGTTTCAAGTAGTCCTGCTCTCTATTACCTCTGGTAAAATTCTGGTCTTTTTTGGTTGGCAGAGGAAAACTGAAAATCTTCCACAAAAAATTGTAATCACGACATTCATCTACTTGACATGATGAGCCCTTATTGTACTTCCTTCTAAAAATGTTTTTCTAGCACAGACAGGAGGCAATGCAGAAATGTTTAGGTCAGATTATTGTGTTACTGGCTGTAGGCTACAGTTGTTTATTTCCCTTCTTCAGTGCCAGTGCTGTTTATCCTCATACAGCACCACTCTAGACCTTTCTCTGGCAGTGATGTTTTTCCTAACCTGTTAGTTGTCCTTGTCTAGATCTGTCATTGCCTCTATCCCAAGCTCCTAAACTTGGGCAGTAACATTCAAGATTTCCTATTGGAGGTCCATGGTGTAATCATTATATGACTTAGGAAGTGTCAGCTAAGGGCAATGTGCAAAAGCCTTTGAAGCCTCACTTTTTCTTGGGTTTCTACTACATAAAGAATCTCCTATGCAGAATATCACAGAATAAGCTAAGTTAGAAGGGATCCATCAGGATCAAGTTCAACTCTTAGCCCTGCACAGAACGCTCTCCATGAGTCACTCCCATGTGCCCACAAGCATTGTCCAGAGGCTTCTTGAACTCTGTCAGGTTTGATGCTGTGACCACTTCCATGGGGAGCATGTCCCAGCACCCAACCACCCCCTGGGTGAAGAACATTTTCCTAATATCCAGCCTAAACAGGTTCATGCTATTCCCTCAGGTCCTGTCACTGGTCACAAGAGTGATCACTACTTGTCCCTCCACCTCCCCTCATGAGGATGCTGAAGACTGCAATGAGGTCTCCCCTTCTCCAAGTTGACCTCAGCTGCTCCTTATAAGACTTCCCCTCCAGATCCTTTACCCATCTTCATGGCCCTCCTTTGGACATTGTAATTTGGATGCATAAGTTTTGGGTTTGACTTTTATTACTCAACTCCAGGAAAAAACCAAACTAACAAACAAAAAACCCCACCAAAAGAAAGGAAAACAAAAACAAAACACCACAAAAAACCAGAAAACCTGCAACCCACTCAGACTGAGACTTGTTTCCCTACCCTGCTCATATCAAAGATTCTAGAATGTGTTACAAATAATAAAACTGAGGCAGCAGTCTAATTCAATACACAGGAAAGAAGTAATATGCTGGGATTCACTGAGAATCACTGCTGACACACTTGATGAGATAATCAATTTACTCTTATTCCTCTTCCCACTACCCACAATAACATAGTATAATGAGAGATGAAAATCTGTTTGATACTAATTATAGAGATAAAGAAGTGCTTTGCACAGATTCTCCTTTACCAGATGGTTTCCACTAATATTCACTAATAAAAGCCTATTTGAAGAGCTTGCATTCAGTTAGATTGGAGGAGGGAAGAAACAGCACAACTATGCCTGCAATTAACTTCATTAGAAAGATTCTGTGTCAGTACTGTGCAGGAACTCTGTAGGTTTTATGATTTCCTTTACTACGTGCACACTTATTTTCTGCAGTGCAACATACTTGACAGCCTTTCTGTAGAAAAACTGGGGTTTTTGGCTGTGAAGAAAAGTCTGAACTGGAGTCCTGTCAATATACAAACATGCACACATTAATGTGAATCCTTGAAGATTGCACTATCTCTATCTTTCAATGTAAACATACTATCCACCTATCAAAAGTTTAGAACAACTACACTACGACAGGTCAGTCCGCGTATCAAAACCTCTCTCAAACACTGTTTCTTTTGGCAAGGTACTGATTCATCTCAAGTGTCATCAAATTATTTTGGCACCCTTTCTCTATATCTCCTGTTCCTTATTACTTATCACTGCCCAGAAGGGAATTCAGACAAGTATATTTTCTATGAAAAATATTTTAATTCAAGTAGTAGAGAAAACAACATAGCCCTGGCCATTTGTCAGAAGACCTAAAGTAACATACATTTAAGCAGGAATAGCAAATCCTTCCCAAACAAAGTATTATCATGTAGAATCTAGAAGCTATTTGCTAAATATGACAAAACACAAGTAATTAGATGGTACACACACATTTTAGATATGACAAGTAACCACAAAAATATCTATCTACTCAAAAAAGGGACCCAACTCCCCTCAAAAAAAACCAAAACCAAACAAAAACATACTTTGTGTTTCTTAATGCCCAAGAACCATTTTAACCCATGGTCTTGTCCTCTGCTCAGATCCTCTCCATCACCTAATGACTGTTGGCCATCTTCCTGTGCTCTTTCTGGTGGGATATCTCATTACTGATGTTCATATAAAATTATTCTATCTTCTAAATGCCATCTTGGTTCCACCCACACAGAGCAGACAAGTGATTCGTTCCTCCTCCTTCCTCCCACACCAGTGAGAAAACAAACCTGAGGTCAGGACTGATTGTTTATTTTGCCTCAGAATTGGCATCTCCCTTTGTACCAATTACACTTCTACAAACTACACTGATATGAAGTTCCTACTTTAATGATATCATCTTAAATATCGGTGTACCTTGAATGTCCTCTGGCAGAAAGGCACCAAAAGAAGAGATTGTCTGAGATGATCTTGTGCTGTCTGTGAAGGCTGTTATATGTCCAAATAGAGTAGGAATAGAACAAGAGAACCTCTTCACCAAACCTGCAGCTAGAGCCAAGCAATTTAAAATCACATCATGATTCCTGAGAAACAAGTTCTTTGCAAGAATACTGTACAGAGGTATAGTTTATGGACAGGTAATTTTGTTTGTTCAAAAAAGAAAAAATAGAATTATTGAGTTGATTTGATACTTTGAGCCTATATATAAAGTGTGCATTTTTAAAAATAATCATCTGCATTATGAACGATTGTGACATCATGAACGATTCTATAAAGCATTTTTTAAACTGTCCCAGTTATACATGTGAAAAGAAACTATAAAAATCAGAATGAATGAACAATTCTTAAATTAGTACAAGGGCAGAGCAACAGCTTTTTTCAAAAATGGCTTTTATGCTGAACATGTTTGCAGTTTTCAAATTTATGGGTGTAGCTGTCAACATGTATATTCACTTTTAGAATATCGTCCTGGCTTAATGAGGTCTCCTGGAATGATTTCTTTTAATAAAAAGTTAACATGCTTACATATGTGGTTTCCACCTTTCTACTTTTTTTAAAAAATATCTAAGCTACTCTTCAGCAGAGATACCACAGCAAAGTTTAAAAGTAAACTTCACAGCATAATCAAATACTTCAACACTTCAAAGTCAGCTTCCAATAAAACTTTCAAGTAACAATTGTCAAAGCTAACTCCTAACAAGCGTAGATCCATATCTTCAGCCAGAAACCTAGGCCAGAGTAAAGTCACAATACAACTGCACTTTAATTACAATTACATACTATCACATCAAATGATGCCAAATTAGTAAATAGAAATAAGACTTCTTACTAGTCTTTTCATCTTTGCTCAGGCCTCATAATTGCAACCCATACGATATGTACACCTCACTTCTGCCTCACCATTTTCCCCCGTCTCCAGTTTATACTGTTTGTGTTAGGCAGGGCATAAGATGCTTAGATTCAGATAATCCACACAACCTCCTCAGAACAAAACCTCCCCTACAACATCAGGCTGCCAAGTGATGATTGAATTATCCAGTAAAAATACCAGTGCTCCACTAACTCAAAATTGCTCCATGAGACTTCACAGGTAACTGACAGAGTCCGTAAGGATTTTCAGATTTATACACACCCCTGCAAGAATGTCTCAATTATGGGTGAAACAGATTAAGACTCCTCCCCCACCCCAAGCAGCTGAAATAGTTGTTCTTTTCTAATGTATTCCATTTCATTTAATCTTCTCATCCACTTTTCTGCTCTTCAGGGTTTGAACTGCTACAGATCACTTGGCTGAACAGCCATAGTTCTCTAGCTTTTACTTGGAGCTTGTTTCCTTCAGATCCATCATTACTATTCTCTTCTTTGGGAGATCCTTATTTGTTTAGTTTTTGTTCTCTTGTACTCCCCACAACCACTCTGATATACTGTAAAGGAAAACCGCTCCACTATAAAGATGGTCAGTTACCTCAAGACAGTTTTGGGTTTTTTTGGTCTGTATAACCTAGCATAGCAGAATTTCCCCGCCATCACATTTATTTGTGAAGAGCCTGTATTAGATCAAATACACATTTCTCCTTCTGTTACAACTTTGAAAACATCCTGAACACTACATGTGTGTTAATGCATTAAATACCATGCTTTCAGCACTAGATTCAGCAACTGTAGATATAGAACCAATGCTGCTTCTAGATGACATCAAGAATTTCTTCAGAGAACTTACAAACCTCTTTTCTATAGGAAAATACCTAGGGGAAAAAATGACAAAAAAGTACTTGAGAAAATCATTCCTGCAGGTAATAAAAATATAAGAAAGCATTACATACATAAGAAAACATAAGTTGAAAGCTGAGAAGAACATCAATAGTTAACATTATTGCAGCTCCTTGGATAAATGTGATGGCAAAAGCATGCTCATTCTTCCTGTGTTTCTAAATCCATGCTGAGTGGATTATGGCCTTATTTCAAGTGGAAGTAGAAGCAGAAGTGGAGCACACATTCCTGCAGAAAAATAAGCATTTCACTTCCTCACAGAACAACCTAGAATTTGCTTGTTGCCAACTGCCATGATCTTTACCAAGGGCTGATACAATTCAGCTGTACCTCTTTTCCATGGGAAAGCACTTTTCAGCACCACCTGTACTGCTGGTACTCTGAATCAGCATGTCAGTTTCATTTCCAGCAAAGAAACAGAAACAATCAGATCATTCCTTTAATGTTTTTTAGTTCCTAACTCTATAGTGATGAAGAATGAAGAATTTTTTCTTTAAAAGTGTCATACATCTTACACTTTCACAAGGCCAAGGCCACTTCAAATATAGATTCCTACTGCAAATTCTTTCCTTATGGAAAGTTTAGAACCAGCATGGGGGAGGTTTGGTTGGGTTGAGTGTTTCATTTTCCTATGCACACACAATGCAGGATAAAAAGCATGAAGAGCAATATCAATGTACAAGAGAAAAACATTCTTAATTTTTAGTTCAACTTCATATACTGCTCTTCATTTACTTCAAAAATAGAGATGGATATTGTTCAGTCACAGTGAACCCAGTGACCACAGTCCATCATTAAATATAATATCAGCTACAATTTCTACTTCAGCACCAACTGAAGTATCACCTTATTACACTTTGTAAATTTCCACAAGCCCTCCAAGTTATTTTTGACATCTTTGATTCTGATCCTGCCAACACTTACACACATTATCTTAAGCATACAGAAATCCATAGCATTATGCACAGCACACAAAGAAGTACACGCATCATTAAAAAAATGAGGACTTCATTAATTGTTTCGTTCAGAAGCAAACCCTTCCAGACGTGATGTGTACAGGTTAGGAAAAATCACTCCAATAGCATATCTATTGTTGTTCCAAGTGTTAGCATCTCTTAAAATTCTCTCAGTACCCTTCCACCCTCCTACACATATCACCTCCTTTACATTCTCCTTAAATGCCTAAAAATAACTAGCTATGCATATGGTCTGAGCACCACAGCCCTATACCATATAACTGGGGAAAAAATATTTTAGTTTGCATAGTTGACCTCACATCCATCATCAGAAGATATTTTTCTATGAGTTATTTCCCAGAACTTAAGTATTTAGCATAGGCTGCAGATTTGGCAATTGCAAAGTTCCACACTATTTAGCAGAACAATTTTTTTTTGTGAAAAAATTACCACATCAAACTACAAATCAACAAAAATAAAACAAAACAAACAAACAAACAAAAAAAAAAAAACTGTGAAAGCTTCATGTGTTTTTTCTCCCACCTGCAGTCTCTCTCACATTGTAAAGGGATTTGAAATTATATATTTAATTTCCATCAGTTTAAGGACTGTTTTCATTTTAGAAAGTTTTCACTGACGTTACAAACCAGTCTAAACTTATGACCTCACATAGCAACATCGCATTCTATGCCATATTCAGGAATGGGAGACTAAGCCCTCATTTTTTGTTCAGCTTCAGCCACAAGGAGAAAAGCAGGAAGCACCTCCGTCAATGTGCTCTCAACTTTTTTCTATCAACATTCTTGCTCTAGCTAGTGCTTTTTCATCTGCTCCTTCCCTGTCCCCAAGCAGGTGACTGGTACAGTAGAAGGGGAAGCTGAAATATCTTTGTCAAAAGTGGTGGTTTGAGTTAGCTCAGACCAAGGACATCTGAGTACAATGTATCTCTGGGAGTACTGCAGAAATGCTTTCCAAGACCGCCTTCTGCAGAAGAACTTCGCAGGTTACAGTCTTAATTTCTCACCATCAAAGAGACATACCTTCAGTTTTACCTAAAGAACAATAATTTTCACTTAGACTTATCCCCCACAGTGAGCTCCTAGCCATGCAAGTACAGTGGGAACAGCAATGCAAACACTATTGCTGGGTCTCACTAGTAAAGACTGCTACAGCTCTGCTGCCTCTGACAGCCAGGGCTGGAAACACAAAATGCACTTCATGGAACTGAGGCTTAAATACAGCTACATAGAGCTTAGCACTTGAGAATAAAGGCACCCTCCTTCATAAAAAGAAGAGAAAACAAAAAGGGGCAACACAACAGATGCATAACAACCTCCATTCATTATTTTGCCTTCCCACCTCTAAGCCCCAAGCTTTTAAAAAAACCCCCAAAAACCAAACAATTTCACTCTTAATACCAGCCTCCACCCAGCACACACCTACTAAAGCCTCCATTGTACGTATTTATAAAGGTCGACTCATCAACTCTTACCAGTTTCCAGCTGGTGGGGCTCATCAGTATCACCTGAGGGGAAGGTGCTGGGCAGCTCACACTCCCCTTGTCCTGGAGAAGCTGGGGCAGGCCCTCACCTTCCTTCAAGCCTCATCCACAGCAACTCACTCCTGTGGTGTGCCTGGGGCCATCAGCTATGGCCTTTGGTGGCACTGCACCAGGCAGAGCTGGAATGAGAAGGAGAGAACAGAGAACTTGGGCTCTCCCTGCTGCAGAGTGCTGAGTAGTGCTGGCGGCCCTCCTGGGAAGGCGGCCCACAGCTCACCCTTAGCCTCCCTCATGCCCTTGGCACACCTCAGCTCCCAGTGAGTGGCCAGGTCTCAGGTACCACCTGAACCCTCTCACAGAGGTGCTACCAACTCACACCCCACTGCAGGTACCAGCAGATGCTGAAAGCTGTGCCACGTCAGCACCCTTGGCTGGCATCAGCCGCCTGCACTCCCCGCAGCCATAGCTGCTGCCCTGAGGGCTTGCTTCTCTCAGGAACATGGAAGACAAGAAGCCTGGCCCTAGGACTGACTTCTGCTCCACCTACTCCTTTAAGGGGAAGCAAAGTCATTTGTTTTCTTTCCCCCATGGAAAGGAGGACAGGCCCATCTCCTGAGCCAGCCCAGCAGGTTCAAAGCAGTGGGCTGCTCCCCCTCACGGCAGGCTCTGGGAGGTCCCTGCCTGCTCCCCAAGCAGGCCTGGCTGCTGCCACGGGCACAGCTGCCAGGGGCCTGCTCACGCCCCACCCCCTGACAAACACAGGGTGAGGGCAGCCCCTCCTCAGAAACTTCACCTGGCGCTGGCCACGCTGCCCAGTGGCACCCTGTGGCATTAAAGTACCTCTACCTTCCTCCCCATGGAAGCCCTGGGGCTCCCCACATGCCTAAATCCAGCATGCTGTAGGAACTGCACCTTGATTTAGTTTTAATTGTAAAGTTTTGAGGAATCATCTGTATTTTCAGTGTTAATCACATCAAGTTCTATTTTGAAAATACGACTCACTAGTTGATAAGAGTTTTCCCAAATTGCTTAAAAGATTAATAAAATAATCAACTTAGCAGAGGGGAAGGAAAACCACAAACTATTCCTGTAAGGAAATCACTTTATTGCCTATACATGTGAATGAGCTGTTTTAATGCTCAGGTTCACTGCCTCCTCTGCATTTAATCTCTTCCCTTTTATGTCCTACTCTGAATTTTTTTAAAAGACTTTCAGGCTTTTATAAAATTAATTATACAAATCATTAGTATTAAAAAGGTAATATAATGGTTTCAAGAACAAGCTTCACAGACTATCTGCATATTTAATCATCTCTGCTAATAAATTTTTAATCACTCATTGAGTTCAGGTTCTTGTCTTGAAGCTTAACTTGATAACAAACCTAGCAACTGGTAGAACTAATTGGTACAGAGTAAGTGAATAATTTATAAGGGGAAAAAGCACTGGGTGTTCTGGAGGTGTGCAGAGACCACAAGTCACAGATATTTCTGGGAGGAAGCATGAAAACAGCGCCTGATTACAGGAATTTCGTGATACACTGCTGACATCCAGAGGCCAACAGTCAATACTGTTCACATATGTGAGCCAGGCTGTAAAGCGTGCTGTAAAGTCAGATTCATTAAGTTTTAAATATTCATGCATTTCATTAAAGTTAACATTAATTGCACTACCATACACATTGATTATGCATAGACCATAAGTGTTTAACCTCTGAAAGCTTGCAAGTATATTCAAGTAATGGGGTATGTCCTATGTTCGATGATTTTGGCTACAAAGTTGAAATTAGAAATGGAATGCATTACAGTGTGAGCACTAGAATAGCTGAAATACAAGAACTATACTAAAAATAATTATTTTTCTAATCAAACAGAAATCCAGATGGAAGCTGTAAATTGCTTGGTCTTTTTCTAAACTAATTTAATAAAGGTAACAAAAATTATGTATAAGATTTCTTACAGACGAATGCTAGACTGATTTGCAAGCCACAGCTAATAAATAGGTTTAAACAATTAAAACTAATTGGTGAATGAGTGGTTTCTGTTTAGATGAAGATGAGTAGCTTTTGAACAACATAACAACAACAAAAAAGGCTCTTCATTTGAAAGAGGCCGATTTTAACTTTAAATTAGACACCCCAAACCCACTATAGGATAATTCTACCCCCAGGGAAGCACAAAATGCTACAATTCTTAAACCAGGATGTAACAGACAACATTTGACAGAAATTCAATTATCCTTGCAAGATCCTACTTGTAGTTAGTTACATACATAATCCTCTTTTATTTAATGGGTTAAAGCTCTCTTTCAAAACATTTAGTTACATGACTTGAAGACTCACTACATTTCACAAATTCATCAAGTGACTTAATAAGATTGCTAAGTAAAAACACTCAGAAGTTTAAAAATGTCATTTAATGCTGCCCTTGCAACCTTAATTCTGGCCATGTATGTACGTGCGTTATGAAACAGCAGTGAATTAACTTTTAATCTCCTTTGAGCCAAGAAGATTTTTAGAATGGAAACCAAGGCACAAAGGGCATGCCAACAAATACAGTGCTGAGCTTCAGCACACTCTCTGCACTAGCTCTCATCTCACAGAGCATACCCCTGCAGGGCTAATTACTCCGACAGAAAGCTGGCTTGTGCACTTATGCTGCTTTTGGTTCCTCTACATGGCAAGCTCTGTTCTCTCTTCCTGGCAGTGCACTACACATAAACACTCAGAGAAGCATAAAATTTTAAGTCTGAAGAAAACATGAAGAGTTTTTCAAATACTATGCTTCATACCTGGGTGTTTTGGCACTGACTTTCCATCAAGTAAAGGTAAAAACATATAATTTAAGTATTAAAAACTCTTCTGCAAGTAACTCCATTTTCTATTGTTCTGTTGTGCTTTGTTTTATTTTTTTTTTTCTTAAAAATCAGTCCATAAATATTCTGTGAGGTAGATATAAAATTATCCACATTTTGTAGAGAAGCAAAGGCTGGAGACAGATAGACTTAGACTGGCTTGCCCAAAATAGTACTGATTTCTTCCTGAGCTGTTAACAACTCCTGATTAGCCAATTCTCTTTGTGAAGGTGGGCACCAAAGTGTAGTACTCCTAATCAGAAGTAACAGTTAACACACTGAAATTCTGTCTAAATAGCATTGTCTACACCCCCAAAGAACTTTATGGTCAGACATACCCTGTCTGATCTCCTAGAAATTCCTTGCTGGTTTTTTTCTGACTGGTTGCAAGCAAGGATCTTGAAAGTCATATATCAACCACTTGTACCGTTTAGCACATCTGGAAGAAGCCTGGGATATCAGAATATTTGACTTTTGAGGGTGGTATTTGGTTCTTTGCTTTTACACGTCAAGATTATCTCCTTCATGTTTGTTTCGTCAGTATCTAAACAAGGAAAAAGCCTGTGAAGTCATTTAAACAGCAAACTGGATATTATTAGTTTTACAGGTTTGTTTTGTTTCTGGCATAGTCACAAACAACAGCAGTGTTCAGGAAAGGTATATACATCATATAAAAGAGATTATGTACTCTCAGCAGCATTTCAGTTTAGATTTTCATTAAGAGATCTGTCAAAATGCAGGAGGAAATGCTTTGCAGTATAAGAAAGTTTTGAATACTTGACAATTCAAATCCCATGCTCATTAAGCAATACTTCATTTTACTTGGCTTATTATTATTATTATTATTTTGGTTTGGTTTTTTTTTCAATTTCACTTGTGAAAAAAAATGAATAAGTCAGCAAGGTTTCTTGATGGTTGATGTCTCTCCACCATGTGACATAATCCCTACATTCTTTTCTTTTCTGATAGGTCCAAAGGTGACAGGTACTCACTCACTGAGCAGTTGGCTTCTCTGCTAAGCATGCATACAATAAATACAAATAAAAATCGCAGTGAAGCTTTCACATGTCCAAGCAGATATGGACTACAACAGACATTTGTCAAGAGATGATTAAAAAATAGGGATGCAGAGAATGTTTCTCCTTATTCCAGGCCAGCACATGAATTAAAACTACCTGAGAAGTAATCACATTATTAACCAAGACCTGAAGAGATTTTAATTAAAAAAAAAAATTAAGTACAATTTGAAATTGTGTTTGAGGTTTAAGAGTTAAATTTATTAGACTGTAAAGAGTTTTACAAGGCTTTCCTAATGTAATGAGCTTAGGCACCACATATGTTGCATCTTTGGTACACATTAGGAAGAGTTGCTTTTTTAATGAGCTTTAAAAACTGCATTTGCATACCAGAGGAAAAGGTCAGTGATGTGTGGATCAAGTCGGTAAATTAAGTATCACAGTATTATGTTATTATGCTTGCCTTCCAGAGACACACAATAACAAAACCACAGGCTACAGTTACCATACTGTTCTAATGCTTCCATGTCCATGACCTTGTCAGCTGACACATCCTGGCACCGCTGTGCCTCGGGGCCCACTGGCTCCATCTCTAGCCCAGGCCTCCTTTACATTCTCTCCCACCACCTCCTACAGCAGGGCAGCTGCTCTGCCTGGCAGTCAGGGAACTCAAGCAAGCACAGGAAGAGGGAGCTGGATTCAGTGTGACAGCCCATCTTCAAACACTGCGTTAACTCCAGACTTTACCCGTTGTAAAGATACCCAGGACAATGTCCTGAACCCTCACATCAAGATCAAGTATCTTGGACAGCAAAGCATCAGTATGGGGATGCCTCTTTCCCAAGTCCCATTCAACTCCAGTTTTTGTTCAAGGATACAGCAGTATCAACTCTCTTTCAAAACACAAATACCAAAATTAGTTCTAATGCTGTGGTCTAAAATTTGACTTTGGTCTACTGGCACAGTTCTTTTTAGCTGGAATGTTAGATATTTTGTAATTGGTAAAGATTGCTTGACTGGTAGCTAAACTGAGATTTTTATTTTATAATAAATAATAAAATGAGCTGGGAACTGACTGCAAATACACTTTCATGGGGTTTTCAGCGAAGTCCACTGGATTTACCTTTATGTGTAGGTATGGTAAATTATTGATAATTTACAACTATTATAACAATACTTTTATTTTTTAAGGGTAATTGAAATTGATTCCCTCCTCAACTGTGCAAAGATCCACAGTACTTACCAGGTCTTTCTGCCTCTCTTTGTGTCAGATATTATAGGTATACACTGAACCGTATTATGCACTACATAATAATTTATGCATGTTTATACATTTCCCAGCCAAGTAAGTGACAGTCCAGCTCTGTATAAAGATGTAGGTTTAGTCATTGGATTATAGAAAAAGATCCTTTAAAATACTACAACAAGAATAGCACAACTCAATACAACTGAGTAGTTCTAAGTGGTTTTAATGATTTTTCACTTTTTGGATATGATAATCCTCAAAGTAGCATTCAAAAATATAGTGCAAAATATTTATTCATTTTATTTACAAATAAAATGTGCAGTTCAGCTCCTTATCCTTGCCACAGTAAATGTTATTCTTTTATGTGATGAACAGAAATTATGAGAAACATTTACACAGAAAAAAGTTAATTTTAAACCTAAGAACAAAGACCTTCCTTCAGTTATAGTTTTGTAGGAGTTACACAATATTTTTCAAAACTGATTTCAGTTGAAAAGAAAACCCATAAAGTCCAAGACAACACTAAAGAATTACACTGGAAAGAACGGTTTTTCAAAACCATAAAGTTAATTTCGCTGTGACAATCACAAAGCAAAGATCTTATCTACATAGAATATAAATTTTTTTCTTTTTTTGCAGCTTAAACATAGAATCTTTACAATGTAATGGTTCTTCCCCCCCTTTTTGCTATACAAATTGCCTTTAGGGGAAAAAGTATACTAGTATCTTCCTTTCTCTCTGATGACACAACAAATGCTTTGGTTAAAGGGCAATCCGTGCACAATAGTGTTTTAACTTGCAAGGCAGTACTCCTTTATTAAGCTGATAGAATTCCACAAGCTGGATGAGATCAGTAAATCTGGTATGACCATCATCAAGGGTATAGAATAGCTTCCCATCATCTTCCAACTGTAAAAATAGAAAAACAAGATTCAATAAAATTCTCTTTTGCTATGGTATTTCTTTCTAACTGGAGTGCTTATTTGAGAAGTGTTCTTACAGACCAATATATTCATAATCTTATGACTACTGTGAGCAGAAAAAATACAGTGATCATTTACACACAAAAAATAAAACAATAGGAAAACAACGTATTATTTGACTTCAAGTACACACCTAAAAGGAAAGAACAGTTAAATAAGCATAGAAATACTCTTCCTGCACTAACAATACTACTTCATGCCTTTGCTTTGGAACGATAGCTGGGGTTAATACCAACCCTGAGTTCTTACAGAGCAACATGAAGCAAGCAAGTTTGAAGTTACTCCTAGATTTCAACCTTTGCTCCATTCACTTCCATAATTTTTTATCGGTTTTGTAAGGTGTGACGAGGCTACACACCAGTGTAGTGTTGGGCTGGGATGTATTAGCTACACAAGACACTGCCCGTCACAAGAGTGACATGCTTGCTCTAGTAGTTCCTTGTTGTAGGAGGAAGAATTGCTGCAGCTCCAAACACATATTAGCACAGATACAGAAGAGAAAGAAGAAACGTCAACAGATACCTTGGGAGATTCCTTGCGACTTTTAGATGCTTAAAAATGTGAAATTACGATTTCCCTTTTCTAAGTTACTGAATGTTAGCTATTCCACAATTTGTATTCCACTGTTGACTATATAATTTCTTGATTTAGTTCCTCTACTGCAGGTATGTCTAATATCAAGAGGATTAGTGAAATGGTGACTAGTTGGTATTCATGTAAATATAGGGTGAAAAAACCTATTCAAACTATTTTTAAAAAGAAAAGGGAGAAAAAGACACGTTACAAGATTGAAGGAGTAGTGAACAGAGGATTCTGAAGTAGGGCTAGCACGGAGTAGCAGATGATGTGCTAGGGAAAGATGCAACTACCCTACTTGAATACAGAGGAAGTGAGAAGATATAATTAGCTGTCTTACCTGTAATTAAGATGTTTTATGTGAAGCAGCTGTTGAACTGCTTGTGATTCCTGGTTATTCTACCCCTTTCTACCATGACTGGAAGTAGTTTGTAATTTCTTTATTCTCAGACTTTGGTCAAACCAGGTCAAACACTGCTAGTTAAGGAATTAACAATGTAAGAATGTGTAAACTCCTGTGCTCCAGCCAAGAATCTGAAAATGGATTATCATTCATTGGACTTTCTTTACGTATGCAATTTTCCTGCCAACACACTGCAGGCAAGGAGAGTTAACAATTCAAATGCCTGTTATCCTCCTAACAAGTTAATTCTAAACCTTAAAATGAATATCAGGGAGATTGCTAATTCTAAAGCTATCAATATTTTGCAAAGTAAAAACTTGTATCAAAGTCCTGTTGCTCATGAACATAGCATCTTCTGCAAGCTAAGAAGGCTGTTAAGAAAAAACATTTATTAGAAAAAGACAGTCCCAGAACTGTGTATCAACTCTTCATCCTTCATATGGATGAAATTTCAGGATAGAATCCATTGAAGTGAACTTACATCAGCTCACAGTACAAAGGCTGAAAAATACCTTTAAACTAACAAGCTCTTCAATTTTCACAGTTCAGGATCCCAAATGGATCCCAAAGGTTTCCTTCTGAACTTTTTGCAATCAATTCCCTACTACCCACCTGCAACACCTGTTGCACAGGTTACCAGCGTTAACATGAGGCACCTGTTTACATGGGTGAGGCATGAACTAGAAGGCTGCATACCCTATCTAAAAGAAGAGTTTTTAAGTGCAGCATAACCTGAAGCAACCTAAAATACAAGAGAAAAAATATTTCATTTAGCGATTGCATTGTTTTTACTCTGTAAAAAGGCTTTGTAAATGACATTTATTTGTTTACATTTAGTAAGAAAGTTTGCCTTTGCAATGGCTGGAAACAGGTAAGAGTTAACAAGAACAATAGAATTTGAAATTCAAAGAGGTAGCCTTGATCTTCAACTAATAAGTTATGAATTTACTACAGTAATACAAAATGCCTTGTTTCTTAGAAAGCTATCACTTCATTTAGATCAGCAGCAGCTGAAACCAAAACCCTTCCTCCCTCCAACAACAATTTTCTGAAATCTTTAAAGAGCACTGTTCTAGCAAAATCAGAGCACTTTTAAGTCAGGGTATTGAGAATGGAATGAGGGTACTGAATGCAACCAGAAACTGACAGAAAGGAACTGAAATACACCAATATTTGGGGGACAAACAGCTTGGATGCTGACACACTCTCTGGATTAAGCTATTCTTAATCAGGATTTCTTCTTTCCTGGTTACTAGCATAGGAGAAATTGCTTTATTTAAAAAGCAATTCAAAAACATTTCCTTCAAGTAAGCCAAGTTTTGCAATGAAGTGGTACAGGTCTTCTTGATAAACAGCATGGCAAATGTGACTCAAGTCTGCAGACAGTTATATCAAAACTAAGAATTCCTTGGTTCCTCAAAAGATCCAACAACAGGAGAGCAAGGTTTTAGCACAGTCTTTTGAAGAGAAGAGAATTCTCCATCTCAAAGGAAACTGAAGATAACTGCAGCATCCTGATACACTTGCACTTAAAGAAATTGTGTGTTTCATGACAGGGAAAGGAAAAGTGGTCTCTTAAATTTGAGAGTTAAAGGACATCCCAATGAACTAGAATCATACGCTCTTTGTATGGAGTTCAGAAGGTTTTCTAAACCACACAACAGTTATACCAAAGTAAATACTAGAGTGACTACAGTCAATAAATGCACGGAGATCTTACACCTGGGATTCTTATCAAGGATTATATGTTGATGATCCCATGGGATCCAGTGCATAACTATCACTCTTGGATGAAGGAATTCTCCATATTCTGTACCTAAACACAACAAAATTCTGGACAATTCTTATAGCTAATCTGATTGACTTTTTTCCTCCTCTCAAATAATGCTTCAGTTTTTTTCTACATGATGTCTTTTTAGTGGAGGATATCAGCTACAAGTCCTAGGTAAGGCAGAAAGAAATTTGGTGAATGATCAGAGAATCAACAGACCAAAGACAAAAAAAAATAGTGCCACTGGACTGATTTCTACTGAGAAACAGAATCTGCTAGAAACTTCAGCAGGAAGATACACGGAGACTAGAGTATTATGTGGTCTGGAAGAAAGGTTCTTGTAAAGAGAGATAAAAAAGCTCCGGGTCTGCTCAGTTATGTCAAGTATCTGTGGACAAAACACAAAATGCTTAAGTATTTCTCATCTCAAGAGAAGCAGCCTGTAAAGAAACCCACATAAACCACCTCATGAGGGAGCGGAAGCAGTGGGGATGGCTAACCATTCTGGCAGGATAACTGGGCAGTTATGTTCAATGAAAACTAACAGAAATATGACTTCAGCTTAGTAACTTTCAGCTTACATATACAGCAGCTGGACTAAATAATGATTTTTTTTTTTGTTCCCTTGAAGAAGACCTGTACATACCACAGTAATAACACAAGAGCTCATCAAAATATGTTTGACTACAAATATTGAAACTATCCTGAACAGAAGACTCAGTGAAATATGGACACACAACAGAGGAAGTCCAAAACAGATGACTAAGAAATTGTGTACGTACTGAAAAGTAAAAGGAAACCTGGACTCTATTAACACATGATTTTCAAGCCATCAGGGTTGCTTCTATTCCAGTTGAAATTTGTTTAGTTTTTAAAGAAACTTTTTAGGATTTTATAACAGTAGTCAAACTTTAGAACAAATCAAACAGCAAAGCTCAAAAACGTTTAACTCTAATAAAGAATATTAATTATATTAAGGGATATAGGTATGATGTTTATATCTTCCATAAAACAGCAAAAGAAGAAAAAATCTATCAATATTCTATCACAGTTATTCAATTGTTTGGTTTTACAACTCCATATATAAACTGAAAAAACTTACTTACTGGTACAATTTGAAAATGTTTTATTTTTAATCCATGACTCAGTGACAATACAAATGTTTTGGGGTTACTTTGGCTATCGCGTACCAGGAATACCCTAGAAGAGATCAAAAAATTTCAAAGTAAGATCATTTGAAATCATTTTATAAATGTCCAGTTAAAACTGTTCTAAATTCATTACAGCAAGTATTAGTGAAAAGCATAAATAATATCAATTATGTAAGTTAGGCTTTTAATCAGTATTTCTTTGCAAATGTGTCACTGGGAGTACTTTCTCTTAAATTCTTCTTCACCTTGTCTATTATGTGAAAAACATGCATTCTCAGAATAAATGACACTGTAGGCGTTAGTTTTTACACTGCATAGAATTACAATACATTTCTTCAGACAGAAAAGCACCCTCAAAGTTTGTGCTTTGAACAAAATTTTTCTTTGGACTCTGACTAGAGAAAACTTGAGTTTTCCAAATCACAAGTATTATAAGGAAAATTCAAGAGGTAGTTAAACAGGAATTTTACAGAAAAGGTAATGCAAGGCACACCAGAACGTTTTTCACATCTGGCCAATCCTCATAAATTCATTCTCATTTCTGCACAGAAGCAAAACTCCTAACAAGACAGAGCTACACCCTGCTTGCTTTATGGAATCATTATTCAAATCATGACACTCTGAATGGCCAACAGTGCCACTGCAACTAATTCACTGATAACTTATTCCAACCAGAACATGGATAAACATAACTTTGCCATAATCCTGATAGAAAAATTGGGTACAGGCAAACGATGATTACTAGCAGGAGACAGTTTTCACTGGATCACCTGGTTTGGAATATTGACAGAGAACAATTTGGAGGACAGGGAAGAACCTGATAGATAGCTTTGGAGTGGAGAGAGTCTGAACTGCTTGTGCTGTGCAGGTCTGGAACAGATACAGCTGACCAGTATACCAAAGAAGGGAAATGGAGGGACAGCCACTGGCAAGCATGCTCCTCTTTCAGGACAGAAAAGAAATGGGCAAATTGACTTGCAGGTTTCAATCAAGCGAGCATCAGTGATCACCTGATCGTAGTAACTGTTTGCCCCACTGCACACCAGAAATGAGAGCCCAGCTACTACATGAAAAAACAGAATTTCAAGGGGGAAAAAAAACCAGCCAAAGGTTTGCAGTGGATTTTCAGACTTCTGGCATGGATTCAAAGTACTAATTTCATTCTCAAAGTTTTTAAGAGTTCTGTTTTTACATAGTAAGAAAATATCTGGAATTGAGAAATCTGCAGTCGATAATCATTACCATTTCTGTCAAAATCCCTGTGCAGTCTAGTTCGGAGCCCAGTTACTACTGCAGTTCCTCCCGAGGGCTGCTGCCAGCTCAACGCCCGGCACGGCAGGGACAGCCGGGCCGCCGGCAGCGCGGGCTCCGCTCAAACCGGCTCGCTCCCACCACCTAGCGGGCTCTCAGCCTCCCGGGACGCCAACGAGACTGTTCACAGCAGTACCACAGATCCTCCGCATTAACTGCCACATTTTATGTATTTGTCATCAATGACTGGCACTTCATTTTATTCAGAAAAATTACACTGTAGTAATGTGCCACTTTGCAGATATCTAAAATGGGGTCTCTACACCTAGTTACTAGGATCTACATTAAATGATGCACAATGTAATCACTTTGATTGGGATTTAGGTTCCCATCATCAGTTCTTTGAAAGTACATTTTCTTACTTCTTGCTTTGTTTTATCACAAATACAAGCAACATTTCTTCTCTTTCAGACAAAAATATCTTTATTATTTTCTAATATAATCACAAGAGACCTACTTTAGTTGTCAAAGAATCTTTAAAAACTTTATTATGAAGAAAGCATTGTAGTTCACAGAACCTCAGAAATTCTGAGATTGTTGGCTGGAAAGAGCTTTTTAGACATGCTGGATGGCTCCAGTCAACTTCTCTCTCACGAACTTCTCTGAATGACAAGTTGGACCTTTTCATGGGCCTTCTGGTAATGCTCTTATCCCCTTCATCAACCAGATGCTGATCAGTTTGCAATCATGTCACCATTTATCACTGAAAATTCTTCATACATACTTTAGAGAATAAAATAAAAAATCTACAATATTACCATGTGAACTTTTAAAAGAAAATTGGTTTAACACCAGATCCAAAAACTTCCTTCATAGCATGCCTTAAGATTGTTGCTGTCATTAATTCTGTTATTGGTTTATCCAAATACTAAAACTACTGTAGTTGGTTTATGTACTTGCCTCCTTGTCCTGTAAAAGCCATCATGAACAACATATTCGTTGGTACATACAGTATTACAGAGGCCCTACTCCCTTGTCATATATGCATGAGAACTCCTTGCTCAGGATCACCTTAAAAGGCTCAATATGGATTTTCTCTGCCTTCACTCCTAGAAACTAAAGTCTTATTTTTCCCATTAAAAATGGCTTTATTTCTGGTGATAATTCAGGCTTTTAGCTCATCAAAATGATGTCACATGATGTCATGTGCTCATTACTTCAGTGTAACTCCTGAATATGTATCTGACAGAATATGAGCACTCCTACTACCAGTGTTCTAATTAATTCTAGGCAGTCCACACAGAAGTATCATCCTCCTCAAAATCCCACTGTACAGCTATGAATGGCTCCAAGAATATAACATAATTGACAGTGTACTAAACCAATGCCAGCAAGGTATTCACTGTCTCATTTCAGTGTGTGTAAGAAATACACTGGAAGATGCATCAGGCCTAGAATGACATCCTGCTCAGAAATATACATTGGATGCATCCCCATGTCCTTTCCCACTCTTCTAACAAATGCAAAAATAAATGTAGAGCGCAGAACCAGCTTCAAGATGATAAGCCAGGCTTAAAAAAAAAGACCCCTGAAATAAGGGAAAAACTAAAAATACAAAAGTGGAAGTCCAATTAGCCATCCTCATGCTGATTATGACCGGGTTTGTCTCCCTTTCTTCCCCTTCACTTATTTTTTCCTGGAGCACTTTCTGTAGATGTAGAAAACAGTACTACAATATACTTAATCTAAAACTGAAGGAACTTAGTCAGCAATCTGATGTTCTAGGTACCTAACTGGAAACAGATACAAAGAAACAGATTTTTTTGGAATTACTCACTGAATGCAGGAGGCCCAAGTTTACATTTAATAGAGGAATAAGGATAAAAATGCAGGAATGACAAGCAGGAGGATTTGAACATAAAATACCTACTTGCTTTGTCATTTTTTAAATTAATATTTAAATGAAATATTTAAAAAATTAAAGTCTTATCCTAACACTTATTGTTTACTCTTAAAGGATGACACAATTTTTAGTCAATTCATGAGGAAAAAAGCATACTTTTTCTCAATGTCTGTCCCAGCACAGTTCATCTTAGAGTGTTTTCAGGCTTTCCTTCATCACTAATAGAGATATAAAAAACAGTGGTGCCAAGGTTGACAGCTCCCAGAGAATCAATCCTGTGCAAAGACACAGCTCTAGTGCTTGGCTCTGAACAGACATAATAGTCAGTGACAGAATCGAAGTCTTAGATTACCACTTCATTGTTTCCAAATGATATAAAATAGGAACCAACTGATTTCCAGACAGCTCTATATAAAAGAATTTTTATTCCTATTAGGCAGGTGCAAACTTCTTCCTCTACCTCCCCCCAGTAAGAGGCACATGAACATAGGAGTTGTTGGCTAGAAACATGTCTCAGAGAAGCTACATAAAGAATTAACTTACCCATCTACAAGTCCATGCTGCAAAATAAGTCTCTGAGCCTCTTCTCTAGAGATTTTATGATGAAACCATGACTGAGATCTGTGTATAGCTGTAGAAAAAAAGATCAGTGAAAAATCATTTTCCCTTTATTGTAAAAAAAAGTTACTGCATTTCTCTGGCAAGGAATTAACTCACACATACCCATGTTAGACATGGCAATAGGACTACCATGTGAGTTGAGTCGGAAACACCCTCTCCTCTGTATGAGAGAGAAGCAAAAACATGACTTCAAAGCTCTTTTGTTTAAAAACAAACAAACAAACAAACAAACCCACCAAACCAGAAAATATGATTCTGATAAATCAAAGGTGTTTATACCCGCCATGCCAATCCTTCTTCAACTGCAACTGAAAGGGCTTCTGTTGGATTTTCTATAATTCTGCTTCTGTGTCCTGAGAAATCCATTGCTACTAAAGAATTTTCTGAAATGCTTCTCTGCAATGAAGAAAATTAAATTTAGTTTGCTTACTTTTTACAAGATTCATCATTTAAAAGCAAACTTCTGAGAAAACATTATGTTTGTAAGTGATATTTCACGTACTGGCAGTGTTTCCCATCAGAACCAAACTCATTTTACCCTAGGGAGCATTTGTAATTCCAGTATGCTGCTGCAAAGCTCAATTTTACAGTCTGGCAGGACAGACCATCTTTTTGCATTACTGCAATGGATGACATATACATCACTTTACCATAAACTGTATTTATATTTTTAACTATAACTAGACCTTTCCATTTCAAAACAAGTCAGGAAACTGTTATTAAGATGTCCAAGTAACAGAGGAAAAAAAGGTAAGGTACAAAATTATTATACACAGTGATCAAATAAAAAATAGTCAAAATATTTCATTAGAAATATGTCAGATTTATATGTTTGCTATATAAATTTCCATTCATTTTACCATATTTAAACATTGAAAACAGCAATTTCTATGGAGTGTAACTTCTATTTTGATACATCCCTTCTAACTCTAATCAGAGACTCAATAATCTGTTACAAAAAATGCTTGTGGTTTTTTTTCTCTCAGTGAAGATCAGATTTGTAACAACTGAATAAGAACACTGAGGTTCGACAAAACAAGCCTAAAAAAATCACCAAAATGTTTCTCAGAAACCAAGGTTTACAGAATCAGGTTTTATAAGAATCGTGATGGCTCAAATGTTGGCAGGCACTGGAATATCTAATAAATAAAAGAGCATTCTAGCACTCTGTAAGTTAAAGCAACATCTGGACATAAGACGCCCAGATTTCTGTAGGGTTAGCAAAGCTTCCCAAAACCAGAGCAGCTCTAAATTTTATTTTTGGTTTTTTGGGTTTTTTTTCTTGGTTACAAGCATGAATATAACTAGAAATGGAAGATAGCATTTCTGTAGTTCACGGTAATTCTTGAGACTGTAGACTAAGGTCTATCTGAGTAACCGAGTAACCTATAGAGAACTTTGCAAAACTAGAAGAAACAAGGGCAAATTAAGAGAAAATGTTTGCCTCTAGCAGAGTGGAGGGAACTCTTCGTAGCTGACATGGTTGAGAAATTAAGGAACGTGAAATGGGGAAGTGACTTCCTTATGAAGTATGTTCATTAGTGTGTGCACTTAATCCCCAGATTATTCAATTTGCTGTTTAATTCATGAATTATACACAAGTAGAAAAACAGTGCCATTGTTAGCAGTGGTTATAGATTCGGCCTGTTAGAAGCTATGGGAGCTAAAATGCACAGAACAGAAAGAGGAGAGAATCAGTAGTGGCTCCCTAATCCATCATAAGAGCAGCAGCTGGCTATTGCAGTAGCTTCACATAACACAAACTAAGGCACGGGCAGCATATTAAGCACATGCTTAATAAGCCATGCTTATTAGCAAGATCACCGAAAACTACTTTTGTGAATATCTGGGATAGCAAATTCATTTCTCAGGGATTTTATCAGCAAGAACTACAATAAAAGCTAAAAAAATTCACCATAAACTCATTGTCACCTATCTTGGCAACAAGTCATTTTGATACAATTTAGCCAACAAAAACCAAAACAGGGATATAAATCATCCATGAAAAAGTTTGAAATCAAATTACTTATAAATAGGTGTGATAACATAAGATATTAAGAAAAGGACATCCTTATCCAATCCCAACTATCCAGCTGAGAAGATGGACACAGTATCTATTATAGGTTGTTTTTTCTCCAAAACAGGGCAGACCATCTGCCAAATTATGGTTTTCCTCTGAAGTCCAGTCAGTATTACATCAGCTGAAATTCATATCAAGTACATAATATTTTATATTTTTTAAAAAAAATTAAAATAGTAAGTTTACCGAAAAGGATTTGTTACAACCTTCTTATTCATCAGCATGTGTAACCTTAAACACTGCTTCTCTTTTAATGCATTTATGGTTGTGCTGCTTTGTCTTCAAAATCTTCTTTCCATTCAACAGTAATAAGCCAATGAACTCCCAAAATACTGAAGATTTTACAAAGGGAAGAGCCTTTTAACTCATTTGTTCTAAGTAAGAAAATTAATTAATTAGATCTCTAGTCAACCCTGGCAGCCCTAAATATTTCAGCAAGCGTTCGCACATGCAAGGTTTTGAAGGAGCAGGTCAGTAGTGTAACTGACACAAGTTACTTGAAAAGAGCACAACGCAGAAACATGTATTTATTCATGGAGCTACTGTGGGACATACCATAGGTGTTATATTCAAAGGGCTGCAGCCACTTCTACCTTGATATGGTTGCATGTAATTCTGATACAGCTGCATCCCATACTAAAACCAGAAAATAACATGGTTAGCATTTTAAATTAAAAACCTAAGCCAAGTAAGGTTTTTTCCCAGACGAAAAAGATAGCACATGCTTTTCTTTACCATTAAAAACCAGGGACGAAAACTGTTAGGCTAAGGAAATGTACGTCATCATTGTTGCTGCTGCCTTTATAAATGTACACTTTGAATTAAATACTACCCATGTAATATACCAACTGGCCTGTTCCTATTTTGTCACAAATAGTCACATTTTAAAAACATTACAGTTCTCTTCTTGTGTATTCTTGTCGCTTTGTCCAACATTACTCAGCAATCTCACTGAATTCAACACGGTTACACTGAAGCATATGCTTAATGTTAAATATTTTCAGGACTGAGGCATCATTCCATCCCTTACAATGATTCCAGGATTTGGTCTCTCTCTTCTTCTTGGGATGAAAAGAAAAAGCTTTCAAAGTACAAAATTGATACTGTTATTGCATGGGAACCTAAAATGATGTTACATCTCTACTTACAGCACCAAAATATCCCATAGCACACTTAAGCAAGAAGTCAACTCCACACAGAAAAATTACCTTGAGTAACCTAATTGCTGTCATCCAACAGGTCCTACTTTGTTCATCATCTGCACAGAGCTGTTTCAGGTCTCTGGTTCCTCCTGATTTGTTAGGCTAGAAGGCCACAGCACATTTTTTTAGCATTAAAGCATATCTTGAAGATAATACCTGTTGAAATAAAAGCCACTAATTCTCCTATTTTATAATACACAGCTGAATATTGCTTTCAAAGCCTTCAAGAAACTTAAGCTTACCTAAAAACTGTGGCTTGCTTTAATATGTATCAGAATAATAAGCTTGTACCTTAAAGCAGAATCCATAGTTTGTTGGTGCTCCAGAAGTCTTTTTGCCTGTTAAAGACATGTACATATCACTATTGCTGAATTCACAGAAAAACTGCAGATGCCTTGGCTCCTAAAAAGAAAAGTAATGTAATACAGTTAGACTACTTTTAGCCAGCCTCTCCAGATAAGAAACTTGGAAGAGTACAGTAGTTATCCTGTTCCAAAATACAGTCTTACAAACTGCAGTTTTAACCATGACATCATGAAATCTAAAAAGAGGCAACTCAGTATTCATTTCATAATGCAGAGGAAAAAAAAATCAAATCAGTTAGAGTTTATTCTTCCAGAGGGTAAAAAACCCCCAGACTATAAGTTACATAATTTCTGAGAAAACTTCAAATAAATTCAAGCAATAATAAAATTAGAGTAGGAGGCAAGTTTTGAGAGCAGTATGCATTCCAAACATCAAAACAAAATAAATTTTCATAAACTGAAAAACAACATACTGTTATAATTATTGCCCAGTACCATTTCTAACCATTATCTCTACCCACTAAGGTTAATTATGTCAAGGAAGCAAACAAAAGAAATTGCCAAAGGATACAAACCAGCTAAATGAAAACTCTGGCAGGTAATTACAGAAAATCCAAAACATGAATAAATATTGATTTGAGTAGTTTATGTAAAAGGTTTCTCAACTCCAATGTTAAACATGATAAGGCTTAAAGTACAACCATTAAAAATTTGAACTAGTATAGTGAAAAACTGTCCAGTTACCAATTTTGATAATCCCAAACTTATCCTGTAAAAATCCTTATATTATATAATTAATTACTATATCCACTTCTCTCGACATCTACGTATACTTCAGAAATTTAACTAGCATTTGAAAATTTGTTTTAACAGGGTACCCTTATGGGAAATATCAACCAGAATGAAGCAAACTTATCAGGCAAAAAGAAACTACAATTTCTAAGACACCTTCCCAGTTTTCTATCTACATATCTCTCTAGATATTATCTATAATGAATAGACTTTTTTTCATTTTTTATCACTATAATTTTAATTATTTGGTTATAAATTTTGGTTGTTATTATTACAACAAATGATAAATACATACATATTTGCTCTGACTTCACAGTTCTTGCTCTCTCTTTTTTTTCCTCCCTTACCTTAGATGTACCTTTAGTGGAAAAATAAAGGCCAGATCTTCTCAAAAGAAAGTACAATTTTTTCCATGATTTTTTCCCCTGCTCCTTTGCATGCAAATAACCATGAATCTCAGGATATGTGCTGGAGCTAAGGAACATCTGAAAGAAAGTATCAGACATTCATTTTTCTTTTCCTCTGAAACTAGCTTTGTGTTTCATAAACACTCAGACAGGACTAAGCGGAATAATTCCTGAAGACACTATCACACCACAGTAATTCAGTTATGATTGCATCTAATCCCATTAACAGTACCTCTGATTGAAGGCATGTAAGAATGTTACACAACTCCAAGGTATGCTAAGTAAGTTACATATTTATATGGAACCATATGGTTGAGATGAGAGCACTACTTCTGCAATATGTGAACTTCTAGAACTAAACCAGTGTAAAAAGTACTGATCCCATGCCTCAGACTCTATTTATATAAAACTGCTAATCACTGCTAACAACAGAAGAAAAAAATTATGTGCCCCCTCACCCACCATGTTACAAACCAGAGAAATTAACTGACCTGAGTTAAAATAATTCAGCAAACCACGAACTCTGAATTACAAAACCATGCAGCTCAGGCAGATATTAGCATTTTCAAAAGGAGGGAATAAAGGTCTCTGCACCTGAAAGATGCTTAAGGAGGAGCTTTAGTTGAACCAAAACCAGAGAGACTGGGCCAGTCCCCAAAACAGCTCCTGCCTCCACTCAAGATATTCAGAGACTTCTCTTCAGCCATTTCATCAGACATTGTCAGAGTGCAACACAGCTCTCATCTTGCTGAGGCTTAGACAGTTCTACTCAGCCTGCAAAAGTATCCACTAAAAGTGAGCATCCATTAACTTTACCCTAATTCCAAGTAATGTATTCACTTTTATCACTCTTCTTCCAATAACACTACTCAGAACTCTGACTCTAAACATATTAACCCAGAATTCTTCTATTTCCGTATATGTCACAGAATCTGTTATTACTGAGCTCCTCAAGGAACCTTGGCCCAGGACTGGTCTGTGGTATCATAAAGTCTGTCAAGGCTTATATAGAGGTATGGCACAAAGGATTTTTCTGGTTGATATCTGCATTTTTCATGGCTGATTTTTTCTCCTATCCACTTCTACTTCCAGAAAATCTTATTTGAGGAGTGAAACAACAGATTACAAGGCAAGAGATGGACTGGCCAGTACTGGACTCCAGCAGAATGAAAAAGTGAATGTGATTTTGGAAGCACATCAAGTTCTCTGGCTACTAAATAATACAGTCCAACCAAGATATACAAGGTTTCTCTGACTTTTATTATTTTCCTGCCTTGCAGTGAGATGCATGACTGTATCAGCTGCAGACCAACCTGGTGTGAATGCAGTGGAGCTGGTGTGAATGCACTAAAAGGAGCAGGGGAGTGCCCCAGCTCACCACCAGGACTGCATTTTGAGCAGCTTCACTGCCATTCACCTGAGCAGTTCGATTACAGTAAGCTTAGGTACATCTGTCTACACGTGCTGCTGGCACACAACTGTGTGCAAATGCAGTTTAAGCTATTTTAGCCACACTGAAGCAGATGGGTAGGTCTTGGTACATGTTCCAGCTGTTAATCTTCCCTTTTGCCATGTACTAACAGGTTCACTGGTGGGAAATATACAGGCTGAACTGAAAAAGTATAAAATCCATAAACAAAGTCAAATGAAAGCTTTAGGGAAATCTAAACAAGTCAATGTATGCAAAATAAAAAGAGCATCTTTTTAGGCTTTAATGTCTCTGCTGAAACTAAAAGGAGTGGTTGGCTTCCTGCCTGCACAAGTGTCATCTCCAGGATTTCTGCCATAAGAGCTTCAAACCAGAAATGCTGTCATGAAAAACACTTCTCTTACTCAGCAGACCTAAGTGGAGGGGCAATACAATGCTAAGCTTCGACAGTCATTGTTGTAGCCGTGCTATCAATTAAAATAAAGTAGCAGTAATGCTAGGAAAAAGACAATCTTAAATCCATCTTTTCCTTTCTAAGACAGCTGAGTACTGTGTGAGAAAATAGAACATGAACAAGCTGTAGTCAAAACCATTAACTGTCAGAAGGATGAGCAGTAAAAATATTTCAGAGTGAGAACTGAATGTCTGTAATAAATGCCAAAAATGAATGATAGTAGAAAAGAAAATTTCCTTGGGTTGTTTTTTGTTTCAGGTTGATTTTTGTCGGGGTTGTTTTGTTGCTGTTTTGTTTTGTTGGTTTTTTTTAAATGGAGGTACATACAAGTTTGTTATAGGAGAGCATGGATCCCTGTTTATGCAGATAAAAATAAGAAAATAAGAAAATAAGAAAAATCCTTAATACTAGAAGAAGAGGGGAGAGCTAAATGATAGTATGCTGCAGAAAGGGACTATTGATCACACAGTATGCAGAAATAAACTTGCACCCTTTTCCCCACACACTGAAATATACACCCTGATAAATAAAGTAGTGTCAAATGCCACATCTTTCAGATACTGATATAGAGAGCACTAAGGACTTGATCATTTGACTAGCTGTAAACCAACTAATTTAAAACCAATCTGAACATGAAACAAAACAAATGTGTCTTTTGTTGCAAAAAAAAAAAAAAAAACCAAAAACCACACCCTAAACAAATAAACAAAATATCAATCAGAAAGTGAAAAAACAACAGAATGAGAAAAACATTGCACTGTCTCAGATGAATATAATAAAGTGAAAAATGTAGAAATCCTGGATGTCACTGAATGTGCTAAAGATTAAGAGCTGCACTCCTAACTATAACACTTGTTTGTCTACATCTTCAACATTTTCAATGAAAGAATAGCTGCAGTAGCAGAAACAACAACATTTGCTAAGGAGGATGGTTCTTGAGCATTTATGCAGTGTTTTGGGGAGTTAAAGAAGCTATCATTATACTAAGATTTTGTGAATCATGTTGAATTTGATGACTGATTTCTTCAAAGATGTGATGACAGCTAGCCATGATCCAGACCAATACTACTGGGAATGAGCTGGATTTTTACCCTGAACCTGCTGAGAAATTTTGGGGACACCATGTAATTCTAGTGAAGAAATTGATTCTGAACCTCAGTATTGTCTCCTATAGACTTCAGTCCACCTGAGAGGTTTAGACTGGGAGGCCAACAAAACCTAGAGTGGAAGACAGAGTAAGGCAATGGGGAGATTAAAACAACATCCAGGAGACTGACAAGAGACTGAAATTCAGTGCAGGTCTGTTTCAGCCTGAAGTCTGGAATGGTAGTCAGGTGAGAAATTGGTTAGGGAAAGAGGGACTTGCTATGGCAGAAAGATTAAAGAAATGAAACCCTGGCTCTTAATAATGATCTTAAAATCTACATACTACGTTCATTTTTGACATATTTTAAAACATCCTATTTGCAAAAATAGCCTAAAGTAAGTTCCAAATCACTCAAACTGCCTACCACTAGACATGTACATACAGCATTGTATCTCAGAGCAGCTATACCCTGATCAATACAGTGACACATCTCTTTAGTAGGCTGAAGATCTTCAGGGCAGCAATTAAACCTCTCTCTTTGCTATACACAGACATTCAGTATATTCCCAACCTAGTACTTTTATTTAGCACATGTTAAATGGATAGGAGGCAGATGAACTTCTCTTTTGTTTTTGTGGCTCTGTTCTACAAAGGTGTTCTGATTCAAAATCATCAGTCAAAATAACTCACTCTTCAACTTTCAATGAGTTAAGAAAAACAGACCTTGAAAACATTTTACTTGCTTACAGCTCAATCCACAAAAGGATGTAAAAGTACCAGAAGTGATTTTTTCATCACTTGTAAGCACTGAATTATCAAACTAATGTTTCTTTTGATACTTAACCAAGCACATCACAAATAATAATGCAGCCCATTAACTTGTCTTACTGAAAGCTTCCAAGGAAATAGTGACTCACTGTAAACAATTTACCCAAAGTTTCTGCTGAAATGTGCACAATGGCTGCACAATCCACTAAGGTATTCTCTACTTTGTGCCTATAAAGTTTTATTTAATGAAATACAATTAAACTTTCAATGCAACACAAAATAGCAACAGAGGAGAGTTTGAAACATGTTTTCAAGCTACCAAAATGGTAAGTAACTAGATATGATTAGAATGATTCTTAATTTTACCTACCAGCTTTGCACATATTCTAGGTCTCACAATATTGGCTTAAAGAAGTTCTGCACAAGAATATATGGCAAAAAGTTCTCTTATAAAAGTCTTCATTATTTTAACTACTAAATTACATTTGTGAGCAAAAAATTTAAAGTTCTATTAACATAGGGGACAGAATTTTCTAAATTAAATGTTTATGCTAGACTGCAAAATCTGTGTTATGTAGGAGGTAAAAGGGAAACAATTTTCATTAGATTTGCAGCACTTTTGAAATCACAAAAAATTTATTTAGGTTTGTAGTAACTACTTACAGAATCTAGTGTGTGTCAAATTTAATTTGCAAATTTAATATTTGAGATAATCTTAACATCTTGATTAACATCCACTTTTAAAGGTATATAACTTTTTAATATGAAGGAATGCTTTGAGAATTAGTTACTTACAATGGTTTCCATTTCCTGGTGGATGCTAAGGTAGACTTTATAGTATAGATTTTTTTTTAAATTGTAATTTCTATGTTTCTTTGGCTTCTGCCCTAAATATCCGGTATTATTATGTTGCCTTTCGAATCATTCTTTATCCCCAAAACCCATACATAGGATTGCTGTCTTAAGACCAGTGGAAGTTCTTCTTCTATTATTTAATTTTTCTAATGACAAGCAAACAAGAGTGATGTGTATGTTTCCACCTTTATTACTCATTTTTCCCCTCTTTGAAAGTAAGACGATGATCCCTGATATGGTCATTCTGTATTATCATTTCATTATTCCCATTGTAAATTAGAATCTTGTGTCTGCTTAAAAGATGACTAACACTGAGTGACCTACCATAATTTTTTTTGAAGTCTACAGTAGCCTTCAAGCTAACAAATCATACTAGTCAGTCTAAATTTTCTACTCATTGAGTTTAACCATTTAACTCTTTTTTATATCCATTTGTATCATATCATCAGTTCTTTGGTATTCCACCATTGCCTGCTGCTAAGTTTACTAACTTATTTAAGGAAAAAGAGTCTTTCATCTGAAATACCCAATAAAGGTGTTTAATGTTTTCACTGTATTTTCTCTGTTTTGGTGCTTCTTGATTCTTAAAGGATGTCCAAGTTTCCAAGTGTGGACATATAATAGCTGCTTGGAAGGGACACATCATTTCATATCTCTTGAGTTAAAAAGTTATTAACCATGACTTGAATTATTCAAAACCTAGCAACAGATCCAACAGCAATAAGGAACTATGCTAACACAACACAGATAATGGATAATTCTGAGCTGTGCTGGTTCATCTTCACTCAAGGATTACATACCTGTAATATCCCAGAGTGGCTTAGAGCTGCATTGGTCTCACTCGGAAAAGATATCATATGATCTGGAAAAAAGCTCTGTAACAATAAGAACTTGCATCAAAATTCTGTAGAAGTGAATTTAAAACTTTCTCTTTTGTATGTACAATTAAAGTTCTCAGTGCAGTGCAAGACAATGAAGATTCCCTGATCCAACATTTTAAGCTTACCTTAATATCATATTGGCACATGCTATATCTTATTTGCTGAAAAACACAGAATTTTGAGAAAACATTGATAGTATCTGGAAGAGGGTTTCAGACACCAGTGCAAATCACATTGCAATATTTGGCCCCTTAGTTTTGTTTTTCTAGCAGTAATTTCTATTGCTGTTGACATACAAGACTTGCCTGGGGATTCAATATGCTACAAAGTAAGGAGGCTATACACCAACACGCTGAAAAGTGTATTGTTTTCTATTGTTTTCATTACACTAGAAACCCAGTAAAATATTTTGGAATAACTTCCACTAACACAGAAAAAGTTGTCTCAGGGTTTTTTAATCTTCTAATTTATGTATTATACAAATTAACAAAACAAATCTGACTACATCAACAGGGTTGGGTTAAAAGTCTACAATTAAAATGCCAGTTTCATTATCAAGCAAAGCTCAAGGGATAATTTATGGGACAGACCTGCAGCTGAGGTGTTCAATACAGTCATGCAGATATGAACCAGACAAGAGTTTGACCATCACAAATACTGTTTTCTCAAGGCCTGGACAAGTTTGAAGTTAATATTTCCTTGGCCACCCAATGTCCAGCAATTTCCATTTTTAATGAAATTCAACTGCTGGTAGTTGATAATTCATATTAACTCATTATGATAAAGCATTCTTGCTACAGCTGGGACCAGATCACCCAGAAGAATTGTGCTTAGCTATAGCTGCTAAAGCTCGTGTAGCTGCAGGTCTGCCACACTCCACAGCCAGTTCCACTCACTGGTTAAACAATACATAAACTTAATTTTTGGTGGCAACAGACAAAAACTGATGCATAGAAAGGCCGACCTGAATATGAGGAAGAATTTCTTTATGTGTGCATAATCACACACTGGAAGAGATTGCCAAGAAGTGTTGTGGAATCTCTCTCAATGGAGATATTCAAGAACCCTCTGGATGCAATCCTGTGCCATGTGCTCTGGGATGACTGCTTGAGCAGGGAGGTTGACCCATTCTGTGATTCCATGAAAGCCTCTTTACTAACTGCAGACCATCTCAAGCTAATTTTTTTTCCACTGGTATTGTGATATCTCCATATCTAGGACAAATCTATCATAATTTGTCCAGAGACACACAGGTCAATCAAACAAAAAAATTCCCAAAACTCTTATATATTTGTTATCTTTATGTTTATCTTTTTATCCTTTACACAGACAGATAATCTGAGCTCCCTTTCACTTTTTACCTTTTAAGCCCTCACACAATTCTGCTATTTCTCCTTTTTACATCTGAAACAAGCTGGTTTTATAAGAGACAGAATTAGGAGTTGTCCAAATACACCATGGAGCAACCAGATGGTAAGTTCCTTCCGCTGAGCCAGGACTGCTTCCATGGCCTTTGCCATTAGCCAAGGTCTGAATCAGCAGCATTAACCTTTGGCAACATCCCTGAGTTACAAGACATCTCTGCTCCCTTTCCATTCCTTATGTACACTAAGTTTGGCTTCACTTTCACTTACCCTTAATAGGTTATGGCTGCTCATGGCCTTTTGTGTCAGTTGTCATTTAGCTACAGCTGGGAGATGCTGCAATTGGGCAGTGCTGGGCCAGAACATTCAATTTTCACTTCAACAATAAAATCATCTTTGCTACAGGTGCCCCTCCTAACACTGCTTCATTTTATGTTATGTTGTCACTTGATGAAAAGTTCACTGAGTAGCAAAAAATTAAATTTTGTTTTACGTCCATGTGCAAATTTCAATACAATTAAACCCATTGCTGCTCCCATCACCCCCCAAAATAAAAAATGAACATGGATGTTTTACAACTGTAAGAAAGGTACCAGCCAACGATCACATGCACTACAATACATTCCTGTATTTCACACATTCCCTCTCGATTATTCCTTATGCTCCTGTTACACTAAAAAATTTAAACTCTGGCTATCTGTGTGCAACAAAGAAGACTGCTTTTTAGGACAGTAATTGCACCATTTCACAGATATAATGTTAGGACTTACCAGTGGATTTTTAAAAAACTCATACTTTGCATAATTTTTTCTAAAATACAGTTTGGTTTCTTCTTCCATTACCCAATTTGACTGGACTTCTATCACTAATTCATGGTCTTCTATAGCTCTTCCTATAAGAAAACAAAAAAAAATTTAAAAGGAAATGCAAAAGCAATTATCAAGCTTATGACTAGTAGAAGAAAAAAAACTCTCATAATCTACAGATAAAGTGGAGCAAAATTAAACTTCCACTGAATTTAACTCATTCTTCATTGAATTTAACCAATTCCTGAATCTAAAAAGAGAGAGAATAAGGATATTATAGGAAACTCCCATTTTGTAGCCAGACTAAATGAAGCAAATAAAACCATAAAGAAATTCAGAAAACAAAAAATTCCCATAAATAGTGAAAGGAACGTAAGCATTTTATAACCTTGTACAAGTTGTTCTACTCCAAAACACATTCTTCAGATGCAAGGGCAAAGAGACACTAAAGATCTGAAGCTCTTAGTTAAAAACAGAATTTTTTTCCTTTCAGTTTTATAGACAGAAAGTGCTCCTCTGAGATGACATTTAAAACACTTAAATGCTTGGCATTGTGACATTTAAGAAAACACCATTTCCTCAAGACTTACTTCCTGGTAGAAAAATATGACATTGTGCATCACCCCAAAGGATGGGTAAAGGTGCTGATATTTCTTTATTTTTCAGGTGTCACAGCAAAAAATATTTTATAACTGAGTAAACTTACTTTTTTGAAGGAACTGCAACACTGAGTGCCCTCCAAAAAACAGCCCTGTAATCGCATCCCTAAATGGTGACACGAAAGAGCTGCCCTTCAGTTTAGGTAGACCATTTTTGTCTTCCAACTAGACTGGAGAGTTTCTACCTCCATTTCTATCATCTCTTTATTACTGCTATCTCTAACATGAGATAACCTGCTACAGTCCACAACAGCCTCCTTAACTATGGAAAGTATTTATTGCACATGAAAGATTTCATATTGGAGTACACAATAAAACACATTTCAAAAAGCCTCTTCTCTAGCCACCCAGTGGGGAAAACTTTAAAATAAATAAAAAATAGAAAGACATTGCTCAGCACTATTGCACAGATAATGCTTTACGAGCCTTCCCAGACTTCACAGACTACCTGAAAGAATGCAGAGTGAAATCAAAATGTGACTGAAAGATACTGATGATGTGCCTGGCCAGGGCATCACCCTCTACTCAAAAGGGGAGCCCTAGAACATGTGTGTTCAGCTGCAGAAGCAAACAGAAAACTGTTTACAGTCAGCACAAAAAATTCTCAGTAGAAATGGAAAAATTTCCAGATGAAGATAGTACTTCCCTTACAAAGGAGAGCAGTTATGGATAACTGTTCTGTTTTCAGAGACTGTCCTGCTCAGGGGAATTGCAGTGGAAGTATGGGACTCCCAGCACCAAGGTATTAGCATCATCCAAATTTAGGCACACTTCAGCTGCTTTCAATGATCTTAGACACTGTGAAAACCATTCAAAAATGTATATGAATTCAATATGTTAGGATAAAAAGAACACATATCAGAAAGACACAGTTCTGAAATATATTGATTTATAGAGCTGCAAGAATGGCTGAACTTCAGATATTTGAAATAGAACCCCCACTACTCCAAACTTGGGAGGTGGGGAGGAAGGCTGAGCTTCTGGTGGACAAGGCAGCAGCAGTGGGCTGACTGCAGTGAGGACACAACCATCCTTAGTGCTCAGCAACAGAGCTCTGCACCGAAGGGCATACGTGTTTGTGAAAAAAGAGAGAGAAAGATAGAGACCACGAGTTTATGCTTTGCTTTAGGTGGGAGTTTTGTTGGGTTTTTTTCCTTTTTAAACCTTCACAGTAGATAACTCCACACAGCAATGAAGGCTCATTCCAGTGATGTAATTAATATCTGTCTTGATTAAAATCAGAACACTGTGCTCAGCTCTCTAAGATTCACGCAATTATATCTAATTCAGGAGTATTCAGAGAGCTGTTAGATTTTAAAGAAAATGTTCATTAATTGATGGATGAATTATTAATCCACATCCTCCTGGAGTTTACACAGACACACACATTTGCTCACAGCACTTCTCCTTTCAATAACAATTCACTTACCTTATGAGATGAAAAAGACTTTCCAAATTTCACTGGTAAAACACACAACAGTAACAAACAGAAAGCAATCCCCAACTAATTCATAATTTGAAAAATATTTGTTCAAGCTACTCTTCCAGTGCTTAAGAATCTACTTCAAGCAAGTCAAGATGAATATGTTAATTCTTTCTAACAAAACCAGATCTAAACCAGAATGGTAAAAATAACTCCATTATTGTTCAGTACTCTAAAAATACATAGGGGATATCTCAAATTGTTCCTTTCCTTGGCCAGTAATGTTGAATTGCCAACCTCAACGTCTAGGAAATTATTTTACTTTTAAAATGAAGCATTCACATTTTTCTAGGACTACACTGAAAGCAGCTGGGGCATATATAAAACTGCATGGTGAATAAAGGTCTTCAGCAATTTTGAGAATATCAGAATATTAGGAAAATCAGTTGCACAAATTATTTGATATTGAAATCTTCCAAGAAATCCTGCAGATTGAAGAAAACACCACTTGTCAAAAAGTGTACTGTGCAAATACAGAAAGCTGGAGAAACAGTGCCACTGTTGTTCTGGCATGCTTTCACAAAGGTGTCTTCTTCAATAGTTACTACACTACTTGAACACTAGCTACACTATAAAACACAGAAAACACTTCTACTGTTTGTATAGTACTGTTTTCTAAAGCCATTTTGCTACTTCTTCTACAGCAGTCATTTGCAGCCTCAACCCAGGTTTAACTTCGACCTTACTCTGAGCTGGAAGCATCTTACAGCTGATACATTTAGTGCAAAAGGTTACAAATATCTTTGAAATCTTACAAAGCAAGAAAAGATATTTGAAAAACGTTTGTGTCTGCCTTCCTAGGATAAAGAAGTATAAAAGGGCACAAAATAGTTTTAGCTTTTGTAGTTCATCCTTAAAATACAGCTCTTAAACATAATTGAGTCAGAGATGCACAGTCAAGTTTATTTTCACCAAATGCACAAGGCCAGATTCCCTAGATACATCCAGAGAAAGGGACTCTAACAACAGCTTTTAGCCACATTTAAATATCATGGCAGGGAGGGAGGGAGTGGCCAGGGAAAATGTTTGTGGGGGTGTTTGATTTTTGTTTGTGTTGTGTACATCTTTTTTTTAAAACAACAGTACTGGATTTACCAGGTACCAGTGCAGTCTCTTTTGAGAATTAAGAACTCCATGGAGTTTTCTGTGTATTTTAGAATGCAGGAAGACGTCCAGAACATCCTCTTTTTGAAGCCACACTTTGCACTAGCAGATGGAACTGCCCTTGAAGTTGCAGAAGTACTACCTTTTTTAGCTCTAGTACAGTGCCAAAGTTCAAGAATAACATGGAAATTTTGAGTGATGTGAAATTATAACCATATTTCTTTGGCATTTGTCTTCTAGTAGATTTTTTCTAACATAATTTCCTATCAAAAGCATACACAATACACTACTGAAACACAGTGCTGTAAAAGCAAGTAAGATTGTTTAACTTGAGATTCAGTTCAATATTACATTCCAGCAGTGGGCTTCTAAACTCCTCTCTTGCTAAGGAAAGTCTTCCCTGTATTCTGCATTCTTTACATCTCAGCAAACATCCTCTTTCTCCCTACAGTTAATTTGCCTTATATTTTTTTACACTGCAGAAGTACACCTATACACCTCAAAAAGGAATAGAGATCAGAAATTATATTTTGAAACAATAGATTACATATTTTGAACTGTATAATAGAAAAAGAGGAGTTTTACTGCACTAGAGGAACACTGATGATGCAAAAGGATTTCAGAACGTCTTGTTACCAGCAACTTAAAATACTACACATGGCATTGCTTCAACACAGTTCCCTGATCCTGTGTGGAAGTTTAGAGGAATGGTTTTGTTTTCCTTTTAAAGTAGTGCTGCCCCAGAGTTCACCATAAATCTAGCCAAACTGAATGTAGTGAAGGGAAATGCTGACAGCCCACTCTGATATTATTTCTGAAAACCATGTCCTATTGTAAAGATAAAATAGCACTGTGTAACCTCTTTCTATCCCTGATGTCAGATATTTCACTCAGGTGTGTTGGGAACAAACATGGTTTTATTTGCAATTAAAATAACCCTAGTCTTTCTACAGATAAGCAGGAAATACCACCCATAAGAGAGGAAGAACTGCCAGAGAAAAGCAAGATAGAGCAAGGGAGAATTTGCAGTAAGAACTCTAATGTTCGTGTCTTCCAAATCATTCTTACAGATGCAGATCAAGCAATGTGAAGCAAATGCACCATAAAAAAAATCTAGTTTATGCCTATGCTTTCAAAAATAATCAGAAGCAACAACTCCAAAAATAAAAAATTCAGACTTCCCATCATTTTGCTTCCAAGTCTTTCTGTTAGAATTGTACTTCCGTGTGAAAATGAAAACCAAACACCTAATTTACCATCATATCATTATATATTATTAGTCTTACCTAAACCTGTGTGGGTAAGTTGTTCAAAGAGAGTCCAGCTGTGGTCATCAACATAGTGATTCTTCAATATCAAGAGCTGACACACATCCCTGGCTGTTATATCACTTGGTACTTCCAAAGCTCTACTAGTATCATCTTCACTATACACTTTGATTACCTGCAATAAATAAAAAACCTTAAATAACTTTAAGTTTAATCTTTGCTTTGGTTACCCCATATATGTTGCTCTCTCAGCTTCATGACTGAGACAAGAACACACACACACAGAATGCAACATGAAAGATAGTCATTCCTCTCTAGTGCAATGGCATAATTGAGAACAGAACAGCCAAGCAAAGCATATTCCACTTCTAAATTTAGCTACTGGATATCCCTTGTCACAGGACACTGGACAGATTGGTGCATTAGCTTTAAAAAAAACAATAATGGAGAGATAAACAAATGCAGCGAAACTGTACATTCTTAAGTAAGCTGAAAAGAAACCACAGAGCATAAACGGTGAAACTCAAGAACTTCTGTGACTGCAGAACTGTAGAAAAAATTGATAAAGGAGTTAGTTCAAAGAATGGCAATCAGACTCAAGATGCTCACAGCTCTGTAGGCAATAAAACAGGAGATGTTACAGAGTGGCTTCAAATTTTGACAAGTAAGAACTGGAGTTCTTGCACACACATCCTCAGTTTAAAGGGTGTCCAAGATGCTTTTAACTGACAAAATACTCCTCCCAGTTTATTGAATTTATCCATATTCATGAGAATGAAAAGCTCTCCTGAAAATTTATGCACAAAACCTAAATACCATTGTAAACCCCTCATTAAACAGCAAGATACAAGTTCTCACTTTAAAGACAAACAAGCCTGTTACTGTCAGTCATTCTTAACAGCTGCCTTACCGAATACATGCTCATTTCAAGCATGTAATAAACAACCAGCGATGCATTGTGCCCGAACTTGTCAAGGCAGCTCCCTTTTTGATTTGTGCTGAAGTTGGTAAGGAAGTGAGCAAGGAACTCCAACTGTATCTCCTGCCACCTGTGTCTTGCCACCAACAGAAAAAAATCCAAAAATAATTTAAAAAATAGGTCCTTTCACTCATGTTTTCCAAACATCAGATCAAGGAAAAAGAACTCCATTTGTAAAACACAGTGATATTTTAAAGCACACTGATGGCCTTGCTTCCCTCCAAAAACCTATTTTTCTTGGTGGAACTAAAGAGATACAGTTTGGTTCTGAACTTTGGCCCTGTACATTAAATGAGCATGAAGTCCACAATAATTTGCTTTAATATTGCACCTAATAAATGTTGACAGGTCAAGAGTTCCACACAATATTCAACCACCCTTGCCACAACACCAATCTTCAGGATATGGCCAACATTAAATTCATGCTCCTGAAGTCCTGAAAAACCTCTCCCTACTCGACCACCTCAAAGCTGAGACTTTCAAGGGAAATAGGCAGACCTCAGAGAAAGAAGATCCAATGTTTCCACAGGCCTAAGCTGCAGCCCAATACTTCCATTTAATACAAAAGGTAAAAAGACCACATTGCTACTGAAGAATTCAATACTGCCAAAGCAGCCATGGGGGATGGCTGTGGTTGGTTTGGTAAGATGTCTGTGCTTCCACAGTGCTCCCTCTGCTAAGCAAGAGAGACCAGCAGCAATGCAGCCTGCTGGCAGCAGAGCCTGGTTCCACACACACGAAGTCCTGCTCCAGTCACAGAGAAATTATGTTTGGCCTTTCAAGACAAACCAGCATGAATTATTTAAATTCCTGCAATATTTACAATGATGCAAAGATGAAATCAAAAGATGTGTCTGGCAGGGTGCACTGTGAACGGGATGGAGGGCTGTAGGGGTGACTAGAGAAAACAGCATCCCATCACCTTAAAAGAGGTCCTACTCTGGGCAGCACTGAAGGTCACAGGTAGCTTCACTAGTCCGTCCAGCAAGTCTGTGTTAGGCTAAACCTAGAGGATTTTACAGGCTGAAATGCCAGAAAGGAGAGAGACAGTAAAGAAGGTGAAAGCAAAGGAAAGAATTGAAGCAACTTTCCAAGTACTGACAATTGCTCTAAGTCCCTTCCAGCTGAAATATTCTATTCTGTTTCCCAATATTCTCGCAATAAAGCCAGGGTGGGAATCCATGTGAGCATGCTGGCTAGGGACTCTATGGCACAGAGCAGCAACTGCAGCTTTCCCCAGGCACTCATCAAGTTCAATGATATGCTTATTTTACAGCAAGAGCACGTACAGCCCATGCTGAGGCTCTTGACGGATATTTTAACAGAAATTCTTTTTAAAAGGGTTAAGAGTCGCAGTGCAGATGACTTCATTCTTATTGCTAGAGAAACAGAAAAAGAGTTTTTAAAATGCTGGAGACAGCAATACGAGTCATGATAATGAGCTGCCTGTGGCCATTCAGCTCAGGGAGTGGGAAGCCTTGGAGGTGGCCTTGGACTACTGGAGCTCAGCTAAAGCAAAACAAAACAACACAGCAAAAAAACCAAGGAGAAAAAAACCCAGTTTATATTCTCTGTGAGTATTCTCACTCAGCTTTCTCAGTATAGGGAAATAAATCCTGCTCAAGTCTAGGACAACACATCACCCCAGCTCACAGCGATGATGGGGTACCTTATGAAACACAAATGCTGTGACCTTTTTCTCTTCCTTGCAAGGGATTCAGATGCAGCAGGAGACAAGAGTCACCTTGACTCCTGTCATAATAGACTCTCATCAACTTCTGTTACATATTTTTCTTAACAAATTGGTGTAAATCTCATCACTTAGAGTGATCTTTGAGGGTATTTTTAATTAGAAGTTGCTCAATATGCACTTGGTGCTTTGTTTGAAACAGTCTCCTGTAAGATTGCTTGGAATGGGAATGGATCAGATGAAAAAGGACAAATTCAAAATCCCATTTTTCCTTGGAATTATGCTGCAATACTTATCTCCCTAGAAGTAGAGGAGGTTTTGAGAATTAAATGGTGGCAGAGCTATGCTAAGGATGCATCTATGCTGCCTTCCTCCAGAAATGAGTAAGCTTGAGTTATCCCATTATTTTTATTAGTGGTTCTCACCATGTATTTGACTGGTCAGTCATCTCCACTTTCTTCCATTTTTTTTCCCCTGAAAAATTTGTCTGAGAAGTAGCACACAAGAAAAGAGCTGCTAATTGAGAACAAGCTCTCACTGCAGTTTTCATTACCCTACACTCTTAAACTTTGCTCCAAAGCAAGCTGTTTCACTTCCCTTAACTATACCTATTAGCAGGCAGAAAAAGTTGCCTCAGCAGCACTGAAATCTTCTTTCTGGTCTAGTTTACAAATACAAAGAGATTTTTTCTTCCCAAGGCTAATGTGTTGGTTTTGCATTTATTAACGTTTGGTGAGGAAAGGAAGACACCTACAGAAGTGATTTTTCTAAGAAAAACTGTGATTAAACCAGTCAGTGACTAGGTTTGAACGTTGACATCTGGTCAAGCCACTAGAAAGTTGATACGCCTCTGGGAATACACGTTAAAAATTGGGGAAAATCCTGGGAAGCTATCTTTCCTTCCAGCCTGGGAAGAGGTAAGCTGGCTCGACTCCCACCTTGCCGCAGGGCCCGGGCCCCTTCCCGGGAAGCCCGCAGGACCCCGGGTTGGGGTTGGGGCCGGACCCTTCCCGGGAAGCCCGCAGGACCCCGGGTTGGGGTTGGGGCCGGACCCTTCCCGGGAAGCCCGCAGGACCCCGGGTTGGGGTTGGGGCCGGGCCCTTCCCGGGAAGCCCGCAGGACCCCGGGTTGGGGTTGGGGCCGGGCCCTTCCCGGGAAGCCCGCAGGACCCCGGGTTGGGGTTGGGGCCGGGCCCTTCCCGGGAAGCCCGCAGGACCCCGGGTTGGGGTTGGGGCCGGACCCTTCCCGGGAAGCCCGCAGGACCCCGGGTTGGGGTTGGGGCCGGACCCTTCCCGGGAAGCCCGCAGGACCCCGGGTTGGGGCCGGGCCCGGCGGCTGCCGGGCAGGGGGAGGGCAGGAGACGCGGCCCTGTCTCGGCTGGATCGGACCCCCAGAAGCTGCCGGGCAGAGGAAGGGGGGGAAGTTCCAGCCACAGGCATGCTGCTGGTGAGATCCCAGCCGCTTTCCCCTCCCAGTGTGGCTTTTGAAGAATCCTCTACTATAAACAGCTCCAGCCACCGCTACCGAGACCCCTTGCCGAGGGAGTGGCCCCAGCCGCGCTAGAGATCGTACAGCTTGAGAGCAGGGGCGGCTCTGCACTGCCTGCCCAGAAGAAACCATCATGCCCTCTGCAGGCCTGGGCGGGAATAGTAGCTCTTTCCTTGCACAGGTGAAACTTGAAAACATTGAATCCTCTCTGAGTGAGAGAAAAGGACAGAGTGAAGACACGTGGAGAGACAACAAGATACCAAGGCCAGTGAAGGAGGAGTCAGGTCTTAGATGGAGGAGAACAAGAAGATGCCTGGTTTTCAGCTGAAATTCTTTTGTAAAGCCATGGTATTGAACTGTGATGTACTAGAATATCCCTTTAAGTGATGGGAGACTTGGATGGGGAGATGATGGATGTTCAAATTACAGATATGAGCAAAGGTATTTGTGTCAAAGTAAGTAAGTGTTGAAGCAGCTGTGATCTTATGAAAAGCTTGAACAGAGAGAGAGAGAGACGAGATGAAAATGAAGATCTGGCCCCAGGAAGAGAAGATTTTTATTCCTAGAGATAAAAATAATCTTAGAGAGAGATGAAGAGAACCTTTGCTTTTGAATCGTTCATCTTTAAAATAGTACCCCATGAGTTTACATGGCCCAAAATGCAGCTGTGGGAAGGCTGCATGATATGGGAGGGACTTCACAAATGCAAATTTCTGGGTGGCTGTAATTTGTGAGAATTGAAGCCATAAGAGAACTGTTCTTCTTGTGGAAAAGTTTCCATGGCAGACCAAAAGAGACTTCTCTCTCGGAGAGAACTGATGAATGACTATTTTACGGTGATAAACTGACCTGGGTTCCAAGTTTTGTCTCTATACCTTGACAGTGAGAAGGTAAAGAAAAGTTGTGGGGGAGGGGAGGTGTTTTGAAAGTTTTATTCTAATTCTTAATTATTTTTTCTCTCATAGTTTTGTTAATAAGCCCTTCTTCATACCTTTTCAAGTTTGAGCCTGCTTTGCTTTTTCTCCTAATCCTATCTCACAGCAAAAAAAGACTAAATAATTCTAGTTGGTACTCAAACCACTACTGTAATTGGTGCACTGGCCGGCAAAAGAAAATAGGTGAACTAAAACCACTACACGAATTGGTGCTTCCACCCAGTTTTGACCTGAAACCATCACAGCTGGAAAAAGAAGTACCTCAATAGCGTCTTTTTAAGTCACTAGAAGTAAGAAATAAGCAGCTCCAAGATCTTCCTATGAGAGGAAAACACCAAGCTGAGCATGACAAGCACTAATCATTTTCAATGTCTATGGGAGCAAGGAAGGAGGTACAGCATTCCTGCATGTTCTCTTTCAGTTTTTCAATATACTAAAAATCAGCCAAGATCCCAGAATTTTGTGCAATGTATCTTTATCCCTCCAAAAATCAGTTTTATAACAAATGTTGCTTCAAAATGAAATATATTATTGTTTATATTTCATTAATCAAATGAACTCAGAATGTAAAATAAATGCTGAAAAAAACAATCAAATATTTAACAAAAGAAAATAAAAAGAAGACCCAATTTTTTACACTAAAAAGCAACCAGAAGAAGAAAAACCCAGCAATTGTTTAAAAGAATAAGTAAAAGAGCACATAAGGTAAGCAGTGTGGGAGGAGGGAGGAGCAAGAGAAGCAAAGCTGGACTCTACTCCCCCAAGTCTTCTTCCCCACTCAACCATCATCTCCAATACAATAATTAAATAATGTGTTCATAGACTTTTAAGAGAGGGTGTCCAAGTCTGCTTCTTCAGAATCTTCATGCCATCTGTTTCGGAAGTTCCAATCTGCAGAAACAGCACAAACATATGCCCTGCACAGAGGAATTTAAAATTTCAAACCAAAGTCCTAAAGTGTGAAAAAAGCCAGGTAGAACTCACAGAAAAAGAACCACTAACACCCAAATTCCATATTTAGGTGCCTACACCAATATGACCTGACATTATATGATTCTTAATGCTTCTGTATAGCCATTGACACAGTGGGTAGTCAGCACTTCTAAAAAAAATCAGGCCACTTTTATTTATAAAGATAAAAGCACCTAACTTTAGCTTATGATTTCTAAAATTATTCCCTCCTCTCCCCAAATAAAACACTGCATATTTTTGCACTCAGATTATAATTTCAGTCACATTTTTGTTAAATGTAGAGTTATTGTATGCAAAACCAGGCTTTGAAAAGTCTTACACTCCAGGGCGCCATACTTCTCCTGAAATGCTGGCCTGATTCTCTGCTAACCCCTCTCTTTAGTGTTAAAATCAGGCTATTTGCCTGCAGCATTTTTTCTCCAACTCCCAACCCTGCTGCATGCTAGACAAAATTTTTTGCTTATTGATATTGGCAAAGGGTAGAGGAATTTGGAGAGCATTTTAACTACAATGGAGGCACTTGGAAACATCTAGAATTTTGAACTGGTTTACGACTTACAGCAAGTCTGTCTTAGTTTAAGTGAGAATCAGCAAAACTCTGGACTCATAAAAATATTTAAGAGGTTAAGTCACAACTGTTATTAGAAACAAACAGCATGTTAGTAAAGTTTACTGTCTTCTTTATCAGCTGTGAATGCAAGACCTTCCCTTTAAATATCCCAGTCTACAGTTAAAATGTCAGCTTCCAATATTTCCTCCAAAGAGAAGATTTCCAGGCCCAAAGGATTTGTACAGTTACCAGAAATCTACATCTGTCATTAAAACAAGGTGCATGCAATGTCTAACTGTACACGTCTTCTCATTTGGAACACAGTATAGCTTCAAGAGGCAGAAGGAACACTGTTCCTGTATTCTGTCTTGCAATGAAACCAAAGCACAAAGAAGGAATAGTAAAGTCTAGAAAAATTGTCTATCTTTCCTTCCACAACCTAGAAAAATCTCATACTTTTTCCATAATTTAACCTTTTTTAAAATGACATTTCAAAGAGCAAAAATAATCTTCATTTCCAGCCTTTATTCCAATATAAGAGGATGGACAAGGTCAGTTTCTCTAATAATTAATAATTTTTTTGCCTCAAAACATAAAGAATTCTTTTAGACCTAAATATTCTTTTAGAAAGTATTAAAAAACTCATTAAATTTCATGTTAACAGTATGCATATATTATCAATTAAAACAATTTCTACTTATTTTCTGTCATAATCTTCAGTGGCACTATATTTACTATGGCACCATGGCAACTGTCCGTATTATGCAGCCCAAAGGGTCACTCCCCTCCTTCAGACTCCTGGTACAAACTCCATGCCCTACCTAATCCGATCACCCATGACCATCCCAGGAATGAAAAAATTACACCAAAAATAGTAAATGAATTGCAATGCAAAGAAGTAGCAAAAAATACTTTATATTACCTATAGGCAAAAAGGTCCAATTCTTACTTTTAAAAGACATACTTGCCACCTGACTTTGGGCAAGTCAGCATTAGTCCCTCAGTTTCACTTTTTACAACATGGGGCAGGGGAAGTGAAATCCGTTTCTGTACAGCAAGGTAACAGGTTGAGCTCATTAAGATTGGTAAAGCACTTATACCTCCTCACATGACTGCTCCTTTAGATGTGTAAATACGTTGTATTATAAAAAGGGAGGTTAAATTATGCAGATCTCCAAACTGTAATAGGCTATGCATAAAAATATACCAGCAAAGTTCTTTCAAACAAAGGTTATAACAATCATATCACGATACTGGAAGAAAAAATGGCAGAATGAGGACAATATGACATGCAATCATGGCAAAGACAACGTAAAACTGAAGAGAAACAGAGTTTGAAAGACACAATAGGAAAGTTAAAATACAAATATAATTATTTAATCCTGAATTTGATACATTCAATTGTACAATATTGGTCAACAGAAACAAAATATAGTTATAAATAATAATAAAATAGTTACAGAAGATTTCATTTCCCTGTATAAAACTGAACAAAAAGGCACAGTCTAGAGAAAGCCACTGCCACTCATAGTACAACTACTTTTAGAGCAGAAAGTGAGATTTTTGTAAACTACACGATAATTAGATGACACTTGGCCCAAAATATTACAATAATTGAAGAATTAAATAGCAACAGCAACACTGTGAAGTTCAACATCCTGTAAGCAGGAATGGCAGTAATAAACAGATTAAAAGTGAAAGACTTTTCACCACAAATAGTCGTTACCACAAAGGACCAAACAGGAGTGAGAAATACAAAGGGATCTACAGAAGTAAAACCCACAATAAACTCCTTAAAAAGAATGCATATTATTTATAAGGAAAGGTAGGGGTGGATCAAACCATTTATTTAAATAGAGAGTCTCAAGTTAATCTACCTTACCAAATTTTTTTTCAAACTATGGAGATTCCAAACAAAGCCAGTGAAAGATACTTCAAATACAACTGTTAAGATGTGTGTAAATAACTACAGAGCTGTGAGGAAATCTAAACATTATCAGCAAAAATTTCAGATAATACACTTCTATGGAACAGCAGAAATGAAAGAAAATTAGAAGACTTGCCAAATGATTAAGCTGTCAAAGGAGCACTTACAAAGATAAACACACCACAGAGAAGCTAAATCATTTATTTGCATTAATTATTCACAAGGGCTATGGAAGAATAGGTTCCCAGATCTAGTCATCACCGGTGAAATAAAATTGTCAGTTTAAATGGAGGGAACACTGGTAATAAAATGGCAAATAGTTAACAGGAGAAGAGACTTAAATGGCAAACCTCAGCCTATCCTAGCACCAGTAGAAATGGAGACTTAGGCTCCATCTATCACTTCATCTGATGTGCACTGAGTATAAAGTTCTGCTCAGACCTGAAAAAGTGGAAAAGCCCAAGGGCTGTTGCAGCAGATTAACTTTGGGGTACTACTTTGTAAATCCGTGAGTCACCAGTGCCTATCACCAGGCAGCTAAGAAAAAAATCTACTAATATTACCTAAATCTGTCTATTCCTAGAAGAAAACCTACTCTTAAATGTATGAGAACTTTTCTCCATCTTGTTCATAGCAATTCTTAGAGTGATTTAGAGTAATCATCATAATTCTGAAAAATCTCAGTGGAGTAATACAGTTTACACTGACTAGTATCAATAACTTTTCCCAAGTCCTTCAAAGAGGAGCTATAATGAAAATTAAACATTTATGAAAAAAGAGACTACAAAATAAAGATAAACTTGGAATGCACAGATCATTTTTACAATAGTCAAGTAATTTCAGGCTCTTACTCGTATTAACCCTTAAATCAGAATGGAAGAACCATGTCTTACTAGCCACGATAAAAGTAAGTCTTAGATATTTTTCAGTAAAATATTATTAATACTAACTTTATACATTAACACCTGACACAAGGCTATTTGCAAAACTTCTTGGCGCTGGGAAAGGTAAACGGCTCCCTATTCCTGTCTTCTTAAGATTACCACATAAGGAGAGCTAATCCAACATAGGTCCCTTCTCAACTCCAGTGCACACTATGCTTGGCTTTTCAGTTAATCTAAACCCAATATATGGATGATCAGGAAAGCAAGAGCATTTTACCTTCCTAGCCACTAAAAATAAATTAATTAATGGTGATATTTCCATGAAATTTGGGTAAAATTCTTTATACAAGGGAAAGTAATTTCAAAACTCACCTGAGACTATAATGTAATCCAAACACTGAGTAAGTGTACACAGGTTATTCTCCCTTATGCCAAGCATCACCACTTCTTAGTGCTGGAATCACAATGCTTTTTCATAGAGCTCATATTCAGCTCATACAGTCCACCCAACACAGCTTAGTTGTTTAGCTAAATGTACATGCTTTATGACTCATTATTTTCACTCAGAGCTACCTTATAATTTCTCATGAAATCCACAGAAGATTGCTAAAATAATCAGCAAGGTACAAAAATCCCCTTGGTAATGGCTAAGCGTTTTTGCACTCAAACCAAGCTGTTTTCTGATAAAGGTTCAAAATCCTTATTTGACTTAAAGAGATGAATATTCAGACCAAACTTGATTATTCAGGTTAATAAAAGTGTACATTCACATGAACTTTTCTTCATGAAAAGTTAATTTAGTGGAGGTGATCAGCTTACTTGCCTTATTAGTCAACTTACAATATTACTATCTTCAGTCCTTTGTTTCCACACTGCCTGCTAAGTTTTAGCTTTAAATAGTTTTTATATATTTAATAGTAATATGCAGGTTTACCTTTTATTACATACAAGAGCAATATTTAGAATGAACTTACCATAGACAGACGGAAAAATAACCCAGTTGGACTAACTGGACTAAAAAGGAAAAACTTAACAATCGCACTGGAGGATTCAATGGATCTGACTTAAGAACGCACTTTATGATTTAATTTTTTTAAAAAAGGTTTGTCAAATAGAAAATGAACAGAAAATGAGAAAAGTTACAAGTGCACCAGTGTTTTTATCCCCCAGCCTAGAAATATTGCAGAAATTATCCATATACTACTCTACTTTCCAAAGGAGTCATGTCTGAAGACAGAGGAAGAAAGGAATTTAAATACGAAGCCACTAAAATATATTTCTGGGTTTTTGTTTTCTGTGTACTATGAAGATGAGGGCAAAATGTTATCAGCCTCATGTTTGTATAGCTTGTCCCTATTTATGTCAAGGCACTAACATTATTTAAATGAGGCTTTCTGTATTTAATAGTGCAGTTTGTCCAACATATCCTTCGCTTGTCAGAGATAAATAGAATGCTGTGTTCCAGCACAAGAGAAAGCAAATCTGTTACTGCCGTGTTCTGGCTGCAGTCTATGTTTCTGAAGAGATATCAGCTATAAAAAGAAGTACCTATTGTTTCTACCAGGTTTTTCACACCATGTTGCTGGTTTCTCAGTAGAGCAGATCTCTTGCAAAGCTGAGAAAGACCAAGTCTCTGAATAACACTGTTAAGAGACCAATTAGCTTCCTACTTCCTTTGCAGCAGTCCTGAAATAGATTTTTAAAAAAGAAAAAAAGAAAAAAAAGGATAAAAGATTTTTCTTTAAACTCTCTTTCACTTTGGCCATTTTAAACAGAAGTTTTGGCTTGAACTGTAACACAGCTTCAAAGAGAAGAATGCCTTTAAAATCAACTATATGAACTCTGTAGTCCCCTGAAGGTCACTAGAGGAGAAAATAATGTAGACTCCAAGACAAAGCAAAGTTTAGATTTTTAGATAAAGAAGATACAGTTTGTAAATTTTCTCTGTATTTCTGGAGTGGTACAAGGAATGTCCAGAGCAAATATGACAAAGGCCACATAGAGTAACCCACTGTAATAAATGGTTGTTTTACAATGCTGAAATACTTTACTTTTGGTATATGACAAAACAACTTGCTTTGCTGGGTCAGCCTATAACACCCTTCCAGTCCGGTACTGTGATCTCTGGGCTTCTGTTTCTAGTCATCAGTGGAATATAAGAGCAGGGTTTAACTGTTGTAGGACAGGTATTCTGAGAGAATATTTTATTTCTCAGCACTTCTGAACCATTTTTTTTAATTCACATAGCATTGTTCCCTCTGGCCAAAGCATAAAATCCAAATAAAACATAAATCCTGCAGTAAAGCTAGTAAGTCTACTAAAACCATGTAAAACCTTCAACTACACATTGTTGTGTTATTACAGATTTGTCAGTAGGTTTTCTTGGCAAATCCAAACCCCTAAAGAAACAGAAAAAAAGATGAGGGGCATCTGGGCATGGAAATCAACCCCTGTAACTGTTGGAGAAAGTGTAATACTCAGCGCAGCAGACTAAAACAAGTGAATGGAGTGAAATAGGATGATAAGTGAGTGATGTAGTTAAAAGGGGGTGATAATTTCAGAAATTTAGCCTATTTTGATAACGTTTACCTCTAATCATTTATTCTTAAATGAAAATGAGATACATAGACTGAGCAGCCTTCAGTCATACAGGAAAACTGAGAAGCCAGCAGCACATTTCCCATCTCTGCGCTTGTTGTGATATCCTACATTCAGAGGTCTGCTGGGTTGTCTGGCTGCTGCTTCGCTTGCCCACACATAAGCCATGTTCATATTACCATAAATATATGCATTTTATTTCTGTTATGATCATCCTACAAGTCTTGTCAAACAAGATACCCAAAAAGACGGTGACAGACACCAATCCAACAAATTACAATCAACAGGACCAAAGTAAAAATGACAACATTGAAGGCTTGCATATACAGCTGATGGGTATGATGAGCTATTGAAGCCTAGCTTTCAGGCAAGGCTGAAAGCAAGACAAGCTGAGGGCTCCAACTGCTATTCAGTCTAGATATCATTTAATTGCTAACCTCTTGGAGAACAGGATTGACTAGCTCAGAAAAGCAGTCCAAGTGGTCTAAAAAAAAGCACAACACTATGTTACGGCAAAGGTTGTCAGCAGAAATGATACAATAGGCAACTAGAGTGATGAAAGGCTGTGAAGAAATCAGAATACACTAAAGAATAGTGGCCGGGGGGGGAGGGATTCTAGCAGAAAATAAAGGAAAAGCATTAAGGGTGTCAACTGAACACCTCTTCCCAGGTCTTGGTCCCTCGTATGAATTTTAGTGGTGCCAAACAAAAAAGGTATTGGCAAAAACACCAATTGCAAGAAGTTGCAACTGCAGGGATGTGCAAAGCATGGGAAAGAAAGGAATCAAAGATGTCTCTCAAAGTTATCATTTTTGATGCTCAAGCATGAGTTTTGGTGAAGATATTGGTCAGCAGTTCAAGACAGCCATTGGGATCTGCCAGAAAAAGGAGATGAAATACAAGAACCGTGATGAAATACGAGATACACACCAATCAACTCTGGATGAAGAAGGTGGATGTGTATTCCTGGAAAACGTAACTAAAAGTTTGACTCGCCTTACTTTGTACTTGTCCCAAGGCACTCATTATAAACTGTACTGCAGCAGAGTAAATCTGTTCTTATGTAACTGCTTTAAACTGTGAAAAACTGGTTGCCTTGAAATAATGTAAACATAAATAAATTATTGAAAGCAATGAATACAGACAACTTCAAAAGAGAAATTTTAGGAAGTTTCACTACCAACGTAAGAGATTTAGATAGACTGGAACTGGGCTAAAATTTCCAGTGTTACCAAAGAATTATATCAGTTGAGGCATTTTGATCTGTGGTGGGTTGATTTTGTCTAGACACCTGGTGCCCACCAAAGCCACTCTATCAGTTTCCTCCTCAGCTGGACAGAGGAGAGAAAATATAACAAAAAACTTGTGGGTCAAAATAAGGATGGGGAGAGCTCACTCACTACCATCACAGGCAAAACAGACTCAACTTGGGGAAACCAGTTTTATTATCAATCAAGCCACAAAAAGACAATGACAAATAAAACTAAATCTTAAAACACCTTTCCCCACCCCTCCCATCTCCCAAAGCTCAACTTCACTCCCAATTTTCTCTACTTCCTCCCTGCCAGTGGTGCAGCAAGACAAGGAACACAGGTTGCAGTTAATACCTCACACTTTGTTTCTGCTGGTCCTGCCTCCTCAGGGGAAGGACTCCTCATACTCTCCACTTGCTCCAGCATGGGCTCTTCTCACAGGTCCACAGGTCCCGCCAGAGCTTGTGCATTGTTGGCTTTCCACAGGCGTCACAGCCTTCCTCAGGCATCACTTGCTGTGGGCGGGGGCCTCCAGGGATCTGCAGGTGGGTCTCCGCAGTCCCATGGTCCCACACAGGGACAGCTGTCTCACCATGTCGGCACCACAGGCTGCAGGGAATCTCTGCTCCAGTGCCTGGGGCACCTCCTCCCTGTCCTCCACTGACCATGGTGTCTGCAGGGCTGTTCCTCTCACATGTTCTCTCTCTTTCTTCTGCCACAGCTGCACAGTAACCTTTTTTCCATTCTTAAATATGTTATCTCAGAGTCATTACAACTGTAGATGATCGGTTCAGCCTTGGAGCCAGCTAGTATTGCCTCTATTGGATGTATAGGGAACTTTCTAGAAGCTTCTCACAGAAGCCACCCATGTAGAGCCCCCCTCCCCATTACCAAAACCTTGCCATGCAAACCAAACACATGATCAAAAAGTCCGAACTTCTTTAGCTCCTTAAGGCGGCTGTTGTTTTGTTGGGCTGGTCTTGCCTCTGTTCCTGACCAACAGGCAGAAAAACAAGGAGTGAGGGAGAATGGGGCATGGGCAGTACCTATAGTAACTGCTTGAAAATGAGGAAGAAAGCATGTCTAAATATGAATAATTCCTTGATTCAATGTGATGAGTTTTCTTTGCATTCACTGATATAGTTTCAGTTTATCAAAAGTAAAGAAAATTTTCTAATTTTTCAAGTACTTGTTTATGCATGTTGAAAGTAACATGTAACAGACATATAAGTAAGGGAAATTTGATCTTTTGCATAAGAATCACACCAACACCTTGTGTGCTGCTTGTTGAGTTTCTCCCTTCCCATATAGCAATGCAGCATAATCAGTATGGGGTTTACTTTAGCAGAAATAGCTATTCAGCAGTAGCTCTTGATATATTTCAAGGCCAGAAAACACAGTTGGAAGGTCAAGTTCTGACTTCTTGAAGCCTAATTTATTCAAGAGGAGACTAAAGTACTAGAGCTAGAAAATGGCCAAGCACTTTCTTCAATTGATGAAAAAACTGGTTTTTTTCCCAAAGGATTTCTGCCCACAGAAGAGGATTATGAGCAGAGTAGGGCACTAAACACTGCCAATTTCCTTGGTTACTGTATGAAGAATGTTAGATGTTCAAAGAAAGCAAGAAGAAACTGAAAAAAACCATATCAAAGATCTGTTCAAGAACTGAAAACAGAGAGGAGACAAAGTGCAATGTTAATTGTTCCACTAAACCTTGTCAAACTATACAAAGGACAAGTAATGGCCAAGTGCATTAAACCACTGAGATTTTAAAAAGACTTTTAAAAAGCTCTGTGCACTTACTACTCACCCTCTCATGGGCACATATATACATTCATCTCTATCTACCCTTCATGGCAACTATTCAGCATAGTGTTTTACATTTTAAATTTCAAGACCACTGATGATTTTGTGTACAAAATACTCTGGAAAATATGATTGCTTGTAGAGACTGGAACCCCAAAGGATAGAAATAAACTCCCTTTGCATGCCCGCACCTGAACCATAGGAACTACTAAAGTTAGTCCCATTTTGATTTCACTTATACAGGTGGGATCATTTTTGTATACAATAAAAAGAGTAGGAAGTTTTACTGGTTTCATGCTAGTCAAAGCAGGAACTATGACTGGTCAACCAATATATGATGGCTATACCAGAATCCACTTTTAGGTGCCTGCTTGAGTATAAGGAGTAAATATTCAGTGCAAAAATTGATCTAAAAATTCTTTTCAATAATAGTTTCAGATCTAGATTTATTTGGCCTACATCATAAGGAAGGGGATGAGTGCTGTAATACCTTCCCTGGAGGAGGCTCTGTCAGTATCTCTCTCCTAAACCATCCCTGGACCTAACCAGAGTTCTTCCACAATGACAGAAAATGCTGGTCTGCCACCCTCCTTCTTCCCTATCATCCATCATTGAATCACTAGCCTCTCTTCATCATCTGTTACAAGCAGGTAACTTAGTATCTGCCAGTACTGTACAACAGAAGACTGAATTTTCAGCAGTTCATCCTTTCAGAGCTAACATGAAAGTTGCATGCTCTCTCAAACAAGGATCTGAGGTAAATACTTGTAAAGTTAGTTTCACAAAGCTATGTATTAGAAGAAAGCAGGAATTCCAGATCTCCTCAAACAAACTGTAGCTATCCTAGCACATGTTAGGTACACAAAGGTGGCAAGACCTTTCTGCAAGCCTACATACTAGCTTGGCCTTCTAACAATCTTAAACTTCTTTCAAAAAACACACTACAATTCTTCTGAATTCAGAAAATTAAAGAAAGAAAATATTCCATTTTGAATAAAGACTTTAAATTCAAAAATTTCACCTCAATCACCACAGTTTTTCTGACCACTGCCGCTTAAGCCTTTAAAAGCCTTTAAAGCCCATTCAAGTCCATCTCCCAATCTCTCCATCTCTAATAAACATCTCAGCTTCTTCAAAACTTTGCAGGATGCTGCCCTTATATTACTGTATTATAGAACAAAGAATCCTAGAAAAGCTTGGGTTGGAAGGGACCTTCAAGATCATCTGGTTCCAATCCCCCTGCCATGGGCAGGCACACCTCCTAGCAGACCAGATTGTTCAAAGCCCCATCCAACCTGGTCTTGGATTATATTGCTTATAACTGTATTTCTTTGATTTCTATTACTGTATGAAAGACAAAAAGGGCACTGGTATTGTTTCCGTATTTTTAAATTACTGTTTTTCAAACTGTCCTTATGAAGAGATGTTTCATACATGAATGCTTGGTCTGCATCCAGTAATTTTATAAAAGGTATCCATTTAATGACACCATTATCATGTCACTTAAAGTGTCTTATGTAAAATTCCTGGATTAGCACATTGGCCTTTCATCTCAGGGATCCAAACACAAAACTGAAAAATTACTTTCATGCTCTTAGCCTTGCAGACAGACATTAATAATTCTCAGTACAATTTGGCTTAAGTGGCCATTTTTCCTTGGGGGAGGGGTAAGTCTTGATTAAAGCAGCATGTGATTTTGGGCCGGAAAAATAGACGGAATAAAGATGCAAAAAGCATCTTGAAATTTGCATGCTTACACCAGTCCTAGATTTGAGCAATCTAAAATCACATCTTCATTTTCTGATCAATATTTGTTCCATTTAAAAGACACTACACAATCTCTTCAAGAATTGCTGGAAATTATTCAGCTGCAATACATATTGACTATGTACACAATGCTTTTCAACATCATCTGACCTAGTGTGGTACGAAGTTCTCAGCTGTTGTGGAAAAAAACTACAAGTCTCTGTTTATATACCTTGTATACAACCAGGTGCCTAAGTCTTCTACTTACCATGCAACAAATCTAATAGAGTTGTGAGTGTTTATATTGAAGAAATGCTTGGTCTTTGACTGTAAAACAATGTTCTGACTGCATTATAACCTTTCAAATCTAATTTTTTAAATTAGATTTTTAGAGGAGTATGAAGTTACTCATACAAAAGATAAAAAACATTTACTCTGAGTTGGATTAAGTATATGTTTAGTCTATACATACTACAAATCTAGTTGTGATAGCACTCAATATACATAATTGCCTATGCTCATTAAGTATGTAATTTTCCCATCTGTGTTACAAGACCACTTTAAGTCAAAGGTTCTAATGTCCATGAGAAACATGAACAAATTTACAACATATTGTCACCCCTTAGCAGCATGGCTCTTTCCTGCCTACCTTCCTACCTTCCCTTCCTCCAGTATTCTAGTTCTAGAAATTCAGGTATTTCTACAGAAATAACAAAGCCCCTTCTGTAGAGAGAAAAGATACTTTCAGAAGGAATTCTACATGCATAGGTACAACCATCACAAGCTTTACCAAGCCTATTAAATTTGACACGCAATGAAACCTCAGTGAGGACACATGCCTTCAAGTATTTTTTGAAACAGTATGCAACCCAATAGCTACCTACCTAAGGGAACCTATGCTGCTTCCTCCTACTGCTTCCATTAATTTAATTTTGGGCTTACAAAGAGCATAGATAAAGAGAAGTAAAACCAATAACTGTTGGCAGCTAATTTGATAACAGCATAAAAAAAAAAAAAGAGAGAGAACGTGCAGAAAATTATCTTACTGTGAATTTGTCAAAAAACTCTTGTATTTTCTCGGAGAATGATTATCTTCCAACATCAAAAAAAGAAAAATCAATCCATTGAAATATACACTAGAGTTAAAACTGAGTTTCCCAGCCTTCTGAATCCTAGATTGAGCAAAGTTACACCTCCCTCCTCCCACACAGCACCAACTACTGGTGTGTGCATACCAGAGGAGCCTAACACAACTACACGCTGCAAGAACAAAGACCTTCCTCTCCTAACATACAATTAACAAAACCCAGACAAAAATAAATTAACTATGACAACTGAAGATTTGAGTTCTGAAGGGGTATTAGGGGGTGGAAGAGAGGACTGGGAGGTGACCACAAGATTGAGAGGATGAGAGCTGAGAAGCTAAACTACAATTTTTAAAGGAGTATTTTTGAGAACTTGCAAATTAGAGATATTGCAAATTGTTAGGTAACACCGTGTAAGTACTCATCTTGCATGTTATCTAAATATACCAGAAAAAAAGTATAGTATCATGCTAGTAAGACAGCAGCATAATCGAATCTGTACCCACCAATCCCAGTAAAACTGGATGTTCACAGACACCCCTTCAACTCAAACAATGAAACAATATAAATGAATACTATATATCCCAAATCAATAAAAGTTATGTGTTTATATATTCTTTAGACCCACAGGACTAATGCCATAAATAGATGCTGCATTCCACGTAAACTGCTCATGAGAACCATTTAATACTGTAGTAATACTTCAGTGAAATTTCATTTTTCACAGTGCTGGTACATTAAAAGCCACTGAGTAACAGAAGAGTCTATTAACAATGAGTCAAGCACATTATACAGCAATGAGGTTTTGAAAAATATCTACACATTTACAAAATAAATCGAACTAATTATTAACTTATAGGTTGTTTGAAATAACTTCTCATAAGTTAATATATCTGGCTCAGCAGAGAGTCATATTTCTGCACTTCATTTCTGTGTGTATTTTTAACTTCACAGATACCCCCAAAGCATTGAGTTACACTAGGCAATCCTAGTGCAAATAGATGTAATCATTTTACACTGCTTACAAATGCTTCATAAAAAGCATTTTGCTTTTTATTGAGATAAAAAAAAAAAAAAAGGCAAGCTACAGTAGCTATGGAAAAACACTGTACAGTGTCACCCTGGTTCCCAAAATACATGATGGTCCATCCACTATTAAGGCATTAGCCAGAAAAGGTCAGGAAAAAGCATGTGGTGTTTAAGGCTGATGCAAAATCTATGGAAGCAGACTCCAGTAATCCTCTGTTAGGAACAGTATTGTAGCCTTCAACCGAGGCATATTTTAATGCAATCGTGACACTTTAAAAACTATATTAATCGGTTAGAAAAATAATTTCCTGCATGAAGTACAAAACTATAGTAACAGAGAAAAGAGCACCAGTGAAAAAAATTCAATTATGGACACATACATATTTTTAAGCGAACATATTTCAAATAATGAAATCAAAAATTTCTACATTTATCAGAAAAGAAAAATTATTAATACACTAAAGAAATTTTAAAATAAGTGGAAAAGTAAATATAGCCATGTTTAAACATTGCTATCAACCGATACTAATGCCAGAATTAAAAGACTGATTTAAATGCCATACCCTTTTGTGCAGATTTATTGGCATAACTGCAGGCAATGTTACTCTTCTGGAAGATAAACTCATGTCTGCTTTTCACAGAACTTGCCAACCTTCATCCAGGTGATAACACGAAGCAGAACAAAGTAGTTAGCAATATTTCTTGAAACCTAATTCCTCATAACCTAAATATTGGAGAGTCAGCACAAAGAAAAGACTAAGGCTCTAGTAAATGTCATTCCATTTATGTGAATTCAGTCCTACTCAAAGCCAATGACAGAACACACTGGGGTATGACAAACCAGAATCAACCAACCAAAGAGCTTGAAAACTTGTGTTCTGTCCTTGGAAATGCCCACACTATCTCTGGCTATAAAAATAAGCAGAACAACATGCATTTCTATCACTCAGAGCTTTGTCTTTGCTGTCAAAACAAAACCAAATCATTAAAGACTGCATACTAACATTCCACACTGAGTGGTTACAGTCTTGGGGCTTTTTCTCTGGCTTTTTCCACAGAAACAAATATTCTTCAATGCTTCTGATCTTGGAGTTTCAGAAAAGTATTCTTACGCTCAGAAAAGTAACTGAGCATAAGAATAGATTTAATAAATCCATGGAGTTTAATTATATGATTCTTAACTACCTTTATTGAAAGCAGAAGCAAATCACCTCTTTTACATTAAGTAATGCAGTTACAACCTTTCCAATGCAACCAAGGCCTGAAAAAGTGGCACATAAAATTTTTTATGGAGTGAAATTTAAGACTGTTTTATGAACCCAAGTTTTTGATCAGCCCCATTCACGTAATTATTTTATGTATCAAATATCTGCATAACAAATCTGTTTCATTAACATGGTCTGACAAATGAAATCTGGGGGGTTTCTTCCCTTCTTTGTCAAAAAAGGTAACATTTTGTATTGTTTAAATGATAAGGCAAGCTATAACCTTTTTTTAAAGGTCTCATAATGCACTTAATAGCAGAATTTTTTTTTCTGCTTTTATGCAGCATGACTAAGCAATATTCCTTTTGTAAACCAAATTATTAAACAGAACTAGGATATTGGGTATTACTTTTATAACTCTTGACCAAGCAGTTCTCATCAGAACCATTGCTTATCATAGCTGAAGACTGCAGACATTTTAAAAAAATTATTTGTATTAAGTATTCACAGCATCTTGAACAGTAACATGTCAGATATGCAGGCTACTGTATTTCATAGGCAGTCACTGCAATATTGATCATACATCTGATGAATAGGTCCTAGAAGTATTCTGGACTGACTTGGTAAATATTACAATAATCCATAGTAAATTTCACTAGATCATATTTTTAGGTTTTTTCTCCCTCAGTAACTGGAGATGAGCACACTCTGTATTAATCCCAAAGTATCTAAAAGAATTCCCAAAGAATCTCATCTCCAAGACATAAGAAACTGTACAATGACAGGTTAAAAATAAAATTATTTCATGTAATTTTCTCATTTGGGAGTTTTCCAGGTGGCAAATACATAACAAGTCTCCGGCACCAGAGAGCTACTTCAGAATCTATGGATTCAAAGCATCTCTTTTCATGTTAAATCACCTTCCTCAAATCCTAAAATCAGTAGTGCTGAAGTAAGTTCTGTTGATGAACAAGAGGAGCAAACGCCATAAATACAGAAAATATGGCTCCCTCCAAAAACCAAAACCTGCATTTCACTGGCATTTTACCAGCAGCTCTCAAATAGTAATAAAACACTGCCAAGGAATCGGAAGTAAAGATAAATATTTTCCTAAAATTTCAAAACCTGTTGTCCTTGATTGAGACACACAGGATGGAAAAAACCTGATAAGAAACTGATGCCAAGTCACAGAGAATTTCTTTAGAGACAGACATTTGATCCTCATTGTTAGCTTTAAAACAAGAGCTTCTAATAAAACCATAAACCATTTAAAATACAGCGTTATTATTAAATAACCCATTTCCTTGCCTCATAATAAAGGTTCACTTTTAACTTTAGCAGCAAGAGATCCATAGCAACTAATCTTTTAGGTTTGAGGTATTTATTTCATTTTATTTTTGTCCAACTCCAGTCCAAAATCTTTATTATTATTTTGATAAAATAAAAAAGTATTTCTGAGATCAAGTGTTAATTATGTAACATTTGGAATTAACATCCTTTTCTACTAGAGATAGCTATGATAAATGTCAAGTGTTTGCAATTAGCTTTTTACCTTTCAGGCATATAGTTTTTATTTCCCATGGGAGCATGTTTTCAAAATTCTATAATATAGCCCCAAAATTTTGCGGTAAGAGTCAGAAAAATACTTGTGGTACCAGAGCCCAATCCCATAGGCATTTTACTCAAGAAGTATGTGACATGCTTATATTTGCAGCACCAGGACAAAAAACTCCCTCTACTCTTTTTCCCTTGGATCTTATGAAAAAATGCTTGGGTAATAGTTACTGTAGAACTCGCTGGGAAAGAAACAAAAATAACCCAAGCCATTTTTCCTTACCCCTGGGTACTCAAGGTCATTGGCTCTTGAAAGTATGTGCAGTTTTTTTGCTCTATGAATAAAATTGACCCATTTGTCTGCAAGGTGAAGCAAAGGCTTATATTCTTCAGTGAAATTATCTGTTTTGTATCTTTTCCAACCAGATGAACAGACCAGACACATTCAGAAAGTAACCAAAAACTTAAGTGTTGCATTTGACTTGGTAATAAAAATCCAATATTCAAATGATGATAAGGTTTTAAATAACAATATAACAGTAATTTTTGTATACTAGTGAAAGTAAACATGGTTGCACCCAAGAGTACTAAAAATAACATTAAGGAATATTGTATTATCTTAAATTTCACAGACACAAATTTAAGAAAATAAATTGAATAAAACACAACTTCTATGTGCAAGCCTTGCAGAATCACTTCACCGTGTAAAAGTCAAGACGAGTTCTATTGATAAATGTGAGATACAGAAAGGCTTTGAAAGCCAATTATGCCTTCAGGGAAACATATATAACATAACCACTTTTTTTTTTTCCTGTAGATAAAAGATTTCACTTGTCCATGGCAGGTCTGCAAGGAATTTTGCTGGTGCTGGTGGACAGGAAGGAAATCAGATCCAGCTTACTTGCTTGAGAGCTCTGTGAAATGACTATGTTTATGCAGCTTTTCACTCCTATTTTTGTCACTAAGCTACCAGATACAGTTGTGAAAACATTGTGCTGATACTTTTTAGATACTTCAAAATATAAACCACTTTACTTCTTGCCACTTAAGAAAGCGTGACTAAATGGAGTGGGCAAGAATTGAAATGCCCTTAGTAAATTAGTAACTCCAATAAGGGTTTTAAAACAACATATGGAATAGAGATATCCTGCTGGAAGAGGAAGGTCAGTGATGTCCTTAAGGCACTGAATATGGAGTCACAAGAGCTGATCTATTCCTAGCTCTGCCAGATATAATGCAGGAATGTGAGCATTTATAGGTAACAAGAGCAAATCAGACTCCACTTTTGCTTCTGTAGACAAAAAATAAAATCTGGATAATATAAATCCAGTAAGGTTTATAAAAAATGTTGATGCCATTTTTTGTACTTGTCTTTGAGCTAAGGCAGAAGTTTATTAAACAAGACCAAGATAAATCAGATAAGTTATTTGTGATGCCATTTGCCCTTCCTTGTGAGAGCGCTCCTGTCTGCCTGGCACAGTCACTTTGTCTCTTTACTAGAAGAGCCCTTTTAATATGTGACCATAGCAACACACAGAGGGTGTTTTTTACACAGGTACATTTACATACACTTGACAAATAACTACTTACTTAAAAAAAAAAAAACACAAAAGAGAGGTTTCAAAGTGACTGAGTTGTTGTTTTTCTACTCATATAGTCCCTTACACAAAGAAAACTAATAGGTCTTAGTCTTCACACAGGGCATACAGTACACCCTCTTGAAGGGTCAATAAGGACTGGTGTAGATGCAGTTGCACTATAACAGACTGTATTACCTGTAAAGCAACATAGACATTGCAATGTACCTAGGAAATTCCAAAAGAAGTTTGAGCCACAAGGAACATAATGCAGTTTTCCATGCTCACCAATTTTCCTCACAAACTTGGGGGATCTTAGAGCGTTGTTACACATGCTCCTTGCAAAGCTTTTCGGATGCCTATTTTTGAAATCAATAGGCTCAAGCCTGATAGAAAAGCACACTGATGAATTTCTGTCAGCTGAGTTATTTATGAAAACCCTCATATTACATGGGCTTCCCTCTCACTACACAGCAGAAAATTCTAGCAATTATGAGAATAAATTCTTGCAAACTTCCAGCCTGTTTCTCAACAGCTGATACCATTTCTGTGCCATTATCAAGAGCTTGCAGCTGTTCATAAACACCAAGTCTTAATGTAATCAGTAACAGGAGTTATCATAACATAACTAATATAAAAAAGCTATTTATAGCCCAAGAATGCAGTAATTGAAAAATCCCATTCTGATCACAGGACAATCTAGTGTATATTGATTTCCTGTGGATATAATATCAAGTGAAGAAGCTAAAAGACAGATCTACCAGTATGCAGTATAAGCATATCAGAAACAGGCAGGAACACCTCATCAGTATCCTAATTAGAAGCACAGACACACCTCTAAGATAACTGATATATGTTTCTCTCTTGAGACTTAAGTATTAAATATCATGTACACTATTGGGCTAAAATATGAGCTGATTAGCTGCAAATGAATGTTCTGTGACTGAAACAGGAGAAAAGCAACTTCACATTGTTACTAGAGCAGAGGTCTAATTTCTTCTCCCTCTTAATTTCTCCTCCCACAACTGCCCTTCTTGAAAGATTTTTGTTGGCCTGATTAGCATTTTTTTAAAGTCTTCCCATTTGAGGTGACTCCCATCAGGACTATAACATGAGAAGCATGCTTAAATACTCTGTCTTGAAAGTCTCTCTTTCTTTTCATTCCCAAATCAAAAGCAGTCATAAAAGTGTGACTGTCTGTAGAAGTAGCAGCTTTAAATATTCTGCAAACAAACACAAAGAACATGGGCATTAGTCAACTGCTATCTCCCACTTATCATTGCTGCATTTCACCAATTGCCAGAGATACAAGTGCCATCTTGTCAGTAGGAACAATCAACTGCTAGAGAAGTTTGGAAACTCTGAGCCCTGAAATCCCCAGCTGGAAGCTGTATCAGTTACTGCTTCTGCACACACACAAGAAGAGATCAGCACAAATTGTCCATAACACAATGCCCTTCCACTGCCTGGCCATCAGCATTCCTGCTATACAAGCACCAACAGACAACTATTATCCTAAAGATACACATCTAAGTGCTCTGCAGATGTTAAGACACAGATATAACTTGTCCTCTACTACACAGCGTGGTAAGAAGGGTGAGAGATCTCAGGTTATTGTCAGTTTCTATACACTTTCTTAGGCAAGGGAAACTGAAAGCAGAGAGTGAAGCATCATATCAGCAGGCACCTTAAAAAATGAGGAGTCATTTTCCTGTCCAACAGTGACATCTCCAACTGATCCAGTTTTCATTACAGTAACTCTAGCTTGATCTCTTATTTACACTGGCACAGCATAAAGATTACCACTGCAAAGAGTTAAAAAGAGCAAGAAGCAAAAATCATAGGAGAATAACCCTACTGTATTAGTGGCTCTGGAATTGTCCTGTGAAAGAACAAGTGTTCCGTTATCTATTGTAAACAGATACAAGAAAATATGAATACATAAGGAGTATTAAATTATTTTATCAATCACAATTCAATACTATTCTACATGCATGATCAAGTTAATTCCACCTGGTGAAAACTGACCAGGTTCAACAATGGTTTTTATATGGAGGCATGGGGGTTTTTTAATATAAAATCGAAATTATACTTACAGTGTCAACATTTATACACAACAGTAGGATGGGAAGATCCCTCTGCTTGTTTCTATAGTTCTCAAGCTCTTATTTGAAAAGATAATAACTCTCAGAACATCAGAAATGCAGCAATCCAAGGATATGTTAAAAACTGCATCAGAACTCCTAGTAAAAACTGATCTGAGTTTGAGCTCCATTCTTCAGTTAATATCCCAACACTAAAATAACAAAGTTTTATGACAATAAAAACTTGAAAATTCAATCATCTTACACACTTTTCAGTATGTAAAATGTATGGTAAAGTACTTCGTATTTTCTCCTGTTGCACACCTTTTCATTCAAAAGGGGTTGTAAACCTTTATTAAGAATCATCTAAGAATCACTCAGTTTAAATGCTAAACCTGTAGCATTTAAGTAATTTAACTATTAATTATTGACTACCCTAGTCTTATTCAATGCAACCATAAACTGTTTATGATATAAAAATAGCAATAGCTGATATAACACAGATGTTTAAAATACTGGGCAATGGCACAACAAAAGTAGACCAGAACAGAACTACAGAAGTTCTATAAAACCAGAAAAGAACATTGAGGAAAAACAAAATGGAGAAAAAAAACCCCACAAAATACCTAAGGCTTGATCTAATTTTATGAATATTACTAAACACGGTTCTGATCAATCTAGACTGTGTGTCCCAGGAAGTCAGAGGGGAACATGTATCTGTTCTGATCAAAGTCAGTTCAGACAATGATCTGTAAAAGGAAGATGCCAATAGTGTTCTGCTGTTACAATACTGACCTCTTGCATCCCCTCCTCACCACAGCATCACTTACTGACAATGCCATCAATGAGAAGAAACCTCAGAAAACATCTGTCAATAAAATATTTTTTTGATCATGTATCTGTCTATGGCAGGTATAGAGTGGCTACAAAATGACCCAAACTTTTCAGTTCTCCAGTCTAACCCTAAATAAAAGCACCCATCCCTGGGAGCAAATACAAATAAAGAGCTTTACATGAAAACCTTTATGAATACAAAAAGCAAAGTCAATTCCACTACAATCATAAGTATTTGAGATCTCTAAACAATTGATTTCCTGGAAAGAACATTGTGGGAGTATATTTGGATTCTACATGATAAAAATTTCTACTTGTTTAGAACATCAAGAAAGACAAAAGAGGCAAGGTAAAATTTCAGATTTTCTTCACCTTGAGATTTACTTGAGTTTTATTTTTGCACTTCTAATTTAATTTAAAGAAACAAGGTACTAATTACCTTGAACTACTTTTGTCATGAAACACTTCTTGGCTTATCCTTGAGCAGAGCAAGAACTGTCACTGCAGTGCAAATATTCAGGTTTTGTTTTCAGAAAGCATTTAAAACTAAGCTTCCATAAAGCTACAATAACCTTGTTAGTTCATTTGGCCAAAGACAACAAGAACAGAACAAGTTTTCTTACAATTCATATTTTTCCCTACTAGTATTCATTTTGATCATAATCAAAGACAGAAGTGCAGTGTTTTATATTTTCAGTTCCTTCTAATTTCTTACAGAACACAGGTTCTGAGACACTAGATTTTCCATACGAGTTCATGAATTCCACCTAATAGCACTACATGCTTGCTTCCTCAGAGGAAGGCAACATTTCGCACCATCCACCAAACTGACCATGCTGTGTTGGACATGAGGGGAAAGGTGGGGTTTTTTGGCCTATTCAAAGTCTTCCACCCTCAAACATGAAATTCAGTTTATCTGAACACATTTCATAGAATCAGAGAATCATCAGGTTTGGAAGATACCTTTACAATCATCCAGTCCAACCATCAACCCAGCACCACCATGGTAACCCCTAAATCACTACACCATCACCCAGCACCAGATGCAGTTGCCTCTGAAACACCTCCAGGGATGGTGACTCCACTGCCTCCCTGGGCAACCTATTCTGATGCCTGACCGCCCTAACAGTGAAAACATTTTTCAATTATCTAATCTGAATTCCCCCTGTCTCAGTTTAAGAACACTTCCATGTGTTCTCTCACTGCAGGCACCGTAGAAGAGACCAGCCCCCGCCTCACTCCAAGCTCTCCTCAGGGAGCTGTAGAGAGCAATGAGGTCCCTGCTGAGACTCCTTGTGACTAAACAAACCCAGCTCCCTCAACCACTCCTCACAAGACGCATTCTAGACCATTCGTGAGCCTTGCTGCCCTTCGCTGGATACTCTCCAGTATCTCCATGTCCTTTTTTAAAGTGAGGAGCCCAGAACTGGACACAGCACTCCAGGTGCAGCCTCACTAGTGCCAAGTAGAGTCCCTGGCCCTGCAGGAACCACTATTCCTGATACAGGCCAGGATGCCCTTAACCTTCCTGGCCACCTGGGCACACACTGACTCGTGTTCAGCTGCTGTCAACCAGCACCCCCAGGACCTTTTCTGCTGGGCCATGTTCCAGGCACTCTGCCCCCAGCCTGCGGCGCTGCACGGGGCTGTTGTATCCCCAGTGTAGGACCCAGCAGTTGGTCATGTTGAACCTCTGGCCCCTGGTCTGGCCCATCAATCCAGCCTGCCCAGATCCCTCTGCAGGGCCTTCCTGCCCTCCAGCAGACCAAAATCTGAGCCAGCTTCCTATGCTCTTTGAATTTGCTAATGGTAGGCTCAATCCCCTCACTCAGATCATCAGTAAAGACGTTAAACAAGACTAGGCCCAACACTGATCCCTGGGGGACACCTCCAAGGACCAGACACCCACTGGATGCAGTAGCACAGTTCACCATCACTCTCTGGGCCTGGCCATGCAGACAGTTCTCAACCCAGGGACGAGTGCACTTGTCCAAGCCATGGGCTGCCAGCTTTCCTGAATTTTTTCAGTGAAAGCGTTGTTAAGCACTGGAATAGGCTGTCCAGGGAGGCAGTAGAGTCACCATCCCTGGCAGTGTTCAAGAAAATAATGGACATGGCACTTAGTGCTATGGTTAATTGAACATGGTGTTCAATCAAAGATTGGACCCAACGATCTTGCAGGTCTTTTCCAAACTTAATGATTCTGTGATTCAAAGATACAAAACAAAACTCTTCCAAACTGCAAAAGGGGAAAAGAGATGGACAGCTGTGTTGGTGAGGCAGACTGAATAATGTTCAGATACACAGACATACTGCTTCCCAAGCACAGAGGCAAATCACTACCCTGCTACACAGCTTTTACCAATTTGCTTTTATAAACTTATTTTCAGTGAGTCAACTCCACAACATGCTGTTCAAGCAGCACGTTGAACGTTTTGAGTGGCTTATGATAAAAGATCACCAGAAGACAGTAAGAATTTCAGCTTAGAAAAACAAGAATTCAAAATAATTTTAATAATCTATTTTGAAGTAGAAAGATTTCAGTTGTCACAGGTGCTATGAATAAAAGAGCAGATATTCATGACAACTTCTTCCTTCTACAGAGGCAGAAAATTTTTTTGAGAGAAAAACAAGACACAAGAGGCATCTTTTTATTCCTCTTTTAGAAACACCCATTTTGATAATAGTTACCTACAAGACATAAGTAGAAATTCACTCTGTAATTTTTCTGCCCTATGCTTGAAATTAAAAGCACAGCAGAAAAAGAAACTAAATCAAAAGCAAGCAATCTAAAAGAAGAATCACTGAAAGCATATGCAGATCATCAGAGAGGCAACAGAAAGAATTCTGGCAGCTGTCAACGCTATGAACAAAAAAAAAAAATTAAGAGTAGCTGGTTTCTCTTAAGAGTTTGTAAACTTTGAATTGTAACAGTAATATTCATGAAAATTTTGTATACAGATATGTATACATATCTGTACACAGAGCTGCACACAGAGCTGCCACAAAGTTGACAAAATAAGGACGGGGGTGAAAACATCACATTTCCAAGCACAGTTCCATAGCCACCTGTGGGAAGTCAAAGTCACAGCCAGTTCACTTCCCATTGCACACCTTCTTAGCATTCCCTCTCTTTTTAAACCTGAGTAATTTTATTAACCTATTAGAAGACTTCAACCTGAATTTCAAAGATAAAAGTTTAATGTGACAGTTGTCATTTGGCCTTATCATTAATAATTTTAGATGAAGAATGTAACAACAGTCATGCTGAGTCTGACAAACGGTCTGCTTGGCCTAGTATCATTTCTCCTGCAGTGGCCATAAACAGACACCTAGGTGATAGAAACCACAGTCTTATTAAAATGCCTCCACAAAAGTAACAGGAATATTTCTCTCCATTTTTCTGGTATCTGAAAAACAAGTTAGGCCCTCCAACAGACACCAGCATTATGTTAGCTCACTTCTGTCAGGAAACCAGTTGTTCCTGCTTTTACCAGAAAGAGCGCTACATTCTTAAATGAAAATCCAGGAGAAATGGAAGGACTGTGAGCAGAAGTCATCACAAAAAGTACACAGGAACCTTTATGAAGAAGCAGAAGTCAGTGAAGATATGAACTTCAACTTCTGGAAGACTGAAGCTAACTCTTAGCTGGTTTAACTGATCAAGCCTGTCAGTAATGTTAAATATGACTGGCCACAAAAGCAGTTGACCTTTGTGTGTTAAATCGTGCTTTCCAGTTTCAAGTCCAAAGATTACCACAATAACAGCAATTTAAGTCTGCAACATGACTAATTTAAAATATCTTTTTAAAAATGTGACTTTTAGTCCTTTTGCTCTGAAAGATAATACCACCAATTCAGTGTTTTCCTGCCTCTACAGAGACAATGCCTCCACCTTGCCCAAGAAGATGAAACTCGAACAGTTTTATCCCACTGCAACATTCAGATGCACACTGACCAGAAATGCTTCAGATTAGTATTGCTAATGTAGGAGAAGAACTAAAAGCAATAAAAGTAGTCCAGAAAAACACCGTAGCTTATAGACACACACCATGGTGTACATGCAAAATAGGGCAAGATTGAATAGGTTTCCCTGACACATACATGTTTTTCACTGGAGAAGTGAGGAGAAGGTTCCTCCTTAAGGCGCTAGCCACAACTTGGCTAACAAAGTTCTCTGACAGGTGCACAGAAACAGCTGTGGCAGGTCAGCTTCAGAAAAGTTAATACAGCTACAAGAAACTTCAACCTCCAGGCATGGTCCTCACGCAAATCTAAAAACGGAGTAGCCAGCAGCACTGTAAGTTCTTACACCTCCAACATCATACTTAAAACTGTTAAAACAGGGATCATGCAGACCACCAAAACAGAGAGTGTGAAGGAGGGAGTACTCTTAGTCCCACAGATGTTCCTTGTCAGAACTCTTTCCAGTCTCAAGAAGAGAAGAGAGAATGAGAAAGGTAACCTTTCAAAGAGTGAAAGTGATCTTTGGCACCAGTAATCTCCATTAACTGGAAACTCTGTGTCTGAACAGTACTGACAGGTCTTTCTGCCCACTCAGATCTTCTCCTGACTTGCAGTTTAAGGTCTTTATGGAAATGTAGTAACACCAGCCATACACAGATAAACAAATGCATATAACATATAGCCAGGTACACAGCATTTGCTCCTTCCCCATCAATAGAGGTTTTTTCCGTTATCCTGGCAAAATTAGAACTTCAAAAAAGCTTGTTTGACTGTTAAAACCCTCTGTTCTATAACACTGATGACGGTAATTGGAGGTGGGGAGGAAGTGAAAAAAGAAATTAACTTCTCATTTAAGGACATAAAGTACTGCCTGCCTGCCCCTGGTTCCACTTAAACTGAAAAATCTGCAGAACCACACATAGACTCTGTGGAAGAACAGTCATGTCTTAAGTCGCAGATTCCAAAACCTCATTTACTATAATCATTGATGACCTGAAGAGAAAATTTCACCAAATTACAGAAATATGGAACATCTCTATTAGAAAAATAATTTAATAGGTAACTGAGCTTTTCTTCAAGCTTTCATTTAACCAATTGAGAAACTGACAAATAATAATTTAGAAATCTTACCTGCTTTTTTCTTGAAGTTGCCTTGGGCAACAGACCGGCTGACAAAACTGATGCAAACGGCGAGCAACACAGCTCGGGAAAAGGGTTTGGAATTGATGGGTTCTCCAAAATACCGTCACCTTTCTTTTTTCTCCTATTTCAACAAAATACATAATATCAAGCAATAATTGTAACAGCTGCTGTTAAAATTGCAATATCCAAGCACAGTACATGAACTACTAAGGCACTAATACCACGATGCTTCCTGGTTGCAGCAAATAGCTTTTTTTTTTCTTTTTGCAGTTATTTTATTTAATCAGTAGGCTGAATATATTAACATACAGTGCCTAACACTACTTGAAAGCAATCCAAGTATTCAGCTCTGAATATAAAGTTGTTTGAATATGCGTAAGTCTTTGCAGAGTAAGAGCAGAGATATATTTATACTGGCTTCTAAGGACATTAGTAAATATTTTGTTGTCCCTGTGTTTATGCCATTCCCTATGTACACATATTACAACAGTAGATGTATGTAACTTCTCAGCAAAACTTTCCAAGTATATCACAACAGTATTTTAAACAAATTGAAACTTTTTTTTTAACCAGAATCGAATCAAAGTGACTGACAAGAGAAAATAGTGCAAAGCAATCTATTCATTTCTGTTTTCAGTTAGTTTTGTATTGGCATCTCTGAAGCTGCATCATAAAAAAAAGTCTCATCTGCCGCTGTCTGCTGAAACAGGATTGTGTCAGAAGTATCACCAGGCAGCATTTGCAGGAGTAATGAAGGTAATCACTACTGTACTTGCCGAAGAGCTCATTATGCACTGGTTTAAAGTATCACATTAATAATGTGGTTGTTTAGACTGCTGTGTACATTACAGTGCAAGTTTTTCTCACATAAAATATTGAAGAGCACTTTGTCTACTTGATTTCGTCTGAAAACCTACACCCAAAGCACCTGATGTATTTGCATTTGCCAACATATTATAAGTTTTATACATGGGTGACTTGATGCCTCCAAGCTTAACATTTCACTCTATTACCTTCTTTATTATCATTCCAGATTTCATATAGTAATTAGTCCAAAGTGGGGGAAACCATCAGAGTAAGGTAACACTACAGAATGAAGATACTTCACTTACTGAAAATCCTCACCAAACTGATTCATTTAAAGTGATATTTTGCTTTAGGAGGAGCAAAAAATCCTGTAATGCAGTATTTTAAGACGTTGTAAACTTCATCAACTAAAACTCATCAGATGCTTCTTGAAAAACCCAGCTCATAGCTTCCTTTACTAAGAATAGAGATCAATGCCTTTAAGAACAGCCTGAGAGACAGCAAACGGGGTGCATACCGCTGACAGCGGCATCGCTCCCGGTGAAGCGGTTCTATCTCACCAACATTCTGAGAAAAGACACTGCAATGATAAAGTAGCGGCTGGCTCATCCTGACAAGGCAAGCTCGGCACTGCCGGCTCCTTTCACCTCAAACTGAGAAACCTCAAAAATAAAAAGGGGGGGTGGGGTGGGACACATACGCATCCGCAGCGGCGGAAAGTGTCTGCAGGGCCGGGAAACAACTTTTGAGCTCCAGGGAAGCGCGGACCGGTCCAGAGGCAGGCCGCCCCGCTGCTGCGCTTCGCCCCCTCCCCAGGCCGCCGCTCCCCGGCCCCGCCAGCCCCGCGTCCCGCCCGCAGGGCGCTGCCCGCCCCCCGACGGCAGCGGGCGGCCCTCGAGGGAGCGGCAGGGCGGCGGCGCCCGCCGGGCTCCGGCCTTACCTGTCGGGGGGCGAGGGCGGCGGGTTCCCCCCGAGGGGCCGGGGGGGCGGGCGGGGGGAGCCGCGGGGGCCGCCGCCAGCGGGCTCCGCCGCCCGCCCTGCGCCGGGCGCACCGGGCAGCGGGGCGGCCATCGGCGGCGGCGACGTCCTGGCGGGGGCGGCACGGCGGCGAGCGGCCCCGGCGCTGCCGGGCGGAGGCTGCTCTCGCTCCCGCTGCGGAGGAGGGGGAGGCGACGGGTAGCGGGGGGAAGCGCCGCCCGGGCGGCACCGAGCGCCTTCCCCGGCACACGTGCGAGGGCGGCGGCGGGGGCGGGCGGCCGCCGGCTCCGCGCTGCGACGGGGAGGCAGCGCGGGGCGGGCGGGGGCCGACGAGCGGTGCCCTTCGGCTGCTCCGCCAGGCCGGGCGGCGGAGCGGGGCGGACCCGGCAGGTGCGCGGGCCCGGGACCCGAGGCCGCGGCGTGACCCGGTGGGGCCCCGCTGAGCGGGCCCGGCCCCGGGCGCTGCCCGCCCTGCGCCTGGGCGCCTTCGCCCGAGGGAGGCACCGCGGGCAGCGCTGCCCCCGGCACGGCCCGTGACCTCCTGCCCCGCGGGAGCAGCGGGCTGCAGCCGCACACCGCCGGACGGGCCTGACACGCGACTCAGCGCCTGGCAAATCATTAACTAAACTGACACATCGCTCCGCGCATCAGGAATTTATGGATATGCCTTGGAGAAATAGGGACTGACCGAGGCCGGGGGACAGACCCGCTACCCTGTGCCAGAAAAGCGGCTCCTGAGGAGGCTGGGCGCCGGGCTGGGCCCAGCAGCACCCACGTCCGGCCACAGCCTGGAGCACAGCGGAATGGGAAAAGGTTTTCTTTCCCTCGTGCCCGGGACTGCTCCACAGCAGCCTGCTCCTGCTCTGCTTTATGTACACAAATCCCTCTGAGGCAGTTGCATGGCTGTCCTTATCAGCGTTCATCCGATTTCAAAATAAAAAAATACTCCTTTCTGCATGAAGAACAGTTTGATGGCACCAAGCAGAGGGGGTAATACTGTGTAAGTCAGTCCATTCCCTGGTGACGACAGCCCCATGTAGAAACGTCCTGGCTGTCCTTGGCATGGTCAGGGGCAGTAACTGAGATATGAGACTGGTAAAAATTTAGAATGTTTTGAGGCAAATGCTTCGCTGTTTTCCTGAATCGGCTGAAAAAACCATCACATACAAGCCAAGATTTCAATTCTGGAGAAAGATTTTTGTGTCATAGAAGCAATACTCAGAGTTTTCATTTTGGCTGAGTCACAGATGATTTTGCAGGACATTCATTTTCAATGAAATGAAGGATTCCTTGTCCCTTGAACAGCTCATTCTGTTACACTTACAGCAGAAGTCGAAGTCTGAGTTGATTAACAGTCCTTATATACAAAGTCTGGCAAATATATCAGGAATTTTACACTGTCAGATAATTGACTGGATTTGCTCATTCCTTGTGAACAGCTATCCTTTTACAAAACTGCAAAGACCAGGCCACTGGGGTTTTTTGCCTAATTGATTCACAGGCATAACTGGCATGTTAAACCTCATTGTCTTCAGAAAAATAGAAGGCAGGACAACTGGTATAGGTACTCTAGGTAGAAAAGAGAGATTGGGAAGAGATAAAAACCTGCAAGCGGCAATTGTACAGTGATATTCATCAGCATTTAAAAAGTTCAGTCACAAAAAGCAAATATATTTTGAGTTTTCACCTATTCTCTGCAATGTGTTACACAGCTGCGCCCTGACATACGTGGCGTGTTTTGTGTCTTTGGCTTAGTCATGTAATTGTTTTATAAAATGCCAGGTAAATAAAAACCACAATTAGAATCAATAATAGCAAATAAATTAAATACTTTATTTTAAAAAATATCTTTGGTGGTAATCTAATTAATCATGACAGCAACAATGCCACTTCTAGAAAAAAATCAATAAAAATGTAATGCTTTTATAATTTCACTTGCATGTTGTAAGAAACAAATTAATTTAATTTTTTTTTCTGTATCTCATAGTCTGTCCTGATGCTTACTGCTGTCAGTGCTTTCTCTGGGAATAGCATTGCGTGAGGGAAAACCAGTCAGTGGAATACTGAGGCACAGAAGGACCTATGTGATTGTTCCAGTAGCATTGGAAATGTTGCATGCATGAGAATGTGAAACTAAAGGTTCTCCTACCTTACTGTCTCTCTTTGCAAACAACTGTAAGAATAAAAATGGTTTCCTGAGCTTGGCTAAAGATATCTGAGAGCATTTGACCTAGAATCTGCTCAAGTGTAACCTTTTTTAACTCCTTCTTTGAACAAGTCCAAACCCAGTAATCTCTGAACAGTTAATAGAGTTGATATTAAAAGACTGGCAGATTTCTGCTAAGACCCAACATGAAAACATTTGTTGAGCTGTGTGACTTGGTTTCCTTTTCATCATAAGTACACTTAAGCTGCCTAGTGTGGTTTTTCATAATTGCTATCCTTGTGCATACAGTTGCTCTTGTTCTAAGATTTACCATTTCCCTAAAACTAAATTTCTTCATATTCTTCAATACTCAACTCAGTAGGTTTTTTTTCCCCCCCCTCTTTTAATTTTACCTTTCTTAGTTACAATCAGGTCTAGGTCTTTATCAAGTAAAATTAAAAATATATTGAGAAAAATTACAAGAGATTCAAGCTATTCAGTATGCACCCCACTTCCAGAAAATCAAGCTCTCCAGTTCTCAAAAGCCTGTATGCTATTTAGAATCACAACACTTGATTAATGTGACAAAATTATGCCTTTAATTAGAGTAAACTCACATTTATTACTGACAAAGTGGAGGTTTAAAAAATCGAAAATACCTCTGATTATCTTCGAAAACTGTAGAGGATTTTTGTTGGATTTTTTTTCTCACCCTTCCACCCATCCCCCCTTGCTTTAACAAAATACTCGCAGTGTATGTATAGTGGTTTTACCACAACAAGCTTCACTGCCCTAAGAGAACTAATATCATACCTTTATACCATCTTTTGTCCTAGCTGCAGTAGTAGAGAAAGGAATTATTTCTATTCAAGTTCTAGATTGAAGCCACAGAAATAACTACTTTTTCCAGTGCAAGGCTACAACCAGGTATATCATCTCCCCATACGTTTTCTCCTAAAGCCCCCCAAAATAAATTGCATCAGCAGCAATGCTGAGGATCACCCTAAGAATACAGAGAATCACCCTAAGAAAAAAGTAATTTGTTCAGTAAAAAACACGTCCCAGTTTATGTGTATTTATTATCTCAATGGACTTAAAATGTGTTGAACAAATGGTCCTCATACAATGAGCTGTGCATTCTTGCTCCTTCTTGAGCATTTCAAAAGCCCATTTATAACTTTGAAAATGGGCTCAAGTACTTCATGAGAGTCAAATTTATCCAGTGACCACAAGTGGGGATACCACTAGCTAACTTCCTGGCCGTGGTGTGTAAGGCTTTGAAAAGTATCTGTGGTTGAATGTTTTGTGAGGAGTCTTCCCTATTATTACAGCTTGAATTGAATGTTAAGTTTACATTTATTGTTAAAATGTGTATCTTTTATTGCAGGTAAGGAAAAGGTTCCAAGGGATTAAATCAGTACCACCAGTCTCAGTCATTTCCCAAGCTGCTTTTCAACCTAATCTGAAACTCAGTGTACAGCTTCACAAACCACAGAACAGTTACACTCCAGTGTTTCCCCTGACTACATTCTCTTTTTCTGCACTTACTATCAAGAAGCAGATTTGCACTTGTTTTCTGTTGTTTGGTTTAGGACTTTTTTCAATTGAAAAGCATGAATACTTTAGCATACTTTTGTAGGAATCTTGAGTAGAGATGGATTTTATTGCCAGATTTGACAACAGTGTTTGCTATTTCAGTAGCAAGTTCTGTGATTCCCTGTGATAGCTCTGTCAGAACATCCTCCGATGGAATATTGCCTTGAACTGTAACACAAGATTGGAATGAAATCCTGTGCAGGTTTTTCAGAATAAGAATGATACCCTTCAAATCAATCAAATTAAATCAAAACAAGAGCTTGTGATTTCTGGAATGTTGTTGTAGCCAAGAGCAGATAATGAGGTTCAGCACAGGGTTGACTGAGTGGCATGTAGGGTTTGTGAGCTGCAGGTCAGACATGTGACATGCTGGCTTCTGCTCCCTCGCACGAGGGCTGCATGAAATCAGTCACAGAACGTCTGTAATAAACGATGCATTAGGTGATGCAATCTGCGCTGGCCAACCTTGAACTGAGGCCTAAAGTTCCTTCCTAGAGAGAACTGTAATAGCCCAGGGTGAGTGTTACATACGTGGGGGTTACAGTGGCTACATCTGCATCTAATGGTAGTTGGAGGCTGTGCGCTCACTCCCTGAAATAACTGCAGCAGTACATTATGTGGTCCATTTGTCCGTAACTACCCCTACTACCACAACAGCTACTGCACTGGATGTAATCTTCTGGAAGGGAATTGACAAGTGGATGACTTTAAACATCACATAAATTATTAACCATTTAGATAAATTAAACAGGCAATGTTTCACAACAGCAGAGTACTGCTGATACTTTTTACAGCCCTATTTCTGGAACTGCACCTTACACAAAAAGCATAATTTCTGACCTTACATGCCTTCAGAATACTGCACAAAAACATGCAATTATTATGAAAGGAAGGTTGCAGGTGACTGCGCTATCTGGTACTCCATGTGTTTATCTAGGACACAAAAGTTTAGTTTCCGTAATGTGAGTTGTTGGGAAATCAGATTCAAGATCCTTTAACACTAGGCATTTTGTAGAGTGGGAAACAAAATACAAGTATTAAAAAAAAAACCACACAAAGCACCCACAAAAAAACCCCTACCCCCCCAAACAAACCCAAACCAACACAAAAAAATAAAACCAAGAAATGCAAAGCTAAAATGATTTTCACAAACAGCCACACCACTTGTAATTCTCAGCCATTTCTGAGCTGCTTCCAAGGACGCTGAAACAGTAAAACCAGACAAAGCACAGTAAGAGTCTCCAGATACATGCAAAAAGGAAGACAAATGTAAACTTTTGGACTTAAAGGAACAACATACCTGGTCAGACTCAAGGCATGCAGCACTCCACTTTTGTTTTCAGAGTACAAGGCTGATGGATGCAATTGAAAGACAAAATGAATTCTGTTTTTGGAAGAATTGATGTAAAAGAGATTTGTCTAAATGCAGACATTTCATACCAACTTAGATCCCTGTTCTACCATGCCCTAAGATGGCACAGATTTCCTGTTCAGCCTGTGTCACATAGGTCTGTCCTGGCAGAATGTTTCAGATATCATTGAGTATTAAACATGTCATCAGTCACTTGTATTTAGGTGCCTAAACTTCACTCATATTATTTCTCTTCTGCTTCTATAATATGCAGCTTGCAAAAAACTAGCCATGGCTTTAAGAAACAAAGTCTAGTAACATCAGGCATACTGCAGTGTGAAACTGGATTTTGAAAGCTTTCATCAGATCTAAGGAGATTTTCTCTAATTCTGGGAACAGTAAGAAATTTGAAATGTGTTCATATGCAAATCTGCATACCATGTGAGGGAAGGAGGAATTTTTTTTCTTCCAAAATCACTGGAATAATCTAGCCCAGATTTGCACCCCCAAATTTGCACCAGCCCACCAGGCTGAGCAAAGCAATTTCCAAATCCATCTACCTGTGCATGTGCAATTTAGAATGCCTTGAAAATGGGCTCTGAAACGGAAAGCTCTGCTAAACTCTGATGATGGAGTCATTATGTTTCTGCCAAATGACAGAAACCAAACAAATGCTCATCAGTCCAGCTGGAATTCCGGAGGTAGTGCCACTGTATGATAGCATACCTGCCACCATTTTAATTCCTCACCTGGTAGGACATTTAGCACTCTTTGGAATGAATTAATCACACAGAGAAGGTAATTTGCTCTGTCTCAAGAGTTATTCCAAGAGATCTATATTCAGGAAATGAGATATTCAACAAACCAACCTACCGTTCATATTTTAAAAGCATTGTGCTGACTACTTGGAAGTTATTGTATTAAAAGGTTATTAATGCAAATCTCTGTAATTCAGGAACCCTATCTAACAATGCCAATCTCAGCACTTATTACAGACCTAATTATCATAACATCAGTGCACCCAACATTTTAATGTATTTATTCCCTCCATACGGATGAGTAAACGTTTGCATCTTTATGTGCCTGAACATGTTTAAAAAGTAACCCTGAGAGGTTATTCAGAGTACCTGACTTTAGACAACTATACCATGTCAGCTTGGCCATCACAAAGGAGAGAAACGGAATGCTCCAGATGTCAGCTAAAAAACACAGGGGGTTTAGCTCTGACAATCATCCCAGAACAACTTTTTGCTTCCTCTGAATATGTAGAAAACCTTAGGAGAACTGTCTTCTGATTTAAACATCTGTTTGCTGTTGAAAATTAGACAATGCAATTAATTTGCTAAGTGATTTTCTCAAAATCTAATGGAATTGGTGGCTCAGTAAGAAATGTAAACTCTGAGTCCAAAATTAGTACTCTAACAGTCAGGCTGTCCTTCTTTGTTTAATGAAGAGTTCTTGTTTCTAAAAATAAAAAAAAAGGGTAAAATACTTTAATACTTTGCCACTTCAAACAATAAATCAGCTTTAAATCTGGTCCAAAAGGCATTTTTCCTTTGAGCTGGAGAAAAAAGTGCCTTCTCCTTTGATTTCATGTTTATTGAAGCTGTGCTCTGGAGTTGTTTAGTACCTACTGGAATTTTAAAAAATGGGGTTTTTTTTAACAGTCATAATTTTACCATGACAAATAGAACAATTTCATAACACTAAATGTAAGAAACCATCTAGTGAGCTTTTGTGTATTTATGAAGGAGATACTCCACAATATATGGATAATAACATAGAAGATAATTCCAGACAATTACATTACACATAGTGACCTTATAAATTCTGCTTAACAGTCAAAAAGTCTTACAAAATTTCCCTTGGGATGGGGGGGCAGGGGGAGAATGAGAAAAATGCTGGCTACTGAACAAGTTCATAATTTGCACCCGACTTCAAAGAAATTTAACATTTGGCGTATCTGATGTATTTGGGAAGAAGGAATACAAGCTGAGATCATATCTAAAATTAGGAAAATTACTATAGCCACTCAGCCCTTTCAAATTCAACCTTCAGTGTTCTCTTCCATTTCCATAAATTTATCCCAACTCATTATACTTGTCTCAGAATTGTGAGAAAGCAGAATGTTTTTTTCTTTTTCTTTTTTTACACTACTTGAACTTACTATATAAGACAGTGACAGTGAAGCCTTCAGACTTCAAATCCACTTGAGCTTTCATCCTATCCATCTAGAAGAACTGCTGGACTAATATATCCCCTTTCTGTAACGTCCAGGTCTTTATATACATCCACACTAGACATAAACTTGGTATACTTTCTTATTATGGGGTTTCTGTGCCTCTGGATCACTCAAGATGACATACCCATCCCACAGATGGACTAAGCACACAGGCACAGTTCTGTCAAATTTGCCACAGCACACGACAAAAAATCTGTAGTAGCTTTATGGGTTTTGTGTTCTCATTATGGGCCGTGGGAGGACAGACAGTAACTAATCTGGCAAAAAGCCTACTGGTAAAAGTTCAACCCATTGAAAGTCTCTTAAAGAATTGGAACTAACAAAGTGAGTTTGAGGATTCATCTTCCTGTGGTAGCTCTTCAAGGCCTCAAGCCCATTTTAGCATTTTGTCAAGCCCTGGCCACAGAGTCAATACCACCTGTTAATTAAAGCCGGGATGTATCACTGAGGGTGATACATGAAACTTACTAACTGATAAACTGGACTTTGTTCAAGTCACTTAACCAAATTCCAATTAACATTCCCAGCCTGCATGGTTTTATTTGGAGAAAGTATTTTGCAGTGTAGCTGCAGGTTCAGCTGCACTGAATATTGCATTTGATCCAAAGGTAATTGCAGTTCAGCAATGGGTGAAGGGAGTTAATTTTTTGCACAGGCTGAATTTTGCTTCATTGCAACTGGGATTCAGGCAAAAGGTGTTTGAATTTCCATGGGGAGTAAGAAAGGTATATTTTAATATCTTTTATTATCATAGTCCCTTCAGAACATTTCTCCTTTTGTTTATTTGGAGAGAAAAATCTACCATAAAGTGATTTGTTAAAATATTAAAACCCCAGTTTGGCTGGCTCTCAAGCAAGAATGTAGGCTTCTATTGTAACATATTGGGAGCTTTTAAACCAAAGCAATTCATAATAAATTTATTCAAATTGACACATTTCTGGTTATAATGTCTTCATTATTTCTTCAGAGTTATGAAACATGAATTATATCACTGTAACCACAACACTATTCAAGGAAATCTAATTTTCTATGAAGTCTGTTTGAACAGTCATCATGTAGCTCAAGGCATACATTCAATTATTTTCTTCTACTGTTCCTTATATTGGTGTTATTCCAAAGGCTATAGTAATATTATAACCTCATTACATCTAATTCTAAAAAATACTCTTACTTGGCAGGTTCTAAAAATATATAGCGACATAAAAAATTAAAAATAATTACGTCATTAAAATCTATTAAGCATACATTGAAGAGAAGTGCATTTCAGATTATTTTGTATATTTCAAATACTTTCTCTTTAAGCAGTACACGCATTTTATTATCATAGCCAGCAAGGTAGCATATATTTTATTCAATTCAGATTAAAACTGAATTAAATTAACATGGCGTAGAATTCCTGAATCATGAGAACAATCATTAAAATGATCAACAGAAACCAAAAAAGAACTTTTTAAAGCAAAATAAAAAGGTTCTCCATAAGTATCTTTTCTCTCTTATACTTTATTTATTGAATTCTTTTAACAAGAATGAAGTGAATTATAATTAAAAGAAAAAAACCCACAAAAACAAACAAACAGCCTCTTTTACAGTTTCTGAGGATGGAAAGATTTTTTTTTCTCTCACTTTGCTGTCAGAAATGAAAGCCTGAGCTGCAATTATTAAAGGTCTGAATTTGCATTTTTCAGCAATCCAGGGAAATGAGAGCAGGTATTGTTACCGTCATTATCATTATGAAGTTCTTTGTCTATGGATATTCTAACAAAGCTGCTGGTCAGCTGTTTGTTAGATGCCTTGCCATCAGACAATCTTATAGTAGATTAAAAAGAACAGCAAATTAAAATTATAGCTTTGTGAACTCATAGCTGTTAAATCCTCTCTAAACTAAAGTAACTGCATGTGGTGCCTAGTGCTAGAAGCTAACACAGAAAAATTTCTGAAGCTAAAAATAAATTAATGGATTTGCTGGTAGGATCTTGTCTCCTAACACAGTCCTCTTTCCCTCTAGTTTTTTTAATTAAGACAGCTGGAATGGACAACCTCACAGAACTAAAACTCTCCTCAGCCAAGACCTCTCCAGTTTATTGTATTTGGAAGAGGGATTTAAGGATGAATAGTAAAGTCAAAATCACCCTTGATAAGACCTTGCTGGCCTGAACTACCAGTGAGAAGGATTAAGAGCAGACTTCAAAATCCCTTCTGGAGTAGTGAAAGGCAGTGTCTTCTCTGCCACAAGTCAGACCAGTTTAGGTGGCTCTTTGAGTAACTGAGCTGACAGAGTAAAAGAGACAAACTCAGCTTTATTTTATGAATGAATCTTTAGACCTGCTATGGAACCTGTCCAAAATGAGCTCAAGCAGACACCCCCAGAAACAGTGAGACAGTGCGTTATCTGCTGAAAGGTATCAGGAAAAGTGGAAGCCAAGAAGTTTACTGTTCCTAGGGAAGTTTGAAGTATGCATATTTTATTTCCATTTTCTCTTACAAATCATCTTTATCTGTATTATTTTTTTGCTAGGATCAGATATATGTGTATCTTTAGTTTCCATGTGGAGTCAGTCTGGAAAGGCAGAGTCCAGCACAGCATCCTTCAGTAAGTCTGGGCCCTGTTTAACTACGGTTGCTGTAGTGGTTACTGTGGAAGACTTCAGTGGAGGGCTGCCACTGGCAGCTTTTTCCAGGCTTCACCCCAGGGCCAACCAACAGCCCATGTTCAGTGTGCTACGATGTGGAACAGGGGAGATGAAGTGAAGCAGTAAGTCCTCATACCTGTGGGATGCTTTGGAAGTGAGGCAAAACTATATTCCTCTGCACAGACAATCAACACCATGTTTGCTTCCTGGTCCTGCACAAGGTGGGAGAGCAGCTGAAAGACAGTGTCTGCTTTTGGTGTAGGTTCCCTCACCATCTCTTTGTCTGCCTCTGGTAGATGATGCCAAGATCACTCTTCAAAAGCTCTTGCTACACCTTGCTGCAAGAGAGTCGTGGATGTGCCAAAAGGGCCTCCCAAACACGAGAGGTGGTGTGGTGTTAGGCATTGTGAAGAACATGCCTGAGTCTGCTGTGTAGATTTGGGCAAGATAGTCTGACCTGAAAAGGTCTTCTGAACTGCTTGGCAGCAGTCAAATATGGCAGGTGAGGTATTGCCATTGTTCCCAGAGTTCAGGGGATTAATGCATTTCCACTGTCTGGTGGTTGGATAACTAAGGGAACAGAAACAATTTAACAGCTACTGCAATTTGTTTTCATACTAGGATTCCATTTTTCAAGGAGTAATAGTGAGAATATATCAAATTGTTGACCCTTTCCAAGTGGGCTTCAACATAAATTAATTGTTGTGTAAAAAAATGAATTTTATGTTTACACTGCAATTTGTCCCTGAAATGGAGGCTCAATTAGAGTTTCAATGATTTACTAAAGACATTTTAAACATAATGTCCAAACAATGCTACATAAATTAAACATGATGTAATTGAGTGTAACACTAAGTGGCTCATCACTGTTGATTCATGTGTAAATCACTGAAATTCTACTGATCATAATGCATTCATTCAGTATTAATGCAGATACCATATGGGCTTCCATAGGGATTCTAGTGTTACTCAGCATTCATTAAGTTTTAATGTGCTATTAAAAAGGCATCAAAAGACCCATCTAAAAAACACTGCCACAAAGGTAGTTCATTTGAAGACAGTTAAAGCAGCATGTTTCACTTAAACATTGCAATACAAAGTAAGGTAACAATGAATCAGCAGAAACAGTTCAGGAAGAAATAGTGTTTGATTGCAAGCCAGACTAGAGTGTTTGAACTAAAGGCAATACATTCTCTCTGTTCCAGATTTCTGGACAGCTACTTGTATTTGTAGACAAAAGTACTTACCATTACTTAAGCTGAAATTAATGAACAAGTATATACCATATCCTTAAGGTTTTAAGTTCTTTTGTTCACTGGCCAGAGAACTGAAAAAATCACCTGTGAATTGGGTGATCACGTCTGTGAATAAATAGGACTTCACAAGATTCTATTCAGCTCAGTATTTAGTGCTTTAGAAGCATGACACTCAAACTTTGATCTTGTACAGAATAGGTATATCCTGTAGGTGACTCGCTATAGCAAAAGAAGACAGATAAAAAAATAAATGTGTCTAAGAGAAAAAAAATCCCCTTCCCAAGATATTGACAGAAATAAAGCACAGGCATGCTCAAGCCTACATATTTGTTTTGGCAAACCTTTATGATATATAACTGATAAAATGGCAAAAGTGTACAAGCCTCAAATGCCTACAGCACAGCTCCTGATGTTAAGTAAGGATATGAGTGGCACAGAGAGTATGAATGGGGATTGATGAGTTAATGTCTCTTTCAGGAAAAGCATTGGGAAAGATTAAATTAGGCTAGCAAGCAGAAGTTCACAACAAACAAAAAATCATTTTTCAGACAGTGTATCATTAAGTCACAGAACTCCACATCGCACAGGGATGTGTCACTGTTCAAAATTTGTGGGAGTTGAAAAAATAAGTTGCCAAGCTCTTGAACAAGACTATTTAAGACTATTAAATACAGATAAATCATCTTCACTTTGGCATTCTCAGAGCTAAAAATTGTTGAACGTTTAGCATACTTGGGGGTATTACTTTGTGTATTTTATAATTTTAAGATTTTCCCTAAGCACATACTTTTGATCATTGTCAAAAGCCAGATAACCAGCTAAATAAACCTTCAGTTTGACCCAGCATAACTATTCTTCCTTTATGCTCTAAAGCTAGAGCAGCCTATTGCTTGAAGATACAATGATTAATCACTTGTATTAATGTAACAACTTTTGTGTTGAAACATGGTTATGTCATCCTAATCAGTTTTCCTTGTTTTTAACTAAAGCAACCCCATTCCTTTAATCTCTCTTGACATGGTTTCTAAAGGTCTTGTTTTATTCTTTCACCTAAATTGCCTTCCACTGTTAGATAAGCAATCTAAAAGTCAGATTTCAATATAAAATTCTGCCACTTTTAACATCTTTATTTTTCACTTGGAGATTTGTTTGATTCTTGCTTATGTTGTTTTTTGCACTGATGATGATCAGGAAACTCACATTTCACAGCACCTCCAAATTATGTTTTTAAATTAATGTAATAGTTACACAAAACACACCTACTTCCTTTTCCTGACAATAGGGTCTAGCAGACCCTTCCTTATACCTTCTCAACCTTTTATCATTAGTTGGCAGCAAAGACTGTGTCTTTTATTTCTATTGAACTTCCAAGCATACCAAGAACACAACAGTAGAGGGAGTTTGAATAAAATGAAAAAAAAATTAAAGTCACCATTTACAGGTAGAACCTTGCAGCCCATGTCCCCCAGACCTCCCTCTCTTGGGGTTCCTTTTCCTGAGGGCCCAAGCCCTAGGTGAACTTGATACAAAGATCTTATGCCTCTGTCTCATGGTACCTTCTGTTAAAGCTCTTAACACAGCTCACAGTAGAGCTCAGGCAGAGGTTACACAGATGTGTAAGAGATGGTCAAAACATACTTAAAGAGCTGGGGCCACCAGCAGCTCAACTGCCTTCTGATCATTCAAGAACCACCCTAGCACTAGTGCTGCTTTTGAGAAGGGTTAACAGTATGCTAATCCTTGACAGTGAGGGACCTACCTGTGCAGCTGCCTGGGTGCCCAGCTTGCTCCCAATTTAAGTCCTCAGCAATTTAAAAAGGAAGTTTTCTTCAACCTTTGCTTCACCTCCTTGTTTCACTTAGGTGCTGAAGTTTTGAATTGCAGCAGCTTGGCATTCATAGCATAGGGATTTCCTTTTTGGTACATGCACTTTGAAACTGCAGGTGGCCAAATACACTTCAGTTAGCAGAATGCGTTTAATTAGCTTTTAGCAATTGAAGCAATGGAATAGTGTCTGCTGATCAGACCAATCATGCTGTTTAACCAAAGGCAACCAATTGCAGCTCCTTCTGCATTCCAGCTCCTCATTTAATTCAAGTATTTAATTTAGAAAACTGCAATCAGCTTAACTATTTAAAATATTATTTTTATTTCATTGTTGATAAATCAGAGCTATATAAGGCCTTAAGGAAATGTGAAGTAAATTCATTTTTTCTTGCTTTGTCACTTCAGATTAAGTGTGACTATAGCCTGTTAGTCTTACTTGTTCAGGATCACATAGGGGAAAAAAAAGGAAAAAGAGACATTAACAAACAGGCAGACAGACACATGTAGCTATGAGTCCAGCTAGAGTTTATTAAATATTTTTTAACTAGAAATATTGTAACCATTAGTAAGTAGTCTAGTAAGAAATATTGTAACCATTAGTAAGTTAATGTACACCGGCACTGAGAACACTAGCACTTGCAAACAGCCACTGTTGGCCAGATTTTTTTTTAACAGTTGTTACAGGTTCTGTGGACTTAACTCTCACTCAGCCCTGAGCTGATTGTGTGCTTCAATTCCTTTATACTCCTTTGGATGTTCACCACCACATACAAAACCCAGTCTTTAATATTCCCATTCCTTAAACTATTCTGTCACTTGTGAAGATTTCCATGGATGTCTGGTATTTTTGTGTGTTCTTGTTGCTCTGGCTGGGCTAAAATCAAACGTAACAGGCAAAGCAGAGTCTGCCCTGCTTAGTACTGGTAAAATAGATGAGGAGGCTAAAGAAAATTTATTCCATCAGTCTGGAAAACTAGGAATTTCTGAAGAATGCATTCTTAACAATGTCAGCTTACATATCATGTTTGTTATTTGTATTAACAGTGACCCTCAGTAAAAAATGTACCAGTTGTTCTGAGAGTATTGAAATGACTAAGGGTAAACTTAAGAATAAGCTTTCTACCCTACCCCTAAAACTACTGTTATAAGCATTGTTTGGGAATGCCCAGACACTCATGGAAACTAATGCTTTAGAAATCACCAAGCAGATATATTGAAACAGAAGACAGTCATTCTTCACCCAGAACAGCTGCTATTAACAAAACGGCTACTAAAAATACACTCATTGTACAATCACAAACTGGAAAGAAGCAAACATCACTGGTATTTGTGTATAATGACACTGCTATGTCATTGGCATAAGACTGTTCTCAAAGTTTGGGAAGTTCACAGAGGAATTAGCAACTTACATTCCAATTAAACTCTTCGGGATTCTTTTTGGCACTGGAGTTCTGTTTTGGTTGGGAATTATACTGCCCTTGTTATTTCCATGTCCATACATGCACAATCATTCTGAAATAATATTAATAATACTAGTACTAAGTTGAAATTTCCTAAAATTATTAGTGTCCTTTTTGGATACATTTCTTTTCCCTTTTCCCAATGCTAAGGTATTTTCTTTCGTCACTATATTAGTAAGTGTGGAACATGTTATTTAAGAAAAGCATCCAGATCAAAACCAGCAAAATTCCTTTTATCTCTATCCTTTCTCCTTCTCTGTCCCATTACGTTTTTTCCCTTAACTGTCTGGAATAATTTAGTCCATTAACAGTGTTGGTGGTCTTTTCATGGTCAGGGAGGGACATGAGAAATGTTCATCTTCCCTTTCACTTAAACACTAGCTGTTGTACTGTTAGTGAATATGAGGTTTAATACAGCTAAAAATAAGAAATGTGTATAAGAAATATATATATGTATAAGAAATATACGTGCCCCCCAAATGTGTTCCTTGAAGACATAAACCACCAAAAAAGTAAATTGCTTGTGTTAATAAGTAGGAACAGATGACAAAAAGTAATGCAACTTTATGTACAATATACTGCACTAGACTCTTAACAAAGAGTTTCTATGTTAGCTCCCATACAACATAGGTCTTTCAAGGAAGACAAAATGAAATTAAGTATTTAAGTTTTTTAACCACCATAGTTTTCTGTACTTGCAAATTTCATGTCATTCTAATAAGGACACCTTCTCTCTCACAAAGCTATCTAATCAGAAATTTTAAAGAAAAAAACCCTCCATCTTAGCTGTGATTTTCAATAGGGTTGTATTAAATAATCCTCCATAGAAGGCATGCTTTTCAATTAGAAGCTGTGAAACATTTCTATTGATATTGCTACAGCTTTGCTTTATCACCAAAATAGACTTCATAAGCAATCTGTCTACAACAAGTGATATTTCAGCTACGCCATCAGCAGCCAAGCACTAACAGAACACCACAGCTCCAGAACCTCAGACCATTCACAGCATCAACAGTTTTGGGCCCATGATTGCAACAGCTCCAGTTCAAATACACCATTTTGACTTCAGTCTCACAGTCAGTTAACACAGACAAATTAAGACATGTTTCCTTCTGCAAAGAGGTCTATTTGTTTGGCTACGAACCCACCTGCTTAGTAATTTACATTTAGTCCAACATTTTTGTCCAACACCTCATAGGACGCAGTCTGGCCAAGATTTCAAGGATGTACACCCTAATGCTCAACAGCAGTTTTTCCTTGTTTCTATTTAACAGAAGTATTGCAAAACTTTTGGCAACTTAAAATAGGATTCTAAGCAGCTCCAGCTGAAAATGTCTGCTTTGGCTGGTGACAGCTACCTGTAATAAACAAAGTTAAAAGTATTAGGTGCTGTCATGTGTGACGCCATGCTTCTTGGTCCACATCCACATAATCCACGTCTTCCTTGGAGATCGTGTTGTATGTTACAAGTAGCTGGAAAAACTAGGGCTCTGATTACTGAATGTATGACCCAAAAATGGAGACACTGAGCAGTCTAACATCTTGCAGCTGCAAAGTGTGAGAGCTCTTACCTTGGCATTACATCCTTTAGTCACAAGAATATTTCCAAAAGTTATGTGGTGATGCTGGCCCAGCAAAACTGCTCCCTTCTCCAGGTACATCTGTAGTCTTAATTTTATTCTTCTGTAGAATAAATTTAAAAATCTATCTTCTGTAATTGCTAACAAGATCATTTTTACTACCTAACTCTCTTCACCTTGCTAGCCTTCCTTAACTTGAAAGCCCTGGAGTCTGAATTGTGCACTGTGTTACGTGAATATCTGCTGCTTCTTCAAAGAACTGGTACCAGTAGGTCATAATGCACCTTCACTGGGGCTTGCTGTTTTGTCTGGACAATTACACTGACATTTCATTTACTTCAGTATCCTGACTTTCATTTCAAAATGTTTTGACTGTCATGCAAAAGCAAGGGGATTATAAGAGATATGGCATAACTAGCTGCCTCCTGTTGGAAGACATCTGTGATACTTATATACTTACAAATTAAAGTATTCTTGGGCTCAAAAAATAGTCTGTTTACCCTGCATATAAGGTATCCACAACAAAAATGCTGTCTCACTTGGGTTTGCAGTTAATAGAAACACACATTTGAGCAGAAATGTTTTTATGGTTGAATAATGAATAAACACATCAAGTTCATCAACAAGAGTTTCTCTAGTAGACTTTAATAGAAGAGTGTAAGAAAAAAAGCATTTGTAGAAATACAATAGCGAGATTCAAAAATGTCTTACATAAACATGTTTGAAGAAGAGGGAAAGAGAAAGTTTTGCTAAACAAAATTGCCGGCTAGTAACAAAAAGTCTCATTGAAGAGTTTCACAGTACTATAGCATGTGTACACATTTCAGTTAGTTATCAAGCAAGTTCAGTAACACAAAGAAGAAACCCTAAAATTCAAGCAAGGTGGTTTTAATCTCTGTTACATAAGATGATATTTGCCTTCAGGAGTTCACATGAAAAGGCAGTTTATTTTTAATATATGGGACTGAGAAACATACAGCAGTACAGTTTTGCAGTCAAAACTAAAGAAAAGAAAAAAGTATCGTTATTTGAACTTTCCCCAAAACAAGAAATTGGACTTTGCTGATTTGTTTGAAAAAGTGAAACATCATATATATTTGTACTAGCACAGATGGAGAATAAAATAATTTTACGAAATAACTTTGGTCACCTTGGCAGAGAACACCAACATTTGCAAAGAAACCTGTAACCCCCACACACCCAAGTATAAGGAAGAGACTCTTTTCACAATGCAACCCCTTCTCTGGCAGTTACAGATCAGCATGGTGTAAAGGAATGTCTAAACCACAGACTTCATGATGAGCACAGACTAGAATCCAGGGAACAAGTTACAATGTTCAAGTCTGTCCCTCAAGACACATTGAAATCTAGAATGTAAGCCCCACTTAGAAACTAGAAAAGCCCCTATATCTTCTATTTCACTATTTTCAAGTGAAGGTTGAAACTTTATTTTGCAGTCAGACACTGCAACAGGTCTTTTGAATGTGAGCTTCCCCCATGCTCGGAATGAGCTCTTGATTGGAGGCAAGAACAAGGAGGAGATGGAAGTGGTAACATACATTGACAAGGGACTAAGATACAGGACAGAAAACAGGAGAGAACAGCAATAAAAAATGTTCATCAGATCTCTTTATGAATTTTTATTTCCTAAAACATTCCTTAAGGGGTTTCAGCATTAAGTTAACACCATAACTTGTAATCGGTAATTGACTTGGTACTAGGAAAGTAATTAGACCTCTTTGAGATTATTGCACAAAAGCCTGGCAGCAAACAATTTGAAAATGCACATATAGATCAGTTTCTGAAACGGAGTTACACGATGTTTCTAAAGTACTATATATATATATTGTTAAAGAATAGAAACTAAATACAATTGCTTAATTTTAAATCAAGTCCAGCACGAAAATATTTTAATATGGCAAATACCCCAGGACTTGCTGCATGCATCCATAATGTAGCTATTTCATCATGAGTATGATCATATTTCCACCCTCTCCCCAAAATGTATCATCTTGACAAGGAACTCAAAATAGATAAAATACGAAGTGAAACGTTTTCTTTTAATATATATTCCCATTTTGGCATTTAATGCTTAATTTATAAATAAATGCTCTCTGACACAAACATGATTTATGTGTTTTTGTGCTGTTTTAAGATTAAAATATTTTATATGAATAAGACCAAAGTAGTTCATTTTTTAGTTATACTCCTAGTGAAAAAAATATTCTATTTCATTAAGTATCAAAACTGGAATTTGCTTTTTAGTAGTGACTATATGTTGTTGACTACTTAAAAGTATTGCTTATCTGAGTGCTAGGTAAACACTATATAGAGATATTTAAAGAGTAGTTGAGAAACATCATGTAGTGCTACTGTTAAGAAAAGGTTTTGAGTAGTACAAAAGTTTCCAATAATTTATGTCCTGATTTTTTTGTGTGTGGGCTACCAGGAAAAAAAATTACAGAAGAGTAAAAAAAAATCAAAATACATATCCCAATTACTCTCTGCTAAAGGAATAAAAACATCTATTTTTTAGACAGAAACAAAGTATTGCATTGAATTAAGATTTCTACTAATTACAATTTTAATTTAATAAAGTAATATGGAGGCAGCATGTGGTAGATTTAAGTTCATACAATCTGTTAAAGTAATACACAATCAAAAATTAATTATTTGATCTAAAACTTTTAAGTCGCTTCCAATTTAATTTCAGCATAATGCTACAATATTGTTCAGTCTTGAAGGCTAAAATCAAGAAACTTCAATTCTCATTCTGTCATAAGCAAAGCTCACCTACACCTTGTCTTAAAACATTTTAGCAGCATAGTCAGCTTTATAAAGAGAAAAAGGCAAAATATTACTATAATTTACATATTCTAATAATCTTTTCAAGGCATCAAAAGACCCAGCTTGAAATTGTTATAACCGTTGAGAAAAATATATTAACATATACTTGCATTTACAATTTCAAAAATTTGTAGTTAGTATTAAGTTGGCCTATGAAGCAGTAGTAAAGTGCAAAATATTTGGTATAATATCTAGGGATTAGCCTTAGCTTCTGTGGAATACAAAGGATTAAGCCTGGCTCTTCCATTGACAGCTATGGTGTTTGACGGAGGACCAACCTGGAGGCAGGGTGGGGGGAAAAAAAAAAAAGAGAAGAAAAATATTAACAAAATGTTAAACTAAATATTCAGATTTTTATCTCTCTAATATGTTACCTCATTTAGTGTTTTTCTCCTTGCAATGGAAGACCTCCTATGTAATTTCTTAATTAAGCATATATTCTACAGAAGTGGAAACAGAAGACATTACTTAAAAACATTTTATCCTGGCTAAAAATTTCATGTATAACTATTCAAAAGATGCATAATTTTTAGCCCTTCTCCACACCTGGTTGCAAAGAAGTACTTGAAAAACATCATTAAACCAAACATTTTTTATTAAATATTGAATAGATCTGATTTCTTACTAAATCTTCTGACACTTCTTTACACCACAGTAACGTTTCTTTTATCAGAAAAATCCATAACTTTTAGCACAGATAGCCAAAGCCTGATTTTCAATGGTACTGCATAACCCAACAGCTCCAGCTGGAGTTAATGGGAGCTGTAGATGCTCCACAGCCATGAGAACCACATACCACAGCACAGTTTACTAAACACAATGAAAACATTCTCAAGAGAAAAATCGTTAAAAAGAAACCTCACTTGACCCATTTTAGGTTAGTAATTACTGAGGGCCCTATTGAACAGGAAAGACCAGCAACACAAAAGGCCACAGATCTCAGCGCTGCATACTCACAACATATTAAGTAAAACAGAGGGTGAAAAAAATTAAAGAACTTGGCAAGTGGTGCCAGGATTTTATTTTTTAAATGACTGTCAGAGCGGCAAGAAGAGAGAGTATGGTAAGAGGTAAAAAGAGAAGCAAGTACCTGACAGATGTCTCTCTCTCATTATTCAGATGGATTAGATTATTACTCCTTTTCCTGACTGCAGCACAATACTGGAAATTATGAGGTCTATGCATTCTACAAGTCCTCTCAATTCTCAAAAGCACTTTTGGGTGCAAATAACTTACATACAAATAACTGATACAAAATGCTTCATTTCCCTGTCCTACTACTGCCAGTTCTCCATGTTAAACATAAAATGAGACCACATTTTTATTAAATTTGCTATAGGCCATAAAAATCTTTCTGCTGTCAGACATACATACCTGTACCACAGCATATGCACTCTGAGAGTGAAAAGAACAGCATGTACAATTTTATGCCTGGCAAAACTTCAGTGAGTTCTTCACTGCATTTTGTTTGTGTTCCAGGGGTTTTTTTAAGCCTGGTTCAGATTTCTGTTCTGCAAACTGTTCTTCTTTATGGTTACAGCTTCTTCATTATTATAATTTCTTCTTAAAAAGTACAGCCCTTTCATCACCCCAGTCTCAACATGTAATTTACTGACAAAGAACATCTCCCACCCACAGAAGAGAAAGGGAGGGGAAAACCAATTTCAGTCATGATCTCTCTCCCCTTCCCCATGGCATTCTTGTACCTAGACTGAAAAAGACTTTATGGGTCAACTCTACACTAAGACCATTTCTATTAAAAAGCATTAATAAATAAATGAAGTGTCATGTTATTCATAATGTAATTATGCACTGACAGAAAAAAAAATTCTTAAAAATATATGCAAATAAAATCCAAACAGTGTTTCTGGTAGAACAGATTTTACCTCTAATGGATTCTGAACAATACAGCATTTTCTTAAACTTATTCTGTTTTTAATATGATTACTGACATGTAGTTAGAAGCAATTCTACGGTGTATTATAGGCCATTTTTACTGACTAGAGATCAAACCCTACTTGAGCATGCTTGCAACTTTTTCCAGGAAATTCAGTCTTCCTATTCACTCTAGAAAGGATGGGAGATTTACAAGCCTCTGAGAGGCAGTTGCACTACTACACTGAAACAAAAACCTGTGAAATGGAATGTCCCACTATCTGACCATTCACTGCAAGATTTTGACCCGAGGGAATCAAAGACTTCCATAAACAAACAAACAAAAATGTCCCTTGTATCCAACTACCACACATCATTAGTTTCTTTCAAGTGGAAAAGGGAAGAAAAACAAAAAACTACTTAATTTCTTTGACCTTCTGCAATGAAAAATTATCCCTCAAAACAGAATGCAAAATACTAATGTGAGGTCAAGAAAACTCTGTGAGACTATGATTGTCCAGTTGCAAACTTAAAACTGTGCAGATTTTAGAAATTTAGACAGTTTTACCCAGTGAGAGATATGTAGGTTAATTTTAGGAGAGAAAGATTTTAACCAGAGGGAGTAGGGGAAGATGGTCCTTTCAGGACTGTTGACAAAACATTGCAAAATATCCTAATTATGATGCCTAACAGATTAAGGACCTGATAAATTCTAATGAATAGGAAAATAATCTTCAGAAGTGTGTGTTATCTGCCTGCAAAAGGCTGCAGACACTTCAGGTCTAGAACAAAGCTGCTCAGCACGTTTCTGAAGCCATACCATTTCAAACCATGTAAACACTGTAAACAAGTCAGATTTTATGGATGAGATACTTAACTGATAACCTAGAGATTTCTATTTCATTTCAGGAAGATTTTGATTACATGTGTACTGTATGAAAATACAGATATTTGAACCTCTGTGGGTGCATTCACCAGTTTATTCTGCAAAACTGACCCTCTTCCCCATCTCCCTTCCCATTGTTAAGAGACCTCCTGGCAGCAGTTTGTGGCAAAACTAACTGCTTTTAGAATCAGGCTTTAGTATGGTAATTTTGAAGGAAGTACCATGAGTTCCTTGTTTTGGACGCAACGATGAAAACTCACCCTTTTCAATTTGGCAGCAGCTTCTCCAGAGCGGATTGCAGCCAGCAGGCTCTGGTGGATCTGTTCGGGGTCAGCGCGCGGCAGCGTCATCGCGGTTTGTCTCTTAGTGACAGGGCGTGGGTGGTCAGGAGAAGCACCTGACTGCGCCTGACTCTTCTGCTCACTCTGCACATGGCTGCCTTTCTATAAAGGGAGGAAGTGGAAGGAAAAGAAGCCAAAAACTCTTAATCTGAATTACTTATAAATGGAAATCTGAATCAACCTGGCACAAGGTTGCATAGCAAACTGCTGCCATTCTAGTGTTTGCTTGGTTCAAGATTTCTGAGATCAGCCACATTTCCAGCATAGCACATAGTTTCTCTCTCAAGTAATTATGCCAGGAAAACTTTTTATCTCCATTCAAGTTGCTTGTGGCATGACCACTTGAAGCCAAATGGATCACACCACTCAGAATTAAATTTAAGAAACCAACACACAGAAATATAAAGAACAAATCATAAGCACTCCAAACATAAAAATAAGTATTACACAGGATAAATGACTATTTAATTTACACTTCTTTAAAGTAGGGGATGCTAATTATGGCAGGAAATAATTACTTCCAATCATCTGAATGATGGTGCTCTCATTTTTAACATTCTCCGTATTCCTGCACTTCATAATAATGCTGTGCTACTGGTGGACACCACAGGGTGCTTTCCTTGCACAAATACAGCGCTTTCTAACCAGGGAGTGGTTCAGAAACAAGCCTTTACATCAGCTGCACTTGATGGCACTGGATCTAATTAGTATTAGAAATAAAGTTTACCTTATCCATTAGACTATTTTGTGGCCCCGCTGTTATGGAATGTAAGGAAGGACTTTTCACTTCAGGCATGGAGGTAGCTGAGGAGAGTCCAGCTGCCAAAGGGACAGAGGAGGGTTCCACTGGAAATTCCTCTCTCGGTGCCTGGCTGGTGATCGTACGCGTCTTATTGAATGATTGTGACCTTTTGACTGCAGATGAGACAGCAAGAGCAAAAGGGGATGGTCTTGAACTGGAGTATGGCTTTGGAGCTGCAAAAGTTCTGAGAGTTCTTAGATTCAACGGGGCTGGAGGACAGGAGGGAAAACTTAAAGGCTTATTGCTTTTAACAGGAGAAGTGGAAGATTCAATATTTTTTCCATCATCAACTTTTTCTAGATCTGCAGGAGGACAGAGATTACTTGTTTTTTCTAAAGCCAAAGAAGTCAAATCAGGTGATGAGATTTTTTTACCCATCTCTGTATTCTTAACTTCATTTTGAATTGAATTAGGAGCACAAACTGTGTTTCTGGCAACTGCAGATGTCACATAGTGACCTGAAGCTCTTCGTTGCATCTGCAGATAAAAAGAACTAGGCTTCATTGTAGGACTTAATGGACTTAATGCATTTGACTTGTCCTGAGTCTCAGAAGAAGCATTTGTATTTTCCAAGTTTAGCATCAGTGGGACACGCTGCTTGAAAGACTCTCTTTCCATCTGGTTGCTCTCCGTAGTAATCTCAGCTCCAGAGGTCATAGTATGTTCAGAAATGCTGTTCACTCTCTGCAGCAGACTATTTTCTGCTGCAGCTTCATTTTGTGAATCAACCTGTAAAGGACCCACACTTTTTGACAGATGAGGAGTTTCAGTTTGCACTATGAATTCTTTGGGGTCTTCCAAAGTAGATACCTCTTGATCCTTATGATCTGATAGAACTTCTGATTCCCAGCTCTTCATCATTTCTAAGAATTTTGGAGGCACTATCTTGTAAGTAGTCATCCCAATTTTTGGTATGTAATCCCTTGTAATTTCATTAGCAGGTTTGGGTTTAGGTTTGGTGTCCTGTCTATAAAAAGGGTGACCTTTTACAGGAGAGTCATCTGGAGTTTCAGCAGTTGTTTCTGGTGAAGCAAAATCACTGCCATTTATACAGATGTGACTCTGGTCTTTTATTGGAATTACTTTTTTATTAGTAACTTCTTGTGTCTCAAGATTTTGTCCTATTGAAGTATCTTCACTCTCTTGATGCATTCCATGCATCATTTGAACAAGGGAGTTCTTATCTCTGTTGTGTTGAGGGACAAGTTCTCTAAATGTGGACGAGTCAACACCCTGAGGAACAATGATTTCCTTCTGTGCAGTCCTTCCCAAATTGCCATCCGAAGTCTGGATTCCAACATCCTGAGTTTTTACTGTGTCCAAGCCAGTTTGATTTGTTTTGTCATCTTGCTTTTCTGAAATCAGTTGAGGATAATTCCTATGACTTACAGAGATGTCATTTTTACATGCCTGGCAGTTTGATAGTCTGTCAACTTCAAGCTTGTTATTTTCTCTAAAATCTACTGTTTTAATTTCAGCTGTCTGAAGTTCTTTCCCTTCTTCTGTTGTTGGAATGAATTTTGTACCACTGTGATCTTTAAATTAAAGAAAGATTCCAAAATTAATACAAATGCCAAAAAGATTTAATCTTCCTCATTACATCATGAAGCTCTGCATCCAGTGTATTTAATAACAATTACTAGCTTCTCACTGATGCTAATATTTTCCCTAAGCCTTTAAAAGGCTATTTAAAGATATATTTATATTTGACCAATATTACCAAATAATTGTATTCTAACTCAGGTATTCTTCCTTATTAAACAGATTACAGATGCCATGCATCAACTTAATAGAAAAAACTATTCTAAAACAATTTTAATAGTGCAAATGAATTTCAGTTCATTATACAGGCATCAGTGACTCAAGAGCTCAAGGACTATTCAGTATCAAGTTAGACACAGTTTTTATTTCGTTCCACACATTTGTGGCTCCTGTTCTTTAGTTTTAAGGTTACAAATCTTGTTAACTACACCTTATGTATTTGTACAAGGAAACAATTGAAAAACATATGGACAAGAGTAATTTGCCAAATCTATTTTTATTACCCTTTAGTTGGTCTGATAATGCAGTTTTTTATCCCTGGACTAAATGTGTGATCAACTCCCAAACACATGAATATTTTAGTCAAATTGTTTTAAATACAATATTGGGAAAAATTAAATTCTTCAGGAACAGTCATATGGAATGGTATTTTGTGGGGAGGAAAACAATCCTCATTTCATGTACGCTATAAAATGGCAGTTGAAATTTATATCACATATGCACAGGACTTGTGTTGCTATGATTTATTAACAGAGGTGTACTGAGTATAAAAGACTATAGAAGGCCTAATATATAAATCTGAAAATCAGTGTCACAAAAGAGTAAAATAAATCAGTCGGGTCACTAAAACCACAGAGAAATTTATGACCCATTAGATGCATAGGATGTCGTCATTTTGCTTCAGATCAGTGTGTCACTTTTATTTGTGTTAAAAATATTTGCATTTTCTTGCAGAAAACTCACCCTAATTTCATAAGCAAAGAACAGCTGATGGCTTCTTCTTCCCCAGTGGGATGTGGCAGCCATGTCACCCCACGTGGCAGGATTACCTTTGTGTCCAGCCTTCCCCCTCCTCAGCACTGTCCCACCCACACCATCCCATAACAGCACGATGCAGCTTTGACTACTGCTAAAACAAAAATATATTAAAAACAAACCCAAAAAACCCCAAAACTGCAGCCAATTCTTGCCACCTCATCTCAAAGAAAATACGCTAGAGCTAGAACAAGCGTAAAGAAAATAATCTGATGATAACAATTCAAGAGTTGACTATATAGCCATTTCTTCAAAGGAATAGAAAAGTTCAAGCTTCAAGTATTAACAAGTGGGAACTACTCACCATCAGTTTTATTTTGATCTAAAATTTTAAGCTTCCTGTCTGTTGGAAATCCAGCATCCCCACTGCTTATTTTAGTCTGTAGTCCTCTGTAAAGCACAACAGTACATTAAATATGCTGGTATCATTCATTTCAGTAAACACAAGGGATGATGCAAGAGAACTGGCAATATTCTCCAAACACAGATGGACAAAACAGAACCGCTCTGCCAAAAGCTGGAATATTCAACAGAACTGATTTTAAAAAAAATTAAAAAATGAGGAAATGCTGCCATGATATTTTACCAAAATGACATGCAGCTCCACTTGCTTCTGTGTAAGCAGATGATCAGTCTTCCCTTCTCTTCTCCCCCTCCTTTTGTTTACATGTGCAGTTTGAACAAACCACTTTCCAATAGCAACTCCATTCCAGTAAAGTCACAATGGTTTTTACTCATATAAAGTGTTCTGGTGCCCTCCAATCTAAAATGTGTCCCTGATTTCGTCCCCACTATACTGCATGAGACACTGACTGTGTATGAACACATGAACTGAGCAGTACAGACTTCTCAAAGTAGTCCCTTTCAAGAAATACTTTGAGAACAGCAAAGAAACACTCACAACATGTTACTTGCATACTAAACATCTTGGAAATGGATACAATATCTATTTCCCCCATTTTATGGGGGACAAGAGAACTGCAAAAATGCTGAATAAACAACTCATCTTTTTGAGGGTGAGGAGGACATATTAAGTCCTTGTCCTCAAAAGGTAAATGAAAAAGGTAAAAATACTTAAAATTTCTCAATAAAAAGTTATTAAAACTTCAAACTTTGTTCAAGATATTTTTATAGTATGTAGTTAGAAATACTGGCATTATGAAGATTCCAAATTATTTGCCACATCAAATACACATTACTTGTCAGAACCAGTGCCTTGAGCTGACACATCTGCTTTGAATCATTTAAAATGACACATTTCTCAATAACCATCCATGCTCATGTTGCCTGTATAGTTGCAAACATACTGTAAGTGTCCCATAAACTACTTAACAGGAGGTTATGCTCTCAAAGTTATTGTTGGAAGAAAGTTAAAGCTCAGTCCTGCACTATATACCCTTGCTTAGCTCTGTTCCTTTTAACACAGCTGGGTGACTGAGCTAAAACTATTAACAACAGGCTGAACTAGATTTTTCATTAGGAATTAAAAAAAAAAAATTCAAATCAAAACCCACCAAACCCAAAAGCCACAAAACATCACGGAGTATCGTTATAGAAATTAGTGATTTTGACTGGAATATTTTGCAAATATCCCTGGTTTGATTAAAAAAAAACAGTTCTCAAAGTAACTAGATCTTATATATAAGATCAAAATTATCTAAAGTTTACCAGAAATATAGTGTCAGAGAAACCCTGCTCCTCATTTTGGAATCTCCAAGATATTTCAGGAAGCAATTGCCAAATTCTAAAGCCAGAGTGCAGTACTTCTAGCTGATTGTCACCAGGACTCTAAGACATGAAAGGTTACTACCAATCCGTAGGGAGGAACGGAAAGAAACATGCCCTGGACAATTAGGGGCAAACTGGCCCAGTAACACAGGCCTGATAAACTGCAAATTCAAGACAATTTATTAGATCCCCAAAGCGGAGAAACACCCAAGCAACAGGGACAATATTCACCAGGACAGAGTATCAAAGATTTTTGCAAAGCCACATTTGGCCTTGGACTGACAAAAACATCCCTTCAAATACACATTAAATCTCTCTTTACTACCTTGAAACTTCTTGGCTACTAGGGCAGTCACACGTTTTGGCTTCAGTACAATAATCGAAATAGTTCTTTCAATTTAATTTGGGAACAGTAGCCAGCTTAGCTGCCCCAGGGAACAGAGAAATAGTGAATTACATTAACACAATGGGACTTCTCTGGACAATCAACATTTATTTCAAGCAGGCACTAACTCATGTTGGAAACCTGCTGAGTCAGGTAGTTTAACAAACATGCTGAAGGGCAAAGGTACAGCATCACCAGAAGGGAAAAAGAGCGGTTAAGGAAACTAATGTGTTTATTCTTTAAAAAAGGTGAATTAACTTGTTTTCCTGAGAGCAAATGGATTGAGACAGGTCAAGACCAGATATAAGGAAATAAAAAATAAAAATTAAAGCAAAAACAAATATGCAAGCAATAAGAATCACGCCCAAAAGAACAGAAATGGCTGATCTATCCATTTTCCCTCATCTGCAAGAATGAAATTGTATATTTTTATTTAACTAATCAATCCAAATTTTTTTGTAGCATACTGCTCTAGTAAATACACTGGGCATTTTACAACTGGCTTCAGCTTTTCTGGGCTCCAGCTGTTTGAGTAGTAAGGAAAGGGAGGATTAAACAGAATAGACTGCAGAACACTTCACTGTCATTTTTGTTGAAAAGCTTCATGAATTACTGTGCACGGAAGAGTGCTACAATGAAAGCTAAGCATATTAAAGGCTCATTCCTCTCTCACAATTCTCTATTCTGTGCTTCACAATGAAACAGTGCTCTGCATTTTATTTGCCTCCCCCATTGTCCCCCCAATGCTCCTTTCTTTGTCACAAAACGTACTTACTTGCCATCTGTGCTCGTATTTTCTTGTTTTTCTTCCTTGAAGCTTTGCAAGTTGTCTATGGGAACACTGCCAGGAACAGGAGCTGATGAAGCAGCATCGTTTTTGTCATTTTCCAGTAGTACCCCAGCAGAGCTGAAGGCTAAAGTAACCTCTCCCATTCCAGGAGAGGTATTGGTACTTTCACTGTCCTCTCCCTGTTGAACGCCTATCTCTTCCCTTTCATCAATTTCTTCCAGGTTGTATTCTGAGCTCCTTACATCTATACTCATAAAAGAAAGGAAAAGAAAGTAAGAATACTCCCAAACCAACAAAACCCAAACCAACCCACAGCTTTCAATGCAGGTTGTAGATTAAAAGGGACTGTTCAAGACAGCCTAAATAGTTTGTAGAAGGAAAACTGACTTTTTTTCATAATTCAAGTAATTAAAAAAAAAATTAAAAAAGAGATTCATTGAGACTTCACAGAATTCTGTTTCTTTTCAATTCTCTCTCTTGACAAAGGAATATGCTTATCACCATGCTACTGTCCATCTGGTTCTGTATCTGTACCTACTGTAAAACATTTTCCATATTTAACTCAGGTATTGAATAAGATTGTTAAATATATTTTCATCTCATAACCCCAAATTTCATGGAGGTGGACAGTTGCTTTTACCCAGACTTCTTGTACTTCCATTAGCTCTCCAGTGAGTTTTAAAATACACAGTTCCTCTATATCAGAGCAGGAATGTTCAAGAACTAAAGAGTAACCCAAATATCAGTTTTACCCATGGTTTGAACAAGTTTCATCACCCCTATCAAAAATTTCCCATAACCATCCTAAGTGTATTGGGATGTCTTGTGCAGTGCTTCATGCTATAGTAGAAAAAGAAGTTCATAGAAAAGTGCTAATCCATAAAAATACTGACATTTGCAGCCAGAGCATAGTTACACTAAAAGGTTGAATTGTTGGATTAGGACACAGATAAATCAGTGTACTTGAAATTGAACTAATAAATACACCTGACCAGGGTACTCCCATCAGCTTTGGCTGCACTGACACCTGTTGAAAACAAGCCTTGCACTTGGACAATTAGCTTTCAGTCTAAGTAGTATTAGTAAATTTCCAAGTGTAAACCAAAGTGAGCAAAGAAAACAAAAAGGAATACTGGAAAGTCACAGATCCCAGAGTACTAAAAAAAAAGTCAGGCTGATTTTTTTTTTTTAGCAGCTGGTATCCTACAATGCTTCCAGTACCTCCAGAGAAGTAAAGTGTTATAGAAAAGTAGTAAGAGGATGTATGTATTGGAGAAAGACTCAGTACAAAACAGAAACTTTGATGTTTACAATAGGGTCATTAGTTAAGAGTTCAGTAATATCAAAGATACTAATTCAGAATTACAGAAAAACTACAAAAGCCAAACATTTTACTATTAAATTCTTGGTTTTATATTGCCATCTTGTAATAGGGTTTCATAGTTACGCATTAGGCAATGTGATCAACACATGCCATAGTGCTGAATGCAAAGGCAATTTAGATCCCCATGGAAAGAAAGGCAAGAAGACTGCAAAGTGCTGCAGGTAAGCTTCTTCCATGTGGTTTCAGCACAGGTACATATAATAATGTCACGTTGGTATTACAGGGACTCCTACAGGTTTACTATCATAAGGGCCTTCTCTTCTTTTCATCATCTACCAACCCCTTTTCCACCTAGGGAAAACTCAAAACCAACAGCCTGATAATTTGGGGGATCATTTTAGTGATGGCAGTATCATTTCATGGGTGACTAGTTGAATGTATATGTCAAAATGAACAAAGAAAGCATAACAGAATGTGAGCAAACATTAAACCAGCTAAGATTATCCCACAGCCCGTAACTGGCTAGAACATTGCCTCCTTCACTGGTGAGACCTAGTACGCTATGGGCCTGAGCCACCACCAGCTACAGGAACAAAGACTGAGATTTTCAGTCTAAATACTCTATGGAAACCTGAATTATACAACAAAGAATAGCCAGAACTTCTGACAAGAGAAATGGAAGCATTCTGGAGCTGCTCTGGCTCTGTGCCCACGCACTGCTGTCATTTCTCTGCTGCTTTTCCTCTGGAGAGGAGTGTAACAAAGGCTAAGTTGTATTTACCCTCCTGGGATGGAAACTTAGCCTGGGTTGGTAGGAGACATTCCTGATGTTCCTGCTATGTGAAAGTCTGTTCTTTGCTGTGCTAGAAACACTTCCAAGCTTTGGGGTGGACTACCCTGACCTACAAATGGATAATACCAAAAAAAACAGCCCTACACTTCTTAAAAAATGCTCTGCCTCATTTGTCAGCATGAGATCAGCCTTGCTTGCTAGTGGATTTTCATCTGTTACTGGGTCTCATTCCAGACCCAGGCTGTCACTGCTGCAGCAGAATAACATCTGAATACATTTGAACACAAACAACATTTAACAACCATCCTTCACTTACATCAAGCAGGTAACTGCTCCCTAGGGGAGCAGTTCAGATTCTGATTTGTTTCAAACCCTCAGTCTATAGCTTTTACATGCAACATATTGCTAGGAAGAACTTACAGTAATACTGGCCATATACTGTTGCCTTATTACTTATACACCCTATCCATAGTTCCATATTTAATATAATTTGCATTTCTACCTGCATATAGTTTATTCTTTTAGAACGTTAGTCGCTGAGTTTTAAGTAGTCTTAAACCAATACAGTTAGAGTTACAGTGTGAAGGTAGATATATAGGTAAGTACATGCACACATACATATACGTATATGTATATGTATATATACACACACACATCTGATGACTGACATACCAACTGCAAGTCTCCTTTGAGCATTAAGAATACCCTTTGCCCAGCAGAGAGAACAGGCTGGTGCTTCTCTGTAAGCTCTCATGCTCATAAGCATCAGAGCTGGAAAGCCTGACTACATCATGCAAATCTGCTCTTGACTCTACAGCCCCTAACAAGGTGCTTAAGAAATACTGTAACCAATAGGATTATATAAAGGGATTTGTCTGACGGAAAGTTTTCTAAAAATCTCTAATTTCATAAATTGTTTTGAATACTGCTTTACCACCTTCCCTAGAAAAAGAAAGACTAAGCATTAATTAAACTTTGGGAAGGTGAACAAAAATCATCATTGATAATGAGAATTGTTGTTTATAATCCCAAATGTTCACATTACTTCTCTGTCAATGCTTATTCTAGTAGATGTGTGTCTTCAAACTACTTTTGTCAAGGTACATACTGCTTTTACACCATGGGAAAACTGTCATTTCACAAGAGGAATGTTGCCTGTTCCATACTATATAGCTCCATTAAAGTGGAGTATGTGTCTAAGTAGTGCACAGCTAACAGACACCAAAATGAACATTTGCAGTGGTTCATTTTAGAGCAAAAGGTAACACTGTATTTGCAGCTTAGGGTTTTTTGCTTATTTGCTGAAGTAGCACTGCCTAACAGAACCACTCTGGAATACCAGTCACAGCTGAAAACACCCTCACAATGCTTCCCAGATGCCTGACAATCAAAGCAGTATTAATCCAAATGGAAGGAACTCCTGTGTTTTTTGTAATGCTAAAATTACGTCCAACTTTGCAATTTAAGTGATACTGAACTATTTTATCCGTACAAAACAATACCCAAATATGGATAATTTTCAGACTAGGAATAGGACAAGTCTACTGCATCTGATTTTGCTGAAGGTTAATATTGATTCTCACAGCATGAGGGGTTTTGCTAAAAGGACCTTTATACACAGGGCTCACAACAGCTTCAGAGATGCCACCAGAGAGCAGCAGCATCCCATGAGAAAAAAAAGAGGCAATGAAGCTGTGCTATGTGATTTATATGTACATTTGAAAAAAACTGCACTACATTAAGTCTTCAGCAAAGGACACTGCATGAAGACACGAGGAAAACAAGAGACTGAAGATTGTCACTAACTGCAGAGGTAAATCCAAGGGCTCCACACAGACTCCCCTAAGCCCAGTAAAGATGATTCTTTTTCTATTTCTTTCCATTACAACTTAAATTAAAATATTTAATTACAGAACTCAAATGCCTCAAGCAGAAGTTTCTAAATCTATGGAAAAATAAACAAGCCATTTCTTTGAAGTTCAAGGTTGTTTATCTACACAGCACTTGGACATTACAGTGATGGGAAAGGCAAAATTTCTAGCACAGATCAACAATCTTAAGATAGAAACAAGTACAAGAAAACAAAAACCCCTTGATTTAATATCACAGTATGAGAAACTTGCTCGTCTTAGACCCATTGCATGTAGATAGACAGTTTTCAACACACAAAATTCAGTACTAATAAACAAACCACTCACTCAGAATTAATTATTCTCTTTCATCTGCTACAAAGAAAGGTTACAACTTCATTAGATCTTCAACCCCAGACTCCACAGAATAGGTTCATACTCCTATTTATTATGCTACATATTGTTTCTATTAATGTCTTTTCCAATAATTTACATAAATTGCCCTAAACACAAACCAAGCCCAAGTTTACTGAATACTGCTTTTTTATATTTCCCCCTTTGCCAGAGACCTAGCATCCTAGCAGATGACTTTTTCAGCTCTTGTGGTACATTTTTGTTTTGCCACTCCAAACAATCTGACTGGCATCCAGAATAAAACAGCTGAAAAACAACTTAAAAATTCCTGTCAACTAGCACAGTTACTGAGTGCTTAGCCTCATATAATGACAGAGGCACTCCACAGGCTTAGCATTTATATACTTCATTCTTATTAAATGCATTGAAGAGTTATTCTTTCAGACTGCACTGGCACTGATTATTCTAAAAGCTTTTGCAAATTTTAAAAGACTTCTAGATGTTGTATCTTGTAGCTGAACCCTACAGTCTGGTGCTTACAAACAACAGTATTTCACAGTACAAACTGCATAAATTTAAAAAAGCATTATGTTCAGCAGCTAAATAATTGTATTTTAAACAGCTATACTTTCATATATCACATTTTTCCCATAAAACCCAACAAATAATTTAGTGTATAAACAACTATTTATGCATTCAGTTTAGATTTACAACTTATGTTTTCAAAGGCTGTTCAGATGCCAACCAAAAGCCAGGCACAGATTTGCTCCTGGCCCTATGTTTTGCAGGTCAAAGGTAGCACAAGGCAGGGTTCTAAAAACAACACTGGGCTTTAGCTTTTGAAAAGTTTGTTATGAGGTACAAAAAAACAGAAATTCTGGATAGTTCTTCTCTGTAATTTGTGAGAAAGGAGAGAAAACAGGGATAATGTTTAGTTTATTAAACGTAAAGCATAGATACCACTACAAAATATATTGTATTTGTTTCTCTAGACAACAAAGGTAAGATATCCTTCTTTTAGAAAGTCGTATTTTTACTTCAAAGGAAAAGTTAATTGATCTGAAGCATTAAAATTCATTCTATACATATGACACATCTACAGTATAGTAATTTATTGCTGTGAATTATCTTAACTTGCTATGAAGTAAATGTTATCAGTACTTTTGCAGGAAGAACCAACCTGTTTCAGGCTGCATTTCAGTGGCTCTTCCTTCTGCTTTAGTGGAAGCTGATTCTGTTGACTCTGTTACTGCAAAAAGTGAAGCAACAACCTTTACCACCTCTCAGTTTCAGCACCAACAGAAGTTCTAGATAAAATGTTAGACTGTGGTCATACAGACTAGTGATTTCTTCAAGAAACTCCTCTGAAGCAACTAGTGCTCATTGTCGCATTTTCCAGATATTCTAATCTCAACTCCTAGGTATTTTTGACCAGAAAACTGAATTTTTGATCAAACAGAAGAATTACAAAAAAACAAGTGGACTTTCTCTAAGATTCTTCTAGACAGTCCATTTGTTATTATACTCTCTCTGATCCAGAGAAGCTAATCTTTTCTCTCCACCCCAAGTAGTCCCCCTGAGTAACATAAACACAATTCTATACTTAATCTAACTATAATTAATTTGGTATTGTCTGGGTTTTTTTCTGATCTGCATGCTCTAAATACCTCTCTTTCTCATACTTGTGGGAAAACAACAAGATTGGTGAGGAAGATTGCAAACACACTCAACTGAATTGCAGTAGGGGTGCAAAACCCCACATATATGATATTAATTGCTGTTTAATCTTGTGTGTTTGACAAGTGGAACACCTGTGTTCAGATAATATAGGCCTGTGATAGACTTACAAGGCATCTTATGGGACATGCTGGAGATTCCTACCCTGCTGTGGGAAAGATCAAAGCACCGTGGTAAATACACCTGTGTGAATCCCTGACACAGAGGGAATGGAGCAGGTTTGGCAGTTGTCTGGCATGGACCAAGCTCTGCCGGTGTTCACAGAGGCTGGGTGCCTCTGCCTGGGCTGCTTCAAGGCTTCTCCAGTTGGTGAGGTAACAGAAATAAACGTATTCTTTGCATCTACAGTTTTGTGGTTGCACACTTGAGGTTCTTATCACATAAGGTGGTGTTACTTTAATGTTTAGCCAGCTATACTTTCTGTTGCCTTCCAATTAAACAGCATAAAAAGATTACCAGGCTCATTACTGCTTTCACTTTGATCTTCTGGTGCTCTAGAGGGTGGCGAGGGCGCCTTGCGCTTCATCCTGCGTAGAGAGGAGTTCACAGAAGCAGTGTCACTGAGCGGCAGGGAACCTTTCCGCACTAATCCCATAGGGGCCTGGCAAGGGAGACAGGGCAGGAAGATTATTAGCAATCAGTGAAAAACAGCAAAATAGCTCCAGTAATTATTCTCCAAAAGTATTTATGATATACATTTGGGAAAGAGAGAACGTATTACCAAACGTATTGTGTTTTTCATCTTAATTCCTCCAAGGAGTTGTTTTTAAAAAAACAACTTTCTTGAGTAACTGAATATATTCACAGAGGTGCACCATAGAGCAATAAAAGAAAATCAGTTGTTACATATAATGTATAAGAGAATTTGAATTCTTTTATGCCCAAAGGCTATTCTACAAACCCAAAATAAATCTTTTCTAAAAGTAGCTAAAACCATTGTGGAAAGAAGTTTCAACTACACCCCACCATAACGACATAACACAGTGTTTCCTTCTCCATTCTTTCAACAGCAGTCCAAATTGGCCCGTATACATAATTACTATAAATTTCTTTCCCGCCTTGAAATACCTGAACTTTCACAAAAATTTTTGGAATGCCTAATTTCAAAACTTATCAAGTACAATGGTCTCATAATATTTAACAAAGTTAAATTTAGTAAGTTGCAAAAAAAGTTATAGTACCTACTGATGTTACAGCATAGTAAAGTCCTCATTATTGTAGCAAAGGTAAAAAAAAACTTAATTCAAAAATAATGAAAACAATTAAAAAATGGACAAAGGATACCTGCTGAAGACTTCATATTTTTATGATGTAGCAGTCCAATTGCATTTTATGCTATTTTAGAAACACATTCTCTGTCTCAGAAATACAACGGTTGTAAATTTGCCTTATGCTGAAGAAAATTATATACACATCCACTAAATGGACAATGTTCAGGATCCCAGCAATAAAGGAATGCATTTTGGAACTGGACACAGCTGCCTTTTTCTTTAGTAATTCTGATTCCTACCACTTATCTACTCAACAGTAGAATAAAATCCTGCGGTGACATTCATTTCTGTCTGGAAGGATCCACACAGCAGTTGGGTGTGGGGTCATCTCCGGAGAACTTCTCTGTGCTTCAGTTAACCAGCCCACTTCACAAAGCACAATATCAAGGAACAGAGAAGGCATAAAGACAGCTACATATTCTTGTTTTACTGACAATCCTTTCAAAACCATCAGACAATAGAATTGTTGACCGTGTCAATTTCCATGGAAAAAGAAGCTTATCATTTAGAAAGCTACCACTGAACAAATATCCAAAGATTCCACAGTAAGTGGAATATTAAACACCAAAAGCTAGAGTATTGGTTGTATACAATCAAATCTATAAAGAAAATTACAACAGAAAAGATAGTGGCACAAGGTGTCTGTCAGGCAGTGTTTGGCAGCTCCCATGAGATTGCAGCACAATACCTGAATGAATGAGCAGGGCTTTGAATGAAAAACTATCCTCTGAGCCATCCTGGGCACCCTCAGCCATCTGCTTTGTCCCACCCTGATATCAGGCACAACAGATCCACAGATACTGCACTGTATGGAGCACCACTGCCCAAAAATGTACACACAATTCTACCCATCACTCTAATGCCAAAGCAAGCAACTCAAACCTTTTACAGCAAAGCAAGAGTCACAGTTTAAGAGAGAAAACACAAAGCACAAGGTGAAACATTCTTTAAAGAACACCAGAGGATAGGAACACAGCACTCCTAATTAAAAATACTTGCATGCTTGAGTAGGTTTTAAACAAGTCAGTTTCTAGATTAAAATGTCACACAACAAAATACACTTCACACTTTTATAATTTCTTATTCACAGGTCCAAAATAGTTCTTAAAAAGTAAAAAAAAATTAATAGCATTCAGCCTTTGAATTTATTCAGGAGGGGATATCAAATACAATATTATTTCCCCAAATGAGCCTTTTTTGTTGCTGAAGTATTTAGTCCCCTCAGTTGGGCAGTTTGTGTTTGTCTCCTCTCTGGCAGCTGTGCTCAGGCTGCAGCCCCTCCGCTCTGCACAAAGCCACATCTCCCTGTTCCAAGGTCTGCCCCTCCTGTACTTCACACAGGCTCCCTCAGTGACTCGGCTGGCACCCAGCTCTGCGCACGCTCGCTCAGCTCAACAGATGTCACCAGAGTTCCCTTCTGCACACAACAAGTGTGTGTGTAGGGGGGGAATAATGTTCTCAGCATAAGAGCACAAATGCTGCTAGAAGATTTTTATAAGCCTTTCTACTGCCCTTTGCATCCAAAGAAACAAACAATTTGCAAAGAGAGATTTCAAGAAAGTACTAAATGTTCCAGTAAAGGTTCAAGTGTTGAACAGATTTTCTCAGGAATTATTCAACATATGAATATTAAGAGCTTTCAAATCCTAACAAAGGCTGCAATGTTAAAATAGTACTTTAAATAGATGGAAAAAAATTAAAATAATGTTATTAAGACATATCTGACAAAGCTTTGGAATATACATCTGGGTGTTCATGTGTCACACCAACTGCCTATGATAACCAGTGCTATATCAGTTACATTTAAATTAAAATTCTTGTTAGGATCACTAAAATAATTAACTGTGTTTATGCAGAAACACCAGTGAACTCTGTCATAACTTCTATAACATATGCAGGAGTTCTACTTTTAACACCATACACCCTCCTCATCCTGCAACAAGCAAGGGTGGATATGAAAACTTTTTAGTCTCAAATCTAGCACCAAATTCCACCCGACGCAAACACTAGTAGATGCCAGTGCTTTCCAAGTTCCAGCCTCTGTAAGCAGTGGCAGACATAGTGCCTTGCCCTTCTTATCCTTTCAAAACAGCAAATAAAGGTAATAAGGCATAGTAATTTTGAAGTTGCAATGGAAGCAAAAAACCAAAAAGCATTTGGGAAAGAATATAGAGGTAGTGGAGCACTTCAGTGTGCTGGAAAGCCTACCTCACACCAAGGGTCACGAGACAGAGATTTTCATATCACCACATCCTACCTCTTTTGCTCCATGTGTATCTATGTTTAACAGAGATATATACGTGACTGTATCATGTAGGGATAGCAAAGCACTTTGCTACTCATATTGCTAATATTTCTTTCTTCCCTTTGTGTATGCAGGCAAACGTATGTCCAAGGAGTAACGGCAAAAAATACACATTTGCTCCTACAATAACTCATGCAAATAACAAATTTCTATTACACAGCTTAAGCTTCCCAAAATACTTAAACTTACCCTAAGTACTACAAAAGAATTAATATACCTCTCATCCATTGGAAAGAAAAGACATACAGAATATATTTGGAGAAACTCGACTAGTGATATTCTGTCCAAACAACCAACATGACTATTTTCTCCTAGGATTTATCTTGCTGGTACAGAAGCAAATACAATAAAGGAGTTAAGTTACGCATTTGATATACTGAAAAGTGGATGCATGCAACATTCACCAGCTGTTCTGAAACATCGCAGAGTAGTATCAGATTATATCCATGCAAACTTCAGGTAGTCCTGAGCCTTCTCTTCTCCCTAGTAACCCTGACTCTGCCCAAAACTTCCCTGCTGTCCATAGTGCTCAATACATCATTGCCCAACCTCTCCTTTAAAGAGCTGACCATTAAGCTGCAGGCAAGCAAGCCTCTGGTGTAATTTCTTCAGCATGGAACTCACCCATCACAGAAATCCCAACTAAGCTGTCCTGTCACAATGGCTAATAAAAAAGTATTTTCAGAAGTATTTTATGGTTTAGTTGCTTCCCACCCTTCCCCCATTCCCCCATCTTCTTATTCCCTTTCTTTTTTAAGAAAAGCCTGGAGATTTAGATTTCTTTAGGAGCTAGGGTTGTGTAAGTAACAACAATTTGTATTTTTACAGTTGAGAGGTTTTATCCATTATTTTAAACTGTAGATGTTTTAAGTAAAAATCTTCACTTAATTGTTCCTACTCAAGCATAGTTTATGCATGCTCCTTTCAATAACTGTAAACAGGGTAAGGAGAAAAACATTAACAGGATAAAATGCTGATGTATCAGTCTAGCTTTTATAAATAAGGCAGTAGGAAGAAAATCAGCTGTGGTATTTTGGGCATAATCAAATGCTTTTCTTTTAGAGAAGTGTTATTACTAGAAAATTGCAACCACTTTTATGAAAACTGAAGATACACACACTAAATTATACAACAACACTTTGCAAAAACCCTTGAGAGTCCTCTCCACTTGCAAGTGTATTTAAACTTGCTAGTTCTAAACATACTTCTGATAAGAGTCATCTTGTCCAGGACTAGAACTGACAAGTGAGGGATTTCAATATTAGATATTAACATGCTCATTTTCCACCTGTTTGAACACAGAAATTTGCTGGACAAATATTAACCATTTAAGCTTACTAGGCATCTTCGAAAAATAAGCAAATCATGCTATGCAATAATTTGTAAAAGGTACCCTGACATCCACTGTACTATTTTCTCCTCTAAAAATAGGACCATGTCCCTAAAAACTAATTCTATAATCGCCTTGAAATGAAGGCAGAAAAAATTCTAATCCTCGTATGAGAATGTAACTACTCACATAAAGAGAAAGCAGTTTCTTTAATGCAAAAGTAGTGGAGAAGCTGTAGAAGGTAAACATTAAAACCCTTTTCCATACTGTGAGAAACTGGACTACAGTACGTTGAGAATTTGAAGAAAGACAACAGTGGGAACTCTGTTCCCTAAAGTTGGCTGGTTTCACTGTTGTGAAATGTGATGTTACTACTTCGACACAAAGTTTCTCTCAAAACTAGGCAGACGGTTCATCCTGGCAAAACTGACATTTCACTTTGTCTTCCTTGTGGACGTTACAAAAAATATTTGTCTATAACAGGGCCCATGCAGAAGGTCATCCTGGTCCACAGAAGAAATAAAATATGTACCCAGTCTGCCAAGTAAACTGAAGGGCAGGCTACAGAATTTAGGCATTAAAGGCAGTAAGATTTGCAATGAAACACTTCTCCTAAGGCAAAAGGAGACAAAATGTAGCATTTAAGGGAAAAAAAGTATATCTTCACTTTTGTAAATTAACTCCATTGGACACTGAAGTTGCAGTGAAATTCCCAGACATACTAAAATATCCCAGTGAACACACCAATCAGCCTGGTGAGCACCTGAGAGAGACTAAGTCCTACCAGCAGGACATACATTTTCAACAGCAGAGAATATCATAGACCAAATTCTTATATTGTTTACAACTAAATACTTGTGATCTAGTGTGACCATTGTACTGGCCTCATTTTCTGAGAGCTGACCTGGATTAAACAAGAAATTGAGATAATTTGGCCCAACCTTCTGCTGAAAACAAGTTCTTACACTTTATTATTGATTTTTGCTAGAGCCTGTCTAGGAACATCTCAAACATTTCCAGCAAAGAAGCTTCTGCCGTTTCTTATCAATGACTATTCCAACAGTCAGTTCTCACAGTGGTGAGTTTTGTTCTTCAGTCTGAATGGAATTTCCTCCGGAGAAGCCCTTTGGAATGGAATGCCCATTGGTTCTCATCCTACTACATGCACTCTTGTGAAGAATATTACCTCGGATTTCCCTGTAACACCGTCCAGATATCAGAAGAATGTGATTTGATACTATCTGGGCCCTCTTTCCATTAAAACACTTATTTTCTCCAAACTTTTAAACATCATGGTTGCCTGTTTTCAATCTCTGTCTTGAACTACAGGAAAAAGATCTAGACACAGTAGCATAAAATTACTGAGTACACTGGATTCGAGGTGGATGGCATGACCAGACCCCAGCCTGTACTAGTGCTTGGATTACTTCACACAGATAATTTCATATGCATCCTTTTTAAATCTCATTCAGCCTGTCACTGCCTCCCTGAGTGGTGGCTGGAGTCCCTGCCTCTCTGCCCATTTTGGTGCCAACTTCAAGTTTGTTGAAGGTGGATCGATTTCCATGATGTAGATTATTTATAAAGATATTTAATAGTACTGGTCATACTACCAACTTCTTGGGAACTGCACAATACAACCAGTCTGACTTGGAGCCATTACCCCCGCTGCTGGAACTGCAGCCACTTCTTGTCCTATCTTGTGTTTCACCTGTCTGGTTTGTATCTCACTTTTTCAACAAAAATTTTGAGGTAGACTATGACGAACACCTTGCTAAAATAAAATGTAGATGATCTCATCCTTTATCCTTGGGTTTCTGCTTGCTAGTAATTTACAAATTTCTTGCTCTTGACATCTTCTGCCACTTGGAGCACCAGGCTTACTTATACATTCCTAAGAGAACCTCTGCATGTCCAAGAAGTATCTATGTATTTCTTTCTGGGAATAATTCTGCCCTCTTTTATTTTTGCACTTGAGTTCTTTCAGTAGCACATTTAAATAAGACTGTTTAAAAACACTAAATTGTTCATTTTTATGTCTATTCCCACTTAGGAGAATGGACTACTCTTGTACTGCAGGAAGGCTATCTCTGAAAATGTCTCAGTATTCTCCCAAGCAGCAACTTCATTCTCCAAGGGAGTCTCCCACAGGGATCCTTATCAGGAATTCCCTGATAAGTTAAACAATATGTACTATGCCAAATTCATTCATAGATGATAGGAAGGTAGATGCCAAAAGACAAAATATTTTACTTGAATTAATAAAATTCAAAGGAGAGAGTAAATAAATATTTGTCCACATTTAAGTCCCAAGCACTACATTTTCTGATAAATCACTGTGCAATCAAATCCCAATGAGAGAGAAGTCACCTTAACTAAAGTGTGCCAAAAGCCTATAAGTTTTAAGTGAGTTGCACAAAGTAGTACAAAATAGAAAATATACACAAAAATATAACTTGATCTGGATGTCCTCTCTTTGTAAACTATTCAATTTCAGTCAGATCACTTCAGATAAGTAAGAAATTTCAGTACAAAATAATAAATCTGAGCAATTGCTTGAGTGACAGCCAAGCAGCCATACATTACTTTTAGACATAATAGAATATTAATCATTTAAAGCATGTTAACATTAATACGCTATTTTTTAAGAAATTGAATTCAATTAAAAGAGAAACATGGTAAAGGTAAGAAAAAAATGATGACTTTCTTACTCTCCCCAAAGGTTTCTTTTACTAAAATTAAGAAAGAAACCTTTGTCTTCTTCAAATGACAAAGCTTTTCAGCAGGACACAATACACAAAGGCAGAACTTCTGTTAAACAGTGCTCTCTTGTGGTTCTGTGCATCAGTGAAAGACTAAATCACTGTATAAAGGTAGTCACAGTCTGAAATTTCTTGTCACCAAGTCTAACTCAAAATTAATCCCTCAGATTTGGATTTCATTTAGTTCTGCATTTAATTTTTCTAGCATGTCAATAACCTCATATGTAAAGACCACCTTGAGATACTGTATTCAAGCAAAATATGAAATAAATTTAAAAATATATATATAACAAAAAATGTTAACCTTGATCTTTAATTGGAATTCACAATTGACATAATGTGCAATAACAGGATAGCAGTTAATGCATCAATTCTCACAGATTCCATGTCATGGGCTATATATATAGGTTACTCAAATACATAGCCCAGATCTTGTAGCTTAAATAAAATACAGCCCAATTTTTAAAATAAAAATCCTACTTTAACTTGCTCGGAACAATGTTTAGACTGCTCTCCATGTCCACTTTTTTCTACAATATAGTCTAAAGAACAAACTACTCATTATCCCATGTAACTAAAACATTCAAAATTAACAGGAGTAATTAACCCAAATTACTAGTTATAATAAAGTGAGACCACCTTCTCATATTTAAACATATAAAGTATTCATCCAAAAGAACAAAAAGGTGCTCACAAGACCAATTTATATAAGAAGTCGGTTTTACCTTTTCAAAATACAGCAGCTAGTTTGGTTATAAAGTTTAAAAGGAACGCATCATTCAATTTCTATAGTTATTTTCTAGCTAAATATTTTTAAAGCAAATACTTTGCTTTTGTTTTCCATTTATTTCAAGCCCCATCATATATTAACAACAAGGTTATCAGGGTTATGATGTCTGTACTTTCTAGGAGAAGTGAAGCAAATGTAACGGACCTGTTCATTCCTATCAAAGCTGTTGGACTTCACAATATCAGACGTAGGTCTGACTTGGGCTCGTGCGAGTTCCTGGGGAGCGCTCTGAGAGTTCGGCATGGGCGGCAGAGGAGCTCTCCGCTTCTTCGGCATTTCAGGTGGCAGAGTGTTTGAGTCGTACTGCTTGCTGACTGTGTTGGATCTCGTGATGAATGCTGGCCTTGGCTTGCTCATCAGTGGAGTGGCTGGGGCACTGGCAGCCTTGAGGTGTGGGAAATAAAAAGAAACCCAAGTTGCATATATTTTCTGGAAAATAATCAACAGTATTGATTGCTCAATCTGAATATGTTTCTAGAAGTTTTCCTTATACAAAGCAACACCTTACTTGCTCTCTTTTCTTCTTGTTTCGTTGAAAAAAGCTGAAAAATCCTTTGTTTTCTTTCTCCTTCAGAACATCTATGTTTTCATATTGGTAGGAGCCTAAAATAGAAAACAACAGTTCTAGATGTTATTTCATTATTTTCATGCAGACATGATTTCTCCTGCATTCTCTTACTATTTCACCATGTCATAAACCTCCTGTAATGATACACAAAATATATCATAAATCACCTACATTAATAACTTTTATAGATGCTGCAAAACAAACAGTTTGCCTATCATCCATGTTCTTCCTTTCCTTCTCAGAACTCAGGGCAGATGAGTTTCAACTGCTCTTAATACCCTTAAGCACTTAATCCAGCCCACCCCACTTGTCATATGCTATGGTTCATATCACAAAGGTAGTAGAAGGGAAAAAGAGCATCAGACTTTTCAGCTCTCCATTCCTACTGGCTTAAATTTATGGCAAAGTGTGAAGTGGAACAAGCCAGGTCCCAGCCTGCACATGGTGTAACTATGGAGGAAGATCACCCAAACACTCAATCAGTGCACACATAACTGTGTGGCACTCATAGTAAAGACAGTCAAATCTATTCTCATTATCTTGCAGAATTTATCCTCCTTAAATTGCTTTATTCCTGTAGAGGATTTGTAAATCTCATGACTGACTTTTTTTTTTAGTTTTACTAGAATGAACTTTCTTTAAAAAATCCTCCCATTGAATGCACATGTAATGAGCAACAGAAGTCAGCAAGTCTGGTAAAAGTATCAATATAAACATGACCCTAAATTGAATAAATTGATCTAGGGAAAACTATACAAAAATACCTTCTGTATAGCTGTGTATATTTAATTCTGCACTGTCATTTTCAACAGACATTTAAGACAGGACAGAGATATTACTCATGCCACAGTTAAGCCAGGTGCTAATGTCCCATAAGTGCTAAGTTTCACTGCCTATTTCAGTAAATCATACCTTGAAAAGATGGTAAATTTAAATCAACTGGTGATGTGGCTACAGAAAGACAAAAAGAAAGACAGAAAATGTGAATCTGAATCAAGGATGTAGTGACAACATACAAACACAGAAAGCCAAGCTGGGTCTTCAACATTAGGGAAAAATTAACTGGGTATTTTGCAGAAGTAAAAGGATGTGCATCTTTACAGCCTAATACTTAAATCATTCAAGAGCTTGAGCTGGAAGCCATGCAACACAGACTGCAACTGTGTACATCAGTAGGGAGGCTCCACTTATATTTCTGAAGCAAAGAGAAAAATCATAAGTAGAATAGTTTGCTCTGGTTTGGAAGATTAGGCAATCCAAACTTGGAAAACCAAGAGGAATGTAAAAATAAAATGTAATATTAATAAAATGAAATTTGAATTTAAATTCTATTAAGTAAAAGATACACCTCACCATTTACTTTCATAAAGAAAATTAAGAGCTTTGAACCTGCCTGCAAAATTGAAATGCTGAACAACTTCATATCAAGAGACCTGAAGAATATCTAAATTTCCTAGTAGGACACTGCTGCGTAGAAAGCATATATACCCTGATATGCCCTCCTAAGGATTTTGGGTTGTTGTTTCAAGTGAAACACACAACATATCATGCAAAAAGCAGCTTTTCCAGTGTGTAGATGAAGGCAGTAAATAACCAGACAGAAAAACAAACAATGCACATTTGAGCACACGTAGTCAAAGTAACATGTTTAGGCAAGTTAAAATATGTTGGTTTCCAGTGTGGAAGAGAAAGATATTTCAAAGATACTTCATTTTTGTTTTCTCTGTGGAAAAATGAAATACTGTCCAAATCTGTCATTCAGACCTTTACCAAGCAAACTGAGAGACTTCTTGAAACTGTAACCATCAAACAGTAAAGTTACCATATTTAGGTAGAAAGAGGGGCAAGACAAACAAAACCCCAACAAGCCCCACAAGTTTTAAACAGAACTAAAATCAAGGAAATAAAACAGTGGTCAATAACAGGAGTGATTCAATCAATATTACTGCTTTCTACACTGAAGTAAAATTTCCTGTGAGAAATGTCTGAAACGGAAGAAACCACACTACAAAATTTTTAATTACAGTACAGTAAACATGTCACCTGTCCAGATGAAGTTAAAATCTGGCCTGGGAATATCTGTACAAATATTAAAAAGTTAGTTCATTGTGTCCCTGTTGGACCAGAATTACAAAGATAATTATTATTCCTTCCCAATCTATAAAATTAGCAAGCAGCAGTCAGAAATATACTTCAAGGCCATTAGAATAATAAAATAATTTAAAATTTTAAAAGCATTAGAAAGAAAACTGATTTTCTCTAACATTTCTGTTCTTTTCAGGTCATCATGATGTCGTGTGGGAGGGAAAAAAGGGTGTTGGAGTTTGTGGGGAAGGTGTGAAAGAAGGAAAAGAAGGCTTCACGTTTAACCGATGATTTCTACTCAGCTAACTGCTGGTACTGAACACTTGGTTAGAAAATAAAACTTTTTACAGCACTTCTCAAAACAAGTCCAGATACACGAGTCAGTTTCAATTTTGTGGAAGACCAATGAAATACATATTAAATTCCTAGAAAATATTTTCCTAAGTAAAAAAAACCAACAACATGTATGCAATTATTAAGCAATTATCTTTTATATAACAGCCATTTACAAAAGTTATCTTACCTTGACTGACATCCATGGCATATAGTTCTCTTAGTCCAAGGTCATTAAGAGATTTTGTCATATCAAGGGGTTCTTGAGACTGGTAACTCTTCAGTAGTAGAGTGTGTGAAGGATCAAACTCACATTTGCTACAGATAATTGGTATGAGTTCTTGAAGGGGTGAATGTGGACTAACTCTTACTACTGTTTTCTGTGTCTTCTTGTAGTTTATCACTACTCTTACTGTTTGCTAAAGAGAAGAAAATTCCAATAAATACCAGCACAAATTCTGAAAGAAACAGCATTTTTTTACAACAACCACACAGTAATCACCCGAATTCCACTTATGGCCAACTTGACCAGTGCTGCAGGTTCAGAAACATTACATAAGAAACTGAGAACTGTTTTTCAATTCCCTTCCATGCAAGAAAAGGACACAAGAAGCAGATTGCTTTCTCCTTCAGCAGTGCCATTTGCCTGTGCAGCTGTGGAAGTCAGGTGATGAGCCACAAGGAGTGCCAGTGAGCACGTGTGTAGGACGGAGGCAGAAGGGCAGCAGAAGAGCTCTCCTGGCCCTCTGTATGTGCTTTAGGTAAGTTAAAAGTCAGTATTCTTCTATTTAGCAGAACGACAAGGTGGAAGGAAAGATTTAGGCAACATCCAGAAATTGTTTTAGTGCTTCTTAAAGCTCCTTCCTTCTTAAGGGTATATAAAAAAAGCCAAGAGAGAACAGTATGTATTGAAGGAAAATGAACATACAATCAGAAGGGTACATATATCACAGCATGACAGATGGTACAAGATGTTGATTTTCCGTTTGTTCAAGGCTGTACTCAGCCACACTTCATTTGCAGAATTTTTCAATAAGGCCAATAAAGCGTGGGATTTCAAATAATATTTTAATATTTCCTTCTTTCATCAGCAGAGATGTTTGCTGCAACAAATTGAGATGTATTTTACCTAAGAAGAGCTTATCAAAAACAGACTAAAGCATTTCACAGAGTTTCAAGGTGAGAGGATGAAAGACAACAGGAAACACCAAAACAAGAGGATGGGCTACCAGCTCAATTTGTCAAATACAGCAGTAATTCTAATTTCTCAATATGCTTAACTTTATTTCTCACCTCTGGTATAACTGGAGCAGGTTTCTTCTTATCCATTTGTTTCGCCTTTACAATCACCTTTTCCACTTCAAGCATTCCCACTGGTGTGTTGGGTTTGAATTTAATCTGGCTGTTTTCTGCTGATACCAACTCTATGGTATAACTTGATGGATTTAAATGATACTGTGCACAGAGGAAGATCAGCAAGTCCATCATGGGCTTCCTGTAAAAGACAAATGGAACTGTCACAACAGTTGACAATTAAGCAGGTTATAACAAGATGTGCTGCTAAACATTTAATTCAAGTTGTCCTTTCCCTTCCAGGACTAAATAATTACTGCTAGACACCAACCTTAAATATCTTCGAGCTTTAAAAAACATAATTAAACAGAATTTAAAAAAAAAAAAAAAAAGCCAACCCTCCAAAAAAAGCCACTAAAAAGAAAATTAAACCAGTGTGCACCGAAGTACGCCAAGTACTTGAACAGAGTGGGAGCTTCTTGTTGTGTGAAGCTTTTCCTGAGGTCAACAGGGACATGTGGATTAGTTACCTCATTTGACATTTGGTGGGAACTTTAACAGTGATGATAAATACTCTGTCATTCATTAAGAACAGTTCTTTTGCAAAGCTTGGCATTTTTACATCCATTTTGAGTTACATGGGACTTTCTTTTCAGAAAGTCTGTGGATAAGCCACTTAGAAGATGGAGGAGAAATAAAGTTTGAGAAAGTCACATTTTAAGCATGTCTTGCATTAGGGATTCCAGAATTATCTAGGGGCTTAATACCAAGAGTGAGAAATAGGCTAAATGACAATATAGTAGGCAAATGCCACTTCTTGAGAAGCTCTGTGTGATGTAAGATGTCCTTCTCACAATGAAGAATGGCCAGTAGTATGTGCCAGATGTAGTCAGTACCTACATGTCCTTGTTCCCTCAGTGCTTAAAGAACATGCAGAATAGAGTATTAAGATAGGCTGAGTATTTCCAGTTGCTACTGAAATTCATTTAATAAAATTGTACTATAAACAGAATTGTCATAGATGTTTAAAATACACCAAAAGTAAGGAGAATGTTCTAACTTTGCATATTGTGGAACTGAATTAGGTTATAGCATTATCAGATCATTTCTCAATGATTTTTTTTGAGTTGGGTAAGGACAATTTCATTGTGACACCCTCTGCATCTTTCAGTTACAACTACGAACAAGGAAATCCATCACCTGCTCTGTCTCACAAGGATATTATGAAAATAAAAGTCTGTGAGGCAATCAAATGGTATGTTGAAAAAAATGCTTAAATGTCTCTGAGAAAATTAATACAGGGTTTGGCTGGTATGGCTTTATCAGAAATCTTAAAATTCTAGATGTAATCTCATAACAGAGGCAAGTATTCTGGTAGCACAACCAGAGGTGGAAATAGCTTCTACAAAGAACCATCAGATTAAGCAGAAGTCTAGATAACAAAGATCATTAATGTATTTGTTAAGCAGTAAGTTAAAGCAGACTTTTCATATGAAACAGTTCTGTAAAATAATAAGAATGACTCAATGTTAGAAGTTATTGTGAACACTGAATTTTTCCCCTTTAATTTGCCCTAGAATATCATTCCCATTTCCCTTCTTTTTAAAGGACAAATGTTCCATAAGCAAACTGTCTTCTGATTTCCAGCAGCAGGGCTGGACTCTCTGGTGCACATACTGCAGTTCCAGAAGATCACTGTTTGAAAGCTGACAGATATTTCCTTTCCAGAGGAAAGCTTCTGCCTGCTTAAGTGGCAGGAGAACACTTGCCTCAGGATACAAAGGCTGGAGGAGCAATAAAATGAAAAAACATACAGAAATGGTACTCCAGTGCATGAAAAAGCAGTTATCAGATGATCTGAAGAGGTATAGGAGAATGTAATAAACTCCCATGCTTTCATCTAGATGATATATAACAGCCTGAGGAATACTATGAGAAATGCAGCATAATAACTGCTCCTCCCTCTTCACATTGCTAAACCAGAACGTTCATTTCAATGCACCTCCTGTATACAACACAGCCTGCATCAGTTACATGACAGAAGGAGGGAATACTTCATTTCTGGTACTTCTAATCCTTAATCAAACAAGTACATCCATCCCACCCTAAGACGAAAAGGGCTGCAAATGCAAATCTCGTCATGCCCCCATCTGACTGGGGGCAGAGCAGGGCAGGGCCAGGGAGAATGGAGCCAGAGGAGGCTGCAGACACTGCTGCTGAAGTGACCTTTCTGGTTACCAATGTATCCAGTAAGTTACTCGTTACCTTTTTTCTGGTGAATTTTTATACACTGACTGGCTTTAAAAGCTGTCCTTCAGTTATTGGAGAGCAGTAAGAATATCAAAGATGACCAGAGCAGGAATTAACAAGAAAGGACCCCAGAAAGCCATGCCACAGAAATACACCACAGTGACAGGGGCACACCCTGACATGAACCAGAGTCATAGTAAGTGACTGATAAGTGAGAATGGTAAGTGAGAAACAGCTGCTCACAAACAACAGGGACATGCAGATTAGTACATAAGAACAGTGATTCAGTGCAAATTTGCTTTCCAATGGTACTTCCAGAAACAACCTGCTGACTGGAGGATGATAGACTTTTAAGTCCCCCCCCACTCCACTGGAGGCAAGATATCTTCAACAACTGTTTTAGAAAGATATTCCTGCAGCAATAAAAAAAAACCCAAACAAGCTTTTCTTGTAACCACATCCTCTAAAACTTGTAAGACTCTTTTTTCCTAAAGCCTTCAAGGTAGAAGAATGTATATATTACAGTACATTTATCAGCTTCCATTATTATTTAGCAAAGCACCAAGAAGAGGCCACCAGCTACTTCAAAGCATATCATCTGCTTGTCTTCCTTTATCTAATTTCAGTATTAGATATATAAATAATAATTTATTTAGTAGAATATTTATTTGCAACTTAGCTTCATCAATTTACTCTAGGTCTTCCGGAAATCTTTGAGTGCAAATGTATTTACATACTCCAGCTTCTACATAATTAGGATTTTTATCTCATTAATACTTTGCTTTCTACAAGCTACATAGCTTCTTGCTACCCACTATGCCAAAGCAGGGAGCAAACCCATCCAACTCAATCTGAAAAAGACAAGTTTCTTCTAGTGGACTATGAAATATGAGCACACAGCTGTTAAAATTCACCATTTTGCTTTTTTTACTGTAAGATTTAAAAGGTGTTCTCTCCTTGGGACCTTCAGAGCTGCTCACCTCCAACTATGAATGCAGAAAGAAGCAAAGTAACAGTTTCTCTCTTTATGTCATTTCTAGATCGTGCCTATTTGTTCACGATATAAGACTATAAAGACAGAGCAAAGCTAGAAAAAATGATAGCTTGAAATATATTTCGCAGTGGACTGCAGGTCCTGCACATCTCCCCTCATTCTGAGATGAGCCTAGCAGTGCTAATACTGGTTCTTATTTGCAAGACAGTGACTTATTAAATCAATCACATACAGTATCTCGATTGAAAAATCCTGCAACTATGGGATAATAGATAAACGGATTGGGAAATGAGTGCAATTCCTGATAAGCCTGTAAGGCCTGTCCTGAACACTGAGTAATTATACACAATGTAATCTGGCCAAGTGAAAATAGATGCAACATTCCTTTCTGGCACTTTGTTCTGAGCAAGCATGAGAGAGAGCCCACGGTACTCAGTGTGGACAAAGGGAGCAAAAAGAACAAGACACTCTGATGGTGTACACATGGAGCCTCATGTCTAAGAAGGTTTAAAAACAGAGGAAGGCATTGTATTTACAGACTGCAATATTCCTTGCTATAACTGTGCTGAAAAAAACAGCATAAAGCATCAAGTACTGACACTATTTCAGAAAATTTCTTCTGAGAAATAAAACCTCATATTTAAGTAATCCTGAAAATCAGAGTCAGGGGAAGGTATAAAAAGCCCCACTGCAGCTCTGGTGAACAAGCTGATATTTGATGTCTAAACAACAACCTCATGAACAAATCACAGTGTGCAGGCCCAAGCCAGATTTCATCTCTCATTAAGAAGTAGGTATAAGCACACATTTACAGTACCTGCTTTGAAGAATAAGTGAGTCAGCCTGCTTGATTTCAGTCAGAGAGACATGGGCTATACACAAACACAAGGACAGTATACAAACAGGTTGTCTTATTTCAGCTTAGGATAGCAACAAACTGTGATCCATACACAGCCTTGCACAGGGGCTTTCTGAATAGACTTACATTTTAGGTCCCAGGATTTATGATTTGAGCTAACCAGTAAATATTCAGGTCTTTCCGAACAAAAAGTGACTTGAGAGTTACATGTGCAATCTATCTTACCAATTAACAGACTGAAATATGCATTTCAAACTAAAACCAGCTTAAGCAAAACATAATTGTTAAAAGAAATCCAAAGCTGCAGCTATAGCTTTTTTTTTTGAAGCATTACAGATTTCATCTGAAGTGATGACATTTTTTGATGACTGCTAGTGGTTTACAGGTAGCAGTGCAGAGCAAGTGCTGAACACAACTTTGTACCCAAATAGGATGAACAAACTCATCTTCAAAAAGCAAAACTTACGTGGGAAAATTCACTAAGTCACACAAATCAATATTTTATTAAGATTTTTAGTGTCTAGAAAAAACAACAGATGTAGCTACACATACTGACAGGTACCATACAGAATTTCTGAATCTTATAAGAACAGTCTTCTGAAACGTTGGGTAAATGTATAAAGAAGATGTTTCCATTTCTACCCAAAAATCATCGTAGAATCACAGAATCATTTAGGTTGAAAAAAGACCTTTAAGATCATCAAGTCATTAACCCAGCACTGCAAAGTCCACTGCTAAACCATGTCCTTAAGTACCACATCTACATAGGTTTTAAATACCTCCAGTTATGGCAACTAAACCATTTCCCTAGTCTGCCTGTTCCAATGCTTCCCTTCCATAAAGAAATTTTTTCCTACTATCCAATCTAAAGCTCTCCTTAGGCCATTTCCTCTTGTCCTATCACACTTGTTACTTGGGAGAAGAGACAAACCCTACCTGGCTACAACCTCCTCTCACGTAGCTGCAGAGAGCAATAAGGTCCCTCCTGAGCCTTTTCTCCAGGCTAAGCTCCTAAAGCTTGTGATCTTGACACTTCACTTGGTTGCTCCTCTTTGGACATACTTTATGTTTAGGCTTACATAAGTCATGCATTTTACCAAATGATTATAACCTGGATGAGGGTTGAAGTAAACTTGAGCAAAATGTAAAATTAAACAAAAATATCATCCTGTGTGACATACCTCCCGTTAACTGTAGTGTACTTGATCACATCTCCTGGCAGGACCACTGATAATTTAATATCTTTATCGATTACATTCTCTTTCTGTTCCATGATGAGGTTGCTTGGCTCTGCGTTATCAAACGGAGAAAGAGCACTGGATTTTGTTTCAGATGGAGGAGGTGGTGCTTTAGATTTTCTTCTGAAATAAATCAACAAAAATTAAAAATCAAGTATGTATTTATACATATGATACCAAACTGGCAAACAAGTCTCAAAACAGAAACAAATGACACTTTATTCTTTTCTAAAGCAGTATGTGCAACAAAGGGATAAGAGAATATCTTAAATATACAATCAGTGGTGACAGAAGACAAAACAGGCTAAGGTATCCAACAACAACAACAACAAAAGGCACCCAATAAACATCAAGCCAAAAAAAGTTCTTTAATGTACCACAAAAGAGTAAATTTGTTGGTTGCTTTTTTCTCCCTTCGGTTATGCAAAAACCCTATTTGTGCATTCTTCAAAGAGATTTACTGGATTAGTATAAACAGAAATATTGTACTATGCAGTATGAAGCCAATTGTACTACCAGTGTGCTTAATACAGGATAGATACTGGACCAAATAGTGACACTTTTCCTCCCCAAATTTTTGTTTTCGTTATTAAAATTATTCAAAGAAATCCTACTAGTTCTACATTATTCAACTTCAATACAGCAATAAAATAACAGTATAACCAATTCTACTGTGTTGTAGTATTTCCTGATATTTCACTCACAAAATGCTTTCATATATTCCCTTCACCTATGCTGATCTCCTATTTTAATTTTCTCGATACCCTGTACCATGTCAGTGACCAGACAGTTTACTCTTGAATACAAGGACTGATCCCTAAATAAGCTGCACTTATTTCACTAAAAAAATTCTGAAACAGCATAAAACCCTCTATATCTCTTAATATAAGTATGCTACAGTAAATTCTGAATACAGGTCTCTCATGTCCTTCAACATCTAGTCCAATATCTCCCTTTATTCAAATAACTCTCCACAATTAACCAATATATTCAGAAGGAAAAAATACTATTATTAAGAATTTTACCATTAGAAACAAAACCAAAACACAGATGTATTACCTCATGAGAGCTTTTGAATTTCTTATAAACATTGTGAATGGGGAGCCACATTACCAGAAACTTATAACACATTTCAACATAATGCACAAAGGTTCCAAAAATATGCTCGTCATTTAGATGGAGCTGTACCAAAGTTTGTTTACTTTAAACCTAAGGAAAGAAATTAACCCCTATAATCGTCCTACAGAATTAAAACAACAAAAAACTAGCATACAACTAGAAACACATGCCTTTCTTCAGAAAACAAAGTTTAAAGTCACTCACAAACAAGGTCCAGAGCAGCATTGCAAAAAACTGTAACAAGGCTTCACATGACTGATCTGTTGCTGAAAGTGCTTAGAGTTTTGAACTTCAGAACTCTGTGCTGAATAATTAACTATTCACATCCCCTCTGTGCTAATCGGGAGTACTCACAGGCCTCCAAAAACACTGAATGAGGATCCACATTCAAAATTCATACCTCCTCTCTCAATGTTTTAAATTAGTTTGGTGTGCTCAGTATGCAATTCATGATGTGCAACATGAGATGAAAATTTGACTTTGGTCTCTACAGCAGCTTGCCTGGGTTGTTTCAGGGTTACATGAACATGGCAAAATGTCTAAATCAAACTTTTTTGTATTCCTCCCCAGCTTATTTGGGGGAATCTTTTCTTGCAAGATTTTTAGTGTTCATATAACTTCAAATATAAATTATTAGACAGTAAAGAGCATCAATACAACTATTAGAAATAAATAAAATCCCAAAACCATAAAAATTTACCCTATGACATTAATACCAAAAATCTCGAAGTGATCTAGTACTGCGTGTCCTTCCTTATTTATCCTTTCTTACGTCTTTAACTTCAAATGACTGTTAAAAGCTATTTATCACAGAATTTAATCTTTGAAGAAGTGTCACAGAAAGATTTCTTTTTGAAAGCTAGTAGACTCTTTTTTCCATTAAGAAGACAAATGCAATTTTATCATTGGAACTCTACTATCACCAGAGCGCTTAATGACACACAGCAATAAATGTGGTTTATTCATACAGTGCCTAATTTAACTGTAGAGAGCTAAAAGTGACCACGTACTCTCATCAAAACATGTGTGCAAGTTGAAGTTCTACATATTTATAAAGAACACACACACACACAGGGCCAGGTAGGTCACACAAGGTCACTGAAGCCTCACGCCCCCCACTGCAGAGCCATGTACCCCATCCCTCTCTAGAAAATCTGAATGTGCTTTATGGTGAGTTATGCTTACATGTCCCACCCCACACAAAGGAGCAAAAATCCCAAGTGTACTTTTCTCAGAAGTCATGCCAAGTTTCTGGCAATCTCTTATTAAACATCAGGGCTCCCAATGCTTTCATTTTCTGTTTCCAGATACCATGGGGTTTTTTTCTTCAGTTCTCACTAATTCTCTCATCTTTCCTTCTCAGCTCATAGTATTTGTTTGGTCTCATTGCTTTTTTATTAATTCAGCTTGTTTCTACCTTATCAGGGGAGCAGCTGCCTGACAGGCAAGCTGGGCTGCACTCCCAGCTCCAGAGCTGGTAGTGGACAGCAAGAACAATTCAGGTGACCATGATTACATAAACAGATGATGGTGGAAATACATTTGCAGAGGTAGTTTTTACCTACAAACCCTCCTCTCTCTACTCTGCAATTCAAGAAGCCAATGAAAGTAATTTTCTCACCAAGGCATCCTCCAAATATCATTTTATCCTAACACAAAAAGTAACTCCAAGTCTATGCCATCAATTCAAATACTTCTCTATTATAAAGAACAAACAAAAGCCTGGTTCTCTCTTGCCTCTTAACCTATACCAGGTATTCAGCAGACCAGGAGAGCTCTTGATTTCTCATGATTTTCCTAAAAAGACAGAGAAAGATGTTAATCTAGTCTTTTCTTCTCCTGAAAACAAAACCTGTTATGACTGTATTTTGTCTTACTAAAAATAAAGAGAATAATTCCCCATCACAAAAACATTTCAGAGGCCAGAAAAAAGGTGCTCAGTAAGTGGTCTTACAGCATCTTTCATGTTCACACAGCTTCCAGGTGTGCTACGACCTAAGCCAACCTGTTCTAATTTTCAAAATAAACATTAGAAGGAGTTAGAACAACCAAAAACATGATCTTCATTTTCATGGCTGCTATAGAATTATAGGAAAGCTGCAGGAAGAATCACACTGCAGCTTATTTAGCTATGAATTAGTTAATACAGAGGGAATTAAAAGAGAAAATTTAACCAAATGAGGTCACAACTCAATAACAATAAGAACTCCTCCAGAAATTGTGCTGAAGTATCCTACATAATGTGTGTCCTCACTCATTCCTTGTCCCCATGGCTCCCAGTCCCATCAACTGCCTAACCTTCCCCATACACCAGACATTGGAACTGCCCAAGCCTAACTCGCTGGAAGAGATGTGCTCCCCACTGTTTATCATCAGATAAACAATTCCAGCCACATATTATCTTCTACATAAATTTTCTGTTTAGACTACTGCTTGAGCCAAAGCAAAAAAGTAAATAAATGTTTCTTCTCTGATTCTTCCTAGCCCTGGGCAAGGCTGTCAGAGGGACACCCGCAATGCTCTCACAGGTGGTGACACAAGGTGGTGCAGCCTGGGCAGAGTTTCTATTTCCCTTGTTACCAGAGCACCTGGTATGCACTGCCCGTGCCAAGGCATTTAGCTGGTTCTTATCTAGTAGAGATTATATTGTTCCCCAGAGAACTGATTCATAACTCTTAGAAATTTAAATTTCTGAAGTCCCACCTGCAATTCCTGCCTGTGACAATACAATTGCAGCATTAAAGAATTCTTTCAGCCAACTGCAAATAGAAGACTATAATTTTTTAAGAAAAACAGTGCATCTTTAAATCAAATTCAAGACCATAAGGTTAACATTTTATGTGCTTCAGATCCCACTTCAACAGAATGTCACTGCTGTATCTCAACAACTTTCCTGCTTGCAAAGAAAAAAAATAACAGTGTCAGTGATCTGGATGCATAGAAGCCTTTTTTAATATAAAGGTCTGACACAGTAAATAAATAACACATCTATTTATTCGATTTTCAAAAAAATCCTGTTAGGAAGTTACAAGCAGTATATTTTTTACTAGAGTAACTAGAGAAAGGCACTATAAAATAATGAGAAATACTTGAACTTACAGTAACCTGGGTATTCCAGTTTTCGCCAGCATTTCCTTTCTTTAAGAACATCTTTCCCAAAAAAAGGAAAAAAAATAAAAGAGGAAATCTATCTGCTAGATTAGTGTACAATCAAAGGCTACAGCATCAAGGAATACTGCTGTTTACAGCACTTAACTTCCTATTTGGAACACAATTATATGAGAGTATACAAAGACAGCTTGATAGCACTCTCACTGAAATTATTTTGAATCTAACCTCCAACATCAGAACCTTTTCTCAAATTTTCTATAGCATTCACCTAGGACAGGAAAGGCCATAAGGATCTCACTTGCAATTCAGTCATCTCTCAGGTACTGAAACAGTCCATTAAACACAGTGAATTAAAAATCTAAGCACAACAGATACACTTCAGTTGGTTAATTCGACTTAGGGCACCGTGAAGAACACTGGTTTATCAAAAAAGCAACTAGTTTGTTGGGTTTTTTTAATCAAATTTTACAAAATTATACTTGCCAAAATTACAAGCAGCAATTTATTTTTGCTCAGTCAGAAAAGGATTTAACTCTACTAAGATCATATCATGAGAGGAAAATGCCCACTGTAACAAAGCTTCTCCTAGAGCTTTTCTTGTTTCAACTTCTCATCCCAAACAATTATTATAATTCTCTCCTGACTATTACAATAATGCTGTTTCACTGCCATGTCATAGAAGCAGACAGCCAAAACTTCACACAAAATCTCAAACAAGGAACAGCTGAACAAGACTCCATATAAAAACACTATTAAAGCATTGATTCATATCAATGTTAAAAACATTGATTTGGTTTTTTTAAAGATGATACATCAATTTTGGCCAACAGGTATACAACATATTTCGGCTCCTTGTTTCACCTGTAAGCATCCCCAGCCCACTACTCATTTTTAACACTCACAGAACAAATTTATCTTCTAGATTGAGTTTATTCTGTTCCCCCTTTGTGGACAATAGTTTCACAGCATCACCACTGCAAGTCTTCAAGATCAAACACTACTTGCTAGGAAAAAGCTTGGAGACAACTGCAGCATTACTATCTGATCTGTTCCTCACAGTCTAGCACATGACTGAATTTGTTGAGGCAGGTCACTCAAAAAATCACTCCTATATATTTCAGGCAGAAGTATAGATGAAAAAATACTTTAAAAATAAATTTTATTCATCTTCACTGAATTATTACCAGGCACATAGGTTTCTATACAAATTTTGGGGTGCCACTAAGTGGTTCAAAAAGGGTTACTTTTCAGTTAGACATATGGTAGTATTCTAACATTTTTCCTTAATGTTAAGCAGCCCAAATATTTGCTGTGCCAGCCCCAGAGCATCTATGTAACATGACTATCAGCCTTGATACTGGGCTTTCATCTCAACATCAATATCACTGTTTGATGTACAGTCTCTCTCTTTATTTCTACTATAAAAGCACCAGTTAGATTTTAAGATCAAGGTATGGATCAATGAGAGTCAAACAATGTCCATTCTTAGGCTATCCCTTCAAGCCAGGCTTATGATACATGTAGGAAGATACAAAGGAAAGATATTTGCTGTATCTGCTCCAGAGAGAAATATGATCTTTCAGATTCTAAACTCATCCATTTAGTTATCTGGGGAAGAATGAGAGGTCATGTTGTACAGATATTGAGTCTAGCAGGTGGCTCAATAGGTACCAAAAAACCCACCAAATTCAGAAACACACTTTAATTTCAATTTCCAGGTAGAGGAACAAACATGAACAGTTTGTCAATCATTTGTGATAACAGGTTATTTTACAGGGCACTCTATACAGGTTCCCAAGACTGAAAGGATACAAATATTGTAAATAATACCGGTATTTTAAAAATAATAGAGAAAAATAATATGGCATAAAATAAAGCACTGGGTATTTAGCTCTGCCAACACAATAATTCATAGTGCAACTGATATATCAACTGATAGGACAGTAGTAATGCTATGGGTGATAATATTCCTAATTAAGTGATCTTTGAAGATTATCTCTATGGATTTATTCAGGGAGGTTCCAGCAAACAACAAATCATCTGCAGACGTTCTCTTACTCATGCCTTTATTCTGCTATAAATCAAGAAATAAAAAAAAAAGTAAAATGCATTTCCACTCTTTTTCAATAAATAAAGTGGATCAAGAAAAGGAGGCATCCCTGGAATCAGGACGTGTTTTTAAAGATCTTGTGAGAGAAAAACTTTCCCCAGTCAATGAGATGTGTGGATTTACCCCCTAGCTAGCCTCACTGCTCTGAAGATTTTTTTTTTCAAGCCTTATCCTAGAGAGAAATAAATCACAGAACTGGGACGGTAACCATGACAGTAAGGTGAAAGCTTAATGGAATCTCTGGATGTCTGGTTCACACTAAAAGCAAGAAAGGAGCAAATGAATCCTTCAGTTCCCTCCAGAGCATTTGGAACAGACATTTGCCCCCTCTGATTATCTGTCCCTATGGCAGTGACAGTCTGGAAAACAGAAGTGACTGTATTTGAGCCATAATTCATTAAATGTTTTCTGTCATTACAAGGAAAAAGAGGCAATTCTGAGACAACATAAACACAAATCTGTATTATGGGCATGTTTTCAACTCTGCTCCTCTTAGCATTAAAGGGACACTAACTCTGGTATAAACATAATTTAATTTAATTAATAAAATTAATTAATAATTTAATTAATAATTTAATCAATTGTTTTAAATTACAAATTTAAAACTTTTCTAGAAAAAAAATTTAATTCATTGCCCTTCAAAGCCGAATCATAACTAATATTACAATGATCTGTTCAAGCTCACTTAAAACATTATGAAAGACCCAACTACTGAGAACAGAAAGCTGCTGACTTAGTGTTGTCTTGTACCATCCAACAAAACACAGTTAGCTCCCCTCTAGGCATAAGAATCGCTTTGCTCTTAGGAAGAGAGCCAAAAGCTCAGAAACCTAGCAGGCAAGAGAGGATTTTAAAAAAGAAAAAATACTTTCTCCTCTAAATTAGTGTAAAGTTTATTATTATTATTATTAAGGGATTATAGAAATGTGTTCTGATACAAAAGTTTTGTTACAACACATTCTGTTGTGCCAGGAGAAGTACTTCTTTTTCTCCTGAAAAAAAAAACAAACCAAAACTAATAAAATGAAGTGGAGAATTAGTTCCAATGACATTCTTCTAAAGAGGTTGAGAACTTAGACTTCTGAGGTAAATAGGGCTAACACAAAATACAAATACAAACTTGCTAACAAAAGAAAGAACAAAAAATCTGAATGGCATTCAAAACTATAAAAACTATTGTATGGCTCAGTTAGCCTTTATTATAGTTACAGTTACAAAAAGAGCCTGACAGAAAAGGAGGAGAGCAGGGAAGAGAAGGCAGTAAATCTGTAACAGTAATTGAGTAATATATAACTGGCTGAATAAACAGGAAAAGAAAACAAAGAGCAACTTGATCTGAAAGGGGGAGCTTAACCTTTGATACACTAATAAATCTACCAAATATTTAAAACTCAAGCAAACTGTTACCTCCACTAAAAATAAACCCTCAAATCTTTATCAAGAACTGCTAAAAAAGTTGCTCATACAGCTGTTTTTCTTCCATGACTAGTAAGAAAGTTCAACTAAGGGCTCTTAAATAGAACAAAACCTGAGTCTGCCCCTCTAGGTGTTATCCCCAATCACGAAAAAGGTATGCCACTGTCTTTTCAAGGCCTGCAGATGAAGCACCTAGCTCTGCTCATGGCTTTTCCAGCTGCTATTCTGAACATCAACAGAAGTAAGAATTGTCAATTATCCGAGCTTTGCTGCTGCTGCTTTTTTCTCATGTTCAAAATCGTGTATTAGAAGTAACACTGGAGGCAGGGACTGGATAGATTTGGAGGCTGGGAAAGGTAAGGAAAAGAAAAGCAGAGCTTCTCAGTATCACAGCAGTCAGGAAAGAGACAAATACAGACCCTTCCCTTTTCCCTCACTGACATACACAGGGTAACAGATAAAGTGCTGCAGGACAGCAGCTAAGAAGCTCTACACTAACAGGGAAGACAAAATCCAAGCCCTCTCCTTTTACCTGCTGTAGAGGGCTGGGTTCAACTACAACAGTAGCACTTCCCAGCTGAAAATTCAGATATAGGAAATATAATTCAGAAAGGATAGCAATGCAACTTTAGAAAGCACTGCAATTTATTTTCATTTTTCCTGCAGGTGTTTTTAATAGAACAAGATTTCTCCCTTTTAGAAAGTTCTTCATTCACCAGAAACTTTCTCTTAGTAGTTATATCCTTTATCTACCTAGAGTTTGGTAACCCTTAAAATCTTTTGTATATTCACAGAACCCAGAAATAGGAGAATTTATTAAATTGAAGAACAGAGGTGATGTTAAGTATTGGAAAGGAACGGGATGCAGGAAAAGTTTCCTGTCCTGAGCAAGATAAAGCATAAATATCTCTGTGTATATATCTATATGCATTTATACACAGATGCTATGAGACACATGATGAATGTATGGAGAGTCTCTACAGACAACCAGGTCAGCAAATAATGCATCCTTACTCATTACACGAAACAAAGAAAAAAAAAAAAAGAGTTAAGTTTAGGCTAAGATTTTGTATTAAACCAAGCATTTTCTTTACTAGATTTCAAGAGCAGCATATTGCCAGTAGTATCTGGACAAGTCTGATGTAATAAAAAGGTTTCTCCCAATATACGAGGACTGTAGCTACAGCTCCCCAAACAGAAACAACAAGCATCTTGGGCTAACACTGCCTGCAAAACTAAGAAATGCTTTGAGTACCCACCTGCCACCAGATTCTCCTGCTCATCCTTTACAGCTGCCTTCTCAACAGTCACTCTCCTGCCTGCATCTTCCTCAGGAAGTAAAGTGGAAAAACCTTTTACCTTCAGGAAGAGGGTCACATTTACTACCTCCTCAAATGCCAGTGCTGCTGCTGGAGCCCCAGCCTCATCTCAGGCACTCAGTGAGGGGCAACGGGCGGTACAAAGCAGAGCCACGAGTCCCATCCCAGCTCTCTGCACAGCATGAACGTGACCAGCAGTTTTCCACCACCTCTGCAGCCACTGACAGCAGGAGCTCCCTCCCCTTTGTCCTACTTTAACTTTACCTCCCTCATTGGTTGGCAGCTCAGGGCCCCAAATGAATGCTCTTATTTTGTCTCCAAACTCATCCCCATCTGCACAAAAGAGCTGTCATTATCCCCTTCCTCTGCTTATATCTGCAAACTCAAAATCCCCTGGATCCACTCCTTACTGGATTCTTGCAAGAGGCGAGGAAGAAAGATTTCTCTGAAGAAACAAGATATTTCTTTGAAGAAAGCTGGTTCTGTGCACAATGGTAACACCAAAGCTATTTTAGATGACCAACTACTTTCATTAGAAAGTTTCTGCACTTTCTGTAAAAAGGTACAGGACTTCAGCATCAAATATAAAGTAGGAAAAAAATCTTATTTATATAACAATGATTATAATCATCAGCAGTCTGCTCTGGGGAATGTTAAGAAACTTTTCTGAATGCTTTGTTCTAACTACTATACTTCACTTCTATATTCACCCCTGCATCCTTTTCAACTTTCTCTACCACAGCCAATTTACAGCCAATATACTTCACTGCAGAGTTCTTAACATGCTAACAGATGATACAGTGCCAGCAGAATACTGACTTCTACAAGATGTTCAACTGAACTGTTCTTAAATTCTTTCTTTGCTGCTGCTAGTGAAGTCCATCTTGGCACTGAGCAGTTAGTTAGGAATTTAGTCTATTTATTTACTAAAAAATATTTTAATGATTTCCATGATAAAGAAACCAGTGTATAACATTTAAGGAACACAGAGAATACACAGCAAGGACTCTACCATATTGAACACTAAAAAGAAGCAACTTTTACAAGGTATTACAAGCAACTAATTGTTGGAGCTTTTTTCCCCAACAAAATTTTAGATCAAAGTATCATGAATGCAAATCAAGAAATCAGAAAAGCCTTACAGTCTGCATGAAATGAAAGCCTTCCTTATTTAAAATAATCTCAAAAACCTGATTTGAGCTTCTAAGCACCAAACAACAACTTAAAATAAGAGGCAACAACTTCTATACCCAGAAATGTACCACTGAAAATTCAGCAGTCTGTCCACATGGATAAACGTCTTTACACACACTCATCTTTTAGCCAGAGATGGGATTTTAAAAACCTTTTGTAGAATTATTACATACTTTGTCTGAAAAAGGACAACAGACATTAATTCTTCTCTCTTCATACAGGCCTGTATTTAAATTCTGGCAATTTTTGTACTGCCCTACACCTGAATTCTGCATTCCCTCCAAGAGCAAGGACTTATATGCTACTGCAGGTATGTAATTATTGGTAAATATTTTTTCCTCACAACAGGTGTTAGGCCAACATAACACAAGGAAAGTAATACTTCAAAGTATTACTTTCAAGCCATTCTGCTCAGCCTCTAAACACGGAGAAGGAAGAATAATAACTAAAATTGATTACACTACTTTTCTGCTTACCTCCAAGATAGCACAGGTGGTTCTTCTCCATTAATATCAGGTGAGTTTCCTTCAATAGCATATGGAGGTAGAAGGGAGGGTGTGTGTGTGTGCATGGCAAGCTCACTGTTGTTCCCTTCCGCTACTGCTGACATCAGTAAGCCTACCTATTTATAATCCCACCACCTGACCAAACAGCCTACAGAGTACATCTAGAGATTTATACAGCCTGTAATCCTGACATATCTACTTCAGCCAATTCAAAAGAGAGTATTAAGTAGCTTTGTTATGTCTTCTGTGGCTTTATACCATAAAAAGAATCCAATCCTGTTTTCCGCACCCCTTTTATTTGCACAGAACAAGTTTAATGGGAATTTTTAGAACTAGCACTAGTCCTTCCATCTGTGCTTTTTAGCCTTCCCCATTTCTCTGCCTGTGAGATATCCAACTAAACACCTCAGGTGAGCATATTCTAGGGATTAATGGAATATTTAGACAACAGAGGCAAATACCCATTTACATCCAGTTAATTTGATCATCAGTACTACCTACAAAATTATTGAAATTTAAGATCTTCACAAATCAATTTCACAAGCCAAGTACAATATTTATGCTATCATAAAACCAAAACCAAGTCAGAAGTGTTTAAATTAGGATAATTTACAGAAGCTTGACCTCATTGTCAATTAAAACCAGAAGCTGCTTAAAAGCAGCTTAAAAGCAATTCTTGATTCAGTTACCTGTTTCCAAAGTCAGCCCTAATGCATTCAGCCATGGGAGGGCTGCTTGCAGCTGAGTCTGCCCAGGGACTTGGAAGGAATGCAGTCAACAAACTCTTTGGGCAAGTGCTGTCATCAGTGGCAACATCCTGCAGGTTTCTATCATTGGTAAATGTTGCTTCTAGATCTGTATCAGGCCACAGTGTGTTTCAAAGTGGTTTGAGTACTGCTTCAGTGAGAGGAAAACATCTGCGTGAGTGCCTGTGTGCTGAGTAACCAACATTACCAACAGTTCCTTATCTAACCTTTCCTACCTGAGAAGTCCTATCACCAGCATCCATCCCACATTAATGCCAGACAAAACAGAAATCTAAGTCAGCTTTGCCTTAACGTGAGTTAGGTTGAATGAAGTCTTTAGACGAATCAGTCGTGTTCCAAGTCAAATGCATTCTGCAACCAAACTTCAACAGTTAACAATAAAAGAATAAAAATCCTTTCACTTGATTGATAAGCTGGAGAGGGCAATAATGCAGATGCAGCCAGGCTTGCAGGACAAGACTGCCTGTAGGAAAAGTTTGGTGCATATAGGGTATCAATGTTGGCTAAAACACCAACATATTGCCTGTGGCTGTTATGTCCCACACAGGACACATTATTTGAGAATTTCACTTGGAGGCAGTAATTATTACTGGGTCTAAGGGCTACAGCTGGAAATATACAATTATTATTATTTATTACTCACAGTAATAAAACAATTGATTTTTTTTTAGTCCTGCTGTTATCTTGTGGTTACTTTACATATAGTTTATGTAGTTAACAATATCCTCCTTATGGCTTTTACAGATTAAGCAGTAAGTTTATCACTGTTGAAAAATGACAGGGCTTTCATTCAGGGAGTGACCAATAGAATTTAATACCACTGACAACAAGGAAGGGTCCAACATTTCAGATAACCTGAAAAGACAGAAAGGTTTTCCACTTCTACAAGTAAGTACCTGGCCATTTTCCCTTCATCTGACAAAGGTTACTTTTACTTTTTCTCCAGTATCACTCAGCATAGATTACTTGCTTTTTGGGAGTTTGGGTTTTTGTAGTTTTGTTTTTGTCTTTAAAGTTCCCAGAATACTTGTGGAAGGTAAAATTATAAGAATTTTAAAACATGAGGAAGGAGGAGATACACACAGGGTATTAGGAAAAAAAAACCAGAAAAGAAAACCACCATATAAAGGAATGGAATTTAAAAGCTTTGTTAGAACTTGGTTCAAAATTTTAAAGTGCTTCTCATTTTATTCATAAAGCATTTACTTAAATTACAAATCCTGATATTGCTGCGTAGCAACACTTCCTAAAACTGAAACATCACCTGAATAGTATCAGCAATGAAAGGTAATGTATGTGAATGCAACATAAACAGCAATTTATTTTATAACTTCCAGTGTGCCTATTTAAAAGAAGCAAAATAATTCTATTTTGCTAAATAGGATGACATTATAGGACTAAATATAAAACAGTTCCCAAAGAGGTGCCTGTACAGGTCACATTTGAGTACCAATCTTTCATGCTCTTTAATCCATGGAATTGTTTCCAAGACCAAAAAGTTAAGACTTTTATGTACTAGTGAGGAAAATAAACCAAAACTTTCCCAGTATTCATTTTTAGATCTTTAATACTTTCAGATTCATTTGTCTGTGATTACCCAGAGCAGTACCTTTGCAATGGGGACGAAAAAAAAAACCCAAACCCAAACCACAATTCCAAAAGCCCAATGCATTGTTAGAACTTGATGTATCAATAATGTGCATATGGAAAAGCTTCTCAGAACTATCTGGTTTTAAAAATCCCCAATAGGGACATATCTGTGAAGCTGGGAACTCTTTGAACCTATTGTCTCTATTGTTATAAACAAAAGACTGTTTTTTAAAACTATCTGATATTTCATCTAACCCTGAAATAGTAATGATTTTTTTAAAATATCCATGAGAAACTAAAGTCTAAAAGCAGCAAGAATAGCAGGAAACACAGACTACCAGTGTAAGAATGGCATTCTTCCAGATTAAATTCTTGCTTTATTAAATACTGTTTCTTCAGTTACTTTGTACCTACAGAGCTGGCATCTCATCTGTGATGGACCAATACAGTCAAGTCTCCAAGGAAGGGCAAATAGTTTTGTTAAATCAAAAAGAATTGGAGAAGAGAGCACAGACAAGACACTTCCAAATGGCTTGGAAGGAGACCAAGAACTTATTTTTCTTATGCAAGTCACACATCAGTGAGGAAAGTTGATTTTAGATTGTATCATCACTCAACAGTAAGTGGGACTTAATTATTTTACCATTAGTTAACATTTGGTTTAAGGATTTCATGAATCATCATTAGACAATTCTGCTGAATGTTCTTTTCACTTACTTGGAACAGTTAGAACACAACAAATTGGCACATGATTACAAGGTAAATGTAAGAACACAGTGACGAGGTCTCAGCTCTCATGTCACTTAAGCCATATCTCACCTTTGACCACCTCTCTTGATTATCTCTGAACCTTCTTCTGTTTACTACATCACTGTGCATATGGCAGAGACCAGAACCATGCACTGTATTGTCATTAGAGATTTACACATTGGCAAAATCCTGGTTTCCCTTTTGTTCCCTATTCCTTTGCTAATGCACATGGCAAACTGATTTCTAGTTAGTCTATCTCGAGAGAATTTAATCTCATTTTACTATCCATTTACTTTTGAAAAACCTTTCTGCAAGTCTTCAGAGTCGTATCTCCTCTTACTACAATGAACTTTTTACTGTCATCTTACTGTCAGCTTTTAGTGTCACCTTACTATTCAGCTGCTTTCCCAGATTATTACATGTTGAACTAAGAGTTCCAGCACAAATCCCTATGGAACTCTGAGGTGGCATTCCCTTACCTTCATAGCAGAACAATTCCCCTATCATTGTTCTTCTTATGGGGCAAATTATATAAGCATGCAAGGTTTACTGTCTTATGCCACGTTTGTTTAGTTTCCTAAAAAGCTTTGGGATAGAGACCAGGAGAAGCCTTTTGAAGGACAAGCACGACTGTGCCAGCAGGCTTTTCCTCATACATTTGGTCACCACAGCCCGTAGACTGTATTCTCTTTACACAGCCTCAAGATACTTACACTGTAGATATACTGCTACATCAAAGAGTTCCTCATTTTATTCTAACTGCACTTGTTGCATGAGTCTGCAGAGTAGCAGATTTTTATTGTTCAATTCAGCCACCAAATTTACTTTGTCCTGAATAAGGTAGTACTTAAGAGCCCTCAACAAAGCTGTCCTAGCTGCTGTGCAAATTCAGAACAAAAAAGAGAGTGCCTACTCAGAAAACATCTGTGGACCAAAGCATAAGCCTGTATTTTGGGCTGCCTGTTGACAGTATGACTTCAATAAATTGGTGCCTGACCCTTTCACTTCTTTACCTCAATTACAACCTTTTATCCTCATTTTAACATTGTAGATCCAACGAACACAAGAGGTAATACACAAACACTAGCACATTTTTTGACCTTACTGAGTCATTATTTCATCACAGCTGCAAAGGATCTGCCTCACTATTCCGAAATTGTTTCAGTATTTTCTTCTGTGCCAATTCTCTGTCCCACCCCTCCAAGAGCAAGTTCTGTAACTTTTTCCACAGGACCATCACCTTCTTCTAACCTATGGCTCCACCTGCATTACACCTACAAACATCTGACAATCAAAAATCCATAATATTTCTTGGTAAGTGCAAGGTAATACATGACAAGTTCCCTCATTAAGGGAATTTAAGGTCAAAGAGAAGCAGAAATCAAGGGAGACTTGGGATAGTTTGTGACAAATAAGCTCTACAGAGGAACAAGGGTTAAGCTAAAAGCAGCAAAACCCCCAGTGTCTGATGAGCAAAATGCTTCAATTCATGCTCACTAGGTCAGAGAGTAAGAGCATACTAATAGATGTTATCCTAAAGTTTTGTTCACTTAAAACCAAAAAGAACTGCAAATTGCAAGACAATCCTCAACTTCTGAGTTTTGGTGATTCAGACATACTTTAGAGAACATGACACTAAAACTAGGAGGTCATTAATAACCCAGAAATTATCATTTTGGGAAGTCAGCATCTCCTCCCTCCCAGGTACACAAGCTGCAATAGCTGCAATACAGAAATGTCTAAGTGAACCAAATACATCATTTAAGGAGTAAATGACACATTGCTGCATGTTGGTAGGTATTACTGACATGGGATTAATGGTTGCCAGGAATAAAAGACAAGAAATAAGAGACAACCAGAGTTGTAAACTGGGAGATTTTCTTCCAATATTTTTCATGTCAATTTGATATAGCTAGGTAACAGATGGTATATTATGTTTTTCCTGCCTTGACACAATTTAAAAACAAGTTACAGATGGCTATAATGAATTCCTCATTAACACACTTATATTTTCACAGTTCAGTATAGCAATAATGAAACTTTCAGGTCTGGAATTTCCTGTTGGTTAATTAGTGGTTAGGTTAATAGCCTGAGGAAGTGCACAACCCAAAAAGTTTCCTTATTTTTTAATCATATAATTACTATATTCATATTTCTGGGAAAGTTCTCAAGACAGATTTAAAGTCACAGTAAAGCTACCTTTAAAGCTCTCCCTTGTTCTGTGAAACAACTGTATTACTTTATTTAGCAGAGCACGTGGGCAGGAAAGCTGTGAACAGGCCTAATTCAGCTGCCTCTGGGAATTTTCAGCTTGTTTTTATTTTGAAGATACCAATTTAGAGAATTCTGCCAATACACATTACAATGAACACCCTCTACAGAAAAGCTAGGATCAACAACTATGGGTCTATTACTACAATGTCATCATAAGATCATTGATTAATGCTTAAATTGTTACTTTTTTTAAATCCCAGTTTATAATCATCTACCAAAGCTTAACATATGGTTAACAGCATGCTACAATATCCCTAAATTTTTGATCCAGAAGAGGGGAAAAAAAAAAACCCACCACAAATCTTGCACTCAGGTTATTTCCACAAGTTAAGCTGCTGCCAACTGCAAGCTGCATTATTAAACAGCATGGTTAAAACAGTAGCAAAACATGTGGAATTGAGCACTAAAAATCCCCTGGATTTTAGTAACCACATACTAGTTACTAACTGATAACACTGTGCCCTCATTACTGTGCCCCTTACGCTGTAAGGCTGAGGCTGCAGCCATACCATGGCCCCGTACCTCCTGGTAACCCACACATGCTGCCAGAGAACAAGGGAGATGGTGGCTTGGCAATATTACTGAGTGCTATTGCTGATTTTTTCCTTTTTTAACTGCCATCACCGAAAAAGTACATTGAGAAATTGTGACACCCTTTTTACAAAGCACAAATGGAAACAACCATACAGCTCTTTGAAGTGCTAGAGCGTCAAAAGAGGACAGCCACTGCCAAACCATCATGAAAGCAACATAATGTGGAAAACCTGACTTGTAACTGAAGTTACATAACTAAAAAGAGCCAGTATCCGAATATTTAAAGGTTGTAATGCTAAAAATATCTTTTAAGCCCAGCAAGTTCCCTTATGACAAAAAATGGTAGGAAAAGAGAATTTGTATTCTCTAACAAACACATTATTATTACTATTATTACGACCATTATGTAAGACTTTGCAGCCCTCCAACTTCTTCATAATCTATTTTGAAATTAAGGAGAATTGAAGCAGTATTATCTTCCTTAACCAGCAGAAGTGAGAGCCAGGTACTGCAAAGACTTCTGCAACACTTAATGTCACTACTGCGTTCAACAGTCAAGTACACCCAGAAAACTGAGAAAACCCACAGTGTTTTTAGAGATCTGAGAACTACAGCTCCAAACAGAGTTACAGTGCTTACTTAAATCACTCTCAGAGGCCTAGAAAGCCAATAAGAAAAAATAACAGACAAAATAAAGCTCCTTCAATGATTTTTTTCTGGAAAAATCCCATATTTTAATTCAGAAACTTTCAGATCCAGTTTCACATACAAGTTTCCATAATCATATCCATTCCTTGACAGAACAGCCTGTACTGTGACAGATCTTTCTATGGCAGTGTTGCAGTAAGAAATTCAGATGTAGCTTTAGTAAGAAGTTAAACAAGTTTCTTGTTCTGAATATTTACACACAGTATAATGCAGTTTTTATAAACCTGTACCTCTGGTCAAGTTCAGTAACAGTCACTCATCTCCTTCCCAAACAAAAAGTTAAAAATAGTTGCAATGTTTTAATGCTAAACAGCAGTTTGTGAAGCAAGGACACCTTGTGTTTGCTTCACCCAGCACTCCCTCACTTCATTCTTCAGAACAGTGCATCTGGTGCAACAGTTCTCCTAATGCTGAGTTACTGTGCTTATAGGATGACAAAAAGAAAAAAAGAAAAAAATTGATTATTATATTATGGTTATAAACTTTGTATTGCAAGTTTCAGGTATTTCTTCAAAGTGAAGTAAACACAAGACAATGGAAAAATTATATAGATAATTGTACTACAAGGATAAATACTAAAATCTGTATAGAAAGTCCTCCCCTTTTTAATAATGACATCAAACAATTCAGACAAGAGTTTTGTTTTACAGAAGCTGAAACTGATTTACGAGAGGGTCTTCATTCCACAGGAGTAAGAAGTTGTCTGGGGAGCAAAAGTCCATGGCTATAAAGATGGCACGTGGGACGGAACATGCCTCAGGTGCCCTGCTCCCCACAAGACAGGAATGAGGAAGTGTTCTTTCTTACTTACTTAATACACACAGATGACCTCCTTAATTCAGATAAGCACCTATCTTTGGAATCAGTATCACAGACAACTAAACTGAGAGTGTATCACACTAGCCTTCTGGAAGGAGCAGCTAGTCATGTTTGGGGATTCTCTCTGATTCCGTAGAAGAAAGCTCAAATCAACAAAGCCACAAAGATAAAAGATAAGGAAATACGCCTTCCAAAAGAAAGACTTTATTCTAGATAAAGCAGAGATTATACGGTACCATTACAAAACAGCGTAAAATATTTCGAAGAAGGTCAAATATAACAGGTCACCATGATGAAAATGTTATTTGTACCAAAAAAAATTTTAAAAGGCTCATTTGGTTTGCTCTGCTTCAAACCCTAATTGTAGATTAATATTCAGAAGTGCAAGTGCATTCAGTCTCTATTACCTGTGGGGGTTTTTTACCCAGCACAGAGTACGCCCATCCAAATCATGAGCAGCCACAGATGCTCCAGCAGAATGCTGTGAGAAATGGTATCAGAAGCTTTACTAAGGCCCAGGTAAGCAACATCCACTAGACCTTGTCATAGGAGTACAACATGTTGCTGAAGCAGAACCCACCTTTACCAAAACCATGCTGGCTGAGACAGATCCCTTGGTTGTCCTGTACATGCCACATGATATCACTCTAGATAATCTGCCCATAACCTTCCCTCACTGCATGGGGCATTCAGTTCATCCCACAGTGCCATACTGCCTGTGCAGACTGTCTGCTCTGTGTAATGGCACAAAAATGCTTAACAAAATTTTGTATACTAAAAAATTTCAAGTTCTTAAAAAGCTCTTTACATAATTGGACCATCTGCTTGAAAAAAGTGTATTTTCTACCTACTCAGAAAAGATTAAAAGAGGAGGTGATACAAATATTCAAGTATTTCTATTTGCGTGGACTACAAACACTGAAATTCTACCAAATGTAAAAAAAAAAAAAAAAAAGAAAAAAAAAGAGAGAGAAAAAAAGGAATATATTTACTCATGCAGTAATAGGCCTCTTATACCATAGAAAGTCCACAAATGTTTCTATGAGTCTTGTCTTGATGTGCTGCTAGAAAAACATTACATTATTATGGTTACAGTCACAGAACATTGGGTCTGCTTTATCTGCATTATCTAGTTTCAAACTTAAGAATACAATATACCAAGTTTTTATGACTCAGTGTTTTACTGTAGCCCTGTAAACATTGCAAGCCTTCAGCAGAAAGGCAAACAGTTACAGTAAGTGACTATTTCTGGCAATATTTTTTCCTATAAAACATCAAACAGTCCAAGATAGAGACAGCAATTCCCAGAACTCAAGGAACATGTATCAAAAATGAGTTTTTTCCTTGGGTTTTTTGCTGTTTTCCTCTCCCCTTGTTGGCTGTTTGTACAATCCAAAACATGTCTTTTCATAAAGGTTCCTAGAGACAGAAAGTTTCAGAGGTGAGCTCTTGTGACAATTTTCTAAATTTTATTTTAAAGAATAAATGATACTGATCAAAAGGATATGGCAGCGCTTACAGCACAGTCATGAATTCCACTTTCTCAACAACAAGCAGCTATTTTCTTTCCCAGTGAAAAGCCACCAGAGACACTACCAGGCTTTTATTCAAAATGCTCTAGACTACTGAGACTTTGATACACAGTATACAAGTTTTGAAATACATTTTAAGATACAATTACAGTCTTTTGTGATCTATGGTATTGAAGGAAACATTGTGCCAGGCAAAATTCTAATACAGGAAGGACTCAAGTCAGGACCTATAATAAAATAGAATGTATATTTATGTGTACATTTCCATATTCTGTCTTCTGTTTTAAGAAGGAGTAATCAGAATTGTCCATGACTTATACTTGAGTCATTTTAAAACCAAAACCCAAAATCTAAAGTACAATTAACTTGTTCCTTTCATTGCAATTTATAGCAGCCTGAAGGACTTCTGCAATAACCACTTAAATCACAGACACTTAAGTTTACACACCTTCCCTGATGTGAAGTAGAAGCCTGATGTACAGTAGAAAGACCAAAGAAGCTTCCTAAATAAAGACAAGTAATCAGAAACTCCTCTGTCCTTGTTCCTCACATCCACTTCTACCTTTGGCTGTGCCTATGTGGAAAACCAGAGTTACCAAAACACATATTTAACTGCAAGTAGTATAGCACTCAAAACTGTTCGACAAAAATAAAGTACAGTTGACAACTGTTTCTTCGTAAGCTTTTTGTTCATCATTTTGCTTACATACACACCGCATTTATAATAAAAATAATAAAAAAGCACAAGCCTGCTTGACAAAGAATGGAATCATCCTGACAACACTGGAAGAAGAAAACTGCATTTTTATCTCTTTTAACTTTTGTAATAAAACTTTCTAACAAACAGTACAACTGCAAGTATGGACTGTAGCATCAGATATTTCCACAGCTGGTTTTAAGATTCTGCAAGAACTCAGATATCACATTCATACACCTCTACTTACAATTTACACACAAAATATGTTAATTTGGAAAAAGAAGCATCCACTTTCCAAAAAAGACCAAGTATAACTTCTGTAATTAGGAGACAAATGTAAATGTAAGCACCTGCTTATCAAAAAAGCCTAGACACATTAAGTATACAGCTTGATACTCACCATGCTCTCACATTTTTTGGTTCTATTACTGAAAAATACAAAGCCCTCGGTGAAGACGCTGAAGCCCAGAGGTGTCTCAGAAAGGCACGCTGAGGCTTTGCTAGCCCAGACTTGATTTGTCCTCTTAGTCACTCGCCCTGCCTCCGCACAGCGTGAGCGGCTCTGGGCAGGCAGTGAAACCCGGGCAGCGCCATCAGCCCCACAGCAGAGCACGCGTGGGAAGTGCCTTTATTAAAATAATATTAAGTGCCTCTATTAAAATAAATACTTCTGCAGCAAGAAAATACTGAAATTGTGTTCAAAGTACTACAATAAAAACTCTTACAACACTAAGAGCACTGGCTCAAATACACTAGGGCCTAGGGAGTGGCAGGCCAGCCTTTGGGGTGTGGGGCAGAGGTGGTGGGATGTGGCTGTAAGCCCAGCAAATGCTGCTGAGGCTCCACTGAGCAGGGATGTTACTGCTCCCACCTGGGCAGAAGGGGCTGTTCTGCTGTTCCCCTGCCAGAGTGATAGTAAGAAAATACAAACAGGTAACACCTCGCCTTTCATTCAGAGATGTTACTAAACCTAGGCTGGTTGTGAAAAGGAAAGCTTTTCACTGCACCAAGCAGATGCAGTGCTGAAAAGTTGCTTCCTCTGTGCTTGCTTGGTGTGAAACACCTTCCACATTATACTATGTCCTATATATACAAAAACCAGTCTTAAACATTCAGGTACTTATCCCACCAAGATTTGAGGAACTATGTAAAACAGTGCAAGGCAAAGCACTACCACTTCAAAGCATAACGCTGCTTTTAAAAACAAAGTCTTTCTGACATCCTTCAGTTTAAGTCAGCAAAAATGCAGACGTCTTGAATACAAAATAAAATCAACTACTCCCATAAGCAGTGTTGTGTCTACCTAGACCATCTAATTTTAAAGTTAAACCATCTGCCTAGAAAACTGACTACCTGGAAATAAAATATTTGCATATGTAACCTTGCTGGAACTGATGAGACCAATTATCATAGTCCTTCAAGTTACTGCTGAGAAGTGACACATTTTTCTTTCCAGCTCCAGTGTGATCTTTCCTTTTCAATGACCAAACCAGGCACTGCTTAGTGATTTGATGCAGTAGGTGAATGAACTGGTATTGCTCAGAAATTCTCTTTCTGGTTCTTCATCTAAGCAGGTTTCAGCAAGGACAAATAATGCTAAAGATAGGCAAAAAAATGTGTTGTACTATCCCGGTTAGACCACTTGTCTGCAGCTAGGAGCACAGACCTTTTATAAGTTCACAAGAAACTTTCCCGCTGGGGATGAGGCAACACAAACTGGTTGCTTTAATAGAAGCCATGAAAAAAGAAAGCCACACGGTGGCACTGCAAGTAGGCTGTATTTTGAAACTACTTGGCTGTTTATTTTTTCCCAGACAAATCAGAGCATATCTAATGCTATCTGTATAAAACAGAAGAGTGGTTCAGTAGTTTTTCTTCAAACGTATTTTCCAGCAACAAATATCCCTAGAATATATATAACATCATAAAAGAGGCACCTACTTTAGAATTGTCAGGGTATTGTATAAATTCATAAAATGGTATTTAAGAGCATTAACACTAGAATGCTATTGTAAAGACATGCTAGGAATTTATAGATATTTTGAGTTTGTCAGTTCATTCTGAAACAATTCAAGAAAAAATCTTGAAAAGCATATGCATTTTCATACAAAAGCTAAAAAACTTTCTTCATACCATGAATTTTTATTGATGTTGAAATGACACTCAAACAGATCTCTTTCTCTGAAAGAAAGAACAGTATTAACTTTTTAAAAAAGTATATGAAAAAGTCTTAACACAGCATTCAATACTATCATATGCTTTAAAAACACTTTCCTTCTTATATATAAAAGAATCATATTTAATTTCATCCTAACTAGATGACTTAGTACAGTAGTATTTCAAAGCTAAACTTAGAAGTCTATTTAATCTGCTTTGTTGGCTTCTTCTCTCCCAAATTTCAAATCTCTGCCATTTGAGTTAAAGCAGAAACATTTGCAAAAAGTGCTACTCCCTGTTCATTTAGTGAACTAACCAATTTTCAAAGGAGAGTTGGAGGTCATCCAGGATAGCAAGTTACTTTCTACTGTAAAAAAAACAAAACGTCCCTTTAAGGTATAAATTTGATATTTCAATACATTCTGAACGAACAGACACTACATGATTATGCACAACTATTTTAGTTGCTGAAGTCCTAGATCAATTTAAGTTTTCAGTTTGAAAGTACGATCAGTAACAAATGAAAATGAACAGAAAGCTGTGTTTTAGTTTGGTTGCACCACAATATACATTAGAACACCAACTTATCTGCTATCATTTTTCTTATTCCAGAAAGAATTCTAAAAAATAGGAAGTTTTCATGTTTCCCCTCAGACAGAAGTTCAAGAGTGGACTGGCAATTATTCCAACAGCCAAATAAATATAAGCCATTCTTTCCGCTAGAAGATTGCTCCCTGTATTTTTAAAACTGTTTGTATAGGGAGATTATTTTGCTATTAAATAGCATAAGACTAATATATGGGCAAAGAAATAGGCCAATATAGCTGTCACTTGAACATTAGATAAAGCAGATGATTAGGTAATAGTACTGATTGCCAAAGCTATATAAATTTGATTCAAGCACATATTTGCCTATTTTGCAGACTCATACTAAACCACTCTGCTTTCTAATAGAGAGTTTCCGCCTGACAAAGACTAAATTAAAAAGTTAGTGACCTGGAAAAAATAAATTAATTGTGGTACCAAAACATGAGTGCCTGGTGTCAATATTGCTTAAAAATCATGTATTTAATAGAAAAGTAATTAAGGCACCTCCCTCTCAAAAACAACAAACAAAACAAAACAACCCAAACAAATCACCAGCCAACCAACCAAAAAACTCAAAGGAAAATTCTTACTACTATCAAGATTTCTGTTATTGTTTCCTCTGCTTGCAATGGGAGAGCAAGGGCTTCTATTGAATTTTTGGTGTGTAGACACTCAGTAAGTGTACTTCCAACACTTCATACAACAACTTCCCAGTTCATCAGTTCAACATCAACTATGTTATGTTTACATATAACACTGCAAGGTCATGTGCTGAATGCAACTAATGAAAGTGAACTCTATCAATTCTAAATAAAGTAACTATTTAAGCAAAAAATAGACATACTGGATGCAATCTAATATGCTTCCAATAGACTACTCTGTGCCCCTCTATTGACACTTATGCCATTATTAATAGAAAGCTAGATGAAGGTGGACAAATTTGGGAAGTAGGTAGTGCTCATCAAGGCCATATCCTTAAAAGTATGGACTTTGAGGAAGCTGTGTCTAAGAAGACACATGAAAGTTACCAGCATGTCTTTTGTTTGAATTGTTTTCATCTGCTTTTTAATTTCCTTATTATTAGTGCTCATAGTTAATTTGTACATATTTTTCACAGCTTTGAATTAATGTTTCTGGACAGCAGAAACTAGCCAGTGCATTAGGCTTTCCTAGCTGGACATTAGTAACTGGAACAGCAATTGGTCTCTGATATATGCCACTACAGAACTTTCAAGATAGAGATAAGAGGTCACACACACATATAATCCCACTAAGGGAAGAAAAGTAAAAATCAAATAGCCAATTTTTGACTCATAAAATCCAATACCAAAGAAAGGATTCTACCAATCCTAGTCCTGTCTCACCCAATTTGGAACAAAAAAACCAAACAAATATAATCTATGTTTTCACATCTTGGGTACCTCAGAACTTCAAAGTTATTTATTTATGCAGATGACTAAATAATTCTCTTCACTTTTCAAGTATCATTGAACAGAAGTATTTGCTCAAAAACATAAAGGACAGAAAATAAATGGCTGCCTAGCTCTTGTCATTGCAGTGTAAAACATTTATGTGCAGTTCTTAAATACTGCAGTATCGCACAATTTAACACTCTTCCTCAATCAATATTTAGTCCAAATTTCTGCACAACCCACATGAATTTAGATATAAGAAATTTTTAAAGTGAAACAAAACCCTGCACACAACTGTTCCCAGCCAGCACGGCAAGGCACATTCTTACATTCCCATGGAAAGTTAACAGGATGAGGAGCATGGCTACAAGTTCCCTCGAGGCCAGGCACAACTGAACTACTGTACAAAGAACAAGTTCTGGTCCCCATCACTTGCACATACACACAGACCATGGGAACTCATTTTCTCTGGGTCATTTGGCCCACACAGCTGTGTGTGTGTCATTTGTTTTTAGAACACAAATATTTTCTTTTAAATGAACAACCAAGTACTGCATGATCCAAAAAAAAAAAAAAAATTCCAGAAGAGACAAAAATATCTGTCTGTATGGCATGCTTTACAGCATAAGCTAAGCACACATGCAAATCCAGTTCTGTAATGTTCAGTGAAATGATCTTATGAGTACAAATTCTGCCAAATGAAAAACTTAAGACAGTTGACTCTTACCATCATAATACTCCCAGGAGGAGTCCAAAACCTGTAATGCAGAAGTCCCATCACACTTAGACAATCTTGTCCCTGTCCCAGTTTCTACTCAGGAGTCATGAAGACTTTAGCAATTTCAGTAGGACAGAGGAGTGAAGGTGGATGGAAAATTGATGTAATCATGTTACTGCCACTACCATAATGCATAAGTGGTTCTGTGTTCAAAGTTCTGGGACAGCCACAAATTAAGTTTTTTGGACAAAGCTGGTCTACTATTGACTCAGACATATTGATAGGGAGCAGAAAAATAGGATACAGCTTAGTCACTTCATTTATGTAAAGAGCCTCAAACAAGGCGTGACTTGCTGCTAAGAGATACCAGAATTCACCTGTCAAATTATGAGTTCCAGTAGGTAAAGACAGAGGAAACTGAGTGACTCTGGATGTCTCTTCATAAGGTCCACCAGCCTCTCACCATGTTCTCAATCTAAGGACCAGCCAGTGGCTACACAACCTCACTGGGTCTCACTGCTAATCATGATGCCAATCATGAGACCACACCTTCTAAATACTCACCCGCAGCCCAGTTGAATCTCTTTGCTAAACAGAAAAAACCCTAACCTGGCTAAAACACGGATGTTTATAAAACACTTCACACCAGTGCACTATTTCTGTGCATAAGGTCACATGGTTTCTCAAGCTCACCACCATTTATGTTCTCATAATTCCATCTTCTGCATACTTGCCGATGTGAAACAAGGTTGAATCAGGGATACCTCTGCCACGGTAACATTGCAGACTGTGTGAAACATTTCTTCAGACTGCAAATATGACCCAACAACCTTTAAAGATATTCTATACCATTAGCTTTCTGGTGTCAAAGGTGGCTAATAAGGATATCAGGTGACTCAAAAGCAAAGAAGAGTAACAGTGACAAAAACTTCTGAGAAAATTTCAAGAAAAATTTTACAGCTAGGCCAAGCTAGCATTTCTCTCTATCTTTTTACAATTACATGACTGCATAACTTTATCACAATTGATGTTAAGTGATGAAGCTAAGTGACAGGGTGACGGAAACAACAGAAGCATAGAATCATTTAGGTTGGAGAAGACCTTAAGCTCATGAAGTCCAACCATAAACTTAACACTGCCATGATCTTATCTTCTCCACTGGAGGGATGAAACTGCCTTTTCAGGTTGTCCACTCGTATTCATATTCTTTTAAATTTTTTTTTAAATAATAAAAAGACAAAAGGCAAAAGTACGTACAAGCTTAGTTGCCAAACTAAGTTGGCATCAAGTTGTAGGCCTTGGTACCCCACCTTCTTTTATCACGTAGCTCTTTTTGAAAAATCTCAATATTTTATTGCCAAATTAAAATCTGTAACTCCCACTCATGAACTCTTAAGGGATGTAAATCATCTGCTTCCTTCCTTGGCATCCTGTGTCTCCAAACATGACACTGTTATGTTCAAATCAGACTAAATTAGGAAGCCTAGACATTTAAAGTGACATCAAGCAGACAACATTGTGGTCAATCCTTTCAATTCTTTGATATGACAGCTTTATCTCTTACCAGTCTTGCTTATTTCTAGCAAAATTATAATAGCATAATACAATTTAAATAAACCAACAAAGGAGAACTCTCACTGTTATTTCACTGGATTTGCTGTATATCATTAAGCTTAAAGGCGAATGGAATGATCTCTTATACTTACTATTATTTCAGTATTGCACTAACTGCAGCAGGAGTCCTTACATCTGCTTACCAAATTAAAACAGATGTCGGGGTGTATCAGCTGGGACTATGAAATGTTATGCTGCAATGCAACTATTCTACCTAAAAATCAGTTAGTCAAAACAGCTCAGATCAGTAAGAACTGATTCAGGCCAGGTTAGAATACCTTCCAGAAAATACTGACATTTTCTCATGACAAAGTCAACACTTAACAACAGGAACCAGTGATATATATCCCTGACTCTTGGAGTTTAAAGCTTTAAGTGAAGCATCAGAGGTTCTGTGAAAAACATTCTCCTTATGGGTTTTTTTAATCATCTTCTTATTTTTACTACTGGGTATTTCAGCATGTCAAAAGAGATGTTTGATCAGTGAAAGAATCCACCAGAATGTATCAGCTCCTTGTACTTAATTTCTTCTTGATTTAATTCCCAGGATATCAGCTCTTTTTCTGTGAATTGTAAGGTCAAAGAGGACCCCATGGAAGCAATAAGAAGCATAAACTAAATAAACAGAAGACCGGATCTTTAATGCAAATGTGTTTCCTGGAGGAAAGGAGTAAATCAGTGCAGATAATGTAGCACAGAAGCAGGAAAAAAGTTTTTAAAAACTAAAAATCACATGTTCTGAAACAATCTGTTCAAAAGTTTTCCCCTGGAACATAAGCAGCTCTTCAAAACCAGTGCCCTGCTGAGGAATTTACGTACTTGCCAAGGTTTAAGTTACTAATCAAAGGCAACAGCTATTTGCTTTGTGGATGAAAAGTCATAGCACTTGCTCAAAATTAAAATAAACCAAACAAATAAACCAAGCAAACAAATCACAATTATTTCAAGGTACAATACAAGTGCAGAGTGAGAGCTGCCTGTGTGAGTGTGTAACTGAGACAACCACTCCAGAATACATCCTCCTTCATTACAAGTTTTAAGAAAAAGAATACTGGCAGTACAATTAAGAGGCCTTCAGAGTATTGAACCAGTGCAAATAATGCTTAATGCTCTTCAAATCCATCAGTTACAAGGTCACACCAGGGTAATTCCACAGCATGTCTCCTGATAACCATGCTTCTTGCCTGTTAAAGAGTCACACATTTATATGAACAGCTAGAATTTAAAGTTTATCTTTAATACCTAAATAGTCCTGCTTTCTGGTTATTATGTGCATTTTCCAAAATCACTGTTCAACCCTAAAACATTATCCTTATTTAATAAACCACTGCTACAGAGACTAGGGCATCTGATAACTGACAAATATGTTTTCAAAAATTAGTTTCTGGTCCCAGAAAAGTTTCCCCTTCACAGAAGTTTTTTACCTCTGTATGTTATATCATATCCTCCCAAGTACACCCAATATAACTTGATCTGTACTACAGAAACTCCTTATGTTTCAAAAAAAAGACTTCACACCTGATTAATTCCTTTACAAGCAGTAAAGAAATGAAACACACTTAAGATTTTCAGACTTCTTCCTCCCCTGTGAAAGAAGAAACAAGTAGACTAGAGAGGCTTTACTTCTTCAAAAACACATCCATTACTTGTTATTGGAATACAGTAAAATCCTAGTTTTAAATATGAAGTTATTTTATTAACATTTTTGATAAAAAAATACTGAGAAGTTGGTACCATAAGGAATCAGGAATTATGAAAATGCAATACCAATAGGTATCTCAAGAGCCTAAACACAGCTGCCTACAAAGTTCCTGCAATATCCTTCCCTCACAGAACTTCAGTGAAATGTAGATAAGTGATGGTAAATAATGGAACAGTCATTATGAGCATCAAACTTCATGAAAACTATGCATTTGAAAGATGAATTTATGTTTCAGTACAAAGCACAATTGATATTAAAACAATATTAAGTTTGTGCTGTGTGAATATTCTTTCAGGAGTGAATTATATCTGCTTTCCCCTACAGTACTGCACACCTGGCTCACCACTGCTGTCTTTTCTTTTTCTCTGTTGCTCTGCTTCCATCAGCAGCATGGTTTCCCCTCTGATTCATGGTCAGGATTCTCACTGTAACAAGGCTGACTCTGCACTTGAATACAAATGTTAGGAGGACGATAACACTCTACTAATCAGTGTAAACTGTTATGCTAAAATCACTCTACCAAAATAGTTCCAGCTTTGAGGAAGCTGGAAACATATGAAAACATATGCATATTACAGGAATATCAATTCAACCTTTACCCAGGTACTTATTCAGCTACTTCTGCCTAAGAAAAACTTACTTATATTTCCTAAATAACAATCTAGGCCATCCTACAGTGCACCACAGATCTACCATGGGGGTCGGAATAGATGATCTTCAAAGGTTGCTTCCAAGCCAAGTAATTCTATGATTTCCCTGAAGACAAAAATAAACTGGTGGAAATCAAAAGCAGAAAAGTATTTTGGCATACCTTCATCCTGAGGAGAAAAAGTATACATGGATGTAGTGCTTAGAAGCATAAAAACTGTTAATTTTAAAAACAAAGGCAACACCATTCTAGCTGACATTAAGGAACAGTGGAACAGCACAAACAGGACAAAGAAGTCCTTTAAATGAGCATATGAGAACAAACCAAAAATGGCTTAGGCTATTAAAAAAAAATTTCAAGATGATACAAGTGAATGCAAAAAAAAAGAACCCAGCAAGGACACTGGCACGGGGAGAAAGCCACCTGGCCATTTCCAGATGCCACAACTAACTGGACACAACTTGAACCAACAGAGTTTAAAAGGTACTGGGGAAATACTTCACATCCTCCTCAGTAAGATCACCTCTGACTTAAATATAGAAAAGGGGTTTTCTACTTGTTCTAAGCAATCATAAAGAGATAAAAATAACCCCATTCTGTTTGTCTTATTGAATAGGGGATTAAAATAACTGGCAAGGCTTTAAGTCATGAGCTTGAGGTGGATTCACCAGGTCACAATTGGAAAAGGAGAACTGCCAGTCCTTGATAAGCACGGTAATTACCATTCTTTTATACACAGACCCACTCTAAGGGAGTACAGCTTCCTTAGACAGCAATAACAGCATATCCTTTGATTTATACAGCAGTCCTGCAGCAATACAACCAACATCCTGTTTTCATCCTAAAGTCCAGCTGGGCACTTTGTCTACAGGCTTTATTTATCAGAGTCCCCATAACTGAGTGCTTTGTCATTATAAGAAACAGCACCCTTCAACTTTGCAGCATTTTATCTTCCTGGCTCTTTCCTTATGAAAATTCTTACATGGTACCTACCTGACCCACAGAGCACATAGGTGTTTACTGCAAACTTTGACACAATGTGACTTAAGTTTAGAAATGTTAACGAAATACAGTAACACACTTCTCCAACCCAGGAAATAATGTAAAAAAACACCTAAGAAAACTCAGACAAAAAGGATTTTCTTACTTCATGGATTTCAAAGGAAAAGGACAAAAGTATCTAAGCTGCCTGATCTCCTAAAGCCTGTAAAACACACAAATTCCTGATACCTGAAACCATCTCTTTAAGTTCTCCCTGGATTTAGAAGTTTTCCCTGAATATAACAGCAAATCTCTGTAAAATACCTAAAAGAATATATGTCTAAAACATTTGATCAGACATAACATGGATTTTTTAATAATTCTGTATCCTGTGTTATCACAACCATGGGAATTCTGTCAGAAATGCAGTCTTTTCCACATTCTTACCCATGAAAGTAACCAGCCAAATAGCATTTTGAATTATTTACATGCTCATACTCTGTAACCATGCAGTAACTCATGAACATGCCATTCACATGCTGTCACACTTTAGAAATAGAAAGACCAAGAGTGCTTAACTCTTTACCACTTTATTTGTTCAAAATTTTAGAAGAAATTGTTGCTTCTTGAATACATCAAATCACTAAAAACTTATAAAATGAGGAAACTTTTGCTAGCTATAAGACATCCACATTTTTTACCCATTTATACTCAAGCAAGTCGTAAGCTGCATGTCAGTACAATCTCAGTGAAAACAAAAAGGCAGTTACTAATATCAATACAGAGCAAACTTTTTATTTAGAAGTTAATGGCCCTTATTCAAGAGCAATAGAGAACGTTAGATTTGTATGGCCAGAAAACAGCCTGTGCTAGGGGAAACGAAGAGGCAAAATTACTGCCAACACTGTATAGCAGAAGAAGCCAAAGTGGCAAGGATGCAGATCAGATCACCTTGACCAGTGTCTACTCCCATCCTTAGAGGTAGGAAATACATCAGGGACAAGCTGCAGATAGTTCATTAGCTAAAATCTCCAAAATTTGCCATGATTTCCCCAAATTTAACTGCAGCAGATCAGTGCTTTACTTGCTGTCATAAAACTGAAGTTAACAGGTGGAAAACCAGAGCAGTCAATTTGGATAAAAAGTTCATGAGCAGCTATCTAAAGAATCATAAAGCAGAACAAGACATAAATAAGGGAGCACTAGAACTCAGCTGCAAATACGTGAACTCTTCTAAAGTTCACCCTCACCCTGCTGAGTAAAACAGTGTCAGTAACCTAAAGCCTATCGACCTCCCCCAAGTACCACATTTTCCCTCTCCCAGTAAGTATGGGTTGGGTTTTGAATGCCTCCCAACAGAGGAAATCCATGAAAAGAACTCTGGCTTCGTATCAGAGAAGAGACTGAAATTGTGGCTAATGGCCATCCCACTGTTCTTTTGACACACATAAAATGACAATGATCAGAATTCTAGAAATTTTTATCACATGGATATGAAGTCACTAGCATAATGCTGTAAGCTTAAAGCTGAAAGGCTCTTTGGATACAGAAATTCAGAGCCGACACTTCAAAACCATCACAAACTACAATATCCTAGGGTGAATACAGACAAAGAAACAAAAGCATTGTCTAACATTAAAAACAGAAAAAGGAACTACCCCACACTTCCATGATTTGATTACCAGCAACATATCAATGGCTTCTTTTGACTGAAGAAGAGGACATGAAGTTCCAACAAACTGAATCCATCAGCTCAACAGCAGAAGCAAAGCTATTCAGTTGAGAACAAGACACACAAACTTCCTTCTACCTAGAGAGTCCATAAGGGAGGGAGAGAGCTATGCAACCTCTGTCAATTATTCAATGGCTATCAAAATCCAAACAAAGAAACAAAAAAATGGGGAGAAGAGGAAGAACTAATCTCCACATCCAGTGTCACATCTTCGAATGAACCAGCCTTTCTCATAGACCAAGTGACCAAATCACTTCTTTCTCACTGTCACTTAAATATTTAAGTGAAAATATTTGTTAATCAAAGTCACTGGTAATCATAATGGTACACTACAGTGGTACAGCTACATCAGTTTGAGAATGTGACTCAATTTTCTGATGGATCTCATTTTATCATCAGAAGCCAAATGTTTTTTAAGTTAATTCTAACCAATGCTATGCCCTTTCGTCTTTGATAAAGGATCACATGTTTTTTTACAGACAGATGGGAGATCTTTCAACCATGTTGAGCATTTATTCACATGATACCACAAACTGACTCAAGGAAACAGTCAGTGTATGACTGACATGTGAAATATGATGTGACAGGATGTGGGAAAGGCCAATAAGTCTAGAGTTTTCCAGATCTCATTAGGCTTTTAATTTTTTTTTAAATAAAAGTTAAAACATTATAAAATACTTCTGAACTCAGACGTTTTGTTTTCCTGTAACAGAAGGACTCTTTGAATACTTAACCATTTTTCCTTATTGAGAGTATGTTGTCGGCAAATTAATTGCACGCCTCTCAATGAACTAGGGTAGAATTTTGCAAGGGCGTTTCTACATTAAGTTGTTAAAGCTCTTCCAAGTGGCCCTGACAAACAATTTTACAAAATAAACAATTCACTGGACACATCATTTCCTACTGTCCATCTCCACCATGAGAGGAAGAGGCAGCATCAGCCTGTCAGAGAATACACAGATTTCATTCAGGAAATGTGAAAGAATATCCAGCTGTTCTTCTCTAGTGGAGACAGAATGCAGGTCAGCTGCCTCTTATGCAGAGGGGCAGAGTGGTGACCAACACTACAGAGATCTCTCCACAAGACCACTCAGTCAGGGTACCCAGTCATTTCAAAGACTCCATCTATAGGAGCTATATAGTATAACATGAAATCTTAGCATTTACGTCATTATTTCCAAACACTCTCAATTCTAACATAAAATCTTATTCTGGATTAAGTACTGGCAAGTAGTTTTAAAAAAAAAAAGTCCTGTAAACTGTTAGCTGGCAGGTTTTACACATTATAACTACAAAATCCAGGAAAATTTTGGGGCAAGTAAAGACAGGAAGAAAACCTAACAACCAGAGCCCATAAGCAGTATCTTAAATAACACCATCAGAAAAACAAAACAAAACAAAACAACCCCCCCAAAAAACAAAGAAAACACAAACAAACAAAAAATCAAACGAACAAACAAAAAACTCCCCACAACCACCACAATTGATTTGTTTGAATATTTCTAAAACTATGATAGTACCACATCCCCACTTTTTTTTCTAAAATAAATCATTGTATACTTTTAAGGTTTCATCCAACATTTACAATTCATTGCATTTCTCTCCTCCTTTATTAACTTAAGATTTATGGATAAAGATGCATTACAGCAGTGTATTTTGGGAGGAAGACTGGAAAGTTTGTAAGAATGTTTGGGCAGTGGAAATATAAGAACAGTCAAAAAAAGATGCTTAGAAATCAGACAGAGATTCCAACAGTTCAGACAGTGATGTCAGACCCTTATTACTTTTCCAAAATAAGCCTCTTCAGATTCTCTCTTATATCCCTCACTACTGACAATCAGCTCTGAAGAAGTGCTTATAAAAAGCTTTGGTTTTCCCTATCTTCTACATTTTCACCTTGCTTTTCTACAAAAGTGAACAAGCATCGCCTGGTGTATTGAAAATATCTCAACAATACCTAGGATGGGGCAGGGGGGGATTTTGTGTCCTGCACTGCAAAAGAACCATCAAAACAAATCACAAAAATTATCCAGATTCCAAAATCCTCTGATCCCTGCACATATCACTTGGTAGAAAAACAGGGCCCTCTCCCTACTCCAAAAAAATCCCAATCAATCATCAGGAAACAAGAGAGAACCATGAAGAAGCTGAAGGAGTAAAGACACACCTGACCCAGTTCCATCAGTTCATTTCTACAACAAATTCCTGATAATCTATCATGTAGATGTCAAATGATATATATATCTAATTCTGAGAAAGGACAGCATGTAATACATGAATAAAATTACTGCTACTGGCCCAACAAAGTCATAGGTAAACTCTGACTTGCTTGAATAAAGAAAAAAAAAAAAAATCCTATTTCATGTCTGTAGCTATCACTGCCTGCCTTAAGACCTCAGCTTCAAGTCCTGCAATGTCCAAGGCATTACTCAGCTATAGATAAGTGAGCAGATGAGATCAGCAACTGCAAATATAGTCAATGACCCCACTTTAAAATGCCACATAAAAGGGCCTGGGAAACCCTTCTCCCCTTCAACAGTGTAGTGAAAATTATTCTCAATGCCCATATAAGTACAAGGGAATCAGATGCATTCAGCTAGGTAAAACCGATACACTCTTTTTAAACACAAAAGCATATTTATAAAAAGAAGAATTTATAGTTTCAGAGTGAAGTTGGGGAAGAGGAATTAGATACAGGGAGAATGGGATACAGGGGAGAAGAAAAAAAAAAAGCAGAAAAAAAAAAGCCATATGGAAAGACCAAGCTGAAGGGCCAGGCTTTTTCTAAACCTGAAGATTTGAAAGAATGCACAAAGGTGCTAAATGATCCAGAATGCTAAAAGATCCACTCAACTTGCTGGGTTCTTACCCCTTCAGGCAAAAAATGAAGTACATCTTTCTTTACTAGTAGCTGTAGACTTACAAACATTTAAGACTGAGCAAAAAGGAACTTCCTCCAAGCAGTGAGTACTTAAAAAGTGAATGAGGTAAATATAGCTCAAGGAGGGTGCCAAGGATGGAATTAGTGAGGCTGATTTGTAATGTGGGTGGAAGGAGAGGATCAAAATTGCAGGCAAGGGGAAGTAAGAGACCATGAATCAGAGACCAGCAGAGGATACAGAAAAGTTTTTATCTGGAGACTTCAGAGGGTAAATGGAAAAAGCAGTAACTCTTCAGAAATGAAAGTTGGGAACGTGGCAACAACTTTCAACATATAATAATAGCTGACTTATGAGAAATTAAATATTCTGAATATAATTTTTTTAAAAAAAAATTAAAAATTTTAAAAATCAAATTTCTGGCATGGGTTGAATTTCTGATTTTACACAAATGCCTGAAAATTATCAGAAATTCCGCCTAATACACTACTGTCATTAACTAACACACACCTTGTCTGTCTTAGTAACTAAAGAAGTAAAAAATCTAAGCATCCATGCAAATAATTTCTATGCTCTCAAAGCCAAGATGGCTACATTTTGAATTCTGCACAACATTATTTTTTAATGAGAAGAACAGAATGTTGAAGTCCGTAGCTACTAGCAAAGAAAGAAGTATTTCATCTTTGCCTCAAAAGGTTACACCCAGCATGACAAGTTGTAAACATTTGTTTTTTCAACTTTGTTACTAACAGATGCTCCTCTTTTTTTCAGTAGATCAGAGACAAAGCATTACTCCTGCCACATAAAAAGAGCTTTCAACATTGCTGTCACAAGAACAGTTAAACAATAGCCAGTCCAGTAGATTATCCTATACCTGCAGTATTATGCAATATTGTTTTGTCAGTCTAGTTTGACAGTAGAGAAGGACTGAGCTAAGTTTTACAAAAGTCAAGAGCAATACAATGATACTTAAATGGCAAACTAGTGAATGACAGAAAAAACACAAACCAAGCTTGGCACACCATATTCTTCCCTAATGCCCTTCAAATTACTTTGATACCTACAGACAAAAAGTTTCTGGGCAATAGTAACACTATGCTACTGATGGTCCCATTTCCTTGAACATTCTTATTTACCTCACTTAATTCAGCAAAGATCCCGGCACATCAAATGTGGAAGCGGGGGAAAGGAAGGGGTGGGCAAGGAGGGGACACAGATGGACAAAAAACCCAAACAAAACAAGCAAACATTCAAACTGAGTGAAACAAAAAAATGTAATTCATTTTGTGAAAAAAAAAAAAAATAGAAGCAGCAGTTCCTCCAGAAAACTTTGTCAATTGTAAATTGTATTAAGGACAGAGCTGAAAATGCTTATGCTTTTCCCACTGCACAACGTTTAAAAATTACCTGTCAAGCCCCATGTATAGAAAAGCTTCAGCTTTGGAAGAAAATCCATCAGAAAGTCTGACATTAAAGTAAAATAATATACCAAAAGGGAAAACTAACTCTCAACAGAAAACCAAGGCCCATGAAAACAAAACAAAAAAATTGTTAAATCAATACATCAATAACTCAGGAATATTAGATTGAAAATTGATTTTATTTAGAAGAAAAATACACATTTCTAATGCTGTTCTTTTGAGATAGGACGGTTTTCCTTGTTGTAGGTTTTTTTGTCTCTGTTGGAGGAAAATTCAAACTCACAACATTTCTTGTCTAACATAGAGCAACAGTTTGCATTGTTTGGGAAGAAGAGGTTTGTTTGTCTATTATTAAGATTCCAAACCAAGTAGCCCTATTTCCAGAAGAAAAATGTAAATCAAATAAACATGCAGAAAGTATTTTTAAAACACAGCTTAGAGAGCTTCCAAGCTGTACTTTTTATTCAACAAGAACCTCTGTAGAGCTAAAGCTTGCAACAAAACCAATGCCTTCTCACAGAAGAAAGCTTAAGCCCAGCTAAAAATATTCATATGCTCTATTTTCTTTATCTGAAAATAGTAATCCTGACAACCATAGACATGGAGCAGAGCTGACAATAATACAAGTTCCCAAGGGAGGTATTTCATAGATAGATTAGGGACTCATCCTTTAATCACCTATGCCACTCTGATCATTTACAACAACCAACAAATGCACATGCCCCTTCTGAACTGCATAACCTCCTAGCAAGTCCAGGAACTCTAAATTCTGTAAGAATTCCCATGGTATTCCATTTCTGCATAAAAAAACATTTCTTAAGCCATGAAAAAAATGCAGTTATATCCATCTATCAGTCTATCATATTAAGATTTTAAGTCTGAACACATCTACTGGAACTCCAGTTTGTAAGTGTTTAAATTTACTTCATAAAGAGCTGCATTTTTAATTGTGGGACCTTACCTTAGGAGAGAATTTGGGTGAAGTATCAAGTTTTTAATTGGTTGCTACTGCTCAGAACAGCAGGGGTGGTTTTCCTCCCTGAGCCCTCCATTGTTGCAAGCTGCACAGTCAGAGTTTCCTCTTCATTGTGCTAATGCTGGGCACAGCCACAGAACCCTACAGGAATCTAGGAGCCAACACCTCGGCTTCTTGTGATCCTCCAATGCCCTGATGTCAGCTCTTTTAGAGCTGTTCACAGTGATACTCACAGTGAAGAGCAACTTTCTCAAACTGCAAACAGCTATGTGAACTTAACTTAGAGTAGCAGGGTAGCTGCTGGGGAAGCAAGTGAGAGCCAGGTGCGAAAAAAAGAAAGTGCACAATCAGATCTGGTTTAACTTGCAAGCAGCCATAAAAAAGAATACCTGGCATTTCTTGTATCCACTACATTAACATAGCAACTCATTATAGTAACTTGTTAATTCCTAGAAAAAGAAATATTTAGTTGAGTATGCTAACCTTGTTACAGCTCCAAGGGCTGGCTGGATAATCTGTCATCTGCTGTTCCCCAGCACACATAAAACGACAACAGTGGCAGCTTGGAACAGCAGTCAGGCTAGAAAAACCAGCATGCTCAGAAATTTTTTTCCAAGCTGCAGTCAAGATAGTCAGAAATGGCACTGCACTTTATGAAGGGAGACCTATTTACGTGTTAGCAGATGAGAGGAGAAACAATTTGTTTGTGACTTTAAAATATTCCTACTCAATTATTTTGTCTGTCAGATGACAGAACTCCTGTAAAGACCTTCAGTTTCCTCTGGAATCTAAGGTTTTGGTCCCCTACAATAGACTCTTCTCTTCTTCCACCCAACACAGATCAGCCTACTCAAAGCAAACAGTGATCTTCAGGTTTATGTAAACACTGTGGTCCTATTTAAAGTATATTAAGAAAAAATCCAGTAACTGCAGAAAGAAAAGAACGTACCCTAAGGTAACACCAAAACCCACCTTCCAGTCTCAAGCACTTTTCCCCCTCAAATGCTTTTGATACCTCACTGTCTAGCTCTCACTTTTCTTTTTCACAGGATACCAACACACTTGGACAAAGCTTGGAAATAACACTGCTGATCTCTATTTGTGTATTACCCTCCTACACATTTTTTCACCCTAGTATCTACATTCCACCCCCTAATGTTTTCTTGATCTCATCCCCACAGCAACACACTCCAACAGGGAACCAGGAATTACCAGTAACTATTCCATAGGCACCCAGCTATAACTTCAGACTTGACAAAGATTGAGTAAACAGCTTTTAAATACAGCATTCAGTTAACGGCCACTATTTGAGGTTGCCTTACTTAAGGCAGATACATTAAGAAGTACAGCATAATCACCTCAAGACGCGTTATGTGTACATTTGGAACTCAGCTGGCAAATTGGCCCCTGGAATGATTAGCATTCAAGTGGCTCCTGATGGGCATCCACCCACAAAGGAGCTAACTCCCTGCTTCAGACATCCAGAGAGCTCTACAGTCCCAAATTCTCAAAATTCTTTCCATTTTGTTATTGCTCATTTACTTGTTCTTCATCAGGGTCATGGGGTAAGAAGAACGTGCTAAGTATTATCTTGAAGTCCTCGGTCTAAGAAAGAAAGCCTATCTAACACAGGACTACTTGTTAGACCTGCAATGGCCTAACCTCTGATCCTAGACAGTGCTACCACAGTAGCACGAGTACAAAAGGTCTTGCACTTAATGATAAACACGTGTATACAATAAACAGAGCAATAAAAACAGCTAACTCATTGCAAGAGAAAAATGTAGCTTCACCTTTACATAGCTTTCACCAAACTGAGCAAATTCAGACATAAACCCAAGTCCCCACTCCCACTCTAGGGCACAGAATACTTGGTTTGAAGCTATTGCTACACTTGCTGTCCCTTCCCACACTCCACAACAGGACTTTCATTTATACTTGAACAAACCTGTGGCTATGTTACGAGCTGACTCAAATGAACACTTGAAAGAGAAGGAAGAGAGCTCAAATCAGTATTCTAAGCTTGACATCAGACATTTACAACACTGCGCCACAGCTGATGTCTCTGTAATGTGATTGAAATGATTTGATAAAAACTCAGTTACATGCAAAAGAAAAGGTAAATTTCTTGAGTTTTCTGAAAACATCTCTCACTTCCTGAGACAGCCCTGGAAATCATGTGAAAAAGACTTTTCTCCTGTTCTGCTTAAATTTTTCAAATACATTCACTATGCCAAGCAACAGTGAACGGGAACCTGAAGATACACCCGAGAAGTGTTTCTGACACTAAGCTAATCAAAGCTGTTTGGCTCTGCCCCTTTCTCCACACAACCAGCTCTATCTTCAGCCCCCAGAGAGTAGCTCCATCTCCTAAGTATGTTTTTGTTACACACAATGAAAATGATAAAAAACAAATGGGGTTTGCTTGGGTAAAGCAGGTCAGAAGCTGTTATTTTGTATGTAAATATATAGCTTTAAATATGATTCACAGGAACAAACGAAGTAACACAAAATTCTCAGAAAAATTACAATTGAATTAAGGGTGGATCTCAACATGAAGGCTGGTATGTCAAAGGATATCAATATTACATTTACCAAAATCCACATTTGCTCCGATATTCTAATGACACATTAAGCCATAATACAGTTCTTTATGGTAAAATCCTGTGTCAACTACTGACATCTACTTGTAATGTAAAAAAGCTCCACATTACAAGATTGCTGTCCAGCAACAGTAGGAAAAACAGAAGGTAGTATACCAACTACAGCCACTTCTTTTTTTATTTATAAGTATTAAATCACACATTTTCCTATCATTTCATAAAGCAAATTCAGCTCTTTGATGAACAGGAGCCGACTTTGGCAGCTGGCCTGGTGGGAGCTCTATGCCCTGAGTGCTGCACAGGCTCAGGGTAAGACAGATGAGCTATAAAACTGCCTAACTGTCCAGCCAAGTTTCTCCTGCTAGGAGAAGAAACTATGTGTCATGGCCAGCCAGTTAGTGGGCACACCTCCTATTCATCATAGTCTAAAAACTTCCAGCCAGTTGCTCCGCATACCCTCTATTCATCATAATATAAACAACAACAAAAAAAATACAGCAGAGGGCATTTTTAAAAAAATCTTTTCTTATTTATCTTGAATGTACAGAGAGAATAACATGGGCATGTTTCTCAGCAAATTCAGACAAGTATTTTTATCCACAACCAGTTTTAATAAACAATTTTTCAGTAGAAAAGCATAACCCTGTATGCAAAAAACCCAATATGATAGGATCCTTTTCTAAAGCTATAGATCTGATAACAAAATTCTGTATTAAAGAGCTGCCAGTGATCAAGTTATACTGGAGCTTTAACTAACATCAGTGCTTGAAAATTTAAAACGCTACCTTCTTAGCAGTTAGCATAAACAAACTTTCTCAGCTGTTAAGTTACCAGCAATTAATCCACAGAACTTCAAACGGTGATTCAAGAACACACTGGCTGGTAAACAGTTTTCAGCTGTAGATTAACAACACTTTCAACCTGGACAGACGAGTTAAGAAGAGATGTAATGCAGTATATTACATCATTTGGTAATGCATTTAAAGAAAAATGCTCTTTCAACTGAAATTCTTCCCAGATTGCACAAATTTTCCTATCATCTCAGAGAGGGAACAGTAACTGCATACTATTCAAAAAATGTATCTGTGGACCATTTTCAGTAAAACTGGGAGTTGTCTTCTTTTCTGGTATATCCACTTTTTTCACCTCATATCCAGTGTTTCATGAGCAAATGAGACCATCTTAAAGAAATAGTTAAGACTGTCAATAAAGAACTTTTGTAGCAAGAAAGGCACAGCAACTTGATTTTCTAAGTACCAAATTATATGTGAACAGCTGATAAAAGGCCTGAAAATCTCTCTGCAGGGCTAATGCAATGAGCCCTACCATTAGCTACATGTTTCTGGAAACTGAAGTGGATGCTGGCAGATGCTTTAAGTCACATAAAAGGAACTTAGATATCAAGCAGCAGCCAAAATTCACTATACCAAACAGCTTTATGGCAGGCCACAGGCCTAGAGGAACTGTCGGAACAGCCAAACTTTTAATTGTGCCTTTTGCTTGTTTTTATATTCCTGCTTGCAAGTAAAACTGAAGACATTCAAGACATACTGTTTTTGCCACTCCCTAACCTGGAAAAAACCACTATTATCCTACACTCAGTTCTTCCAACTCAAGTACACAGAGTCTTAAAAATGCTGTAATTACCTATACTGTAATTATACCTTCTACATTGATTAACAATATAATTTCTCAACGGCTACATATAAATGTGGAATGCTGACAAGGCCTTAAGTGAATAAATATCCCTCCCTTTATGAGTCTTCCATATTCACTACAGCCATGACTTCAAACTGATTTGATTACTGCTGCAAATACTACAGTAAATTGCCATCATCTGCACCTGTTTATCCTGTAGCCACTTGGTCAGCAATCCAAGTAATCCATTTTTGCAAATAGTACAGAGGCTTCACAAAAATAGTCATGTTAAAAAAATTTTAAAAAATACACCCACCATGTATTTTGTCCATTCTATTTACACATAACTTCAGCAGCCTTACCAGTATTTTGATTCCCTCTAGCTCCTAGTGAAGTCACTGAGTAAACTAATTTTCTTCAAACGTACCTTACTAGTTAAGGGAAAATCCTCCTCCTCCTGGTCTATAACTGGGGTAGTTTTACTTTGGATTTTAAAAAGATACTCTTTAACGTTAGATTTTCTACTATAAGCAAAATAAAAACAGAGGGGCCTAACACGTAAAAGAAACAAGCCAGCCCTTTTACTACTCCAAACAGATGCTGCTTGTTTGTTTTCTTTTCCCCAGCGTCGGCAGTTCCCAGAGCACCGAGGAGGGCGCAGCCCTTCCAAACCGCCGCCACTCTCAGCCAGAGCGCTGCAAGTTAACTCCGCACACCTAAGGATGCTCCGACCGGCAAGTGCTGACCTGCAAGGATTTGCCAGAGGCGCCGATCCCGGCCGTGCCGTGCACCCGGCAGGTCCCGGCAGCGGTACCGGGACGGCAACACCGGCGAGCGGGTTGCGGCTCGTCCCTACGGGAATTGCCCGCGGCGCGGGGCTGGCGCTGCAGCCGCTGCTCGGTCGGGCACGGCCAAAGAGGGCGGCGGGCCGGCCCCGCAGCCCCGGCCAGGAGGAGCGGCCGAGGAGCCGTCGAGGCGCCGCGGCCGCTCCCGAGCCGTTTAACGGTCGCGCCGCTCCATCTGCCCGCGGTCCCGCCCGGGGCTTCCGCCTGCCCCCGCCGCAGGAGCCCCGGGAAGGGCACAGGGAGCGCGCCCGCCCCCGGCGCTGGGGAGCCGCCTCTCGCTGCTGGCTGCCTCCCAAGCGCCGCACCTCACAGCCAGACGCGCGCGGCACCGGCCTCCCCGACCCGAGCTGCCCCCTCGCTCTCACCTCACCCAGCCCCGCGCACGGCCCGGCACGGCCCCGGCTCCCGCCGGCTGTTCCTCCGGAGCCGGGGGCGGCCGCGCTCCCGCCCGCGCCCTCAGCTGTGCTTACCCGGAGGGTGGCGGGGCGGCCGCCGGCCGAGCGCGGCCGTCCATGCCGGCGGCCGAGGGAGAGCAGGGCGGGCGCAAGCCGGAGACCCGCCCGCACAGCCGCGGCTCCCCGCCTCACCTGCTCGGGGCGGGCTGAGGAGGGCGGCCCCGCTCCGCAGCCCCCGGCGCCGCCTCGCCCCCGAGCCCGGGCATTCCCCGCTGTTTACGGGGCGGACGCTGGGCGCCTGCCCGGGGCGGCGGCCGAGGTCACGGGCTGCGCCAGGCTCCTGCCGCTCGCTTAACCACACCTTGGGCGTAGGGGAAAAAAAACACAGAAGCAAGGGGAAAAAAAAAAAAAAAAAAAAAAAAAAAAGGCAAAACCGAACTTCGCGGCGAGAAACTTGAAACGAGGAACCTTCCCCGCCCCGGCACGCACGGAGACACAGAGACTTGCTGTTCCCATCCCAGCGCCTCCCTCACTCCCGGCCGCCCCCACACACCCGGCTGTCCCTCCAGCTGCGGCCGGAGCGGGGACTCCGCTCGGCCCCAGCCGCGGGCTGTCAGCGGCCAGCGGGGGCAGGGCCGCTCATCTGGGCTGGAATTTCCTCTCCCCGAGGGAAGCGTCCCGGCGGCCGCCCGGGGCTCAGCCCTTTCCCATTCCAGCCACCAGGGCGCGAGGCGAAATCCCCACAGGTGGGGAGAGCCAGGCGCGGCGCGCGGGGCCGGGATGCGGCCGAACCCCGCGGTGGGGTCCGGCACCCTCAGGCAGGCTGTTGTGCCCGGCCCAGGCCGCCCTCTGCCCGCTGCCCAGCGCGCCCGGGACTCGGCTGAGCCCCAGCGTGTCTCGGGTGACGAGGTCCCGCGCTCGGGAGGGGTTTCGGGCTGACCTGAAGTTCGCTCGCTGAGCATGACGGCACCTCAGCTTTTCTGTGCAGTAGCTCCTGAGCAGATGGGGCACTGACGCGCTGCATACCTGTGTCACCACAGAGCGCCGTTCCTGCTGTGCTGTGGGACCAGATGATCTGGCCCAGGACATACAACTCTTTATACAGGTAGTAATTTGCTCAGTGTTTAACAAAAGTTGAAAAACAGCCAACGTTTAAGGCATTTATACCTTTTTTTTTCTCTGTAGGAAAAAAGGTAGAACGTTGTATTCAAGTATAAGAGTCCTTTTCCTGACTACTTCTAAGACTATATATCTGGAAAAAATTAATATAATTGACCATTCGATGTTAATAATCATAATACTCGATGTTAATATTCTTCACAGCTAGTGCAATATTGTATATAGCAATGTAGAGATAGTGTACTTTAATAACGTTTTGCTTCTCCCTGTATATGCCCTTCTCACCTGCAGTGTGCTTCTTCAATAAAGATTTTTTTCTGCTTTTTCACTGGAGACTGTCCCTGAAGCCACCTGTTTTGACAGACTCTAGAGTTTGTTCACACCCTGAATAACCACATGCCATTATCAGGCACACCCCGTTAATCTGTGTTTGTTTCTGAAACCAAAAAATTAATCACTGGTGAGTCAGATGCATTTTCCATGGTCCAGTTTTCAGAGAGGCAGTGTTTAATGAATTGGTCAATTAAGAATCTCAGGAACAATTTCATTGAGGACCTTATGGATGTTTTGGACCCTTTTCTCTTTTGACAGTCCACTTTCTATTCTTACACTCCTCAAATTGTTTGGCCACTTCCTAGGTTAGGGATGAAGGTTGATAAATTCCTTTGTATGTTGACTGTTCCTGCAGTCAGGGCACGGTAACTTTCTGCATTCAGTTTGTAGCATTAGTTTAAGTACAAAAGAATTCTCTGCTTCCAACCAGCTACTTCTTGGGCAAAACCATTATGTGTTAGCACCTTCTAAACTCTAATGAAACTCCTATGCTGCAAAGGTGTGAGATGATTCAACAGTATAGTGATGTTTCAGTTGAAGACCCTGTAGCTGATTGTGTATTACTTAGAATAATTACACGTATTGGTGTCATGTAGTCATCCCTTCTAATAAATTTTGCTTCACCACAAATAGATAAGGAGCTGTTGTACCACTCCCTTTATAAGCTCATTTGAAAACCAATATATGCTATAGTCTAATTCTTTTGGCAAGTATTAATGCCACAAAGATTGAAATCTATTGAATAGCTCACATAGGCTCATAATAGAAACTCAGCAATGCCAGGCAGAAAAGTCAGGGAAATAACCTAAAAAAAATAAAATTATTAGTGGTGACAATTTCCAATAGTGCCTGGGGGATTATCTAAAAAGGCAGTTCACCAAATAATGCCAATCTCACTTTAAGAGGGGAGAGGTTATGCTTATTGCCTTACACTACCACATGTCTTACTCTTATCTCAGCTGTTAACTAAACACATCTGAAATTCTGATCACTAGAAACATTGTAGGCTCTGAACTTGAGTGCCTGCAGGCCATGTTCTGCAGTGGCAGTTTTACAATAACTAGACTTAAAATAGTTGAGTTTATGAGGTACTGGAGATCCCATTTCTCTTTGGGGTCTCAGTTTTGAGATAGAGATTCTGGACTCCTATGGCACTTTGTTTCTTTTTCAATAGAAAATCAGTTCTGTGTTTGAGTTTCAAAAGATGTTGACAGAATCAAATGCTCTTTTTAATTTTTTTCTATTTTTATAAAGTTTCCAACTTTGTCCTGAGCTCAAGACATTGTTCATACAAATCAAACATAACTCTCATACACAATAAACAGAAGGCTGCATCAGAGAATACCAAGTTAACACACTATTCATTGTCTCTTCTACTGAATAGCCAAAGGGAAAAAAAACCCACAACAAAACATTTGAAGTTCCCTAGATTTTCCAAGCTGAGCCATGAAGATATCATTGTAACAATTTAATGAAGTGGTAGGTTATTAATTGCACCGCTGCAATAATGTCATCTTTTGTCCATGGTTTGAGGTAAAACAATCATTTATCTGGAGGCATTAATCCATGTGGCAAGCTGCCACCCGCTGCACTCGGTGAATGTACTCGGTGCTACTGTATATTTAGTATAAATGTTTGCAGATTAATGCCCAGTTCTGATTACTGTTAGTATAACCTTCAAATTATGCAGGTAGTGAGAACTGCTAATTCCAACTGATATTTGAAGGAGAACTTCTGTCATAGGTAGAGACATGAAGTTCCAGGGATATTACTAACTTGGGATTTTTATACAAGTTAAATTACTGAAAACAAAGCTTTGCCTGTTCTAAATAAGCAGCAATATCCCATGGCCTTTTTTGTAACAGTCAGAAGTTGTCCTAGGTGGCTTCAGTACTTCTGGTTTCTCTCCTTTGTTCAAGAGGCTGCCAGAAACATGAATACAAATATTTTTGAATGAAAGGTGTTGTAGAAATATAGTGGACAGAATGATTTTGAAAGAGGTATGCCCATTATAGCATAAGGTGAAAGCATTTTGAAGTGTTAAATAGACCACAGGAGCCTTACAATATTTTTCACTATTGTAAAGGTCTGTTTAAATTTCTTATTTTATAAGAGGTTATAGTGACATTTTGTGATTTAAGGATGTAACCTGAATGCAATCCTAATGTGGTTTTGCACATGGAAAATCACACTGTGTCACATTATAGTTGTTTTGAGTATTATTGTGCAAAGTAGGTGTCAAATAGATTATGGAATTGAAGTTACTTTCCTGATGCATCATTAAATACATTAAAGCTATACTATACATTTTATCATGTATAGGAGACATGATAAAAATCAGGTTTTTACCCTTATAGTATAAAGATAGAGCAAGGAAATATTATATGATTCTTCATTTTGTTTAAATGAAAACGAAATCCGTATGTAAGTCTTCTACTATGGAGTAGTCAATCAGCTTACGTTGCACCCTGTTGAACAATTGCTGTTTCTGTGTTTGCATTCCAGAATACAGGTTAGGTTTTGGGAGCATGCACACACATGTACATACTACTGAAAGTGTTGCTGTAGGCACAGGGACAGGCTTGGGAGCCCATTTAAACTGTGTACTTAACTGAAGAGCACTGCTGAGGGAACACCTCGAATCCTGTGTTCTGTTCTGAACTACAAGGAAGAGACTGAGGTGCTGGGGCATATCCAGCTTTGGCCTGATAGACAAGGTAGAAATAAGGCTACAAAAAACTACCTCATATACTTTCAGATATAGGACTAAGGAATTTCTGCATTTTGTATAAGGTTTTCCCAATAGTCAATACTGCCCCAAATAGTTTTTGCTCCTAATGTGCATTGGGACATTACAGGCATTTACTTTATTGGAGATGCATTGTCCTTTTAGGTCATATTTAGAACCTTCATTACGACACTATAATGTACTCTCATTACTACCATTGTGTTTTCACTCTGGTAGTATTTTATTTTTGCCTTTGGATCATGAAAGCAAATGTTTTACTGCTTACAAGTCATGATTTCTAAGTTATTTTGTTAGCGAGCTGTATTTTTGGGGATGCATTAAGTAACAATTAGTGAGGTATACATGTAGATTAACATTGCAATTGAATATTACTAGAAAGCTTCAGACAATGCTGACTCGTGAGTGATATAAGGTGTAGAATCACATATGCTGTGAAGCACCCTTGCAAAGTTTATTATTTTTTAAAACAGGTTAGGGTTAGTGTTAGGGGTTAGGATTAGGATTAAGGTTAGGGGGTTAGGTTTAGGGGTTAGAGGTTAGGGCTAGGGGTTTGGGTTAGGGTTAGTGTCAGGGTCAGTTTAGGGTCTTAGGGTCAGGGTTAGGGTTAGGGTTTTGGGTTAGGGCTAAGGTTAGTGTTATGGTTAAGGGTTAAGTTTAGGGTTAAGGTTATGGTTTTGGGTTAGGGTTTAGAATTAGGGTTAGGATTAGGGTAAGGGGTTAGGTTTAAGGTTAGGGGTTGGGGTTAGGGTTAGGAAGAAGGAATTTATTTTTAAAACATAGACTGCGCTTATCAAGGTTTTAAGGAAACATGACATTTTTCAGCATAAAATATGAAGACTGACAGAGAGAGAGAATCAACAGGTAAAAATGTCTGTTAAGGCCAGATTACATAATTAAGGAATACAAAGGTATAGGAAAAACTTCTTGGCACAAGTAAAAGTAATGTCCTTGAGCTGGACACATATCTAATCCCCAAGTCACTCTGTCCTCTTTAGATCAGAGCAACTCTTAGGATAGGTTGTATAATTATCATAATATTTATGTAAGAAACAACAACAGCAGGAATAACAACATCAAGTATAATAATACTAATACCTGTTCCTTTTCTAAACTTTTCCAAATCACCTTTTCTTCCACTTCATGTGCCACTGATGAAAAAAACTTATGAGTACATAAAGAAAATGGCAATTGAATTTTGCCACAGCTTCATCCTTTGTCAAGACTGAAAGAGCTTAATGCTAGTACTGTTCAAGATCTGTGCTCCAACGACTTTGATCAAGTCTTCAGCAAATCAGATTTGTTACTGTCTCAGTGTATGAAAAAAACAGAAGCAAAGTGATGCAGCTGTATCAAGTAGCTATCGTTCCTATGTAAACTTGAAAGGTATTGAACATGAATCTGAATTATGTATTTCAAACTGAAACAGCAGAAACAACTAAATCTCTAATATCTAGGCAACTGTAGTTTCTGGTTGGAATTACCGAATATAAAATTAAATTTCTTTTGCCCATAACTTTCAATTAAATAACAGATTTTTACTCCTTATGATAAAAATTGTATCTGTTACAAAAAAGGTAAACCACAAAGTACACTCTAGTTAATGAAGAATTAAACCAGTGATAGTTAACCTGGATACAATTTATACAGTTGTTATGATGCTTCTGAATTGCAAATCAGACTAAATATATGTCTGTTGAAAGCAAAGCAAACAACAAAAGTGAATCTGTTCTATTTTAAGTCATGTCACAGAAACATGTAATGCTTCTCCAGTTGAGCATAATAAAAATTAGTCTTGTAACAAAACAGAACCTCTTCTACACTATTCTACTGACTCACCAGTTGAGAACAAACACACACCATGGGTGAACTTCAGTCTGTTGGCTTCAAGGGTAAGAAAAGATCCTCTGTGATTCCTAAGGGTGCAAATTTACTAGATGTTTCAAGGTGCATGCAGGAGTGTTTTCAAGGTTGCTGAAAGTCTAATTTTTCAAAGATCGCAGATATTGAAATCTCCATTTCCCTTTAAATTACACAAAAGCCTGGTAAAAGACTGGACTTAGGGATCATTTGGGGAATGATAAGGAAGGGGGAATTATCTTAAAACTATTTTAAAATTATAAGGAAGCTTTTAATTTTTTCTTTCTTTTTCCTAATAGGTTTTATTAGTTTGGACAACATGTACCTTGCTTTATATATGACATAATGCTATCTTGCATACTTCTTATATTATTAAGAATTTATGTCTTAATGCTACATACAGCAACTTTTTTCTTGCATAGTTTGTGACTGAGACTATAATCAGAAAATTGTGCTTGTTCACCTGCACAAGGCAGACAGCTGGAAACTGCTGTCCAATCTTCTGAGTGAATTTGTGTAGCGGCGCGTTTTCTAGTTTTTACTTATTGTTAATAATCATTTTTTCTGTAATGGTTTTTCCCAAGTTCCCCCTGTACTTCTCCCCATTTAGTACAATCTCCTGCCTGGGAAATTCCCTTTGTTCCCCTCTGTTGCAATATGTAGTCAGTCATCTGTTAGTCTCCTCCCAGTGCCTGCCCCCCTCTGGAATGCCCCCCCTCATTCCAGAGGCTTCGGAGAGGGGCTCGGTCCCGGATTGGAACAGGCTGGGAATGCCCCACCCCTCCTTTCCTATTTGCTGGCTATGTGCCCTCCCCATTCCCCTGATTGGTTTTCCCTCTTGTATCCACCCCCTTCCCCTGGTCCCTGATAAGCAGTGAGCCTCCTCCTGCTCGCTCTCTCTCCTGGGACGCGTGAGTGCCTGCACCATGGGGTGCACGTGACAATAAACTCTTATCTTGCCACGAGGCCTCCTCCTTCTTACCTTTGTCGAGCCTCACTAACAGCTCTCGTGCAGCTTCTGAACTACTAAGGAGGCAGTGGCTAATTTGCACCAGGATATCCATATATGCTACATATGTGCCTGGAAGGCTACTGATAAAAATTACTGATCATTGCAAAGATCCCTTCTTGCTGATGGCTTTTTCAATGTAATTTTTGAACACATTCTACACTTTACTCCAAGTTCAGAGAAAGACTTGAGTCACAATGTTGAAGGAGAAAAAAGCCAGGAGGTAGATCTCAGAGCAACAGTTTTGTAATGTATTGAAGTTGTACTGTTACAAATGTCCATTTTTCTAGTTTTAACTGTCTCTCTCTTAACTCTAAATTAAATCATGAGATATATACTGGAAGTTACTTCTGTTTAAGAGCCTTAGACATCTGATGATAAGAAAAGAAGCTCTTTACAATCTTCAGCAAAATAAAACATGCTGGAGATAGTGAGGGCAGCATTCAGAATTCATTATCACAGTCACTGTGAAGAGAAGCCTCTCTTAAGAGCTGTGGCAATTTTGTGTAGCTAAAAGACTAAAACCTGGAAGATCACTCTGATCACAGACTGATGACTGTGAAATCAAATATCATCCAAGTAAAACCAAGAGTACAGCACAGAAAAGGTATCCAAGCTCAGTCTGATATGACAGAGAACACTAGGAATCTGTAATGTGTTTAAGCCATAAGAACTTTAACCTGATGCTGGAAAGAAGAAAGTGAAGTAATATTTCTTAAATCCTTCTATGCAACACAGCTTATTTCTTGTGTTTATCCAGCAAGCTGGCCTTTCCAGAGATCTCTCCAGGTTGCACCAGATAGCAGCAAGTACCACACACAGCAAAATGCCATAGCAGACTGTCATCTGATTAGAACTGTACCATTTCATTTGCAAAGTCTACTTCAGTTACAGATTAACAGAAAAGATTTAAATTATTGAAGGAGAAAATTAGTAGCTGGTAAAAGAAAGGTAAGAAAAAAGCATGCTGGAAATTATAGGGAAACCACAGGAACTTGATTATACTATATGTTCTAGCTTTTGCCTACAGTTTATCATTTTTATGTGAAAAGTCTCATCAAGACCATGGGTGCTTTACAGAGATTATTAACTTGTCCAATGAAAAAACATAGATATTTAACTGAATTGTAAGTCAGCTCAAAGCCTCTGAAATCAAGTCTCAAATTTACATAGTAGGCATGACGAAAAATGTGACCTGTTGGAACAGTGGAATTATAATCTAATCTGTTTAATTTTTATGGTTGCCACCATGGAACTGGTAGTAAAGGCATGGGAACTCGTAAAGACATGGGGAGGTAATGCCTTTCCCCTTTTTTGCTAGAAATCTCACTCCTCTTCTGCTTCAAGATCTACTTTACCAGCAGATCCTTCCTGAATAGTACCCGAGTTTAATCTGCAATACATTAAATAGAAAAGATGGGTAGAATCCTTTGCCAAACTTAGAACAAACAGCAAGTTCCAACAGCTCCTCCAGTCACTCCCCCTTTCACTACCCAAAGGCATACAAAAGTCAGGTAACTGTTGCAATTTAATTTCTTTAGCAACATTTGATCCAGCAGGCCTAAGAGTATTTTTGTATTCCCATACCTAAATATATGCATTAGGCACCATAAACCCAATATTATAGAGCCCATTTTAAGGATGGGTAGATTCTACAGGAAAAGATCTGTGTCAGTCAGCAACAAGATTCCTGAATTTCTTCCACCTGGCATTTACTGTAACCTAGTTACTTATCAAATAAGGCTCATAAACCCTTTTACTGGAAGTGTGAATAAGCACAAAGGTTTCAGTATCAAAAATATGATTAGGAGCAGTAAGTCTTAGCACACCATCTGCAGTGATTGTACTCAAATATTTATTATATAAGTTCCACTAAGGAATAGTCAGTGAGGTTTGTCAGAGAGCTGAGGAGAGTTCAGAGGAGAAAGCTGTGTCAAGCAGCTTGTGACAGTATAAAGAAACTACAGAAATACATGCATCCAAGGAGAGAGCTTTCAGGCAGTGGAAGTTGAAATGTAGCATTCAGTCACTCTCAGCTTCGTGAATACACACTGGATTATTACATGAAAGGAAACTGCAGTTCTAGCAATTCTGTGTACTGCAATCCAGGTGCGTTTTCTGCCAAGGATGACTTCGTGACAAGCACCTTATTTTCATCTCAGTGCCCTGGATTCTCAATTATATACTTCATAATCACTTTGACATCATGAATACAGAATTCCTAGAATATTGTCTGATAGTTTGTACTGAGAGCAAATCCCCCAAAATAGAATGCCTGGTCTCAAAAAGAGGCAGAGACTGCTCTTGTTCCTTTTGCCTGGTCTCAAAAAGAGGCAAACTGCTCTTGTTCCTTTTTCTCTGTTTCTTAAAGGTCTATCCTCAGCTGTTAGACTGCTAACTTTATAACAGTCATCTTCACTTTCAGGGGCATCCAAGGATCAACAGCTATAGTATGAATAGGTTCTCAAGTGTTCTGTGCTTCAGCTTGTCTCTTGTGCAGACTTATACTGCTCTGCCAGTGTTTATTCAGCAGTTGCCATTGTCTGATACAATGGGCCTGGGTTACCATTTATCAGACTTGTTCTTCCAGCTAGTCTACATTCCTTGTCCTTGCCACTTCCAGGATCAGGAGATACTTTATGAAGATACTTCCTGAGCCTGCCAAAGGGGCATGCTCCCCTCCTCAAAAACAATAATCACTTTCATAATAAATTTAAAACTGAAACAAATGCTTTGAAAAATATTTGATTAATAGCCCTGATATAATTATCTTTTTCTTCTTACACTTCTTGGTTCCATGAAAATAAAATATCACCTTTCTACATTCTAGCTTGATTTCATTGTGTCTTTTCCAAAATTTCCATATTTGTAACTTTTGCCACTCTCTACAAGTTCAGTACAAGCTTTGTGGAATAGCTTTATTAAGAATGAGTTTAAGCATCCTGCACTGTGCATAAACTATGTATAAAAATTATTAAAATGCAAAGGGTTAGAAATTAACAACAATAACTTAAAACACTTTATAACTAAAATGAAAAAGTAGTTCAGCTAGAAAAATGTATTTTTGCTTAGGAAATTCTCTGACCAGCTTTTACAACTCTTCTCACAACCACATTTTTCATGTGTTTCATATGTACTCAGCTAGAGGTTCTCAGAATCTTCGCAGAAGACAGGTATGCTCAATAAACCAATTATCAAAAAGCTCCTGATTCATGCACCCTTAATTGAGATAATCATAAATAATCCTTTCACTATCAACTGGAGAGTAATGATGTACCAAACAGTATGAATGCCCTCTGCAGGTAGAACACAAAACCACTGTAATTTTGGACTGTGAGTGTGCCTATTTAAGAGGGAGCTACATAAACAGGTCTATGCTAGTCCTTGTCAGCCTGCTCTGACATTGTCTGACAATTTCAAATGGTACAGTAGCATCTCCAGATACTATTGATAGGCAGTTTTTAATCTATCACGCACTTTTCACCAGTCACCAAGGCAGCCTGTGTCTCTAGTGCTAAATTAGACAGAAGCATAGAGCCAGATCAAGACCTGGTGTGGTTTGACTGTACCAGCTACTATTCTTTCCTACACCTCCTGTATAATACTACCTGTAAGTCTTTACCAGTCAGGGGGTGTTGTGCGTCCTTCTCTTATAATATTTGCACACATAAATTATGCCTAAAGGCAGAGCAGTGCTCTATTTTGTCCAGGGGACATCAAGGACCAACTGATGTATATTGTGGATATAACCAATTCTGTGCCATTTGGCCTCTGATCTAGAGGCCAGTCCCACCCCCTCTCTGAAGCCTCAATAACCTGCAAGAGCCAGGTTTTGAAATAGTCAATGCTGCATTTTCCTGAAAGGCCAATTTAGTGTGGGGGACAGCATATGTTAGCGAGTGCACAAGCAACAGGTGAAAAAAGCTTCCAGTTTTCCTGTTGAAGCTGTTATCAAAATAGATGCTAAACCACCAGGCTTGTATAGGCCTGCTCAGAGCCTACTGCTGTCTTTGTCCACTACATGTTGCCAGAGGTTTCAGAGCCTGTGTCACAGCAATCTCCTATTCTTTACAGAAAAACAGCAGTCAGCAACAATTGCATGCCTGAACTCCATGACCCTCAGCCCTATGATCTCCATCTCAGCATATTCATGCTGGTTTTCTGACTGGCCAAGTCTACTGTGGATGAGATAAACAAAAATGTAAATATACGCACTCAGTTTAAGAAAAAGATGATCTCATCCCTTAGCCAAAGATGAATGTGAATAAAACTGAAAACAATTATGAAATCAGAGCAGGAAACAAGGCTTTAAGCACAGTCTTTATTGGAACAAGAAGACTGATGAACATCATGTGGAGTGCAGTAAATGTCATATGCAACAAGAGTAACAAAGCAACAAAAGCACTAACAATCAAAAGCAGAAAAAGATGACAGTGTGACAGAGAAAGATCTATGGCTATGCTTAACTTAGTCACCATCATTTTTGTTATTTTCACAGGAGTTTCTGACCTCTTTCATAAGAACATGCCCAAAACATCTTGCCTTGGCCTAGATTGACTCTAATAGATGGCCTTGACTTCCAGCTGTACATGAGCTGCAGCTCCAACTTCATGTGCAGTACAGAGCATTGAAAGTGTGTATTGAAAGATTCCAGATGTTCAGACAAATTACTTGTCCCTAACTCTGCCACAGAAGTTCAGGTAATTCATCCAGTCCACAAAATCAGTACACACAACTACAATGCCTGTTTACTAAAAACATGAATAAATTACTTCATCCCTGTATTTGAGAAAGGAAAGAGCAGTAGTCTACATACAGAAGCCTCAGCTGCTAGTAGAAAAAGAACTGAGGAATAGAAAACCATTTGATCAGCTTTGAGTTCAAAGTCATGTCATAGCACATGTAACTTCCAAACTGGATTATTGTGACATGGCAGTTAAAAAAATACTTTTCCTGTCTATACTTACAGCTTACCTGTCAGGTCCATGAACATTACTTTGGACTTTCTGGGTAGTCTGATTCATTCTCAATTTATGAAAGGTCTTGAGTCACACATTTAAGTTCCATGAAAATCACACTGTATGTATGTGTACACAGTTCTGTATTGAACCCTGATTTACATTTCAGCAATTTATGTTTTTCTACTTGAAATGCAGCAGTCTCAGTAGCTGACATCAGAAAATCTAACAGAGACAAGCTTCTCATGGATGCTACAAGTGTGCCAAGAACTAATGAAGGGGAGTACAGGTCAACTATGAGAGCTATGATAACTTGAAAATGCTTTTCTGAAGGTCCTGTATTAAGGTCCCTCCTTTTAGGTGCAACCTAACAGAGAACAGATAAATCCTTACTTTTTCTCCCCTGACACATTTGTTGAAACACTAATGGAAAGATTATTTTTAAGATTAAGTCTATGACAATAGGCTTACCAGTAAGAGACAAAGACCAGTACCTTGATTTATTTGCATGCTGTTTTGCAAGTTTTTCTTCTTTCTAAGCTGCATGTTCTGCTTTCCAAAGAATGCACAGGTGGTTTTGATTTTCTGTGCATGCCCATATAAAACTTTTACTTCCCAAACTCCAGTATAGTGCACACTACTTGCATTTTCCTGGGGATTATGAAGCCCAAACTTCGTTACTTGTCATAGACTTCTTACATTAATTTTGAATTCTGTAGCTGTCTCCACTGATATGCAAGTTAGCACTGTACACAACACGCCTGTCTAGCCAAAGACCAATCTAATTCATCCCTCCTGTACAAAATGCCACCACCACTACACCACTTGTCACTGTTTTTATTTTTCATCAAATCACTCTCTCCATTCTACTACAGCTACCTCAAGGCAGTTACTGCCAATGTTAAGCTCTTTACTATTCAAACAAAACATCACTAACTTGCCAATATATTTAATTAAAAATAGACTATATGCCTTGGGTGGGGTTTACACAGCTCCCAAGTTAGGTTCATCTTCACACTCTGTAACATAAAATGAAGTGGGAATTTATCAAGGTGTCTGCACATGAAATATCCAAGAAAGCAGAAACTGTAAAGCTGCCAAGTTTAAAAGTACCTGAGCATACCATTCACAGAATCTGCAATATAGCACGTCAACATGTTGTCACAGCCATAGAGTTAGCAGGATGGCAAAATATGTTGAATTCTAATACAGGCCAATGTTGATTTTCTGAATACAACATTAACATTGGATTTTCTAATTTGCAGAAGGTTTTATGTTTAGTGGACTGTGTGTAAAATTCCCAAGGCGCTTAATATTACCATGTATCATTGCAGCTAAACTTTAGTTCAAGTGGAGAATTTTTCTATTTTTTAAAAACGTTAATAACTGTCATCTGCATCTACCATCACCCCTCCAAATATTATTACATTTATGCTTAAATCTATAAGACAAAGCATCTCAGTCTGATTATGAGAAAAGCCAGAGTTTAAAGATAAAGCTGTTACCATTTGAACTGAAATCAAGTAATATAATAAGATAAAAATTAAAGCAAAAACTATTGCTAGAAAAAAAACCAGCAAGGATTCAGAGACAGAATTACACAAATTGTTGGGTATTCTTCCATTCTTATTCATAATGAATAATTTAATGAAGAAATGTGGGTAAAAGCAGTTCTGTAAACAACAAAAACAAACCCAAAAAATAAAAACAAAAATGAACTTAAAATGCACCACTCAGTTCTGATGCAACTAATTTTCGAGCACCATCTGCTGGTCTGCTTCCAAAACAACAATCAAATTTCCCAGTTGCTGGTAACACCTGGATAATCATCAGATCTGTATTGATTTATCTATTACATATTTATGAAAAGCTTCCACGAGTCATGCATTAGCATCATAGTAGATGACAAAGCAGAATTCATGTAGTAATGAATGGCTATAGAGGGTATGTGTTGTGAAGTTTAAAATGGCTGAAGTTACAAACACATTCTGAATTCCCAGTTTACATCTAACTAAAGAACAGTAAGTAAGTGTTGGGGGTTTTTCTTGCTCTAGTTTTGAAAGCCTTAACTAACCATCAGTTGAGAGTACTTGCAAGTCTTCAACGAAGTTCCTTACTAAGTTCTAGGAGTCTCCTCTATTGATGTCCTACTAAAATTTCAGGATGTTTTTGTTGTTGTATCCTGCTTTAGTTCCAAAATATAAGCCCTTTTGGAAGCACCCTCTAAGTTTCACAGTCTTCCAAGGGAAAAAAATTACAATGGAATATCCATCTAAGGAAGAACTGCACTCTCATAAAAGAAGGTGGGAACAGACTACCAGTAATTAATAATATAAAGTAGCATGCAACAGAATTCAGAAAATCTTTTAGAATAAATTCTGCTCCAGGAAGTCCAGACTTTGCTTTTACAGATTATGTGTGTATTAGAGGAAATAGTATTCCTATCTGTTATTCCTGTCTATTTTCTATTGCATTTTGAATGCTCATTTTGATTTCCTGGTTCAGCTGGTGTTTAATAGCAGCAGAAGCTGCCAAAGTGAAAGATTTGTTTCACGATTCCTTCCATCTTTCTCCCCCAAATATAACCAAAAATAGAAACAAAGAGACCCTCTGTCACCCAATGACATATTTATGTTATCCACTAATGACTGCAACAAGACATAATGATAGAGAAACAGCAAAATATGGCCGCAGTATAGTAATACTGCTTATGTGACTGGCACCTAGGAGGCCCTGTCATCAATCCGAAGCCACTGTGCCAAGCAGTTTACAAATACAAAGAAAAATAATGAGCCAGCCCCTGCCTCTAGAAACAAAAGTGCCAAGAGGTGGTTACAACATCCCGCCGTGCTGTCTCAGGCCGGTGCTCTTGGTGAGACAGCAAATCACCACTGTCAGCTTTCCTGCCTCCATCAAGATAAAGGACACTGCTGCAAAGAGTCTGCCAAGCGTGCTGCATGTAGCAGACATAAACTGCTCACTGAAAGATAATTTACATGACCCCATCTCAATGCAGGTTTTACAGAATGACATCTGTCATTTATTCCTACAGTGTCTAATAGTAATTTTCACTTGTTTCTGACTTTGTCTTCAGTTCGTTACTTCTGTATTTGCATTAATACAGTAAGTCCACAAATCTTGCTGGGAATTTTCGGTGTTTAGCAGATACTGTCTCTTTTTAGGAAATCACATGTGAAAATTCAGACCTTCCTGAACTTTTCTTGAATGCAATTTTGGAATTCCGTACAGCAACTATAGCTTTTCCATATGGTATTGTCTTATGAAGCACCTAGAATTAACATTTAGTTAGGAGAGAACAGAAAGATAAGCAGAAAGAGAAATAACTATATAGTGTACCTTCCCTCTATGAAGAGTTTTGAGTCATGTACTAAGCAACTGAATTTCAACTTCTCCAGTAGCACTGAATGACAGAAACTGGAAAGCTTCAACTTAATTCTTTCACTGTCCTGAATACAAAGCTTGAATGTTTTAGAATTTATATAAATTTTAAAAATAAATAAACAAACAAATAAATCCCAAACTCAAGAATTGCTTTTAAAATTAGATCTCCATATAACAGAACTACTAAAAAAGTATAACTCTTCTGTGCATTATGTTTGAATTGTTCAATCTCATGTTTTGCACTCCCAATATATTTGTTTACTCTGCCACTTCTATTATTTTCTTCCTTTTACCCCATGGTACCACCAGACTAAATAAATCCTCACACTATTTTTAAGTTTTGTTCTCCAGCAAGTCACAAATACCAAATAGTTTATTTGGTAAATAAATATCCTTCCCCTGTTGAATGCAGAAAATATACATGATGTATGTATGTTATATGAGATATAAAGATTTTGCATGTGAAAAATATATAGAAATATGTCCATTTAGCAAACCTGGGCCATTTTACTCCCCCCTCCAGAGAGAAACTTGAGGAGGAAAGAAAATTCTCTAGGAAGTCTCAGGCAGTACATGGGATTTGGTCATCTGACAAACTTTCAGGAGCAAATATTTTGTGAATGCTCAGAATTCTGTGATTGGTAAGAAGCACTCTGCTCTAGAAAGTCATAAACTGTCTCTGCTTAGCTCCTGTGAGAATGGTAATTGTACATCTGGTGTCCTGAAATGCCTTCTCAGCTGGAGAGAGGAACTTGGAGAAATAGTGAGTCACACTACTAACTTTTGCCAGCAAGTGCTTGTGGAACATTTTTCTCCCTCCATGCACTCTGTGAAGTTCTGTCACCACTGAGCATTTGGAGCTGGGTATATTGCTACTCCCAGCACACCTCTGCTTGAAGTACTAAGATTGTGGTCACATCCTGCACATGCTGAGGCCAGTGAGAGGTTCCAAACTGATTCTACAATTTTATTTTGGGGAGTCTTAACTGTTTGCAAAAAACGATGGTTATCACAATTTTGGTTATGATGTGGTATCTTTCTGTATTTGAACCTCCTAGGTTCTAAGAAAGGAATTACCAGATTGCTATTATTTGGAATTTCAATAAAGGTAAGTTGCACTATGTAATATTGGAAAGGAAGGGACCATAGGTTTTATAAAGTCATTAGCAAATAGCAGTTAACTTTAAATTCTTGCATCTGTGACACCCAACTTCCCATTTTCAATATAATTATGGCTGAGAGAGCCCCATCATCACCTGGGAAATTCATGGATGAAAACCACTGAGCATATGATTGCATGAATACCATTAGTTTTGGCAAAAGCAACTTCTAAGAGCAAGAGAAGCTTTAGCAGCAATGAAAACGTCTGACTGACCATTACTACTTCAGACTTTACACTTCAAACATTAAAAAGAACAGTTAAAAAAATTCTTTACATTTTCATTTATAAAGTAGAAAAGCATAAAAACACCCAAACTTCATAAAGAATATGCAAACATGATTTAATAACACAGCCTCAGTAGAATGAAATGGAAATTATTCCACTGACACTCTACAGCAAAGATAGTTTATAATTAATACCTGAAACAAGGTAACCTACTTCAAAAGTAAAAAAAAAAAAAAAAAAAATCAGAAAAAACCCAACAAAGCATGAAAGAATTATGACTGTTCAAAAAGCTCTCATTAGCTGTCACAAGGAAATATTATCTGGATTTAATTCCATTTGGCATAGAAGAAAGTGAATCTCTTCAGTAATGATTCACCCTTTAAGAAAAAATCAGCTGTTCCTCAATCTAAACTGGTGAGAAATATTCTCTGTGAACAGTGTCAGCTACCTGGAGAACAAATTAATTATCACCCTCAAAGTTGACACTATATAGAGAAATGAAAGCAGAGTAATACTCACGATTCTCTCTAATTGCTTTACAACTTAAAAAAAAACCCAAAAGAAACAACAAAAAACCCTAGTAATATTTAAAGCTTTTATTTGGGAAGCACTACTTTTAGAAAGTGTTATTCTTACAAATACTTATTACCATCTAGTGACCCTTGCTTACAGATCTGTTTAGCGGGAAATCTTGAATGACATAGTCTTTGTCATGCAAGAGGAAGACAAAACCCATCCCTATTAAGCAGCATAAAAATGAAGTAGCATTACGCATCAAGTTGGCATGAGGAACCACAAGGATCATAATAATGTAAAAATTAACTCAAGTACACATTTTGATTTGGTAACAAAACATTTTTAAAATGACAGCATTGATATGACTGAAGATAATCATATTACTCAACCTCAAATTAGTCCTATTCCATAGGCACATGAGTCTTTTTATATATACTTATGTACATATGTATATTTATACACATACATATATACATGAATCGTTGATGTTAAATGAATTTTGGATAACAAAAAATCACCAAAATTTGACAAACCATGACAAAATCATTAGTCATATACAGAAAAGAAACAGAGGACTAGAAAGATAATCAGGTTTAGAATGTTAGTTTCAATTCTGTTTCAGAAATAATGAATAATATTATAAATGTAAGAATTGAGCTGCAATGTAATTTCCTTCTTTGTCAATCTTGAAATTTTTACAAAGACTGCCTAGTTGAATCTTTTTAAATTCACTCTTGTGGATTTAGTTGTGCAATATCTTTCAATTACAAGACCACATATTATAACAGTTACAATTAAATTGTATCAGTTACAGTTCAGTCAGAATACAAAATTTCCTTTGACTCAAGATCCAGTAAAAGGGAAGCTTTCAGCTCTAAAGGACAGCTACTGCAAAATCAAAGAATTAATAAGGATCTTTTGATTTAATAGCAGAACTGTAATACACAGAGATCCAGACATACTTCTTCTCAGGACTTCAAAAAACCCCCATACTATAGTGTGCTAATAAATACAATGAAAGATTATAAAATTAATAAAAACTAAGTTAAATCAATGAAACATGGGAAAGGTTTATATTCCAAAACATTTAATTTATAGCTTTTAAACAGCATTGCAGACTAAGTTAAAAAAATGCAACCTTTTTGGTAGGCTTGCAGGTTATTCAAGTAATGTCTACTGAAAGGCACCTCTGAGATTTTGTGCTTCAACAGTTAAAACTGAAGTCTTACCTGAAAAAGGATGGCAGCATAAAATCAAGTATGTAAATACAGTTATACAGTTTAAAATTCTTAGTGCATCTCAAAACAAGAAAAATCTTTGTTCTACTCTCCTTTAAACTGGCATGTGTGATTCACTATGAGATGTGCCTCATTTAGTCTGGAGGTTGCTGTGCTACCTATGGTGGAAGTGTACTGTTCTGTAAAGAAACATTACTAGGGGAGCAGTAGAACATTTCTTTTCCATGGCTACATTCCTGGGGATGCAAGACAGTCATGACAAACCCAACTGCCATCACTAGCACACCAAGAACAAGAATCAGGCAGGATATGAGGTTATCTGAATGGTTCCACCGCTCCTTGGACAGCCTTAGATAACACGCTGATGGGATGATAAAAACAAGTGGGGTAGCACTCAGAACTCCCTGTGTGTGGGAAAGAGCAATAGAAAAAACCTCATAAGCATGTTTATTTAGATGTGAAGAACAAAAACCTAAATTTTTAAACAGTAGTGATTAGACTGATGTAACAGTAAAAACAGAAGATAAAGGCCTTTTCCCTTGTTGCCACATGGAAAACCTTTTTTTTCAAAGTCCCAAATAATATGCAAGAATATCTGTTATACTATTTCAAATAATTCAGATTTATTTAAATGCTTTTGCTTTGCTGATACAGAATAATATTTTAACATTGCAAGAAGCATAAAATCTTATTACCCAAAGTTTCTCAGCTTAAGAGATAAAGTCCAAACATAGTTCTTCAATATTTGAACTGAATTAAAATATTTAAGATAAGTCCACAGAGGAGTTTAGATATAACACTACTTTAAAAGGAATAAATTTTTTTTGAAAAGTGGAAGCATCATGTAGCAGTTCAAAGAATTCTGATCAGTTTTGACATTTATAACCTGATTTAGGTTGACTTTCCTATGAAAACAAAGTTCCTTTTGACAGAGTAGAACCTTTCCTCTCACTAAAAATTCAGCTCCTCTTTAAATGCTCTCTTAGAAAGGGACAAACAAAAAGCACTTAAAAATTCTTTTTATAGTAAAGCAGATTAGCATATGAGTTACATGCCAAAAGGGCACAATTTTATGTAGAAATTTTGAATGTTTGTTTTGTTACATACTTAACAAACACTGTGTTTCAAATTAATTATGGCAAGATAGTAATTCAGCCTAAGTAATAACTTAATATCATCATTTGTACAGAAGTTCCAATATTTGTATGGTAGAACCTGTTAACAGTGATCAGTACAGAAATAGGTACAGAAATAGGTACATGCACAAAGTATCTTCTCCATGAAAATTAAGATTTAGGCCTGTGAAGTAACTCAAACCAGAATCCCAGTAAAAGAATAACAAACTCTGTGGCCCTTTGACTCCCATATGACCCAATAGTTTTCCGTGGGGAATTACCACCAGGCAAACACAATGGCATATGTTTTGTTCTAAAACCAGAAAGCAGGGAAAGAGTAAGCAGGGTCAGAGAAATAGTATCAAGTGCCATCTGTGGTGAAGAGCCAAAAGACAGCTCTTCTGCTGGACAGAAAGCCAGCTGAAAAGACAGATCACCTTTCTTTCACATGTAGATACTCTGTCTATTAATTTTCTCCTACCGGATATCAAGACTGAACAATCTTTCTGAGCACAATTATTACATCCAGTAAATACCTACAGCTGTATTGTCAAATTCTTTCTTAAAAAGGAAAAGAAAAAATCCCACACAAGATAGGAGCTACCCATGCAAATGCCTGGCTATCAACTTGTATTTGTAACTGAATAAAGCTATCAGCTTGGCTACTGACTAATTGTTTAGGGAAAAAAACCACTGCATTGATGGAATGCTTGCTTTTGAGGGAATTCTGTATTTCCAGTGACCATCTTTGTGGTCTAGCTACTACTGGTTCTTTCTTTCTACCTCTCTCTTTGTTTTTTACCCCTTTGGCACAAGGCAGTCACTAGAATCTGCCCCAGTGTTTAGTAATTTGCCAAGTTCATCAGAAGTAGGGACTAGAGAAAGAAATGCTAAATTCCATACCACTATACAGTTTGGATGAGTATTTAGTGATTTCCGCTCTGGCTTAAACACATTTGCTAAGTCATAGCCACTTGCCTTATCTACAAAACTGTTCTAAATCCCCACCCAACCATTTGAATTTTACTTCTTGAACTTCCTTTCACCTTTAGTTACCTGTTTTTGAAGCAGTAATTACTTCTTCTAACACTACCACTGACTATGTCAAATTACATAAGATTTCCAGTAGAGCTGTGGATTTTACAAAGTTCTGATTTATAAGTGATTTATTAAATAGAAGAGTACACAGGTTCACTTACATTCAGCTCTAAAACTATTCCAAGGCAATCATACACTAATGATACACCAGTCGCCACAGCAATGATAACTACTGTCACAAAAATATGGAAAACTGTTGAGAGGTTCCCATGGAAAAACACATTGGCAATCACCTGAAACAGAACCACAATTTTAAACCTTGATTTTTCTCCTTATGTTATCAAACAGCTTACTCCAAACCTTCTAACCTTAGGAAATTAAAGGAATGGGTGAGAATACACTGGCTGAATTTTACTTACCTTGCTTCAAGAAAATATCTTCATCTGCTTCCAAAAATAACTTGTAACAATCATTATTAAAATTGCAGAACACTTGTCAAATTGACTTAGTTATACCTGTAGGATTTTAGGATTTACTCTTTTCTCATTTGCTCATTACAGAATAAATCCACTTACAATTATTTATTGAACTGATGGATTTGCTAGATGGAAACACTTCTAAAAAGCAAAACTATTAAGAATGAAAAGTACATACTTTTGGCTGTTCTCAACACAGTAACAACAGTGTCATTTATGCCAAACTTGGAATTTTAAGCACTCCTGATATCATTAAGTAATTATTAATATAATGTTGACTAATAGTATAATAAATGTAAAACAGCATTATATGGCCAGTGTCTGAAGAGTACAGCTAGTCCCCCATACTTACTGCACGTAGCAGGATAAAATATGCTGCTATTTATCACAGATCAACCACAGACTTCAGCTACAATATGTATTAATAATGTGAGAATATTATTAATATATAAAAACAGTATTAAAGGGAAAATGTAATAAAATCTTACCTCTCTGGTCACAAAACATTCAAGGGGGAAGGTCAGAATTACAGTAACTCCATAACAAAACCTTCCAAATGTAGCAAGGTTGTCATCTCTACAGTAGTTTTCAAATATGTCTCCTGAGGTACAGCAAAACAACAATTAGCTTGAACTTCACATCATTTACCTATATTTGCAACTTGAAGTGCAAGTTACTGGAGTTACTGGAATAACTGAAATTTTCTGATCCCCTCTTCTGACATGTAACTGAAAACTAGTTACAGCCACAAGTTATGTCCAGGAGCAACTTTCAGCTTATCCTGCTGGTTAGCAGTGTATTTACCTCAAGTTTATCTTCAAAAAATATTTTAAAATATACATATCAGAGTTTGTCATCCGTTATCTTCCCCTTAACATAGATTTCGTATGAGATGCCAGTGTCTGATTAAATAAATATGTGACAGATTCAGAAAGCAAGAGTATGTGTAAAAGACAAATTTTCCCTAAAAACTCCTAGAACAACAATTACATAAAAAAAGGTGAGAGTTACCTGTGGAGAACTGCATTTCCCTGATAGTATCTAATAACAGCAAATAAGCTGAAGAGAAGAATTTCAAGTATTCTGACCCAAAAAGCCCATTATAAACATATGGGTTATTACCTAGCAAACCTTCTTATATCTAAAAACAAAAGCATCACTATAAAATTCAAATCATCTTGCTTGGTATTTACCACAAGGAGTCTGTAATAGTGATCTCTGAGGCACAACAGACAGTGCAAGACAGTAACCAGATGATCTATCAGTTCTCTTTTATGCAATTATGATACTGTCTCATGATTTACTATTTTAGGGATCACAATGGCATTGAAGAAGCAATAAGGTGTACTTTAAACAGCCAAAAAATTTTGATGGGGAGACAGAAGGTGAGATGGAACGTGCTAATACAAGAGTCATAAGATGAGGAGGAGCTGCAGGCAGAGCTTTCTGTATCTGAAAGTTCTCAGCTAAGCTGCATTGTCTACCTACAGTACATTTGGACAGTGACTTACTCTGCTGGAGTAAGCACTGGAGGCTGGAAAAAAGGACAGATAAACCAGGAGTCCCCATCCTACAGTTTCTCTGTTCTCAACTAAATGCTGCTGCTCATCAGAAAATGAAAAAGCTTGGAAGCCTGCTCCTACAATCTGAAATGTCACTATGAAGTAACAGAAAATATGCTTGCTTATGAAATGTGTATTTTCCCTGAAAAAAGTAATGCATTGAAACCTATTTACACCTTGTTCTTATGAACATACCTTTTTCACTTCAACAAAATTATGTTAAATAGCATGATGCAACATTGATTACATATATTTATGTGTATTCATACACCTACAGAGGGGACAGTAGGATTAGTAACACCAGAAGAGCTATTGCAAAGATAGGAAATATCTCTAACTCTAGGATGCTGTATTAGTACAGACAGGAAAAAAAGGTAAGAAAATATACACAGATACATACCAGATACCCTGTAGGAAGTTTTTGTTCTTACTGTTATCTGCTGCTAGACCATGTGGATAAATCATAGCTATGTAGTCCTCAAAGTGTTTTAATGATGGAAGTATTCAAAGGGGACTTCCGCTGATGAAGCTTATGCTTAAGAATCTGACAGCTATTAGCATGTAGCTGACATTTTTGGATCCTGTTTTGGTTGTTGGGTAACTATAAGGAATGTCCTATTTCTGCCCAAATATACTATGATTCTTGCATTTTTACAGTCACCAGGATGTTTACAGAAAAAAAATCAGACAGAAAGGCAAAGTGTAAAGATTATAGTAAGCAGCAAAATTGAGGGATCAAGCAGTTTACCTTCTGTGTATCCTGTAAAAGTCATATATCCACAGGCAGCGAACACTACACTGATGACAAGAGCAAGGGCCACAGACATATGTGTGACTTGAGACCAATTCTTTAATGTGGGTTCTTTCAGAGACCCATATATTAAAAAGCTGTTATGATGGCAGATGAATGCTGAAACACACATGACAGTTAAAGCAAATGTATGAATTCATGCATAAATGCATAGAGACACAGCACAGTTTGAATCCACACATTATTAAATACAAACATTAATCTTGCAATGAGTGGCAAAGATAAATCACTTGAACCTTTGCTTGCTTAGTTGATTTGATGAAGGTTTACATTCATCCCAAGATGATTCTGATTACATTATCCTTAAATGCTATGCCATTTCCCACCCTCGACATCTCCATTCCACAGCTATTTCCTCTTCCTGCTCTTCTTGTACTTAAGAACCCAGCAGCAGATTTGAGAAGGGTTTTTTAAAAATCTACAGAGCCATTTGCTACTTTCAGACTTCATATGGCATCCATTTTAGGCAGCAGCAATCATTGGGAGGCCTCAGATTATAACAATGTTAACAAAAATAATATACCAGATCCTGCAGGCAGGAACAGATTTCAGAATGAGGACTTTTCTGTTAGAGGTTACCCAAGGGAATGCAGAATGATCCCAGCCCCCTCAGCTTATCAGTTAGATGAACCCACTGTTGCAACCCACTTTAGGATGACCTGCACAGGTGAGCTGGATTCATGTGCACACTGTCTCTGCTACAGTGGCAAGCCTCCAGTGCCAAATGGACAATGGATGAGGTCAATGTCTTACACAATAACAATGACATTCATATGGATCATTCAGTCATTTTTTTTTCTACACCAGCTTAACATGAATATTAAAAAAATTTCTTGGTTCAAAATATTAAATAGTTTTTTACAATTGATCTTAATACTGAAAAAAAACCCCAAACAGCAAAAAACACTTACCAAATGACATCACCCCAATGGCTTGTACTGCATTTGATTTTGCAAATATCCATGCATTTTCTGATTTGGGTCTAAAATAGACATTTAAACAGATTACCCTCTTTTTAATTATCAGTTATTAAAAATGACTCAAGTAATATACTGTAATACAGAACTGCTGCTAGACAAATCTCCAGAATTCTCTGAAATTTTGTTTATCAACAAGCTGAAACCAGGGTGATACCTTTCTCATCTCCCTTGTTTTGATTCAAGTATTTCTGTAACCAGTGTTTACAGTCAAAAATGTCAGCCTGTTTCAGTTTTGTAAATAAACTCTTTAAGTTAGCATAAACCAAGAAACAGCAACACAGAAGGTAAAAGCTGTTACTGATTCTGACTAAGGTTATCTCAACTGAAAATGTCCTCTGACTATTTAGAGGCAATTTCTACCTTTGAATTTAAGCATGTAATCCATGCATTCTAGAGATACCACTTTTCTAGGCTACAAATCAAGTGAGGGGGTTTGCCTTTCTTTACACCTCTTCCAACATAGTTCTGCTACTTCCCAAAACGTCAAAGAAATTGTAAGAAAGTACATGGAGACTTTTACAGGCAGGCAAGAATGTAATATTCCCGCTGTAACACCTCCTCCTCTAAGATATGCTCATAGATTTGGACCCATGGTAATTGCAATGCTTAGAGGAGCGCCATCAGCAAACTTTGTTAAAAACTATTTACTGCATGAATTTCATCTTGGAATAAAGAGACAAAAAGAAAATATGGGAAAGGACACAAAACATCCTTTTCCAGAAATAAAATTTGCTAAAACCATCAAATGAAATTCACAAGCTAGTTAAATATTGAACTTGCCATATTAAAGCACAGACAATGAAAAACAATCCAGAGAAGATTGGTCTTAAAAGGTGGGCTACTGCTAACCTTGATTGCTCTGTTTATATTTAGAGGGAAAGCTGCTGCCACCTGAGGCCTTAAGATGCTCTTTTCCTACTGCCCTAGGAAGCAGTATGGCACTCAGGCCAGTTCTGTGAAGGTAACAATGGCAGCTTTATCTCTCCCTCTCTTTGGTGATCTCTCCCTCTTGCTGGTTTTGACAGCTGCAGTGGCATATGCTATGCCAGGTTTCATTGCTTTCAAATGTTTAAATTACACCTCCAGCCCCTAAAAATAAACAGATTAAAAGTAATAATAAAAAAGGTAAAAAAAAAGTTGAAGTTTCCACTTTCAGAACTCATATCTTACTATTTCCTGAGTTGAAATAGTCAACCCTTAATTTTTCATATTAATAAAACCCAGATTTAAAGTGCCTAATGCATTCGGTTTAGACTTAGAGCAGCTTTTCAGCTCTTAAGATGTGGTTGCCAAGCTTAACTTTGAAGTTAACAGAACCTGAACATAAAATCAAGTTCCCTTTTTTTGCCCTCAGGTACAGTGTATTGTCTTGAACTGCGGTAACATACTGCTTCAAGCCTTAAGCAGCTGAATATGGCCCTCTTAAAATATCCTCACACTCGGCAAGTAGATGTAAAGCACTAGGATGAAATAGAGCTATCTACTATTTGTCTTGAGAAATATGAGTTCTGATCCTCTATAGCTGCTGTTGTTCCTTATATAAGTTCCCTTAGTATTACAGTGCCACTGATTTCAAATCACTACTCCTAGAGACGTGTCTGGAAAATTAAGAATTTTGAATGTAATATTTTTCAGAAAAACATTTGCATCTGATTGGAAAAATTGCAATAATATTTTAAAATAAAAAGAGTATAAAGGAAGCTAACACTACATTCGTTCCATTCTGTAACCACTAGAGGTCAGCTTTGATAATAAACATACAAATTGAAAATTTGCTTTATCTTTTACTTTGACAGCAGAATTTATCAGTTTTCTTTGACTCTTTCCCTATATAATAATTTAGATTATCTAATACCTTATAAACCAAAATATTTTAAATGCACAGAAATAAAGAATGCTTTTGCCTGAAACACACTGAATTTCTATGAAAATGGTACATCCTGAGCAATGCTATATTATGAGCTCCTACAAATACAGATTTAAAAAGGGAATTCAGAAAGCACATTAATTTCACTGAAACACTTTTAATAAAGTGGCCAATTAATTAAAAAAAACAAATCACAGGAGCTGGTTTTCCCCTTGCACGGTGTTAGCTTATGCACTAGCAATATGCAAAAGACCAAGATATTGCTTTGCTTTACCAATGAATGACAAATCAGATTAGGAGTATTATTTGGAGGAAAAAATCCAAAAGAACAAAATCCTGCCTATTTAGCAGCCTAAGAAGATAAATTCCTTCCATTCTAGTTGCAGAATAGAGGAAGAATTTGAGAACTCTGATTTGAACACTACCAGCAGCTTGTAATGTTCTACAATATATGCTGGTCAAGATGTGCTATTTTCTTCAGTAACTCATTTAATGCTGCATGTGCTTTGAAATTAATTCCTCTATTCCCATGATTTTCATATCATGGGAATAGAGGAATCTCATGCAGTGAAAGCACACAGCCAGAAATTTCATTTCTGAGTGTCTGGAACTGAGAGTCAACAGTTCTAGAGCTCTGATCACATAAATAAGAAGTTACCCCCAAGTTTAGCCTGCAGGACACACAGACATATGAAAAGCACCTGGTAAAGGGTGCAGTTGACATGAAAGTGTCTACATAAAGTAAGACTTCATAGAAAGACTTCTCAGAAAGAGAAAACTGTATCAGAAAACAGTAAGTATCAGTTATGGAAGAGCCATATAGCGAACAATCACATAAAATCATTCACAAGTCAAAGGGCAGCTAATAGAAACATCATCTGTCAAAAGTAAACATACACACATTGATATAAATATATGCATCTCTGTAGGCAGATGCATACACACACTGAAGGAATATCACAAGAATACAGGAAAATTTCTTGTGGTTTTTCAATTCTGCTGCTACTGTTCAAGATGATTTTTTTTTTTTTTTTTGAGGGGACCTTTGTTCTGACCTACATTCTTGTTAGGAATTATTAGGGGAAGATTTTACTGCTGCTTATATAAGAACAGCATTAGCTGTGAAAATCCATGAATGACAAAACCAGCTAGCTCTCTGCTTCTCTCTCAGTGTATAAAAGCATAGGCTATGCCTGCATGAACAGGAAGTTTTTTCATGCTGAAGTATTAGTTAGATGAAACAATGAAAGAGAAGAAGTAATTTTTTGAACTAAATGCACTTGCTGACAGCTGTACTGTCTATAAGATAAAGTAGAAGCTGAAACACAAAGTGAAACCGGAGATGTAATTTACCTGTAGCTCTTGGAACAAAAATAGTAAAAGATTAAGTAAAAAGACAGTCTAAGGGAGATCCCATACAGGAAAAAGTCTTAACTGAAACTAAGACAAAAGCAAGACAGACTGAAGGTAGTGAGGCCTAGCAATGAAGAAGACTTAGAGGGTAAGAAAATAAGACTTTACTCAGTCTTCAGTATATGCAAGGAAAAATATACCATAATAAACATATTAATGAGTTCTAAAAAGTTTTGAAAATATTCATGTTTATCTACATAAGAACGGGGAAATTGAGAAGAACAAATGAACCAGGCAAAGGATAAGACATCCTAACAGGGTAAGCATCCAGATCTTGAGTAAGAGTTGGGCAAATTTGTTTGGCAGTCTAAGATGGCCTTTTACTTCTTGTAAAACACTTACAGCATAATAGTCCCCATCTTAAGATCAATGCTATAATCTTTTCTGTCATTTATATAGAAATGCTGCAGCAGAAGAGTGCGCGAGAAGCAAAACATCTTTAATGAAGGCAAGAGAAATAAATATCCCTGATGTCAACCAGATTATGGCTACAAAACACTGACTTGAAAAAAGAAAGGTGATTTCTAGAGAGGAACAAAGTCGTATTTTTGACAGGTGAGCTATGTGTGGAAATGAGCAAAATATTGCCATTGTTTTGGATTGAAGATCAGGGTCAAACTGACAAGTTCAGGTGCAAACCAGCAGTTAACGATATAATCCAGAATCGTCTCACAGATTCATTCAGGTTTAATTCAATGATTTAAACATTTAGGAAATTAACTGTAATATTTTAATTTAATTCTATTCTAAGGTAAAATACCTTTCTAGGTCTTTTTGAACTTTAAAAGTTTGAAGATACTGAAAAGTTCATAGATGCTGAATATAATCAATATAACGGAAAGAAAATGAGTAGGGCTCACATTAGCCTTGAATTTTATATTAACCAAAGTTATCTTGTGAAAGAACACAGACAAGGCAAAGCTTTTATGTCAGCTCAACTTTAGATACAGGTATTTCTACTCTTTCTTCCATAATGAATTACTTAACAGTTCTGTAAATATAAAGTAGCTTAGTTGGGTTATTTTAATTTCATCACACACTAAAGTTTACCTTTGCTTACCAGTGGATTTTTTTATATGAAGGAAAGAATCAGCTTTTTACTTTCAAGTTTTTTTCCTGAGCCCTTGGTGTTTTATCCCTGTGATCAGCTGCCAGTTGAGTAATTCTCATATCCTCTTTATGTGTACCAGATGCTCTTGAAGTTTTTCATAGACATTTATGTATTAAAAGACATTGACATCATAACATTCTTGCTAAAGAACATCCAATTAAATTAAAATGATCCTTCTTTACAAGCTACACGAAATACTTCTTTTTACAGCACAGAATGTTAGTTTCAGGTTTGAAGCATGAAGTTATTGCATGCAGTATTAACAAGCTGCACTTTACAGTTCAAGTTACTTCTTACCTATTTTTTTTCTGATGACAGTAAGTAAATAACCAGCCATAAGAAGATGGGAATAAAGATCAGGTCAAAATGTATTTTTATCCAACATCTTAAAATGTTGAGAATGAACTCTTAATAATCCAGAACACTGGATTCCTATCTGCAGGTCTATTATGTCATTCAGTTAACAATAATCATATGGATGATAGTTACCAAAACCAAAACTGAAAAAAAAAGTAATTCAGTTTTATATTTGTCATAAGAGGAAATAAATTAAACCAAGTAATCTTGCGTCTTAAATACATTTTGTTTTTCTCATAAGAATGTAACAATAACATTCCTAAAATGTCCTTGGACAACCTGCCCCAAACCCAAAGCAAATAAAAAGAAGCAACTTTCAGAACTTTGTAATTCCTGTTTAAAATAGTAATAATCTTGTTGTTTCTCTGATGGTCTAAAACATTGCTGAAAGTTTCAGATTATTGCAGAAAATACCCTCTATTGCTTTGTTGTCCAAATAAGATTTAATTTCCAACTAGAGCATGGATTGCATTTAAGCAAAAAAAAGTTTTATCATTTCCACATAATGATCTTGTACCTCTCTAAGGGAAGGAGTATTCACTTTGAAAAATCTAAATTTTCTGATTATTACTCAGAAAATAATTATCAAAGCAGGAATATATCGAAATGGGATTCCAGTGGAACCTGACCCAAGTACAGTACTTTTGAATGCATTCAGCAATGACTTGAACGATGGAACAAAAAGCAGAAAGTGTCTTTAAGAGAAAGAATGAAATGTGCAATTAACACAATCATGCTAGAGAATGGGATGAAAAAAGAAAAATCATATATATGTTGGTAAATGGAGAAATCATCTGATAAAGCAGCATTCAAATCTGTAATGAAAAATTCTACAGTTATGCAGAGGATAAAAAGGTTTCAAAAGAACGAGGCAGAGATAGCAAACAAAGAAAAAAAAATCCCAAACTCCATGAGAAGAGTATCAAAGAAAGAAAAATTCATCAGCAAACAGTTCTGCAGAGTACCTCATGCTTGGTAGTTCTACTAGACTGCAAACTCAAGGCATATTCAAGATACCATGCTATTTTCCAAACTAGGTTATGTAAACAGAGGCATGACAATTCTCAAGGGATACAGTTGAAAGGGACCTTACAATACTTTGCATTTAAGATACATCAATCTTTCTTCTCTGCGCTTCAGAGGGAATATCCCAGGCAGGTGGGGCACCATAATTCCACTTTAATTTGCAGAAAACTTAAGGCAGCCATTGAGCATTATTTTAGAAAGACAGAAAATGACAAAAAGAGAAACCCTAGAGGAATGGTGCTTCTTTACTCTATAAAAAGCATCCCTAAAGCGGGACAAACTACAGCTTTTTTACAGGTGTTTTTCAAGCACTTGAAAAAGCAGAAAGAGTTTGCTGTCCATATTGACTGTGGTTAGGCCAAGAAGCAACCAAATATGAAACAGAGTCATACACATTTAGGAAGAATTCATAAGAAAAGGCTAGTTAAGGATTGGAATAGGAAACAATGGAATTGTCTAGTTTGTTCTTGGCAATCACCTCTCATCAATGGCAGGTACATAATCAGTTCTGCCATGTAACAATTTTAGGGATTAAATGTTCTTGTCCCCATCAAGCCTTTATCCAGGATTGTACTGATTTCCTATACGGCAGATACAAGGATTGTGCTTTCATAATAATGATTTTTAAAAATCTCTTTGGGAACTCTGCAATTTTATTTTAATAAGTATTCCCAGTAAATGTGTTAATTCACTTGTTTCACTTTTAATATGATGGGACCCATATTAAAACATAAAAGTATTCCTTATTTTCATTGCAAAAAAGAAGTCCTACCATTATACAACTAACAAAATAGAAGAGAATTTTAACAACTAAAGTATACGTCTATATCTAACTGTAAAATAAAAATAGCAAAGATAGTAAAAATAGACATTAACAGAATGTTGGTGAGGAAAAAATAATTACCAACTGTTTATCAGCTTGCTAGATGCATCTTTGAAAACAAGAAGTTTAAAGGCAGAAATGGAAGTCTCTAAAGAATTAAAAAGTAAAACTTCAAGAGTCACTCAAAAACCAAATAGCATGTACTGTAAGAAAAAATAAAACCATGCATTCCATATTTTTCTGTGCATCACAACGGTGGTGAAGAAATGTTACCATAGTAACAAGGTTATCAGTAAGTATTATATATAGTGTCTTCCCTTTTTAACAGGGAGTTTTGAGATTAACCTTTAAAATACCCCTTTGACACGGAGTGTGAAAAACATGCTGCTCCAGAAATATGGTGGGGAGGGAAGTTCCACACTGTTCTGAGAGAGAGATTTTGTAGATGATAGACAACATCATCTGGTACAACTTAAGAAACTGCTATTCTAAGCATCTTCCTACCATTAAACCTCAATACCCTGCAATTAACCCATGTATCACAGCAGTAATACAAATGAACAATTGTGCCTAATAGAAACAATCCTGGTGGAAGAATCTACTTAGGGAAATGTAAGTATCATATAAACCTGTTCCAATAAATAAAAAAGCACATTCAGAAACAGAATTTGTCATCTTTACTAATACATCTATACATTTAAAGGATGAGAAAAAAGACAGCCCTTCTAAGCCTTTAAGGAAAAATAATAAATTCATAACACTTTCTTGCAATATAATCATAATGTCACAACACATATTTACGTGTACTAAATTGTCTAGAACACTCCAAAGTCCAATGTTAAATACTACTTTCAGAGTATGAGTGCTGTAAGAATTTTTCATATTATATAGTTGTTTTCTCAAATGACAAAGATTTTATTATTGTGTTACTTTTAAAAAATCTCAATATTTGTATTTGATTTTTATTATGAAATTACTATATTTATCTTTTCAGATAAAGAAATATTCCTAAGATAGTAGCTATTTTAAGACTGTCTGTCATTTGAGATTTTTAATTTTTTTTTCCCATTATTGTCAGACTGCCTATTTTTACAATCTCACATGCCAATTCAGGACTCACCTGCTATTAGTCATCCATAATTTGTCATTTATCTCTAGGGGTTTTGAGACTTTCTCTAGATTTGCTTATTCCCAATAGAAGAAAAAATTATAAAGGATGAAGTATATTCAGCTTTTCATTTTGTATTACTGTTGGTAGAAATGTTTCAATTATCTGTCCGTTCCAAAGCAGGCATGTTCCACAACTATGCAGGTAAATGCAATAGTGAAATAACAGATTATTTATGAACAAAAGTTCACTTTGTGGTAAGTGTAAGAATACTCACACTTGTGGACTGAAGGTTACTGTTCTCACCATCACAATAATCAGGATGACAACGGTTAGAATCAGAGAAAGAAGAGATACCTGTAAAAACATGACTTCAGTCAGTAAGCTGCTGAAAGGCTGTCCTTTGAGCAGCATAATGCATTTGTTAACTATTTACATGAAGTTATGACTGGCACTTATTTTCAATGGCATACAGAACAATAAACCAAAAATCAACTGCTGTTACCTTTCCCAATTTTGCTATGTCTCGATATAAAGATATAGGTAAGGTAAAGATGATGGTGGTAAGAAGAATTATGAAGTGACGGTCGATAAGCACGTTATCCAGCCCAACTAAAGCAAAAAAGAAAATAATTTATTTCTTTAAGAGACTAACTTGAGGAAAAGATCAGCTACATTTGAAGTAAAAAACTGTTGGTGATCAAGCTTTTTTTCCCTTTACTCAGATTAAGTAACACTGAAAACTAGGCATTAACTAACACTGAGGAAGCCATGCACAGCATGGGCATAAACACAAGAATTCTGCAAATTCAAACCAAATGCACAACATATGGGAAATATTAAATCAAAATTGCAAAGTCTGGATTCCTACATATAGATTGGTATTAACATCTTTCATCATGTCGGGGTCAATGCTGGGAGACTGCAAGTAAAAAAAACTCTACCATTTCTTTCTGCCATTTAGTCTTGAGAATTTTTTGATATTCGGGGTTGACATCAATTACTGTACTCTTTAGGATAGCATTGTTCTCTAAGAAACAGCCTAAAATAAGTTAATTTTGAGGTTTCTTTTGAGTACCTCCTTTCTTGCCATCAGCTGGCTTCCACTTGCAAAATAGATTACCACGTGAAGGCAACAATACTCCATATTATAATATTCCATGCAATCAGTGGGATTTGTTTGCATAACTGGTGGGTTTTTTCAAGCCAATGACAACTTAAAATAAAACATCTCCAAGTTTCAGTGAGGCCACCATAAATCACTGGCTTGAATGAATACTTGATGAATAATTATGGCTGGAAAATTACTGGCAATTGACATAGAAAACTCCGTGTTCTGTTCCCTCTATTCTTTGGGAGATTATAATGCTTCCCCTGCTCTTTCCAGGCAGGTATTCTACCAGATAGGTAATAAGATTTGCCACGCTGGGGATTCCTCTTATTACAGAAGTCATATTATATAAAAATTCACAAATTTATATATAGATATTCACTGTCACTATCAATTTGCTCAGGTAGTCACAGAACAATGGAGTGTGACAAAACTACATCCACACCTTTCAGCTTTCACATGCTGAAAATCACAGTTCTCCTGTGGAAATGAAACAGTTCGCACAAATACACATTTCCACTTCATTACAGACGTGTTTGCTCTCAGTTTAATTTCCCAGTGAAGAATGTTTTAAGTTAGCTGCTTTTGTGCTAAAGTAGATCTCAAACAATACACATTGCTCCACTGATGCTGCTGTGAAAACTTAGAGCACAGGAAGGGAAACAAGGGGGCATGAGTTAAAAAGCATTACAGTCATTATATTATTTGCAACTTATCCAGATTCAATAGATGAAGTACAGTTTCACTATTTAAATTATTATTATTATAGGAAATATCAAAAAAAATTACAGACCCCAATAATCTTGTAAATACACAGCTGTGGAAGACTCACTTCTATTTGCTTAGTATTTCACTGAAGCATCTGGTCTCTTCACTGACACTGAGTCCACTGATAGCCAAGGACTAGGATTCATAGTTTTTATTTGGGAAAGGCTTATTAAAGAAAAAAAACCAAACTCAAAAAACCCCACTCATAGACATATGTTTCAAGTTCTTAATTTGAATTAAATTTAAGAGTAATTTAGAAGCTAAATTACAGGTAGTTCCAAAAAACTTATGCAATGCTTTTATCCAATACATAATCCCCCATTCTTAAAATTTTTAAATGCATCTTACCTCCAGGAATTCTCTGAAAAACTTTAGTTAAAGTGTCTCCTGTTATTATGTTGTAACTGATCATAGCTTAAAGAAAATAAGTTTTTTGTTAGTACAAGCCATATTCAACATATTTGATTAACATTGAATACATACATTTTGCAGACTTCAGCATTATATGCCACTATCCCTCTAATAGGCTAGCAGCAATAACTTGTAAGTATCAGGTTTAAAAAAATTATTATTTAACACTTCCTTTTTTTTAACAGGTACAACCTAAGCAATAACACAGCCTGATAAGCAAGGCCGTTGTGCTAAGCGGCCATATAAACTTACTTCAGAAGAGGATAAAAGGCTTTCTAAAACTGTTTGTTTCAAATAGCAATTCTTTGTCAGTTTATTTTCAAATGCTTATTTCTATTTAGTAAATCTCCAGTCTAATAATCTGTTCTGCAACAAAATGCAAAGGACTTTCTAGCTCACGCAAAAAGCTAGCAAACTCTTTAAACCAGAGAAAAAGGAGAAAAGAGATTAAGGTATCAGACATGGACTTCGATTCCCTCTCATTAATAAGTGCTGTGACCTTAAAACACTCCTATTTCATTCTTACCTAACTCTACACTACAAGTGCATAAATTTGTGCACGTGTGTGTATACATACACACAAAATATATTTATGGACGCTTGTGGTTTTCAGCATTTAGACAGCATATATTTAGGTACTGACCTTAACTATACATAAACAATGTTGTGAAACTGTAAGTCATTAACACTAATTACATAAATTAATTCAAACACATACAAGAGCATAATCATAGCTCTATGGTAATAACTGAGAACCATACAAACTTTTTTTGTATTATCAATGGAGTAGTTAATTTACAAAGGAGTATAATTAAATGTGTAACACTGTTGCCTGCAGTAACAGTAACTTGACACCCTTAAAATCTCAGGTACCTGTAGCCAGACTCAAAATAGGAATTTTCATCTGTGACTGTGTGATCAAGTCCAGACGCTTGATATCTCAAGTCATTGTGTCTTGCAGCCCCATGTGTGAAAATATCAAGATTATTTAAGGTTTGATTTAATTACGATGCTACAGCAGGGGACAGATTCAGAATCTAACTTTATTTCAAACTTCTGGTCTAATAAATTCCTGCTCAGATTATACCTTTTTGTTCATTTACTATTTCTTCTTCAAAGGGGTCTTGACTGCCCAATTTCCTAGTACCTCGTTGGGTATGGGGCTGAGCTAATGCTTTTGAAGAGCAATGACAGCACATAATCTAGCAAGACCTAAAGTAGCTTCCCCAACTACAGTAACATTGTATCTCTGAAAAAATACTAATTCAGTATACTCCTACATTTGTATTTTCCTTTTGTTTCAGATACATCAACTTTGTGGTCTGCTACTCAACCTAGAACAGAATCTCCTTTGCTATTTTTCTAGCTACTTTTGTCATTAATTTTTATATGTGTGATCACTAATTTCTCTGCTATTACATTTTAGTCCATTTCTATTATTCTGATCCTTCAATTTATTGCATTACTCCTCAGCCATTCTTCAGAACCCACAACATTTTTTTTAAATAGCAAAGAGGCATATACAGTACATTCTTTATATAGTTCTTAATATTCAATCAGTAAAACAATGAATTAATGTGAAAAAGGTTGTTACTTATAAAACTTAAACATTTATATTTTATGTGATCTTACCAATAAATGGATATAAAAACTGCAGAGTTGAAAGGATTAGATAACCTACAAGACCATATGTTTTTTTGACCAGCTCTTGATAGGTTTTGGTACTGGACAGATTTCCTCCTTTGATCAGTAATATAATGGAGTAATCTGTTAAAATATGAAATTACTGTTAAAGACAGTATGAGCCAACTTGTGTTTGATTACTTTTCACCTTCTTTCTCTCCTCTAAAAAAAAAAAAAAAAGAGTCTGTAAGAAGAATACCAGTGGCACTAGGAAGAGCAGGGATGAGAAATCTCATAGAATCTTTCAACCCACCAAACCCAGGAGCTATATGATCATATTGGAAGAAAAATACTGAAAATCATAGTACAATCAAAGGTTTTCATTCTGCTGTCTATTTTTAAAAAGTCATATGCAACCCACTCAAGATTCAATCTCTTAATTAGGATAAAAACAGTGGAGTCAAACAGGTGATTATGAGGGCACAAATAAGAACATTCTTTCAGATGTTACCTTGACTAGGAAACTAAGGCTTTATGAAAATAAATGCAGTCAAAAAGCAGCTTCATGTGTTGTACAGTGTAATTCTCTACTTTTACTAATCTGCTCAAGGGATTCGTGAGGTAAGGAAAAAATTAGTCATTTTTATTGTCATAGATATACTTGTTTTAAGGTATCATTAAGCTCAAGATCAGCTAAAATATTTCAGGACTAATTTTATCTTTACAACAGAAACTGCCTTTAGAGTACCTGTAATATAGGCAACCACAAACAAAAGCAGAACTCCTAGAGGAAAACCAGCTTCCTTCATTGAATATGGCAATCCTGCAAAGCAGAAAAGGAGAGATTCTAGAAGACTCTTTCCAAATATTTATTTGTGAGAATCAAAGTAAAGAAAAATTCAGATTTTAAAAAATGCTAGTAATCTCCCAAATTGGACCAGCATGCTTAATAACCTCAAAAAGATAATTTTCAGTGGACAAAGAGTTGCTTAAGTATAAAGTTCAGTCAGCACCTACCCAACGTCTCTTTTCATTATGGCCAAGAGACTCTGGGGTATTTATCACTGAGGTGTGGTCTCAACTGACAAGTCTGTATTTTTGCAAAGTAAGCTAATAAATATAGAGAAAAATCTTTAAAAACAGCAGCAGAAAGTAAGGAGTGAGTGTTATCCTCCAAGCTGGATAGTCATGCATGAATAAACAAGGCTGAATACAGGATAGTGAAGAAAAGTAGACTTACCTATAACGCCTGATCCTATGATTGAATTAATAATGTTAAACCCAGCTGATGCCAGATCACTGTTTCCTCCTTTATTCCTGGGCTTACTAAGGAGGGATATTTGGTCATCTGTTTCTACCTATTTCAGGAAGACAAGGAAAACATTATACATGAGAGAAATAGGTGAGAACAAGGGTTTTGCACATAGCCTATTAAAGATTTTAAAAAGTTGTCATAGACTCAGATTTGTAGAGGTATTTTGATAAATAAATCCCATTTTTTTTCAGTGAGAAATCAAAGGGGTATTAAGCAGCTAATTCCTGTATAAGTCTGACCCATAATCTTCTGTAATTCTCTGAAAAATAATAAGTGGAAGGACAGAAATATATATAAACTCAGAGGTAGGCTGCTAAACAAAGACATTCTTAGTCATGTTTCAAAGACAGAAATGTGAATCAAGTATTTTTGAAAATATTTTGGCTAATACAATTGGTCAGTAAAAATGTTCCTGAATCGAGGAAATAAAATTAATTTCAGGACTTACTAGTAAAGCATGCCAACATCTTAACATACTCTAACCCAAGGTTTTATCCAGTATTTTAAATATTTCTGTGCCATTCAATGGTTTACTTAATTATGAGTTAGTTAATGACACTATAAAATCAGCTAGTCCCAGAAAGTTTCTGTGGGAAAAAAGACAAAGTTCAAAGCAGAATATGTAGCCAGTAGCTTCAAAAATTAACGTTTGTATCTTCATAAAAGAACTTTTTAATAAACATGCAGTCATCCTCTCCTTAGATCACACTGTGCTGCCAGAGAACATTTTGCAATTATTAATTTGAAAGACTGTATTTTACCTGAAGTTGCAAAATTCAAGAGAGGAACAAGCACTTAATGAATAAAATGCTTGCCTGTGTTCTGTGTACTAAGTATGAAGGTAAAACCACTATTTCATGGATGCAGAAGCCTGTTTAACATACATAACAGGTAGTACAAACTCAGATGCTTGTCACTAATATCCTGGAAAAAAAAATTAAATTACTGAAAAATCAAAGTGATCTGCAGAAAGACACATAAACTGACAGGCATAAGAGAGCCTGCCTCCAGTAGGGCTGCACATTTAAGTGGAACCTTTAATCCTTAAGAAGCACTAACTTAAGAAGGGTAACACTATCTAGATCAAAGGCCAGTATAGCCTGGCAGCATTTCTGAGTGATGACCATGGAAGGTGCCTAGGGAAGAGCATAAGAACATAGGAAATAGCTAGGTTAGCTAGCTAGAAAATAACTTTCCTGTCCCAGCTTTCCTCAGTTTATGAATTTTGGATTTCCCAAAGTGGTTGTGTTCCTGGTGCATCACACTTGCTAATAGACTGATGCTTGATTTTTCCCTTTTTTGAAACTGTGTATAAGTCTTGGCATCTACAGTATCATATGTCAGTGAATGCCATGTTTTTAATTATACATCCTAAGAAGAAACAGATATTTTAATTTATGTCTGGATCCACCATTCAGTATTTTCACTTGGTGTCCCCAAGTCTTTTGTGTCATCACGGGCAAACTAACCACTCTTTCCTATCTTCTTCATCTCACATAGTTTCATAAGTAACATTCTCCCTCAGTTGTTTCTTATCTAGACTTGTGCTGCATTTTTATTTCACCACTAATTTCAGCATCAGAAGCAACACTATCATTCTCTCCTGAAATTTTAATGCTCTCTGCTAACAGTAGAGTACAGGTGAAATTGCACTGAACAGAACAGTTCAGTTTCCTCTCTCCAGCTGTTACAAGAAATTAACACAATGTGCATTGCTAAACCCTCGTCCCTTTCTCCAGTTGGAAGCAACATATTTAAACGAGCAAAAAGAAAGGGCAAACAAAAAATTGTGGCACAGACGAAACGGCTCCTGAGTGAAGAGCAGCGCTCCCGAGGGTGCCCCTGGCCCGTAGATGGGGAGGGATGCCAGCTGGGAGCCCGGCCAGAGAGCTGTGCACCGCCGGAGGCTGCGGGAGAGGTGAACGCGAGGCGTCTGCCTCTGGCAGGGTCCTCTCCTGGGGCCCCTGCGGGCCGGCCAAGGCCAGCCGCTACGGCAGCGACAGCAGCGGGCACGGCAGGAGACGACGGGGCACGGCTGGAGACGACGGGGCACGGCAGGAGACGACGGGGCACGGCAGGAGACGACGGGGCACGGCAGGAGACGACGGGGCACGGCAGGAGACGACGGGGCACGGCAGGAGACGACGGGGCACGGCAGGAGACGACGGGGCACGGCTGGAGACGACGGGGCACGGCTGGAGACGACGGGGCGCTCACGCTCCGCTCCTCGCGCGACACCGAATTTCAGCCGTACCGAGCAGCCGCCCTTCCCCTGCCTCACAAGGGTCAGCCCCCCCAGACAGCATTTCTCCCCGTGCGTGGTACCTATGAATCTTTTTCCCTCCTACGAATTCGGGGGCAAGAGATGAAGAGGCCATCACTGCCCCCCGCACGACCGCGGAGCGGGGACGTTCCGGCGGCCGGTCGCCCTGAGCCGCCGCAACCGGCCGCGGTGCCCCTCGCACCCGTCCCCACCCCGCGGGCCGCGGAGCGCAGAGAGAAGTGCGGCGGGTGCCGGCGGGCTCGCTGAGCCGCGCAGACTCCCACACCTCGCCTGCCCCCAGTGCCCGCCCGGTACCTGGCGAGCGGCGGCCGCCGGCGGCTCCATGGCCGGCGGGCCCGGGGCGGGCGCGCCGCGTCCCTCGCGGCGCCGCTGGGCTGAGGGCGCCGGTGCCGCCCGGCCCGCGCGCCCGGCACGGGCTCCCCTGGGGCGGTCCGAGACAGGGAACGGCGGGGTGCGCCCGTCCGGCCCGCCCGGCCCGGCCCGCGGCTGCAGCGACCTGTGGGACCGCGGTCAGGTGCGGGAGGAGCGCCCAGGGCTCGCCCGGGCGGGCTGTGAGGCGCCGGCCCCTCCTCCGGACGGCCCCTTCACTGGAAATACTCCAGAAAGTAAGCGGTTTTCTGCCTTGAATTTGTGAGACTTCGAGGTTACCCAGTTCTTGTTTACGCCAAGGGCACCAGGAAAGCTTTCTCGGTGGTATGTGTAACGAAAACCAGGTCCGATGTCATAGCTGCTAATTTGTGGTTGCTTTTCAATATCGGTGTTGTTGGCAAGGCCTTGCTATTCTCCTCAGGGAAAGTAATCTGCTGTAAAGAGTGGTGAATCAGATAAAGAGCATACTGAGGTTCTAGTGAAAGTATGGGAAGAGGCCAAACTAATTAAAAGATGCAAAATGACAGTGCTGAAAGTTTAGTCACTAGATATCAAGTTGAAACCAAGCAGTGTCCAGCAGAAATATGCTTTGGAAATGGGGAGCAAGCCACACAAAGAAACATACATCTTAAACCAAAACCCGTAGGAAGAAGTAGTGATTAAAGATTTCAGGTAGTCATTAATTTTGTGAAGTATTGCCGGACAAAAAAATGTAGGGCTTGCAAGAGTAAAAAAATGCACCTAACTTTGGGAACTTACTCCAGTTACTAGAAGTCATCATCAGATGGATGATGGTGGACCCAAAATTTTCAACAAGGTTAAATCATTATGGAGAAAAAATGCCAGAGAGATGACAACTAAATGGCAGAGAAAATAGAGCGTGCTAATTTTCTTTCTATAGTCTTAATAACTCCTATATTTGATAGTACTTTGCTAGGGTAAACTGTGGTGGTTAAAGGAGCACATGTGCTGTGCATCAGTAATTTTGTCCTTAAAGATCTATGATGCATATGATTTAATATGGAGAACAAAGTGCACATAAAGAGCATATATGACATTTTTGTTCAATAGCTTAAGCACGTTAGCTTCAGCTCCTTCAAAAAAAATCTCTAATCATCTCCATGACAAGCTACAAGCTGACATGTATTCTTGTGTGACTAATCAGATGACATGACTCAGCAAAGAAACTTTGAGATTCCTAAGATCCAATTCCCATGATTTGTAGCAATGTTATTTTCTTTCTTGGAGTGTACAAAGAATTCTGTGTAAAACCAGGGAATTAAGCTGTCTTAAAGCAGAGTGTAATAAAGCATAGAGTAGGTTCTCAAGATAGTCTTCTACCAGATAACTCTCTATGTTTAGTATTGTAAGAATTTTCTCACAAGGCCTCTGTATCTAACACCCACATGATCTACAATAGTGCCCTGAATAATGTGATTTTGTTTTAATTCTTGTTTGGAGTGTGCATTAGTTACCTTAGAAAGTAATTTCTGTTTTGTTCAAATACTTTTTCATGTATAACCTTATAATTAATTAGATACATCCTTCAGGCTTTTTTTGACAAATTAAGTCAAGCTCCCACTATGCAGCTTTTAGTACATAAGGAGGCTGGTGCCTGAATGTGGCACTTATTTAAGAGTCTTATAATTTTACTTCTATTGGTCACACTGGCATGATTCTTAGTAGTGTTTATAAACTTGATAGCTTTAATTATATAATTAAATATATCACTTTGATAGTTAATTAGGGAAAGGAATAGGCCCTTCCCAAAAAAACTGTGAAGAGATGCTTTTCCCATACTGTGAGAGTAGGTTTGGATTAATTGGATTGCTCTGTGCTTCTTGTTGTGATTTGGAATGTGGTTATTGTATAGAATGCTTAATACTGGTTTTAGTCTTAGCATTAAGACTTGCAGCACATTGTGAATTAAATTTCAGGGTGCACTGCAAGTCCATAATCCACTATTTATATTATATTCTTTGGGAGTTTGCTGTAGGACACTTTGTACAATTGTTTATCCCTCTGGTTGTGCTATAGGATCAAGCTCTGAAGGATGCCAACACAATTAAACCACAGGAGACAATTATTACAAAAGCCAAACAAACAGATGGCACCTTCAAAAAAGATAGGCAAAAAGGAATTTGTGTCTAAAAAAGGAAACAGAAAGAACCATAAATCTTCATTTAATGCGAAACATACTAGGAGGCCAAAATGAGTTAGAGCAACAATCGCTAAAAAGGAAACTTTTATTAGTACCTTTAGTATTTGTGAGCAGAAATTCTGCAAGAGAATCCTGAAGATCCACAGAAATTTAAGGCTGGGTGGAAAGAGCAATCACAATAAAACTAGAAGAGACAAAGTAAAGAGGGAGGGTTTTTGTTTACTGGAGAGTATCTTGGGAAATTTTCCATGGTAAAACACCTTCCACAAGGAGGACTGGATCGAGAATATGCCTTAAATTGAATTATCAATAGAGGGACTGGAAAATATAAACAATAATAATTTGGGATGATCAGATGTATTCATCTTGGAATCATAAATTAATTAGTGGCTGGGGAAGTTTTTGCTTAATTTCAATGTGGTATTGGAAGTGGCACATGTGACATGAATGTGGCTGCCTGAAAGAGCTCCAAGAACTATCCAGGAAACTATGTACAAACATGCCTGACATCCCCGTTGGGCAAGGTATATAAACTGTAATAAATGATAGGATGAGCTGGCATTGAACCGTGTTAGCAGAGCTTTGTGGAGGAGCCTACCCTGTTGCACTTCTGCTTCGCCAGTGTTCCTGCTTGAAAAGTAGGTTTCTAAATGCCAATGAAACCATTGGCATCTTTCATAAGCATTAAACATATTAGAGCAAACAAGGCATTAAAAAAACCCAAAGAAGAGTCAATACTAAAAACTCTTTGTGTACTCCAAGAATGTCTGAATCATCTGAAACCATATAAGATTAAAGATACGAGATTAGACACAAAGCAGGCCTAGAAAAATAAGTCATGTGATGCAAATTGACATATAAAGAAGACTACATTTCCTTTTATCTCTAAATGAAGGAATAAAACAGAAAAAAATGAGCATTTTTTGTAAGGAATGTTATAATCCCATGACACTTTAATGTCATATTCTTTAGTCCTTTGTAAAAAAGTCAGTAACCTTTTACTTTTTAATAGTGTCTTTGAGGCAAACATCTTAAAAAAGGACTAATGTTTTCAACTGCAAATTAACCTAGCTATGAGATACATAACAGTCTGCCAGGAAAAGATTGTGGACCATTTAAAAAATATTTTGTTGAGAAATGAGCTTTGGTGATGCATGTGAGCAATGATGGAAACTGTCCAGCTGTATTGTGCCCCCTGCAAGGATGATCAGGACTACAGGGGAGTGCAACCTCCTAATATCACAGCTGTGGCAGTCTGCCTGTGTTGCTTAGCTGATGAGCTTAATAAATACCAAGCACCTGGTCTCCTGTAAGGGTGTATAGAGCTTTACAGAAACTACTCAAAAGAATTATGGTTTGAGGAAAACGTTTGTTTATATCCTAAAGCTTCTAAGCTGGCCTTCATAAGAACCTATAATATTTGTGAAGTTAGTGGACAAAAGCTTATTAACTGACCTGGAAGTTATCAGTACAGCTTTTCCCCTCCTGTGAGTTGAAGGTACCATAATCTGTTTTGGAGAAACAGAATCTTAAAGTTTATCATTGACAAGTCTTGTGTAGGCAGTGTTGCTAACCTTTTGTTGATGGTTCTCATTGTGGATCTTGGGACTTCAGTCTTACGTGATAACATTTTCTGCCTCTTGCCCTGCACTGTTATGGTCAAAGGAAGCATGTGGAGGGAAAACAAAATCTTAAACTGCAACTGGCTATGCCTTACTAGTTGGTTGTGATAAACAATATATTGTTTATTTAGTTTAAGTCTCACATGAAACCAACTAGGAGAAATTGAAACTTTACATATGAATTTTTATTATGGCAAAATTGAAATGTAAACTCATAGTTTGTGTCTCTGACTCATTAACTCATGAGATCTGTAGCTGGGAAAATCAAAACTGAAATGCTTCTAATTCAAAATAGCCACAATGAAACCTAGAGAGCAGGCACACTACTGTTGGAGAGCTACACTAAGAACTCATGAGACCTAACCGGGAACTGCCTTGCTGTGTTACACCCTGGAACTCCTCAGCTAAAGTGTATGAGTCCAAAAAGAGATGGTCATCTGCTTTCCCAGAAGTTTCTTTCATCTTTCTAGAAGCTTGGCAGTTTTTTTCCTTGTGTACTTTTGAATTGCAGAAGCTCTACTGTTGTTTCTTTACTATAATTGAGAAAGTAATTAAGAAAATAAATGGTTGCTTAATATTCCAATTACGATGAGTGCTGTGACAGCCTGTGGGTTAGGAGCTAGATGTGCTTGTGTGTAACTAAGGGTCTAGGATTAAAGGGGATACCACATTTTTACCTGCTGGACTACCCTTGGAGGAGAAAAGAGAAGTTGAACAGAGAAGCCAAATGTGTCTCCTTGATTGTTTACTGGGTATGAGCTAGAATTTGAGTGAGGAGGAAGTTACAAAAATTGGGGTTTGCTTGAAGAATTACTGTAACAGATTTTAGATGAAAGGATTTTAAGAGAAGTAGGAGAACTAGAGGGAAGAAAGTAAGGCACAAGTGACTGATAACTTACCAGCCATCAGCTGGCCTGAAGGCATTCAGTGTTCAGAGAACAAAAGGTAAGGCCACAGAGGCATGTTTTTCAGGTTTGTATTTATATTTGTGTTATATTTAGAGGTGGTTTTGTGAAGCATTCTTAGTTTCTTTGCCTCATGCATGGTATTGATTTATGCTGAGAGTAATGACACTGTGTTACCCATTTGTTAGCTTAATTGATTCAGTTCTGTTTCTGAGCTGTAGCAGAAGATGCTAATACTTGCATGTGCTGCTATTCTGCTGGGTGTTACTGATTAACTGGTAACCTGCATGTACAATCCTAGAGCTTTTACTATAGTGTTTTTCCAGTGCCCTAATGGATCCTATACAGTAGTAAACCAAATCTCTTTGATTACTGTTTATGTGCTTTTACTTTCAAAGAATTAAAATAGGAGTTGCAGTATTAATTTCTGTTATTAGTGCTTGTTGTTTCAGTGGTGCTTTTTGTTCTTTCATCCTTGAATGTCTTCAGAACAAATCCTAGGCAATGGAATGATTCCCTTCCTTTTTAGGGAATATATCTTCTGTGTTTTCTGAAGTGGATGGTAAACTGATTATGTGAAGTAACATAAAAATGCTGCCCTTAATATGGCAAGCTCTTGGTTTATTTGAAAAACTAAGGTCAATTTACTCAACATTTTTCTTCTAGTTTAGAAAGCAATATACTGTTGAGTAAAAACAAACCCCTTTCCTCATCTTTTGACATGCAAATCCCTTGTATCCCTAATACACAATATTTCTTTCCTGAAGTTCTTTGCTTTGTTTTTAACTCCTCTTTGCAGAATGGAGTTGTTCTTGCTCAGGTATATCCTCACACGGTTAATTCTAAACCATACCGCGAGGAGCTCACCCAGCAAGGGTTAAGGAGCACAGCTGTTGTGCTGGGCCCCGGAATGCCTCGTTCCGCACTGCCCCCGCTGCAAACGGCAGGGGCAGCGCCGGCCGGCGAGCGGGCACCAGGGGGCGCTGTGGCACCGCGCTGGCCGCGGCTGGGGCGCTCCGGCCGGGCGGGCCCGCGCGGAGCCACCGCAGGGCCAGGGAAGGCTTCCTTCCCGCCGACGCGCTGCCAACTGCAAAGCAGTGCTCAGAACAGCCGCTGAACCCGCTGTGGGCGTTTTGCCGTGCTCGAAAAGATCTGTCAGGGATGGAAAATAAAGATAAAAATCAAATGATAGAGTGTCATATTATAAAAACATGACAAAACTTACGTAGAGTAATTAAGATGATTGTGTCAGAGATTAGTCAAACTCCTGTCTTTTGTTGGCTTGTTCAGGACCATCTTTGTAAATGTGCATTCCTTACAATTGCCTGCCCAGTTACGAGTCTTGACCACTTTCAAACTCATGTTTCTCTCTATTTCTGTGCAGAGTGGTGAGATAAGGTCTTGCAAATCTGATCAAGAAAGATGGTGTTTGAATGATGCTATGTAAGTATTTAGCTTATTTATGGTGTAAAATGTTACAAGCAGTAAATTGATTACAGTTTATTTATTATGTACCAAAGGGCAGAATATTTTTGCCATCCTTTTGGAAACTATGAATTCCCCATAAGTTTTCACCTGTTCGTTATTTTAAAATGTGATTTATAGAAACAATATTAATGATGAAATCTTGGGCGAAGAGCAGTCAGTGATGGAACTCCTAAATGCTCTATGGTATTGTATGAATATAGCAGAAGAGCTAACCAATTTCATACACTTGTAGGATATAATGGATTACTTTGTTGTGCTTCTTGTGTGTGTTTGTTATTTGTAGGTGTGACACGCTTGTTTGTATGTATCCTGTAGTTGGCTCTGCAGTAATGCAAGTTTGGAATCCATTAGTCAGTGAAAGACTGATTTCTTTTGAGAAGGAGTAGAAGAACAGGGAGTTTTTGTTCTGCCAAAAGGACTAGCCAGGGGAAGGAAGAAAGAGGGAGAAAACTAGAAAGGACTGTGGGAAGGGATAATTTTTAAATGGTTGGGCAAAAAAAAAGTAGGAGGCAGTCAGGCTTATCAAGTATTATTTTGCTAATGACTTCCCTGCCATTTAGCTTATCTTTTGACTGCATTTGCAACCTCTTCTATTTTTCTTTCCAAAGCATTTTCTGATTTGCCAATCCTAATGTTTTATCTTAGTTAGGTGATTAAGTGCTTCCCAATCACTATTCACTTCGTAATCATATCTGATTGCTAATTTTAATCCTAAATGAAAACATTACATTGTGAAATGCAGCCAAAAAGTATCTGGCAGGAGCTGTTGATTTTATTTTGGAGCTTGAAGAGCTACATGCAAATATAGTTTCCGTTGAAGTTCAGTAAAACAGCAGATCTCCTTTTAAGTGTCTACTTGATATAAAAAAGGGTAAAACTTGATATGAAAGAGATTTCGTAAACATATAGAGAGCAATGTTTGCTCCAACATACTCCTACTGGTATGTAGGGGCTCCATGTAACATACAGAGATTTTCCATTAGCAGTAGGATGTGGATGTACCTTACAAGTCTCTCCTCTTTGTCAAAGCATATATGACAGATGGTTACAGTGACACCTTAGTTCTGTCTCCTGCTTCAAAATAGACTTGCTGTCAATTAATTCAGACTAGGAGTGAATTTAATTTGGTTATCTATTTTTTTGGTTACCTAAGACATATTATTATTAGCTTTTCGAACTTGTTTGTTTGTTAATATTTGGCAGAATAAATCATGACCCATAACTGAGCTTCTGTCCATTAATATAGTGTGATGAATTGGATCAAATAAAAAAGTTGTATTCAACACTCAGTTTAATTAACATCATGGAACAGTAGTAAAAATATATAGCAATATTTTCCAAAACACTGACAAGAATTAGGAATGAAAAGGATTGTATTTTCAGAAAGGTGTTCCTGATTTCAGCATATTCTCCTCTTATGATGTTGCATATGCAGTTCACTATCTGTGCATGAGTTCCCAACTGCTAAAATGAGGGCAATGATATATTTCTATTTTATGGAACTACTGTGAAGAAAAATCCATTAATATTTTATCTCAGATATTAATGTGGTGCAATGCTATAGAAAAAGCTTCAAGTAAACAACAACCAAACACCTCCCCTCAACCCCCCCCCCCCAATCTACTACCTTAATTTTAATTTGGAAAAAAAAAGGAAAAATACGTATTTTCAGTAAGAAGTTAAAGGATACTTTCCCTTTGAGCATTGAGCTGATTTTTTTCCACTTTTGATCAATTTGGAGAATGACTTATGTAGGAAGAAATCTGAGAGAAGTTAGAAGTTGCTAATGTGGAGCCTGCATGAAGTTGCTAAAAAGAAAAGCTATGTAGGAAGAGCCTATAATTTTCATTCCTATCTTTGGACTTGGATTAATGCCCAGAATAGTGACAAATAGAGCGTCACTGGGGAAAGACTGAGAATAATCTCCATTGGCAATAACAACTAACTAAAGGAATGGATAACTGTGATTATAACAATAAAGTATTTGCTAATAAAAACATCCTTTTCTATTTTCAGTAAAGATAACTGACAGGAGAGACTTTTGTAGCATTTTCAATGGGATGAAGGAATGGAAAGGTTGATAACTGTGTTGTCTGTGTGAATATATGCATGAGATATCTACATGTATCTATGTTCAACAAATTTAGCTGGAGGTATTGCAAAATTCAAAACTCAAGTCATTCTGTCTTTGTTTTGCAGGTAAAGTATTTATGACTGTAAGATGCAGTGGCTCTGACTTTCTTTAGGAAAGGTTTAAGAAAGTGAGGCTCTGGCAAAAGAACAACAAAAAGAGGGACAAATGGAGCCAAACTTTAGTATTTTGTAATAAATAATTCCACATATGATTTTTAAAGCTTTGTTTGGTTTGGTTTTGTTTTTATTTTTTTAACATGGTTGCATGTATGAAAATGGAAAGCAGACCATATCAGCTAGGTTTGTGTATGGAACACCATGTTACTCTAGTACTGCATGAACAAAAGTTCCCCTTGTGTAAGGAGGTAATAGTTGTATTAAGTTTGTGAGTTTTGGATTCCTTGTGGTGCTTTTGAAGCACGGTTGTCCTAAAAGGAGTGTAGAATTGCAAGAAATTCACTGCCAATTCCGGCCAAAAAGCATCCAGAAATAAGATGTGGGATTTGAACAGTGGACATATTTTCCTTATCAAATGGAGAATTTACTTACAGAGATGTCAGCTTTTAAGTATTTGTGCCACTGTAGAATTCTCTGACCTTATGACTTCCCTTATTTATGAACATTTTTACTGTCTTAGGAAAGGGATAAATTATATATGAGAGAGGGTCTCTCCAGGCTGGGTCTATGTTGAGAGACCAGCTGACCACTGAATTCCCTTCATGTTTATTATAACAGGAGGAAGTCTTCTCAAACATCTTCCTTTATTACAGAAAAGTATGTTAATGCAAACATGTAAAGTGAGATATGTTATTTTTTAAAGTTCTTGCATATTCTTCAAATTCTTTCCTATTACATATAAATCTGATTATGACTATTGAAAAAACTACTTTTTCTTTAACGAATGTCACAGTCTTCTCTCTTCTATTTGGGGTATTCCTTATTGTGCATATGGAGTAAAATGAAGGAATATATAGTAAATAGTTCAAATTAAAAATAGCAAATATAAAATTCTAAAATAAGCGCTTATATTTACAGGAGTAATTAACACTATACGATCAAATATTTTAGACAATTTAATGTATCTGCCTTGCTTCTACATATAAGGAGGCAGAATTATTTAAGGCAAAACCATATACATATTTATATATATGCACTTATGTATATTTTTACAGTAGAACCAAGGGTTAATAGGTACTAGCTAGTAGAGAAATCTACTTTTGGGCTGAAAGACTGCAGTCACTCAAACTAGTGACATTGCTGGGGAGGTAAAGACATGCTGTACATATAAACTGGTATGAATACCCTGTTGAAGCCTTATTGTTTATACCTGTTCTTTAACAACAACAAGAGTCTGTTTGCAAGCAGAAATAGGAACATGTGATGATATGGCTGATCAAAATACAGTTCTCCATAATATGTGCAGTTGCTAAGGATATAAACCTATCAGTGATATCTCATTTTAGGGGTTCAAAGAATGAATAATAGCTCTGTGACTAACTATTAATGATATGGATTGAAAAAGAAGAACTGTTGGGTAACAGAAGGTAGAATCATTTTACTATATGCAGCGATGAACATTACATTGCACAAACAGTACAGCCTTGAAGTAGGGTGGGTGGAGGTGCAGCTGGGTGGGAGGCAGAAAAGGATTGAGAGAATATGATTTATGGGTGAGAAATTTTTACATTAGAAATTTAACACTAGAGATGCTGCAGACTGAGCTGTGAATTTCCAAATGCTCCCTGCTTTCAATTTTGGATTAATGACAGTTATTTCCACAGCAACCATTAGTGACATTGCAGAAAGGACTGCAGCTAGTTTCTCCATTGTTAGACATTGTTGTGGATTATAGGTATTTAATTGCTTTTTAAGATGATCCTCTATCAATCCCTTTCCTTTTTTCCTCAATATATGCTTTTTACTAACCTAATACATGCAAATAAGCATCACAATTGCATAATCAAAAATAAGCTAAACAATTTTGCCCCGGGTTTCTAAATGTTGATTTTGTAGCATAGCAGTAGAGATAGCACATCATTCAAATGTTTTAAATATTATTTTAAGATTCCTGGAGCTGCCTTAAAAGCAAAAAATTGGAATCATCTGCAGGATTGAGGTGATGGCAGGATTGAGGTGGTAACAGTAGGATACTGGTGCAGTTAGAATAATAGAATTCTTAAGGTTGGAAAAGACACCCAAGATTATTCAGTCCAACCTTTCACCAATCAGCACCATGTAAACAGCTCACTGGATTTGGTCCAGAAGTGCATCAGTGTGGTCACAGTCATTACAGGTAGGATAAGCATAGCTCTGATAAAGCCAAGAAATACCTGTTATGAAGGAATTGAGTATCTCAATTCCTGTTACAGCCAAGAGATGGAATTGCATGAGGAATTATAGTAGGTTCTTTTCACTTAAAATAAGTGTTTTGTTATTATGCTATGAATAATTATTGTTGAACCATAATGTGATAGTAACAGCTTGTCTGACTACTTTCTCTTCAGTCAGTTTAATTTTCAAAATAAATATTTAGTAGTCCTGATCTACAGTGCCAATTCAGAAAAGAACACTTGCCAGTGAGTTAATAATTTTTTTCTTGCTGAATCCTCCGGCAGCAAAAAATTAGGTCCACAGAGTTCTCTCTGTGCTGGTAACTGCTACGTCACTCCTTTCCCATGGTGCATCTCTGTATTGAGGAGACTGCACACTGTTGAAACAAGTAGTAGTGAGCTATTGCATTACCACACCAGCACACGAGAGTGCAGTGTAGGGGCTGCACAGCCAAGGGTGTCGCAGCCAAGAATACAAACATAACTGATATAGTAAGTCTAATTTTAGGTACAGGAACCTCAAAAGTTTTTTTAAAAATAACAAGAAAGACTTAAAACTATCTCAGTAGATATTATAAATGAGCAGCGTTATTTTTTACCTGTCTTGAATTTGTATTTTGTGTATATGTGTACAGTATTAAAAGAATTACTTAATTCATTTTTTCTTCTCATATTGTGAGCTACTTCAGTCACAATTTCCATATTTATTTAGCAGCTGTGTGTATCAATAAATTTCACTGTATTACATTTTTAAAATTCATGTTTAATAATACAAACAAATACTTATTTCACTGAAGATTAACACAGTCTACAAAGCAAACATGACACATTTTAAAAGCATTTCCTTGTGGGCTTTCTTTAAAATAGCTGTTTCTAAAAATTTTTATTTCCTTTAAACTAACAGCAGCTTTTGTATGTGCAGCATTTTCAGGTGTTAAGATATTGAGTTTTGTCCTGCAACACACAGGTTGCAGTATTCATATAGGCATAAACACTCTGAGTGAGCACAGAACGACACCCAGCCAATGTAAAATGCCTGCTACAGTACTTGTCAAATCACTTATAAATACCAAGAGATCAGTTTATACAATGTGAATCTAGTTATTGGTTAGCCTTGGCTTCAGAAGTATAGCTCACCTTTTACCCTGCTAATTGCATACATTGGGTTTAACAAAATGAAATTCTCTATGCCTTGAGCTAGATGGAGATGGACCTTTTGAATAATACATCCTTGACAGCAGAACTCTGCTTAGTATTGTAGAAGTTGACGTGGGCTTTCCTGAGCTGCTTGAAAGCATTTAAGGCATGAGGGATTAAAAAAAATGTATTTTCACAAGGATATTTCTTGGGTTGTTACTTAATTTCTCCCTTTACATCACCAATCTCAATGGACCAGGGCGTGAGGGTATTTCTTTCTTTTAATTTTTTTTTAATTGCACTTACTTTAGTTCTATTTGCTCTAAAGGTCAGTAAATGGAGTTAAACTCCAGTGACACAGACCTTGATGGTGTTGGACCACCTAAACTTACATGCAGAAAATCCTGATGCCAGAAATGTGACATCACTAACTTCAACAATTTCTCTGGATAATGCTCTTAAAAATACGTATGTAATTGTATGTGACCTAAATTAACTAAAAAGTGGGATTATGAATAGTAAGACTCTTTGGTCTCATAGCAAGGGTCTGTAGCCTATAGAGTCAGAATTTGGGCATGTTCCGTACATGCTTTGTTGGCAGTTCAAAGCAGAACAAGTGGTTCATGACAGAATTTTATTTGCTTTCAGAAGGAGTCTTAAAATTTTGGCTTCTTGTTGCAATACTAGTATCAGAAAGAAAATTCAGCATAACCTCCTTATGTAATACAAGGTCAGTATATGGTAAAACCAATTGTAGTTTTAGATTTGTATTTTAGATGTTTGCTTTAAAACACTTATACTCTGCTTCCAGATTTCTGTGTGTTTATGGAGACCTAGTTCTGTCAAAAGGGAAATGGTGATAAAATATGCATAGTATTGTTAATAGTACAAAGATAACCCAGTATAAAAACCTCTTTAGAAATTCGTGCCACAGATTGAGGACACTGTAACTTAAACCTGTCTTTAGATAGTTCCTATTTTAAATCCGTGTGCTCTAAGTAAGATAAGATTTTAGAGTAGATGAATTTTTTTGTCTAAAACATGATTTTTATTGTTATATATATTGAAAATGCTTCTATTCCTTTTGCTAGGCTTTTTCTGCTCAGTTATAAGCATGTATAAAGTGTCAGTTTTCTGCTATAGTAGATAGAAATTTTCTGCACTTGTAGTCTACTGCCAGTGGTGCAGCTACTGGCAGTAGATAATGTTTTAAGCATTTGCATCAGTGAGCACATTTTACAGGCACTTTGAGCTATCCTACCGTGCATTTGAAGGAAACATTGTGTCTCTTTTGACCACAAATTGAATTTACTTGCAAGTCTCCATTTTATAAAATATAAAAAGATTCCTGCCAAATATAGTTTTGTGTTTTAAAGTCTCTCTTCCTAAGATGAACTGAAAGGCATTTTGAATCAGGAAAACCCTTGTGTTTCTGTAAAAAAAGGGAGGTTCAGTGTGGGATATGAATACTGGGGGGAGCAAGGATTGACCTGTAGAAATTTTTTTTAAGTTTTCAAAACTACATAAAATTCAAACCCAGAAGTTGGTAGGAATTAAAAATTATTTTTATTTTGCAAGATAAATTTGTCTATTCCCCTCTTAGCCCATTTTTGAAATTATATTATTCAAATCAGGTCTCTCCTACTGTCCCATTAGGTGCTGTGTCATGAATTGTAAAGTTCTGGCAGATCCAGCACCGAGTGCCATATTTCACCTTGTCCCCTTAAAACTGACAAGAAACAAATATATTGAGAAAGGAGTTTAAGGATATGGGAAAGTTCATTTTGTTTTAATTTTGGAGGCTATTATTAATTGTGTCTTTTTTCACAGGGACTCTTTTAGCTATGTGCAAGCAGCACTTACCAGGTCTAAGAAACTGCAAAAATGGGAGTGGTAGCCTAGAGAAGAAGGAGTGGGCACACTGAAATTTTTTAAGTTTCTGGAGTATATTAAAATAGGCATATTAAAGGCATAGTATGTTAAAAAAGGCTGGTTTGTGTAGGATGTTGCAGAATGTTTTGGGTTTAAACTATCTTTGTAAGACAAACCTCCATTCAAGATGCTGTATGTTTTTTGCCCATGATCATTTAATCTCTGGAAAAAAAGCCCAGTGTATTGCCACAAATTAGTGAGATTTTGGTGAGCAATGAATAAACAAATAGCTTTCCATGTTCTTGTGTGCCCCCCAATTTCTGGTCTAGTGGTGTCAGAAGTTTATGGGTCCACTGATTTTTCTGCTTCTTAGAGCACTAGTGGTCTTTTTAAATTCTGCCAATCCTGTCTCTAGGTCTGTCCTTTCTCTCTGTGTCCTGCAGGGGTTTTGAAGTTCCATTCCTAGGAAGATTTATTTTTGTGATCCTATATATAATTAAGATTTTTGTGCTTTCACAATTGAGTAACGTCAAGCTTAACTTGCTTAAAGTTAATGGATCTGGAAAGCAGCACAAAAATTTTAATATATCCTTATTTTATAGGTAGAGAAACTTCTAGACCAGACTCTTACACTCCTGAAGCTATTGAAGTCACTTGTTTGCTGTAAAAGGTGCATTTCCTTTCACAAGTTCCAAATTTAAAATTCCTAAGCTTATAGAATTAAAACTACTTCTCATTTAAGTTAAAAAAGAACTATGATCTAATTTTTAATGAATCAAGATCTGTTCATAAGTGTTTTTGCAGTGCCTTCTGAAATATTGTGAAACTTTTTGTGCTCCTTGATAAATAACATCTGTATGTGAAATTCATATGTATCACGACTTGTGATACTTTTTTTCAGAGTTTTTTAATGTGTATTTTTAACATAAGTGTTTAACTTTTATATTCTAAAAATGAAACTTCTTGTAAAATGGACTCCACATGGTGTTTCCATTCTGTAGTAGAGAGTAGGTGTTCACCTGCTAGAGTTCCTGGCTCTAATGTAAAGAGAATAGGGAGAAAACTAAGGGATCATGTCAGCAATCTGTCAGCTAACCAGTAAACAGAGATGGAAATGTCAGCAGCTTATCTGCCAGGAGGGATGAATCACTTGTGTCCCTGTCTGGGGCGAATCAGGATGGAGTAAGCTGATTTGCCTGACCATGTGCCCAGAGGTGCTGTCCTGGAAGGGAAACTGGCTGTTGGCTAACAGCCACCAGGTTAACTTGTAATCTTTTCTCAGATGGTACCACAAGCAAATGAATTGTCTAAGAGAAGGAGAGGATGGTAGAATGATAAAATCCAAACATAAGTTACACTAAGGCAGAATTCTTCATTAACGAGATGTATGTTATTTAAAGAAATATCTGTTAATACATGAAGTTGTTCAACTGGTGAAAAAAATACTGGAGTCAGGCAATTTGAACTCCAAAGCATGTAATCTCATGTGCATAATAATACCATTGAATCCAAAGAGATATTTCTATATATGGGTTTTTTTTAAAGACTTGTAATTCTTGCTATTTTATGTTTGTTGAAGGGATTTTGATTTTTTTTTTTTTTTAGGATTCTAGCAGTAATTTTAATAACTTTCCTTGTGAGAGTAAAATAAGTTGTGTAAATCATAGTAAATAGAGTGATTTTACAGGGCTGTAGCTCATATGCAGATATTCTAAGATTGGGCATTAGACTTTGCATCTATTACAAGATTATGATATTGAAGAGAATAGTATGCAAGCCATATTATCTCACTGCATTTTTAGAATGTAAAAGGAATATCTTCTGCATGTAATAGGTAGATGATAATCACATTGCTTCAGTATGCAGCTGGATTGTTGGTATGGGAAGCACAGTTTTCATTTGTCATTTTTTAAGGACTAGAATTGTTCCTTGAATTTTTTTCCTTTTGGTCTTTTTGTCTTTGACTTTTTCAACTTCTTCTCTTTTCTTCTTGAGTGAGTGTGCCAGAATGTGATGCAGACCATGCTCCAGGCTATGATAAATAGGTCTGTGTTACTGTTGGTAAAACCAGCCACATAGAATCTGCATGGAAGCACTCTGTTGTACTAAAACATCTCATTTACATTTATCTTTGGATACCTGTATTTTATATATTACTAATTTTTGCTTTCTGTATCTCAGAATGTCATATAAGCCTATTAGAAGTCTCTGCAAGGTATTTGATGTCAACACAGTTACTTTGATCAAATAAACCTGTATTCAGAAAAAAGGTGATGTTTGGTGAGACTTAGTTCTCCTTAAGCTGTTCCAGTTAGGTGATCAGTTATTTTAGCATCTCCAGTTCTAAACTGCAGTCTTTATTTTCTATTCTATGATTTTGCCCAGTATCAGTGTCAAAGTAAAAGCATATATTTATATGTCTGGTGTCTTACATGCTTTGAAAATACTTTGTACTAATAAGAGCAAAAGGTCTGAGTAGGTGGTAGTTAAAACAATAAAGAAATCACAACAATATGAAGACAAACTAAGATAAATATAAGGATCAGAAAGTACATAAATGTATAGTAAGGAAATAATAATATTTCTGTGCTAATGGCAACCTATTCTTCTACATTCCTTTAATGCACTAAGATCAGATATTTATGTAATCAGATAGTGCATTTGTATTTTTAAATAATACTTGTGTTTTAAATATACGTTCACAAAGAATGGCAATATATACTTAATTTTAGAAGTGGATTAGTGTCCTGTGGCTGCTCTGTTTCCCATCCTTCATCTTTATCATGTATTCCTTTTATGAATACTATACTCTGTGGAAACAGAAATCTTGTGTTTATAGTATTGAGCACTTGTCTGTAGAATGACACATTTTGTCATGAAAATAATTTATATGCCTTACATAGAACAAGCAGACTTCCCATAGGGAAAGTCTAGAACACTTCTTTACGTAGATGTTACATATATTTGTGTAACACCTGCATTTGGACTCCGAACACAGATGGAAGTAAAGAAACTAAGTAACAGTCTCAGCCAAAAGTCTGAAGTCCTGCAGAGGGGCTGGTAACTGGATACAGTCCTCTTTATTTCAGCATCTTTTAAGTAGAAAGCCATCCTTTGGAGCAGTGACAGGGATGGAGCTAAATTTACTTAGTATAGTTCTTTTTAGTATAACGTGTATTAAGTTCTTGCAGCTTTGTCTTCCAGAACATTTTTCAGGACATGAAGAAGTATAAATTACTTGGGTTCTTTAGCTTCCTTTTAAAATGGGTGCTATAATAATGTCCTTTGGTCCTTTGGCAGCTTTTCCTGTGCTTTCCTGTGTTTGGTTCACAAGCTCTTCGGAACAGAAATTATTTTGATCTGTATCATCTTTCTGCTTGTAATAAATATCATGTTCAATAACTAACAGCAAATCCATTCTAGTTAAATAGTAAAAGATGCAAATACAATGAAAAAAAATTGCTATCAGAGGAAAAGAGTAATGGTTTTGTCTCTGTAAATACTGACGTTTGAAAGTCACCTTTTATGTGGAGTGTTTGTCTGTTGCAAGATGAGTGTCTGGATTTTTAATGAATTCCATACAATAATACGTAGGTCTCATAGTTCATCGACTCACAGCTTCTCTCTTACTTGTAGAATGTCCTGTGAAATTACACTTTCTGTACATGGTTTGTAATTTGAAAGGAATGGCCCAGCCTAATCTCCTGAATTGTTTACCCCTACTGTTGCATATTTTTGCGTATGTTTTAGTATCTGTCTGTAGGTTTTTTTATTCTAAAAAACTAATACTAATTATGTGCTGTTATTTTGAGTTCTGATGTGGCTTTGTATTAAATATTAGTTAATGTGTAACTGGGTTTTTTTCACAGAAATTCAAGGAAAATAAGAGTTTGTTCTTTCACACTTGTTTAAATTTTAATTGCCTTTTCAAGTAACAAACAAGCTTCAAGCTAAGACTTGCAGATGTTGAAAACTAGGTCATCTTGTTTATGCACAAACTCTGCTTGCTGTACTGCAGTTATGGTCTATAAAAACACATTAGAAGGATTTTAGTTGAATTAGGCAAGTCAATAAGAATTTTAGAGTATCCTTATTGCAAGTTGCCATGAAATAACCATTATTTTTTATTAGTTATTGACCTACTGTAATTTTGTTTTTTGCTTAATTTGGTTTACTTTGTTCATCCAGAATATGATCGTTAATTTTTAAGGAGACTATTCACTAAAAATGTAAGCCATAGAATCAAACACTGGTATTTAACCAGAATCGATCCCATGATTTCCATAATTTGAAATCATTTCTAGGGTACCTTTACACAGGTCACCACAAAGAGAGCAGGGTCGTGCAAGAGCACATAATCATGTGTGGCCAATACACTGCCATCTTTTTAGCCATGAAATTAATTTAGAATGTGGTGATTTAAAGATCCTTCCTCACCTCACGTTAGTCAGACCATATGCCGTCAGCCATTCAGTTTGTTAAAATGGTGCATAAACGGTTTTCTCTTCACTGCAAAATCTTATTTTTGACCATTAGTCAGAAGTAGAGAATAAGTGGTAAAATGGTGACATCACAACTACACATGAAAAAGATCTTTAGTGTCACAGCAGCAGTTTGTACACAGTTTATAACTATTTTTAGATTTAAGTTGTCACTTACTAAGAGAAAGTAAAAAATTTCAGGATCACATGTGGTAAACTAGAGTAAACACAAAGGCATGGTGAGATTTTTGAAAAATTTGTTCTTCCTTAGCTGTTCTCCCTGGTCACAGCCAGCATCATCAGTGAATTGCTTCTAGTGAGTTAAAGTGCAGCCTGGTTTCCTAATGAAGACCTACATGCAGTTGGTTTTTTTTTTCTTTCTGGGAATCTCTTACCCTTTTATGGCAGTAATATTAAAGATATTAAGAAAAATTTACTGGATTTCAGAGCTTTTTATTTCGTCTTGGTAAATAGCTCAAGATTAGAGTTTCATTTACCCCTACTAATATCCAGTCTTGTTCAGAGTAAATAGCACAAAGCTATATGAAAACTGAGAGGAAAAAAATGTTAATGTTTTACTCTTACTGTAAAACATTAGGAGTGTTTAGAGTCTTTACTCTTCTGTATTATTTATCTCAGATTCTGTAAATGAGTGGAGTGCTCATGCTACTGTCCATATTAATACGAATTCAAGAAGCCTCAGTGTTTGTCTCCAAGATTTATCTTCCTTTTGTAACCTTTGTATTTTGTATTTGTCATCTTCTTATAACTCAGAAATAGGATAAGAATAGTTACCCTGAAATCTTACTGCATTGCTTAGTAGATTGAGTATGTTGCCCACAGGAAAGGTTCTCTGTTTCCCTGCTTCCTCCTATTCAGCTTGATATATTCCTGTCTGCTTCTGCTTTACAGATGTGAATGTACGTAAATAGATGATCTTGTACTATTTGTGTTTATTTTTTATTCCTTCACTTTTTGATGTTGTGTGGGTGTACTCAAAACAGTAGAATTTTGAACTCAGTGGGGTTATAGAAGAGAAATGGAGAAAGTTGACTTTGTTATTTAGAATATTGCTCACTTAGTAAATTTATTTTATTATTTAAGATGAAATTTGCAAAAATAATTAAGCAAGGTTGATAGAGTTCTATTTTTCACCAGAGGACTGGGTTTTTAACAAAACTTTTTCTTTATGACAAATAGCTATCTCCTTTAAATCTAAATAACGGAAAACTGGAAAGGATCCTGTTTTCATCTGAAATTTGCTGTGTTTCAATGTGAATAACACTGTAGTTAGTAAATAATTACCAGTTTTGATGCCACTGCTTTCACTTTTCTTTGTACACTGGGTTTTTTGACTTCACTACATGGAAGTATGAATCACTATGAATCCCGAATCTTTCTCTCCCTTCTTTCCCCCACTTCATCATGAGGGAAGAAATAACATTTCCTAGTTATTTGATTCATCACTCCCTTATAGATGAAGATATGTTATAAAGAATATTATTTAAGAGCACATTTAATAGCAGCCACATGACTGTCCAATGATTAAAGCAGAATTTAAACCTTGCTAGCATTTTATTGATGTCTAACCCGTGCCTGTTTTTATTCATTTATGCACAGGTCTCAGTTGTGTCACTCCAGTAGTTATGCAATGCAGTCTGTACTAATGCCATAAAGTGATTGTATATGATCTCTTCATCTCATGTCTTTTGGAATTATTAAAACCACTATGCAGATATTGTTTATCATACTGGCTCCTATGTCTTGTCAGATGCTAGATTGGAATTGGTACAGGTGATACGTTTTCTTGGAACAATTAGTACAGTTCGAAAAGTAGTATTTGGTCACAGAAGCCCCTTTTATGGATCTGAAGGAGAACAGCAAACTTCTAAATTGAATACCATTGAGAATAATTGGTCTTAGATCATATGAGAAAGGACATAAGTGATAACTATGGAAAGCAGCACAGAGAGAGGATATAAACAGGGAATAGAGGTACCAAGATTATCATTTACTTGGGGAGAGTAATGGATAAATTGTAGCATGTGGAACAAGAACATGTTTCGGTCAGCACCAGTAGAAAAACCAGAAATAACTTAGCTTGATCTTCAAATTCTTTTTCTGGAATTTAATTTGCTAGGGAAGGGAAATAAACCAAACCACACAATTTAGTGAATGATTTACTTAGATTTGCCCAATTTACAATCCAAGCAAATATAATTTGTGTGAGCAGCACTGAAGCAACACTATTATTTTAGTGCAATTTAAAGGCATTTTCTTCAGAGAAGAAGAGTTGTTCAAGTTCCTCTGAAACTACTTTCGTGTATTGTATATTAATGTATTGCAAAGAAAATACAAGACTGTTGAATAAACTGCAATTTTTTGTTTGCTGGGAGATTGAAAAAATCAGATGGTTTTTTCCTCTTTACTGTTCTGGGAGGAATATCTTGATGGTATGTGTCTTCTTACAAGAGTTGACTTGCTTTAGAGACTGTTTAGATAAGTAGGTTCTGTGCCACTGATCACAACCCTTTGAGACCTGCCGTTCAGGCAGTTCTTAATCCACCTCACCATCCACTTGTCCAGCCTACACTTTCTGAGCTTGCCTTGTAGGAGCGGGGGAACAGTGTCAAAAGCCTCACTGAATTCCAGGTAGACAACATCCACTGCTCTCTCCTTGTCTATCCAGTCAGTTGTCATTGTATAAGGCAATCAAGTTAGTGAAACATGATTTCTTTTGTTGTCACCTTTGTGTAAGACTGCTCAATCTTTATGAAATTTCCTAATGTGTTCATACATTTTTTAATATGTATGTATAATACATGCCCATAATGAGAAACAGCAAAGTTATGGATGACTGTAGAAATTTATTTCATTTGATATTGTCATTGGTGAAGCCTTTTTAGAATATTAATTGCATTCAGAGATCATACCAACACCAGTTAGGTGGCTACAACTGGTACAGAATTATAGTAAGAATTTTAATTCAAAACCATGTCTCATATGTAGAATTTGGATTTGTAAACAATACTTAATTTTAAACTGAACTGAACAAATAACCTGGCAGTAATTCCCCTGAAAGATAAGTAGATCAAAATCCGTGTCTTAATTTTGTCCATGTCTTTTCCATTTCTAAAGATATATTTCACTGAGATTAATCAATACCTCATAATTTAACTGAGACAACACACATAAAGGAGCAGAAACAATTCAGGTGGATTGTATAAGTAAATATAATATATAGGTAAAAATAGAAATTTTTCTTAGCTAAATCTGTGTGATATTTGAATTTGTGTATCTGCTATAGTACTTAATAGAAGTGGAAGAAGGCATTCTCATCTTTGACCTGGTAGGTATAATAATTTTTTGCATGGGAGAACGCAAAATTTTGACTCACCAGGCTACCAAGCTAGTCTTCTGTGAAAATATTTAAAGTCAGCATTAAACCAAGAATATTATTATATTTACCAATTACCCTCCACGGCCCCCCATCCCCTTCTTCAAATAGCTACACTGGAGGTAAAAGGTGACCCAAAAGAGGTCTTCTGCTGATCTTGTTCTCCCTGTGACATAGCTTTGCACCTAGGCAGATTCATTCAAGGACTCAAAACAGCAGTATATCTGCAATACTCTCATGTCTATCTACTCCTTAGATAGAGGTTGTCCTTGCCTGGGTAAATAGCCAAAAGTTTTATACATTTTTTTCTCAGTCTTAAAATACATCCCAGGTGTTCATTAGAATTTTTTTTTTCCTCTTGAAAAGCATTTTGGAGGAACATCATAAGCTATTGAGACATACTTTCTATTACTATTTTTTTTCTCATTTTCTTAAGTGAAGATGGATATTTAACTTTAGCTAGCCTATAAAGATTCCAGTTTTCCTTTCCAAGAATGAAGATAAATCCTCAGTCCTGCTGAAGAAAGATGTGAATCTTTACCACAATACTTTCACAAGTGACACACACCATGGCTCTAATAATGATGGTTTAAAATGCTATTTGCCCCTCCTTTGAGTCCATTTAATTGTTTATATTAAAACACCCTAAATACCTTTTGCTAAGACATAACCACAGATTTGATTTCCAGCTTGTTAAAAGAGCAAATGTTTTAGACACCTGATGTCTCCATACTAGTGTATTACTTCTATCTAGTAGGAATATTCCTATGAAAGCACTTGAGTCTTACAGCTTTGCAAATAGTCATTATCATCAAGGTTGAGGAAAAGTGTCTTTGTTGCCCTGTTCTTCTAAAGTTCTTCTAAGCCTTTTGATGTTTACATTCTTGTAATAGAATTTCTCACACACTTTTCATGTAAATAATGATTGGTTTGCATTCCTTTCTGGAGGAGGAGAGAATTGATGGACTGTTGGTTTGACCAGTGTGATTGGAGAGGACAATTTCATCCTCCAATCCATGGTCACTGTTGGAATTCTATAAAAGTCGAGGTCTGGGGAATAAACACCCTTCTTTTTGCCTTGGATATCTCAGCATGTGAGTGTTGTTCATTCATGTTGTATTGCGACATGTCTCGATGGATTACACTGAAATAAATTATCTGTATATAAAATAGAAACAATGTTTTACTGTTTATTTTATAAAAAGTTTCCACAATTCATGACTAGAGAGAGATTTTTGTTAGAATAAGAACAAATAAAGAACATGAAGTGTGATAGAAGTTCGGGAATTTCTACCAGGGACCAACATTTCATGACACTGTTGAAGTTAATCACCAATTAAACTGATATAATTTCTTTATATTGTTGCATATTAATGTAACAATATTTCACACAGAATAGAAAGAACTGTTTTCATTTCAAAGCTGTATTTAAGTACATTTAAGAATTTTTTGCTTTGATGGTCATAATTTGCTGGCAAGTTTTATGTATCTATGTATCTATGGGGAAACACTTCCGATGTTTGTACCATTGCAAGTGCCATTTGGACTTTACCATTAGATTGGTGCTTGCTCTGTGCCATGTACAATTTAATTGGCAGCCAAAGCAGTAATGAAGTTGTTACTCTGTACCTCATGACTGATCTTTCTTCCTGTGTTTTAAAAAGAGTATTTTTTTCTCTTTTTTAAAAATTATACTAATTTATTATGCAGTTAACCCATAATTTATACCTATATTTTTATTTGTTTCAAAGTAACCAAGTTTCCAGCCTATAGTGTCTGTCCAACTAGAATTACTACAGTATCTTGGGTAATATTCCTCTGTGGTTACTTCTTTAGGAATTACAATACTCATTGTGTATGTCTTGTTTACCAGGTGGTAGGTTGTATTTGGGTCTCCCATTTTTCATTCAGAAACCTTTAGGTAGTTTATATACAAATACAAGATGCTAATTTGACTGTAATATGTTGTATGGTTGATAATAAAAAAAGTGTATTGTGATATATACCCACAAGATGGCAGATGAACTTTAGCACATGTGACCTTTAGCATTTGTTGAATATTGGGTGTGGACATGAAGACTTTATGTTTATTGGTGGCAGAAAGCCTCTGTCTGCCTGTTAAATGGGTATATATTAAAAGGAGAGTGACTATATGCAGAGTGCATAAGCTCCTCACTTTTGGGCAGTTGTAAGGATTAGTCAAAATTGAATGAATTAGTATCTGAGAGCACTGAAGCACTGCTAATTTCTCCTGACTTTATCAAAACTATGCTTTTTGTACTAATCACTTGAAAGATAAAATGTTTGCTGTTTACAAATGGTGTAGTAATTGATGGAAGAACATCTGATGTAATCTATGACACCTATGACAGGGTGTCTCAGTGGAGGAGGGAAAGGCTGAGGATATCATCTACCCAGGCATTACTGAAGCCTTTGACACGGTTTTCCCCAGCATTCTCTTGGAGAAACTGGCTGCTCCTGGTTTGGATATGTGTTCTCTTCTCTGGGTAAAAAACTGTCTGGGTGACTTGGTCTAGAGAGTGGTGGGAAATGGAGTTGAATTCAGTTGGCTGTGATGCTCCCCAGGGCTCAGTACTCAGGCCAATACTGTTTAATATCTTTTTTGATGATCTGGGCAAAGGGATTGCCTGTATCCTCAGTCAGCTTGCAGATGGCACCAAGTTGGATGGGAATGTTGATCTGCTTGAGAGCAGGATGGATCTGCAGAGGGATCTGGGCAGGCTGGATTGATGGGCCAAGGTCAATTGTGAGAGTTTCAGCAAGGCAAAGAGCCAGGTACTACACTTGGAGAAGAACAACCCCAGGCAGTGCCACAGGTTTGGGACAGTGACTGGAAATCTTTTCGGGCAGAAAAGGACCTGGGGTATACTGATTGACAGCACCTGAACATGAGCCAGCTGTGCCCAGGTGGCCGAGAAGGCCAATGGCATCCTGGCCTGAATCAACGGTAGTGTGGCCAGCAGGACCAGGGCACTGGCACCCTGTACAGGGCACCGGTGAGGCCACCCCTTGAATCCTGTGTTCAGTTTTGGGCCTCTCTCTCCCAGAAAGACATTGAAGTGCTGGAGCATGTGCAGGGAGGAACCAGCCCATGTGAGAAGATCCATAAGAGATCCAGGTGTCTAGTAGCTCTTGCTCATGTAGGAAAATAGAGGTCCAGCCCAATTCAACAGTGCAGCCTCAGAAAACTTACGTACCATCTCTGATGGTAAATCTAAACCACAAAACAGAGAATTCTGCAGCTTGCTTTTTAGTCCTCACCCTCCAATTCACCAATTTCAGGGAACTTAAACACTGAAAATCTTTACCAGTCTTCATTTCTTTCCTGGGGAAACCCAGTGTGCTGAGAAGATAAGAGAAAGGAGATGCTCCCACTGTGTCTTGCCTAGTGCAAGCTCAGCCTGAGGCAGGGGCATACAGCCACAGAGAGCTGTGAGGTGCTGCCTAATGTATGCGTAACCTGAGGTATTGGTTAGATATCTGGGATAAGGAGGAAATACTCTGCTCCCTTTCCATTTAGGCTGTCTCCTTTCTTTGCTGGGATGCATTTCACCTGCTTGTTTCAATATTTATAATGTTTACTGCTTCCCTTCACTGATTGGTGTTGTGCTAGTATTTTAGCCAGTTTCTCTGTGATTTTTGGTCAGCTGATGTTTGGAGTCAGTACCCAAACCAGCAAAGTGCTGCAAGCTGGACATTGTTAAGAGCAGGCAAGCAGTATGTAATAGTCTGTGTGCATTTTCACTGGGATAAAAGCAGTGTGTATTAACAGTTGCAGTGTATTTTAAATTCTGTTTCTGTAATGTCGGCATTTTCAGCTTTTGGTCATAAAGCATCCTTTCTTTATGATTTTATGACTAAAATTGCATTTTAAGGAGTGTGAAGCATGTTAATTCATGTAGATTTTCAAGCCACTTTGTTTTATTGATTCATTTTCATAAGCCATCATTAATAAATCTGGAACTTTCTTCAGATTTATGTTTTGAAAAGTGTTGTCATTTTCTTTGGTTTCTGTTTGAATCAGGCTATTCAGAAGTGTGCTGTATGCATTCAGCAGCAGCAAAACAAAGCTTTGCATTCTGGCTCATTGCCTCCATTGCAGGGGCAGACAGGTGGTGATGTCTTGTCACCATGACTACATACAGCCCTTAGGGAGGGCTCTTGTAAGATGATAGTAATTCCTGAATGGGGGAAGGGCATGAAGATACTCTCCTAGCTGTGAGTTCTTTTGTATGGGTTATACATGATTACATGCCTACCCTGTCTACCCTGTTATGTGCATGTGTGCTCCCTGAAATGCAGGAATGGGAAAGAATCAATCACTGCAGACAGTGTGATAGAGGCTGCTTGCATTTGCCATTTAAAATCTTTACATGGATTGGAAAGGCAAGAGGATAATCGCAGTTGGACTGCCGGAGCTTTTGCATTGTATTGACCAAAGGTCTTCCCTGAGTCAGGCACTTCAGAAGGAAAGGTATACCTTTATGCTGAGGTTAAAACATATTAATACAGCAGTGGTTTAGGGCCCTGGTCTGAATAAGACGGGAGAACTCTGTGGCTATGACCACTTCTAGCAGCAGAAAGTAGACACACATGATGTGAAATGGTAATGAGAATAAATGGAAAAAGTCATTCATCTCAGTCTTCTCTCAGTATATCCCAGCATTTTAGGTAAGAAATATGAAGTTGGGCTTTGCTTAGGACACACAGACATTTGCTTGTGAAAGAGGTCTTATAACATTTTCAGTGATGAAATTTGGTTTGACCTTTTCCATGTCATAGCAGAAAAATGTGATTGCATCTTCTTTGGCTTCAGATTCAAGTGGGTCATAAAAGTGACACCTAGAGAATAGCCAGTATTTTCCTTCCACATGCTTTGTGTGGCCTGACCTGGAGTGGCCTCATTTAAACTTCTGCAATCTGCCAAGAGCACAGCTGGAGTTGGAGTTGCTGCAGGATACTTGTCCTTTCAGTTCCACTTCTTCTTTGCAGCAGCACAAGTAAACACCTCTGCTACAGGAGGAAGTGCTTCAGTAAAGAGTAGGAAACTTGAGAGATATGTAGGAGGGTTACCATAACCTCAAAAAAGGTAAAGGACTGTCAGACTGGAAGGTACAGAACAAGGTAAATAAAAGCTGGGAATTTTTGTGGTTTACATGAGTGAAATTTTATATTAAGGACCATACAGCTGTCCCTCTGTATGTCTACTCATAATACCAGGTGAGGATGGGTTGTGGAAAAGAGTTTGTTACCCGTGATATTACTATCATTATTCAGTGTTGGAGTTTACAGCCTAAAGTTCAGCCAGGAATGTTGTACACAGACAACAGGAAGATGTCCCTGTTTCAAGTTAACGTAGGGTGACATAAAGAAGTATAGAGCTCTGGGAGAGTAAAGATGGAAAGAAATCCTACTTTTTTAATGGGGAATTGATTAGAGTGATTTGGCTAAATGGAAGAAAGGACTCCAGCTAGTACTTCCTTGAAGAGTCTAAGTACCCATGTTAAATGAGAGTTACTATCTGGATCTTAGTCTCCCAAGGGAAGCAGCTCTGTGTGTGTTTTCAGTGCTGTGGAGCAGTGTGGGAGCAGTGGTGAGCTGCAGAGAACAATTGGTCTCCTTTGTACTCCATCTTCAGATGAAGCTTCCTTCACTCTGTTATTTGTTCCTAATGATTCAGGAACAGAAAAAAATCAGTGACCTAGAAAATACAGGAATATCATTTTACTGTAAAATATTTACAATCTCTAGCTTCAGCTAGACAAATTCAGCAGAATATGAATTGGAAGCAGCCAAGCCAGTAAACAGCTTTGTCAGTTACATATTTTAATCTAAAGCAAAACAAAGAGCTTGTATATTCTTGTATATATGAACAGTCTGAAAAATAGAAATAGAATTGTTAGAACAAGAAATACAGGCTCACAAAATCACTCGGAGAATTTACTACCCAGCCATCAAATTGCTCTGCCTATTTCATTAACAGAATAGATCACCCAACTAAAAAAAAAAACCAAACATGCTATGGACAAGTATTCTGGGTTTAACTAAACAATGGGAGGCTTTGTATTTTAGTTACTAAGTTTTATGACCTGTTTTTCATGACAATCATGAAGACATACAAGGTGTCAATGTCAGAGTCATGGTGAACTCAGATCACAGTATGAAAATAGGCTAATCATGCTTTATCTAGGAACTGAGTTCCCCTATAGGACTGCTCAATGGAGGCCAAGTACCCCTTACAGCTATTTGCACTCAGTATATATTTCCATGTATATGGGCAGCAAGTCGCATGTTGCTTCATGTTTCCATGTGGAACTCTTGAAATTCTGCTGTGTGTGAGGAACCCACAAGGCATGGTAGAAGATGCAGGTAATTTAAATACTACTGCTGCCTATTGCAAAACCTGGATGCACCAGGTAATTTATTCTCATTCTTTGGTAAAAAAAAGAAAAGAATATTGTGCTAAATGGAGCAGTTATAGATTTTAACATTAAAAAATATAATCGAAAACACCCATGTAAATTAGATTCTAGGTTAAAATGCTGCATTATGAAGTGAAGATAACAGTAAAATAAAAACCATTGCTTGTTCTAATTTCGGAACAAACTCTGCAACACATGAATTAAGGATGTGCTTGGTGCAGATGGGAGATGTTAGTAACATCCTTTCTACACAGCACACATTCATGGAAGTAGCATATGCTCTGCCACTTTTGTCTCATCACTTTCAGAGTTTGAAAAGAATGTGCTGTTCCCTGGACTTGCAGTAGCAAAATCCCATCCAGAGAATAAATGGTACCTATGATACATGTCTTACATGTTAGGATCTGACTTTATCAATTAAAACTACTATCCCTTTTACCTTCTGTATATTTTTGTGTTTATGTATTTCCTTTAATGTTTCTTAGTTGAAGAGAGAGAAAATTTATACAACTTTCACATTGCATACTTTCACATGCTTCTCAGAATTTTCTCTGCATATTTGCATGAAGAGGTAAGATAAGGCCTTTGATATTCTGCAGAGATAAAATCTGTTATTTTTTTCTGGGTCAATCAATTTCCTTCCTTAGATCAGAGCTGGGATCTCTGAAGTGTGTACCAGGACTGAGATTCCTGCAGCCATAAAATTAGACCCATCACTGTCATTCCCCTGTGACAGCAAAAAGAGGAAAAATTGAAGAAGTGTAAATTTTTGTGGCTGTTCAATTCAGTCAATCAGGTCCAAATCTCTGGGAAAGAGATTCATAATACAATTTACAGTGTTTGTGTGACATAATTTAAAAACCTGTGCATGTTTATCTGTGAATATAACTGCTAGGTTGCCAAACTGCTTCTTTTGGTTTGCTGGATGTGATATCACTGCATTAGGCTGAGGGAAAAAATTGCATGACCCACTTCGATTTAGGATGACCAATTTCACTAATTAAGACTATACTTTGTATTTCGCTGCAAGCATATAGCTGGGGCTATGCCTTCTGAAAGCAAACCAAACACTTCTGTATCAGGAAAATGGTGAGGCAGAGTTTGATCCATGTACAGACTACTATGGTTTTAGAATAAAGAGCAAATATCCCTGTGATACTGAAATTCCTGTTATAGAAAAAACCAGTAATGCTATGTAAGGTCTGGTGTGTGTTTCCTTTAAAAACAATGAATACTTTTAGGGGTGATAGGTTTTTTTTCCTGTTACCCCTTAATGTAGGTTATGACAAAAAAAAGCATTAAGTGGCTTTTATTATACAGGAAATGTACTTGAAGTGTGGAATGCTTGGGAACCAATGCCTGCTTTACTGCTATAAATTGTTCATGATATGTCTTTTCATATATGCATCAAACATCGCACTTGCTGCAGAGATGCATGTGATTTGTCTTCTCTCCTGAGAGATGGTAATTGGCTTCAATTTACTTAGGCTACTGCAGTACAATTTATTCTCTTAGCTTAGCCAAACCTCATGTTGCAGTATGTTTTCTTCTATGAGGGTGAGGTATTTAATTTGTAAAGTGGTGCAGCGTATGTGTTACATTACAAAGATGAAGCACAGCCCTGCTCTGTTGTGTTTAGTGGAAACAGATCACAGCACTTGACCATCCTCCTTTACCTTATCTTGTCTTATTATTAAATTGTATATGAATTAATCATGATCTTTTAGAAAGCATCCATTGTAACAAGCTCAGTAATTTGAACACATGACTAATGAACTCTGCTTGCTGTTTTCTTTGTCTACTTATAATTATTTCTGTGATTTTGAGCTTCACTCTCATGGTGTTATTTGTCTTTTCCAAGGCTTGTCTTTTTTTCTAGACAGACAAGCATTCTTCAAAATGGAAAAAAATAGAAAAGAATACAAACTTATTTTAAGTATATGATTTTGTTTTTAGTCCAGTAATCTTTCCTGCTCAGATTTATATTTTTTCCATTTTATCTATCTAGATGAAGAACTAAAGAGATGAACATAAAAATCACAACAAATGGCACTTCAACCAAGTTAAACTCTGAAATGTAAAAATCTTCACACAATTGTGATATTTAATGTAGCAATAATAATAATGTATCATGTCAGTCATATGCTAGTGATGAACTCTCTGAGCAAGGACTTTCCTGATTTTTAAATTCATGATTAACCTTCCAAAGGATTTAATTTTTTCAATGAAGTACGGTATGCAATTTATAATGGACTACAAAGTGCTGAGTACTCATCATTTCCTTTAATGAGTTAATGAATTTCACAGTAAATATATATGACTACTCAGGGTCCTAACTTCCAATAATGTCAGTCCTGTTTGTCTTTATTGTGGCCAGTCTTTTTGGAGGAAATGGTTGGGGTTTGTTTCCACCACACACTGGTCTTTCCTCCTTTGTTAAAATTACTTTAGTGCTGAATTAGCTCCAGTTAATTCTGCAAGCTCGTTACTCTTTTATGACTGTGCACATGATAGTACTGCTGCATTAGCTCATGTGAGGCACTGGGACTTCTGAGAAGCCTTGCTTGAGAACAGAATTAAGCTGTGCTGCCCTATGAATTAATTTGTAATGTACTGAACAGGAATATGTCTCCTTTCTGGGCATCCATGTGGAAATTTCTTCATCTGAAAACTCATTAAGGAAAAGTACCAAGTAATGAACTTATACTAGGAGAGTGACTTAGCTCTACTGTCAGCATTACTAATGTTCTCTTTCTGGCAATACGTGACAGATAAGAAGTTTACTGCAGAGTGGAAAGCATTTTGTCTGTGCTTGGACATGTTGAAAATTCAGCTGGACATGGATCACTATAGTCACACAGTGAGGATTTTAGGAAATAATAAAATAAGGAATCCTTTGCTGACTGGAAACAAAGGAGGATTAACAGTGGGGAAGGACTACAAGCACAATATGGTAGTAATATAAAACTATGCTTGACTGGAATAGCCGTCACTACTGGCTTGCTTAGTAGCACGTGGAGAGTTCTTTTAAGTGGCATTTCCATTCAAATGCATTGGAAGGATAGGAGTGAAGTAATGTGAAGTTTAAATTATACAAATTCAACTGATTTCTGTGTGAAAAGGAATAGATAGGAGGGAAGAAGTTGTTTACAGAAGCAGCAAAGTGTAATTAGGAGGACATACATGCCCTCAAAGTGAGCCTATTCACAGACCAGGTTGAACCAAGACCCTCAGCCATTTCTGCTAGTCCATGCCAAAAGCGTTGTAAGCGTTTCTGTACATACAGTGTTTGGTATGAAGATGGATGCAATAACCTCACTTCTACAGAGTACTGTAAGAGACTCCAGGTTCCTGAAAATGAATGATGAACCTTCATTCCTCATCAGAACACTTGCCATCCTGTTCACAAAGCAAAATTTCTGCAGATTTTAGGCACTGGTTTGAAGAGGTAATATGAAAAGATAAGAGTAAAATGAAATTGTTGGATTCAAGTCAGGAACCAAAGAAGCAGAAGAGCTCCAAAAGTCTCTGGAAGTAAATTGAATCATTTATAAGGTTAGATGAGTTAGTTAGAGGAGCAGTGGAATAAATAATGTATGTAACTTTGACTTCAAGGATGTACATACTGACATTAATACAAGCTAGAGCGTTCTCTCATTTTTGGCCTGTAGGCCAGGTGCTTGTACGTATACCCAGACAGCTAGGGAAGGCCATGTCTTGAGCTTTAACCCTGTATTCTAAGAGGGCCAGAGATCATCTCCAGGATCTATGGGTTATGAGGAGGCTAAACAATTCTGCATATTCTCAGTAAGGCATTTTTCTGGTGTAGGAAAGCCATTCATATAAGCACACCATGTGATGAGTGAGCAACTGGCTCATACGTTGGGTGCAAAACGTTATAATGGAGAGCATGACATAAGGTTGGTGATCTTTCTCTAGTGGGGTTCCACAGGGCTCCATCTTAGGCCCTGTTCTCTTCAACATCTTCATGAAGGACTTTGATACAGGACTGGAAGGGATGTTAAGCAAATTCACAGGTAATACAAAACTGGGAGGACTCTTGACTCCCTTGAAGGCAGGAAAACCTTGTAGAGAGACCTCAAGAAATTAGAGGGCTGGGCAATCACCAACCATGTAAAGTTCAGCAAGGGAAAGTGCCAGGTTCTGTGCCTGGGATTGGGCAACCCTGGATGTACGGACAGATCGAGGTGCTGGAGAGCCGTGCCACAGACAGGGACCTGGAGAGGTGAATGTGAGTCAGCAGTGCCCTGGCAGCCAGGAGGGTCAGCCCTGTCCTGGGGGGCATCAGGGACAGCATGGCCAGCCAGGCAAGGGAGGGATTGTCCTGCTCTGCTCTGCTCTGGGGCAACCTCACCTTGAATATTATGTGCAGTTTTGGTCACTGCAATATAAGAAAGATCTGAAGCTATTGGAAAGTGTCCAAAGGGGGGAAACGAAGCTGGTGAAGGGCCTTGAGGAGAAGCCGTATGAGGGGTGGCTGAAGGCACTTGGTTGAGCCTGGAGGAGACTGAGAGGAGACTTCATTGCAGTTAGAACTTCCTTGTGAGGGGAAGAGGAGAGGCAGTACTGATCTCTTCTGTGTGGTGACTTGTGACAGGACACAAGGGAATGGCCTGAAGTTGTGTCAGGAGAGGTTTAGGCTGGATATTAGAAAAAGGCTCTTCACTCAGAGGGTGATTCGGCACTGGAATAGGCTCACCAGGGGAATGGTCACAGCACCAAACCTGACAGAGTTCAAGAAGATCTGGACAAGGTTCTTGGGCAGGAGTTGGACTCAATGATCCTTGTGGGCCCCTTTCAACTCAGTATTTTCTGTGAATCAGTGAAGTATGGCTTTCTTATTGCATGCTAGTCCAACTCAGAGACAGCTGCAGCAACTGCTGATGCTCAGCATATTACAGATTTTGATAGACTGTAGTGTTACAATGTTCCATCAGTTATTTCATGGTTATATGAACAATTTAATATTTAGCCAAAATATGGTTAATATGGCGTAATATCCACAGAATAAGTAACACTGAAAACATGCCAGTGAGAAAACTCTGGGAATATTCTACTTAGTGTTGAATATAATAATATATTTTAAACTCAGTAATATGATAATGTGGTGTTTCAATGTCCTAAATCTTTCTGCCCTTGAAAAGCTTAATGACATCCATATTGAGTCAAACTGTGTTACCATTTAACATCCAGATACTTTGGTTATGAACACTACTTTTCACAGCTGAACATCAGTGTTATCGCTTACTTGTGAGATCAGATGACATGGTATTTATTAATGTTGAAAATTACTGGAACAAAAAGAATTGCCATGCAACCAAAAACAACTTCTATCTGTTTTCAATGAGCCCCTTGGTTAAATATTAAACAGGGCCAAACAAAAAACTACATTGGAAAGTTTGTTTGCATTTTTAAGGCTCATAATACATGGCCAGCTTTGGTAGCAGTACTGAGCAATGCGTTTATGGCTGAGAAGGGCTTTTGAGGGTTGAGAGGATATTTTGGGGGTAGAATTGTGTAGGTGTCCTGTTTCATTCCCAGACAATGTGCCTATAACAAAGAAGTAGAAATAAATGGAGTTTAATCAAAGTTCTCAGATTTTTTTTTTTTTAATTATTTTACATAGAAGTTAAAATGTGAAGAATAAGGTGTTTAGCTCTAGGGAAAAAGAAAGCAATTCTTATTTGCACCAAAGTCAGTTTTTATCTTGCCTTTACCAACAGAAGGTTAGAGACAAAGCAAAATAAACAAAATTTTTAAAAAAGAAATCTTTATTTTTTGGCTCATACGTAATATTGTTTGCGTTGTTTATGATAATAACAATTTCCTGCATGCATTTCACCAACACATTACAAGTCAAAAGCATTTGTAAAAGAAAGATTCTACATTTAATGTTAGCTTGTGTGTGAAACACAAAATGTCCTGATGTCCTCAATTATACAAATGTGCCATTTTTTTCTTGGGAAATATTTTGTTTGTACAAGCCTAGTGCACTGTGATTCAAAAAAGAATAAGAGTAGACTATGTAAACAGACACTGCAAGATAGCAAGGATTTAATCAACTATGAGACTACCTTGGAACTTCTGATGCAAATAGTGCTAGAAATTCGCACATTCCCCTAATGCTTTCCTTGCTATGTCCTGTAACTATTTGGAAACAAGCTGGGTTCCAGATTTACACAATTTACTTCACATTGGAATATATGCAAATATATTATTAAAACAAGATAGTCTACAAATACTCACTTTTTTTTTCCTCATAGTGTGATGATGCCAGTTTGGAATTACTGTGGTTAGAAAATAAGTCAAGTAAATGAGGAAAGAAATATAAGAAACAGTGATCTAAACTTGAAGACAATTTTCTTATATACGGATCTGTTGCCAAATGGTATTTCTTTACATTATTTATATATGCTAACCGCATTGTCAACAGGTTTAACAGTTTGAAATATGGCCTGTACAGTCTGATTCTACACCATATAGCAGCCACTTCAAATTTAAAATGTAAAACTAAAAAAGCTCATAAATAGCTGCAAACTATTGCTTAATGATTTGAAAGAATGAGGTCTGGTTGGACAACTTGATTCACTTCATCACTGACACATGGTTTCCTATATTGGAGACTGTGGGCAGTGGAAGGAGCAAGGTACAGCAGCAAAAGCATTGACATGCATCAGTGATACTCTTCTAATGATCTATGACACAGAATACAACATGTCCTGTTGAGCTCTTGCAAATTAACCATACTGTGGTACATATCTGATGCAACTCAATGTGGCAAAGCCATTTAATTCTATGCTCAAATATGCACAACAGTATACTGTTAATATTTACATGGAAAAGGGTATTTTATGGATTCACTGGATGTTGGAGATAATGACAGAAGACAATAATCAAAGAATAGCCCAGAAAAAAAAAAAAAGAGTTGTTAAAAACAAAAGAACTCCCAGATATATTTTGGTGAAGCTATTTTTCCAGTGCAGAGACTGCACAATATTTTTTGAGCTGTAAATATTTTAACATAAACAAGAACTTGTTCATGTTTAATCATTCACATAAAAGAAGTCATTGCAGATTCCTGTAAATTAGAGGAGACTCTCCAGGCACATTAATCTGGATGCACATAATCTGGATGCAGCCATACAAGTAGTTAGAATACTTCAAATTTAAGAGCAACCCTGAAACATGGAAGTTCTTAAAATCTTCAGCTTTGTGCAACGTCATATTTTTATTTATGCATGATTGACAAGTGCAGCATGTCTATGCAAATCACTCCTATCTGTACATTATAGAGAATCTGAGAGTAGAACTCCTGGTCCTCATACCTCTTTCCCCAACAAAAAAACCTATTACAAAAATAGTCACATATAATAGTAAACAACCTGTGAATTAAAAAATGATAAATACACTAATACAGTTTTTGTAAAAATATGACAAATGTGGCAGTTGCATTACAAACAGCGAAGAGAATTACTGTTCTACATGTTGTGGAAATAAAGTATCCTTTTGCACTCATTTTGTGCTCCATCTTCTCTATGGAGCCACCTTTTCCCTTATACTTAGCAGTGTCAGCTGTAGTGAAAACAGTAACCTCGTGTCAAGTTTTTTACCCTGATTAACAGAGTCACAGTCTGATGATGGAGGTTCACTGTTTTGTTATAGGCACTGACCTTAAGTATATATATAATGTATATATATGCACACACGCGCGCGCGCACACACACACACATATATATGTGTAAAAACTGTCAGTTTGGCATAAATCTCCAGCAGGAGTCCAATTGATGATTCATTCGCGAAGACTGTAAACAAGTTGTCCCATTAACAAAATTCTTAGATCATTATTTTTTATTTTCCCTGATGTCTTTACCTTTGTAGTTCTTTTCTGCTTTATCTTTTTCATACTTTTCTTTGTCCGGCTTTGTTACACTGTCATAAGAGGGTGGGGAAGTTGTAGAAGAACTCTCATCCGTTTTTTCTGGAGTGGAGTTCCCTTTTAGTTTATCAATAATTATCTCTTTTATAATGTGTCCATCTCCTTCTTTGTTTTTATTTCTATTATATAAACTAGACACCTGTTTAACTTTTAGCCTTAAAAGGTGACGTCTGTAAGCACGCTGAATGATGACAGCAGACACTTCCTCCTGTTTTCGTTTCAGTGTGGTTGTAATTGGTTCATAGGAAACTTTAGAAGGATTGGCTGCCATAAATCGATCTTCCATCTGTATTCTAAGGGCGTCCATCTCCCCACTTTCCCCCAATACACGCTTTGTGAAAGCAAACAAGATGTCAAGGCAGTGAATTCTGTCACCGCTCACCATGGGCAGATCCATTGCAATAAGCTGGACTTTGTTTGGTTTCGCTATGAGAAGAGGTGGATCTAATGAAGCTGCAAAATCAGACAGTTTACTATATTCTATGAATTGTGTTGCATCGGGATCAAACTTCTCCCAAACCTCATAGAACATCTCAAAGTCATCCTCGCTCAAGGGTTCAGCGCTTTCTTCAGTAGCAACACTGAAGTTCTCCAAAATCACAGCAATGTACATGTTCACCACCACCAGAAAGGATATGATAATGTAGCTGACAAAGAAGAAAATCCCAACAGAGGGGTTGCCACAGTCACCTTTCACAGAGCTCCCCGGATGATCTTTATGAGGGTCACAGTCTGGCTCCCCACTGTTGAGAATTGGGGCAAGCAAACCGTCCCAGCCAGCGGACGTGGTGATCTGAAACAGGCAGATCATGCTGTTGCCAAACGTTTCAAAGTTGAACATGTCATCGATCCCAACTTCCCTCTTGACATAGGCAAAGTTGGACATGCCAAATATGGCGTAGATGAACATGACCAGGAAGAGCAGCAGCCCAATGTTGAACAAAGCAGGAAGAGACATCATCAAAGCAAAAAGCAGCGTGCGGATTCCCTTAGCGCCTTTAATGAGGCGCAGGATTCGACCGATTCTGGCAAGCCGGATGACTCTGAATAGTGTGGGAGATACAAAGTACTTCTCAATCATCTCAGCCAGGAACATCCCTAGAAAAAAAAGTGAATAATAAAATAAAATTTTAAGTTAATTACCTATAGAAAGATTTATTTATTGCTGTCTCCAAAATAATCAGTATAAGGATTCTGTTATAGTAAAATTTATGTGAGTTACTACATATTATTGAAAGCTGTTAATAAGGTGAAAGCATCTTTCCTTATGTTGAAATGCTATCCTAGAGAATGTAAAATACAGTAAAATAAAGACTGCTTGTGGCAAATATGTAGTCCCTGTCTAAGCTTTCAGAAGTTCTTAAAATGGTTGGGAAAGGGATATTTATGTCAGTTAATTACACAGTTAATTCTTGAATCTGAGCCTATAACCACTGTCTTTTTTGAAGGATGATATTGGCTTAATTTCTCCAAGTCAGAGATTTTGTTAACAGATTAGCACAATCTTTCTCAGTTGTGTCACTCATTTGTACCTTGGACAGTCACTAGCTTTTAACTGAAAATCTTAGTTAGCAAAAGTAAAAATAATCTCACCCATTTCACATAATTTTCAGTTTTAGTACTGAAAGGAAATCTGTGGTTAGTTTGCATATACCACTAAACATTCCTCTTTATATTTGTATGCATAAATCTAACATGCCAAACCGTTCCATTATGTCTTTTGATGTGGAAAATGACAGTGAATCTAATGGAGAGATAAAAATCTTACATGTAACATTGCATATATTGTATGCTAGATAGTATGAATATCTGAATCAACATGTAAGTCATCTAGGAAAAAGGAAATTCTACAATCAGTATCAACATACTTGAAACAAATCTTTCCTATTTCTTCCACTAGTTGTTTCTTGAAAGGGAATTGCTCTTACCTACTATAGAGAGAATCACAACCACAAAATCAAAAATATTCCAGCCTATAGTGAAGTAGTAATGACGAAGTGAAATCAATTTCAGGACAAATTCTCCAGTGAAAAGGACAATGAACACCAGGTTAATCCGGGATAAAATTGTTTCCATTTCTTTACTCTGATCATCTGTTTCTACCATCATTGTGACCATGTTAAGGCAGATGAGTATCATGATGCTGATGTCGAATACTTGTTTGGTTACAAAATCAAAGATCATGCCTTGGAATTTGTTCTGCAAACACAAAGATGGAATATAGTTTATACAGTGAAAATAATTGTCTTTTGAAATGCCATGTGAGAAAACAACTCCCTTCAAGATTTAGGAGTCCAGAGCAAGGCTCATTCACAATACAAGCATTAATGTAAGCCCAACACATGCTGGTTTATATCTTATCCTATTAGAGTGAATCAAGAAGTTCACCAATGTTGGCTGAAGGGACAAGAAGGGAAACAGTGCAATAATTAGAGTAATAACAATGACAATTAATATTATTGGGGTAAAATAGGTGGTGTAAATTGATAGCCAGCAAGAGTACCAGACGAATAGAAACTAATTTTCTTATCTTTATTCTCAGATGGTTTTAGAATACCTCTTCCTTCCTTAAACTGTGCTTGGTGAGATCATTGGTCTGCTGAAGATACATGTCTCAAACACACCATGACTGTAATATCCTAGTTTTTCTTTAGTACTTAGCTCAATGTTTTTTGCCATATGTCTCTCCTTAGAAAGTCTATTTTTAACCACTTGGTCCATAAGGTGCAACAAGTATTTCATTTTTTTCAAACAGTGTAGGAGTTCAGTAAATAACAAGAGTAGTGTCTTATCTTAGAGACAAATTTATCCTAGTCTATGCTTTACTCCCTATGACATTCTTTTATTCTGTAAGATTTTCTGCATCTGTCCTTCCCATTAGGTTACCAGTGCCCCTTTCTGTCTTCAGCAGCAAGGGCCATTGCATCCCCATTTCCTATAAATTCTCTGTGAGGAGAAAAAACAGAAAATGAAGTTTATCCCTGGTAACAAGAACCAATAAATGATCCAATAAATTGTGGTTTTCCAGGACTTAGGCAGGGAATTTTGAAATTTATCATATTAATATCATTAAATCAGTTTGTTCATACTGCAGTGTGTATGTTTTTAAATAGAATGTGAATTATCTAATTTGATGGGTTCAAAAAGAGACAATTTCTACCTTTACAAGAAAATAAATGGGAAAAATATTTTATTTCCAGACCTATAACCTTATATTGTGGACAAGATCATATTCCCAAATGAGTATTTAATATTAGGGGTGTAAAAACCAAATTACTCATACCACTGGCCTCGGTATAGGTTTCTGTGGCTTTTTGGATCCCAGTTTTTTCATTGCATTGTAATATTTCTTCTGTTCTTCTGTCATAAATATATCCTGACCTCCAAAGTAAAGAAATAATATCAAAATTAATTAGTATCATGTTCATACATAAAACATTTAACTACAGTATGTCTCTGTAATATAATAATAAAATTATATTTAATTTATTTAAAAATGGAAGGGTTTTTTTTATAGTGTAGATGCTCATATACATTCCTAACACCCAGGAAACACCCATTACTGGTGCCTTGTCAGCTTGACAATTGAGTTTTTCCAATGTCTTCATGTTCAGTTTTGCTGAAATGACTGAAAGCATTCTTGCTATATGGATGCTGTTCAATAACTTGCTGATTAGGTTATGTTTAATGAATAGGAGCTTGACTAGTGCCTTACATGTCCTATATTCTGTATAGAGTTTTAGGATAACAGCTAGATAGGTCTAAAAGAGGTGTAACTTTGAGGCACAAGTTATGTTAGGACGCTGTATTAGTATCTAATCTGTGGGTTTTAATGGCAAAAAAACGCCCCACCTTTGGTGTAAAACTAAGAAAAGTAATTCATGTCATGCCATAGCAAATTAAAACACCACTGGAACCTTGACGAACTCAAATCAGCCTTTGTTTGCAGATGCAAATGCTGCCAGTCTTATATGCAACTGACTGACTGACTTCCAGCATAAGTAATTTGTGCTTATTGATGAATTTGCAGTAAGTCAGACGGAAGCACAATGTCAACGTCACAGTCTGCTCAATTGGCTACCACAGCCTGCAGCATCAAAAAATTGATCGTAACCTCAGAGATGTTTATGGCTCTTAGGAAGCTAAAGAATATTCGCAGAAGGAAAAATTTCTGCAGTTCAGTTTTCTTTTACCAGAGATTCTGTCTGGTATTGCTGTTTTTCAGTTGGTGATTGGAAAAAAGCAAATAATATGAAACTGCTTTTTCACAGCACACAAAAATTTAGAATGACCCTGGCATTTGAAAACTAAAAACTGTGAGACTTCAAAAGATTTTAAATGCTATTATTTCTATTTTTATATTTTAAGGTTCTTTAAAACAGAACTATGCATTATCAATACAATTATTTTAAACATATTTGTATGTCAAAAGTATACAGAAAGAAACCACCATTCCCTGTATATCTTTGCTTTACTACTGATAAGAAATTATAGATTGTATTTGTGTTTAATGAATTCATCTCATTTCTCATTAAAAAAAAGTGTTAGAAAAAGAAGCCCTTATGTACACATTTTCACTTTTATCTACAAGCCTATTCATTTGAGGTCTATTTGACTTACACTTAACTTACTGTTTAATCAGTTTGCAGATCCATTATTCATTGTATGAACACAATGCCATATTGTGTCTTCATTGAATGTCAAGGGTTTGCAAGAATAATTATAATTAATGTATCTTAATTTATCTTAATTCTTTAGAGTCAATTGAAAAAGAAATTATTTCATGCCAGATAATATTGCATCTAATCAAACCAATAATTCACATTCATTTTTCATGTCTTATTTTAACTGTTTACTCAATTTGCAAATTATTATGAACCAACTTTTCGCTTGTCAAAATGCTAAAAATGCAAAGCTCAGAATCACATCCACAGATTTTAGCACAGATTATTATTATTATTGAAAAATATACACTTTATTTAAGGTCTTGAAATGACTTTTTATTTTTATTAGCCTTACAGAAATAACTTATTAATTCATTATAACTAGTAATCCATACCAATATGGAAATATTTTAAATACTTATCTTCTTTTTTTGTTGGTTGAAGTTGTCTATAATAACACCAATGAAAAGGTTCAAGGTAAAAAATGATCCAAATATGATAAAGATGACAAAATACAGATACATATACAAGTTGTCCTCATACTTAGGTTGATCTTTTACCTACAAAATATAAAAAAGATTATTCCCCATAAGAATACTAAATGTAAAAAAACAATATGTATATTTCAGAATTAGTAATATGCCATCTCACATAGAAAACCTATGAACAGCACTAATTTATTAAAAAGTCCAACTTGTCCAGTCCAATCAATATTAGGTAGAACTGGAAGCTGAGAGAATTATTGCTGATATGGAATTTTTATGTAAATATGCCCATAGATATGTTTGTGTATGTACATATATAAAAAAGTTCCTCATCTAGAAGAAAGAAGCAATGTGGGATGCAGAGCAGTCATTAATACTTAAAATTTTAATAGCAGAAATCTAAATATTTTATATTGTATTCAGTATATTGTCATGCAGCAGAATCAATAAGTTTTACTATTGCCTAAATATCCCTGGAACTTTTTTGGTCTTGCATGAGCCTTCTTACATCCAGCTAGGAACAGATGTTTTCAATAAATTTCTGATGAATATATGTTTTGTAAAATCCATTAAATTGAGGAAGTGTCAAAGGAAGATTTTATTATTGTCTCAATTTTTCTGGATGCCACATCCTAGCATCTGCAACTCTACAGCACAACAAGCTTGAGTGTAGGAATGCTAAAGATAATGAAACCAGGCCATTTTACTCTGGGAGAAAATATCATTAACATGACTATTTGTATAAGTTAAACAGGGTTTAACTTAGAGTTTTGTAGCCAAAATAAAAACCTAATCCCCAGAAAGATTAACAGGTGATCTTCAACCTTAAAATCTAATTGCACTTAAATATCTAGTTGCGCAATCTAAGGAAACAATGAAATGTACAGTTACAAGTTATAAAACCTGATTAATGTATTCCATATTTAATAACAGCATCATATAATCTTAAATTAATTCATACTTATGATTACCAAAAGAATTTGTCACAAACCACTTCTTTGTTCTATTACATTGACATTGTCCTTCAAAAAAAAATCCATTTAAGCTAATTTAGCTTTTTTGTCTAAACAGAAGGAAGTGGGATTAATTCTTTCCAGTAAAAATTCTGAGATTCAAAAATATATGTATTGATGCTGATTATAATTCTTTGTTGTGTGTAGCTGCTTAAATTCTATGCTCTTTATCAGAAAATAATCAACAGATGGGCTTTGAGTTTTGTAAGATTTACACTTACATCTCGTGAATCAACAGCAGCATACATAATATCCATCCATCCTTTGAAAGTAGCCTGGGAATAAAAAAAGTTGTTTATTTTCCCCATAAAAAATCACAATACGTACAATAACTATGTTATTTATTTATCTGGACCTCCACTTCTAATACAATCACTTCTAAATTTTTAAACCAAGAAAACAAAGGCATCATAAATAGTTTACATAGTAATACTAGGTTTTTTGACTATTTTCTTTTTAGTTACTCAAATAATATTAAAAACCAGGTTCTGGAGATCTCAATAAGTCAACAGTATTTTTGGAGCTGCAGATGTTTACTTTTCAGATGAACAGTGATAAATTTAGACAGACATTAATTTTGGAGATATTTAGATAGGATCTACTAGAATCACTTATGGCCACAGCCATTTTGTTACGTTTACAACATGAATTGATGGACTCAGTAATATAACTTCTGGACAGAAACCAACATTCGTCTCAATGGTTTTTTTTCTTTGTCTAAACTGACCTGGTGTTTTTAGAAATGTTTTAATCCCACATAGCTAAAAGGAATAAACTGTTCAAAGTAAAAATATATGTTGGTTCCTGAGAGATTTGTTTTACAGAAGACCAAAAAGTGAACTATGAAAGAGATGTAATTAACATCTGTGAAAATTTGGCTGAGTTCCTATAGAGAATTTTTTCAAGAAAAGAGTGAAAAAGATCTGCCATCATTGCTCTAAGAAGGTGGTTTTAATGGATGCAGGATGTCCATTTTCTAAGGAACACCAAAGTTGGTGTGACATGCTAGTTGAAAGTGTGAGTGTGCAACCACTAGCCAGGGTGTCCAAGTTTATTCACAATAAAGAAAAAAGAGCTAAAAAGCCTTTGAAATTAAGAAAGAGCATCACTCCTGAGGAGGTTCAGGAGAGGGACCATCCCAAGGAGTATATTTCCATTTGTGCTTATCAGAAGTAGCTTTGGTACTTTGATACAGCTGCCAGTTTCCACAGCAGAAAACTTGCACTCTGGAAACGTTCGAATCCCCCTGAATCTTGCAGTGCAATACCAATTACTAAGAAGGTGTGCTTCAAGCTTCACAGATCTCTCTGGCTCAGTTGGCAATTACCAGCCATTTGGTGCACATTGCATAGCAATATTAGGAAAGGATCAGAGTTAGGTAAGAGCAATAAATACAGAAGAGTGAAGGGAAAATGTTAATGGAGGCAATAAAATGAAGATGTGACACAAAACATGCTCAAAAATCCCTTAATCTCTGTAGGGAAAGTACAGGTCAGAAGGAATATTTGAAGAGGAAAATTTTGAAAAATCAGAACCAAAAAAAAAAAAAAAAGAGAGAGAAGAATGAAAGGTTCACAGTAATGAAGTAGTTATTGAAGACCTAGACTGTTTGGATGTGTGACACAGATGACATTCATACACAGCTTCAAGAGAAGCACTTTCCCTTACACATCTTCAGAGGCAATGGTAGCAATGAGATCTGAAGCCAGAGAATCATTCAGTACTACTATTCAGTACTATTCAGCATGTAAGAGTCACATTGCCTTTACAGGCAAAACATTTTAACCTAGGTGGTTAATTTTGGAATTAAGGTCAGCTAGAGATACTGATCTGCTCTGAGATAGTAGGGACAAACACATAATTCTTAGAAAACTTTGAATATCAGAGCTGTAAAAATATTTTCATTCAGTGAAGCTGTATGTTGAGTTATAGACAAGTGATTCTACAGAGTTCAATCATCTAAATGTAATTATGTGCTTTCTTGCTTGTGTTTTGGATCAGATCCCACCTATCAGAAGCTCCATTCTAAGCAAGGAACCTGTAAAGAGCTAAGGTCTTTATTTCTTTGACACAAATAAAATATGCTCAGTACCTAGAATAAAGGCAGTTCTGAACACAGTGCATAAGGTAAGGAATTGAAGGAGAAATGCAATTTACATATTTTGTATAAGTAGCAGTAATTCATGGAATGAATATGCTATGCAATAACATCCAATATTTCACAAGGATAATACCATAAGTAACATAATCCTTTTTTAGTATATTGACTCTTTAATAAGCATTAAGGAATATGATAGTTCTATACTGTGTACCACTAAAGAGTTTCTTTTATTTTCTACACTAACTATTTTACATTATTATTATTATCATCATGACACCGTATACCCTAGTCTTGGAAAGGAAAATTACTATCATTAACAAAAAAATTACAACAAACACTGTAATAGAGTTGTGTGAGCTGTACATTATTGCTATGAAGAAATGATTCCTCTACTTAACAGTCATTTTTCCTAGATATCTTTAAGGAGAGCAAGAAGAAAATATATACATTTACTTACTACTTGAAGCAGAGCAAGATATCCAGCTCCTACATTATCGAAGTTTACTTTCACATTCTTCCATCGAGCACTTTGATTGTTTTTTATGAGTTCCACACACTGAGTATAATTGTTGACATCACTGATATCAAACATCTCACCAGTTGTGGTGTTGACACAGTGATAGAATTTTCCAGCGAAAAGATTGACTCCCATGATGCTGAAGATTAGCCAGAATATAAGACATACCAGCAATACATTCATGATAGATGGGATTGCTCCTACAAGGGCATTTACAACCACCTAGTGTACAAATGAGACAAAATAGCAACTTAGCTTATGAAAAGAAAATGAAAAATACTTAAAAATACTTGAAAATTTTTATTATGTGATGGACAGTTAAAATATTACAATAAAAATTGTGGGGGAAATTTTAATTAGGGTTTAATGAAACGCTAATGAGATTGCAAAAAGCAAGAAATAAAATGAGATGGAAACAAAGACAATGCAAAAGTCTGAAAAAAATCAAAAAGCAAAAGAAAACCTGTTAGTAGCAAGATGGATTCTTAGAATTTGTGTGCTCTAGAGAAAAAGAGAAAAATAAATGTTAAATTTCAGCAATATAAATTAAAATCTATAAATAGAAAATAAACCAGAAAAAGCTCAAAGAATGATGATGTGGAAGACTGAATAAAAATGTCTGCATGTAAAACTACCATTATTAATGATTTTATTCTTAGAAATGTCATGTATATATTGGTATCAGTGTATTTTATTATCCGCACAGAATGCAACATATTTAAGGATATTTTATTTAATCTTTATTAACAGCATCTGCTCTAAGTCATGGTTTGTAAATTGTCTGGGTCACTATAGTTGCTCTTATGTTTATCCTTCTTCTTCTTTTTAATTGGTTGCATTTAATTCCTTTGAGCTACTGTGTATGGGCAAGTGGCAGTAAAAGATCAGATGAAATCCTTGGACAAATGTTTTCTTTTAGTTATTGTGATTCAACTAAAAGAAAGCTGCAGATATTCAAACAATAATTTTCTAGCAAATCAGTAGAGACTGCAGTGGTCTTTTGTGTATTGTTTTGAAAAAGGTAGTAGTTTTCATTTCACTGATTTGACCAAAATTAGTCTAGCATCAATAGAAGTTTTGCTTATTTATTAGATAGGCACTTAACGTGTTGTTTGGATTGCAAATCATGTAAAACATAGCGGTGATGGTGATGTGCACAGGACACACTTCCCCTACACCGGCAGGCATGGCCACCTCTAGGATATCAGCAGCCTTGCCCAGACAGGAACCACATTATTTATTTGGCAAATGAAGATCTATGACTGAACTATAAATATATATTGCAGCATTGGGGTATTTTGAGGTGAAAGATTAAAAGGAGATTTCTCAATAACATTTTCTTGTTAATTTTTTATGTGTTAACTTTTTCAGTAAGTAGCATGGTCTGCTACTGTTTATAATAGAGGTTTTCCAGGAGGGTTTTTTTTTTTTGGTTGGATGGTTTTTGTCAGATTGGCAGAATATGAAAATGACAGTCTCCCCAACAGGAGGGTTTTAGCTCTCTTTAAATTCATATGAAGTAAAAAGTCTCTAGCTGAAATAATTATTTCCCATCTCTCCCCTTCTATACTTCCAAACCTATCCTTATTTCAGGGGTCTGTTCAAAAAAACTTTCCTTAATACTACAGGATTTACTGTGGGATTTTTTCCCCCAGGCAGGTGGATAGGAAGACACAGTGAAGCTTTAGTTTCTGGTGTGTCGCTGTTGTCAGCTTTTTCACCTTTTGTTGGTTTGTTTTGTTTTCTGGCTAATCATGTTAATGTTTTGTTTCATGGCTAATCCTGAACCACTGACAAACTAACACAGAATTGAAGTTAGCTACAGGAACTGAGTAAAAAAAATTCCCAGATAAACTGCAGAAAAAAACTCCAACACTCTACTGTAGAATTTGTCATGTCCTTTTCTTTTTCTAGGTCCACAAATCAATGGAAATTTTACAGTCAGGGGGCTGGGAAAACACAACTATGCATCAGTGGCCAGGCAAATTTAACGAACTCAAATTCTAACTTCCAAATGTAAGGTGTACTCGGGTCTTGTTTGTAAGGACATGCTGAAAGGCCTTTTCCCACACATTTTTGCATGCTTTCCCTTTTGGAGTTCTTTGAAGAAAGCATGAGTGTAACCATTAGTACATTAATTTTTGCATGCATACATTTGTTCAGACTCATTCATTTTATCTCACCCTCATTCCTTCAAATCGTGACAAGGCTCTTAAAGGTCTTAAAGCTCTTAATGTCCGTAACGATTTAATGGCACCAAGTTCAGAATAGCCCAGAGCATTGGCTATTAAACTAACCAATGAAACCTGTCAAATACAGAAAAAAAAAGTTTAAAAATGGTTCTACACTGTTTATTTAAAAAGAATACAAATTCAAGCAACAAATCAAGTGACAAGCTGTAGAATGCCACCATTTTCATACTTGCTGGAAAGGCAAAAGGTCTCATAAAAGCAATGTCTATTGAAGTTGGATAGAGTTTAACAGTCATATGGAAGCATACTGTTGGTGAAGGATAAAATTTTCAGGAATATTTAAAGACAAAATAGCCTTATTTTCTGTAACTTCATTAAGGTTCAACCTTCCAAACAATTTAAAATTCTAAATACATTAAATTATGTTTTTAATTTCTGTCAGTATTGTGCATATCTATAAATACTAACGATATACTAAATATTGTAGTAGCTAATTACAAGTATTTGTTATAAATGTTACTTCTAAGTGAAACCTTTCATAGCAAGAATAACCAGGATATCTCTGAAATATGTATTTAAAGAGGTGGTACTTTCTCACTTGCCTGGCAAGTCTCTGGGTTTTTTTTAAATCTTCAAAGTATAGGGAAATATTATGGGATTGATATTAACAGCTGCTCACCTTATAGCAGTAAGAGCTTTGTTATCTACAACAGTATTAAGCTCCTGATGCATGTTATTGGGATTTTGTTATAAGACAAACCACTTAAGTAAGGAGCAATTAATTTGCTTCTCAAATGGAATGGAGCTTTAGACAGTGTTAATATGGAAGGAATTAATTTTCTTCAAGCAGTTCTGGAGAGAGGAGTGGGGAAAAATCGTACCTTACTCATATTTTATTCATTTCTACCACCAAAAGCATAGATGACATGTAAATGAACATAGGCAAAATGAACATTTTGCTCCTTAAGAAAATCCCACAAATGTTCATTTCTGTGCCTCAGTTTAAAGAACTCTTCAAAGACTGTACAGATATAGGCATTCACTGATAATGGTGGTAAGATTTTGCCCATTTTATGAAAAGTTGGTTTCCTATGTTACTTAGATCCATAAAGAACAATTAGATGACTCACAAACATAAGTGTTACAAGATCATGTCTAAGAAGGACAGTCCAAGAGCAGATACAAATCAACTATTCATTGCTACGTTGCTATGTATATTATCTAACAGAAAATAGTGTTTTAGTGAATTCATATTGCTGGGCATTTCAACTGGATTTCATGTCAGAATGTAATTCTTTTTATCAAAGGAAAGGATTATTTTATTGCTCTAATGGATAAATGGAACTTGCTGTGATTTATAAGCATATTAAGAAGAAAATCTTACTGATTTTCTTAGTCTGTAACTGAAGTCTGTTCACTTACAAGAGATAACATTATTTTTCAGCCATTATATTAACTATTGACATGAATTATTATTAATAATTATCATTAATACAATTTATTTTTCCTGTGAAGTGAGAGAGATTTTTTTATCCTTAGCCACCCATAATATGTTCCAGAGATAACAAGACATGGAATTTTCTGTATTTTTAATAGAATACTCATTTATTCACTCAAATCAACAGGATACCTTAATGCAAAGACAGCACATTTTACAAATTAAAAATAAACAATGAAAAAATATTTAAATAATACCTCTCGCACTGGGAGAGTGAGGTGTCCTATGAAATTGAACTCACATCAATGGCTCCTTCATTTTGCACTTTTCTCCCCAAATTTCCACTGTGCCTTACCTATCTTTCACAAACAAGATCCCTTCCAAACTGTTAGGTGGCAGCAGCTCCTGAAAACCTTCAGTGGTACTGTGTGTATTGGCAGTTCTTAGGTTCTGACTGTAAAATTCTTCAATCTTGTTTTTGCTGCCTGTTTTAGATTATTGGCAGCTTCCTTAGCAAGGTGATAGTGCTCTTACACCATAAACATGAAGTTTTTTCTCAAAGAAATACTTTATCTCTTGGAAACAATGTGTTTTCCTCTGGACAGTTCATATGGGATGCAAAGTTTTGCTTGAATTCTATTGTATATAGAGCTGTTCTGTACTTCTCTGGTGATCTCAGTCTTGTTAACTTGTTTTCTTTTCTGTTCCACCTGTTTTGTTGCTAGTACATGAGAAAGTAAATGTCTCTGTACACTGACAGATAATGCATGCAAATGCAGTAATTTTAAGAAATGAAAATGAAATCAAAATGGTAGAAAGATATGTCTTCTAAAATTAAAGGATTGTATGTCCTCATTTGTGTTCTTAAAAGCTTACCAATGACAGCCTCGCTCAAGATCTTTGGTCAGGCCATACAGTAGGATGGCATGATAGAGGCTTAAACTGAGGTAGGCAGACATACTAGGAGTCATCTGTCACAGTTGTGATGGAGCTGAAAATTACCATTTCTTAGTGTAATTATCAAAATCTAATTTAGTCACAATCAGTGAGAGCAACTATGGCTCCTTATGACAGTGAGAGACTCATGTATGTGAGATATTAAAGGTCAAAGCCCTAAAGGACTATCTGTGTTTACTCTTGAAGAGTTTTAGACAATGGAATTAAACAATCTGATTAACTTTAGTCACTTCTAATGAAGAAGGATACACTTGTGTTCTCACTGGCAGAATGCCACTGAATCACACCTGTTTAAACTGCCAGTTAAGGTAGTGCAGAGTCTGCTTTTCTATAGGAAGATAACATGAGCTCACATATTTCTTTCAAGGGCTGGTGATGCTAAAGAAATAGCTGAGTCAGCCTTAAACACAGTAAGGCATTTTTACCTCTTGCTAGAACATTGAAAATAATTCTTCAAAAGTAGAAAGTTCCAATCTTATTTATTCATGGGTTTGTTTATAAAATTACAAACTACGGTGAAAAGTTAGCAACATAAGCTGCTTTACTTACAATGATGTATTTTTAAGTTTGCAAGCCTGCTCAGATAACAGCATCTCTGAGGCTAAGATAGAGATCTTAGAGTATGGCTTAGAATAGTCATATTTAGGTTTAAGAAACAAAAAGAATAACTAAAACATGAGTTGTAGTTTATCTAAAAAAAAAAAAATCTGTTTTTAACACAATCCTGTAAGAGTGCATCTCTCTACTTCATTAACATCCTCTCGGGAAAACCATTCACACTGCTTCATTCTAGTGTAGATTTTCAGGACAGAGCTAGAGATTACCAGGATAACAAAACTAACTGGGGCAGGTTAGAAAAAAGTGAACATTGTCCATTTTGAATTATGGGCCAACATAGATAGGAGGTTTTTTTCTGTGGGATTTAAAAATATGATGAATTTCTATATACATATGGAATAAGTATTGATGAGACCAGAATTCATGCAAATATCTCAAGAGATATGGTAGCATGGGCAGAAATTACTATAAATGCACAATTGCCCTGAGATGCCATCTCCCAGTTCCACACTGAGGACATGTATTGCCAATGAACTGGGTCAGATAATGTGTGAGGCAAGAGACCAAAATATTCTGGGAGCAAAACCAGCTCTGATCCCTTCCGACAACATAAGCAAGGCCTTTGCACAGAAGTGTATCACAGCTGGGAAGGCAGCCAAGAAGCCTTGTATTCTCCTCTATCATAAACCCTGCCAAGTCATAGCTGATTTAGCTATTGCAGATTGTGAGTCTGTTAAAACCAATTGTTTTTTAGATCAAATAGCCTCTCTCTTTCTGTTTTTACTAGAAATTATTACAGGACAATTTTTAGTGAGAGATTTCTGAGAACTTAGATGAAATCTGGAGCAAATTAATTGTTTCATTTGAAAAGCTGCAGTGTTCGAAGAAGAAACTTGAACAATGAACTGTCTTATTTTCTAAGGAATAAGGTAGCATTGTCAGAGTCCATTATTGATAGCAAGCTTAAAAAATAGGTTTTTTCCTGATAAAATCCCAAGTTTGATATATCTGTTGTATGAAAACATTAACCATGAGGAATGGACAAACTGATAGGCAGCCAAACGTTTCTTTTTGGCATATGAATGGACTTTAAATAACAGCTCCAAATCACTGCAGGCCATTACTAATGCAGTATAACTATAAAATGGGAATTATTTTTGCACATTTATAATATTAGTCTAGTACTAATGAATTTTACAACATAGAAACTTTACTATAGGGAATTTTACAATATTAATTTGTACTTACATCAACAATCAGGAAGTCCAGCCAGCACCAGGCATTAGTAAAATATATTTGAAAACCATACGCTACCCATTTTAAAAGCATTTCCAAAATGAAAATATATGTAAAAACTTTGTCAGCATATTCCAGCATGGTCTTGATAGTTTTGCGTTGTTCAATATATATATCTTCAAAAGCCTATAAAAATATATTCAGCTATTACTACTGTTTCACAGAATATGCATGATAAAATTAAGGAATAAAGAATAAAAAATAATTAGAGCAGAGCTAATATTTCCCCTTGTTTTTCTTCATTCTCTTATTTTATGTTTTCCATCCTTAACCATACTACTAATTGGAACAACAGGAGACCTGTCTGGAGTTGAAAAAACATTTTTTAAAAATTCTATTTTACTAATGAATGAAGAAAGAAACTCACAGCATGATTTTTTTATCCTCTATGGTATTAGGAAACCTTCACATAGACACAAAACCCCCCTTTTCTTATATATCTGTTCCAGATATTTATATTGCTTTCTAGAAAGCAGTTAGTTTAAACTTATATCTAACAAAATCAAATTAAAAATCAGTGTATTTGCTAGAATGTACAACTGTACACATTGATAGTGTGGCAAATGTTCAATTTGAGTAAAGCCAGAAAGGTGGGTAGTGCAAATCTCTTTGGATAGTGATTGTTACGTTCAATTAGCTGCTGCGCTCTTCCATATCTCCTGTCTTCAAAATAGGAACAGAATGAAGTAATTAATTTTTTAGTATGGTCTTTCACGAGCAAAATTCAAAATGTGGATCAGCCTAGGAGGAATTAAAGACTTAGACCCATATATTTGGCTATATACTCACAGTTAACAATAGTCCTTTATACTCGAATGTCTTGACAAACATGCTGAAAATTGGCAAGTAATTTAAACTTTGAGTAGCTACCTTGTCTTAAAGAAAATGGCACCATTTTATAGCGGCAAGACAAAAGCATGACTAAAGAAGTGCATATGAAATGTATCAAACTTTTTCAAATTTGGGTCAAGTTTCATTCCATCCTGGAATGATGAAATGCAGGGAATTTTATACAGCTCCAAGCAATGCAAGTCTTTCTGAAGCAAATTTAATTTTTGCTCTTGCTCCTAAGAGATATCAAAATATTTCAGTATCTGCAATTTTGTTCTACTTACTAGTGCTCCACTGCTGAGGAGAATCATGAATACAATGAAGGTCTCAAACCAGTTGTGTTCAACTATGCTGTAGCAGGTTTTTCTAAGATTCCACCATGTTTTTCCTTTGCCATCTTCTATACTTACTTGACAACATGGAAATTTCTGCACACAGCCTGCATTGGATTAAGAGATGTTAGTATCCAAAAGCCAATTACTTTAAAGTCAATGTTTACTGTGGTATATATTATTAGCAGCTTTTACTAATTTTATAAGATTTTTTAGAAGTAATCAATGGAATGCTGAATAAGCTATCACATCACACAGAATGATGAATATCTGAATTAAGAAAACTAATCTGGAGAGAAACTAGACAATAGTATATTTAATGATGAAAGAAGTCAATCCAGAAAACATTGGTATTTTTGACTGTTGGCATGTAACTGTTCTATTTGTTGATGGAGTCACACAAAAATTTTTTTCTTCCACATTTCAAGGGCTCTTTCAAATAGCTGAAAAGCATTTTACCAATAGAAAAGTTAAGGAAGTTTCTTAGTTACAAGTTGTATGCAAATCGTATAATGATATGAAGTTACTTAAAGCCTAGGGAAACCTTGGTTTTTCATCTGATTTCCGGCATTCTGGGCTGAAAATATTTTCTTTTGATTTTTGAGGGCATGAAGGTACACCATATTTGAAATCCTCAAGAACCTAAATATGCCTAGTAACAATGTCATTTTAGTAATACATCTCTTAAGTCAACAGTTATTCTACAACCTTCGGTAAAACAGGCTTCTGGTTCAAGAGCTTCTTCACTTTCAATTTCTGCTTGCTCGCCCTCTCCAGGAGGAGCAATGTCAACAGTGCTGCCTTCTGATGAGCTTGATGCATTTAGTTTCTGTAAGTAAAGTTCCACAGAACAATTTTTTCTCATTAGATACATATTCTGTAAAAAATGGTACTGAATTAAATCATGCCAGTCTAACTTTTAAAGAGTGGCAAATTTATAAATAAACATCATTAAAAGTAAAACCACAGTAATGACATGTAAATTTTATAGTTCTGTCTGTTTCCCAGCTTATCTTCTCATAGGGAACAATTAAATATAATTTGGCTACTAACCTGATCCTTGTATATGACTGGTGAAGTATTCTGAGTAGTATTAATACTGGAAAGCTTGCATGCACCACCCTCTCAAGTTTTCTTTACTATTATGCTAGATTACATTGAAAGTGTGTCTTAGTTTTCCTAGCAAAATGAACTAACACAAATCTGCACATATATTTTCTTGTCCACTACAAATGGTACTTCCAAAAAAATACATGTTATCTAGATTAAAATTTTGTAAATTTAACAGCATTTATTGGCAAATTTCTGCACAATTTAACTTTTGCAGAAAGCACAAATTACCAGAGCTGAAACATCTTTGCATTCTGGTCTCCTGTGCTTATTGAGACCTCCTGATGTACTTTCCATCCCAATTTTTTCTATCATTCTACTGCTTTTTTGTACAGTGGAATACTATAGTCCTTACTACAGTAAAAACACTTCTAGATCTGAAAACTGCAAAAACTAGAGAGTGATAGAAAATAACTCAAATTAAGAAAATTTTTACCAAGTACATTAAAGTCTGATCAGGTTATTCAGTTTATCAGTCACACAAGACTGCCCATAATTTTGTCCTTTTAAGAAAACATACTTTGAAAGGAATGCCCTGCTAAAGATGCAAACAACAAATGCAATAAGCAGACATAGTGTTTGTAACTTGTTTGCAGTTGACAGTACTGTTGTACTGTTGCAATTTTTTAATCCAAAATACTTTTTCTTTTACTGTGAAATAAGGCTTGTAATCAGAAAGCAACATTAAAGAAATTGTGGCAGTGAAATTCTTCTCATTTATCACATGTATCAGTTGTACATAGAAATTTCACAAGGGATGAAGAATGCATCTCTCACTTAAATACTTTAAATTGTACAGATACTGATGTTACAAAAGAGCATTCCAGCACTGAGTAGATTTGTGCTTTTAGCTAAGCAGAACTGATCATGTCCTTTGACCTTTGGAGGAAGGTCATGTTTAGAAAGTATGAAGACCTTTCTATACAATTTAGTTGAGAGAGTACTTAATATCAACTACTTTTCACATTTAGTTTTCAAGATAGTGACATTTTTAGAATATAGAAATCCCCTACTGTTCAGATTTTGAAACAAATAACAAACAGTAACTTGTTTCTTGAAAGAGGCACTTCCATGTGTTCTCTTCTTCTTCAGAGACACTGCTGAAAATTAAAACTAGTTATTTAACTCTTCAGTTGAAAATGTACTGGCAGCTAAGGGCTTTTTCTACCAGAAATTAAGTAAGTGGCACATATATCTTAATACAGCTTTGTAATGAATTATTTCCTCATATTTAACTTCTACATTATATGAGTGAAGTTTTAAACAAAAATCATGTTGAATGATGGATAATTTCAGGGATAATTTTCAAGAAGCTACCTTTTTTACACACAATATGTAGTCAATATAAGGTCTCTCAGACCTCAGGTCCCATGGTTGTTACTGCATAGTGACCAAAAATATCATGTTTCACTTCTCATACTTCATCTACGATTTCCAAAATTTATGTATGTAAAATAGTTACAGCCATGTTGCCTCTAAATGGAATAATTTTATTACTGGTCATGTAAATCTGCGAGTCTGAGATAAAATATTGTGTATCTCATTGTGAGAATATTTAAAATTTAACTTTCTCTATTATATTTACAACCGAAATACCCAGTAATGTAGAATATATTAAACACTATTAGCACACTACCTTATTATCCACACATAAGGCTGTTTCTCTTTTAATAATAATACTTGTGAATTAACTCTCTTATTGAAATACCAAGAAATAAGAAGCCTTCCATTGAAATGATAGGCAGTTTCTTCATTAAATAAAACCCAAATATTGTAAAAATTATTTTCTGTCACATTCAACTTAGGAAAAGTAAAACTAATTCATGGCCTAATCCATCATCATTAAATAAATTACGGACTTAATAGTAGCAAGAGAAAGGTTCATAGTAAGCATGCATTATAAATCTATGAATGCAAATTAAAAGGCAGTCAAATTTTTAACTGCATCTTCCCATGTAAACTCTGCTGCAGATAGTTCTGTCAGCATACTTGCTAAAAACCAAATGACAGAAGTGCAATTTATAACCAGTACAAACAAAAACTACTATAATTCTTTTCAGTAATTTTCACATAAAGTATTACTTTATTATTTTTCATATAATCTCAAACAACTGCATTATTAAGAGAAAAACCTCATTACTTAATAAAACTATTCTTCTTTGCTTCAAAACCCTAAATTAGGAAAGAACCAATACATTTAAAATAAGGTGATGTTAATGATATGCTTTCTAGCAGTAAAGCTAATAAAACTAATAGGAAGCTCGAGATACACGATGGATTTGCACAATCTTATCAGCTAATAAATGTGATTATCAACCTCTAGAAGACACCATGCCCTGTAAATATTTATCTTCATCTTCAATGATATCACATTTTCCTCTGTAGGGAAACATTTGAAAGCAATTGCTTATGATGCAGCATTCTCAAGGCCTGAATCAGCAAAACAACATGCTTGACTAGAGCAGAAGCCTGAGCAATACTGTGGAAATCACACACAAAAATAAAAGAAACAATCAGACTACCTCAGTGGGATTATATATTTCTGAAAACAGTATTATAAATATTATTGTGTAGGATGGAAAAGAAAAAATGCTTCATCACCCACCCAAATACTTGGTTAATGTATGTATAATCAGCCTCCATAATGTTCTTTCAGAGCAGTGCATCTCTTATCAACAGCTTCGATCACTAAAACAAGCTTTGACCAATAGCGTGTTAATGTGCCCATTTACAAGAAAATGCATTCACTTAAGACCCAGTCTTGCTCTCATTTGATTCTGTTCTAGATTTCAATAAGAGCAAGAGCAGGCTACTGAAGTTTTAAGCTTTACAAACGGCTTCATGATTCAAGTGACAATAAAATAAAAGGATTCAGCCATTACAAATTGCCTTTAGTAATTCAGCCATGTGGTTTTATCCTTTCAGTCTTGAAAGCTGCACTGTAATTAAATGAAAAAATATAAAATAATGGAGATTGATGATTCCAAAGTGATTCTAAACTGACTTTAAATCTCAGATCTTAAATATTTGACTTTTATATAAAGTTAAGAATGTCATTTTAAAATATCCTTAGAGTTTTATTTGGTACTTCAAGCATATCTTGGTTTAAAATTTATTCTTTAAACTCTGAGAATTTTCAGAATACCCACCAATAGTAATTTTTTTGGCATCTCTGGGCAATTTAGACTACACTATAATATAGGTAGATCACACCCCACTATAATCAAGGGTATAAAATGAACCACTTGATGATCCTTTTGAAGCCAGTGAAACTCTGCCTGAAGGAAAAAGCTTTCAATCCTGCTACAGGACTGAAATCTCAGTCCCCTCCAAATGTTGATGCCTAGTTTTAGAATAATTTAACCTCCTTAGATTCATGTAACCTTGGCTCCTGTGTAATAATTGCTGTTGCTATTCCTGAAGGCTCTGCCAATTACTCATCAATGGAGGGAATGTTTGCCTATAATGAAAATAATTCCGAAGATAAATAGATATATGTGTAATTTCATAAAAACGATGCTGACTACTCTGTAGTCCTTCTAATTGACACAAGTAAGTCCCCCAACTCATTTACGGAATGCTATCATGAAACACATTCCAAGCACCACTATTTATAAAGGGGTTTAAGAAAAGAGGAGTTGTAAAATGTTTAGCTTTTAAGCAGAGTTATTTGCGAAGTATAATTTAGCAATTATGAAACTTTTTGCTTTGCTTCCAGTTTATAAAACTCAAGATATGCACTGTCCAAATGAATACAGAGTGTAGTTTGTAGCATCTTGAAGATCTGCATTACAGTGCATTGTAGATTTAAAAGTATAACTGTAATTTTTACACCAGTAGCTACTGCAGTTATTCATATGTTATTCATTAAGGAGTTGAACTCATGGCCGTAATTGTTTCAAAATCATTTAAGACATTTCATTAAATATTTACATTTATAAGGGCTGAATCAAAAAGGGTTGTTTTTATTTTTTAAAAACTATGCATGCTCCCTTTTTCTTTGGCTTTTTTAGCATAAAACATTCCAGTACTTTTATGATCCATACTTCAAAACCTGAAGAGCATGCAGTTACTGCTAAATACTGTATTTAAATATTCGGAAAAACCATTAGCAGAGTTAAAAAAAGTATGTTGGGTTTGCCAATCCCACCTGACCATGCTGTGATGTGAGTCCCATGACTCAGCAGAGAGCAGCTGTGCATGTTTCTACTCTTGCAATGGACAGGGAAGGTACATAGCTGAATAGCATGCAGGCCAGTCAAAATCCATTTAAAAGTGATTATATATATATATACATATATATGTATAACTTGCTTAGGTAACCTGTGTGAAAGTGGTGACACGTTGCTCTACCTGGTTAAAAAGCACCAGAGCTGCATTCTTGATTGCTCCAGCTTGGTTTTACCCCTGTGAGAAGTAAGAATGGTAGGTAGTGAAGTTCAAGACACAGGATCACTAGTTTTTCTCTTTTTGGAATCTCTATTTCAAACATGGCTTTAACACAATTAAAACATAATTATTAAATATTTTATTATTAGCTGGAAAAAGGGAAATACATACCACCTGAAATGTTCAACAAACCTTTCTACAGAACTTGTTAGTTTATTTTTGAGAAATTAAAATATAGAAGTTAGAAGTAGTAATCTGCACACAAAAATTGTGATTCATAAATAAAAATGGAATGAATAAAATTAACAAAGACATGGTTAGCAGATCTGGAAACTATTCCTGTATTTATATAGTCCTAAATGCTTATTATTAAAATTTTAAGGCTTTTGTTTGTTTCATGTCCTAGTCTTTGTTTAACTGACTATGCGATTATCTCTTTTATTTGAAAAATATGTACATACAGGAAGCAAAATACTTTGAATATGTATGCCTTCCCATTCCTCCTTCATCCTCTAATAATGGTAGAACTCCTAAATCTTGATGAAAATAAACATCTTTAATTTCTCTTCAACTTAAATGTGATGAATTATCACATTGTGTAAGTTTCTAGTTTAGATTTAGTATGCTACACGCTTCTGAATCTATAATCTTTATCTCATTGACTCAAAAGAGGATTGTACCCTATCCAGAGATAGGGTTTAAATCATTAACCACAGCTAGTCCATAACTTAAATAATTTGTCACTTCTGAAAATCCTATCCCAGAACTGTTCAGTTTTAGAAAAAAAATTTAGATTGTTGGACATTTTAAACATGATAAAAAAATCATCCAACAAATTGATGAAATCCTGCTGAGTCTGTTTTGGCTAAGAAATTTATTGGAGCCCAATGAAAATGCCTATCTTTTGGGAATGCAATAACTCTGTTCTTGTCTTTTTCACTTCATCTAGACATGAAGACCCAGATTAAGCTGATCAGAAAACCAAATTTATTCATTGTTTTTAAAATTCAGTAGATTCAATGATGAAGGATGTTTTTAATTTTATCAAAATCATCTGTTGTGATCATCAAAAGTCAATTGAGTAGCCTTATTTCTCCAATCTGAATTTGTATTTACTGTACATACACTGTAGATAGAAAGATTTTTGGAATTGTGAATGATAGAGGCCTGTAGGTATATGTATTTCTTTAGTTGTAAAGTAAGTTTTCCATAACTGAGAATTATATTTGAAATTATTTTCCCATGTTGAAATGCAAAATTATATTTATGAAGTTGTCAATCAGCTATAACGAACAGCTGTTAAGTTGTATACAATGTACAATAGTTAGGAGTCATATGTTTGCTAAGATTAACATTGTTATTTCCCAACAGAAACAACATCCACATGCTAATGTTAAAACCGACCATATTATCCCCTTCAGCTATTTCTATTTATTTTTTCTTCAAAGCTAATGATCTTAAAGATCTTTTTTTCAGAGCAGAAATCTGTTTCTTTTCTGATGATTATCCCATTGGGTATTGCATCTCTCTTTTCCAATTATTAAAAAAACCCTCCTTCAAAGTATCTATGAAATGTTCACTTCCTGCAGGTACTTTCAGCCAATTATTACTCTAAAGCAGTGAGTAACTTTATAATCTAGTAAGTGTTATCATTCTGTTTCATCCAAAAAGAGATTTCCTCAAATTTCTAGTGATATGTATTAGAAAGATCTTCTTTAGTTCTGGAGTTTGCAGCCAGGTTCCAGAATAGGTTCCGGCAGATTTTGGAAGTTATTAACTGGCAAATTTGTTAGAAAGTGTTTCCATGAAAGCATGGAAGGGAAAACAGGAAAGGGAAGGGAAGGGGAAGGGAAGGGAAGGGAAGGGGAATGGGAAGGGGAAGGGGAAGGGAAGGGGAAGGGGAAGGGGAAGGGGAAGGGGAAAGGGGAAAGGGGAAGGGGAAAGGGGAAGGGGAAAGGGAAAGGGGAAGGGGAAAGGGGAAGGGGGAAGGGGAAGGGAAGGGAGGGGAAGGGAAAGGGGAAGGGGAAAGGGGAAGGGGGGAGGGGAAGGAAGGGAAGGGAAGGGAAGGGAAGGGAAGGGAAGGGAAGGGAAGGGAAGGGAAGGGAAGGGAAGGGAAGGGAAGGGAAGGGAAGGGAAGGGAAGGGAAGGGAAGGGAAGGGAAGGGAAGGGGAAGGGGAAGGGGAAAGGGGAAGGGGAAAGGGGAAGGGGAAAGGGGAAAGGGGAAAGGGGAAAGGGGAAGGGGAAAGGGGAAAGAGGAAGGGGAAGGGGAAGGGGAAGGGGAAAGGGGAAGGGAAGGGAAAGGGAAAGGGAAAGGGCCAGCCTTCCAAAAGAAGGCTAGAGTTATTTTCTATTATAGTATAGCTGATAAAAAAATAGGAAATACGACAATCTGTTTCTCACTCACCCACAATTACAATGTCTGTAGTAATTACCTGCTCCTGGTATATTACTTAGGGAAACACAGGCTATGCCCCGCTTCTAGCATGACAGACTTCAAATAATCATTCTGCTCTTAACATAAGTGACAGTCAGTAAGACACCAGAAAGAAAAAAAGATTCCTTTTACAGTTCCTGTGCAGATCTAGCTTCCCACAGGTCTGTGGTTAAATAAAATGTTATTATAGGGGATATGTTCTCAGGGTATTTTAAGTGCTGCCACAGTTACGGCAGGGAAAGTTCTGCCCCATCTCTTACCCCTCCTTTTGCAGACCAGGCCTTCTAGCAGGAGTGTTTTCTCAGTGGGACCGCTTGAGAGGCAAAACAAAGCAAGTGATGGTGTACTGTTCTAGAGAAGTAACTTAAACACTGCACCAATGTACTCTTTATCTTCCTTAAAAGACAATCAGAAGGCAGCAAAAGATTCAACAGTATTGTTGACTTGGTAGGAGAAGATTGGGAAACTTCACAAATTCCTGTTACACGCCGGAACTTCTGTTCCTGTCTGTATTCCAAAAGCCAGTGGATTTTTATACACACAATAAAATAACTCCACTTTATTCTTTCCATAGAAATCATCCAGAAGGAATGGAATAAGGAATCCAGAGCAGAAAGTGAAATTAATATAGAATTCACAATTCTCAGGATACTGTCTGATTAGATACTGTTCACAATATGCACACTTGCAGTGTATGAATACATGTCAGACAGTTAAACAATGAACAGTTGTGTGTGAGCAGAACTTGATGGAAGTATTATTACTCCAGTTTCCCAATGGTATTGACTACTACAGTCTACAAAAATACTGAAGCAGCATGGAAGCCCAAAACCTATCTTAACCCCATTGCAATTTTCTCCACAATTTCTTAATATAAATACCATCCATCATTTACTGCTGGATTTCCCACAGCCACCTGAAATGTTCATTGTCAAATTGCTTATTAATTGGTTTCTCTTCCTGAAGACATATAGACACCAGTCCATTAAAAAAGGACAAAATCCCTTTTGATTTATTACCATCCAGAAACTTCAGGATGGCCTTAGAAGATAAAGGCACGATGCCTGAACCAGGCTAGGGTTGAACAGAACAATTGACTTTTGAAAGTCACCTTGAAATTGGTATTCAGAACTTGTCAGCACATCAAGAAGGGCTTTCACTTCATTTTTTTGGGATGTACATACATCACATATTCACCTGAAGAGCAGAGGAGTTTCTGCCTTTGCATTTCATTTAGTTTTTTCCTTAGCTGTTCTGATAGAATATACAGCAGTACATTGTAAACTGAGCCATTCAATCTACCTTACCAGAGAAATAAACCAATAATACCAGTGGCGCAACCAGTGACCTGCCTTCTCTGAGGCAGAGAAAGTGGCAAAGACTGCCAGGGAATGACTAGCCAGGTGTGGATGGGATCTTCCCAAGTTCCTTTACTGCAGAGGCTAACATGTCATGTAACCACAAATTCAGTATCTGCACAGCCCCCCCAACTTCCTAATGCATATTACAAACCTTTTAAAAAGAGACATATTCAGGAAATTTTTAGGCTTGTAACTTGATGGAGTTAATAGGAAGGCACTCATAATTGTATTTATCAAAGCTAGCCACAAGGACAGCAGAAAATATATAATGTAATGTCATTTTTAAAAAGATCAGAATATATGAAAGGACATAGAAGACTTTTCTAAAGGTTCATTGGAAATGAAAACCAACTTTTATTAGATCAGCATATATGAAAAATACTTAACTCTCAGACCCAGAATCACTCTGAATGTTTTGGGGGTTTTTAATACTAGTTGATCTCCTAATTTACACTGCTTTACACTTCCTGTATCTCTTATATTCTAAATTTACCATGGATAAGCACTACTGCCATACTATCTTACATGTCTGCATTGAAACTATTTGTCTCATAACTGAGCAACTCAGATGATAGAATATCTTGCTCTTCATCTTACAGTTGTTACATAGAGCAGTATTTTTTGCAGCTGCAAATAAACACACACTCTTGACATTCCCTAGCCAAAAAAAAAAAAAAATCCCATACCATGATTACCTGGATCATGGCTATGCATTAATGTGGTGTACTTTGATATTACTGAGGAATACAGCATTATTGCAAATATGCCAGATATACAGCTATGATAAAGTAATGAATGCAGGGCTTCTTTATAGGAGAGCTTTCTTCATGGTAAATAAACCCTTTTGGATTAATGAGTTATTACATAACGTCACAACTTCTAATCTAATTGAAAACAAATTTATCCATGGTTCTTGATCCCTTAAACCTTATCGTTCCTAAATTTCTAATGGCACTGAATAGAATTAGATTCTGCTAATGCATTTATTAGCTTGTCATTGATCATTACCCTAATATACAAAGTTTTCCTTAAGTACCATTAGCACCTGTTCATTATCACTCCTGGTATTTGAGCCACTTAAATTTTGAAACACATGGTATTGGTTTTTTAGACAAACTTCTGTCACTTTGCACAATAATAACAGCATAAAGCCTTCAAGTAAGCTGTTTCCACATGCATCTATGTCACAAGGTCATTCTGTTCTCCAGGATAACTTGAGCTGCTGCTTTACCATGACATTCTTCGGTACCTAGATTACTTTATTTCAGCCAGCCATGGTCTCTGAACCCAAACTCTGTACAAATATTACTCACAAAACTTTTTAGACAATCTAGAATACATTACTGATTTGTGATGTCTCAGGGTTAATTTTTAAAACTACCGTAAATATTGAAAGAAGTGTTTTTTTCTCCACTTATGTTTGCTTTGGTATGCAAAGCTCCTTAATTGTTCCTTAGCCTTCTACCCTTATTCCATGATATCACATGTAGGTACTACAGAAAGAATGCTTCATCATGTGTTTACTAGTCCTAAAACTTCATAAAACTGTGAAAGAAATAATCATATTTTAAATCAAATATATTCCAAATTTTAATAAACAAAATACTAAAAATGTAAACTCCAAGGATCCTCCACTATACCATTATATATTTTTTCTTGAATGGTAACACATCAAATTCTAAAACTTAAAATATATTTACATGGGATATCACAGTTTTTAAAAAATTCTAAATATGTCATTAAAACATGTAAACGTATGACTACAGTTTAATAGGATATGAAAAATCATACCTGTTTGCTTTCTTCCATATCAGATTCACTGCTAAATTCTTCTGTATTTAAATTTTCAAAATCCGATTCTCCAAGTGCAATGGGCACTGTCACAGTGAGGCCTGGGTTGTTTATGAATGACATGTAATCATTTTCATCAATTATGTATTTTTCCACACTGCTGCCTGTGCCTACACCACTGGTGGTTCCATTCCCGTCTTTGAGATAATTCAGATCTTTGCTTATTTCAACGGCAGTATGATTGGAAATGCAGCTGTCTTTCTTGTTGTTTAGCTCTTCAAGTGCTTTGATTTCCTCTAAAGATTTCTGCTTTCTAATGAAGGCTTTTCGGATGAACTCCTGTATCTTTTTTTTAACATAATCTATGCCTTTCTGAATCCTTGCCACAGCAATCTGGAGATTGTTCATTTCATTATCATCGTCTGTAGCAGCAAGGTTGTCTGAACTAAATGAGCTCAGCAGCAAGGCCAGAAATAAGTTCAATACCTAAAAGATGAGAGAATACAGCTATATAGTAAATACAGTAACATCAGAAGTGTTAAATTTGGCAGTGCTAGATTAACAGTTTACTTGATGATCTCAAAGGCCTTTTCCAATGTAAACGATTCTATAATTCTAAAAAAATCAGTACAGCAGGTTGTGGATCATAAATAACTTTCTGAGCCTCTGCACATTTTTGCTGGTAGGATATCAAGATTGCAAGGTCAGGTAAATGACTAAGATACAAACATTTTGAATTCTATTTTATAAAAATTTAAATCATGTTAAAATTATCACTAAAGGAAGAGAAGTTTGACAGGAAATTTTGACTGGAAATTTTAGCAGTGAAAGAAACTTAAAAATAAAGTAAAAGTGTAAGTGGTGCATCCCTTTTATAACACTTATTTCTAGGAAGCTCTCATCAATTCAATATTTTCCAACTGAAATTTTGGATCTTAACTTGTCATCTTGAATTTAAACTTTTCTATAAAGGTTTCTTGTATGATCTTGAGTTAGAAGCTTTTTAACAACATTTTAAGCCGGATGGCCAATCATTCTGGGTTTCATTTCTGTTTTTACATGTAAACACCCCAAAAAGTTCAGTACCAAAAATTAAACCGCACCTTTAAATTTGCTGCAGCATTCCCATGATAGGATGTTGAATTTGACATTTTAGTTTCCTTCTAAATGCTTGTACCCATGGTAAGAGTACTTCAGTATATTGAAATGTATGAAAAAGAGGAAAAAGGAATTTTCATGTTTTTACCCAAAAATTAGCACATTCAAATTAATTTTTTAATTCTAAACAGAAGGATAACAAACATTTTCATTGCCTAGCTAAGTCCTGCACATCTGCATCACAGTTAATGTTAAAGAAATGTTCATCACGTACCACTAGGTTTCCAATCACCATGACCAGCATGAAAACAATAAGGCACATGGTTTGGCCAGCAACCTCCATGCAGTCCCACATCGTTTCGATCCATTCTCCACACAGCACTCGGAATACAATCAGGAAAGAGTGGAAAAAGTCATGCATGTGCCAGCGAGGAAGTTCACAGTCACTGGAGATCTTGCAGACACATTCCTTGTAGCTTTTCCCAAACAGCTGCATCCCAACCACAGCAAAAATGAATACAATGATGGCCAGCACCAGGGTCAGATTCCCCAGAGCCCCCACGGAGTTGCCAATAATCTTAATCAGCATATTTAGGGTTGGCCAAGATTTTGCCAATTTGAAAACTCGAAGCTGCAACACAAAAACGCAGATGAACCATTATTATTAGTTAGAAAAAGGAAGCTAGGTCCAAGTTGTATAGCATAGCATACCAATTTCTGTAGATTAATTTTTTCTTTAGTAGTACCACATTATTATTTTAATGTAAAGCAGGGAACATGGAGTATTTGTCAAAAATGCATTGTTTATAATTTCATTTCAGTGATGCACATATTAAAAAAAAGTCATAATTTCTGTTTGTATTACATTTTATTTTACTATTTTTAAACATCCACTTACAGATGATTCCCAAGCAGTTCTTAAAGACATTTTAAAAGTTTCTACTCTTTTCATCACCACCACCACTACACCCTCTTTCCTGGCTTGGTTCCACATTTCCCTCAGCACCATATCAAGCCTTCCATACTTAGAGGCCAATTTTTTAAGCAAAAACTTGATGCAGACATTGCAGTGTCCATTCAAATTGTAAACACTAACTTAAAAATAATATTCATTACCCAAAATATTATGCTATGTGAAGTTGGGTACCACTGCAAGTAGTGCTAAATAAGTCACTTCTTCCTGCTCTATGTATTAGGAGATAAGGTTTTCAAGTAATGTGTTAACTATTGGTAATAAAGACTTTTAAATCATTAATCTTGTGACATATTTAATGACATAATCTTGTGACATAATCTTGTAAACATATTTATAAACTACTTTGCGCACAATACTAATTGCTATTAAAAAAGACATTTCTAGTTGAAGAAGCTCAATAATATTTCAATTTAAATTTTATCTTAAGGTCAGCTTGTTACAACTCTATTATATGTAATGGAGTGACTAAAAATTTTTTTTTTGGTGTCCATTAAAATAAATGTGAAGAGAGGATTTGCTTAAGTTCTTTACAAGTAACACAAAGTAATGTTCACAAGATAAAGACTAAAAATGCTATGATTCTTTCTGCTGGTGACAATATGTACGTTTTCACAGACAGTTAGCTTTTATTGTTCTTAATGAAGTCAGTGTAAAATTCACAAAATTCTTTAAAGACAGTAGATAATGTTATGTTGGCAAAGGATATGAGTTGGATAGAAGATCAATAGGATAATTTGATACTAAAAGGTATCGAACACCTTAAATTTGTACTTACCATGTACTTACCATGGCTTGCAAATTAGACACATATGAAAAATAATGTGAGACATTGAAGTATGTAATATATATTTACAAAATACGATCATTATTACAGGCACCAGCACTTCTATTTTTTGAGTGAGATAATTGCATGCAAAGATTTAATTATCAAGGTATTTACCAATCTGAATGACCGAAGAACAGATAATCCTTCAACATTTGCAAGACCAAGCTCCATTAAACTAAGGCTAACGATAATACCATCAAAAATATTCCAGCCTTCTTGGAAATAATAGTAAGGGTCCATGGCAATAATCTTTAGTACCATTTCTGCTGTAAATATCCCAGTGAATACCTAAAACAAAATGTAATGAATTGTTATGAGAAATTTATAGATTTGAGCAATTTTTTTTAATCCAATGAGTTCTCTTACCTGTTACTATAAAAAACAACTGATTGCTATCTCCAAATGGCATCTAAGTCTTTCTAAACACTGGAAACCAGTAAGTTAATCAGGATATATAGTAGGACAGAAGTTTGATAAACATACAAAAAGATATTGACCAGTCAGCAGTTCAGCTCCCTGGTATGTGCTGGACTATTCATCCAGCAGATGATGATGTGACCTGGTGTTTTAAGTCCTCTTTGATGAGGGTGATTCCAGTAAGAAGACTTGACAGCAAGTATTTTCTTAGCTTGTCTAAAACAATGATAGTTTCTAATGTCAGACTGTCTAACCACAGACTCTCTAAAGTCTGTCTTGTAGACAGGGGAAGTTGGAGTTTCTTGTACTGTGCTTTTTGTAAGAATATAGAGGTTTCACACATAGTTACCATGCTGTGGGACAGCTATTTCCTTTTAAGAAAATGAACTTCAGCATGATAATGTTATTTAAAATATCTCCAAGTGCCAAATGTGAAATTATCAATGCATCTTAGTGTTTTTAAGTCCAGAATTTAACTCAACACTTTCTTGCACTGCATAGTGATCAGTGGTTTGTGCAGTACAACAAAAAGTTTGGGATCATGCCTTTTTTGTTAAAGTGTTTTCACTGGAGTGTCATTGAAAAAAAATTCCAAGAGAAATTCTGACTCTGAATATTTTATCAATTTTGTACAGAAGAAAAATATTTCCTGTGATGTTATATCAGTACCATGGTAAAAATAGCATGATCTACCTTAATGTTTGAAAGAAAAAACCCAAAATAGAGGTCAAGAAATCTGGCATTCCAGTGAAGACTGCACTTCCACACAACTCAGTTATTTCATTACAGTAGTTAAAAAGATATATTCGTGAAAGATAAAGGCTCCAGTAAAAAAATCACTTTACCTGTGAAAATCACATATACCATTTCTAAACTGATTATAAAAAGACATTCTGGAATAGATTTAAACAAATACATTTATAAGTTTCTTCTTTTAGAAAAGAGTATTTTTACATCAAGTCGTGCATGACAAACTACTTACCAGGTTCCCCACAGAAAGGACACTGCTAAACTGGTCTGTCATTGGGTAATGTTCCATGGCCATAAACAAGGTGTTTAAAACAATGCAAATAGTTATAGCAAGATCAACAAATGGATCCATCACAACTAAATTGACGACATGCTTTACTTTTAACCATGGACTCCAACAATCCCAGATCAAGAAAGTATTTGCAAATCTGTACCAGCATGGTGGGCATTTCTGTCTGGATTCTTCAAGCTCTGAAATAAAATAGAAGAAATGAATATTACAAATGTATCTTCTGGAAGTTTTTGTTTAAAAGATGGAAGGAGATTATATTAATCAAATAACATGAGATTTCCCTTAACCATGTTTATCCACCTTAAAATGAAGCATCTAATTTATCAGATCCTCTAATTTATATGATCCTCTACCTCCAGTGGACAGTGAAGTCCATTCACTAAAGAGTAAATCATCTGATACAACTGTCTAAAGGGAGAAATGTGCTTGTCTTTCCTAGGACAATAGGGAGAATCTAGATATTTAGTTTAGGTTACTTGACTTGCTTACAGCAGATATCTTAATTTCAGATATTAAAAGTCAACATGACTCACTCTTCACTGACCTACTATATATAATTGGGAAAAGCTTCATAAAGGATTTACATTTTTTTGTGGTATGTAACATGAGTACATATTTTGATTTGAGGTACTAAAAGGGTTATATTTGCTACTACACTGAACCATTACAATATCAGATAAATGATTTGGAGTGCATATCTATAATTTCTTTTTTGAATTGGTATTTTTAATATATTACATGCCTGTTTTCTTATTTTTAAATTATAATTTAATTTGCTTTGAAAATGTCTTGTACAGTTGCAATGTCTATCGATTGAGAAACAGAACAACATATATCTGTATTAGCAAAACTTTAGCAACTGCTCTCAGTTAGAATCTTTGGAAACTTTTTTCTTCCATTTCACTGTCAATATTGTCAGACTTACAGAAGAAGAGTAACTTCTTCTAAGTTAATAATAACAAGGATGAATATCTAATGTGATGGGATGTTTGAGGACAGCATAGAAAGTAGACTGTTGATTGCTCAAGTGAGAAATACTTAGACTACAAAATATGTAAGAAATGTCCACAGAAGTTTTGATTAAATTTCTGCATAGTGACATCAACCCAAGTCTGAAATTCCCCATTTTTTAAACATTCCTTAGAGCACAGAGAGATCTCCATCATCATGACACTTATGGATGATTTTGCTGCAATAGCTGTTACAGAGATTTACTAATAAAGATTTACTGCAAAAAGATACACTTTGAGGATAGTGGATTGATTTCTGCCTCTAATATTTTCCTATATGGGTTGAATTATTGGAGGTTGAAAGCTTTCAAACTACTGAAACAAACAAGTTCTCCAGGCAGAAAAGGATATCATAAGTAGCTAAAGCTTACTATAGTATTTATGAACCATAACAAAGACAGTACTGCTTAAGGAATATATGGATTGGGTGCAATAATCACATTTCTGAACATGCAACTCAGAATGCTGAAAGGCAGAATAGGACCAGCCTTGGACAAAAGTGACCACTCATCCTGGATGCTGAGTTGACACAGACTGTCGCTGCACGTAACAATTTCTGAAATGGTGGAAACCAGATATCGGTAAGGAGGTGAACTACCAGGAAAACTTTGTTTACATTGACATGGTTTTTTCTTGTCGGGAGACTGGAAGGACTAACTATTTAACTGGAGGAAGAATGCAGCACTTTCTAAGGAGATATCCTGTTTACAGAGAGAACCAAGATTTAAGAGGTACCACCAGAACACACTTGCACTGAAGTAGGAAGACATACTCATAAAGATAGATGTTTGTGAGGACAATTTTCTTTAGAAGAAAATAGGTGATACAAGCCTTCTATTTCTAACTACTACTAGTTTGTGATCTGTTTGTTTATCTGAGAGCAAGGGGCTTCAGAATTCACTTCAAAATTATATTTCAGTGCTGGCTTAGTAACACTGTACAGTTTCCTGGTAATTTCTTGTCTTTTTAGAATATATGTTGAATCTGCAAGGTTGGATCTGACTATAACACCTGCCACACTTTGCCACTATCCAGTAGATAGTCCAGTTTTACATTTACAAAGGGAATTGTGTAAATAATTTCTCTGTACACGTACAAGCAGAACTTCAATGAACTGCCTGTCAGATAAAATGCACAAGTACCTTCCATTGTATTTGTAAGTATGCTGGCTATGCTCATTGCTCTTTGTCTTGCAGCAGACTCTTCAAGCATTTCCATGGAAATCTGGTATGAACTCAGTCTTCTTTTCCTTATTTCTGTTTCTGTAGTGGTGCCCTGTAAATTAAATACTGAGGAATTAGACCATCCTTTTTTAACAGCCAATTAACAGTATTTACTGCATAAATATTGTAGTGATAATCAAATCAGCTTTGTGCAATGTACTGTGTTTTTCACTGAATGTTTCTGTACTTGTCAAGATTTCTTTCTTCTTTATTGAGGAATTCTGTGGGAATTTTGTACAGTACTACAAATACTCAGCTGGAGGACCCAATACCAATACAGTGTGGGACCAAAGGCAGTTCACATTTAAATGACTGGCTGAACAAAATTTTTGCTAGGTACCTCCTTGATAGTGATGATAATAATAATAATAATAATAATAATAATAATAATAATAATAATAATAATAATAATAATATTCTATGTATAGAAAAGACTTGCTTATTTGAATGTATGAAAGAACATCTTAGCTTACAGAAGTCTTAAACTGAGACTAAAATGTTATGTAATTTCAAAGGTACATAGGAATTGTACCTACTTTTCTCATGAAAGGTATGAGAAAAAAGTCTTTGAAAAAAATCAGAAAGGGGTATTTCTAATAACTATCATGAGAATAGTAACCACCTTCTGTTTAATTTTATGGGAGTTTTCCTATACATATTTCCAAGCTATAGTCTTATTTGTATATTGAATATCTACTTTGCTGAAGTGAAACCATGTAAAAATTGTCAAATTCAATTCATCTTTTTTTTTCTATGTGGAAATCTCGTCCTGAAAGCAAGAAGAATATAATACTTTACTAAGGCTTAAACATAGGAGATTGAGGACTTTTTTTTCCTTTATGTTCTCTTATTTAGAAACTATTGCAAATTATTTCTTTGACAAATTATAAGGAATGCAGAGATGAGGAATAAGAGAAAATTCTGTGCCTGAACCAGTCTGTAATAAATACTGGCTTACTTACAATTACCTCTGGTATAAGCTGACCAGTAGGTGAAGTTAGAGTTGAAGGTCCTCCAACCAAGGAAACCACTCCATTGCAATCCACAGTGCTGTGCATCTTCCCATTTACTGGAAGGGCTGGTATCATTCTGGATGACACACTGGCCTGGCTAATGTTACTGTTGCGCCTTTCGCCATGTCGATTTGGAACAAAGAGAGAATCCCTTCTGCTCTCATTGTCTTCAAGAGTGCTGTGCTCATCATCAGCAAAGTCATTTTCAGATCCTACATCCTTTGCATGACCTCTGAAACTGAAAATGCTGGTTTTGCTGTTGCGCCTTGGTGAGAACAGAGAACCACGAATGCTTAACAAAGACTGTAAAAGATTTTAAACAAACCAAACAAAACAGCATTAGAACTAAAGTTGCAAGTTCTTGGCTTTTCAAAGAATAGTTACAGTGCTGGAGGAAGGATAGTGACTTTTTTTCTTTCATAGTATAAGTGTGTCCACTAGGGGAATGTGTTCACCAGGGGACCTGAAGCCGAGGGGGAAAATTATTTTAAGGTATTGTAGCAGGACTGCGGAAAAGTTGTGCAGAAGTCATAAGCACGATTGAACAGTTCTGAGTGAAGAAGGTGTACTGAACTGGCATGGACTGTGCTGGATATAGTTTTCAATATCACTATCAAGATTTTTAACATATTTGTCTTTTATTCCTTCAATTACAGTACAGAGCTAAGAGCCTTTTACTTCTCTTCTTCATGCCCTAGATTTCTAGGGATAGCAGCTAATAATGCTCACCCTCACCCTTTTCTGTTTTATTTGGTACATGCAGAAGCAATCTCAAGATTGCCACTGAAATCCTTATAAACTGATGTAAGGAACTTGACTGATCTCTTCCCAATAGGCTCAATAGTGTGGAAACAATAACTAGAAGACAGAGGAGGCAGCTTGGAGAAGCTTTGGAGGTGCAGCAGCAGCACTTCTAGGCATAGCTCTCCGGGTGCCATAGCAGGCTGCACACACCTGCCAGAAGGTATCACTTGGTTATCAGGCAGCTCAAAGCAAGTATTCACCAGGGACACCATTACCTAAAGATATTCTCTTACAAGTGAGAAAAATAAATCAATGATTGTTGGTAATTCATCTGTTAATTACAGTAGAAGCCGGTTAATGAAGTGTTCTTCTCCCTTGCTACATATTTTATTAACAGCATCATGAATAAATAAAATGAGTACTAATTGTGGAGAAAAGTCACTTGGCATTCAGCTTTCTTCAGTTCTGCATTTGTACAAATCTTCATATCTTGGTTCATCAAAAACCTGGTTTGAGACTATTGTCACTTTTTCAATATTTCTGCATTTGGAAAGTCTTCATATGTAATAGCAATGGGTTTGATCCAGGATAATTAAAGCGAAAAGGAAAACTGTCCTATATTATATAAACCTGTGTTAATACTTTGAAAATCAAACACTGTATATATACATATATCAACCCATATGTATCTCTGTATATGCATAGTCAGATATATAAACTCACACACCTTATGTGTATGCTGAACTGGTAGAACTGCCTGTTATAAGGCCTGGCAGGTGTTTACCATTATGAGATGTATTTTTTTTTGCTCTTACAGCTACACCAAATTTTAATAGTTTGGGCTGAAATTTTCTATGCTGGCTGTCAGCCTCAGGCTGAGTTACTTGAAAAATATCAGCCAAATGATTTTGCTAACCCATTTATGTAAACTTGGCTGGAGAAAAAGTGCTGTTTTGTTTATACTGAAAGATAATTTTATCCAAAAAATTCCCTAGCTTCTATGGAATATGACACTGAATACTGACAAAGCAGTAAACTAATTACTACATCCTTTTTACATTTCCTTGTAAATATATCTGGCCAACCTACAGTCCTTCTAAAAATGACATGCTCACCAGGGTTTCATCTGACTACCAGTGATACCCTTGTTCTTTTAGAGAATGTTCCCATGGCTGCTATGTTTTATGTGCAGGCCAATCTTTCCAATATGTGTTACCCCGATTTGAGCACAGCTAATTGGATCAGCCCCCTCAGGGATTTGGGAGAAGTAATGTCTGTTCTGCAAGTCCCTGCTGCATTGAGACAAAAGATATAAGCCAAAATGGCTGCAATTTTAACACATGTAGAGGCAGAAGTAAATGTATCTACGTGCTATCAGAAAGTAAGGACTGAAAGGAAGGTTTGACTTTCCTGGCAAACTGCATCATTCATCTGCATATGGAATGTGGTGTCAAAGGACAAAATCTCTTACACGGCCCAACTGAGCAGATTATCTCCCCTTACCATTCTGCCTCACTGTTTCATGCTCTGGATCCTGTCCCACCAGGGAGATTCTCCATGGCTAACATAATAAATGAGCTCTTCCTTTACCAATTCTACTGTTTGCAATTCTTTTGCTCTTGTGGCACATAAGTTTTAGTTGTATGCTGTCAACTTTTGCCCCAAAGCTTTGTTACAACTGCAAAAAAAATTGTCAAGAGCATCTTTAATGTTATTCCTAACGTTGGTGGTATTCATAGGTAAAAGTCTATTAGCTCAGACCACATATTATCATTTTGAAGAGATGCATTTTGAGTGATTTTTTCTAAAAATGGCATAACTGTGTGTAGCTTTGAAATAAGCAAAAGTAGCACAGAATCATTTAGGCTGGAAAAGACCTCCAGGATCATCAAGCCCAACCTTTGACTGATCTCCACCTTGTCAGCTAAACCATGGCACTAAATGCTACATCCAGTCATTTCTTGAACACTGCAAAGCATGCTGACTCCAATACTTCCCTGGGTAGTCCATTCCATTTTTTTACAAACGTTTCCATGAAGGAATACCTCCTGATGTCCAACCTGAAACTCCCCTGGCACATCTTGAGGCTATTTCTTTTTCTCCTGTCACTGGTTGCCTAGGAGAAGAGGCTGACCTCCACCCAGCGACAGTCTTCTTTCAGGGAGTTGAAGAGTGAAAAGGTGCCCCCTGAACCTCTTCTTTTCCAGGTTAAACACCCTCAGCTTCCTCAGCTTCTCCTCATGTAACTCACTCTCTAGAGCTTCACCAGCCCTTCTCTGGACCTGCTCCAGCACCTCCATATCTGTCTTGTACTGAGGGACCCAGGACTGGACACAGGATTCAAGGTGCGGCCTCATCAGTGCCAAGTACAGAGGGCATATCCTTAAGTGACAGAAGAGACCCTTTGATTTATGGGACTAGAGCTTAGAACTTTGGATTAAATGATTTCCAGAGGGCCTTCATAAACTACCTTTTTTCCTATGATTGCAATGATTTTCCATCATGCATAATGGATTTCTAATGAAAAAGAACAGTATGACTAAATTGTTAAACATTCAGGCCCAAAAGATCCCTGTGTAGTTTGTCCTTATTGTGCAGAACTAGTCCTACTTTTCTAATCATCTTCATATTAAAGAAACTAATTAAGGAAAATAATAGAAATTAATGGTAATGTGGGATTTCCTGTGCAGAGTATTTTGATGTTGCAGTATGCTAAAAACCCAACTTACTTATATAGTTTTGAAATGGATCCAGAACAGAGAACATACGGTTCATTAATGCATATATATGAATACTAATTTTTCTAGACACATCCTCAGAAATACATTTTCAGAAATCTTTTAATTAAATTTATAGGTATTCTTGATATGTTGTTTTTATACCTTTGCTAATAGAATGGGTCAAACCATCTCAAACTTACTGTGAACTACCAGTGGAACTACCACTGATTTTTCCTTCACTTACCATTTACATAACTTCCAATATGTAAACCTGCTGTAGTATCAGTGAAAATAAACGTAGAGTGGACACACGTAACTTAGTAAAATAGAATGTTGTACCTGGTGAGGAGAAGTGAGCCTTTTTTCATATGTCAGTTGACTTCCTTCTGTGGAGAAGCGGAAACTTTTCCTTCTGATACTGTCTTCTGACTCAGACTTGGGGAACTTATCAATATCTCCTTTGTCCTCTGCTTCAGACATTTCTTTCTGTCTTCTTTTCTTCCTTCTGTTTCGTCTTTCTTTAGCACTCTTTGAGCTCAACTTTGATGCTTCTGAAGAGCTTTCCAAGAGTTCTCCTAATCCCCCTACACCACTGAAATCTCTTGATGCAACTGATGCCGCTGCTACTGCTGCTGTTGTCTGTCAGGTTACAAAGCAATATATTCTTAGTAGGCCAAAAAAGAGAATTATTTTATAGTCTTTTATCAACTGGTTTTTATTATCACTGTGATAATAATGCTCTTCATACACTCTTGAGTGTGTAAGTACACCCAAACAAATTGTATTGAGGATAAACTATCGAGTTGTACAGCTCCTCACTGTTTAGCAGCTTGAGCTATTTGAAGCACCAACTTCTGCAGAGCAATAGCTACACTATTTGTTGAAGAATTGCTGCACAAGACACTTGTCTGAAATAAAAGTAGGCAGAATAAGTGTTAACATAGTGCTTTTTCATGTATTTCAGACCTGTTATTCCATTTTATTTTGAGAAGAGCCCCACATCATGGTCTAATTCAGCTGATCCCTTCTGAGGTCTTACAGAGAAAATTAAAGCGTAACATTCATCATCTGAGTAAATGTATCAAAATTTAGCTAGCAGCCTGAAAGCAGTTGAATCCAGACTTTCCTCACTGTCTTCACTGCAAGAACACTCCCTTTACTTTCCTTCTGCCTTTCCTGATACAAGGCACAAAGTCTAGGCACATCTTCAAGCCCTTCCTTCCTCAGCACATTTCCCCTTCCACAATGTCCCACTGTATCTGCTCTCTAGGTCTTTGTTATAGATATGCAAAGGTACATTTATTGCCTGTTGGTGCTATAACCTGAGAGAAGAAAAAAGGTTTGATTTCTTCTCTGATGGAAAGGGGTGGGATGATTTACTGGAGCAGAGTCATCCCAAAACTCAGGACCAGTATCTTTAACTACAGTGGTCAGCCTACTTGTTTTGGTTTATTATAGAAATGTTCTTTTACTCATCAAAAGAAGAAGAATTGAGAGTATGTCTAGTGCTGTTCCTCAAAAGAACTGTGGGAGATTGCAATGAAATTCTGTAGTGGAAATATCTTTGGGGAGATGATAGGCTGCTCTTAGCTTACAAAAAATGGTGGTGTGATAAATGGCAAGAGACTAGGTTTATATAACAAAGATGACTAGTAATTATCCAGCAAAACATATTATATTCAATGCCAAGTATTTCATGAATGATGACATATCTCTTTACAGCAGGAAAGGATAGTTTGAAAGCTCACAGTATGAATAAATGTCTTTCTTTGCTACAATATACAACCCAGGCTATAGAAGTTGACTTGATACAGACTTTTTCTGCTAAATGGAGTATTAAAAGGATTCTGAAGTGTTTATAAAATAAAAAAGCAATACTCAAAATTTTGTCATACTGGTTCAGAATATGATCCTTCAAAGACTCTAACAGAAACAAAGACAGCAGATGCTGAGTCATCACCCATCTACTTCATAATACTAACAGTAAAGGTCAAACAAGTAGAGCAATCCAAAGACCACTGTGATGCCTTCAGTTTGTGGATGAATAGGTTCAGTGTCAAGGGAGTGAAGAGATAAACTAATTTCTGCCTTAGCAACTAATTCAACACTTGAGTGACTTGTACTTGTACTGCCTACTTTCTACTAATGTTTTCACAAACAAAAGAGATCCTGCTGTAATAATGCATTACTTATAATGAATTTAGTGGTCGTTCATTTAAAAAAAAATGACATTCCAGGGTCTTTATTCAACCTTACTTATAGTTTCTGTTTCTTATTCTATTCTTCTTTCTTAGTCTGGATCAGCTTAATTTTTCCCCACTCTCAGATACACAAACATCTAGATGAACCTGCTGATATCTGATATCTTTTTTAATGTGATTTAGTGATTTAGTGCCTTTAAGACATTAAAATACCAGATTTATGAAAAACCCAGCAATATACACTTTGCTGACATTCAACCTTTCTACATTTGAATTTTGCAGGATTCTACTCTTTCTTTAGTAATTTGGAAGGGATAAAGTGTAATGACTAAAATAAAGATATGCTAATTAGATTTCACAAGTCACACATAAAGGTTTCTTTTTAAGCAAAAGACCGATAATTTGTCTTTCTGTTAGCACTTTATGGAGCCATTCTAACTTAGTGAAAGCACCTGTAAAGTACTACCAAAAATAGAGTTTTATAGGAGTTTCAAATTTGCTAGCATTTTATAAACACTGTCCTGTTGCAAATGACTAAATGCCATTTGAAAAGCAGTGGAAAATCAGTCCAGAAATTAGACAGATGGCTGACTCACAGACCTGAACTCCTGCATATGTTTTACTTTCAGGTAAGAAAACCTTTCACTGCAGTATCTATTAAAATGTCTTTTTCTCATAAAACTTTAAATAATTTTCTTCTCTTTTCAAAGGAAACAAAGATTACTTTAAAAGAATGATGAAGTAATATCTTTGTTATGAATATTGCTCATCTGGTTTTGAATATTGCTTGTCTGTTCTAAGAGTGCATAAACTTCTGATTTACTACAGTGTCAATTAGGGATATTTTTAATTATCTTGCTGGGTAGAAACCTAGAAGAACACTGATTACAGTCCTCTCTATTTGATGAATAGTTGTTGAAAATTATTAAGTACATCAAGCTTGGCAATTCTAACTTAGATGTAAACCAGAAGTAACATCACTAGACTTTGTTCCTGCCATTTACAAGATCTGTAACATTGCACCATTGCACATAAAGCACCATGTGGAGTCCCTGGAACCTCTTTGGGCAATCCCCAGGGTCCTCCCCTGGAAAGAAACACCACAGAGTTTCCCTGCCTGGACTGAAAGAAAGGACCTCCCCATGCTTTCCCCATATGTCCCTAATTGTGGTGGTTTCTCTTTTCCCTGTTTCCCTATGGGTGCTGGCACCCCTGGTGGCCGGCCTCGTTTTCCCCATGGGTCACTGACCTTTGCCTTGCCTTTGTGCCGCCCCCGTGCCCTCAGGCCCTTGGCCACTGACCCCACACTTCAGCCTGTGCACAGCACACAGCCTGGTCTGTGATCCCGATCCACCCTTCGGCACAGGAATAAACAAACCTCTGTTGGATCTGAGTCCTACAAAGGCCCTTCTTGCCTCTCCTTGCTGAGCCTAGCTGTGGCGTGTGTGATGTGTGAGCTCGACTGCTTTGCCTCAATCCTTCCCAGTGGCTTTTCCACTGGAGATGCTTATGGGAATACAGGTAGCAGCTACACCATCTAAGAAGCACGCTGCTGCAGCACCATTCTTTATGACTATTTAATTTCAGGTTTCTAGAGCACTCTTATGACAAACATTTTACTTTTACAGTCTTTTGGTGAATGAAGCAACATTCTTTTCTGTACCATTAACTTGGTTTTTTTTACTGTTTGGTTAGTTCCTGGTTTTCACTGGCTATTTCCACTTTTATAATTTGCATGGTAAACAAGACCTGTTATTTTCTGTAATTCATTGCACAATTTGTTCATGTTCTTAATCATAAAAGATTTTTTTCCTTGCTTTAAGAACAAGGCTGTTCAGAAATACAATTTCCATCATTACCTGAGCTTCTTCTTGTTGCTTTTTCAGTTGTTCCAACATCTGCTGAAATTCTGCCTCTTTCTGCTCTGCTTCTTCCATTGTTGCTTGATTCTGTTCTTCATAGGCCATGGCGACCACAGCCAGGATCAGGTTAATCAGATAGAAAGAGCCCAGAAAAATCACCAGAACAAAAAATATCATGTATGTCTTCCCAGCAGCACGCAGTGTCTAGAGAGTAGAAAGCATGTCTATATATTATTCTACAACCTTTTTCAGCTCATGCAAAAATAAGCCTATTTATATAATTTTGTACATCACCAACAATTCACTATTTATGTCATAATAATTTTTTACCAGCTGATAGAGGTTTTCCCAGAAGTCCTGAGTCATTAGCCGAAACAGTGACAAAAAAGCCCAACTGAAGGTGTCAAAACTTGTGTACCCATAATTGGGGTTTCTGCCAGCTTTCACACATATATATCCTTCTGGGCATTGCCTATGTGAAAATCAAACAGGAGGCACTTAGTCGTAACTTTTATTCCCTTCTATAAAATATGTATTGTCTTTTGGAAGAATATGCATTATTTTTCAACAGAAAATCCATAAATTACAATTAAATTAATTTTTAAAAAATTCTCAAGAATTCAACTAATTACATAGTAAATGAAAGATATCCTTTTCATCCACTCACTGGTTGGAATTACCTAAATATTAAAATTCTCCTCAATTACATTTTGCAAATAGAATCTTTATTCCAAATGAATTATTTCCTGGCAGAAATAATTGCTGAAGTGTTGTTAAGGTTACAGACAGATTAAACAACATTATTAGCTAAATCCAATTGTAATATTAGGGATTTACTACATAAAGCTGATACATATATTTTTAGTAAACCTCTTCACTGCTGCCAGTCAGGAGTCCAAGTTCAGCTAACAATTCTAGGCTCATAATTCGGCACATGTAAATGGTAGAATTTTCCAGAAGTGAAAGAGTTAGGCTTGAAAAAGCAGATTCAGTCTTAGACTATGAAGTCTCTGCTGTGCTTTCTTAATATTTTCCATGTTTTCTTTCTCACCTTTAACTTTTGTTTCCTTGTACTTTATTCAATCAGTAAATCACCAAAGGAGACTTTAAAAAATTTCAGATCTTATCAATAAAACCAACTTCATTTTCCAATCTAGCAGGAAAAAGGCTGTTAATTAGTATTTTGTTTAGCCAGAGTGTAAAACATTTGGACTCCAGTAAGAAATTCTCTCTTAGTTGCAAAACTCCGTAAGTTCTGTAATGCTGCTAAATATGGAGTTGTAACTAGATCTTGTGTTACTTCTTTTTCTACAGAGCATAACAGAGAATTTTTGAAAGGGTCTTACCCTGCATCAGAGCTATTACCACAAAGTAGGGCATCTCTTTGTCCTTCCAAAATATAAAAATGAGCTGTAGAAATGATTAGAAATATATATGAGTAGATCAAATAAATCTGAAAATGCTACAAAGTAAAATAAAAAGAAATTATGTTAAATCACAGTGGCTAGCTACTGATCACTTTGTAGCTTATTTAGAAACCTTTCTGGTTTTTGTATTTTTTATTGTATGTATTTGATCCCTATAAATCAGTGACTGTAAGCAGCTCTACATAAGGCAGAAATATAAACCCCTCAATGTTCTTTGTTTGGTCACAAATAATTACATATTTTAGCCACAAATATATTAAAATAGTTATATCAGACATTCTTACTTTCATCCTCAATGTAATCCTTCCAGTTAAACGTGCTCACTGTCATGTTAACAAATGTACCATTTTCATTCATTGTGCTGTTAAAGTAGGAAATAACGTTTATCTCAAAAGTAGAATTGTCTGGAGGCCATTGCAGGCATTTATTCCTCAGGTTGCCCATGAACAGCTGCAGCCCTATCAGTGCAAATACACTCAGACAAAACACAGTCAGGATCATCACATCTGAGAGCTTCTTCACAGACTGAATTAGGGCTCCCACTATAGTCTTCAGGCCTGCAAAGAGAAAAGATCCATAGAATTATCAAAGAGTATCTTTGCTCTTCCCATATTATTAAGAGGCCATGCAGACACTTAAAAAGAACTTTTTTTTATTTCTCAAAAGGTAAAGCTTCATGAGCAGCCTAAGAGCTTGTGAAAATGAATGAAAGAAAAAGATTCTTTTTTATGATTATGCAATGTACATATATTCCAATAAATCAAATATATAGTATTCTCAAGCAGGAAACTTTATCAATCATGCTTTCTTAGTACAGATTTGATTGCATTTCCTATTTTTTCTCTGCATTAAATATTTTGCCAATAATTCAGTTTCCAGTTAATTCTGAACACGACTCCACGACAGTGCGAAGCACCATGAGACAGAATTACTAGTAATTTTGAATTACCAAATCTTTTGCATTTGATAAATTTTCCTGTGCATCATTTATTTCTTCTTTGGTATCTTCTTTTATTGTTACTTTCTTATTTTTATGACTACTTGCAATTTTAAGTGATAAAAAAAGGAAAAATTTCAAAACCAAGAAAGCCATAGCAGTAAGCTTTTGTAATGTAGAGGCAATTTGTTACAATAAAATGCAGAAAAACAAAGCAAAATAACCCAGAGGCCTCATATTTTATGTTTCATGCAAGACTCTGTTAAACTCAAAGGCTGATTTTGCAAAATAAAAGAAGCTAAGGCTGAAAAGGCAAAGAATCATAAACTAGGTTAATGATCCATGCCTTTTTTTTTTCTTTTTTTTTTTTTTGGCAACATGAGCAGCAAACGGCAAGACTTATGCTCAAAGGAAGTGAATTCAATGGAACGAAAGTCAGCCTCGGTGTTTAACCTTGCTCTCACCTGGAATGACTGATATTGTTTTCAAAGCTCGGAGAACTCTGAATGTTCTCAACGCTGAGACATTGCCCAGGTCCACAAACTCTGTCACATATCTGTAATAGGGGAGTTCACACACAAACACAATGACAGCACACAAATAACAGTTGGAGATACGAGGGGCCTAACACCTCACACCAACTACTTCTTACCTGGAATTACAGAAATAGTTTTCAAAGCTCTCAATACTCTGAAAGTTCGAAGAGCTGAAACATTGCCTAGGTTTACAAATTCTGTTACATACCTGTAGGATTAAATCACAGTTATTCAGAATTGAGGCAGAGCTTATACTAATTATGTGGGTCTTCAAAACCTCTGTGGTAATACTAACAATCATACTTCCAAATTTACCTGTCTCTTCAATACATTTTGTTTTAATAATTGTTTTCATCAATTTTGCTTAAATGTCATTGAAGTGAAATTCACTGATTTGTATTTGAACATCTAGTTAAACTAATTAGCTTCTAATGGGACAGTAACATGAAGTCAAAGGGATGGCTTCATTTCTGGTGAGCAGAAAAATGTAGGACATGAAATTAGTGTCCCTCAGCAGTAATTACACCAGTGGATGACACTCCATTTCGGCTTCTGCCGTATTTTACTTTGAATACTAAAATACAGTGTCTAAACTTCAAAGGTTGCAAAAATTAAGTTTAAATAAATACATTTATTACAATAATATGTACTACTAATTTCATGCCCTAAAAGCTTTAAAAGTTCTTGAACCACTTACGCCATTAAAATGACACTGAAGTCAAGCCAGTTCCATGGGTCTCGCAGAAAGGTAAAACCTTCTAAGCAGAAGCCCCTTGCAAGAATTTTGATAAGTGATTCAAAGGTATAAATTCCAGTGAAAGTGTACCTGAAAATCATCAGAGCAGGAATAATGGATTTTTGCATACTCACAGACAGTGCCAATCTTTATCAAAGATGACTTAAAGAAAAAGTATTTAAAAGTGAAAGAAGTGAATTATTAACTTCACTTGCTCTAAATGTTGTAGTTGCTGTTCAGTCATTGTGGAAATTTGAACCTGATATATATGCTACTCATATTCTAAAAGGTTGAGTTAATCTCTGTTCTTGTGCTTACAAATAATTTCTGACTCAAGTATTTGCGGATACATTTCAGACTTTTATATGTACATTCTTTGGCACTCACAGGGTTGCCTCTTTGCTTGCATTTTTAAATCAGGTAGATGTCTAAGTGTTACAAAAATGGAAGAATTTTCTTTTATGTCTAAATCAGAGAATTTTGTAAAAATCAGTTCTGGATAATAACTGTAGTGATGCCTGTATTACATGTTTATTTCATAAATAATCATCAAATATAGGAAAGCATGCCCAGACTGTTATTCTGAAAGATGGGGAGCATGATTACCAGCTTACCTGGAGTGGGAACAGCTATTCATTTAACAACATAGAATAGTCAGTTATAACCAGCATAAAGCAGGCACTTCCTGAGACCCACATGGATCTCTGTGGACCTCCAGAATAAAGGAGCTCTACCTACAGACCCTACTGCTCTCCTTTCAGACTCTCAGCAACTGTTAACTGGGAATGGGTTAATGGTAGTTGTTTCTAAACAGGGTTCAGTGTAAGGTTCATTATTGCAGAGAAATAAATAAATAAAAACCAGTAATGGCTCTCTGAGAAAAGGAGGGAATGAAGGAAGCAACAAGTGATTAGAAGTAAGTTTTTCATGAGTAGTATTATTTCAAATTTAAAAAAAGCGCTTTGAGGAACATGACCTCGTGGAAGGTGTCCCTGCATGCCAGGGGGTTGGAACAGGATGATCTCTTAAGATCCCTTCCAACCCAAACCATTCTGTGATTCTACAGTATTTTAGAGGAAAACACTTGTTAAAGAATAAACATACATTTATAACCATGAACAGGAAAGAGAAATATTCCTTATTTAGGTCAGCTCTTTGTTACTCTTTCATAGGTAAGGCCCTTTCCTCAGCAGTTTGAGTTTCTTGTGGTTTGTGGGTTGTGTATCCTTGTTGTGGCAGGCACTTATGAGGTCAAACCAGTAAGGCACGATAGAAGTCCCACTGTGATGAGATCATGGATACTCAAGCAATGTATGGGAACAATTTTACATGCACAATTTTACATGCACATCGGTAGCTCCTTGTCTGACTTACAGCTTAGAATGTCCAAGGACAAGAGCTCCTGTTTGTACTACACAGCAGAAGTTCAGATATTCTTCAGGCATAATTTTAACATGGTTTTACTCTTAAATCATTTAAGTTATTCAGGAGAAAATGGGAAAGATATTGATGATCTCATGAAATCTGATTCTTCCTGACTCTGGACAAGCCCATTCTGGCATTCACATTTTTATAAATTCTTTTTGTTTGGACTAACACAAAAACAAATACATAAAAATAAAGAAGTAAAAATGTTTCACTTACTCTACATTCTTTGTCCAGTCTGGAGGGTTACTCATGGTCATAAATACGCAGTTGGTCAAAATAGTGCACATGATAAGCATGCTGAATAATGTAGATTATAGTTAAGGCACATAAGTCAAAAAAGTAGGACAGCTTTATAACACTGAAATAACTTAAAAATATTAAGTGTTTTAAAATGTGTACAAATAACATGACACTAATTAAAGCCTTAAAATAAAACTTTGTACATAATTTTATGTATTTTAAATGGTGTACCATCTGGCATATTATGGTGCATTTCTGTAAAAAAACACAATACTTTTGTAACTATAGCAGTTTTAGCTTTTAAATTAAGTTTAAATATATCTAACTCTGTAAATCATGAAATGACTACCCAAATGTAATTACTCATTTAATACAGGTGGATCATTCTACAAGATTTTTAGTCAGAGGTTGGTTGTTTAGGCCCAAGTTTTTCTTTGAATATGATTGAAATGTATTTGAAAATACTCTCCTTTATCCCGAATCTTTTATAGGACACCTATCCTAATGCTGAAAACACAATGCTGAAGAAGCTGCTCTTTACCCATGCTCTTTTGTCCTTGCTAAGTGAGTCTAGTTCATGAATAGTACTACTGGTCTTGGTAAAAGTGTGACCTTAGATATGTTCAAGTGCAATGGTTTGTTACTAATGTGGCCTTAGCTGCAGGGCTTAGTATGGGATCAGGTCTCCTTTTAGATATGAAGCCTGATATTTAAACTCTGACAGATTTAGGTGGTTCAGTAGAGAATTCTCTCAGCAGGGATGAAGATCATACTGCAATTCACATGTGATATTTCTCCTTTTTTTAAGTGTGAGCAACATATATTTATTTAGTATAGTTCACTCCCATGGACGCAATTTGTATATCCATATGAAAAGTATTAGTCCAGTCATTAAGTATTTTTAAATAGCAATATTTAAATCAACATTAAGAAAAAAGGATATGAATGTACCAAAATCTTGATAGCAATTTTTCTGATGGGATTAAAAGGAGTTAAAATATACAAGGCAGATGTGGCACTGAATCGGAAAATTGCTTTTCCCTTATTCAATACTATGAAAGTCTGCAAAAAAAGAAATATGAAATTAAAATACAGTGTTGACTACATACATATCTTCACCTCCTACTAAAAGTTTCCATTCTCCACCTGAGAGGTACAAGTTCCATTCTACTGTCTACCTTTGGTAGGAAAAGAACTGATTTCTATTGATACGATGGAGTAAGCCTTCCACAGCCTATTCTCCAATTTGCCAAACTTGCCAGAATGTGGAATGAATTATGATGTAATTAAAATTGGTGGGGATTACAAAAAACAATGGTGGTTTATCAACAAAAGCAAAATGAAGAATTTTGCCACTAAAATATTTCAATTTTATTTCTTATGGAGTCTTTGATTAAAGTGAAATCTTCAAATTTATCAAATACATTCCACCTTGTGAGCAAACACAAACAAAACCAAAATAGCAAAAGGACAATTCTAAATGCCAATTTGTATTTGGAACAAATACTTGACAGAATTATATACACACATATATATAGTGACAAGGAGAAATTGTCATTACAAAACCAGCCACAATTTTAAAACAATTTTGCTTTCATTTTCTATTTTAAATATTACCAATATCAATTATATGCATCTTCTAAAACATATATCTGTGAAAAAATTAAAATGATTAATATACTGCCAGCTAACATAGTTGTTAGCAATGTGAGACAAACATACACCAGAATCTGGCATCCTATCACAACAAATATATTTTTTTTAAATTTGCTGGTTTTCTTGTTAACAATGTGCTCTTACTTTCCCTATATGTAAGCAAAAAATTTAGCTAGTGATGATCTTTTAAAATTTGGTCTGATAAACCTGTGGTTTGTGTTCAGTTTATTTTGTTTCTGTGGGCAGTCATTGCCTAAGGGCATTTGTCTGTGAATGAGGTTTACTTGCATTTTTGGTGCTGCTTGAAATTTCTTCAGGACATTACTATTCTTCATTCCTTTTGCTCATTGTCGATGGTAATGGCTCTGCTTTGTGTTAAGATAATAGAGTCTTTGTTATGCTCTCAGCAGAGCTATATAGTATCACTGTTTTCCATGTTGATTTCCATTCTCTGTAAAAACTTGTGTGTGATCAGAAAAATTCGGCCCTGTCTGTGGCCTTTACTGCCCATTTGGACAGTCATCTCAGGCAAGGAAAGGAAACCTCTCCACGGTGGGAAAGAAAATTGGTAAAGCAGTGTAGCTGGTGCCTGTTCAAAGAATAACATCAAGCTAACGCTGAGGGTGGCAGAGAATGGGCACACACTCCTTGGCATTTCTCCCTGCCCTACAGTCCTTCACCCAGCTGGAAATGCTAAAAAGATGTTGCCTGTCCCAAGGTCACTGCTGCAGCTGAGCCTGAAGACAGACTAAATTCACATATGATTTCCTCTGCACTGACAAGTCAGTGATTAAGGGTAGTTTCTACTATACACCAGAGGAGGGATGACTAACTCTAGTCCATGATTTAAGATGTCCATTTGTTTTCTGTTGAGCATAATTATACTGTTAGGTAATATAAACACAGATGTCACCTGTGACTAAAGATCCTAGGGTTTACTAATTGCTCTCATATACTAAGAAATGCATCATTTGTGTGAGCTTTTACACTTTTGTTCCAAAAAATCTGACTACTTTTTCTCATCAGTGGAGGTTAGAAATGGTATTTCAGAACTTCTCAGGCTTGTTCAGACAACGTCATTCCTGAACCTATTTATGCAACTTTATTCCTGAAGTTTTGCAGCTAGTCCAGAAAATGGCTTAGTACTGGCAATTATATTGTAAATAAAAATATGCATGGACCTGTTGTTATAACCCAAACCATATAAATTTAAATAACCCTTGGAAATGCTACTTCTTTAAGTTCTTTACATTTCCTTAATAATATACGTACTTGTATTATCTATAGAATTTTTTATTTAACTTTGGCAACTGTTAGGTAATGCAATTACATACAGATTCTGCTTTATTTTCTGTTCCTATTACTGAGGCCATAATTTTTAAACCTGTTTTACAAACCAAAGGCAAACACAAATTTAGCCAACTCTGCATATTTTTTTTTCTAGAAAACAAAGTTTCTTTGGAGTTTAAAGTATTTTGTGCCTTGATTTTTTCATAGTGGCTCAGCATGAAGTTTCTTATCTTGATGGCAGCCTGGAATGCTTCAAGCTGTCAATAGAGCAACTGTGTCCAGTTCTTTCTCTGTTTCAGAGAGATGGGAAAAGATTGTCCCAAGTACTTCTCCATAAAACACCTTCTGCATTTTTTAATTTAGGGGTGTTATCCACCTCTTGATCTTCCTTCTCTCTCCTTACCCACAACACTTTGAGGTCTATCAGAAACTGAGAAAACATCTTGGTGCTGCTAAAGGAGCACAAAGAAATTAACAAGAATATAGAGGAAAACTGGCTCTTACTGTTACCTGTACTTTCACTAATCAGTGCAGGACCTAAGTTACTTTTACCTGTTCCAGGCTGGAAAATTTCAGACCCTGGAGGATTTTAAAACAGTCTACAACTAATCCCAGCTATGGAAATATACTTGTTTGTTCTTTGTCTTTCTGTTAACTCAAATAACACCAGTCTGCTTCCAATTGTATGCATCATTACTACAAGACATAAACTCATACAATCTACTGAAGATCCCGACTTTTTAAAAGTCAAACTTTTTACTTGAATGGATCTGTTTGAACTACCTTTTCTATCTCCAAGTCCCTGACTTGGGGATCATGTGAAAAGGAGGACTGTAAATGTGCAAATTGGAAGGGAAAATGCACCTCTTTTAGGAGTCTGCATTCTTCATGGAGCACAACTTCGTTGCTAATGGTCCCATTGTGTTACAGCCCTACACATTGAACTTAGATACATTGCTTTTATTTCATAACTCTTTGCTCTGGTCTTTCTGTATGAAAACTCTTCAGAACACCAAAAATGTCTTTTTTTGATTCCTTCTTCAAAAAGAAGCTATTCCATGGTCTGCCAGAGACTTCCAATTCACAGCTCTGCAGTAGAGATCTATCATAATAAACCCAAGAACTTCAAGCAATAGTTTGCTTTGTGGTAGTTTCACATGAGCCAACACTTACAGAGTCTCTATATGCTACATATATAGAGATACATGTATTTTATATGTATGTTTGCATAAGTTATATAGCTATACAGAAACAAAGAATATGGTTACAGTCCTCTATTCTACTAACTTGAGTGGATGCTACCTTGTTATCTACAATTATTTCCATTGCAAAGCCATGCTTGGAACATCTCTTTTGTCATATCCAGTCCTAATATTATATTGAAATCAAAAAAAAATTCATTCTGTGCTCAAGTTCAGGCAAGATCAAGGAAGAAACATCTTCCTTACAATGAAGTAAACAGCAAGTAACTCAACAGAATTGAAGCAGTCAAAATATGAAAGAGCATAAATCAGTTCTGTCAAAAAAAAGGATGATTCTGGATATTTAGCAGATTGATAGTTTTAACTACCACGTTTTGAGATTAAAATTTTCTAGTGTATAAAGTTATATTTTGTGCAAATCATAATTCACTCACTTTTTTATTGATATAATATGGGTCCAGGTCTTCCAAAGGTTCAGACACCATTCCTGGAGGTATGTCCCCGTAAATAAATGGCAGTGTCTTTCCTGCCTCCAAGTCACTGTTTGGTTTTGGACCATTTTCATCGTCATCATCTGTATGCTCTTGCTTGGGCTTTTTAGCTTTTTCTTCTGCAGAACGCTTTTCAATAGCTGCGAGAGAATCTCTAGTAAAATAGCGGAAGCTTTCAGGTCCAGGTGGTACCAGCAGTGCCTGTGCCATGTTTTCATCCTGCAAATTTAATTACTTTTAGCTTCTTGCATAAGAATGACCTATAAAAGAAAATTAAATAATTTAGGCAAGCTAGATTGTACCAATAGGAAAAACCCAAACATTTGGTCAGAAACTCTTTCCAGGCTTAAACAGAAATAGAAGCAGCATATTTCAAGGCTGAATGGCAGTTAAAAGCAACTGTTTAGAATTTATTTGGATTTTTTATAAATGATTTTTGAGCTTTTTCCTGCGGATCCAGAAAAAGACATTATTTCTGTCCACAGATACTGCTTTGCCTGTGTCCTTGGACACTCCCAGTTACTGCAAATTGCTGATACAAGTGTTTAACAGTACAGCTTTTTTTTTTTTTTTAACAGCAAGTATAAATGCATATTCTGTGAGGTACTGTTGAAAATTGTAAACCTACATTCTACTACTTAATAGATTTTATCTTTCCATAATTTTTCAAGCATCAGTAATACAAATTTCCAAATGTCAATTCTTTCATTAAACTAAGAGATTTTGCATGCCTGGTGCTGTTTAAATGACAGCAAAGGAATTATGGGAGGAACAAGCATAATTCTTTCTTACTGACACTTAACTGTGGTAAAGGCTAATATTAGATACCAGAGCAGCTTAGGTTGTGTTTATTGACCGTTAGCTGTGAATCAAAAACCACAGGCCTCTTAAGTAAAGGAAACAGCATGTACAATCAAGGCTACGTGCAAAAAGATGCTGCTTCTGATTCTTTGCAAGGCAAATGTCATAGTATTATTTCAGACTGAAACTAGTCCAAAATCTAAGACTCTGGTTCCCTGTGAATGTGTTTGGTACCAGTGGTGGGTGATGCTGTTTTTTCCTGCTCTCTGCATTCAACTCTGTACTGTATAGCAGGTCTCTTTATGAAATCCTGCAGTGCATCAACTGAAAGCAGTGTTATTTTTCTCTCTTCCAAGTCCTTCTGCAGCAAGATCAGTTATTTGAAGTGATGTACTGTACAGCACATTTGAGAGGTTTGAATAGCTGGAGGGAGAGAATGGCAAAATGAAGGCAGATATGGTTAAAGAGTGCTGCCACCAGGGAAGAAATTAAAGCCTTACTTGGTGTCTTCTTTGCAAGAGTTTGTGGCATACCGTTGTAAAAATTTTAATTATGAGAACCAATTTTAAGAGTGAGTTTCAATTCTTAACTAATGAGCTTTAATTATGTTTTCTGTTACATGAAGACATGTAACTTTTGCTGCATTACTTCATGAATGTGCAACATCTGTATCCTGGAGATTCCAAATCTAAATTTGAGACATAATCTGCTCATTTGCACTCATTCAATAGTCCTCCTAAAGTTTCTTGCCTGTCTGAAGCAGTTTGTAGAAATCCACACACACAGGCACACGAAGTGGTAGCACTTCGTGTGCAGTAATGATCTTATGAAATAAGATATGTGAAGGCAGAAGGGGATGTTAAAAAGTGCTTGAAAAACCTAGAGTAAGAAACTGGAGGAAAGAAATGAAGCAGCATACTCCTAAATCCAAATTACCAATCCAATGACATGGTAAGGACTCATGTTCCTGTGCCACCTCAAGTCTTTATCTCAGCACAGCATCAGCACTGAGGTCACTGAAATTATTTAGTCAGTAGATTATAGCACCAAGCGGATAAGTACTACAAGACCAGAACCAAGATATCTGACCATAAATTCAGAATTAAAATATACTGTACTGTAGACACGAAGAAGAAAATTTCTCTCAAGGAATCTCCTGGGGAACTATGAGTTAATGCAATGTGCAGAATGACAGAGACCTTGGAGTGGCTGGAGATAGAGATGCAGCATAAAAAGAAAAATAAATTACAAAGCCAGCCGGAGTCTCCAGCAGACAACCTTATCATAGGCTTCTATGTTGAAATTTCTGCTACTAATTTTTTCTTTGTATAAGATGGATGCCTTTGCTAATCCCTTTTTTTAATTAACATAGCTCCCAATTATAAACTCAAACTTGTTCCTTCTTTTTAAAATTAAAAGCACACTCATTTTCTGGATACAGTCCTTTGATTACTACTTTTGCTCATGCAGGATTAATGAACTAAGAAGATGTCTGAGGTTTCTCTTTGGTCCTTCTGAATAATTCATTTCTTTATTCTTCATTTTACACGTCTGTGATTCAACTTGTCACCCTAGGTGCCTTTTCTATGAAACTAGTCTGAAAAGATGCATCCAAATCAAGTAATCAGTGTGTCTGTCTCATCTTTATAGTTCAGTGCATTTGTTTAGGCTGCTTTTCATCCATCAACAGTTACAGCTATGAATGCTGTAACAAAATGCATTGCCCTCACTTAAAAGATATGTATTTATATTGCTAGAAGTCCACAAAGGAGCCAATGACTGACTGGGGAGAGTCTTGGTAGGCTTAAGGATTCACTGTATTTCTCAGGGAAAAAACATGCCCTAAAAAAGTTTTCCTGATGAGTTGGAAACATTACTCGAGACCTGCCTCCACTACTGTCTAGTGCAATTATATATTTTCTTTACTGCTGCTATTACACAAGAAGGTTTTTCCTATACTAAATATGCCCTAAGCATTTTCATTTAGATCACAAAGCTTAACAGAACAACACAGAAGTAGGTATCTGATTACTGTTGCTATACATACATTAATTAATAGAACAATGAAACAAAAGTTCTGCTGTTGCCCGTACTGAGCCCTGAACAAGCTCTTAGCAATCCTTGAATCATGAACTGCTCATTAGTGATAGCTTTCCTCTCCTTCCTTAAATAGTTTTAAAATCACTTGCTATCTGGTAACTAAACTGGCAGGATACGAATGATATTAGGCAGAATTCAGAAATTCTGTATATCTAATAATTCAGAATAACTGTCATTTAAAAACAATCTTTAAAGAAAGAGTCTCAAAACTGCATGTGGTCCAGGCCCCACAGTATCTTCTGCTGCTCAGCAAATAGAGTTTCAAGTATTTAAAATACAATTCTGGTCTATATATCATATATGTAATGCTCTATAATTTAATACATTTCATTAGAAAAATGAAGTTCCCATTTATTAAAGACATGCTTTTGCCATTTATTTGTAATTGAGCATTGCATTCTATAAGTCCTTCTCCAGTTTTCCTTCAGTCCCTACCTTTAAATAATAAGATTGAGCAATAAACAGAATCTACATGTTTTTAATTTTACACGTTTCATCTAGTTATGTCCACAGATAACTTGTTAAATTTTTTAATATAATAATCTTCTCATCATTTACAGAAGATGAATCAGAAAGTAAGTAAAATATCTTTGCTAACAATGTCAAATTAATTTTTCTGTGTCTCTGAAAAAGCCAGAAGAAGTAGCCTGAAGGTATCTATTTTTATGATATCTTAAATAGGGCAAATGGTAAAAGTGAAAGTACCAGTGTAAGTACCAGGTAGATACCATGATTGTTTATTAAAATCTTCAGGTTATCTAACAGGTTGTCTGCATTTTCCATGAAACTGCACACAAAATGCTCAAGGTGGAGAAACAGCAAACCTTGCTGGGGTTTTTTCCCTTTAGAGTACTGCCTGCTAAAATCTTGACAAAGCTCACTACTGAGATTTTCATTCCATTAAAACTGAAACAGTTGATTAGGGTTGGAGTAAGTGCAAGGATAGCAAATGGAATCTGTAAAATGACCAGCTATCCTAATTTTCTTATGCTAATCTTTTATTTGAGAAGCTGTAATTTGGAACTAGTGTCTTCCCCTGTGCCAAGCCCTGCAACAACCTCTCAGATGCTAAAGCCTGGATTAAAAACTTTCCTCTAAATCACTAGTGTTAATAAGACCAGCTGTCTCAATGGAAGAAAAGCTACTTTTCCAAATCAAAAGGGTGAGTCTCCCACAGTAGGACAGAGAGATAACTAGTGGCACCACCTCAGCATCAGCCAGAGGTCACTTTCTGCAGTTTAGAAATAAAGCGTGTAGCTCTTGTGTGCTGATATCAGAAAAATAAAAATGACTCAAGCTCTTACAGTCCCAAGGAGGAAAGAGATACAAGAGAGTGTATGCTGGGACAGTTTGAAAAAAATGAGTCATCTTAGCTCCCTCTCTTAGTGTTGGGGAAGTTGCTTTGCAAAATTCAGGTATTGGTTTTCTGGAAGTGAAGACAAATTACATTTAAGTTACTGTGCCCTGATCAAATTCCAAATCAGGAAATGGTGCCTTCAATTTGTTCTAGAAAAAAAAGGATAGGTAAATACTAGTTTCTTGTGAAGAATAACTAAAATTAAATCTTTTTATTGGCATTTCTCATGGTTTTTGTGCACAGAGAATAATTTCATGAAGAAAAATGTGGTCCAACATATTTTTTTAAGTTACAGATCATTATCTTTTCATAATTGACATTTACCATTGTTTACCATTTATCCTGGCATGTTTACTCTATTTTTTTCTGCTTTAAAATTTTCTAGTAAAAAACAGAATTACAAAAAGATCAAAAGAGACTCAAAATGTCACTGCTGTAGTTCACAGTGGTAAGTGCAATGCAATGCAGATTTCTTTGAGATATCCAAAGAGACATTCAGTTAAAATTATCCATGAGTCCTAAGGCAAGGAATACATGAAAGTTGGTTTCATAAGAATAGGTATTTCAAGGAAAGGGGTGATTTCCTCAAAGGTGCAAACGGCCTCCAGAACTTAGCACCTGGTCAGAATCTGCCTCTTTAAACAGTAATCTAGTAATTTAAACTTCAGCTATTTGTTTTTATAAGTCCTCCCTGACTAATAAATAGGATTTGTTTTCCTTTTTTCTATTAAGTTCAACATTTACTATTAATCCATTATGTAATTTTTTTAGTATATAATTTACCTGTAGCAAATACTGTATTTGTATTTTGTATTTTTGTCTGTATTTGTACAGTCAGCCTCACTAGCCTATAGGCATTAGTGTTACATAACTATTCAAAATTAAAATAATTAAATCACCACCAGGTGTTTATTAATAAAATTAATAAATCCCAAATACAAAAGTATTTGTTATGAGAATATGAAATCAACTAATAAGGGTATGTCACAGAAAAAATATTCCTTAATAAAAACTTACTTTAAAGTGATTGAGAATGGGGTGATTTAAAATGAGTGGCTGAATGTGAACTGGTTATTCGCATTGGCTGAAACCTGGACAAAGAATAGTAAATGTAGTAAAAGCTTCAGGTACTTCAGGGGTATTACATGCAATTTTATTTTATCATCTCAGTAATGACTTGAAATTAGGTGTGAAAGTACATTAAGTAAACCTTAAGAACTCCAATCTCAGCAAAAGAAACCATTTTAAGACTTCGGAAATCTGTGTAGAATATTTTACTTGGGGTTCAGTCTGATTGGTGAAAGGCTAGGCAGATGGGAAAACACTCAAATTAGATTAGATTACAGACTGGAAGCAATTTCAGACCTGTCTGAAAGATACAGAAGCTGCTTCTTGGGAAAATATGGTTGGACACTACTGCCTCTCAGCAGACATTGCTATGGATAGTCTTTCCCCCACTTATTTGTCTGTCTGTTCCCACTGCCATTCCAGTCACCCCTTACCTTCCTTCAACCTCTCGCCAACATTTGCTTTTGAATTAATTTGTTCCTATTTCTTATCTTAGTTCTTAGTAATCAAAAATTGATAGAATATGTAAAATTATAAACTTGAATTCCTCAGACACTTACCTGCAAGTTAGAGAACTCCAAAAATAATTATCTGACCCCTTTATCTTATAGATAAAAATTGACCAAAAGCTCTAAGAATTCTTTAAATGTAAGCCTGCCTTGTATTTTTTTTAACACCTTGAGTTGCCTCCGAGAATGTGTGAAAAGCGATCAAATGTCAATACTTGAAGTATTGGAGAAACCTGAAGCACAAATGAAAACCTTATGCAATTTAAGAGGAAGAGGAAGGGTCTCTTTCTTAGTCCATCAGCCTAACTGGAATACTGTACTCTAATCAAGATTTTGCCAATACCTTCCAACATTAGAGATCCTTACGTTCTAAAGAAAAATAGCTACAATATACGTAACACAAATTTCTACAGTTGGACTTCATAAAGGTGTTAATTTCATTTTTCCACTGATATTTTAGTGAAGATATGTAGCAGAATATCAACTAGCCATTTTTTGCAGTGAAACATGATTTCTGGCTGAGAAGAAAAGACAGGCTTACCTTTATTTTTCTAAGAAATGCCAAATCTTAGAATTTAACCTCTGCATCTTTTGCTAATGTGAAAAGAAAAAGGCTGCATTTCTAGCAGAAAATGAATTGGTAAGGAAGGCTTCTCCTCAGGACCTGAAGCTTCTTCAAGACTGCAGTTCTTTCAGGACTCTCTCATTCTTTGTTCCTGCATCCAAAGCTTCTCAAAAATTAATTGCAGTAGGCAAGGGTAAGTCTACATATTCACACAGACATATTTTTCCAACCTAAGAGCACCAAGAAGTAAGAAAAACAGAATTGAAAATTAGCTTTTTCAAAAAAACCCAATGCAGAACCAAAGTACATTTAAGAATATTTTTAAGTGTGCATTTCACAGACTCCAACTCATCTTTTACCTGCATGCTTTCACTAAAAGAGAAGAATGGGTTTTGTCAGAACTACTGCATCAGTAGTACGGTCTTTGGTAGACATGGGCTAAGACATGGCAGTATCCAGACTCACAGGAGTGTTCTCACCTGTCATTTGGGGAACTGAACAGTGTATCATTACTCCCAATGGATTTACTGTCCTTGGAAGCTAATTAACTCTATATTTGCATGAACATATGGGTACTTCTTCAAGTTATCTATCATAGAGATTGTTGGTACAAATGCTTTTCTTTGTGCGACAAAATTTTTCTCCCCTGCCAAGCAATATAATACCAGAAAAATGCAGTTTTCTTCAGGTTCTTCAGTATAAATTACTTGCATCATTACAAGAGCTGGCCAAACGTTTGCTATGTCTTCCTCAGTCTTTAATAATCTGGGTATCCAGTTCACTAAATTGAAATAGTCTACTTACATCTTACACATTGTCTTCAGCCACTGAGATTCAGATGAGCTGTCTTTGAGACATTTATTCTCTTTTGGATATCTCATCTAGGTATATTTCTGGCTCTTTTTTTTACTACTTTATGTTGTTATTTTGCTTTTACTCCTAGAGAAGAAAAGAAGACATCCCTCTCCTTTAGGTTTCTGCTCTTGCCAAAGCAGCTCTGATTAATATTTTTTTCTCCAAATACAGTGAGAATGAACAGCCACTGTAGAAACTCTGTAGATAAAATAAAAAAAAATCTGAGTAGACACAGATCAGGTCAGAGAGAATACAAAAGGTGGAAAAAAAAAAGTGAAAGCTTTCTCTTTTTCCTCTGCTTCTCTTACTCTTAAAGACAGAAGATCTCCAAGTACTTCAAGTACAGAGAATATGTTTAAAAAATGACCTAAAATTTGTTTAGTACTCTTTCCTATCAATCTAGAATTGCATTTTCCCAAATGTACAATAAGTGGTAACATAATTAGAGCTTTCATTGTTTAACAATGATGGCTAAGAGCAAATTCTTTCAATGCCTTGGTCATTTTGAGTGAAGCACTGATTCAGCACATTTTGCTGTGGTGAGTCACTACTGGAGAGGCTCCACTGAAGACATCTGAAAGCTGTGTCTCCAGTACTGACCTCAGGGAATCATGACTCTGCCACCATTGATACTTATCCACCAATGCATATTTTACACTGAATGCAGCTTTCCCTGGGGGTACAGATGGGACTAACCCATCCCTTTGACTATTGGTGGGTGCATCTGGATTCTGCCTCTCAAGCAGCACTGTGGCTGAAATTTGATCTCATGGTCGGATACAGCAAAATGTTCAAGTGCTTTTGCTCACAAGTTGCAAAATAATATGAAAGGGATTCTAAAGGTTCCTAATAAAAGAACAATCACTAACACTAAACATTCATATGACATTTATTTTCAAAAAAGGAAGTGTTACTTCTCTCCAGTTGTAAAATATCTGCTAGTTTGCAAAATGTTGAGGAATTCATTTTTAATGTGAGAATTACTAATAACCCTAGAAGAGCAGATAATTTCAACAAATCTGTATTTTGAATTAAAGCACAAGGCAGAGAACTCTTTTTCACATGCAACCCAAACCTTGTTTCTAACTCTATACATCACGGTAGTATAAGTGGTAGCTACAGCAAAACTTAAAGGAAGCAGGTTGGCTGAATTGTGTGTCCTTTGTCCTGAATTTATAGTAGACCTAGGCCATGTCAGTGTAATTTCATTACAGGATTTCAATCAATATTTCATCTCATATAGTTTTTAACGTATTTTTTTCTGTATAATTTGAAATACATTAAAAAACAACAACAAGAAGAAACCAAACAAGCAAATATACAGAGAAAACCTACCCAAAAAACAATTCCCCCCCCCAAAAAAAACCCCTTAAAAACCCCCAAAAACCAAACCTCTAGGGTTTTTTCTTTGATCTAATATCTTTGGTTCTCACTCCAATACTTGAAATTTTCATAGATGGGTCCAGATTACACAGTTTTACTGTAGCTGAAAGTGATGATAGAAAATTATTTTGGCTGATAATTTGTTGACCAAAATATTTTTATTTAGAGTAGCTTATCTTAATTAATCTCCCAAGAATGAATCATAGGTAAAATATCAGGCCTAGTCAGAGGGGATTCCTGATGGACAGATTACATAGATTTTTTCACACAGGGCTCTTTCCTGAAGTCTTCAGCATATATGGCATGAGCATTTAATCTAAAACTGGTTAGAATATGTTTCAAATTCTGAGACATGATATTGCTTCAAAGAATGTTTCAAACTATATCCTCATGCTCTTTAGCTCCCTTTCAATGTAATGATAAACTGGAAAAGAAAGAAATGGGGTTATTCAAAATGAGATTTTCTTAAAAAGGCCATTATAGGACAATATGCCAGTGATGGTGCCACCTAAGTGAAATCTCATGTTAGAGGCAAATGCAATGAACAGAAATTGTGGGCAGCTGTATGGATATTTGGTGTTGAGCAATTATAAAAGTGTTAACCCAGTTCTAAATTAACAAGAAACAGAGTTATCGACAAAATTAATTGTCCAAATTCAACTAATTCCTAATACTTTGTGTATTCAAAATTTAAATGTGTTGACAAGTGAAACACTGGTACATACAACAGTATCCACACAAAAGGTGTTAAAGAAGTTAAAATAAAATATCAGTGAGCAATATCTAAATACATCACAATATTGATTTTGCTGTATACAAGAAATAGAAAGCTCTGTTTGTAAAGTAGTACTCTTTTCTAAATGTTTATAGGGAAACTTGGGAAAATGCACTTGCAACAGAAACCATTGTTTATGAATTTAAGAAAAAACAAACTAACTAAACTTGGAAAATTAATTGAATCATTAAGAACCATGCAGCTGAAACACTTCCCTAGTCTTACTATGCCGCAAAAACTAGTCAATACAAAATATGAAAGAATAAACTTTGTATAACACAAGATTAATGGACTGCATTTGGAATTTGACAGTTGTCTAGGAAACCAAAGGAGAAAAATTGGAACTTCTGTTTGAGAGGCTTACATAGAGTCCTTGCCTGAATGTAATCATTACTACACAAGGAAGAAAATGCACATAAAGTCCACATGAAAATAGAGTGCTTTATATCCAAGGTTTGCCACAGCATATGAAAAATGTGCATGGGTTTCTTCAAGGCATTTATTCAGGTGTCATGGAACTGTCTAATGAAACATAATCAAGCCTTAATTCTGAAATGTTTTCCAAATGGAGTATGGAAGTGTGACATAGATCTAGTCTCTACCTGCATGTCATAAATCGAAAGGTCCAAAGGCTGTAAGTTATAACTTTTACTACCTCTCTGAAAGTTGTCTCTTATCATGTTGATATTTCAGTGTATTAACAAAATATTGTACTAATTAGATGCCTATAGCTTTAAGTGATACATGCAATGGAATGACAGCTAGTGCTGTAGCAGCTACTAGAATTCTAGTATTCTACCTATTATAATACTAACTAAAGCAGATTGATATGTAGGAAATACATGGCAAGTAACTTAAACTGGTGTTAGCAAAACCTTTCAGGAAGACTCCTTTAATGCTGTTACAGCTTCACTCAGTAGGTAAGAAATCCCTTCCTAATACAGGTTGAATTTTATTTATATTGATTTTGGTCAGAACTTCTGTCTCAGGTCAGATTTCTTCATGCGAGCATTTTGGCTTTAAATATTAGTGACAGGCTTTTCTTTAGACATTTCATTCAAATGACAGTAAACATTAGGATTGCCCTCCTTTAGTTCAATCTGACCTTGGACTCTTGGGCCCTTTTGAAATTGCCTACTTATTTCTGTCATCAAGTTTACACCACTCAGACATTAAAATAACATTAATGATTGCCTTTCTAACTGTAAGGCCTAGTACTTCTGCTTTCATCTGTCATAAAGAAGTTTTGAAGATTATTGGGCTATTAAGCAAGAATAAACTTAAAGAAAACTTTTAAAAATATTCAAAGCTGTTTGTGATGAGAGGAATTTATTTTGCTCCTTGATAAGGAGGAAGAGTGTAAGTTAGGTGTATACCTTCACTCATCATTTAAAAGTGCCCTCTGTGTAATGTAAAAGTTATCACACAACCTAGATTTAGAGCATTATTTTTCTATAAATATTTTTCAATGGAAAAGTGCTTTTCAAGTGCTTTTCAATGGAAAACACACTCAAATATCTGCTGAAAATAAGAATAATTTTCTATCTGTCTATCCCTGAATGTCCCTGTGGAGTTACGTTAACTTTGCTAAAATGTATAGGGATTCTTCATTCCTATGACTTATCCTAATTTTGTAGTCTACCAGTTTTATCCTTCCTATTTAACCACTGCACGAGAACATATACATTTGAAAGTAAATGTTCTTGATAGTAATAACTGTGGAGAAATTTCTGTGCTCAAGGAAATCAAGCTGATATCATGTTAATTGCATCTGAGAAATAAAAAATCCTGCGTTTTTAGGTGGGACACAGATGAATTCACATTTAGGTTTTCACGTATATTTCAGATATTAATAAAAAGGGATAAAAAATATTCTTCTATGAGAGTCTTCATACAGCTACATGGTTTTTCTCTGTGACTGGCTTTTGAGAAGTCAATGAAGGTTGGTTGTTAAGAAAGCACATTTGTTTGGACAAATTTAAAACTGAACCAAGAAATTTAGGTTCCTATGAGTATACTTTTAACCAACACAAATTTGGAATTCCTCAGTGTGTCCAAACATTAAAAGATACTACAATAATGCGTAAGAAAGGACTGAGTTTTCAGGATATGCAAACCTAGGCAGGCAAGAAATTGGAACATGTGGGCCTGAATTCAGGCTACATGGACTCAGAAAATTTCTGCTTCTATTCCAGGACTACCAGGCAATGAAAGGACATAATTTATGAGAAATGGTGACAGACTTTTCCTTCATTTAATACAGTAGCCAGGCCACATAGTGCTATGTTGCCCTACATAAAAGGAACTGTTTCTCCTGTGAACATTTAATTTCCTCGTTTACTTCTTCATCTTCATTTCTGTAGTGATTTTGAATACAAACTTGTAACTTCCTAGAATCCTATATAATCATACATAGCAATATTTTATGGTTAAGCAGATAAAGAAAGTTTCTTGCTTCACATTGTTCTTAAAATAAATTATGGTAAAAGACAATGAACACTGATCCTCTCTCACACTGAAAAGGAGTGCCTTAAAATTAAATAGGCAACATCTAATTTAAGTATTAAAAAAAATCTATAAATGGAAATTGCCTGCAGTGTATACTTATCCCAAGACCTTCCTGTTGTGTGGTTATAATGGGTATGTATGGTAAAGGGGATCACAGAACCAGGAGTGCTGATACTCATCCCAGCCATCTTCCTTACTGGAATCTGTGATATCCTCCCAGATTTACCAGTGTGCCTCATTACTTTCATTCAATATGAGGATGTGCCTGATGCATCTCACGGGCAGGGAGTCAGCTGTATGTGCTCCTCAGCTGATCTATACACACACAGCAACTTCAGCACCTGTGAAACAGCAGCTTTGCTGAGCAGGTACAGCATGTATGCAATTGATATATCTGCCATGTGCCAGACCCATGCATATGGACTATACACTCAACATATGCATATTCAAAATGTGACTCTTTAATAAGGGTATATGACATCCAGAAGGCTGACCCAAAGAAGTAGCAGGAAAAACAATTCCAGTTTGGAAAAGAGACCTCTGCACATGGTAGCTCCATGATTGCACTTACCTACGTAAAACTACTCAGTCAAAAAAAGACCAATAGCAATAAAGAATTATTAACCAGACAATTAATCTGATCATAAATGACCTTTTCCTTAAGCTTTGACATGTGAAAAAGCCTCATAAGCTCCTTAATTAAATATTAATTTTTTTAGTTGCATTTTTCATTGTAAAACATATTCTGTGATCTGGCTTAATTGATAGAGTAAGTGAACAGAAATTTTTCATAAGAAGATGTTACCAAGACTGGAACACATCACAATTTACCAACAATTTGAAATCGTCTTTTTGGGGTGGATTATCTGGAACATTTTGTTTGAGATTTGGATCTTAGGCAGGGATTTTTGCTGTTGTTAGTTGGTTTGTTGTGTTTGGTTTTTTGTTTGTTTGTACTGTGAAGAAATAATTTGGGGTTGCATAATGAAAAAAATGAGAAACTGGATACTTTTGTGACCTCGAATTTGACATGCTTACTCCTGTTTAGGATTACAGTTATAGTACACACCCTTTATGGTTACTCAAGAGCATATGCTGTACCTACTCTGTATTTATATTTTCAAGTATCACAGTCCTTGCCTGAGCTGCTCTTATCCCTATTCCCTCTGCTTTACCTCATGATAAGGCAAGGCAAGTCAAGCAATAACACTATCACAGTAATATACTGGAGATTCCAGCTGTTCATAAAGAAAATTTTGATGAAAGCAGATAAACAGGTTGTATGATGCCAGCTCCAGTATCAAGGTCCTATGTGAGTCCTATTGGTCAGTATCAAACTTAGACATGCCATTGCAATGTGTTTCACAGCTTTTAATCAGGAGTAGATGTAATGAATAATATCAGGTTTCCAGTTAAGAGGATGCCTTTTTCCTACAAGTGACTTTTATGGTGGGTGGCAGTTGATCTGATGGACTGATTGACGCCAGAGTCAGAGCATGTACTTGTGTTCTGTAAGCAGCCTGAAATAATGGGCATCAATTTTACTATAATGCTTTGAACCATTTATTTATTCAAGTGAGGATGAAAAAGCCAATATATCTTGCAAATGGCAAGACTGTATATTACTGATTAACAGGTCTAAGGTAAAAAAACAAAACAGAAGAGTTGTACTGACTGGAAAATAAGATAACTAGAATTTTGTAAAATTTCTAACTTCTAAATAGAATTTTGTGATAAAGAACAGAGTAAATGTAACTTTCTGAAACTTATTTTCAATTATTGTCAGAATTCAGAAAATATACTAATAAAGTACCAAGTATCAGAAACTTGCATTTATTCTTCTGAGGTTTAACTGAAGCAGAGTTCAAGCAATTTTTTTCCTTTGTCACCTTATGGCAAGAAGAACATATAGATAAAAGGGGCCAAGATTTGTACTTTAGAGAACAAGGTTACAACTTGTTTGCCTTGTACACAGATCTCTTTTAGTATCTGCTATTCACTGATTCACCAAAAGTTTGGGGACTCCAGTGATGTCATTAGTACATAGCATCCACACAACAAATTATATTGGGCTGAGATGGGAGCAGCAGAAGGAAATGGATATCATCAGTCAGAAAGTTCCATCTTACATCCCACTATCCTTTTTTTCTTCAAAAATCATTGCTCTTTTGAGGGCAAATAAATTTCTCTGCATGCCTAGTCTTCATAAGGTAAAAGTTAACTCGTCTAATGCCATCTGTGAAGAAAAAGAGGTGAAAGCACAAAAGGTGTCACCAGCATTTTGATGAAACACACCCTACTTTTTATACTTTCTTCTTTCCCCTGATATTTCCCACTCCAGGTTACCTGATAATAAAGGGAAATGACCAAACTACCACTCTGACAATCTTAGAGGGCACAGGGGAATTGTTTCATGTTCTTCATTGAAAACGTGAAATTGTCTTTCTTTGCTAACATCTAGTATTAACTATACAGAATTTTGCAATACTGAGCTTAATTGGCACAACTCAGAAAATCAGTATAGGGACCTGACGTCTGCTCATTGAGGGAAAAATTGTAAACTGACGACACAAGCACAATTTCTGTAAATATCACGGCCTAATAAACAACGTATCTGTTTAACAGGTGCTATGAAGCTTCAAATTACTGCAGCAGCTCACATTGCTATCTTTAACTACCTTCCATCCCAAAATGGAGATGTGCAAGAGAGCAAATATTAAATATTAAACTGTTAGAGTTAAAAAGTCCCTTCTGAATCTGTTTTCTTGACAAGTCAATTACGAAAACATAAACATGATGTGTTTCTAAAACAAGCATCATTACTACTGATTCTTTATCTTGGAGTTAAACAAGGATACCCCAAGCACCACAAAGAATACAAATTAAAAACTTCTTTCTTTCACATCACTACTTCAGGTACAGGCCATGCTTGCTACTCTGAATATCACCTGAGAGCCAATCTTGCTGTTTTCTATATATAAGGATTGAGGTGGTGATTTGTAAACTTATTGCTCCTTATTCTGCTGTATGGGCTTTTTTTGGCTTTTTTTCCCCACTGTTTTCTTTTGGAATAATTTCCAAATCAATACTAACATAACACATGTATCTCTAATGTCTATGTGTGTCTGTAGAACCACTAGTGAAAAAAGGGATTCACAAATCAAAGTGATCTTCAGTAGATATTTTCCTTTTACCTGTAATAACTGACAGCTTTAATTATTACGATAACAATGAATGAGACGATAGATGGACAATGAAATGAAAAAATAGAATAATTCTTGTGTTGATATCTTCAAGCAGTCCTATTAAGAAGCATATATTAAGCTTGACAGTGATGTTACAGACAAAACGTGAACTATGCATTTGGTGTGGACCTCTGGTTAATTAACAGTTGGTGAATCCATTCTCTCCTACACACAACCATGAAAAAAAAAAAGGCACAGAAAGAAAATATTTCCTTATATATTTTTTACAAAATTTAACTAATAAGGGAATTTTTTCAAATACCACATATACATATAAACCAGCAGTAAACAACAATGTAGATTTTATCCCTGAATCATCAGAATCTGAGATGCTCAGAATCTTAAGAGACCTTCTCTTCCTGAGTCTGAATATCACCAGATTTTTCTTCCTAGGAAACAAGGTCACTTCTATAAAATGCTTGGCATTAATGTTGTATACCTTGATTATAAAATGATCTGATTTTGTGAGGAAGACTACTGCGTTACAACGTCACATTAAGAGTAAGGGAGCAGATATCAGATTTAATGGGGTTAAAAAGAAAAAAAAAATCACACCATCATCACAATCAGTCAATACAAAATGGCTTTGAATTCCCCGTTCCATCTTTGACTCTACCTTAACAGCAAACCAGAGGGAAAAATCCAATTCCAAAACGTGGAAAAGATCATGTTGCCATGATTGATTATGGGTAAAATGAAATGTTTTGCCAGCTTACCTGATTGAAAGAGAATGAAAAATCATTGCAGAGTCCAGCATCCAAAAATAATGTAATATATGTCTCCTCCTGAAACAGTCCAGATTTTCATCCACAAAGCCTTACTAATTGATCGTAATTTCTGTATTCTCGGTGGAAAATACAGAGACCTTTCCAGAATCCTCTCTGCTTCTGCCTCCGCTTCCTGTTCTCAGTCACTCTATGGTACCCAACATACATGAGAAAACAGCTTATTCTGCGGAGGGGGGCCGGGGAGGGGGATGCAGGGGCGCAGTGACGAGCCCGCAGCACCTGACGTGGCAGCTCCACCTACTGGTGGCGATCCCGAGCGGGAGCGAGCGCAGCCTGCCCGCCCCGCCGCTCCCGCCCGGCTCGGACCCGCACCGCCCGCGGCTCCGCGCCGCCAGCGCCTGCGGGCAGCGAGCGCGACAGACCCACACAGCCACACTCAGCACCGAATAACCCTTCCAAATACCTTCTTCTTGAAATAATTACATTGAAAAACAGTTGTCCGTATACAGTGAGCAGAGCATTTGGTTTTAAATGCGCTGTTTCCTTTAAAATGCATGGTAACGGGGGAATGTGTAAATAACAGAGCACAGACACTGACTGCCTCCCTAACTGGTGTATGCAGAATTTGCTAATTATCTCGAGACTTTCTTATTCATTAAATACTACCATGTGTTTTTGGCACCATGTTCATGTCTTTCAAGTGTGTAAAATGTAGTATGCTTATGTAAAAAGCAAAGCTCAAAGTCCTTCCCTTAGACAGGCTTCCTGGGCACGTGCAGATTTGTATCTGCTTACCTAGGATTCCTCTGGCAATCCTGGCCAGAATTATTAGAGCAGTGGCTCCAGCACCACCTGCTCCATGGGCAGCAGCATTGAGTGAATAATGTCCTTCGGGCAGCATATTGTTTTGCCCTGCCTGGCAGTTTGAGGAGTATTGTGTCTGTGGAAAGTGAAGTGTAGAAATGCTGAGCAGTGTCAGCAAGTGTATGCAATATAATGACTCACAGCCTTGGGGTAGAGGCCACTACAGATCCCACCTAATTGAAAATCAAGCTACCAGCTTTGTTCAGTCATGTGGGATTTAATAAACAAACATGATTCCACAAAACAAGAAGAAATGAGTATAAGAAGCAATTCATATCTTGCTTTCTCGTACCTCCTGTAGTTCCTTTAAGTGCCTCTTCTGGACAGCTGCTCTGAGACATGCTCTGAGCGTTATGCTCCTTCCCCTGGTCACACAGTTTGTTTTGGAAGCAGGGACCCCAGGGCAGCCAGCACATATCCACCCTGACAGCCCCCACCAAGTCACAACTGCACAAAGCAGTAGGAGTGGTGATAGCTGCCTACAACTCATGTCCCATTTCCCGGATATCAGCAGATATCCCCTTTTCAGTCAGCCTTTATCCTGGAACATTTGTGTCAAATTGTGAGTAGTCCTTTTGATTTTAGTTGCACTTGCTGTGTGCTTGACAGATATAACCCCCAAATTCCTGAATCTGGTGACAGAAAACAGAAATACATTTTCAGGGGATGTATGTATGTATTCTGTATGTACACAATAATCTCCGTATACTAAGTGAAAGATATATCCTCACCTTGAAAATGTTTGGATTTTATAAACCTGGGGCATACAGGGACACTCCTAATCATACTGTTCACACAAGTTCCCGTTTGCTTCAAAGAGACTGTAAGTGTGAACATAAACCACAGTCCTATAAAAACAAAAGTAAAAAAAATATATTTTTTTATTTTAATATTATAAACTTCCAGAAGTTAAGAAGGAATATGTTTTTAGATAAAAAGTGTTCATTGTCTCTACAGCATAGATTTTGCTTTCATGGGATTATGTTGACTTAGCAAACCCATGAATGATGAGAAGCTGATATCTGCATTTTAAATTGCTTAGGAAATTTTTTGCAAACACATCATGTTTTGGAAATCAAACCAGTCCTTGAATAAGACTTTCATTTACTTACATTTCTTCTATTTATAATTTTGAATCTTAAAAAGAATTCTTAGGGGTCTTTGGAATTTTTCTTTAGAAAGTCTTTGTGTCATTGTCCAAAGGTAATCATCATCTAGTAACATCAGTGTTAAAGAGGAGTAATACCTGTTGAAGCTGTTTCTCCTGGAAAAATAAAGAAATTTTAATCTAATTAACAAACTATTTCAACTTCATTAAAAAATAAGAAGCATAGTCCTTAATACAAACTGTGTAATTCCAACAGAAACAGGTATATGAAAAACCTCAGTTTTGAACCTGAACTGGTTCAGAGATTTGATTCTTTGTTAAGTTTTATAAGAGTGTAATTTTAGAATAGCTAATATTTGTGAACAAATGTTCCACAAGATGGTTAGATTAACATCAAATTACTAGAGAACTTCCAGTCCTGCTTTTTTGTGGTAGTGTCCTTACATTTATTGCAATCTTCTGTGATATGCCAGTTCACACAATGACTATACCTAATGTATTTGTCTATACCAAGACAGTCTTCTCATGGTGTGGGTGTGCTATTAGAGAAATGTTATGTCACTGATATAAAGAGTTCAATTATCAATCTTCACACTAAAAGAAGGGTCCGGAAAATCTAAGTCTTGTTTGTAGAACTGCTCATGCCACACAAAGTCATGGTAGATGTTCATTTACAGAATCACAGAATGGTTGTGTTGGAAGGGACCTTTGGGAATCATGTAACCCAACCTCTCTGCTAAAGCAGGTTCACTAGAGCAAGTTGCAGGATCACATACAGCTGGGTTTTGAATATCTCCAGGCAAGGAGACTCCACAGCCTCTCTAGGCAGTCTGTTCCACTCTGTCACACTCAGAGTAAAGAATTTCCTCCGCATGTTCAGATGGAACTTCTGTGTTTCAGTTTGTGTCCACTGTCCCTTGTTCTGTCACTGGGCACCATTGGGAGTAGTCTGGTCTCATCTTCCTGACATTTGTCCTTAAGATATCATATGCATTGATAAGATCCCCTCTCAGTCATCTCTTCGCCAGGCTAACCATGCCCAGATCATACATCATGTATGGCCTATATTCTCCTTTAATCATGTACACCCTTTGAATAATGTTCTTAAGAACTTTAAAACCTATCAGTGGAACAACAGGGCACAAACAAATAGCCATATATATTTATAATATAAATGCATCAAAGCATCTATATGGAATAACTTCCCCCAAACACCTGAATCTTTAAATATGAAAATTTGATTTTAAAAAAACTTCTATATAAAATGTATATATGTGATACATAGTATATATACAAAATCAATCTTCTCCCTTTCCTCTGCCTCACTAGATCCCACTCCCAGATCTGAAAATCAGAAGTGGCCATTCAAAAGACAACACCAAATAGGCTGCTTTGACAAAAGTAATTTATAACAATTCCAGCCTGACACTTGTTCTAGCCTGACACATGATTACAAGTTTTAATGAATCATCACTGAACGTTCAACTCAGAAATTACATTTAAAAATGTAACTTGAAAAGCCCTGACATTTCTAAATAATCTGTCTGGGAATCTTGCCCCGGGTGCAGTTTTGCTCCCAGTAAAGACTGAAAAAATGCAAAGCTATCCAGTCACTTTTAACTAAATGACTGAAATACAAATGTTGAAATATCTCAGTTCCAAAGAGGAAAAATAATTTTGAAGTGTTAAATATGAATGAATATAGCCCCTGTATGGGGTTTCATAAGGGCAAGCCCTGTACATAGCTCACATGTAAGTTTTCAGCAATTAAGTCATTGACTTGTTTTAACATACAATATTTTGGTTTGATTAATACAATTATTTTTTTACAACAATTCTCCTTAGTAATTCTCAAGCACTTTCATGAACTAACATACTTAAAGGCACCAAAATATAAAACATGATATTATAACTATTCCTTCAACTACTTACCAACGTTACCTTTAGAAAGAGATTGAAATTGCAGTATTTAGCTAAGTGTAATGAATGTGACTTTAATTCAAGTTCAGCACTGGCTGATATAAGTGTAAAAATCTCTTCAATTTCTCTCTTTTTTCCCTCCCTTTATCCCTAGTGTGCCAAATAAAAAAAAAAAAAAACAAAACCCCAAACCAAAAAAACCCCTCCTTTTAATAAATTTTGCACCAGCTACTAATGCATATTTACAAGCCATGGACCTGACATAGTAGCTTTTCAAGTAATAATCTGTGCTTTTACTTGAGAATCTATTTTAACAGGCCATAGAGCATATTACCTGAAAAATTAGCTGCTTTAAATTACTCCTAACATCGTATGATCAGCAATCTGTACTTTAATCCTTATAGATTTTAATAATAACAAAATTATTTTAACATTATGTTATGAAATAATAGTTAAATCCCTCCAACTCTTGTAGAAGAACCAATAAGAAGGCCATGCGCAAATGGACTCGGTTGTGATAATCCCATTCATTCAGTAAAAATGAACTAAAAATAAGTCACAAAGCATAAAACACCCAACCACCTTCCATATGTGCCTAAGTGCTTCCAAAATATTGATCTCAGGTTACAAGTTTCCTGTCATTCAGATGAGCTATAATCACAGTCATGGGCTTAAGTTATCATGAGCTGAACGAAATGTACACAACAATCACAGCTTAAGAGATATCTTAAAATGTTCACTTTATAAATGTGCATACTCTGGTCATATATTTAGAAAGAGTAGGACTCTTGTGTATCTACATTTTGAATAAATAAAATCAGTGTATGAAATTGATGTCTAAGTTCATAATAATTACCCGCAGACAATAATAAAATAAGTGATCAATATAAATTTTTTTCTTATGCCAGTGATCCTGGAGGTAGAGGTGGGCCTAACTGCATCACTACTGGTCTTGAGGAGCTTCACAGCCCCTCTCACTACTTAGTGAGAGATTGGGTGAAAAGTTCCATAGGTCAACTGGAAAGATGTACCTTTTCCACCACATATGTTCTACATATTTCTATCTGCTAGTATGTAGTAGGCACTGCATCTGCTGCCACTGCAGAAGTAGTTTACAAATTTCCAAGTGCTAGAAGCAATATTTCTTCTAATCTTGCTAATCTTGCTTGATAAGATTTTTTATTTGATATCTATTTCGTCACAACACAGAAGAATCATAGAAGGCAACTAATTTCTTAGGAAATATGTTTTTTGCATGGCATATGCCTCAAGAACTAACAGAGATACAGGCAAACAGGTTAGGAGGATTCTGAAAAATACTAGATATTTATGTGAGTAATAGAAGTTAGAACAGGGGACAGGCACTTACTCAGATAATAAGGGTTCAATATCTAAGGCTTGCAATCTCCTTGTGTAACTTCCAGAACATAATGTATGTATGTGTCTCAGTTCCTCTCCTGTGAAATGGAGATAATTCCTGACGTCAGAAGGGGCTATAGGATAAATTAATTTTGTTAGACAACAAAGCTGTAAAGATCAAGAGTGAAGAAATATTTTGTTATTCCTTGTGACGTCCAAAGAGGCCAGCCAGGCCTAGGAAGCTATTATTTCAAGCACCATATGTTCACAGGACATGGACCATGTTCAAAAGGATCTAACATATATACAACAAGACCAATAAACAAAGATGAAATGAAAGCAATCGATTTCAGAGTGAACAAATACAATTTAAGGTAGGCAGATTTTAAGAGGTGGAGAAATGAATTAAATGATACCTCAGGAACAAGTGCACTAGTGTGCTCTCAGAGCTAGTAACAAAATCTAATAATGTTCTCCCAGGACACCTATAAACAGAGAGATTGCATTCATATGTTTTCATTCCATTTATTGCTACTGAGTCATGTGGTTTAATTGGTCAGATGAAGGGTAATCATCACTTGGAGAGAGGGGAGGTTTTGTTAAGCAAACCTCAAGTTATGATTTATTTATTTGCTAGTCTTTAAAAGCTGGAATGCCTAGAATAATTGCTCCATTTAATAACATATGCTTGCCAAGTTGATTTTGCTTTAGAAAGTTTCTCTGCATCTCATAGTACATGTAGCAGTTATCTGCACTAAAATAGTGCCTTTATAACTAAACTATGAAAATACATTACACTGAGAGAGATGACAAAACATTTCAAACAATTGACTAGCATGTTAAAGAAAAATAATTGTACCTTGATCTGCCTTTGTCCAAGAATGATAAGGATACAGAACATGCAAACTGTTTGCTGCACTGAATTGTAAAGTACAGGCATACAATGTTACAGAGAGCAAAGATGGAAATGATATGTTCTTTCAAAAACCGTTGTACTTATTCCTTGTCAAATCTGTATCCACCATTGGTCATTAAAATGGACTTCAATGTTAGCCTCAAGCAGCAAAGAAATTACTGGCTTTAAAGTTTGAAAATATTACAAATGTGGTATAAAATAGTCCCTTCTTCAAAAGTAGCTACCAAGACCAAAGAGTTTTCATTATGTAGAAAAATGTTCAGAAATCTTTTAAGTTCCAAAGCTTTTTTTTTCAGGCGACATATCAATAAACCACTGTTCAATCTGCAGACCTGTCTTTGCCTTTGGAATTTACTAGAGTTTGAGATTTTTGGATAAAAAAAATAAAAAGGAAAAGAAAGGGTTCTACATATGTGAAACAGCTTGCTTTTTTTTTTTTTTTTTTTTTTTTTTTTTTTTTTTTTTTTTTTTTTTTTTTTGAGGCATGTAAACGACAGGCGTACATAAGTATCTGTTGGCCAGAATAGCTCCAAGCATTGCTCCTTAAGCTTAACATCCCATGCACTGTGGAAACTGGAGTTTGACCTTTTGCTCCATCTCTTCTGGGCAAATGTTTTTGCATGATTTAATAGAATGGTTATTTTTTATGCAGATGACTGTTAGCCATGCTCTAAGAGGCAAAGAGAAATTTCTGGTAGAAATGAGCTCTATCAGCATGGTTGAATAAGCAGAAAGATTCTTCCAGCTATCCTAGTTTTAGGACACTTGAAAAAAAATCAGAAACTTAGATTTGTTCAATGCATATTTGTTTTCATTCCTGTGGAGATCCTATAATTACTATTAAAATTATTTATAAAATCATGAATAAATCATGTTTGTAGGTATTGCTGGATAGCTTTAGGAGATTTAGAATCAGCTCTGAGAGATTTGCTAGGATCCCTCTGGATCTCTACTGAAATTTTCATAGAGAAACTCTTTACTTTCTCACAGACATGTAACTATGTGAAAGTTTGTGCCACTTTGTGAAAAATCCAGTTTTTATGGGAAAATAAAAACTTAGAAAACTCCTGAGGATCTCAGCAGTTCAGTCTATTGTCTTTTATTTACTGTGGCACTTTATTCTGGTATATGTGAGATCTTATCATATCTCATTTTAATTGTAATTTTCATGGAAGATATAGAAAATCAAATACCACTTTGCCAGTGAGCTTTACCTCTAAGATATAATTGCCATATACCTACAGATTATAGAAGTGAGAAGTGAGTAGAAGGATTAAGATTACAGAATAAAGCTTCTCTGGGTTTGTGTATATTTTTTATAATGCAGCTGAAATACATGTTTATTACCAGGCCACCTTTAATTAAATTGCTACTTTACTGCAAAGAATTACATGTTAGCACTATTATAAGTAATAAAGATATATATAATTTCCAAATTGCTTGTAAGTTTTATCTCACTTTTAACACTACAGATTTTATTAATTCCAATTATATTTATTTTTTTCTTAGATAGCATAGAAGTTATTTGTTAGTTTATGAAGTTGAATTAATATTCAAAACTTTAATATTACATATTCCAATGAAATTATAATTTTGCAAAAAATACATTCAAAAGGTGAGTTTTAGAATTAGGCTTTCGAATATCAGCTTCAGCATTTTTTTGGTCTCAAGTAGGCCTATATGCATTAATGATGTATTTCCATATTTATACAAAGTTGTCAAAGTATATTCCAAGGTATCTCGCGCTGCGTGCCCTGCTGGGGAGTGCGGGCACTGAGGAGCAGTGGCCGTGGAGTCAGGCCGCCCTGCAGCACCGCGGACAGCGCCGGCCGAGGGTAACACTGGCGGCACTTCGCAGAGAAACCCCTTACGAGTATGAGTAGCTCTGTATGTAGTAGTATTTTAGGGAAAAATTTCCTTAAAGTCAACCTTTTCTTTGTGACAACAGGATTTCTAAGATGCTCACTCCATGCTCACACTATAGGGGTTTTGACCTATTATTATCACTGCTTGCACTATTTTAGTATTTATAGTCCTTTCAGGGTCCAAGGTCCCTTTGTAGGGCTTGAATAAGCATGAAAATGGATCATTTTCGTAGGACACTCCAAGGCTTTGGGATAACCGTGATGAATGGTTTTAAGCTGACACAAATATCTGTCATTACTCAAACGGACTGTCTCTTCAGCTACTCCCTTGTGTCAACAACACTGATTTTTGTGATGAGTTAGACCATGGATCCTAATTATGAAGTCCACGGTTTTCATCTAGATCCATTCCTAGTTTGCACTTTTTCCTCCCCCAGGCCCCATGTTTTGGTATGATTAAATTTTCCTCCACAGCTGAGAATTGCTGAGCCAACCCCACATGCAGGTGGCTGCTAGCTGTGTGATGTGACAGAGCAGGTGTATGTGATAGAAATAGAAGATAAAAGTAGAAACAGTCAGCTACACAGCATTCCAGTATATGGTATCCTTTAGTAACACTAAATCCAACACTGCTATTATAGGAATTGTAGCTAGAGACAACTGGGGTGAGGCAGTCAATTTGTACTTTAGTCTTTTACAATTAATAGTATACAGAATACCAAAGATCAGTTCTAAGATGCTATAAAATGCAATGGAGACTTGGATTAAAATAAGTAAAATAGATCACCCTAAAAACTCTTTATCGAACCATAATATAATAGTCATGGCTTCATCCAAGCATCCATTCCTTCTGTCTTACTTAACAACTTTTTTCTTGTCTGGCTTTCTATAAATATAGAAATGTCATTTGTGTTTTCAGAATCAATAAGCAAAGGGAGAAAACAAGCACTCCTATTTTCTACTATTCTGTAGTGGAGAGTTCTGCATAAAGAATGATTTCTTTATTTCTAAACATGCATTAGTACCTAGTAAAATAAAGACATCAGGCAGAACATTAAGTTTTCTGCAATTACCTGTATACTAATGTATTCAAATACTTCACCGTAAAAAAAAAAAAAAAAAATCATGTTGTGTACTTTAAATGTTAAGCCAGTTTTCAAGAATTGGTAAGCACTGCTCAGTGTTCCCGTGTTTAAAGCTGTGTACTCGAGGGTAACACGGTGCACAAGCTGTGCGGGCAGGGTGTGCGGGCTCCAGCGCGCTCGGTCCTGCCAGGAGGTGGAGCCAGCACGGAATCCGCTGCCGCTTCGTTTCCTCCCTCTCCGCTCTCCCCCCTCCTTTTTTTTCCCCCACAACCAATTTTCTGATCGATGCTGGGATTCAAGGAGTGAATCTCAGAACAGGAAGCAGGCGAAGAGACTACAGAATACTGCAGGGGTTCCTTTGTTGCTTTTATGGGGAGGTTCTTTATTTCTTTCCTTTTTCATTTCAGTGAAATCAAGAGTTTACACGCTTCTTTGCCCAGGAACCTGTACCTGCAGTAGAAGGAGCCTCTCATCATCTATCTACAAGTGTATGGATATTTCTTATGCTATGATTTTTAATTCTCTTTTAATCAGGTAAGGCAACATTATATTTAACTAGAATGCTACAAACCAACAAATTCTAGCTGCTTTTACCAAGATTCTTCTCTTGTGGTGCCACACCTAGTTTTCAATTAATATTAATAGAGCAAGAGGAGAGGAAATAATAGCCATCTTTGCCACTGCATGGATTTTTCATAGCATTTAATTGGGTCTTAGCACAATAATGAAAAATTATGTTGCTCTTTGCAGCTTTCTGGTCCTATGTTTTTTAAGCTTGCATGTTTGTAATAAGAATTACTTTCGAGTTTGTGTTTTGCATCTTAATTGTGGTAATTTGTTGCTGTTATTTTAAGGTGGTCATCCACAAGTGTTTCCTTTTTCTACTGGAGGCTATATTGGTGCTGTATTCTGAATACAAATTGGAGTGTGTTTTAAAGCACACAACTGCATCCCTGGGATTGCACAATTTTGATGCAGAGATGTACTGTTGCTTCTTTATAGCATTTTCAGTGTAAGATTCTCTTTCCTTCATAAATTCGTCATTTTTTTTCTGTGAGGCATAGGAGATTTATAGGATTCTCCCCTCCCTCATCTCCCAAAACAGCCTTTCCCTGATGGAAGACAGAATGGAGGACTTGTCTGTCACTAAACATGGTTTTGCACTGCTGCATATACCATATGAAACACATATGTTTTGTGAACTGTTTTATATATATAAGAATGAAATTTTTATTTTGAAACTTCATTCCATATTGCATGAGAAAGAAAAAAATATTCCTTTCATTATTTTTTTAGAAGCACGATACCCACTGGGAGAGACAGCAGAATGACTCAGGAGGTGGGAAGCTCATGCAGCACCCCCTGACTCTTCTTTCAAACCTTCTGGTCTTTTTTTTTATCCTTCTCTTAATTGCACCGATAATGGTTTTAGCTGGGAAAAACAACACAGAAATGCATTGACTTACAAAGTCATAGATCAGAGAAGGGGCTCAGTAACCAGTTTGTGAAAAAAACAGAGAATGTGTAATCAGTTTTTTCCCTGTTGCTTTCTATTATAAGGTGGTAAGTAGCACTTCATCAAAATTTTCACACACCTGTGTAAAGGCAAACTTTTTTCTTCTTGTGGTGATTAGTGAAGCAACAGAAAATTGCCTGTTGAGATTTGAATGCTGGATGCTGTGTTGGCTTTAGATGATTCCTTAGATACAGATGAAACATTACGAAGGTTCACACACATTCTTGCCATCTCTGCAGGTTGCTTAACTGCATTTTTCTGATCAATGTTTTCAATATGCATATGTGGGTATGACTGAGCCATTGCAATGTCTGAAGGTCTCTTTGCTAGATGGTAAAGGTTCCTTCATTATTGAACAGATCTGGAGAAATGATGAATGATCATTTCCAAATGATCTGCAATTTCCTCTGGTGAGAAATGCATTAAATAAATGGTGCTCTCATATGTCTATAGGCCCCACTTCAACAACAAACAGACATGTCAATGGGATGACTCACATTCTCAATATTAGGCAAGTGGATAAATACCTGTCTCTGTCCTCTTGATTTTAAGACTGCATCAGTTTTCAGAGAAAAATAATATTTGTAATCATAAAAATTTTGCAGTGTTCATAAAATGCTGTTAGTAGGTCAAATGGGCATGTAGCTTCAAAGGCAGTCTAGATTAACTCTTCTGTTTAAAAAAATAGAAAGAAAATCAATTGAGTTATATAAATCAATTTCCCTTAAAGGAAAATATTGAAGCAGAATTCTTACAGATTTTGAGTTATATATTTATTATGAACATTAGGTCTTGGGAAATAGAGGCACATAAATGGCTGTATCATATCAAAGCATGATACAGTTACCTTTCACTAGGAATAAAGTTGGGTAGTTCTGAAGGAGTTCAAGCAAAACTTGACCCTAAGAGAAAGCTGACTTTTCCTGTGTTGTGTGAAACTTAAGTATGGGGGCTATTAAAGCCTTCTTGTTTTTTTTGAATATTTGTACTCATATAAGCATCAGATCTCAACAGCAGAGGCCAGTGTACCCACCCTGCAGCAAGAGCTCAACATCAGTTATGCTGCCAGTGCTGCTTCCTTGATTTCATCTCAGACCTTGACGAATAGATTTGTGTGGTCGCTATCTGCAGCCCTGCTCCACCTCCAGGTAGCCCTAAAAACTCTCCCACCAAAGAGGTGGAGAGGACACTGAAATCTAATAGTCTATTTGCTTGACTGGTAGCAAGAAATGCAAGCGTAATGCCATTATGCATTCAGCTCTCGGCTGGAGCACAAAAAATCTCAAGCGAGATTTTTACTATGTTGCTTCCAGTGTTTTAAGGCCGCAGACATGCTCCCACCAGCTTCTGAAAACCACAGTGTGGATCCTTTGCAGCTGCAGACCCTGGTCCTGCACTCCCCCTGAGTGGAAGGAGGCTCTTGCCCATCAGAGCCCTTCTGTTCCTCTCTCTTTGCCCTCAGTCTCAGTTTTCCAAGCAGGTGTCAGGAATATCAAGGCCTCTTTCTAGAGGCTTCCTGAAGTCATTTAAATGAATCCATTTCTTGTACCTTCTCTCATCTCATGGACACCCACCAATCTTAGAAATGCTGGGTGAGAAGACATCTCTACCAATGGTCACTTGTATCTCCTGTTCTTCTGTAGCCTTTGTTCATCTGTCTTTGAAAGACAAATAATGTACCTCCTTTCCCAGAGGTGGTAATGAGAAGAGGCAAATGATGTTGTGAATTACTAAATGCCTTAAGGATTAAAAAAAAGCTGAGGAAATTAATGATTCTGTACTTAATGCATGCTTGGGAAGATATACTGTAAAGAAGGTTTGGGACCAAAATACTGACAGAGGTCAATTTAAAGAAACATTGAATAACTATATTCACGCTCTTTAGTTCAAATTCCAAGTTTGTAGCTTTGCCTCTCTTATTTTTGCTTCTGAACCTACTATTGTTCCTTTTCTGAACCTTACCTCCAGCTGAAGTTTGGCTGCTTTCTCTTTCTGCCTCTGGCTGGTCTGGGACCAGCAGAAGGGCTCTGCTTCCGTTCCTGCTTTCAGTGTTGGGTGCCTCAGCAGTTCTCAGTATTAACGGCACTGAAGGGGCTGCTAATGTAGAAACACAGCCAACACACGGCAGCTTTCTGAGTATTTATTACAAGCTGCTAAGAAGCTTTTTCTGAGCATATCTAGAAGTTATTTTAGAGAAGTGTTGAATGGCCAGATTTCAATAAATTTAAACAGAAGCAACGAGACTGAAACTCATATATTGCTTGAGCAGCCTACTTGACACAATCCAGAATAAAGAGATTGTAGCAAAAGTTCTCAAAAATCTGGCTGGAAATATATTTTAATGCTGCAGTATTACCAACACACTTATTAAATAAGCACAAAACCAGTTTTTAATCTTCCTATTAAAAAACTCAACAACATAGATTCATCATTCTTGCCTGTTGTTTTTTAAACTTGTAGATTAGGGAAATAATACTGTCAAGCTTTTTCCAGTAAGCAGACTAAAAATGTACTTTTTCTATTAAATGGTGAAGTTTTTGTTGTTATAAGCATTCAAACTGAAAGAGGATACATGAATCTGCATTGTGAAGTTGGTATTTTCTTTCTAATTTTACTGAAAGAAAAATCTAACCATTTATAGTGCCATTAAAGAAATAAATCAAGCCTCAACAATTAATATTTGGCAAAGCTGAAAGCATTGTGAAGTGATTCACATGATGGAAACATCTGGCAAACAAAACTCTGTCAGGTTGTTTATAGTGTATGAAAAAAAATTAAAAATAAAAAAATTAGCAATAACTTATTTTTATATCTCTCGAGCTGAAGTTCAGTGATTGTTGTATGTGAAGTTTTCTTAGGCTTTGCGTAATTGTGATCCTACTTGCTGTTTGATTCTTTGCTTGATTTCCACTGATTTTGGCCAGATGAATTGTAGCTAATGCTAGTTGGTTCTCACCATCTTTCTGGAGATCCTCACAGGTGGTTGCCATTATGCATTAAAAATGCAAACTTCCTTCACCTTCCTTCCTTCAGAAAGAGGCTCATGTTCAATAAGGTAATGATTGCTCCATGCAGGGTACAGCTACCTTGCCTGCACAAGCTGAAAACAAATGGCATGAGCAGGCATGCATTTTAAGATGATGGATGTCCAGGTCTTGAATGTACAGCAAGTGGTCTTCTGATATGGCCTTGTCATATGAGAGGGAGTGCCTGGGTTTGATGTGGTGCTCATTGTCTGGTCTTCAATGGAGTTGTAACATACAGCTTTTGAGTAATTCACATTTCAAACCACCTGCTCTAGCCAAAATATTGGGTACTGTTCAACACTGCAGTAAAAAGCAGGATGGCAGCAGGTCCAGCCAGCCCTTAGCTTAGCACTTTGGTTTCAAAGGCAGCATTTGTGCTGTATGGAACTGTACAAACCTACCTGATTATTTTGGCCTGCTAACCTCTGACTCCATAGCTTTCTGGACACTGATACTGAGCTAACTTAGTTAAAGCTGCAATGTTTCCCCATCTACTGCTGTCATTCCTCTCACAGCAGGGTGAGTGTTGCTTTAGTAGAATTATTACCAGCAGGCTTTCAGAGTGGGGCAAAACCAGTCTTCCTATCTAAATGGGAGGTAATTATACATAATTTTTTTTTCTATACCATCTTCACCATGTCTCACTATCCTCTGTGTAACTGCAAAATCCTCCACAGACTTTGACCCCAATGTAGTTTTGTTTGATCATAAATGTAAATGACTCACTCTGAAATTAGGAGTCTGACTCAATTTCTCTAAAGCAATACACTGTGTTCTAGACTCACCCATTTGTCTCGGTAGAATAACAGATCTATCAGGAGCTGGATTCCATACATAATAGAGACAGATACATGCAAAAATATTTGACAGTCTGTGATCTCAAGAAAAACAGTGGCCAGAGTTTAATGAATCATAAACTGTGGGGAGCAAGGTTAGAAACAAATGTCCTTTGCCTAGACACCGAGATCTGAATTTGCTGTTTAAAAATGAGTTCCATAAACAGGTCCCAGCACTTAAGTATCTAAACAAACCATGTGCTTATAGACAAGTATATGGCAAATTTCTAAACAAACTCTATAATGAAACAGGGACTCTGCCCAGGATAGTTGAAATTTGACAGCCTATCTCTAAGTATGCTAATTGTATTTTGTGTATAAGTAAACATTTGTACCAAAGGCAAATCAGTGGAAAATCCTACTTCTTGGGTTACAAGGCAGGATTTGTTAGATAAGTCTTCTCTCCTAGATGTCTCTGGCAAAGTTATTTTAACTGGCACTGTAGCATCCAAGGTTGTATCCAAAGAGTTTAACAGGTGTATTTGTGAGCGTGTGAGCTCCATGTGTTTTCTCTTTGCTGAAAGTCAATAATGCAACCATGGAAACTAAAAGATAAGTACTGACACCAGGCAGGATGAAAAAATCTTCCATCTGTAGTTGTGTTAACCTGAAAGCAGACAAGGGGCAAACACTGCACGATTGTTTGCAGATTGAGACTTTGGTGATGGCTGCACAAACACCCTGTGCAAATGCATTCACACAGGTTAGATTTTTCAGTGTAGAGGCTGGTTTCCATTTTGTAAAATGAGAAGCACCACAGAAGTGTTGACAGTAAACAGCCTCCCAAGTACCACAATAATACTACTGAAAAGTTCTCCTAGTGAGGCAATGAGAATATGCTTTGAAAATATTGGGGGACAGGTTGAGATCTACTTTGATTTGGCTTCTGGAAAATACTAATAGATGAAATGGAAAGCACAGAATTTTACTCTCAGAAGCAATGGGAAGATGGAAATCTTTAAAGTTATTAAGAAAGTCAATTTGATTAGAAAGAAATAGACTGTAAATGTTACTGGGCCACACTTAAAAGAGTCACTTTTCAACAGAGTAACATTTTACATCTTGAAAACAGTTTGCTTTTGTAGTTATGTTGGCTAAGCATATGTAATAGTCATAACATTTTCAAGACCTATTGTTTCAAATATTTTTATGATATTTTCAGTTAGAGTTAACATTTAAAGTGTTTCACAGCCTTTACATTTGTGACTGTAAAAAGATATTTGTGCATTTGCCAGATGAATTTTTTATGAATATCATGATCTTTGATCTGAAGCAAAGCTTTGGCCCTCAAAGCCAAGCTGAAGGCAGGCTCCTCTCACACGGAGAATTCTGGTACTTGACTCCACTAGTATTCTTCAGGGGAAAAAAAACCTGAACATAAACTTCAGGGAATGATGATGATGATGACCTTTAATGTTATACAGGACACTTGGGTGTTATTACTCATGCTGATGTCTTGCTCTGTAGAGTGGCAGAGGCCGGGAACTCTGAGAAGTGTTCTCCATTGCTGGGAAAGGGATTATATAGCTTTTCTCAGTATTGACCTCACTTCCAAATTAGTTCACGAATTCACACATTCTCAAAATAACCCGTCCTTAGTGAGAAAGATGAAGGATATGATGCAGAAATGGAGTGAACTGGTGAGGTGGTATAAATACTGTGAGGATGGGCAAACAGCTCTGGAACTGTGGTAAGAAGAGGAAATACCATCTGGGAACCTAGAGAAGAGTGACTGATGGGCAAGAAGCAGTCAGATGTAGGGTAGGGGAAAGAGAAATTTTGGAAGGATGTTCAAATTGAGTTTATATGAAAAAAAAAAGGTTGAACACATCGTAAAGGAAATATTGACATGTTTATCCATTTTCTGTATGGAAACAAGCAGTGTGACATGCACAGCTCCTGTCAGAAAACGTCTTTGCATTGGTACAGCTCCAAGTTGCAGGTGATGCTATGAGCAAGGAATGCTTCTAAAAACTCTTTGGGGAGCTCCTGTATTCCCTCTAATCAGAACCTGTTTTGCTGGCTCAAACATAGTGGGAAGGGAAAAACTCTCCTGAGGAGGTTTTCAACATCTGCTCTGTTGTTTTATTCACACGTACCAACAAATTCAAATGGAGTATATAAAAAATCTGTACACTTAGGAAATTATTCTGAACCGGAAAAAAATTTTTGAACTCCACTGAACAAATCTCAGTTCCAAATAGTCCAGTTACAACTGGCTGCAGTTGTAGTTTAGCCTAGAACTTTGTAGATTGTCTTCAGAAATCCTTCTTTTCCCCATAGTTATAAAATATTATCATGAACAAGCCTCCACTTCTTTTTTTTTTTTAACATTACCTTGAAACTGAACCTGCATTTTTAAAACAAAGTGCCTGAACTATAAAGCTGTTAATTGTTTTCTACCTCTTATGAAAACAATCAGGAGCTATAAAAAATTAGTTTGGGGCAGGTATATGATGTAAGTATTCAGCTTTCAATTTCTGGCACATTTCCATACTTCTGTGCCACTTCTCCTTTTTTTTTTCTAACACCACTACCCAGGAAAGTGATGTCCAAGTATGAAACAAGGCACCCATGTTATTGCAATAATACTTTGCCATAAGGTAACTTACTAAGGGTTTCTCATGAATTTGGTGTTTCAGCTGAGACTCTTTTTAAATCAGGGGACTGGTATAATCCACACTGGGCAGAATGTCAGAATAAACACTCCTAACCATCTCCTGTGATCCTACACTTATGAATCTGCATTGCTCCCTCAGGCCTTTCAAGTTTCTTGATGGAATAGCGATACTACCTTCCTGCTCTTACTTAACTGCATGTGTCAGCCATAGGCACTTTGTCCCTTAGGATAAACTGATCCATAAAGATGTTTTCATAGTGTTCAGAATATTCTCAGTTTATGTCTTGATACAACAGGTTTTCAGGTCACTATAAAAGGCAAACAGAAATTGGGCCTGGCAAACTGTTTCAGTATTTTTTTAATGGCATTTCTATTTAATTGTGGGCCAATTAACTACTCTGTGTCCTTTCAGATCAAACAAAATTTTCTAAATTTAATGGAGACTTGTTTAATGCCTTCTAATGTTATATATCTGACTGAGCTTTTCATTACCCAGGGAAACAAACATGCTGGTCAGGTCACCAGGGAGTAGTGATGATATTTGCTCTCTGCCTTTGCATGGGATGTGGAGGGGATGAAGGTGCAGCTCTAAAGTCCTAACAGCTCTAACAGTTCCTGTATGATGGTCTGGGAAATCCCATATAACCATTTGGCTGTGTTCTGCACAAATCACCAACCATATTACTCATCATAGGATCTAATTTCATGCTGTTTGGTTTAATTTTTCCCTTTTGGTTGCCAAATTTTGAATATACATCCAGCCTTATGGGTCTCCCACTGCTGACATCTTCCTTTAAAATACATAGTTACTCAACTGTAGAGATGCCTGGAGTGTGAATCTTTGGACAGTTGGCAGAACTGTAATACATAATAACTATTAAAATTACAGTAATTAATACATATTGTTGAGTACTACAGCAGCAATATTCAATTCTCCCCTTGTCTCTGTCAATGTGTATCAGAATGCAGACCCCATATATTTCCATACGTCATTCTGGTTCCCAAACCACACGTGGTTCTTCTGCTTCTTAAAACACAAAATGAGAACAATGGTAATAGGTACAAAATAAGCAGCTGATATTCAGTAAGGAGGTGTGGAAGTAAGAGGATCCACTAAATATTTTACATTTGATAAATCACATTAAAAGTGTGCTAATAAGAGGCAGAATCAAGCAATCAGTTGTGGAACACTGAATTAAGGCTGTCTTTACATTCTAGAAATCACACATGATTTGTAGCCACCTGTGAAAACAGCAGCTTAAGTGAATTGCCTGCCATCAGGCAGAACTGAGTACTCATCTCTTGCCCCTTCTACTCAGTCCAGAGAGACAGGCACTTCTAGGGCACAACTTGCCTCATCTATCTGAAATAGTCAGAAGAATTGCCCTCCAGAGGACCTATTTTTCTCCAGAAATATGAAAGGCTTAAATGTAGATGGCAATAGATACAGCCATTTGATGCCAGAGAAGGCAAACCCAACTTGTGGCATGGCCAGTTCTCCAAGACAGTATACAGACCTTGCATGAAGAACGCACAGTTATCATCCTTCTTTTCCCCTTCCCACTAGTCATTTCTGATCCCTGTGCAGCACCAAAGAATCAAGGAAGTCTCCTCCAAAACAAATCTCACTGCTTTTAAGAGCTCATTCATATTGTATACTACATCAGACAGTGAATATTGCATTACAGTATCTACTGACAGATGCACCAAAACTAAAGCAGATCTCAATTCTATGCTATTTCAGTCAATTCTATGTAATTTCAGTCCTTCTTCCTACTATAATAGGTGCTTTTTATTGGAGTATTCGTACACCATTTTAGGGAGACTATATTGATACACATATGAATGAGTTATTGAATACATATTTACACATACTTCACAGAGCACTTAACTTGTCACATTTATAAACTCATTTTCACATCTTTTTGTCCATCCTTCCAATTAATTCCAGTCCAGTTATCTCTGGTTTTGTTTTTATTCCCCCTCTTGCCCATTCATCCCAAGCTCTTTTGCTTTCTCCTATCTCTGCTTGCTCCACTATACTGCCTTCCCTTTTCCTTGACTGTTCCCCAGCCTGGTCTCCTTTGATTTCTAATTGGTAAACCTAGATTAATTTCTTGATCATAATAATCTACAGGTCTTTGAGTTTTTCATGTCTCTCCAACCAGCCTGCAGGACTACTGCAGCCAATTTTGAGACAGTTGCTTTATCCAGGCAGACAGTTCTTACACGTATCATTTCCCTGGAGGTTTCTTATGCTGCCGGTCTTCAGTCTGAGATATGTCTCCCTTTTTTCCTAAATGCCTCCTTTTCCTTCTATATTTCCTTCTGGGTTTTTATGGTTTTGTGGGTTTTTTTTTTTTTTTTTTTGGTTGGTTGGTTGGTTTGGTTTCTTTAATAACTAACATACAGAATGATTTAAAACAAAAAGATGAAAATATTCCCACTCCTGGGTCGGCTGAGTCCACAAAAACAGACTTCAGTTGAAGGAAAATCCCCTCTGACAGACAATGAAACAACAGAAAAATGCATTATCTCTGTAATTCACACCTTAAATTTTCTGGGGTGTTCTTTCAAATGCATGCAAAATAATTTTTCAAAATTTTTCAACCCTAGGCAAGTATTATAGATACCATTCCAAAAGAAAAAGTCCCAAATTCATAATGTGACTTATTAATGCTTTGAAAATTGGCAGCTATAAAATTTTAAGTGTAAGTACATATACGTAGCCTTTTTCTTAGAAATAGTTTCATTTGAGTTGAAGCTTCCCTCCAAAAATTGGTCTGAGGCAAAAATGTAAAATTTTAGCACTTCAAGTTTGGCATAACCAAGCAAGGGGGGAAGGAAAAAAAAAAACCCCAAAAGGAAAACTGGACAGGTCAATGTCAAGTATCTCAGTAAAAAACAGTACCATCAGCCCCATCTGCAATTAGCATGAGACATCACAGCCTGTAACTAGTAGCTGGCTTGGACCCATCTGCACTCTGTCCCTAAGGATATAGTAAGAACTGCTAACCACAAACCATCATAAGACTAAAAGAATATTTAAAAGTAAATATGGGACCTCATCTGTGACTTAATTTCCAGAATCACTGAAACCACTTTGCTTCTGGTTTATTTGAAGTGGCATTTTACTGAAACAAAGCCAACTCTTCCATTCCAGTGGCAAAAGGAATCTGGTGGGGACCACGTATGAGAAACAAAGTTGTGCTGTGTAGTTGTGCTTTTTGGTAGCTGTGCTTTTTGTGTGTGTGATTCTATCTCCTTTAGAGACCTTGATATGTTTCCAGGTGCAGCTACATAGTAGGAGCATGAGTAGTGCTTATGAGGAAACTTTTTGTGGCATCCTGCCCTTGAAGGTTGATAGATATCCAGGGAGTTAATGCTTCTTTCAAGCTGCATTAACTCCTGCAGGATCCCCTTGGCAGCTGGTGCTGTGCAGCTGCAGGGAGCCTGTCAGCGTCAGAACAGTTCCCGGGGGGGAAATTCTCATCTGTTATCCATGGAGATATTTGTTTCCCCCATGTGGGATGGTCCTCATGCTTTCTGTGCCTATTGTGTTTTGCGTTTGGAAGTTTCTCAAGCAGTTGTGTTGCAAAGCTATCTTTGCAAATGCAAGCTTATTTAGAAAATTCTCCGTTTATATCCAGGTTCTCTTTGTTTATCTTGCAAAGTTACAAATTGGACATATGCCCCCTCATGTCCTCTCACATACACCAAGTCAAAACTCAGGGGTTTTGGCATGTAGTGGATGCGGTTAATTTTTTATCAAAAATATACCAAGAGCTTGAAATGAGTGGAGATGATGTAAAAAACTGTCGCAGCACCCCACTCCCCAGGTCCGTTTCTATGGTTTTACAGTCACCGTTTCCTATTTAAAAAAGCCCCACAACACACCCGCCCACCCGGAGCAGGGGAATTGGCTGGCTGCAGGCAGTAGGCAGCATGGCTGACTCTATCCAATACAGACGGTACACAAATTTAACCGAAGGAGGGATGGTGATCCCCCGGTTTCTTCCCGCCCTGATGGTAAAGCCTCAATTTGGCTCCATCGCTGCTCAGCTCAGCTCCTGGGACAGCGGGGAGCCCCGGCAGGGCTCCGCTTTCCCTCGCTGCTGGCTCTGAGGGGCGGGTTCTCCTCAGCAACCCCCTCCACTTGTGCCTCTCCTGCCCTTATCTGCCCTAAGCACCTGCTCCTTCCCTCTGCTTCTCCCGTGTGAGCGGGAGGGGCAGCTGTCCCTGTGGAGCAGGCCGTGTGTCAGAGGAGGCTTTGCGGAGTCTCTGAGGCGCGGGCGGCGGCGCTCCCCCTGCGCAGCGCGCTGCCGCAGCCGCCGGACCCGTTGCTTGGCAACCTCCCCTGGGCGCCGCGCCATTGCGGAGCCCGGCCGCTCCCCGACCGCCTCCCCAGCCGTCTTTTCACTCGGGCTTGTCGCTTCCAGCGACACCGGGCTGCCCGTCTTCCCTCGCTGTGGTAACGGGGGCTGCCGAGGCTCAGGGCGGCGGCTCGGCTGCCTCACCTGCGGCGCCCGCCGGCGGGGCGGGCTGGGCGGTGGCGCCCGGCGGGCTCCGCCCTGCTTCCCCTGCCTTCCTCCCCTGCTTTCTCCCGGCTCGTCGCAGCGCCCGGCGTGTCGGCCTGTTGGCGCAGCCAGGTTACAAGGAGCGGGTGGAAGTGTTTTGCGTGGAAGTGGAAGCTGCTCGCAGCAGTTCATGGAGATGAAGAGCTCGGTCCGTGGCCCTTTGTCCGTGGCTCGAGGGAAGCTTCCCCCGGCTTCCCTGTCGGGGCCTGACCTGGGCTTACGTAAGCGATAACTGGAAAGGCAGATCTTATTCATAGGCTGTGTTTGCAGCAGAAGACAGTAAGAGGCTATAAAAGTGGAATCACAGAGTACTTCCCTCAGTAATTTGTCAGTGGCTTCAGAATCATGATTTATGTTCTTCATCCAAAACTTCTAGACAGATGTTCGGGGGATGTTAGAATCTCCCATCTACCTGGTGCCTTGTATCCAGAAGGATATAAATTATATATGAATTTTCTGTAGCCATGTTGTAGTTAAGATTAATTGGAGATTTCATTCTAAACATCTTTGCATAATGCCCATACTGGGAATGCTAAATTCTGAGTTCTGGTGTGTCAGGAAAGAAATCACAGCATGTTTTATTAACAGCATAACTAGTCAGCACATTCTCCTATTCAGGCATCTGGAAATATCTAGCTCATCCCATACATATGGCACTTCTGTTATCATTACATCTTTGAATTGTATATTCACTCTCCCCACACAAACACACTAAAAATGGATATAACTCTAGCCTGACACTTGCACAAGACTCTACTTGTGGGGATAGTTTCTCACGATGTGTAACAAGCAAAGATTGATTTGAAGAAGAGCCCACTGCAGCTAGATAACTGAAACAGCTGTAATCACTTAATCAGCTTCATTAGGGATTTGGTGAATACTCTTGCATTGTCTTCCTACACTGCTGTTTGATTTGGAGACAGTATTTCTCTTTCTGTCAAGGAAACTTGAACTGTTGTTTTGAACCTTTCTTGGATTTAAGTCAGCCTTGTTTTTTTCCTGTGGTGAAGGAGCACTGGAGGAGATCATTAAAGTCTGGCAGAAAGTTTATCTCACTGTATTAAATAAGAAAGTTAAGAATGGTATTTTCATCAACTGACAAATCCAAATTGTCTAATACTGGAAGGAAGGATTTAAGGGCCTCTTATCTGGAAAGACAAGTAGCTTTTTTGTTCATGCACTGACATTTGATTGAAAATCAGCAATTTTTCAAAGGCCATTTCTGATAAAAGAGGAAAATGGATTAACTTTAACAAAGGCAAGTCATTGCCAATTATTGGTTAACAGTAAGTAAAGATAACAATTAACTGATTTTTAAAAATGTATTTTTCATACTTCTTTGGAGTACATCTTGCCAGAGACCTACGGGTAGTTTCCTAAAATAAGTTCTAAAGAGAGTAAGAGAAAATTGATTTAAAGGACCTTCTAAAGAGAGTAAGAAAATTGATTTGAAGGACCTCCTTTCTTTCTTTGTATATCTGTTTTCACAATAAATTATCCTTGCTGCACATTTTTCTCAAAATGCTGTCCTGATGTCCATTTTGAAAGGAAACAGGTGATCCTGGTCACCTTCTGATCTTGGAAAAGGAATTCTGAGGTTGCTGTAACTGAATGGTAACCTAATTTGATCCTTAGATTTGCTAGCATTTAGGCATTTTAATAACCCTTTTTGCAGCTTTATTTGACTTATACTGGGTTCTACACCAGATACAGGATCTGTGTCAACATTTGTTGACTACACTTGTTAAGGCCCTGTTCTGCTCCCTATTCAAGCTCTGGAGATCCATTCATTCATACTGTGGTGCCTTAAGCCTTTTGAGCTTGCACTTAGGTGAAGCACTACCATTTGGAAGACACTGAAGGTAGTCAGCTAGTCCTTTTCACTCTAAAGTGAGAGGACATCTTGAGACATTAAGACTTCTAATTTATTTTCTTAAGTGTGATAGATAAGCTTTTTGATCTTTCTGAAATCTGCCCAGTTATTTACAGTTTTCAGCCAGACAAGTGAGCTGATCTGGCTAAAATGCAAAAATGCTCAGGCCAACACAGTGGGAAGTGAGCAGGGTAAGAGTGGGTGGAAAATGCGGCTGTCCTTTCTGACAGAACTAACTCATATTGGCTTAAGGTTTCGAGTAACTGCATTTTCAAAGGTGACTTGCTAGTTATATACCCATCTAAAATGTTGGAAAATGTGTAGGAAGCTGTATTTTTATATAACTCTTCTAAGAGCCATTTGGAAAGATTTGTTTTGCAGGAACACCTACTGTTCAAAGTGCACAATTCAGTCATCGATGTTGTATGAAGGGACCTCTGCTCAGCTATGGCTACTGAACAGACAGTGTAGACACACAAACCTCAAGCACAGGAAAACTGATGTTTATTTGCTGTCTAATTTCAGCAGTGGAACAGCAAAAACATAAATCTTAGCAGAGGTACTGCACCAGCTCTAAACCTTCCACCTTCTAACAGAGCAACCCCATGTTATACAATCTTTCCTGCAGTTCCGTGGAGTGCTAACAGCTTCCTTGAGGCCCGGGGAGAAGCATAACAGATGAAGCAGCACAAAACAATGAGAAACTTACACTTATTAAGACCCTAAAACAGTGAAGGCCTGTTACAAGTTCTGGATTCTCATCCTGATCAGTTTTGCTGCAAAACTCACTCTCACCACTGATCTTTTTCTTCCAAGGTCTGGCTTTTCTTAGTCCTTGAAAGAGTGTCATGTGTCTACTCTGTTAATTGCCTTTTTTCACTGGTGAGAAGTTTTCCTAACAAACCCCTATGCTGCAGTTTACTGCCACAACCTGTTTATCTGTATGCTAGATAAAAAAGAAAACAAATTACTTTGCTTCCTTGGAAGAGCTTTTTGGACATATAGAGACAGTCTCTATGTGTCTTCAATCAATCTTTTCAATGTAAAATTAAGGCAGAAAGAGGTCAAATCCTACATCTTCTTGGAAGCTTCCAAATGTAGGATCTCTTGGATCCTACATTTTCTTAGATGTTTTATTTCTGTGGTCTGAATTATTTCCATATGCTCTAAGTATAAAATGTAGAACTTACATGTCTTGAATTGTATCACTTTTTTAGCCCATTTTGTTCTTTGTCAGGACATTTTAAATTCTTATACTGTCCTCCTGTTTACTTGTTGCCCTCCCAGTTTCATGTCATCTCAAACCTAGCAAACATGTTTTTCAGTAATCTAGATCACCATGATTAATTTAGTATAGTAAGTACTGTAAGCATCATGGGGGGAAGAGGTGACAGGAATTCTTTAGATTCAATGTATTAGATTAAATGGATGCTATTTACAAGAAGAAAAACTCCACTGACGTCTCTTTTGATCTTTCAATTAAAATACTATTTCATTTTAGAGCATAAACTTAATATTGTGATTTTTTTAAGATTAAGGGTCTTAGAGTAGTATTAACATATTTTTCAAACTACAGCAAGTATCACAGTAACTTACACTTTGGTCGAAGTTGCTTGCCACTGTTTTAATTTTTGGACAGATTTTTTTTTTAAAGTTTAATTTATTGTTTCAGCAAAGAAATGGAAATATGCCAATGTCATTTGCTCCTATCACAAAGTCGTAAGGCATTGTCAAAGACTGAGCAAGCTATTATACAGAAAGGACTAGATGAGCTTGATGACTGGTGTTACTGGAACGAGATGAAATTCAGCACTATAAATGAAAAGTCATGCAATTAGGGACAATCTAATATAGTACAGGGACACACAGCTGGAGAGTAAAATGATCACAGAACCACAGAGAATGATGGCAGGTTGCCAGTTGTGCATTTTAAGGCTTTGCTTTGCCATTGAACAAAAACAGTTTTTACACATTTCTGAGGAAAAACTGGTAATCTGTTTTCTTTCTAATTTTATTAATCAGGATTGTCTGTAAATGAGGGCTCCTAGGATGTCAGGAAAAGATTTTGAGGTTTCTCTTGGCTCTGTCTTGTCAAAAATCATTCACCCTCAGGTAGAGTTTCTTTACATATGACACTGAACACTTCTTCATCTCTACCCTCTCTGTGGGCCTTGTTTTACCAGATGATTAAATGGCAAGGTCCACTTCAAGCTTTCACACATGCTACAGTAGAGGGAAGATGGATACCATCAGTGATAAAACTGTTTGTAAAATGTACCCATGGCTGTAGGTGGGAAGCTAGGCAGCAGTTGGAATGCCTTATTACCAGAATTGCCACTCTTATTGCATGTTTATGTTTTAGGTAAGTTTTCACCATGTTCATACAATAGTTCTTAAACATAGGCTATATTGGATTGGGTTTTCATTGATATTTGCTATTTGATTTAATAATTTCCCTTTCTATCGCTAATAATTTTATCTGTTAAATTTAATATAGCTATGTGTAGTATGTAATATATTTTAAGGATTGTTACACGCTTCTCTAGATGTATTACTGTTGTTTCCTCTTTAGAAGTATATATATTTCTCCTTTAGACTGCAAAGCTGATATTGCATTTCCTGTCTAGTCTGTCCCTATAAAATACTTGTTCATGTTTCCTTACAGCCTAGTAAGACCCAAACCTCTAATGCAGTGGGAGTCAATGTCCCCTGGCTATTTCCTTTTTGTCTTCTCTTTTCACTGTCCTTCCTAACACTGTAGATTGTATAGCACTGGTAGAAATCAAAATGAGATCTCTGGTAATTTTAGACCCTTACAATAAGAAACAAATAACCAGATGCTTTAACTTAATATACTATTAAAGGAAGAATGAAGCTCCTTTTCCATGTTGCGTGGATTAGCCCAGATTTTCAGGTACTTGATTTATTGTAACTTTCATACATAAGCAGTTGACTATCCATACAAATAAATAATCAAAATGCTTTTGTAGTTAGAAGCTCCTCTACTCCTCCTGTGGATCTGTGCTGTCTCACAATCCTCTTATTTTGAGACTTCAGAACAGCCCCAAGTAAACTGTAGTCCTAATTAGAGCCAGCCAGAAGTTTTCATCCAAAGCTTCTTAACCAAAAAGATTGGTTACATGGCAATTTTTGTTGATTTCTTTGAATCATCTGTGAAAGTAGAAAAACCTATCAAACGAAACACTTTTCTTAAAAGGCTTTTAACATTATTTTAAAATATTGTGTAATGTTTAAATGAATCAAAATCAAATCGGTACTTTTGATGTGGTTCAATTATAGTTCTCATTTGGCACATTTTTTCTTAGTTGCTGAAAATTTCAAAACTTTATTTTGACCAAGTCAAATTCTTCATTTTCTCACCATAATTACAAAAGGAAAAAATTATCAATATTTTCCCCTCTCTTCACTGTCTGTTTTCCAAAGCCACAGTGACATTTCTTTAGCCACTCTATTAATTCCTTCTCCAACTTCTCTCACTTTAGGCTGACCTTTTGCTTTTTATTATTTTCCACACCTTTTTTTTTTTGTCTTATTGGGGCTGAAGGAAAGAAGATGGCAGAGAGTAAATGACTGCTAGAAGATCTGAACGTAGAGATACAGCAATATGTCTTGCTTAAAAAGTTTGACAGAGATTTGTGTATGTGTGAAGGAAGGAGGGAAGGGCAGAAGGTTGATGGTGAGGTAGGAGAGAGATAAAAAAGTTTGGTGCAGCAGGAGGAAAAAGGACAAAAATTGGTAAGCATGGAAAACACAGAGCAAGCAAAGAGTGGAAAGAAGTAGGGTGGTGTTTTGGCGGAGTAGTGCCCGAAGTGGGTGTTTTACTGATTTGCCCCACAGAGTGGCTTACAGTGCTCCCAACCACCTGCTGCAGCAGGGAGCAAGAACAGATGACTTCTGTAAAGGAACTCACTGCTGCAATGAGCACTCAGAAGTGCCCTCCTTCCCTCCCATTGCTGGCCAATCCCCGTGTAGAAAGAATGCACAGTGAACGTATTGTATACATTTATTTTAAAATATTTACACAACCTATACTTTAAAATAATCTAGACTGCTGATAATACAGTTTCAGCAATTGCTTAGGTTGTTCTCTGCCTGTGTAACCTTCATTTTTTGATTTACTTTGCTATCCCTCCTACTTTCTTTCTGTCTCACCTTCATAGTTTTAACAGCTATGGTCACATCAGCATGAGCTGCTATGTATTCAGAAGAATTTTTGAGAATCTTGAGACTTGACTGGTTATATAAAATCATGTATTTTAGTCCAAGAGTCTCAGTTTAAGCAAGTGTTCAAGCATGCAAAAATTCTTTACCATTTCTGAGAAGAATTTATGAGTATATATCAGTACCATCTACTGGCAATAAGAGTTACAGCACTTAGTAGGCTCACACAGGAAATGCCAGACCTTACTTCAATAACCAGGATCCTTCAACAGGAAGTTAGGTGTGGTCTGTAAAAGGAGAATTAAAAAAAAAAAAAAAGAAAAAAAAAAAAAAAAAAAAAAAAAAGAAAATGCATGATGGAATTTTAACTGCAGTCTTCCCTGGTGCCATTCCAAACCCACATAACTGGAAGATTCTTCACTGGTAATGAATTTTTAATTGTTTCCTGCAGTATTAAAACAGAATTATGCTTTTTCTTCTTTTTTTTGTTTTTTCCTTCTGTAATTAGAAATGAAATTTAACAGGATTCTGCTGCAGGACTACTTTCATTTTCCTAATGAATCCTTCTGCTGCTGGTAGTCAGTGCAGCTTCCAGCAGCAGTTTGGAACAGACCGTCCATGACAGAATGCACCAGGTGCATTTGCCTGCAGTGGAAGAGCATGCTCACAGGGAGACCTGCAGGAGTTAGGATGTGTGTGGATGTTTGTGTAGGTGTAAGTGGCTGTGTGCATATGGTTGAAAAAGAGGAGAAAGCATCATGTTGCAGCTTATTTAACAGTCTTCAAAAATAATAATTTGTTGCGGCTGTGCTGGAGTATGTGTGCTATGCAAGGCAGTAAAATACGATCAGGCTGATTGTATTCAAACTGTTGTATAATTTTAATCTGATAACTGTTTCTTGGTATATTGTCTTACTCAGATTTTACTTTATTGCATTTCCTATATTTTTAATGGGTTTACTCAGAAGGATGCGTGAGAAAAATTCTTGTAGGCTACAGCAGATACCCTGTTTGCGATTTCAGATCAAAGTATTTGCATTGGGAATATTTTCCACTTGTTCTTTTTAACTGAACTGCCTGCAAACATCAGAAGGGATGGTCCTGCTCTTGCTAGTGAAATTTGTGAAATATATTTACAATTGATATTATATCAGACATAAAAGATCTAAATGCAGTATGTGGTGATGATTAAAAATCGGTTTTGTTTAATTCAGCAATTCTTCCAGTGCACAGTGTGTTGCCAGGCAGGGGATCTGAATACAGGTGCTTATGCCTGATTCTTGTTTCCTGAGCTGGCAGTTCGGCAAAGGCAGCATATTTGTACTCAAAGAGAAGGACCATCCTGTATTGCTTTCAACTGATCCTTCTGGCCTTACGAGGCAATAGTGGATTCTAAGAGTCATTTCTGGTCCATATAGCTAGTGGGAGGACTGGTCCAAGACGCAGTTTTCAGGATAATAAGGAGCTACATTGTCTAGAGTCTCACTCCTCAACACTAAACCATACTTCAGAACTGTTGACTCCTCACACTGAATGTAGTGGAAAATATCTCCTACTTTATTCATGGGAATGGATAACATTACCCTTGATAAAGGCATAAGATTATGTGACTTTTTTTATCAACCTGTAGAATTGACAATCTATTGGTGGAAGCACTAAGTGAATTTTAAACTAAGTGTTTTAAGAATTGATACATCTGAGACAACTCTAAGAGGCAAGCTGCAAAGGAAAATGGTTTATCTTGAAATAAAAAAAAATTTAAAAATTCATTTCATGGCAGCCTCCTCTTGGATGATAATTTATGAATTTAACAAGATGTCCCACGCAAAATTCTGTGATGGTGTATTACTTTACATTGTTTGTAGCTGTGTTGCTCTAAATTTTTTCTGTGTTTTTTAATATTTTTAGCACTTTTTTTATGAGAGAGGCTAAACAGTAATTAAGAGGTGCAGGATGAAAAGATGGCACAATCAGTGCTGGTACCACCAGGACCTGACAGCTTCCGCTATTTCACAAGAGAATCACTTGCAGCTATTGAACAGCGTATCAATGAAGAGAAAGCTACAAAATCCAAACAAGAACGCAAAGATGAGGATGATGAAGATGGCCCGAAGCCAAACAGTGACTTGGAGGCAGGAAAGACACTGCCATTTATTTACGGTGACATACCTCCAGGAATGGTGTCTGAGCCTTTGGAAGACCTGGACCCATATTATATCAATAAAAAAGTGAGTGTGTTGTATATTTCTATCAGACTTTAAGAAGAATAAATAACAAAGGACCCTTCAAAGACATAGTATTTCTATTATTTTTGACCTAGAGCTTCCATATAATAATCCCCCAACAGCTGATGTGATTGGCAGAAATCTCCACTCTAAGAACAGAAATTAGTAATGCAAGTTTGTGAGACTTTCTAGATCAGTAGACATGCACTTTTTTTTTTTAATAAACCTGGAATTTTAGTCAAACCTATAATTTTCAGTGTTTTACAGACAGGAGAATTGAAGTAGTATTACAGGGGTTATCTTTAGAATAATTACTAATTGCTGTATTATAGTTGTGAACAGAGCAGCACTTCAATATGAAATCCATCTCAAAGGTAGCTACGCATCGTCTTACTAGATTTCTTCACTGTTGTGAAAAGTTTAGGTTGCATTCTCTTGTCACTGGGAAGGATAGGGAGATATATAAAGGTAATTTCTCAGGATGTGATAATGATCATCCTGATCCATATTTACTCTGGCTGAATTTTTTTTTATCCAGTTCTATTTTGTTCTATGATTGTTTCCAAAAAGGCAGTGTTTAAAAGAGGGACATAAATAAAGAGGAGGTAGCAATTGCACTTGGACTGTTGACAGAATGTTACATAATTTAAAAAATATTTTTATGGAGATGTTAATTTAAAAAAAAAATCCACATATTTGCTTTGATTTAAAGTAACAACAACTGCTGTGGCCAGCACAAAAGTGTTGAACTTTAAACTAGTGTCCAGATGGCCTTGGGTTTCCTCCAGATTTTCAGTCCCATTGATTTTGGCATCATATGTATTGCAGTCTCTTTATTCTACTAGTAAAGAAGAAATTTTTTTTTCTGTTTTCATAATTTTTTTCTCCTGCTTTCTTTTCTTTCCTGTGGAAACTAGCTAGCTAACAAAAACAAGTGAATTAAAAAACAAAACTCATGAAAGTGAAGAAACTGCTTCAAAGAAAAATGAAGAAAATCTCCAAGAATTGTTATGATTCAAACTCAGACTAAGAGAAAAAATGCAAATGAAGATATTTCCTGCAGGAATTAGGGGTATGCCTCATCAGTAATATGTTGAAGCAGTAGCAATTATAGGCATACCATGAAGAACTAAGCAGAGCAGCTCAAAAAAAATCAGTTGTGCCTTAAGTGTTCATTGCAGAATTTCTAAAACTGAATTCATGTATGGAGAATCACGAGTTAAATTTGAAAACAAGATTTTCAATTAATTATCAAGTTTTGCTTCCTTTACTCGAGTGATTTACCCTGTTGAAGTCTGGAAGGCAAATAGAATTTGGGTCAAAGTACTTATTCCTTTACATATTTTGTAGTAGTAAAAACCTAAATTCAATGCCAGAAATCCTAAAGCTAGAGCATGTATCATCATGCTTTGGGAACTAGAAGAGTAATTCTGCAATTAAGTGTGGATGTGAAGTAAAATCCTGCTGAATTGCTTGTTCCTGATTGAGAAATGCGTAGCAGTTGTCATGATCTTTTCCAAAAGCGTTGTGGTTCCCAGTAGGAGAAGCAAGACTTCAAGCTGCATGTTACAATCATAATTTCTCCAATTATTTTTCTTAGCGTTCTTTCCATATTTTTGAACATCATTTTTTGAGTCAGGCTCCATTTTCATTTTTTAACATAACTTGATGAGTCAGCATAGCACAAATGCTACTTCATCAGAGGTTTTGTCAGAGTAAAGGGAACGGAAAACAAAAAACCTCTGATTATTAGAAGTCCTCTGTTTTCATTAACTCCAGGACTAATAGTAAGAGAGTTGAAAAATCTTCATAGAAAAGAGCCTGTTACAGACTCCTGTACAATAAAAGATTGAAGTGCAGTTTGAGAATCACTAAGTATGGGAGAATGCAAACATGATAAGTTTGGAAGCACTGATTTTTATAATCTATTATTTCAGGCAGGGAGAGGCATTGTGGTTTCAGCAGCTCTATTTGCCACACCTGCTCAGAAAGTAGAGCATAATCTTGACAAATGCTGCCCTCTGATTTCAGTTGAGGCAGATCATGGCTGCTAGCAGTGTTTCAGGTCTGCATGGCTTATGTGCCCTTTGGGCTTCCTAGGACTGCCACAATGCTGTCTAGATCCACTTCCTTTCAAAAAGCATGAACTTTCATCCATGTGTGGAAAGAAGAGATGATGGAAATAGACAGGACTTTCCCCAGATGTGTGGGAATCAACATAATTTTTAAAAAACCTTACAGGTTTTATTCTTTATTTCTTAAATTTTAAAAACACTATTACATTTTAAAATGCTTTTTTTAAATGTTGGGAATATACATGAGTCATTGCTTAGACTGTGGAGAGACAGTGAAAATACATGGATATAGTGAATAGAGTGAATTGTGCATTAGGGGAAAGTAAAGTATGATGAGGAAAATAGATTTGCAGGTACAGAACTATCACAAGCAATAGTTGAGAAGGGGAGTAATAACTTACTCTCAGAGTGCAGCAAAAATTGAGTACATCAGTGTTATGTTCAAAAATGTTTATTGAACACTCTTCCATATTTTCATGGTCACTTGAAACTTAGATCACTTTGAGTTACTTTTATCGTAGTACTTCGATTTGATAATTTATGCTGGTTATTTGATTTAGGGGTTGAAGTTGAAATTTTGATGGCTCTCATTTTGGTTACAGTTACACACCTCAGTGTATATATTATACCATACAAAAAGTATACTAATTCTCCAAATATTGCCTACATTACTGTTGTACTTGTCTCTGTTTACTAGCTAGCAATATCAGGATTACTTATGATTTCTAAAGAGATGTGTTTAAGTGTTCATTTAATTGTATTTATATTAATTTGTCTGGACTCTACAATGTGTGAACTGGACAAGGGGATTTTGTCAATGAAAAAAGAGCATATTGACCAAATATGATTAATGATGAAATGAAAATAATTCAGGGTTTTGTAACTTGGTATCATCTAAATGCTATTTTTCATTCTGTTTTTCTTTTTCCAGACCTTTATAGTATTGAATAAAGGGAAGGCAATATTCCGATTCAGTGCCACCTCTGCCCTGTACATGTTAACTCCTTTCAATCCTCTTAGAAAAATAGCTATTAAGATTTTGGTACATTCATATCCTTTTCAAGTGGTTAGTCTAAAACTGTAATGAATGAGTTGTTACTTAGTATTTAAATCATTCTCTGGCACATGTCCCAGGATCAATATGATCTGTAGTGCTTTGTCCCTCTTCTCTCTGCTGTTTCTGTCTTCTGTTCTTTTTCTCATTCTCCTATTACATTTCTGTTCATTGCTGGATCCTAATATAGTAATACCAGAAGCCAGACAACCAGTCATCGTCCTTTACAATTTCTGTGTCTTCTTTCTTCCCCCACATAATTTTTCCTTCCCTCTTATTTTTTCTGTAATCATCACATCTTTTTTTCGTCTTTTCCCCTCCTCCACATTTTTCATAAACTGCAGATATATTGCTCAGAATACTTTCAGTTCTTCCCTGACACTGTGTATTAAAGTCAAATCTTTGATCCTAGGTCTGTGTTTCTATGAGTATTTAGTGAAAATATGGTTTTATTATTCCTTTTCATTTTCTGATTCAGATAACGCTTACAGAAAGATAGATTCATAAAACAGCTTAGGTTTCTTGTCCATTCTCAGTTCTGTATGTATCCCACCTGTCTGTTTTATTTCTTGATCGTTATTTCATTATACACTTGCAAGCCTATTGATGTTTTAATTTCAGTCTTTCAGAAGGTCATGAGATTTCCACATTGCAGGTAGAGATTTGAAAAGCTAAATTATAATTACTTAACTATTATTTTGTCTTTTTCAGTGTTTTAATGGCTGACTATAGTAGGCATCCCACTGGTCTGATCCCAAATACCAATATGAGCAATGAGGGCATTGACTATAGAAAGCCAGCTTAATAATAAGGAACAAATACAAATGTTTGCCCACTTGCATTTACGGAAGTCTAAGATAAGCACACTGAAAGTAGTTTTGTGTTAGCATTGCATATAGGGATCCTAAGATTATGTAGACTAAATCTTGAAAGGACTTTTTTCAGTCTTGGTATACTGGAAGACTGATAATTACAGTGGTTGGTATGTGTTAGATGTTGTTATCAATGGGTAGCCTACAAATGACTTCCAAAACTAACATGATACTACATAGCCTGTTTTCAATTTTCTTGCTACAGGAGTCACTACAAATAATTATTTTTCAATTATATGACACTCTCTACCATATTCTGGAGCATTATTGAATTATGGGGAATAATAGAAGATTGTGGGACTGAGATAGTGGTGAAGAGATAGTCACCAAAGTCAGAATGCTAAAACACATTGTTTAAATTTACGGTACGGTATATTATAGATATTTTTCCACTAACAAAAGTATAGTGAGGATGTGCAACTGTAAATGGACATTTTATCAAAAAGGATTTTGAAAGCCTATGTAAAGTACAGGCTGATGAAACACTTGTAGCATGGTTTTTTAATGCTTAAAAAATATATATTTATTTCTCTTTTGCTCTGTTCATATGTGAATTACATAAAGAGAAGCTAGATTCTCAGTAAAGGATTTTAAATATATTCATTGTGCAGAAAACCCAAAGAATTGTTGAATGTAATGCCACAGTTTTTTGACAGTTCAGAAGGTAGAGGTATCATTATCACTTGAATGTTTTTTAATTAACGTAGACATGCAAAGAAAAGTTTTCGAGGGAAACCTCACAGTACTCACCCTATTATATTCAAATTTCTATTTAGGAGCACCACATGAACCTGCAGCTGTTCTCAAACTCGAGCTTTGTCCTCTCTGTAGCTTTAGGTGCTGGTGCCATCCTGTGGGCATTTCGTGGTTCATCTGCATGGTTTTCATTTTGGTGGTTGTATTTTTTTTTGTATCTTAGAAGAATGTCAGCAGTTCTGAGAGTAAAAGTTTGTAGCTTTAGAGTGGTTCTGTTCAAATATATGAACAGAATATTATTTATGACTTGGACCTGTTCTGGAATTGTTTGGATTTCTTTTTCTGAGAATCACATGTGCCTTCCCCTCCCAACAGCATTTATACTACAAAAGTCATATAAAAAACAAACAGCAATAAAATACTTCTCTCAATAAGATTTCCCTACGTTCTCTCCTACTATGTGGCAGCTGGCTTTCAGTGTATCATAGTGATAAGGAAAAATGTTCATACATGCCAAATTTTATGATAAAACATTAAAGTGAAGAAAATGGATTTTTTCATTGCTTTGCATGCATGAAGCAGATCAGATATATCTAGATCATCTAAACGGAATACTTTTTGTGTTATTCCATGATATTAGAAGCTAATACTTCAATTATGATGCTTTTGTTCAATAATAAAAAATAATTTAGAGTTGGGGCACTTTTCAAAATACCTTTCAGATTTTCTAATTTTTAGTGTATGACTGTTTTCTTTTAGCTATAAAGCAGTGAATGAAAGCTTTAACATATTCAGGGCTTTTCTCTGGCTATTAAAAGAGCAGTGGAGGGATAGATAGCTCCTGATAGTGAAAATCTACCACAGCAGTGTGTTATTTTTATGAGATTTTCTGGCATACATTCCTTAACTCTTAGCCTACATTATTCAGCATGCTTATCATGTGCACTATTTTGACCAACTGCGTATTTATGACCATGAGTAACCCTCCAGACTGGACAAAGAATGTAGAGTAAGTTAAATGGATTTTTTATGAATAATATCCAGTAATCAGAAATAAACTAGTGTCAATTATATTAGGATGGCTTCCACTGGGAGCAGCTACCTTGTTGGGACATAATATCAACAGCTATTCTGATGCTATTTCCTTTGTTGTAATATTAAATACATGTAATTGCCTCATGACAGGTTCTTTAATGTCCTTCCTCTGTTTGCAGTACTAGATGGAAAATGTAAGAAAAGCTTTTCTTATGATCATACAGAAAAAGTGAATTATAAATATTTTGACTGTGTTCTGTCACATCTGTGCAAGAATGCAGGGAAATGCAGTCTTTCATCTCTGTTGCCATAACCGTTACAGATAAAGGAATCATCTTATGGATGGCTGTGTTGATCACAGTGCAGCTTTCTCTTACCAAAACCAATCTAACAATGGAAAACTTGTATGCAAAATAAGCTCTTAAAAAAGTATTGAAATAGTTAGCTAATCATTGGTGCAATATGATGTCAGCTTGGCTAATTGGTCCAGTACAATGGCAGCTGCGAGATACATGGTGACAGTTCCAAAGCTGCAGGCCACAGTGTGAAACACTGTTCTTGGTGCTTCCTTTCTGCTGCTTCTTCATTCCTTACTGCTTGGGCTGATTCATACCTGTTTAATCTTCAGAAATCAAAAGTGAAATCGTAGGGCTATTAAGGTCAATGAAGACATTCTCATTTTGAATTCAGTGTGAGCATCTATGTATTCAGGATATCTAGCATGTAGTAAATATTTATGATAAAGGTTCATTGCTTGAATATTTCTTCATATCTGTGTATTGTGCCATTTAAAGTTACAACACATGTCCTCACGTGGAGTAAAATTCTGCAGGAAATAAATTTTGTAGTAACTGAATGGAAAACTTTCATATTGGAATACTGTTTTCAGGTTAGCTCAGTTAGAGTAAGCTTTTAAAGCAGTTTTATTTGAATTCCTTTCCATTAAATATATAAATTAAACTATTTTTCAGGATGACGTCACTTGGACATAGAAGATTGAAATTACTCAGAGTGTCAGAACTAAAATTTTTTTCAATCCACATTTCAACAACATTTTTTAGTCAAAATGAATACCTGAATTTTATTGGCATTTGTAAATAATTTTTGTTCTTCTTGTGTTTGATTCCAGTACTACTTGTGTCTTGCTGAAGGTGAAGTACTGGATATACCTACTCTGTAACACAGTTACAGAGGAATGAGAACTGATGAGGGTTGGCACTTGCCAGCTCTTGGGACTAAGCAACATTTCAACATAAAAATAACATTGAAGAAAGGAATTTTTAACCTGAAAGTAATTTCTAAAATCCTAGCATAATCCATCTGTGTGTTTTGTTGTAACGTGGATTGAGACTGGTCGTAAACATGCAACAATGAAGTAACAAGAAATTTTGCATCTGTCTTATTGCATAGATTAATTAGAAGTTGAATTTAAGATGTGGGTTATCAGTCTTGTAAGGCTAATTTCATTCCTCTTTCTTTATGGTATAAATGATGCAGATACTAAAGTTGGTTGTAACTGCCATTATTTATTATGCCACTTAAAGAGATGAAAATGAGAATAAAACAACCAGAGAGCATAAATAGCACAAATAATGTGATCTATAAACTCTGTCTTGCATATTTTCCTCAGATACACATTCACTGGAATTTATACCTTTGAATCACTTATTAAAATTCTTGCAAGGGGCTTCTGTTTAGAAGATTTTACGTTTCTCCGAGACCCATGGAATTGGCTAGATTTCACTGTCATTACATTTGCGTAAGTCTTCTACTTTTTTTTTTTTAAATAAAAATTCTTTCTGGTAGCATGAGATTAGTGACTAAAAATTGCCTCATATCTTGTCAGCCAGATATTTGGAGCCTGGACTTCCTGCAGTTTCAATATGTTTTTTCTACCTCTTTTACACATTTTAGTGTTTCTAGCCAAGCATGTGCTGCGGAGGCCAGCATGGTGTGCCAGCCCATTAGGATTGTGAATGCCATCACCCCGAACTGTTCATATCCTGTCTCCTTTCTGCATACCAGAATTAAAGGAATCCTTTTGACTTCCTGCTAATAGCTGACCAGATTAATTTTCAAACATCAAGTCAATGTGGTTTATTACGATAAAACTTAATTTAATTTTATGGCCAGAAGCATATTTATAACACAGGCAAAATACAGGGAACGGTGAAAAGGTCTTGCTCAAAGACCCAAGCAAATAGAATAAAATCTGCCTCAATTCTGAGTAATTGTGATTTAATCCTACAGGTATGTAACAGAATTTGTAAACCTAGGCAATGTTTCAGCTCTTCGAACTTTCAGAGTATTGAGAGCTTTGAAAACTATTTCTGTAATTCCAGGTAAGAAGTAGTTGGTGTGAGGTGTTAGGCCCCTCGTATCTCCAACTGTTATTTGTGTGCTGTCATTGTGTTTGTGTGTGAACTCCCCTATTACAGATATGTGACAGAGTTTGTGGACCTGGGCAATGTCTCAGCGTTGAGAACATTCAGAGTTCTCCGAGCTTTGAAAACAATATCAGTCATTCCAGGTGAGAGCAAGGTTAAACACCGAGGCTGACTTTTGTTCTACAAAGGCTGTACTCACATTTTCAAAGCATAAGCCTTGTTTGCTACACATTGTCAACAAACCAAAAAAGCAGGAATCAAGACATGTAATTTTATTTAAATTGATTCATGCTTGTATTAGTTGTATTTTCTTCTCAAAAAAAAGAAAAATTCAGCCTTTGAGTTTAACAAATTCTTGCATGAGATATTTGCAGTAAACAGCCTATGTGATTTGCATCTTATAACATCAAGCTTTCCTTTACATGTTTTAAGTATAAGTTAATTTTAAGCTTTCATACTGATGCAAATTTTCTCATTTATTGAAGGCACTTGATATAGCAACTTAATTCAGTTTTAAGTTATGTCAAAAAAATTAAACTCTAAAGGATAGCATGGGCCATGCATGGGGTATCATTCTAAAGATGTCTTTCTTCTCCAAACCATCACCCCTCATATATTGTAACAAGATTATTATGGTATCATATGATGTCTTTACAATGGGGTTACATTATTATAGAACACATTGCAAAAGTTCATAAAAGAAAGGTTTGGGCAAGAAGCATCAGCAAAAGCAAAAAATGCTATTCTATGCAGGGTTGAGATATATAGCATGAATAATAAAATCACTTGTTTTGGCATAAACAATGTGTTTAGTATTATCTACTTCTTATTTTTGTACACTATAAAATATGTATAAATGTACATATTTTCTTTCATATTCCCAAATAATAAGGCTTTTCTTTAAAATTGTTGTGTCACAAATTACTAGTCTTTTTGCATGAAATCTTTATGAGGAAAAAAGTCACTTTTTTTGTGTGTGTGTTTAGTATCTATTTAACATCATAATAAAAATCTTGTCTCTTTGCAGGCCTGAAGACTATAGTGGGAGCCCTAATTCAGTCTGTGAAGAAGCTCTCAGATGTGATGATCCTGACTGTGTTTTGTCTGAGTGTATTTGCACTGATAGGGCTGCAGCTGTTCATGGGCAACCTGAGGAATAAATGCCTGCAATGGCCTCCAGACAATTCTACTTTTGAAACAACTGTTATTTCCATCTTTAATAGCTCTATAGGTGAAAATGGTACATTTATTAATGCAACAATGACAATATTTAACTGGGATGAATACATCGAAGACAAAAGTAAGAGTTAATTATATCATCTACTGCATTGATTTTCTGGTATTGATTTAAACACATTTGAGAACATCAATATCTTTCCCTTGCCTTTAAAAGTGTGTAATATGGCCGAGAAACATAAAAGCACTCCTTTTTCTCTAGTAAATAAAAGCACAGTCTTTATATAATTTAACACTTATAATATTATACTGAGTAGCAAAATATCTTTTTCTTTCACTGAAAATGACTTTTAGAGTAAAATCACATTGAAGCATAAACCAGAAATTTCCATGCTAGCTTCAAGCCTCCTGAAACATGGGATCTGTAACGTAATAGCTAGGTTAGTGCAAGATAGTGCCTCATATCATCAGCCCACATCTGAACATCAGCGAGCCCAAGCATCCTGCCAGAGCATGTAATCGTAGCTCTGTTCTTCCTTCTGGAGTTGGGTCAGTGGCTCTGCACCACACGCCCTTGCACAGCACAGACACGCCTTTTAAAGAATACTGGTGATTTACCCCAAGAGTCCTTCTTGCAAAATAAGAACTAGAGTCCATATCTCTGTCTTTTAATTTGTTTCTGATCTTTGGAATTCAAGGAATGAGCACTTTTTTTCTCTTTTGTACCTCATAATACAAGATTTCCACCATTTTAGGTAGTTAATGTTAGTACTGTGTTAACAAAACGTTTAAAAATTCAGATAGAACGTCATCTCTGAACTTTTCTATAGTAGATTGCTATTCTGTCATTCATAATAGTATTGTTAGTCTCACCCATTTATATGTTCGGCCCTTTCTATTTATTTAGTGTATTTAGTATATTTAGTGTATTCATAATGAGGTGTAATAGGTTTTTAATAAAGTCTGTATATATATTTTAACTGGTGACTATATCAATGAAAGTTAGGAAACCTCAGTTTAAGAACTAAATGCTTTTGGATCCAAGTCTCATTGCCTTATAATCTTTTAATATACTTATCATCTCAGCATGCTTGAAATATACAAATGTCATGCAGAAATTTTGGATGGTAACCTATTTTAAAAGCCATCTGAAGAACAGATTCCATTCCATTCCCCTTTAGTTGTTTCTGTTACTATATCACACAAATAGAAGGGTTTTTTTTTCTAAATATCTGACCTATCTTTTCCTAATTTCTGATTGAATATATTATTACATCTGCTGTGGACTTAGAGATAAGATAATCGTAGACTACTTTATATTAGTCTTTATACAGTTTTAAAACTCTTATCCTCTGCATTTCTGGTCTTTCCTAAGCTAAGCAATCCTATTTTCTGCTTTGCATTTCCTATACCTATTTTCATTTTTTTTCTTTTTTTCAATCTTTTCAGTTATTCTGGCTTTTTTTTCTTATTGTAGTCTCTATTTTGCCCTTTTTTTTGTTACAGTTTCTGTTTGCATGGGTTTTCTATGAGATCCTCAAAACTAAGGGTGCTAACTCCTCTAGCAATTACTTCTAATTTGTATTTTTATCTCATGCCATATATGCAACATTCCTATTAACACATTTCAAAATTACCTCATTTTTATGTCAGCACTGTATTGTTGATTCAGAGTCAATTTGTATTTCGCAGCAGTTATTGCATCTTTTTGTACAGCAGTGGCTGCAGCTACATCCTAATATTTTGCATTTACATATTTAATTTCGCCTTGTCAAGTGTAGCATTTCCCATTTGTCTATATAGAAATAAATCCAATTGCTTTTGGACAAACTTTTCAATTTGTAAAGGTTATTTTAAATTTCAAATACTTTTTCTCCTAGCCTTATATCCTCAGAATACCTGATACATTTTTTTCCTATTGTTTTGTGTCTCAAGTTGGTAATGAAACTTGTTAGAAAACCATGTCTAGCACAGATGCCTGGGAGATCTTCAGAAAGATGCCCTTATGAATTGACATTGCATCACTAGCAACTGCTTTCTGAGAACTTTATTCAAGTATTTTGTGATATTTCCAGCCATAACATACCTCCTTTATTTGTATCTGAGAGTGTCTGTAGGACTTGTACCCATGACTGTTCTGTTATTAAGTTGGCAGGGGACAGGAATAGTTTTATATATGGCATATTTTCTACAAACTCATATTTACTATTTTTATTACTTTATCATGATTATCTTTGTATTAAAAAAAAAAAATCTTATTTGTTTTCCAAAGTAGTGGACTGAAAATGGAGCTGTGCCACGTAAGAATCTGAATTAGGCCCACAGACAATTTTGCAAGTTCTGCTTGGAGGTTGTCTGAATCTTTAAACTTCTATATAAGAAGGAGTCAGATGTCTCACAAGGTCTGATTCCGATCACCAGAATGTCTGAAAATGCACTGATTTCTTATGTGATATCTGAGACTAGAATTGCAGATGTATAATTTATGGACATAATCTCTCTCTCTCTTTAAAATAAGCAGATTTTGTGCTGTCTCTATTGTATACTGGTGGTGACAGAGTAGAAGCAGTCAGTAGGAACTGGTTGCAATTCCCTGCTTGTCTGTTTAGTATTAGCCCTCAGTTAGTTCATGCCAGCTAATCCTAGTCCATGCCAGCTGGCAGTGAATCTCATGGAACCATCTGTTTCCTGAGAACAGCCAGAACATACCTAGTTCTGGCAACTTTAGCTTAATGTGCCACCTGACCCAAAAATCTCCATTAGAGATTCCCATTTTACCCTAAGAATCACAAACTAGGAATTGATGGCAAAATGTGTTTCCCCTTCTGCTGCAGAGAAGGAAAAATAAAATAAAATAGAAGAGTTTGTTGGGGGCTTTTAGGCCTTCTGTATCTTTAAATTATATTTTACCTCATCGTAATAGTTAGCCTAAATGTTCAAGTATATTCCCCTGCTACAGAATTTTGTGTATTGGTTTTTTGTAAGGTACAATAAATGCTTGGTTTCTCCCCCCGCTGCTCAAATCAAGATCCAATAGGAAATTTCTTGAGCAGGTTGTGTTATCACAGAATCCATAGAGTTGGAAAAGACCTTTGAGATCATCTAGCCCAACCTATGGCCTAACACCACCTTGTCAACTAGACCATGGCACTGAGTGCCACATCCAGTCTTTCCTTAAACACCTCCAATGAAGGTGACTCCACCACCTCCCTGGGCAGTCCATTCCAATGTTAATCACCCTTTCTGTGAAGAAATTGTTCCTTATGTCCAACCTAAACCTCCCCTGGCACAGCTTAAGGCTGTGTCCTCTCATCCCGTCACTGGCTGCCTGGGAGAAGAGGCTGACCTCCACCTGGCTGCACCTTCCTTCCAGGGAGTTGCAGAGAGTAGCAAGACCTCCTCTGAACCTTCTCTCCTCCAGGTTAAACACCCCCAGCTCCCTCAGCTGCTCCTCACTGGACTTGTGCTCCACACCCTTCACCAGCTTCATTGCCCTTCTCTGGACACACTCCAGCACCTCAATGTCCTTGCTGAACTGAGGGGCCCAGAACTGGACACAGCACTTGAGATGTGACCTCAGCAGTGCTGAATACAGGGAAAAAAATCTCATCCCTAATATTTCATGGTTTTTTCAAGAAATAGTTGGATAAAATGATATGTAATTGATAATTATAAATGAATAGTACTAAATGTTATGTATCAAAATGCACGAATGAAGGCAGAGAATTGCCCTCATCCTTTGTCTCAAAAAATACCATTTTCCTGGTATTTTTTTGATTTGCTAACATACACAATTTGATATTCCACCCCTTGTATCTTATAATTTGGTTAGATTGCTAAGAATTAACTGTATAACTAACTTTCTGTTTTCTAAAGAAAGGCTAACTGAAGATTATGTAGGAAGTATTTTCCTGTCAAAACAATACTTTCCATGCTTTTCTATTCCTAACCACTTTATATTGCAGCTTGTTAGCTCTGCTGATTTCTTTCAAGTGTTAAAGTCTACATAATTGCTCTATTTTCATTAGGCATAAATATTAACTTTCTCATCACCTTTTTTTATGTTTTTTTTTTTTAAACAGGTCACTTTTACTTCTTGGAAGGACAAAATGATGCACTGCTGTGTGGCAATAGCTCAGATGCAGGGTAAGAAAATGATCATCATTTTTCATTATGCATCAAAGAAAATAATTAACTACTTAGAATAGCTCAGGTAATCAACTTTAATATCAAGTGTACTGTAGAGTTGCAAGTTACTGATGTTTTGCATTTGAAGCTATTCCTAAATAAAACCATTTCTCTGATTTAAATTTACACAGGCACTTCCATCAGCCTCTTAGGCTACTTTTGTAAAGGTAACCACATGAATGATTACCTGTGCATAAATGTTGCTCCCAGCTTGATAACAACTGTTTATCAGCCATGCTACTTGATGTTCTTCTCTTGTCCTGATGGAGATGTGTTATGATAAATTGTGGGGAAGGGTAGAATACTATTAGTTATATTATTAAAGCATTGAAATATTATTATGAAGTGGAATTAAAAAGTGAAAAATCATAAGCAATATATTTTTATCTTAGGTATGTAGAATAACATTTTACTTGTTCATAATTTTCTTAGCAACTGGTACTCCTGAAAATTTTTGTTTTACTGCAGCATATCGTAATGTAGAGTAGTTATTAAAAATAGCATTTCCTCTTCTTTTGTAGTCAATGCCCAGAAGGATATATATGTGTGAAAGCTGGTAGAAACCCCAACTATGGCTACACAAGTTTTGATACATTCAGTTGGGCATTCTTGTCACTGTTTCGATTGATGACTCAGGACTTTTGGGAGAATCTTTACCAGCTGGTGAGGACTAATTAAAATTAATGGCACCATCACCAATACCATTACTACATAGTATTTGCGTAGTTATTTTCATTCACTTGTCCCTAAGGCCTTTGGAACAGAAATCATCTTTAATTTCATATATGTAAACTGTTGCCTAAAACAATAAGGCCCCATGTGCTTCTTAAATACATTAGAAGGATTAGCTGTTATTTTATGAAGATGGTTAAACATTATTGTTTGTTTACCTAAATGAATTAATACATTTAAATTGTTAAAGTTTCTTACCCAAACATGCTGTAAATAGATGCTCTGTTAAAATTGATTTGCAGTCTAGTAAAAATACGTTTTGTTTGAAATGGTTACCTTTTGTCCCTGAACTATGCATACTGAAGGGCTTTCATTTTCTCCACTGTAACATTTTGTATAATGCAGTATTTCTGTTGCAGTGTAGTTGGGGATTGATGAGAAAGGAAGGTAAGATGCTGATCAGTGGCCCCACCTACTGTTAAATTTAAAGGCTGTTGATTATAGATTCTAATGGTATAAGTTCTGAACAATTTAGAATTGGATTTACCTTGACAAGAGTAGACACAAATCTTTTCATATGTGTTCAGGATATAATATTATTTCTATAAGGAAAAAGTAACTAAATAATCTTGTGCTAACGTAAATCAATCTTATAACATATTTCTAAATTATAACACAGAGGCTAACTTATTATGCAACAGTAGTTAAAGTCTGTTAAAAAAGTGTATTATTTCTTTTTCTCCAGACTCTGCGTGCTGCTGGGAAGACATACATGATATTTTTTGTTTTGGTCATTTTCCTGGGTTCTTTTTACCTGATTAACTTGATCCTGGCTGTGGTTGCCATGGCCTATGAAGAACAGAATCAAGCAACAATGGAAGAAGCAGAGCAGAAAGAGGCAGAATTTCAGCAAATGCTGGAACAACTGAAAAAGCAACAGGAAGAAGCTCAGGTATCTCTGTAAAGTAAAATTTCTTCTCTCATTCATGACTGTGAATAGATGCTTTATGTCCACATATGAGAATATTTTTACTCCCCTACTCCTAACAATATAGTACTTTGTCTTATAAACTCCTTCATATTGTAAACAATCTCTAATGTTTTCCATTACACTGTTTTTGCTGGTTTGAGTGAACCTGTTAATTTTGTGACAAAAATAAAAATCAGCAAGCTAAAGCACTGGATTTTCGAATTGGAGATGGAAATTAACTCTTTACTGGAACACTTGAACAAGTTGCCCAGAGTGCTTGTGAAGAAAATCAAAAGCCATCTGGGTGTGGTCCTTGGGCAACCTGCTTTAGGTGACCCTGTCTTCTGGAGAGGTGGACACTGTGACCTCCAGAGGTTCCCTTCCAACCTCAACCATTCTGTGGTTGTCTGAAATGAAGGTGGAGATGTGGGAAAAAAAATCCAAAGAATAATTGTGCTTATATAAGTAACAGAAGCAAAACTAATGTAGGTGATGGTGTTTCACCAATATTTGGCTTTTTCTACTCCCTGCCCATCTCTCTCAGCAGAAAGCCATAGCTTTTGAGTTTGAAAGAGAATTGGAAAAAGTGGAGAAACCAAAGAAAACGCTTCTGTGGTACAAATGTAATGATTTCGTACTGCTTTGAAAATTCTTTTCATTTTTTGAAGGCTCTCAAATCTTTAATAGAAAAATTTATGATGTCTGCTTGGCATGTGGCCACACAGAGCAGAGGCTGAACTATGTCTTCTGTATAAGCACATGACTAAAGTCAGCAGTCAGGGTTTTTTCTTTCATTGGTCAATTGCTATCTGTTGGGGGGAAACTGTAGAAATTTTTTCGTAGGTTTTTTGTTTTTGTTTTGGTTTTTTCTTTTTTTTTTTTTTACCACAGCTTGTAAATAAATGCTAATAAAATGCTCCACATGTTTTGAAAATCAAACAGCAACAAGCATGTAATAGTGTGTAGGTTAGCACAAATCTCTGATTATTATTTGTAAAACTGAGATATCAATGTTACACAAAATCTTTAATAGACTAGGGAGTATTCAAAACCCATCAAAATGTTTTCAGAAAGTGTTGTTTCCTGTTAACAGGGATTTTGCCACTTGTTTGAACCTTGATTCTTTGTTTTTACATAGCACTTCAGATGAAAAATTCATTGCAACATATTGCTTCAAACTAAAACAGATGCTTTTTAACTTGGTTTTTTGTCTGCACAGTTTTCCCATGGGTTACTCTTGCTCCTGGTCTATGGAGCAGTGGCAAATTATGCTTCCTGTGGTATTTCACAAATTATACTTCTTATGATATGCTGGGTTTGGTGAAGAGGTAACATTGCTTTTATTTCAAAATAATGATTTCTTTAAGATGGCAATAAATTTGAAATAGTGAGTGGTGTATATATTTGTATAAATGCTGTAAATTGGACATGTGCTTGTATGTATAGGCGGCGGCAGCAGCTGCAGCAGCTGACTCAAGAGATTATAGTGGAGTAGGTGGAATAGGTGGATTCTCCGAGAGTTCTTCTGAGGCATCAAAACTGAGCTCAAAGAGTGCTAAAGAGAGAAGGAATAGAAGAAAGAAAAAAAAGCAAAAAGAACAGTCTGAAGGCGAGGAGAAGGATGGGGAAGAATTTCGCAAATCTGAATCAGAGGACAGCATCAAAAAGAAAGGTTTCCGATTTTCCATTGAGGGGAATAGATTGACGTACGAAAAGAGATTCTCTTCCCCACACCAGGTACCATAGTATTATTACCTCTTAAACACCTTTTTTGTCTACTCATCATATAAAGAAAGCCCTGTATTGTAGTTTGGTTAATTCTTGCAAGATACCACAGATTCTTTAATATCCTAAATCAAAGACTAACCAAGTAAAAACTTGCAGCCAAGTATGAAACTGTAAAAATTTGAGAGATTTTGGTTTTACTCTGAATTCCTGTGTGAAAAATCAAAATTACATATATTAATTATTATGAGCTGTATTTCAAGCTTCTAAATTAAAATGGACCTATCTCCCCACCAAGTTGGACATATTCAGCATGATGAGTAGCTTCAAAACATGGTGCATACATACAAAACATAATGTTTCAAATGAGAAGACTATTAAAATTTGGGATGCAAAAACCTCAGTAGAAATTACATTAATGCTCGTTTGAAATTTGAGAAATTAATTGATGTGAGACCATTAATTGTGTTATTTTAAAGAAGGTGGAAATGTGTGTGGCAATGTGTCTTTGCATGTGTTCTCTTACATTGAAACACCAGTGACTCAGAGTGCCATCTGCATCTCCCATCCAGACATTTATTTCATTTGATGGTTTTGTGATGTTATCTCCTACAAAGCTGTTTTCAAAGCTCCTCTTCATTTGCCCACTTCTCACTCTCCCCTTAGCACTGGAAATCCAGATCTCGCATACATTCTCTCCTTTTTTTGCCCCTTTTTGTGCCTCAATATGCTTCTTCCTTTTATCTCCACCTTCTCAATTTTTCCTGGTCTTTATGACTTTCTTTCTCCCTCTTTTTAGTCATTATTACTAAACTCATTCCTGCCTTTTTAATCCTCTTCTATTTCTGGAAACCGTGTTTCATCCCTTAATAAATCATGAGTGTTCATACTCTCTTCATGTATTGTTTTCTCTGGCCTCCCATTCTCAAAGAAGCTCAGACCTCTTCATAGAATATTTTCTTACTGAGGACTGTCCTCCTTAGACCAGACTGTGGTGGGAATATAATGTTTCTGGCTTTCTATTTCTGCCACTCCTTCCACTCGCTTCCTAATGTGTTTCCTTTATCAATGGTAATGCATCCTTCCCCCCATCCCACCTCCTTGGTCTGCCACTGTTTTATGTTGTTAACTGTCTAACTAATCTCTTTGAGGCTTCATTGCTGAATTTAGTTCATGATTCATTCTGTTCCTTATACAAATTTTCACACATGTCAATTGACTTCAACTTCATGTTGAAGATCCATCTGATCCCCTTGGTGCATATTCTTGCCTATCTCTTCATTCAAACTGCAGCCTTATTCAACTGCAGCTCAATTCATCCATCTTGTAAGAAATTAAGCATTCCTCATACAACTTGTTCTTCTAACATTTTCATCTCCAAGTTCATTTACAGTTGTTTGACTATGACAGTCTAGAAATCACCTCCTCTCTGGTTTTCCAACTCTAGTTCCTTTTCACTCTGGATTCTAACCACTAAACAGAAGTTCCACTCACCAGTTTTTAATACCATTTTCCTAAACAAAACTCAGGCTTATATATCATCTTTGACTTTTTCCTTGGCATTTCATTTTCTTTCGATGTAAATGACCATTTGATTCCCCTTGAAATCTTATTCTTCCTGACATTCATAACTTTATCTCCTCTCAATTTTCCTGGTTTAGTTGTGCTTTAGAAGATCCTTTCACCCCTTTGACAGTTTTCCAAGGGATTTCCACAAGGCCTTTAGCTAGATCCCTTTTCTCTCTCTTTTTCTTTTCTTTTTTTTTTTTTTAACTCTATTCTGGACCCACAACTGTGAATCATTTTTAACTTGGACCTCTTTACTGCTGTATTCATTAAGAATGTTGTTGCAAAGAGCACTAACCTATGCCATTGCTTTTCTCTAATCTGCTAGTAAATATATTTTCCTAAAGAATTTTTTTTTAAGATCATAAAACATACTGTACCTAAATTTCCTCCCAACCCACCTTGTCTACTTACAGTAAACAAGTCCCAGCTTTGACTGACCCAACCCAGCATTCATAACCTCCTGTTAAATTTTCAAACTAGTTTCTTTGAGCTCTTTCTGGTACGCTGCCCTTCATGCTTGGAAGAAGCTCCCATGAGTTTTCACAGAACACTTCATTGCTTTCCTCAAATCCCTCTTTAAAACTCTCTTTTACCATGCTGCCTACAGAAAGCTTGACAGGGAAGTGACTTCAGGTGAGCTAAGATGACTATTTATCATACTCATCAATTTTGCCTCTGTGTATTCCCTCTCTTTTTGTATCCATCTGTTGTGTTACATTTAAATGATAAGTTCTTTGCAGAGTGCCTTTTTGTTCTGCATTTTGCAGTCCCTAATACAGTGGGGCTCAGGTCCACAAAGATAAGTTGCAAAAGAGAAACAAAGACACTGCTTTTTTATGTATCATCTCTGCTGTTCATAGAGGTCTTGGGTGAAGTCAGGTGCTAATTCTTACCAATCAAGTCAAGGCAATTACTGATACGAATTAAAATTAAGAATGTGTATAATTAATTGTAAGATTAGAGAATTTTGACTGTAATACTGGAGATCCTCCAATAGCAGAACATTTACTCCTATGAGTAAACTGATGAAGATAAGCAAACCTGTTCATACAAAATTACAGGCAAATCATTGCATATTCAGGATAGCTAAGACTTTAGAAATGAAATAAGAAACCATATTATGGTCTACTTGACTAATATCTGAAAAGATATGTATGTTTTTTAAACTAGGCAGTAAGGGAGCTACTTCTGAGTGCAGACTGAATCACAGAAAATTTGCCTAAATTTTTATTTACTTAGCCTGTCATACTAATGCAAGCCTGGGGTGAAGAGTGTCTAGATATACTTATTCAGTTTATGAACAGTTGATGATAACATAGGCAGAATAGCAGAGTAAACAATTCTGTCAAGCAGTTTCTTTTACTCTAATAAAACTGGTTGATTTCATATATCCAAAGCAGTAAAATAACTAGTCTTTGTCTGTCACTTATGTGCTCTTTGTTTACTACCCAAAAGGGAGTGTATTAGTGGGGGACTGTACCAGTTCATTTCTCTGTAGATGACCTTACCCTTTAAGACATTGTGAATTTTTCCTCTGTATGAAAATGTTATATTTTAAAGGAATTTCATCTGATAATAATTGTTTTTATTTGCCTGCAGTCTTTGCTGAGCATTCGTGGCTCCCTGTTTTCCCCAAGGCGCAACAGCAGAACAAGTCTTTTCAGCTTCAGAGGTCGAGCAAAGGACGTAGGATCTGAAAATGACTTTGCTGATGATGAGCACAGCACTTTTGAAGACAATGAGAGCAGAAGAGATTCTCTCTTTGTTCCTCATAGACATGGTGAACGGCGCAACAGTAACATTAGCCAGGCCAGTAGGTCATCCAGAACAGTACCTGCACTTCCAGCAAATGGGAAGATGCACAGCACTGTGGATTGCAATGGAGTGGTTTCTTTAGTTGGTGGGCCGCCAGCTCTGACATCGCCTACAGGACAGCTTCTGCCAGAGGTGATGATTGATAAAGCAGCCACTGCTAGCAATGTAAGAAAGTCTGCGATAGCTCAGGCATGATGTTCTCTCCCTGTATGATCAGTCACTGTTTCCACAAAATGTAGTCACATGGCGATGATGACCTTTCTGGCTAAGCTGTGAATGCTCCTTTCATGTATTCCAGCCATAAGCTAAAGGAGAAAATGAAATTGTCCAGCTCTCATTAATTAAATCTGTGAAAAAGCATGTGAATTGACTGGGAATTAACAAAATAGCATAGTAAACCACTGAATAAATTTAGTTTGTGTAGTCTTACACCCATTGTTTCATTATGCTTAGACTTAACTGAATGGTTCTGCACTTGTATATCAGAAAGGATATCAAAATGGAAAAAAATACATTTACTTAATGAAATATATTAAATGAATATTTAGCCTCCTGCTGTCCATACATGACACTTTTGATGTTACCCTTGTAGTACAACTAGCGAGGGTTGTGATAGTGTTCCTGTAATATAGCTAATTTTTCTATGGGTTTTTTTATGTCAACGTTACTAAATATTTTTTCATTTGTTTGAAAAATGTGCTAGGAAATTCATCGTTTATTCTAAATTAAGAGTTATCCCAAGAAAGTCCACTTACGCTTAGTTCCTGTACTGCTGGCTGTGTGGGCTGTTCATTTTCATGTTTAGAAAAAGACTTCACTGCCTAAATAGAAAGATATTTACAGTACAGCTCATTGACAAGCATTGTGGAACATTTTTTTAGTCTGAAATCTGCTTTAATATCTCAGCCCTGTTTCAGCAAAAATACTTGAAAACATATTCTTCATGTTTGACTATTTGCTCTGTACAGAGTCAGGCATACCTTAGTCTGTTGCAAAGCCTCAGTATAATAGGAGCATGGTGTGGGAGCAGTGTTTTAAACCACTAGAGCTCTACAGTAACTTAGAATGTTATTAAATGTACGATCAATTAGCTATTTCATCAGTGTTTTATTTTCAGGGCACTACTACAGAAACTGACTTAAGAAAGAGACATTCTAGTTCTTACCATGTTCCTATGGACTACCTAACAGACCCTAGTGCAAGGCAAAGAGCAATGAGTATAGCCAGCATGCTTACAAACACAATGGAAGGTATGTAACACAGATTTTTTTTGTATGACAGTGCCTTAAAAGTGCTATTAAATGTGTGATGCATTAAGTAGTAGTGATTTTTAAGGCAGCTATTTCAGCCTAGAGGTTATAGACAAGAAGAGATTTCTGTATGGAGTTAGGGGTGGAAGTCTTGGTGGTTTTTTGTTGGTTTGTTTTTTTTAATTTGGGACTGATAAATTTGGAAAAAGAGTCAAGCTTGCAACATACTGATAGGTTTGAGGTAGAAGTAGCAAGTTTCCAATTTGAATGCAAGCAAAACCAATTATTCAATGTAGTCTTTCTCTAGTGAAGTTATGTTTTGGGGTAAGCTCTTTTTAGGTTACTGAAATGGCTGTGCTTCTTGCAGCAGAACAATCCCCTTCTACCAATTCAATAGACTTGCTATTTCACAAAGGATGGATCATGTTCTTTTGTCTGTAAGGCTAAATACAATTACTTTGAATCGTGGAATTAAGCAACTATTTGTATGAAAGGGTGAAGCATTATGTCAACATATACTGAAATGACTATGCCCAAAATAGAAAATTGGAAGGTAATAATGAGCAGTTGTGCACATGTGGACCATAATGCTGCCTAAATACTTGTCTGACTTCAGGCTTGTTCTAAATGCTTATCTTTCATGAGGAAATGTTAAAATATTTTATTGGAAGGGACCATAAAGATCATCTAGTTCCAACCCCCCTGCCATGGACAGGAACACCTTTCACCTGATTAGATTTCTCAAAACCCCATCCAACCTGGCCTTGAACACATCCAGGGATATGGCATCTACAGCTTCCCTGGGCAACCTGTGTGAGGGCCTCACCACTGTCACAGTAAAGACTTTTTGACTACTACCTAATCTAAACCTACCCTCTTTCTGTTTAAAATTGTAAACCCTCACCCTATCACTCCACTCCCAGATAAAGGTGCTCTCTCCATCTTTCCTGCAGGCCCCTTATAAGTACTGGAAGGCTGCAATAAGGTCTCCTTGGAGCCTTCTCTTTAGATAAGCAACCCCAGTTTTCTCAGCCTGTCTTCATAGGCCATGTGCTCTGGCCCCTGAATATCTTTGTGGCCTCCTCTGGACCTGCTCCTATGCTGGGAACCCTAGAGCTGAGCACAGCACTCCAGCTGGATAAGAGAAAGAGAACCCCTTCCCTCAGCCTGCTGTCCATGCTGCTTTTGATGCTGCCCAGGAGGATATTGTCTCTCTGGGCTGTGACTGACATTGGTGCCTCACACTCAATTTTTCAGCCACCAATAACCCTAAGCCTTTGTGTGTTGGGCTGCTTTCAATCCCCTCATCACCCAGCCTTATGACAGGTTTTTAAGAAAAATTTCTTTTTTGCATTCTATGTAGCATTAGCTTGTGAATGGTTCTTTTATCTACTGAATCTTTAGTATAGTTGTTCTGGGGGGTTTTGAGAGGGAGCTTTTTGGGAATTTTTTTTTTAATAGATTATTTTAAATTGTAATTTCTTTTAACTGAAAGCAGTCTTAGTTTCAAAATATCAACACAGTTTATCAACGGTGCCTTGGAAAACAGCATTTAGGTTTCAAGCAAATATCCAGGCGATTCTGGAATAAAGAAATATGTTTAAAATGTTCTCTTCATTTTTCTCTCTAGAACTGGAAGAATCCAGACAGAAATGTCCACCATGCTGGTATAAATTTGCTAACACCTGCTTGATTTGGGACTGCTGTACTCCCTGGCTGAAAGTCAAACATATTGTAAATTTGATTGTGATGGACCCATTTGTTGATCTGGCCATTACCATCTGCATCGTCCTAAACACCCTGTTCATGGCCATGGAGCACTACCCAATGACAGAGCAGTTTAGTGGTGTGCTTTCAGTAGGAAACCTTGTAAGTCTTTAATGATGTCCCATGTATGTAAAATGCATTTTTCTTTAATTCTTCTGTGACTTTTGCACATTCATGTAAAATAAAAAGTTGACTATTTAGAAGTTTGGGATTGTTGAATTTAAATTTAAGTTGACGTTTGTAAATTTCACCACTCTTACTTTAAAGAGTAAAGATCTAGTGAGTAAACATGCATTTTGATTTTTAAAATCTTCATCTTCTGTCATTGAAGCTCATTAAAGAAACTTTTTTTTTCTTGATGGATAGTTACAAATCATAAGAACTTTCAGTTCCATTCCCACACCCATTCTGCTCCTCCATAGCACCTCCTAAGGATCTGGGTGCTCAAGGAATTTTAGAGGGGAAACCCCAGTAAGCATGACATAAGGAAATGATGAAATGGAATGACAGTGTTTTCCACAGGCCATGCTGAAGAAAAACAGTTCTGCTCAACTTTCTGTATAATTTTTTTCTTAATAAATTAAGTTTATGATAGGAACAATTATCTTTATCCCTAGAAGTAAAAAGGTGGTCTAAGGGCAAAGATGAGCTCTAAGGAGATAAAAATGAGCATTAAAATCAGATTATATTCTGTGTATTGGCATACATACATATTATGAAGCTGGATAAAAACCCTATTTTCCCATTTACCTCTTTTTCTTTGGAACTCAAACATTGTGATGTATATGTAAGCTTCAAATATGCATTTTATTCCTAACCCCAGTGTATGGAAATATAGAGAAGATATTCAGATTTATCATTAATTTCTGGCTGAAAATATAACTTAGCACATGCTGATACCATTAGTTTTAATTTTAAAATATTTTCTTCCTAAACTGGAGTAAGAAACTGTATTTTCCTTGCAGGTGTTTACTGGAATTTTCACAGCAGAAATGTTTCTCAAGATAATTGCCATGGATCCTTATTATTATTTCCAAGAGGGCTGGAATATTTTTGATGGTTTTATTGTGAGTCTGAGTTTAATGGAACTTGGCCTTGCAAATGTAGAAGGATTATCTGTCCTTCGATCATTCCGATTGGTAAATATATTTTTAAAATATGCTTCTATATTACATTTTTGTATTTGTACATATATATTTTGTGCATTTTTCATTTGCAAATTAAATATTTGGCTGAGACAGAAGATCTTTTCACAACTTACAAAATGCTAAATCGCATACTCAGTAGATGGCATGTTTGTATTACGTCAAGGTTTTTTGGCATATTATCTTAGTAATGTCTATTTCTCCTTCAAGATTTGTCAATATCAATTCTATTCTTGCTGAAAGTATGCTTAAAGGATTAATTTTATAAGAGAAGTATTTCTTAGAGTCTTCTCCCTAGATGAGGGAGTAAAAAAAGCAAGAGCCACAGGACCCTCACTACATGTGACTGAAGATTAGTGAATTGCTTGGTAAAAAATGAGTTAATTAATAAAAGTTTATTGATAATTTTAGCTTATAGACTTCAATTACCAGTTGCCTTTCTTGGTTAGTTTTAAAAGAAAGTAGTGTTAAGATTTTTCGTTGTCCAGGGGTTTTCATCCCTACCAGCCTTCCCCGTACCATCCTCTGCAAGGGTCTATCTGCAGTCTAAGAGCTTTTCTGTTCAGAAGTCACTACAGTGTCTCTGTCTGTTATTAGAAATCTCTTTCATGAACAGGAACTTGAAAAACCTTGGTCTTGCTGCAGACTAGGCTAGCATGCAATTCAGTGTCCAAACACTTCTGAAAAGACCTACACAGTGAGAGACATGAAGCTAGACTTCCTGGTCATCAAGCTCAACTTCTGCCTTAAATAAAAAAAGATATTTAAATTAAAATGAAACTTATATACATTCCCTTTAAAAAATAAGGGGTTTTAAATAAGTATTTTCTGGTTCTCTGCATAGCATTATTTTGTACTTTGCCTAAAGTCTAAAAGCTGTCTGGATTGACTTCTCTCTCAGTAGTAGATTCTGGTTTTAACTTGACATTCATGTGTTTTCTTTATAAAACATCAAATCATCACATAAAATAATATTTTGTTTTATATTCATTTTAGTATTCCTCTCTTCTACAATTGCTGTATCTTTCCAATAATTTCATTTCTGTCTGTTTCAAGTTGTACTTTTTAATACAATATTTTCCTTTGTTTCTCTCAATGTTGTATGACAAACTTTGAAAGACACATTTATTTTAGATGATAGAAAATACGTTAAGTTACTTGCAAGTCACTTGTATGTCTGTCATTAACAGCTCTAGCTTGTTTCTCTTTTTAGGAAAGCCACTTCCTCCATCTCACTGCCTGTTAAGATGAAAGAACCTGGAAGTGACTATACACTTATGGTCCTGCTAAACTGATCACATTTCATACGTGCTGATTTATTTTTAGTAATATTTTCTCAGAGTTTACAGGAGAAAGACTGTTTTGTCCAACTTCTTGAACAAGTACAACTTCTTTAGAAATATCTAAAGTCACCAAAAGAGTCAAAGTCTGATTTGGAGTCTTTGTAATAGTTTCAATGTCATTGAAATGAGCATAGAGACACTGTTTTTGATTTTTTATCACTTGAATAAAGACTCAACACTGCTGATGTGTAGGATTTAAAAAGAACTGGAAATAGAAATTTTGTAACTAAACTTCTAAAGATTACAAGAGACATGATGTAGACACAGGGTAACAGAAATATGAAATGCATAAAAGTAATTTCATTACAATCAGATAACAAAGAACCATATACTATTCTTCTGTTTTGCAGCTTCGAGTTTTCAAATTGGCAAAATCTTGGCCAACCCTAAATATGCTGATTAAGATTATTGGCAACTCCGTGGGGGCTCTGGGGAATCTGACCCTGGTGCTGGCCATCATTGTGTTCATTTTTGCTGTGGTTGGGATGCAGCTGTTTGGGAAAAGCTACAAGGAATGTGTCTGCAAGATCTCCAGTGACTGTGAACTTCCTCGTTGGCACATGCATGACTTTTTCCACTCTTTCCTGATTGTATTCCGAGTGCTGTGTGGAGAATGGATTGAAACCATGTGGGACTGCATGGAGGTTGCTGGCCAAACCATGTGCCTTACAGTCTTCATGATGGTCATGGTGATTGGAAACCTAGTGGTATGTAATTAGTGGGGATTTTTAAAACTCTTAGGACTATCTCCTGGTTTTCCTGATTTAGAAAGCTGAACTTAAGACTAGAGAAGGACTTCGGGAAATCATGTAGTTCACTTGCCCTTTCTGTACACCAGGTTCAAATATACCTTGATTGATTATCTATGAAAAATGTTTGTCTACTTTTTCTTTTAATTCTCAGTAAGTTTATAACCTCTTGAGTAAGATCAGTGCTGAATTACACTTACAGATAAGAGTGCCTTTTTAAAAAAATCTAATTTAAATCACCTTTTACAGCCAAGTAAACTAAATTGTCTCAATACTGATGGAAAACTGTTGGTCTTCATGACAATATTTATAATACTTAAAAGCTTACCATTTCCACTTTCAGTCATTTCTCTGTGAAACAAAAAAAGCCAAACTTTTCAACTTTTTTCTCATAAGTCATGATTTCTAAATGGCTTCTCCCTTTTGTTACTGGCCTCTGAATTCCTCCCAAGCAACATTTTGAACAAAGACACAAGTACTGAATAATGTGGAATGATGATACTTTCATTTCTGGCATTCAGCATTCATTGTAGTACATCCCCAAATGACACATGAAATTTCTGTACCAGCACTGCTTTCCTGATGCAGCCTCTATGCCCCTTTCTGCAGTGCTTCCACCCTGGCAGTTTTCACACCTTCTGTATATATACTTTTCATTTTTCTTAACAATCCTTTCCACAACAATGTGTCAGAATTAAACACCATATTGATTTTGAATAATTTCACCAATTTGCCATAAACCATGGTTATGTTTAATTGTAGTTCTTTCTCCTTGAGTGCTGGCATCCTTTCTCTTTTTGGTACGATCCACAAATTTTATAAATATGCTTATCTACAGTCATCACTACAAAGTCTCACCAGACTAATATGAGTCCTGTGGCATATCTTATAAAATATTCTGCAAGTTTGAACAGGAAGAACTGACTAATATAATTTAACTGATTTTTAATTAAATTATTTTTAACCGGTTTTGCACGTGGTCTGTCAGTCACATGCAATCCAAATTTCTCTTGTATGTTTGTAAAATGTCATGCAAGAAAATCTGAAATAGCTTCTTGAAATTGAAGTGAAATAGTTTCATGAAATTGAGGAGTATCACATCTCTGGACTCTGTCCCTTAGCTAGTGTTCCTCCCCAGAACTAAGATAGACTCATATATACTTGCCAAATGCAAAATTTTACTATATTCTGAATTAGAGATATTAGAGCTATGGTCTGTTGAACTGTAGAAGACTGGCATTTGCCTACATTCCCCTGGCCTATGAACACTACAGTGCATGTAGTTGGTGTAAATTGCTATATTATGTTGTACTCTGCCCCATTCAATGTATTCTCCATTTTGAGGAGCAAATCTGCACTACTGCAGAGTGTGGAGGAGACAGTCAAGGAACAGCTCAGATTTTCACCTGTATTAGTGAAGTTAAACCAGCTAAAAGTGCTTTTGGCAAAATAATAAAATGTTGAGGACAGGGATTATGAACTGAAAAGAATAGCAGGAAGGTGTGTAGAAATAAAGTGTTACATGTGAAATAAAAATTATCTCATATTGAAAAACTCATAATGACCTTGCTCTTATGACTGAAAAGTAGGAGTAATTTTTTTTCCTTATTTTCTTTTAGGTACTCAACCTATTTCTGGCCTTGCTGCTGAGCTCATTTAGCTCAGACAACCTTGCTGCTACAGATGATGACAATGAAATGAACAATCTCCAGATTGCTGTGGCAAGGATTCAGAAAGGCATAGATTATGTGAAGAGAAAAGTGCGTGAATTCATCCAAAAAGCCTTTGTTAGAAAACAGAAAGTTTTAGATGAAATCAAACCTCTTGAAGACCTAAACAATAAAAAAGACAGCTGCATTTCCAACCATACAATTGTAGACATAGGTAAAAACCTTGCCTATCTCAAAGATGGGAATGGAACTACCAGTGGCATAGGCAGCAGTGTGGAAAAATATGTTGTTGATGAAAGTGATTACATGTCATTCATAAACAATCCAAGTCTCACTGTGACAGTGCCTATTGCTGTTGGAGAATCAGATTTTGAAAATTTAAACACAGAGGAGTTCAGCAGTGAATCAGACCTGGAAGAAAGCAAAGAGGTAAGCCTGTTTCTAATTCTAAAATACTCTGATGTTTTTTCTTTTTTTGCTGAGGTTACTAGTGTTGAATTCAAATCTTTCTTTAATTCCTTTACAACAGCATATACAAACTTCTACTGTTATTTAAGGTAAATTGATGTAAGGTTGTGAGTTGTGAAAGATGGTGATACAATATTGCATTTACAGTAATAATCAAGATGCATAAGAAAAGTTTTTAGAAAATGAATTTTTTTTCTATTTTTTTATTTAGTTAAATCCTTAACAAAACTTAGCCAGTTTAATAGTCCTAGATACCAGAAGTCATACAAAGTGTATATGGCTGGTGCAAATTTCTCCATGCTTATTTCATTAGAGCAGTTTATTTTTTAATCTGCTTTTTTAACAGTTCAGTCTGATGTTTTAAAACATTTTTATATAGTGAAAATGCATCCATATACATCACAGATAGGTACATTTGAACACTAGACTGGCATCACTAAACAATGTCATATAAATCACTAATAATCCATCTGATGGTAGCAGAACCAGAGAAGTGAAGTAATGGCCTTACAGTAAAAAAGTTACAAAGCTTAGTATCCCAGTGTAAGATCCTTTCATTTAACTGCTTGTTATTTTCAAAGCTTTAAGATATTTGAATCTGTTACCTACTGTGACTAATAAAATGTACCTCTTTCTGGCACAATGTGGTGCCAAGTGGATAAACCCAAGCTAGCACTGAGAGTTATAGTGGATGCCAAGGCATTTTTTTTGTGTGTGTATTATTAACCCACTGCTTTGTCCTGCACAACTGAAAGTGGTGGAGGCACATCAGCTCAAGTGGAGTAAGTCTGTGCAATGCTTAGTACTGATGCTAGTTCATTCAGCATTAGCATGGGTATTTTTGAACAGTATTGCATGCTGTGGGGTAGACATAAACTAACATAAAGGCTTTCATTAGTGATTTTCTCTTACTTAAATCTGAGGGTATAAATATAGGTAAGATTCTAGTAATTTTCCACCTGAGATCCCTTTTTGTACCAACTGCATTACACATTTAGTCGTACTTTCCTGTTTCTTATCACAAATGTCTTTATTGTTCTAATATTTCCTTTTTTTTCAGATTGATTGTATTATTATTTATCTTACTCTTCAAAACCAGTACTTGGGTGTAGAACAAATCTGTTGTAGTTTAACCTTCAGTTGTTCTGTTCTTCACTGCACAAGAGCATTATGTCAGTAGGAGAGGTGGAGGATGAGCTTTATACAAACCTCTGTGCTGGTGGTTTGCAGGGCTGAGTATGACAATGGTGCATCTCTTACTTCACTGTAGAACTGGATGATGTGACTTGTGACTGCTGACAGTTTTCATTAGCAAAATCTTTCTTTTCTTCCTGTAGAAGAACACTCATTGGGTTATTCTACAAGATTACAAAAATACTGACTTCCTATAGGAAAAGTTTTAATGCAGATTATCCCACATTTGAGACATGAGCTCCAGTCATTAAGCTTCCACCATAAAAGAAAGGCTTTCTACTCTATCTACCATATTTAAAAGAAAACAGTGTCTTCATTGCATTCCTGGAGGCACTTAATGCTGTTGTGCTTCAGGAACTGCAAACTGCTCAGGTGATAAGACAAAGAAATGCATATTAAGTCAGAGATGAGCCAGTGCCAAGCAGTTTTGACTGGCCAAGTCTGAAACTCTGCTGAGCATATTCGGGGCCAAAATTTCTTACTAATGCAAATGCTGAAGGTGAAAAACTGAAGGGAATATTTATCGGTTTCAGAGATTTTCAAGAGAGAGACAGCAGTAAGCAAGGATTGTGAGCATATTTCTTATAGAAGTGCCTAAATTTCAAGTAGATTTAAGTCACAGAAGCGTGACACAAAAGCATTCAAATCTTAGTCCTAGTTCCTACTCTTCACTAGATACTCTTAACCACCATGGTTTTTTGATATAGTGGAGTGTTGGCTTATTAGTCGGATGACCAACACTCTTGTAATGAAAATGATCCATGGGAAAAGAAGGCGTTTTTTAAATTAAAAAATTGACTACAAATGTCTTTTTTACATGGCTTCCTCCTTTTTGCCATGCGATAATGTACCTTGCATTTCTGGCCTCTCATGTTTTCCTATTTATATGACACTGCTGTTGCCAAGTTGATCTGCAAGTCACTTCATTGCTTACACCACAAATGAAAAAATCTAAGTCAGGAACTGCCATCGAACTGTGTTCAATTAGCAGATTTGCAGATGAAAGGCAGCTGAGGCATCCAGGTGCTGTGAGGACACTGCACAAGATAGCCAGATGCTAATGAGTGTGTGTCTGTGTGCTTCTGCTTGCTTCTGTGTCTACAACCAAGTACATGTATTCACTGTTCTATAGCTGAATTCCAATAAAATAATTATTATTTATTAGCAAGCTTTAATTAAGCATGTTAATGTTTGGTGAATTCTTTATTATAACACTTACAGTAGTTCGATAAAAATGTTAACTAGATTATGCCTTTGTAGAAACAATACATATAATGTTGTACATGCTTAGTAGGTGTGAATTAATGAGGAATTTTCTAGAAAGTTACTGAAACCTAAAATAAACTTAATTATAAAAACACTGTGCCCATAAGAATGTCAGCAGGTGAATACAGGAAATAATACAGGAATAAGGAAATTAGAGAATAAATAAAATTTTTCCATTTATCATGGAAGTAGGCCATTAATAATTGTGGGGCTGTGCTGAGTCCATTGTCCTATAAATAAAGGTCTGTGGATCTGAGCTGCAGTACTGCTGTTTAGTTTAGAAACTATAAATATATATTTTTGGTTCTTAAGTACTATGAGGATGGTTTATATGGAAAATTTTGTAGTGTATGTATGATTGTGTAGTTAGCAGTTAAAATAATCATAATCACGGGTAATAATTAATTTATGTTAAATGTAACTTACAGGGCAATAATAACACCGAGATATACCAATGACAAAATATTTTACAATGCTTTGAAAAACGTGGGATCTCCTAATGCTGTTGCAGACACATTAATAATGTATATTTTACTTTAAGCAATATTCAGCGCAAAAAACCAGAGGTGCCGTGTCCTGAACTTCATTTCCTACCGTTCTTACCTCTCACAGGAGTAGAACCAAGCTGGATCAGTCAAGCGGGCAGCTCTGGTGCCTTTTAGCGAGGCAGAGCATCGTGTCACCAGTTTTACACAGGTTACCTAAGCAAGTTATACATCTCTCTATATCCTATTTAATCACCTTCTAGCGGATATTGACTGGCCTGCATGTTCTTCAGCTATGATCCCGTCCCTTTCATTGCAATAAGTACCGACATGCACAGCTGCTCCCTGCTGGGCCACAGGACTCGCATCACAGCATGGTCAGGCAAGAGCGGCAGCCCCAAGATTTCTGTGGTTTCGAAACTCTCCATAATATTTTAATAATATTTTGCAGTGCATGCCGTGTACCTTTTCCAATCCTGATGATATAAGAATTCAGGATTCTGGTTTTGGAGGGTTTTCTTTTGTTTTGAGGGAAGGCAGAATACGTAACACTTATGCCATGTTTCTCATCAGAAACTTATATTTATATATAAGTCCATCTGTAAATTGTGTTGATAATGAAAAGCTTCTAGCTGTTTTGGAAAACTTTCATACTATTGTATTTTAACTTATAATGGAGGTAACCTGCAAACTCATCAGTGTCATGTTTTTATTTTTCACATTTTTTTAGAAGTGCTTTTCTTTAGTACTTGTATAAGCATTTAGTTATTTTGGAGATTAATATGCAGTACTTGGAGCACCATTAAGCATGAAATTAATTTAATTTCTGCAGTCAAAGCATGTGACCATAATTTGGTTGAAAGAATTCATTCAAAACTGTTATTTGGCTGGTTAAACATTCAGAGATCAGTTCTGCTCTTACTTACGCTCACACTTAGATATAGAGCTGCAAAGAGAACACTGATTGCAAGATGTGGCCCAATTCAATCTTAGTATAGCTCTTTAATTTATGGTCAAAAAATTATTACCTCCCCAAACATCTAAAATTGTCTGCCTTGAGAAACTTATTCTCATCTCATCAGCAATAAATAAAGTTCAGCATTCAAGAAAATAAGCTACTGAGTTTGGATTAAAATGTCTGGAAGTTCCCCAGCTTAAGTGTGATTTACATCTCAGCTATTAAACAATGCCATAATATTTACAATACCACAGTTGCTGCTTTCAGTTTTTTAAATCAGTGGAATTAAAATATACTTGCTCCAGAGCTTTTCCTCTTATATTTTGGAAAGAATAATTATGATTCTGATAAGATGAATATTGTTTAAAAAATACTCATTATTTAAAAGCCTTTGATGCTCTGAAGAATTTAGGCTTTGTATTGTGAATTGGTCATATTGCATTGGCATATTGTGATTCACTGTGGACGATATTAAGTTGTTAATGTTAGAGCTAGCTGAAGTTTGCTTAATTAATATTTGCAAACAGCAGTGCCTTACTCTGTTTCAGAAATATCCTTTCACTATTGCTTGTATGAATTAAAGAGCCTTTTTAAGTAGGTTCTGGTGGGAGAGCTTTTTCCCACTGGAATATATTTCCACTGCTACTTAAAATGCTTTTGCTTTCATACAACTATTTTTGCAAATATTTTCATTTAATAAATTCTCATGAATAAGTAGATCAAAGGAATTATGAATATCAATAAAGTCCAGAGTGGACTATAATTTAGGGATACTGGTTTTTTGCAGTATTTGCAACCAATAATCACCACAAAATGTTTTTGTTTTGATTTACAGTGTTCTGAATTTTTGTACTCATAGCATAAGCATTAGAAAGAGTGACATCCAGATTCCACTTAATTACACCAGTGGAATCATGATATCTATCACTTTGAAGATTTTATAGGTGATATAGCCATACCGAAAAAGACTGGATAGTTTGGCTATAATATAGCCATTTATATCACAGAACATTTCATTTTCATACTGACATCCACACATCACTGAGAAAATAAAACCAATTTAATTTCTATTATTAGGATTTTCAGAGGTATTTCACAGGGAGGAAAGGAAATTGAAAGCCAAATAAAAATGGTTCTTTCTCTTGGCGCCATCTTCCTGCTTATGTCTGTCCTACTCTTTGCTCCTTCTGTCCCTTAAATTATGATTTCAAAATCTATTAGTGGCATTCTGGCCAATCATGAAATTTCAGTCTTTGTTAAAAGTGTTAAGCTAAGAGCTGTCCAGCTGCTCTCAGATAATCATCTTTGGAAAAACAAAGAAATGTTAGAAGTTAAAAGTGGTCTGGCTGTAAGTGAAGCAGAATTTTATGAATCTATGCGATGTTGTCAAGGTTCAGAAAGTAATTATGTCATAAGCTTCCTGACCTAATCTTGGCTGCTGCTTTTTGCAATGCTCCTCTGATAGGCAAGCTGCTTTCCTATCTTGAAAGCTAAACTAAAATCTGTATCTCATACTGTTCTGTATTGCTGACTAAAGCATGACTGGCAAGGCTGTTGGTACATGTGATGTAAAAGATATTTAAATCTCTGTGATAATCAGTATACTGCTGCTTGAGAAACATATAACTACTTTTGTCCCCTTACTGTTTTCTTCAAGAAGGAGGTGGAGTATGTACATTCTAAGGTTTTGAAAAATAGATTTCTCTGAGAATAATTTTCTTAGCATACTTTGCAGAAAATTTCTATCTTCATAGAAAGAGTGTCTAATGCTTGATCCTGATAAATCTCTTATAATCTGCATGACTGAATCCTTTTGAAATGTAGAATCATGGTGTAACAAAAAGTTTAAAATGGACTTACTATTAGATCAAAGCTAATGCTTGGGTTTGATAATTATCTTATTTCTGTAGGTTCATTTAAACAAAAAGCTATATACATGTTAAGTAAATAGTCTAAATCCAGTTTTTGTAATGCTGGTAAGCAGACAGCAATTTACCAGGTGCAAAGGTAACTTTCAGATATGTTTAGGTAAAGAACTGGGATATGTGCTACATACCTAACATATCAGGGTCTGCAGTTAGGGGTAGTCTAGCTAGCCAGCTGGATTCCATCTGTGTGAACACTGGCAAGTCACAGCAAGTGCTAGAAAAGATCTTCCTATGTATTAAGGCATGGACAAACATAACAGCAATAACATAATTCCCAGGTCATGTTGTGTTGAATACACAGAAATCAGTACAAAGTCCCTGGGTCAGTTGTTTTATACCAGAGCATAAGTTTGCTATGGAAATACATAAATGTTAGTGAAAAGTTTTCCTAGCATACTGAACTTAATTCATTCAATCAAATCTGGAGATGTTGTTTCATGAAATCTTCCTAGCTGCTTCTAATGCATACTAAATGTTATAAATTTTGTAGATAATGCCATACAATAAATTCAATGTTAAAAATAACAAAGAAAAATTTTAAAAGAAGTAATACTGTTGAAAATTTCTATTTTTTGTTCTTTCCCAAATGATGCTGAATTCCTACAGATGGAATTTATTGAATAATTTTTATAATATTCTTCTTTAAATATTGATCTGTTTGGGGCCAAGTTCAGGTATAACACAGCAGCATGCTAAGGAAATATTCTGTTACATCAACAGAGGAGTAACTGAGTTCTCAGTGGGACAAGGCATTTAATTGTTGCATTTCAAGTATCAGCTGCTGTTAATTCAATTTAGGATTTTTCTGTTCAGTTTAACCCCTGTGATTATTTTTACAGCTCTGTAAATGAACCATACCAGACTTTTAGTGAGAAGAGACTTGAAAGATACATCTCACCATACTTAGTGCCCAACATAAATAAAGTTGTCTTTTTGATGCTCCTGTTAATTGACAGTTCTATTGTTAATTTTTTACCTTTCTGTCTGATATTTGTGATCTCTCTTTAGAGTGGCTGTATCTAATCTTCCACGTTAACCATTAGTCTTAAGCAATTTCAATGACAGGAATTCATTACCCTTTTGTGCTTATTAAACTAACTGCATAATATCTGAGTCACTGAACTCTTCATTTTCCTGTAAATGAAAGGACAGTAGGTCTTTCAAACTTACGGTGCAGCCAGTTCATAATTTTTATTTGCTCTGCTACTACTACAGCATTCTGCTAGAAATGCTCTCCAGATTGGAATGATGCAAGCAACATTTTAAGAAAACACCTATGTAATAAAAACAGTCATTTCTCAGTTTTAAAATTATTTACTGTGTTGTATTAATAAATGGTAATTTTTAACAATATATAACAATAATATATAAATTTTTTTTGAATGTACCTTGCATTTATGGTATTTCTGGTCTTTCCTCAAACTGATGATTGACCTCCACTGATGTTTAAATGCTGTGGTCCTTACTTGAGGACTACAGTATTTATCCCATACTTTCCAGTTTCTCCATTTTAGAGGCAGTATTCCACAATGACCAAACTGCCATGCATTATCTATAATTCAAACATATTGCAATGTGAAAATTGTCGGTAATAATCTGCAGAAGAGGGTGCATCCATCTCTTTGTACATTGGACCTGACCTCAACAGATGTTAAAACTCATGCAGAAATATGAGACAAGAATGTCTTAGCTGGGATTTTCAAAAAAGCATAGATGAAATGGGTGTGTAGATATCACTGAAACTAGGTGCATAATACACCCTCCAATAGATGTTTCTATTTGCTTGGCCTTCCTCTGAAATGTGCTCTGTAGTGAACCGTGGTACACAAAAAGAAGTTAAGCCTATGTCGGAATCACAACACAATATATTGTCAGTGTGATTCAATAGAATCAGAATGGAGGAGAAAGGAATGAATCTTTTTTTCGTTTGAAGAATATACTGAATATTTGTTGCTATGTAAAATTACATTAATGTCTCAAGTTACTTTCTGTATCCACAGACTAATACTTCTTACATTTCCTTTACAAAGAACTGTATAGAATTTGAAGCTACTCAGAAATATTTTAAAGGAATAATGCCTCTAACTTTAGATTTAAGTGTCAACAAAAATATATATCTTTAATGTTATCATAGAACATCTCTGGCTAATATTAATTCCCTATAGACACTATTCTAAATCTGCTTACATCATTCCCTTTATAAGATTAGCTACTTATCAATGCAGCCATTTTACTGATGTTATACTCCATATAGTGATAACATTAGAAGAGTCATAGAATGCTGTAATCAAACTACTTTTACTTATTATAGTACTCATATTTGTCTGTTGCCAACATCATATAATGGTGTGAAAGAATAATTTTTAAGGTTTGGATTATAATACTGCTATGATTTATTGGTGCAGTATTATTTTATTACAGTATTGTTTTAAAAGCATTTGTTTTCTCTTTAGTAATTCAAAATTTTTTTTGCCTTTTATACTAATTGGACATCTATGTGTACTGTACCAAAGTAATAAGTAGTTTCTAAATGCACAATAAATTCAGAAAATGCATTGGCAAGTGAGTATGCAAAATATCAGCTACTGCTCCTAAAGTAATGTGCTGCTCTTTCAGAAATAAAGTTAATTAAATTACCCTATAAAACCTATAACATGTGTTTTCATGTCAATAATAGAAAAATTATATTCAAACTTTTTAGATTTCGCTTTTTACCAACTTGGTAGAATAATGTTTACTTGAGACATGAAAATACATCTGTGCAGCTTGCTGTTGGTTTGGTCATGATGTTGGAAATTTATTTGTATTAACACATGCTATCTGAAGTGTAACCTAAAATGCAGCCACATGATTGGAATAATTAAACAGTACAAAATGTGGAAAGCACCCATTCTTAGCTTACTGAAATTTCATTTCAAAATTCTCATGTGTGGCTCAGAATAATCCTCTAGTAATTTCAGCAATTCCTTGTATGAAAATATCAAAATATTTTCAATAGGGAAAATGCATGTTATGTAGTTTCTAATCTTGTGACCTCACCTGTAGTAGAGCAATTTGGCATTATAGATTGCAGATAAGAAATTTTTTTAGTATCACAGCACTAAATACATTAAAAATATTTTGATATATATTTCCAAAATTAATTTCTCTTCAAAAAAGTAAAACTGGAAAAAAATAATTATGTGGGGTTTCATTCACAGAAATTGAATGCATCCAGTTCATCAGAAGGCAGCACAGTTGATATTGGACTACCTGCAGAAGGTGAACAGCCAGAAGCTGAACCTGAAGAAGTTCTAGAGCCAGAAGCTTGTTTCACAGAAGGTAGGCAAAGCAAAATAAAGGCAGGATAAGTAGACCTAATTGTGGTGCCTTCAGCAGGATTCTCTTTATATTCAAAATCAAAAGAAGTTTAGTGATTATAGTTGTAATACCTGTTTGTATTAGTAATTCTTTCAGAGTTGCTGCCATAGGTTTACTGTTCTCATGTGTTCTCCCTCTCTCTTTGGAAGGTATTGCGAAAGATACAGAGCTTTAAATTCAAATACTAAACAAAAATGCTCAAAGACGAATTATAAGGATCTAATGCAGTAGCACTGAAATAAGTCAAATGATTGCCATTCATTGTGATTCCTAATAAATATTTACTTTATTCTGACATCTCAAAACTTATTATCACATTTAGGGTGTGTACGGAGATTCAAATGCTGTCAAGTCAGTGTAGAAGAAGGAAAGGGGAAAATCTGGTGGAATCTTAGGAAAACCTGCTATAAGATTGTTGAACACAACTGGTTTGAGACCTTCATAGTCTTCATGATTCTTCTCAGCAGCGGTGCTCTGGTAAATTAAGTGTGGAACTATTGTGACTATTGTGATTTTAAACAGCAAGCATTTAAAATTACAGTTAATCACATAGCTACAGGTAACAAATTAGAATTTGATAGCCAATTAATGAATGTTCTAATATAAATATATATCTGTATGTATTTGGCATATATTGTAGAACATGTAAGAATTTGCTTGTGGGCTGTGAAATAAATTGTTTGGCAAGTTCAAAATATAGTGTTAATGGAAATAAGAAATTAGTTTTATCAGACTGGTGTTCACATGTCTTAATATTGATGATAATAGCTTTTGTTTTTTAATACACATTTAAATAAAAACACAGCTGAGCTATGAACTTAGCAGCAGCAACTCGAATTGTCAAACTGAGAAGGAAGGTGCCAACACAATTCCATCAGATATTTTACAGATTGGTGTTAAATCAGGTGCACTGAGTAGGTATTGAAGTAATTAGTTTCTCATAGCAGGGGCAGAATATAATACTCTTGCTGCACTTGGCTCAATGCATAGTGATTCACTGTCAATGTATGCATTTTCTTTTGACAAGACAGTTCTCTCTATTTAGGATTGCTTTGTGGATTAGTGTGCATAGTTTGGTTTCAATTGTTCCTCAAAAATCGTGTATGACCCAATAATTTTTAAATCCCTCATATAATTTTAATATGAATTTTTAAGTCCAGAAAGTAAATCCTTATGTCATTAGGCCCTTGCTATCTGTAGTGAGTTGACTCTGGCTGGATGCCAGGTACCCACCAAAGGTGCTTTGTAACTCCAGATGTGGACAGGGAATAGGAAATATAATGAAGGGTTCATGGGTTGAGGTAAGGCCCAGGAGAGATCAGCCACCAAATACTGTAATGGGCAGAACGGACTCAGCCGTTCAAAATTAATTGAATTTATTGTTAACAAAACTAGAGCAGGATAATGAGAAGTAAAATAAATCTTAAAAACACCTTCACCCCATCTCTCCCTCCTTACCAGCTCCACATCCTTCCCCAGCAATGCAGGTAGACAAGGAATGGGAGTTATTGTCAGTTCATCACACATTGGTTTTGCCACTGCTCAGGGAGAGGAGTCCTTTCCCTGCTCCAGCATGGGGTCCCTTCCACAGGAGACAGTTCTCTACAAACTCCTCTGATGTGAGTCCAGCCCACAGGCAACAGTTATCCAAAAACTGCTGCAATGTGGGTCCATATTCCATGAGGTGCAGCCCTTCAGGCACAGCCTGATCCAGTCCTCTTGGTCCTACAAGTCCTACTGGGCCACCTGCTGTAGCATGGGCTCCTCTCTTCGTGGGTCTGCAGGTCCCTGTGAGAGCCTGCTCCAGCACGGGTTTCCCACAGATTTACAGCCTGTTCTCGGGCATACCCCTGCTCCAGCATGGGGCTCTTCTAGGGGCTGCAGATGGATGTCTGCATCTCTGTGGATCTCCATGGGCCGCAGGGGCACAGCTGCTTCACCATGGTCTTCACCATGGGCTGCAAGGCAATCTCAGCTCTAGTGCCTGGAGCACCTCCTGTCCCTCCTTCTCCATTGACCTTGGTATCTGCAGAGCTGTTCTTCTCACATATTCTCACTCCACTCTACTCTGCCTGCAGTTCTGCCTGAGCAATAATTTTTTTTTTCCTTCTTAAATATATTGTCACAGAGGTGACATTTCTGATTGGCTTGGCCTTGGCCAGCGGTGGGTCTGTCCTCAAGCCATCTGGCATTGGCTTTGCTCAACATGGAGGAAGCTTCTAGGAGCTTCCCACAGAAGCCACCCCTCTAGCTCACCCAACTACCAAAACCTGGCCACACAAACATTATCCATGGAAACAAAATGAAGTTTCAAGATTGGTCTTAGAGTATGTTTTGTGTATCGCTGTTGATCTCAGCTGAAAGATGAATATTGTTTGGACCCAGCTTTATGAAAAGTATTAAGTGAAAGCCAAAGTTATACTTGAGGATGCCTTATCATCATGTATATATTTTCAATTCAAATTTTTTCCTGGCTATTCCTATATGACACTGACAATTGTGAAGACATTTAATTATATCTTCAAAAATCTTTTTCACAGGCATTTGAAGATATCTATATAGAGCAACGTAAAACTATCAAGACCATGCTGGAATATGCTGACAAAGTTTTCACCTATATCTTCATTCTGGAAATGCTTTTAAAATGGGTTGCTTATGGCTTTCAAACCTATTTCACTAATGCATGGTGCTGGCTGGACTTCCTGATTGTTGATGTATGTATTCTTTTTTATGTTCTGTATGACAGGCTTTAAAAATTAGAATATTATATTTTCAGGATAAGATTTCTGTTCTATTCAACAACAAATCTATTTTAACTGTGATGGTATGGTTTATTGGTCTGTTCAGAATGGAAGAAAATATTTTGATACACTTATTTCTCTAGAGATGTTTTGTTGAAATTCTCTACTTTTATGAAGTTGTAATTCTTTCTTGAGATGATGCTTCTTACTATCTTTTTTTGGTGGTATAGAAAAGATGCTGTTCATCCTCTTCAGTTGTTTTGTATATGGAAGCAATTTCTCAAACTAATATTTCTAATATTTCTATTCAATTTCTAATTCAGTTTTCTGAAATTTCAAATTCTAATTTCTATTCAGGTTCTAATATTCTAATTAAGTACTGTAAGTGTCCTGTCACCTACTCTCTGCAATATGAAAGGAAAATACTGCTAGCAATTGTCAGTTCCATTTTACTATTCAGTACCCTTGCACTTTTCACTGTATCATGGGGGTGACCTCAAAGAGACACTTCAGAGAACCATAAATGAGCCCTCTTGGAAAGGGTTCCCACATGATTTTCCAAAGGCTGCACTACCAAGGAGCTGATACACATTGTCTGAAGGACACCTAGTGAGAAGTGCATTGTAATTTCAAGTCTACATGCTCAACAATGTATGTAAAGTACTGGGTAGCATAAATGGAAGACAACAGATCTTTGACCGTTAGCAGATACTCATTTCCCTTCCATCTCAATAGCCTGACTTACCTCTGTTTGTGTTAATAGGCATCTCTCAGTTCCACAGATGTAATTCCCAGAGAATGCAAGTTAAGAATATGTCTTAAACCACCTATTTGCACAATATGAAAAGCACCAGAATTCTATAGAAATTGCTAAATATCTCCCCTAAACTACAGTGGTAGATCATGAGGTCTTTTCTATGCAGAGCTTGGAAAATACTGTACCTTGTAAATCCAGACCACCATTGTAAATCTTGTGATAAGACATGACTATATGCTCATATAATATTTTATGATTGAGTCTGTACCTTTGTAAAACATGTATTGGCTCGATCATCCAATGTGTAAATTGCCGTGACCAGTAGAGCTTGTATTTATCAACAAATATTTGATTCTTATTTGGTAATCTGTGGTTTAGTTACTTCTGTGACCCTTATAAAAAGCTTTATTAGTTTTCCATGTCAACCTTACCTTGGTGCAATTTTTTAAATTAAAAAAAATAATACCTGAAGCATTCTTTTTAATCTTTAGTCAGGGGATTGAAATAAAAAAGCAAAAAGAACAATTTGGAGATGAAGGAATTGAGAGAACAGGAAGGATGGAAGGGAAGGGCATTAAATGGATGGAAATAGAAGGTGATTTGTTTTATTTTTGATTTATAGGGCCCACTCCTTCCCAATGGCTATTAGAAATGCATTTCCAAGGATTACTGATGAAAGATAATTGTATTATTTATTTTACAGCTATTCTAGTTTATTTACTCATCTGCCTGCAGACCAGACCAGCGTTATGCAAGCCAGAATTGATGAAGTTGTTAAAGGAGTCACAGGGAATGTAATGAAGTGTGGATATGCCTAACAGTGAAGCTTCTACCATTGTCTAACAAACAGTTGGTTCTCAGTCTTGATTAGTCTGGTTAAATCTGAACAGCACTGGTAGCTGTGGCTGTTGAATAAGATTTTTCTGGACACTAGAAAGTTACATTTGACCAAAAGCAAGGTCTGGATGTGGTTTTTGAGAGCTTTTACATTCTCATCAAGTTCTGAAGATATCATGGGAAGTCCTGACCTAAATTGTCCATTCCAATTCACCCAGCTTTTGGGTGTTTTGTTTTTGCATGTGACTTCACTTTTCTTTAAATTCCACCAAAAGTTGACTGGTTTATGTGAATATAGAAGGCATTTTTATACCATTCTACCAACATGATTTCATCAACAGGTACCTAGAATATACTTTTATTCTACTTTGTCTGACATAAAGATTTTTTGCATTATAGAGGGTTTCCTGGAGAAAGAGGTCCAGCCTTGAATCTTCTTGAGAAGTTCAGGGCACACATCATTCCCACCATATGTATCAGAAGGATATAAAGATGAATGAGCAATATTGCCTTTCTGTTTTTGTGTAGGTCTCTTTGGTTAGCTTAACAGCTAATGCCTTGGGCTACTCAGAACTTGGTGCGATTAAATCCCTTAGGACACTAAGAGCTTTGAGACCTCTAAGAGCCTTGTCGCGATTTGAAGGGATGAGGGTAAGACAACATGAAAGAATCTGAAATAATGCATGCATCCACGGAAACAATGCATGCAGAATAATCAACGACCAATCCATGCAGAAATGCTACACTACCATCCTATATATTTCACTTTTATCACTAACATATAAGCAAAAGGCTTCATCTGCTTATATGAATTCATGTGTTATTGCACATATTGTTACACTTAATGAGGCTCCTTGGCCTTTCACCATTTTTCATATTTTCATGGAGGGCCTAAGGATTTATCAACTGCATGGATCTATGCAATATTACTGAATTTAGGCTACACAAACACATCCTGCTATAGTCAGAAGAGTTTAAAAAGAAACCCCAGTACTTCCTCTTGAAAGAATGTGCATATACACCCATGTATACATGCACGTGTATTTTGAACCAGTTTAGACTATCATACATAGTCTCTATCTTTTAACATAGTATTCTGTATATATAAATTGTGAATGAATGTCTTTTAGAACTAAAAGTTTAGTAATTAATTTGTATGTTAGTAAGTAAATTGGCACTATTAAAATACCTTCTCTCATATTAGAACCATTGCATTCTATTTAAGAAAACTTTTCTAGCATATCAGATATTGAGATGGTTTTATGATCTTTGGTTGCTTACTGCTTTCTGTATTGACTGTAAAATGTTGATTATAATAAATAGAGCACTAAGCAGCCTGAAAACATATTAGACTTTTGCTGGTATATTTGAGAGGTTACTGTCCCCAGCTGTTCGTTATCATTGTATCAGTTACCACAGCTGAGACCCTCAGCTGCCCAACAGGGCACGTTCAGTCTGTTTCAGTGCAAAGTCAAAGTGCTTAGTTTAAATCACTCCTTTAGTGCACTGAAATGGACAAAGACCCACACGTAGCAGATGTACTCTGCTATGACTCAAAAGCTCTGGAAATGTTATCTCAGAGGTAGTAGTGAACAAGCAGACATGGTAGCTATTTCTAGCTCCAGCCACAGGAAGATGTCTGGGTTACACCTTCAGGGCCCATCTGTGTCTTGGACATACTGCCATAGTGGGCATCAGCAGATACACCTGAACTGGAACCCTATTGCCATAATTAAAAGGGATCCTTGTGTGAGCTCCCTCCTGCAATCATGATTCTTTGGCACCCCAGGTGATAAGCTGATTAGCTAATTTGTAAGTCAACTACAAATTGGTAAGCTTCTGAAGAAAATGTCATGTTCCCTGTGTATGGAAAGTAAGAAAAGACTTCAACCAAAAAGGAAATGGGCTTTGATGAAATGCTATAAATTCAAACAGGAAATAGCATTTCTTTCCTTCCAAAATATTTCTGGACCTTTACTAAAACAAATTTGAAAATTTGGGATGTTGATATCAGAGGTAAGGCCTGTCTAAAACACCAGTATAATCTCACTAAACCCACATTAACTGTTGGGGTTTTTTTATGAAAACAATTAGCAAAACAAAAACCCCTAAATAAAAATATTTCAAATTTTATATAATATTTTTTAAGTGACAATTTATTGTTGCAAGGAAAAAAACCCAATAACCTTGTCATGAATGTTTATGGGTAATTGTCAATCCCATGACTTCCATGGTATAAGTTTGTGTAAACTTCACCTATGGATTTGATCCTGATCTGCCAACTGTATCTCTTTGTACAATACCCAGTTGAGGAGAAGATTTATAATTTGCAAAAAAACCAATAAGAAGTAGTAGATGAAGTTAGATTTATTAAGGCTAGAAATGTGACCTATAATTTTATTTGTTAGGCAATTAACCATTGAAATATTCCAATGCATGTAATGAATTTTGCCTTATTTAAAGTAATTAATTCCAAGTTTAGTATCTTTAAAGATACAGTTGCTCAAGTTGATGAAGAGATTAGTATGAGAACATTTTAAGGTCTGATACATGGAAATTCAAGATGTGTGTTCATAACATAATAATTCCATTGGTGTTTATCATGTATGAACTGAAAATGTGACAATACAGCACAATGCATATATTTGCATAGATGCTTAAATTTACTTCCATTGAGCATTATACTTCCCACATACAAGCAGGAAATTCTATTCGATACATATAAATTTTTTAACTCACTGCACTATTCTCTAGGATTTGGACTTGTGCCTGCTCAAACTAGTAATTAATAGAAAAAAATTGCCCCTATGAAGAACATGATTTTTTTCCCTGCATCTCCCCACCACTGTTACTGCTAGGAAAGTTATACTTTAATTTGCACTTGGTACTTCATTAAAATAGCCTGTGGGAATATAATTAATCTGTCCATGCTCTGTACCAAGCAGTATCACTCACTGCTAGATGGTGCTAGGCACTAATACCTTTTTCTTTCAACTAGAAAACAAGGGGGTTGATGTCTTTCTTTTGCTTCCCCTGCTTTCATTTGCTGTCAGGCCTAGCCCCCTTTTCTCACACCCTTGGTACCAGTGGAAGCTGGAAGGTGTCGGGATCAGTGTTTTCAGTGATGCTCAACCATATGTTTTGAGTGTCTTCAAATGATTCATATCACACGCTTGTTCTCTATAGCTTCAGGACTCAGACTAATACCAGAGAAAGTAGGTCAGCTGTAGAAATCCAGCAATTAAAGAAAGAACATGACTGGACCTGCAGCTGCAGCAGAAAGAGGAACAAAAAAATTCTTGGGTGTACTGAAACTGAAAGCTCGAGGACAAATATTTTCACTTCATTAACTATCCCTTTATAGCTCAAGAATTGTTCCTGATGGATGATATTATTACATTTAAGAAATCTACTTATATTTTTAAGTAGAAGAATTGAGATAACTTTCAGTTTAAAAAAAACTTATATATTGGGAAAAAAATTGATAAATATTCCCAAATTGGGAACAAATTATCTTGCCATTTGTTATTCCAGTCAAATTGCTGTAAAAATAAGTGAGTTTAAGATTTTCCAATTTAAACTAATTCAGCATTGTTATTAGACTGTTCATTTGCTTAGGTAGGTTTTAAACAACATTTTATGGCCTTCCACAGTCATGTGGTTCACAATGCTGAGTACAAGCTTGTCAACATAAGACAGCACTGTTGAAATAGTCAGAAGAGATTTATCCATCAGTTAGGGAATCCTCTCTACCCAGCTGCTGACTTACAAAATTCTATATTACTTTTGCTTAATTTATAACTGGTACTGCTAAGGAGATATTTAGTACGATTAAGAAAATATTCTGATTTGTTTTAAATTTCCCCACTAGAAATAACCACTTATTAAAACATTTGATTTACAATATGTGGGGGGAAAAAGGAGAAACAAACAAAAAAGCATGGAAGATTTGGACTTCATGCACCATTCTGTGCTTTTATAGAGTCATGGAGTAGTTTACATTGAAAGAAACTTCATTTGATCCAGTTCCTAAATTTAAATATAACAACAATTTCACCGAATGTTGTTGTCAAAAGAAGGCATCAAATGTTGTCCAAAGAAGGCATCACCCAAAAGAGGTAGTGTTTTGGCATGAATGGGGCCCTGAAAGTAAAACAGGAATTTCTTCTTTCCTTCAGCCCAATTCTGCTTTATAGTACACATGATGGTGGTTCATCGCCCATCTTATATTCAAAGGGTTTATTTTCTGTTCTGTAAAAGGGCAAGGAATGAAAGCCCATCCACCTGGATGACTAATTTTATAATTCATTGATTCTGTGTATGATATTTGTTGCAGATATAACTGTAATGCCAAAATACTTCACAGACCTTCACTACATATTTGTATTTCAAACAGAAACAATAAGTTTATTATGCTAGAGGATCTACCCTAGTACTTACATTCTATAAACTAAATTAATTATAAAAATCCCATCAAAGTAATAGCTGTACTGAATGTTCCGTATTTAGGGAAAAAAAAGCAAACAACTAAGTTTTAAGGATCTGATTCAGTTGTTTTGGCAAAGTTGGTGGCAGTGCTCTATACTTAACAAATTTTATATTCTTAGAGTTATTTACAGAGATTTAAAATAGGAATTAACTAATTTACCATCATTGATTCCATCATTAAATTAATAATTCTCATTCATAATGGACCTACTTTCTCCCATTTTTTTTTTCCTTAGTGTTTCATTTTCATTCTGGCATGTTTTTAAGCATTGCTCATCATCACACATTAACTCATTTCCATATTTTTCTTTCCTGAAGCCTGATTTTTCCCAAAATTCAGTTGGGAATTAAATCAAGTATCTTTTTCAAGTTTTATCTGCCAGTTGCCTGAACACTAACAGCTCTGGTGTGTTCAGATACTCAGTAGATTTCCTGGTTTGAACATTTCTTCTTTTCTGCTTCTCTATGTAAACATCCAAAGGAACATACTTACATCACTGGGTTTTATTTTTAAAAAGACTTAAAGTTCATTTCAATTAGAAATTTGCTCAGTAATAGATTTGAACTTACTTGGATTTGTTTATCCAGTAAACATGTAATATTAAAAATTTGGTTTGTTTGATTCAATCAATGATTATAATTATTATCGTTTTGCAGACATACATTAAGTAAATATTCTAAAAAGCACCAATAAATACTTCTTTTGCCTATTTTTTTAAACTGGTTCTTATTTTACCCATTATTTAAAGCTACCATTTGCTACTATTTTTATTTTTTCCTTCTAATTAAGTTTGGCATTTTATCTTTTCTCAATACTGCTTTTCTGACTTGTTACTCTCAACAACTGAAGTATAACACAGACATTAGAATTATAATAGCATGTTACATTTGAGAGAGGCTGATGAAGTATTTGTAAGATCCTGGTGCCTGTGTCCTTACAGTGTCTCTCTTTGGTTTCATTTGTACTACAGGTTGTGGTGAATGCCCTGTTAGGAGCAATTCCATCTATTATGAATGTGCTTCTTGTTTGCCTTATATTCTGGCTGATATTTAGTATCATGGGAGTAAATCTGTTTGCTGGAAAGTTTTACTACTGTGTTAACACTACAACTGATGAGAGATTTGATATCAGCCAAATTAACAACTTTAGTCAATGTGAGGAGCTCATACAAAACAATGAAACTGCTCGGTGGAAGAATGTGAAGGTTAACTTTGACAATGTAGGCCTTGGTTACCTTTCTCTGCTTCAAGTGGTAAGTCACCAGACCTTAATTTCTCTTTCTCTTTCTATATCTCTATTGTTTACTTGTAACAGTAAAAAGTTTTTTATTTTTAAATTTAATTTAGAAATTTTGTCTCTCAGTTCTTGGTTTGAATTATGAAATGTGGGAAAAATCCATGACTCTACAGAAATAACACAAAGCCTAGAGGATATACTCACTAACTATGAAAAAAATACGTAATTCAAACACTTTAGCTGCACTGAATCTGTATCAAACCTCTAATACTCATGCACAGAAAAATAACTTTTACATCACATAATATTCATAATAGACAAAAGTTCTTAATACATGCTGTGTTCTCTATAGTCAGATATTAGAATTGGCTTGCAATTCTTGTACATGAATAAAACATACAGCAGAAGGCAAGAGTCAGCTATTAGGATTGCACTCTGCTGGTTTTTATGAGTACTAAAGACACTTAGTCTTCAGATCCTAAAAAAATGCTTCTGACAAGCCATTTTCCAGGAAAAGTGTGACCTAAACACCTGTGTTCTTTTTATAGGCTACATTTAAAGGATGGATGGATATCATGTACGCAGCTGTGGATTCTCGTAATGTAAGAATAGTCCCTTGACTCCATTTGTTTTGATTGTATGAGCTCCAAGATTTGAGAATGTAATTTTAACATCTTTCAGAATTTACAGTAAACATGAAAGAACAGAGTTACTATAATTTTGTAGTTAAAGAAAATGGAAACCATGGGGAAAATGCAAGAAATTAGGAAAGCAGAGGAGCAGTCCTAAAGGATTACACGTTTTCTATGGTACACTTCAATCACAATTCCTCAATCCTACAACACACCTATTGCCATGAAATACCTTTTCCTCCTCTCATTATGTATTGAGCCATTCTTTATATTTAGAAATAGGCACCGATACAGAGAGGGGTGGTTTTTTTGTAATACTGATCTTATTTATAGTTAAGACTTTCATTGTGCTCTGCAAGCTGCCTGACTCCTTTCTTTAGGACAAAGGGCTTATTTTTAATTAGACATGTACATTTTCTTACCCTTTGGCCTGCCTCTTGTTCCTTTGGTGCAGGTTTCCCTCTAGTTCTAAGTAGACAATTGAATAAACTATACTGGTAAAGTTCCATCTTTTTTTTTTTTGTAAACTGCACTCACAGCAGAAGGCCTGTTGTAGTATAGTGAAAGTGCATAGCTATACCAAGAAAAAATGTTTAGTCTAAACATGGCTTACATGCTTCTCTTCCATAAACCTGTGCCATTTCCGAAGTGCCTGTAAAAGTGAAATCTCCACAAGCCCACAAACACCAGCCTCCCACAAGATTTACAAAAAATTCTGCAGATGTAAAACTTGGTGTTTCTGGTTGTCTGTACACTCAGACAGGTGGAACTTTGCTAGTTTAAACCACCTGTGTTTTCAGTATTTATTCTACATTCATACAGGCCAGTTACATTTTTTTAAATGAAATATCCGGTTTGATAACAAAGTCCTTTTTCAAGAATGTAACTTCTTGTAGATTGAAGATCACTGGAATATGTGTCAAGATTTGACCATAAGAAGCAAAGGTCACAGTGATAGAGCCCTAAATTCTATCCAGCAGATATCTTGTGTTCACTGTTAAACTAATGTGTAGCTTCTATGTCTTTTTTACAGGTTTTGGATCAGCCAAAGTATGAAGATAACCTGTACATGTATCTTTACTTTGTCATCTTTATCATCTTTGGATCATTTTTTACCTTGAACCTTTTTATTGGTGTCATCATAGACAATTTCAACCAGCAGAAAAAGAAGATAAGTACTTCATTGTTATTCTGAAAAGAACATTAAAAAATTCTTTTTTTTGGTCCACTGATGACAACTTTATTCATAATTTTTTAAAATGATAAATTAGTTAAGAGTGCTGCATAGTAAATACATTAAATTATTAAAGCTTGTGGTTTGGCTTGATGAGGGTTTGGTGGACAAGTGACAATCTATGACTCCATAGTGAAATACTCAATGTCATCTTTGTAAAGATATGAATTTGAGACTGAAGCCTTAACTGACTCATAAAAAGGCTAAATAGAAATAGCTAAATGTAGCTATAAAAACTCTGCTATATTACCCTCATGTCACAGAAGGTAGTATACTCAGCAGTATAGATTTCTGAGCTTTGATAATAAAAATTGTATTATCTTTATTCGTACCATCTTTAGTCTTTGTGTCTTGTCAACACTGCCTGAAAAGGTATCAGTGTTCCAGCTGCCAAACTCAACACTTTCTGTAGCTTAGTATAAAAATCATAAAAGAGGATTTTTATGTCTGTCCTAAATTTTCCCACAGATGAGAATGTGAACAAGAGTGATCATCAGTATTATTTATAAGTAATCAAGTACATGATTGTAACCAGTTTTTGTCTCTTGGGTTTACTTTGGAGGTCAAGATATTTTTATGACAGAAGAACAGAAGAAATACTACAATGCAATGAAAAAATTGGGTTCAAAGAAACCACAAAAGCCTATACCTCGACCAGCAGTAAGAATAAAAATATTTTCTGTTATTTTTATGTCAATTAAAAATTTTATTTTTTCTCTTATGCCTTAGGCTGAAATAAGTTGTAAGCTAAAAAAAATACGTGATAATAAGAAAAGCCTTTTTAATCTGAAATATCTTTTTTTTTTCCCTCTTTCTTCTGCTACCACAGAACAAATTCCAAGGCATGGTCTTTGACTTTGTTACAAAACAAGCGTTTGATATAAGTATCATGATACTTATCTGCCTTAACATGGTCACAATGATGGTAGAAACAGATGATCAGAGTGAAGACATGGAAAACATTTTATATTGGATTAACCTGGTGTTTATTGTACTTTTCACTGGAGAATTTGTCCTGAAATTGATTTCACTTCGTCATTACTACTTTACTATAGGTTGGAATATTTTTGATTTTGTGGTTGTCATTCTCTCCATAGTAGGTAAGAGCAACTCATTTTTATGAAATGTCTAATTCTGTGAAAATTGAAATATTTTTGGCATGTAAAATCTACTTATATTTTGGTTCAACTTTGTCACTAGAAAGTCTTATCCACAAGATAACTGAAAAGTATGGTAAGAATTTTTTCAGCAAGAGATTTGACAAACTCTTACTTTTTTATCGGTTGAAATTAGATCTTTATTCTAAAATCAGCAGAGATTCCTACACATACATGAAAGACAATTTTGATATAAACTTACAGTGACAGTTGCAGGTGAAGGAGTCCAGCCATCCAAAATCCAAGAGCAAACTCTGTGTGGGACTAGTATGAGGGTAGGATGCATGCACCCCAGAAAGCAGGGTAAAACGCTTTGCTTACTTCAGTTTTGTTTGATCCTGGGAGGCTTTGTGCCAGAGCTAGAGTGAGCACTGGAGAAGCAGAGCTGAAGCAGATGTAGAAACAAATAATGACTCCACTAATTTTTGCTTTATCTAGAGCGGCAAACTTCAAAGAACTTGAGTAAAAATTGTCTTAGTTTAACTTTTAAGTACTCCTTAATATGCAAATCAGTTTTGCTATGTTTGTATCAAAAAAGTTATTTTTCTGCTTTGAGGCACATAATACAATGCTCAGTTCTTTTATTCTTCTGTGAATTATAACAAACCTTTTTATTACTTTATGTTCCAAATTTCTATGTCATTACTAATAAACCTGTGTTCATTTTATTTTATGTATGATTAAGAAGTCGCAGTTCTCTTCAAATATACTTTTTTTTTGAATAACATAACTTGATTACATGAAATTTTAATACTACTGTGCATATGATCTTTCTTCAGCTTAACTGAGATTATTTTTGTTACAATTAAACAAAAGGGTATTCCTCTGATCTCAGCATTTGATAATATACATACACTAGTTATCAGTTTGTCCTAAAAAAGTACACCAACACAAAGGTTTTGTAAAAAAACCCTGAATGGCTAATTCCTAAAAATCTGTTTAAGTATCCTACTCCTCCTAAAGTTCTACAATCCTTGTAGAATATACCTTTAGCAGTGGTTTTTAAATGTAATAATACTCTTTACTGATGTAACTTTTTTTTTTCCTAGGTATGTTCCTGGCTGAGATGATTGAGAAGTACTTTGTATCTCCCACACTATTCAGAGTCATCCGGCTTGCCAGAATCGGTCGAATCCTGCGCCTCATTAAAGGCGCTAAGGGAATCCGCACGCTGCTTTTTGCTTTGATGATGTCTCTTCCTGCTTTGTTCAACATTGGGCTGCTGCTCTTCCTGGTCATGTTCATCTACGCCATATTTGGCATGTCCAACTTTGCCTATGTCAAGAGGGAAGTTGGGATCGATGACATGTTCAACTTTGAAACGTTTGGCAACAGCATGATCTGCCTGTTTCAGATCACCACGTCCGCTGGCTGGGACGGTTTGCTTGCCCCAATTCTCAACAGTGGGGAGCCAGACTGTGACCCTCATAAAGATCATCCGGGGAGCTCTGTGAAAGGTGACTGTGGCAACCCCTCTGTTGGGATTTTCTTCTTTGTCAGCTACATTATCATATCCTTTCTGGTGGTGGTGAACATGTACATTGCTGTGATTTTGGAGAACTTCAGTGTTGCTACTGAAGAAAGCGCTGAACCCTTGAGCGAGGATGACTTTGAGATGTTCTATGAGGTTTGGGAGAAGTTTGATCCCGATGCAACACAATTCATAGAGTTTAGTAAACTATCAGATTTTGCAGCTTCATTAGATCCACCTCTTCTCATAGCGAAACCAAACAAAGTCCAGCTTATTGCAATGGATCTGCCCATGGTGAGCGGCGACAGAATTCACTGCCTTGACATCTTGTTTGCTTTCACAAAGCGTGTATTGGGGGAAAGTGGGGAGATGGATGCCCTTAGAATACAGATGGAAGATCGGTTTATGGCAGCCAATCCTTCTAAAGTTTCCTATGAACCAATTACAACCACACTGAAACGAAAGCAGGAGGAGGTGTCTGCTGTCATCATTCAGCGTGCTTACAGACGTCACCTCTTAAGGCAAAAAGTCAAAAAAGTATCATGTATATTTAGTCAGGATAAAGGTAAAGAGGAAGATGATCTGCCCATGAAAGAAGATATGATTATGGATAAACTAAATGAGAACTCCACTCCAGAAAAAACAGATATGACCCCATCCACAACCTCCCCACCTTCTTATGACAGTGTAACAAAGCCAGACAAGGATAAATATGAAAAAGACAAATCAGAAAAAGAAGATAAAGGTAAAGACAGCAGGGAAAGTAAAAAGTAACATAGAACGCTGTTTGTAATAAACTGTTTACAGCCTGAAAAAGTATGTATTTGTGTCAACAGGACTCCTGTAGGAGGTACATGCCAAACTGTCAGTTTTTACATATATAGATATATATATAATATATATATATATAAGGTCAGTGCCTATAGCAAGACAGTGACCCCTCGTCATCAAACTGCAACTCTGTAAAACAGGGTAACATCTTGACAGGAGGTTGTTGTTTTTAGTACCAGCTGACACTGCTGAAGAGATGATAAAATGGCCAACCAGACTATAGGGACCAGTTAAAAAAACAAAAAGGTGCAAACCTATGAATCTGTGTTTAACATGAAACACACAGTACAAAAATTGTATCCACTGTTAGCATTTCAACAGTCACATTTGCCATATTTTTACAAAAATCAGTGTTGGTGAACTTATCATTTTTTAAATTCACAGGTTGTTTACTATTATATGTGACTATTTTTGTAAATGGGTTTTATGTTGGGGAAGGGGGTATGAGGACCAGGTGTTCTACTCTCGGATTCTCTATAATGTACAGACAGAAGTGATTTGCATGAAGGCATGCTGCACTTGTAGTTCATGCATGGGAAAACATGACGTCGCACAAAGCAGCAGTCTGACTACTTCCATGTTTCAGGGTGGCTCTGTATGTTGAGGTGCTTAACAACAGTATCCATCTAGTATCTCATCCAGACAACTCTTAATGTGCCTGTAAAGTCCCATAGAGTCTACAATAATAGAACAGATGTTTTATTTTTTCATAAATCATTTAACAATAGTTGAACAATCTCTGCATAAAAATTCTACCAAGGGACATAGAGTCCACTTCTAAGTATTCTTCTGCGGAAAACAGTTTACCTGACCTTGGGAAATTGAGTTTACCAAAAACTTAAGGATTATGAAGTTGTTCTGCTTCACCCTGCAGTATCATTTAACCATCTTCTGCTCTCAGCAAGGTTGACATTGTATGTGTTGATTAAAAAAGTACCCTCTATGTAAATAGTTATTTTATCCCGTGGTGCATGTTTGAGCAAACAAATAATGACATGTGCACAATATTTATTGCATCAAATATGTACCACAGTAAGAGTAATTTGCAAGCTCTCAACAGCTAATATGAAGTATTCTGTACCATTATAGATAGTTTGGAAGCTATCACTGATGCATGTTTATCTTGCCTTTGCTGCTGTAATTTTACTCCTTCCACTGTTAAGAGTCTAATATGGGAAGCCATAGCTCAGTGGTTAAGTGAAATTAATTGTTCAATTGGTCATCATTCTTTCACAACATCAAGCAATAGTTTGCAGTTAATTAATAGCTTCTTGCTTTGCATTCTAAAATTTTAAGTGACTACTGTACAGTGCATAGTCAGACTGTACAGGATATGTTGCAAACTGCTTAATCTGTTGAAAACTACATGGATAGAATTTTCTAAGAAAATATAAATACTGTAAAAAATACCATTTTATTTTATTTTTCAGCATTTTGTACATAAAATAAGAAACGAGAATTATCTTCAGGTTGATGTTACTGTCACTTTTATTACTTTCTATCCATAGCACTTTTTAATTCAAGAACTTCACAAAATAAGAAACAAAGGAAAGAATGGGGTAGCTTTAGGTTTCTGCTTTTTTATTAGTACTGTATTTTTGCACACATTTTAATGTGAAATAAGTTTCAAACTGAGTCCAAAATGCACTTGCTTCCAAATAGATATAACTTGTAATTGAAATGTGGTGGGGAGGATTTGTTTAAAATTCTAGCACTGCCTGCATCAGAAGTTTCAAGGTAGTCTTTTTATTCATGAAATCTTTACCAGTGTTTGTTTACATAGACTATTCTTATTCTTGTTGATTCATGCTGCACTAGAACTGTTCTAAATATAATATGGGATCCACAATGTTTTTTTTTTCCACAGGAATTAAATAGAAAACTTGTATAATTGATCACATCAGGACATTTTGTGTTTCTTACACAAGCAAAAATTCGATGTTGACTCCTCCTTTTACAAAAATATTGACTTGTGTGTCGGTGAACTGCATGCAGGAAAATGCTATTACCATAAAGAACAGTAAACCACATTACAATTGAGCCAAAAGAATAAAGACTTCATTTTTTATTGTATTTAATGGTTTTGTCTTTGTTTTTTTTTCCCCACTAAAACTATCAAGAGGTGCTGTGAAAATAAAATATGAATATATAAAGTGTTAGAAATAGATTTGTGGAAAGTAAAAACAAAAAATCAAAGCTGTATGCTTTCTGAAAAACCTTAAACATGATTTGCGCTTACACTCTTGAGGTTATTAATCCTATTCAGGATCCTAGTAGTGTTAAGGTTTGGGTTCTAAGAGTTCTATCTAAGAGTTCATGATGCTTCATGAACTCTTTCATATCAGGTATTGAAAAACAGATATTAAAGGAAGTCTTTAGCTACCAAGGCTGCAATGTATGTATCATTTCAATTTTATTTTGTAGTGAAGAATTATCTTTCTGTTATAAAGAAAAAATAATGTATCTCTTTATTTTCTAAGTATAAATTATGAATTTGTGTTAAGATATGAGAGCCAAATTTTTAAGTAGCAGTCACATTTGAGTGCTATTTCTAAAATGAACTTTTCCCTGTTGTAAATTTAAGTAATGCCATGAAGGTTACACTGAACAAATTAAAAGCACAAACTCTAATAATCATCATAGATGTGCAGATATGCACTCTAGATCAAATCGTCTGACAAGTATTGGGAAAACCAGATGTACCCAGGGATCTGTGTGATGTGGAACTCCGAGTTTTGGGTGTGCACCCCAAGAGAAATACTTGCAAATGGAGAGTTGGATGCTTGTGCCTTTCATCCATTCTCTCCACAATTTTCAACCACTGATGGTCCCTTGAGATTTACTCTAAAAATGAGTATTGCTACTCTTGTGTAGGGAGCTCCTAGGCTGTAGTGTTTCAGTTAGATTTTTCACCTCAGCTATGAAAAAACAATTGTCAGGGCAGGGTGTAAGATAGGGAGAGATGAGAGAGTCCAAATCCAAAAAATCCAAATAGTGCAATTAAAGGACAAGTTTCATGTTGGTTTGGTTGGTTTTGTGGAGGTAAAGGTCTTGAAAAAATTGCAGGTACATAAGTAATATATGTCTGACTTAGACTGAAAAGAATCAGTATGAGTCTGAGAGGAGTTTGTGCTTACCAGAAGAATAGCACAAAGAAAGTATTAAATGCCTCAAACAACAAGCAGCAGTGGTTTTGCTCCCTCCCTTTGTTGTTTGTTTTGTAAACAGATCTGTAGCTGTACTGGAAATACCTTTGACAGATACACGGGACACCGGCGATGCCCGGGCGTGTCCCACAGCATCCCCCGCGGGCTGTGCGGCTCGGAGCGCTCGCTGCTGCCCCGGCCCCGCGCCCGCCGCCCCCGGCTCGGCAGCGCCCGCAGCGCAGGTGAGGGGCGCGGGTGGGGCGCGGCCGCTCCCCGGGCACCGCCAGCCCCGGGCGGGAGGCGGGGGCCGAGCAGCTCGCCAGGGCGGCCCGGGAAGGGCGGAGCGGCCCGCGGGAGCCGCTTGGGGTCACCCCGCCCCGGAGCTGGGGAAGCGCCGCTCGCCGCGCTCTCTGCCGGCGATGGAGGGCGGGGGCTGGGCGTCGCTGCTGGTGGCGGCTGCGGGCGCGGAGCGGCCGCCGAGCCCGGGCGGCGCCAGGAAGCGCTGGAACACCGGCGGCTCAGGTGAGGAGCCGCAAGCGCAGTGCGTGTTTGCAAGCGCAGAGGCGGCGGTGGAGCCCGGCGCACCCGCTGCCAGCCCAGGAACTGGGAGAGCTGGGTGAGGAGAGCAGACCCCGCTGGCGTCTGCGTTGGTGAGCCGCCCAGAGAGAGCGGCCGGCCCCAAAACGGAGACTTACTGGATCCTTGCCTGCAAGACCGCCTGTCTCTCCTGGCGTTCGTGGCACCCGAGGCGTAAAGGGATGCGAGGTGAGGTGGCCTGCGGCACCCCTGTAGGGCTCCCTGGGTTTCGGCTGTCCCTCGGTGCTGCCACTGGCGCAGCTCTTTCATTCCCAGCCGCGCCCATCGGCTCGGAGCCCCTCGGGGTGTGTGGGTCCGCCCGGCCGGGCCTCGCTGGCCGGGGGTGCCGGCACACAGCGCCCGGCTGGGCCGCCTCGCCGCACGGGGAGCACGGACAGAGCTGCGCCAGCCCCAGCTGTCCCCGGCATAGCGGAATAAATGGGAAACGTCTCAGGGGATTTCTGTGTAGTTTGTGATTCTGGATAGATCCTGTGGTGCTGCAAGACTGTGCTAGTCCTGTGTGAGAAACTATGTTCTGTATCCACTCAGCACAGCAAACTCGGGAGCAACGAGATAACTCCAGTTCGTTCTTTGTCTAAAACATCTCCTGGTCTAAGTAGACAGGAAGACAAACAGTTGTGAGAGGCAGTAGCTGACTCAGGCTAGTAGAGCTAAATAATGAACAGATTGCTTCGGGCTGCAAAACACGCTCAGTTTCCCATGTTTTTTCACACTTAATAGGTAATTATACTCACCATATATTGCAGTGTTCTGAATGGGGATATGTTTTACTGGGGAAAGATTGCTAACAAAAGTCTGCCACAAAAGATTTCACATCCACATTAGTTACTCCTAGTTTATCAGTGTGCAAATTGGAGAATGGATTTTTTGCATAGTGTACGTGGAAAAAACAAAGCTCTGAGGGATTTGTAAATTTAAGTATATTTCTCCTGAAAAGTGGCAACGTAAATAAAGACCCAAGGGCAAAGGTGCTGGAGTGACATATCCTGGGGTGATTCCAGAACAACTTACGTGCTTTTTAGTCTTGTCAGAGGAAAGCAGGCTAAAGTAATTGCTAAAATACAGGTTTTAAAAATTGGCTATAAGGAAAGGCCTGCCCCTTTTGTATGCCTGTTCTTATCTGTGGCTATTGTTTTAATATGTTATTTTTGTGTTTATTATTTGAACAGTAGTTCAGGTTAGCTCAGCAACATCCTTCACTAGTCACTAAAAATCTCATCGTAATTTGTTTTAGAGAATGCAGTTAAGTGCAGCAAAAGGAAAAAAATGTGGATAGTTTGTGACTAAGCATGCTTTATTTTAGTCTTCTTACACATCATAAAGCTTTTTAGGTCTATTTAGCTTTTACTATGAAATAAATAGAACTTTCTGCAATATGTGGTAGAAGTTTGGTTGAACCTTGGGAAACCTCTTGGTATTTTGAGTTATGTAGTATATATGGAATATAAAGTACTTGAATGTAGACTGATTTTTTCACTCTGTGGGGACCCTTACTTGTGTAATAGTCTGAGAAGTGTTTGCAGCATGCACTGTTACCTTGCTGCGAATTTATCTTTGTGATAGGACTTGTGTCTAAGTGTTTAGATTTTTGTTTCTGTGAGGTTGTTCTAATGACAATTTCAAATTAGTTCCTTCCTCTGTGATTGCATCGCAATGGCTGTGGAGGGAATAAGCAATAAGCAACTGCAGGGGGTTGTAATGTGTGTTACAACACACATTCCCTATTGTAAATTGTTGCATTTTGGAAACAAATGGCCTTGTAGAGACACTACAGATCAGCAGACAGCCTTGTTTTGCACTTGTCACACTGGTAGCACAGCTTGCTTTAACCACAGACAGATGTTACTGCACGGATGTACTACATCTGTCTACTTGTTCAAAGTGAAGGGGGGGTGAATGGGGCTGAACTGTGGTTTGGTTTACTTTCTGTAGGGGCATCTTCTACAGGTGGTTGATAGTGACTGATGGTTTTGGTTTAATCCCAGCTGGCAACTAAATGCTGTACAGCTGTTCGCTCACTCCAGCAGCAGGATGGGGGAGACAGTCAGAAGGGTAAAAGTGCAAAAACTTGTGGGTTGAGATAAAGGCAGTTCAGTAGCTAAAGGAAAAGCTGTGCACACAAGCAAAGCCAAACAAGGCATTCATCACCAGTTCCCATGGGCAGGCTGGTGTTCAGCCATCTCCAGGACAGCCAGGCATCCACCACATGTAATGGGGACTTGGGGATACAAACACTGTCACTCCAAACATCCCCCCTTCCCCATTCTTCCCCCAGGTTTGTATGCTGAGCATGACACCATATGGTGTGGGATATCCCTTGATCAGCTGGGGGCAGCTGTCCTGGCTGTGTCCCTTCCCAGCTCCTTGTGCACCCCCATTCTCCTCACTGGTAGGGCCATGTGAGGTGCACGAGAGGGCTTGGCTGTGTGAGAGCACTGCTCAGCAATGACAAAAGCATCCTGGAATTACCAATACTGTGTCCAGCACAAATCTGAAACACAGCACCATACCAGCTGCTGTGAAGAAATTTAACTCTCTCCCAGCCAAACCTAGCACACTAATTTAGAGAAATGCTGAGCCAGAGAATAAGAGGGTTTGAATGCCATAAAGGCCCCAAGCAACTTGCTCAATGAGCCATTGAAAAGGGCTTACAGTTGTTCATGTACTCTAAGTTAGACCCACAGGAGAAGTACTGACAAGGTATTCTCAGAAGATCAAAACAACAAAAAGAACTTTAATGGCAACTTTAGAAAATCAAAGAAACGTTGAAAAGGGTTTAGTACGGCATTCAATCAACATAAAACACTTCTCAAACTTGGCCCATTCAACTTAGCAAACTTTAAGCTAATTCAGTTTTAAGTTCTCAAAAATTCCCAGAATAGGGAATTAGAAGAAGAAAGAAAGACAGAAAAGTTAGAGGAAAGGACACATATCAGTACCAACTCCTGGATTCCAGTGGTATTCAGATAAAAATCCCAAGAGGAAGTAGGGTCAGGACATCTGACTGCTATGTGTTTGGCCTTAAATACCCCTGGGCCCTTCCCCCAGGTGGGACTTGGGTTAGGGGCTCCAGAGGTGGGTGTGGAGCATTGCCTCCCTTGTGCCAGGAATTTGCAGCCACAGCAGGGCTGGGATACAGGCTCTAGGGTGAGGGGTGTGGAGCAGGGCACTGCCTCACCCAGGGCAAGGCCTGACCTGCTCTTGGCCCCTCTCACATGCACTCCAGAGTGCCTCCGGACAACAGACTTTTCATTCTCTCACAGATGTCTCTGGCAATGAAGACATCTTCCTAATGTGTATATGAATCTGAGAAAAATAGAGTATTTGTGTTATTGGAAAAAGGATTCATCAAATAGATGCAGTATTAAGTGAAGGACTGATACGTGCATGTAAAGTAATCTAGAAGATTGAATATTTTCTTTTTTTTTTTTTCTGTTTGTAATATGCATCATTGTACTGTGTTCGTTACTGTTTTATCCCATAACCCATTTAAGGAAGCTTGCATTTTTGCTAATTCTAAAAACTTGTCAAATGAATAATGCCACAGTATTCTGAAAGTAAAATTTTACCTTTTAAAGGTTTTCTCACTAAACTGGTTCACTTTGGGTGAATTGTTTGACTTCTTGAGGCCAGTTTAAATACTTTTGCAGACCTTAATAAAGATGCAGGTATGGATGCTCTCCCTCTCCATCCTGTTTGCTCTGTGGCTTTGACAGGTAAAAAAGAAAAGCCTGTTGCATTTCCCATTTCCCAGGCAACTGCCCTCTCCATTGGGAATGCCTTCCATTACTCTCAATATTCTCAGTTACTTGATGATTAGTCCAAGCATTTTGCAAGACCTGTAAGTTTTGTGCCTGAGTGTGCAGGCTAGGTCAAAAAGGAGAGTGGGCATGGCCAAAATGGAGATAGCTGCTCTTATCTGCCCTCCAGGGAGGGGGATAAAATGAAGGTAATCCAAACTAATTGGTTTCAGTGATAATACATTCTGTATAATGGGCTGTCTGATAAGCTGGTGGTGTTGGAACAGATAAAAAAGAATGTATTTCCTAATTAATGGTTCTGCAAAGCAATCTGGAACCGTGAGCCAGTCTGCAGATAAGACTTGTACCTAGTTTCTTAGGATTCTTTTTAAATTAGTCATAATCTGATACTTAAGTAGTTATAACGTTAAAAGCTATTTTAAACATATATGAGACTGCTTTGACATACAAAAGCAGTTTTTACAGGTAACTGTTTTGCAAAACTTTTCTTCAGGGTTCTCCCCGACTTCATTATTGTGCCACAAATCAGCACCTAAAGGTCACATCATTTCAGTGCAGTACTTATGTGGTGTTGTCAAGACATTATGTATCATACAGGTATTTGACAGGAAAATAAATCTAGTGTCTCGATAAGATAATGGCGTGCTGAAAGGGTTATGTTTGAAAGTATGCATTCCATGTTATTACATGGATCCTTTGATCAGCCTGTTGGATTTTTTTATTCACATTTCTGCAAACTGCATTCAAGCGGGAACTGCATGACTGTGGGTTTGACACTGCTTTTCACTTTGCTTTGAAGTGCCAACAGCCTTCTCAAAAGGCATGATGTTCTATTTTAGTAATCAAGCACTGGTTTTTGTTACCTGGTGGGAACAGATACAAAGGGCAAATTGCACGTATACCCTTGAAATATTGTTTTATATAATTGCATTAGGAGTCTTCCGTTGTATAGTTTGTCATATGCAGTATTTTTTTTGTGTGTGTGCACTTTAGTCTTTTGTCTCTTCTGTTTTATTGAGATTGGTTTCTCAGTCCCTCTACACAAAGTACAGTAATGTAAATCACTAATGTATACTTCGTACCAAATGTATCTGGAAAAGACACGTATGGAAGTAGGTATTTTTACACTGAATATAGTAGATATGAAATAAAAATTTACCTCATTTTGTATGAACCATGTCTATAGATATGATCAGGTTTTAGTGAAAATTTGCAAGTATTTGTGGAAGGAAGATTTGGAAGTAAGATTTGAGGCAGCATTTTGTTTTCAGGTTGAAAATACTCAAGCATTTTTTATACAAAACCCTGGACTGTTGGTCGTTTCACAGCAGACTTATTTCTGTTATAGCTGTGCTGTGTCACAACTGGCTTCTTTTGTAGTTCCCATGGCAACAAGGATTTTTGAACTGCAAAGCAGGATACTGGTTTGAGGGAGTATAAATATTCTTTATTATGGACGAAATTTTGATCACTGGAAGGTGATCAGACACTCTGCTGTGCCCCCTCAGGTTCCTCCCCTTAATCATCTGTGTTTTGTCTGTATGTTTACACCTAAATGTGAGTTCCTATTTGACAAGAATACAGTTACCTGTTCTAATTTTTTTACATAGTATAAGAAATTTTGAAAAAATTGTCAAGCCTTACTGTCGCGATAGCATAGAAAAACACGTCTTCCAGATACAGTCTGAACAAGCAGGAGAGCATTGTATATACCTAGAAATTTGTATGCTTATGTATTTTTGAACATTGTATATGCTTATAAAAAGTAACAGGAGTTTAGTTGCTCAGGATTTGCCATGCTTTGTTTAGTAACTAATTTTACTTGTCTATTAATGTTTACTTTGGCTTGAACTTGTTTCCAAGATGTATTCATAAAATATTTACTTCTTTAACAGACATATTTTTTTAAACAGATTTTTTAAGTGAAGGATCTCAAAATACTGCAGCTGATTCACAAACTAAAATTTATTAACAGTGGCAATAATTTTGTTTTTCAGTGTCTGTCCCTCACCATCTCAGATGAGCACAAGTGGTATAGAATGTTTGGGGTTTGTCCTGAACCAAATAGCTATAGGATAAGCCTTGATAGAGTAACTCTGCTTGTGTCATTTTTCCTAAGTTAGATACATTTTCTGTGTTGTTGTTTTTCCTTCTGAGCACTCATTCCAAAATAAGAAGCCAGTTATTCAGATGTGTCAAGTTCCCACCATAACCACACAGTTCAGTTTCAGTTGTTTTGTTACTGGTAAGAAAGAAAATGGGAATTATACAGTTGCTGAAATAAACAGCACAGGTAAACTAGATAATTTAATGTTGTAAAAGCCTCTGAACATTACATCTAAGAAATTTATTCTCATGATGTGTGATAGGTAATTTAGAGATGTATTAAAAACAAATTTGGAAAGTAAAGGCAGCTGCCAGGGGCCTGCTGGTCTTTGTGGTTTGGGCCAGGAGATCTGTTTCCCCCTGCCACTGTCACCACACACAGATGTGTGATTATTATGGAATCACGAAAAAGGAAAAAACAGCACTTTGACCACTTGTTATGGTGGTCAAATAAACAATATTTAATTTTTTTGTTAAAGAAGAATATAGAATACTGCCTTGTCAGGACCCTAGAATTGCTTTGGAAGGGGGCAGATACCTATCAGAGACTAGCTCTCAGCTATTGGCCTGTAGTCGACCACTGAGAAAACCTGATATGACTTTTGGGCAATACGCATATAAGCTGAAATTTGGTCTGGACCACCCTCTTTGCTCCTAGGCTTGACAGAGGTAAGAAGTCTGTCGTGGCTCCCTCCCGGTGGGGAGGAGGCCGGGATGGCCTAGGCTGCCGGGCTGGGCCAGGCCCGGCCGGGTCTCTGGGAGCCGCCGCCATGGAGAGATGCCCGGCCGGCTGAGCTCCTTTCTTCCCCCGGGTGCCGGCAAAGAAGGAGAAGCCGCGGCTGTTAACATCCAGCCGACCCTGGGGCCTGCCCCACCCTGCCGCTGGGCCAGGGGAGATGCCCTCAGGCCTCCTACCCCCCCTCCCCCTCTAGAAGCAGCACTAAGCCCAGGCTGGGCCGTGCCTGCCCCTTTGAGACCGAGGGGTGGGGAAGGGCGAAGAAGGACCAGCCACGCAGGAGATCTTTGCTGCTGTTTCTGAACTTTTTCTTTCACCACGTGAAATGAGATGTTTGCAGCGCGCGCTGGCAGAGACCACGTGACTGCAGTCCCAGCAAGAATGATAACTCCTTCTTGATATAGACTTTTCAACACTCTAAACCTCTTCAGAGAGAGAGAAAAGGCTGAATTAAAGATACATGAAAGGACAATATGAAGATATCAAAGTCAGTAAAAGAAGAGTGACTTCTCAGGTGGGAGAGATGACGAGTTGCCTTAGTTTTAGGTATAAAAACCTCCTATGAGTTCTGGTAACAGACTGTATTGTGCTATGCCAGAAATTTCCTTTAAATCGTAGACAATATAACTGGGGAGATGCTGTGTAGATTTTGAGCAAAGGTATTTTGTGATTTACTGAGTGAATGTTGAATTAGACTCTGTAATGTGATAAGATGTTTTGACAGAGAGAGATAAGAAGGAGCCCTTTGTGTCCGTAAAGAATTGAGAAGATATCTCTGCTCCTTAAGATGAGAAAATCCTTTGCTTGTGGAAGTGTGCATTTTTAAACAGGGAAACCCCAGTGTGAATCTAGGGCCCAAATGTAGTCATGGGAAGGCTACAAAAGTTTTCAGGCAGGCTGCTTTTTTGTAGGAGCTAAAAGCCACAAGTAGACTGTTTCTCTTGTGGAAGTTACTTAAACAAATCAGGAGATATACTTCTCTCTCAAAGATTGAATTAAAGACTATTTTGTAAGTGGTACTGACCTGAATCTCTTGAGTTTTGTCTCTGTATGTTGCATGTGGGAAAGTGAACTGTTTTTTGGAGGGGGTAGGCGAGTGTTTTAAAGGTTTCATTTTTATTTTAATTTTTTCCTTTTCCTTTTGTGTGTTAATAAATCTATCTGTTTTTAAGTTAGGCCTGTTTTGCCTCCTGTTCTCATAATCATATTTCACAGAAAAAGATATTTAAACCACTACGCTAAATTTAGCAAACAAAATTCAGCGAACGTGAAACCACTACATAAATTGGTGTTTCTGCCTGGTTCTTGAATTTTAACCCATTACACCACTACAACTGGAGCTACTCATCTAAAGACAAGCAGTTCGGCTGGAGGAGGATTGTACAGGAAAGAGCAACCTATTATTCAGTAATAACGTCATCCAAATATTCATTTGTTAAAGACTTTTCACTACTGCTATCACCTGTGTATGTTGTAGCTGTAACAAAATAACTTGCATATACATGAGAGAGAAATTGAGCCTAGCACCCAGAGCCAAGCATGAATACCCTGGATACACATAATTTTTTTTCAGGTGAAGCTAGAAGTTCTGGAATGACTAATTTTAACTTCCAACTAACTTTCACTAAAGTCAATTCAGAACTAATATTGGAAAAATGCTTACAGGCTACAGAGGTATATAATTCATAATGCTGTATGTGATTCTGGAATATTCTGTCTGGAAATTCAAGAAACTCAAGCTATGAAAACTGGAATTTTGAACACGGGTCTGAAAAGATTTATGGTGATGGATAGCATCTAGCAGTATATTGCATTGCCCCTCCTCCCCTGTCTTCCAGCACAACCTCAACTCATTTAAAAGCTTGAAGGCTTACTTTGGCATTCTTCTGGCTTTGCTTGTAGTACTAGGCAGTGCATTTTTTCACTGAATAATTTGTCCAGTGCTCCCTGAAAATTCAAGAGAACAGATAATTGTTACCTTGGGTTTAGGCTGAAGAAATGCAAAAAGTTGGGGGAAAAGGATCCCTTAAGAGCAGTTATTAAGAACAAGAGAAGTTGAGTAACAATGTCAGGAACTCTGTTGTTTCTGGTGAGGATGTGAGGCTGGTGATTCTGCATGAAGCTCGATGAATGGGTTGAACAGTTAGCTTCTGCATCTCTGTTGAAACACATTAGGAGTGACAATGTGATGACATAATCACTGACCCCAGATTGTTGTCGGCTATAAATCCTCTTGTTGCAGTCTCCACTGTCTCTCTGCATGTGCCGTTCACGTTTAAGGGCTTTTCAGATCATCTCCAGCACCATCTGCTGCATAATGGAAAGAAAACAATTGTGCTGTGTGTGGAGCCAGCTGACTCCCTGAGTGGAGTTGGGGGTTCGCAAAATCCATCTCGTCTCAAAGAACTTGTCTGTCTGCTTGTTCTCACTGCCATACTGAGCACTAGTCACTAGGCTACCATTATGCATGAAAAATAAAACAAAGTAGGGACTCATATATGGGGACATATATGTTTTTGAGCTGGTCAGATACTCATGCTCGTGTACAAAGAATTCCGCATATCCTGATGTCCCCCTGATTGGAATAAGGGAAACATTGTATTTGAAGCATCTTGTCAGTATGAGTGTGTTGGTAATGCTTGTTGAGCGCTGGCGATGGGAAGATAAGCAACAGGATTTCTTAACTGCAAGCATTCACTAGGTGTCAGTGCGTGATTGCACCAAACTGATGCTCTTGCTGAGTTCTTTGATTGTGATACCTCTCTTATGAGGAATTTTTAAGAAAATTCCCACTTTTGTTTCCAGAACGTGTTGTGGGTTACTTTTAAGAATAACTAATGAATAAAAGTAATTATTTCAGTCTTTTTTAAAAGGAACAGTCTGATAAAAATGCTGATATTAAAACAGAATTACTACCATGTTTTGTGCTTAATTAAGATAATTTAAAAACTTAGAATAGCTCCTGAATCAGGAGCTATCTTGAAAATACTATCAGGCTTTCTTGAAAGCATCTGATATTACTGATGAAACACTCTACTCATACTGCTGCTGATCCTGGGTGTGACATAAATTCCTATTAACATGTGGAAAAATTGTAGTTTTTATAGTGATAATTGTTCCAAAATCTATAAAATGAATACATTCACTTAATTATTATCAAAACTATTGTTTTCCTTAAGAGATGTTAAAGATCAAGTCTGTAAATGTCAGTCAGAGAGGAGGAAAGCCCCATGAATATAACTAAAATTGTCTGGTTTTCTGTTCTCTTATCATATTGTATCCCTAGAATGAAATATAATATTTATTAGAATATCTTGAATTCCTTGCATCTCACTATTAATTTTTTAAAAAGATGGGCTAGAAAAATTGATTAAAAATCAACTTTTAAAACAGATTTAAATTAATATTTAATCTAGTTTTAGTAATAAATGATTAGGAAACTCACCTTTTCAGTCTGTATAGAGTGATCAGCATTCATTTAGAAATTTAAATTGTTCCAAAATCGATATTTTTTGTGTTGCTTGTGAAAATGTTTGGTGAAGACTGTACATTAGTAGGTTAAAATAGCAAAAAGAGTAATTCATGTCATATATAAAAATATTTGAAATGGCTTTGCTGTATCTTCCAGTTTATATTGAACTTTTCCTATTATATTTTAATCCATAACATTGAGTGGATGATACCCTGTACCCTTTTATACTTAATCTGTTTACAGATGAGGCCTTTTATAGAACTCTTCCAGGTTACTCTCGGGGAAGTGCCAATGGTCGTGGTAATAGACAAGAGAAGTTAGCTTGGTTACAGACAAGTTTTTTGACTAGTGCTGTACACTGTATTTCTACCTATTCAATATGTAGCAGAGATACTGAAGGGATTGTCTGAGGGCTAACCTTCAGTATTTTCCCTATATGATGTAGCTGTATAAGGGTACCATATTTGGTGCCATCTTTGTTTCATCATACCACCCACCTATGAGATAGGAACCATCTGATCATCAAAGGCAGATTTCTTCCCCCCCCCCCCCCGAGTCCTTCCAGTTACATTTAAGCACTGCATCTCTCATCACGGGACACAGCTACCTGACTGGACAGATTTTTCAGACAATTTTTGATTGAGATGATGTGTGAGGGATACAGGAGGAAGACTGTGGAGACAATTGTCTGCACCTCTCCCTTACAGACACACTGAATATAAACACTTGTTCTAAATAAAGGAGAACTTGAATGACTTCTCATTGCATATGACTTTCTGATTTTGTTTGTCTGAACACTGAAGGGAAGCCTGTTCTCCAGCTTCTGTTGCTCATTAACTTCACCAAAAATTATTATCTATTCACAATAATGCAAAATAAGGCAGACTCTGTCACTGCTTTGAAAACTGTTCCTAGCCTAAGGCTTAACAGTTTGTATAAAAAGTGAGGCTTTTTGGTTTTAATGACAACTTTGGGATTCTTCCAGAACCTCTCTTCAGAAGCTGATCTGTCTGAAAAGAGCTCTCTCTGCCCAGTGACAATTTTTTTTGTCTTTCCTTCTTTGACATGTCTTGAGAAAGCTGTTTAAATTAGTTCCTGGTTGTTGCTTTTGACTACCCTGCTTTTCACTGCCAACCCTGATGTTCTGTTGGTATGGCTCCTTCAAAGTTCATGATTCTGCAAAGCATTTTCTTGGAGGCCTGCTGCTGCACTGAAGGTGAATTAAGAGGCATTTGTAAGTCAGGAAATCCATTTGATGTCTCTCTGCCGCTACAACTTTTAAATGCTTGTGCTTACTGTGTTTTAACATAGCCAGTAGAACTTGTGTCTGCAAAACATGTAAAGAGAAATTCAGTCATCCTGCATTTCACTGGGGCTTCTACCTTGCTGAAATGGGCATACTAGCACTGTAGGATATCTGAATTTATGAGCTTTAGAGTACAGTCAGCTCTGTGCCCTGGAAATCCAAAGCACTGATCTGGCTGATCGCTTTTCTATGGGTGAACTCTTAATGAAATAGGATTTTCTTTTCTACCAGTGATAGACGTGTAGCTGCTTATTGTAGTTGAGAACAATTCCTAAGAAAATTAGAGACTTGGATACTCTTTTTTTCTTGCTGAAAGTGTTGATATTGACACCTGCATCTTTCAGAGATATAACATAATGAACAAGTTATTTTATAACATTGGGAGAATAGTGCTAAGCAAAGGCCTGCCATTTCTCTTGGTTGATATTGGATGAAATGGAGCAGAACACTAATACCGGGTTACTCACTTGTGTGTAGGGATAGGTGGGCTTTCTTGTTCACAAGATTGATTTGGAAACAAGGACTAGACTCTTGTTCCCTGCCAAGTGAGTGTTCTCTTCTTGAACGCTTTTCCAGAGCTGTAAGTGAAGACACAGGTCAATTTTTGCAGAACACTGCTTTCTTTGGTGCAGCTGAAGTTCCTGTTGCTTGGGGAATGAGGACATTTTAATTTATCAGCAAAATTATGTACATTTTGAATTACCTTTTACAAAAAGGTAAATAATGACCTTTTATTTTACAAGGAGAGAAATTAGGCACACTCTGAATTTCTGAAAAAGCAAGTGATCTTTCATTTAATTTTTCCTTCCTTTTTTTGAACAACTTTGCCACTTACAAGCTTTAAAATTGCTTACTATTCATTCAATAGCTTAACTTAATGCCCTACTTAACATCTTTTGTGATTAAAGATCTTTAATCTTTATGTGATACATAACTTATGTTTTTTTCATGTACAATGGTGATTTTTCTTTGAAGAGCCAATTATGTTATTAAAAACAAACACACTAGGACAAAACCATGCATGGAACAGGTATGAGAATGGCCCCAAGGAAGTGGTTGTATTGAAAGGCTGGTAGTACTGGTTCAACACATGCCCTTATGAACTGGATATGATTTCCTTGAATGCTCTTTCCTTGTCCGTTTTGGGGAGCTGTGCATCAGCGGCACTGGGGAAAAACAGTGAGTACTATCAATAGCAACAGTGCATGGTCTTTCTTAGAAGTATGCATGGGGTAGAGGAGCAGCTCTTTCAGTAACTTCTGGAATTAAATTTTTGCAAGTGTATTTAGAAATGTAGTACTTTTATTGGTAGAAATGAAAAACAGTGTTAGTTTTTTACACCGGAAATTGTTATGAAAAGAAATGTTTTGTCTGTATAATGTACTTGAGGAGCTGATTCACCATTTGATACCTCTTTTCATCACTGGGTGGCATATAGATACATGTAGCATATGGCACAAAATCCAAAATCTAATACAGGAGAAGGGTGACTTCTAGATATCAGCGTAGACTTCTGATCTCTGGTAATCTGTGTGAATTGACTGTGAGCAGCCTCACCATCCCCAATAAAAATAAAAGGCTAAGGGCTACTTTTAGTGACCAATATGACTGAATATGACCAATAGGTGAGGCTGAAGATAGGGTAGCTGTAGACTCATGAATGAAGCTGGGCAGGGCAGACAGAGCAGAAACTTGCCAGGAAAAACCAAATTAGGAGGATTAGGACACTGTACATGTGGTTGAAACCAGGATGATAATACTCAGGGCAGAATTTATCTAAATCTAGTTCATTTTTAATTTTACTCTAGAAAAAAAAGGAGAGATGCCCACAGTTGGGGTAAGCATCAAATGTTTGGAGGAAATGTATTTAGATATTATGCCTATTCTTAATGTTTTTCCATCTCTCCTGTTTGAATTAGGTGTTTGTAACTAATTGTGGTGTAGCTGCTTAAGCTCCTAATATTTAGCTTCATGCATTTGTGTTTCTGTATATTTTATTAACCCTAAGGGCTTCATCAAGTAAGTGCATTAGTAGAGGAGTAGTATAAATAAAAGAAGAAACTCTTGCCTGCAAAATAAGCAGAAAAAGAACCCTTACTGATGTTTCAGGTACTCAGCTGTGTTGACTAAGATCTCATAAGGTGTCTGTGTCATAGCAGTGAAAAGTGGTGTCCCTCCCTGACCTAGCTGTCAGTCTGTGTCTGTGTTCCTTTCAATAGGGGTAGTACCTCCTCTTTTCAGTTACTGTGCTGTGCCACCATCACTGGAGCAGATAAGGCTGAAAGCCAAGAATTTTTATTTACTGATAAAAACTGGGTTAATAAACTTTTTCAGGTTTGTTTTATTTTGCCTTTCAGTCATGAAGTGTAGATTATGGTTCAAGAGAAACTTTGTTTTTGAATTCTGATGTTTAAGGCTTTTGTATTGTTATTTAGTTATGAGAAGTCAATTCCGGGTTTTGGGAAGCACTTACCTGACTTGGTTGGTATGCAAATAAGCAAAATCGGAAATAATTTCCATGGTAGAAAGCTGCTTTATAAGACAGTCACAGTTGAGTTAATGGAAATCCATATATACTCTTGTGCAAAAGTTCTTTGCTTACCTTTTGTCTCTTTTTGTGTCATTTGTTGTATGACTTCTGCTTTTACTGAAGGCAGTTTACTATACTTTTCAGCTGATTGAAGGAATATAAGATGAATGTTGGTAAGTGGGTGGGAATCTGAGAAACCTGAAATTTATGTAGCTTGCATTTCTAAGAGGTTAAAATTAGTCTGCCTTGAATATGTTTTTCAGTTTTGCCTGAGAGTCGTTCTTATCTGGCACTAGTTTCACGGAGGTTTCTGTGGGGTTTTTTTGGTTTCTTTGGTTGGTTGGTTTTGGTTTTAATTTTACTTGATTTCACACAAGCTCTCTATGCTTCTCTTATATTTTAAGAAGAAAGGAATATTTGGTTTGGTTTTCCTTGGTTTTGTTTATCAAGGAGTAAAGAAAAACTTCTTTATAATGGGTGCTGCAGTACTGTTTGTCTTAAAACTACGGCAGGTGTTTTTGGCCTTTAGCAGCACGATAGGCAGTGTAGTCCTTCCCCACTCGCCCTGTTAATGAAACTTCCCAGTCTGCCTGTTCCCGAGGCCCAGGCAGTCACACTCCCAAGGCCACACTTCCACAGCTGGGACCAGAGTCCCTCATGGCAGGTGGCCCCAGAGACCCAGCAGGCCCCTCTGGACACCCAGCACAGCCCCCTCACACAGCCAGACTGAGTTTCCTCTCCGGTTCCACCCTGGGTTGCCCACAGCAGAGCATCACACGTCCATAAAGGTGTTTATTCCTGGCACAGTAACACAGAAACAGCTCGAGCTGATGCCTCTGAGCAGGGACCCCTAGCAAAGGCTTTGCGCCTTCACAGTCCCAGTGCGGAAGTCTCGCTTCTCCTCCCTCTTCAGCTCATACCACCCTCTCTGTGTCCATCCACCTTGCTGGTGTCATCCAACTTCATCTCCTTTGTCATTAATAAGTTCCTGCTGTGTCTCTCAGTGTCCATTCACCTGGCTAACATCACCAGTCTTTGTGCTCTTTGTCATCCCAAAGTTGGCAGTTCACAGCCTCCCACCCAGAGCTCAATCTGCATCATCATCTGCAAGCTGAGCATCTCAGTGTAGTTTTTACAGCTCCTTGAGAGTTAATTTCTCCTACTGTAACAGGAGGAATATATTCAAGTGCCAGATCCACTGACCAGTATGATGTTCCTTCTGAAAAAGGGCTTGGCTTGCTGTTCTGAGCTGGAACAAAATGCTGTTCAGCTCCTTCAGACACAGTAGAGTCTTCTAGGTTCTGTTAAAGAGTAAAAATGTATGAATGCTGTCATTAATTAATCCTATTCTTTCCTGAAGCAGTTTTGATTTTCAAAATATAGGGTATTGTGTTTTCATTGTGCATTGCCCAGAATTATCCACCATCTCTTCCAGCCTGAACTGTCATCCCTTCAGGCTTCATTGCATGCAGTCAGTAGGGCGTTGAAGCCAATATAGATTGTTATATGGATTCTGCATTTTTACTTTGCTGTTTGACTGTGGAGTTTTGGGTTTTTTTCAAAGACTCATGGAAACTGTATCACATGTATCCTGTTTGATAGCTTCAAACTACTTAGACCGAAGAATACTGGAATTCTGCAGGCATTTCTTAAGACTAGATGATGGCATTTGTCTAACATTTGTGTGAAAGAAATATCCATTTTCCATTTTTTTTTCAGTCGTAAATCATATGTAATTTCCTGGCAATGCCAGGAACTTCAAAGTAAGGAAACCTTGGCCTGGGTTTCATAATCAAACATCAGCAGGTTCCAGTTTTTTTGACCATGCAGGATTTTTCTAGGTAGCTGAGCACACACGAGGAAGTCATACATAGTTCATTCATCACATTATCTTTTTTTTCCCTCTATTGGTGTTTATTCTGCTTGGGGACCATGGAAGCACATTTTGTAACAACAGCAGATATCCTGAGTTGCCACATGGAATTGGCATTGGCTGTGAAATTCACATGGTCTTGTTGCTATCTTACAAGCCAGGTTCCTCCCGCTTCCAGTATCTTTGCACACACATGTAGGATGCTGAGAAACAAGGTGTTACAATACCTGTCTGCATTCAGGAGATCTCGTAGATCTAACATGTGGAACATGCCATGCCTTCCTGGGATCCTCTAGCGAAACCATGAATAAGGGTCTTATTTCTAGACCCATGTGAGAAATTTGTTTTGACATCCAAGGAACAATCTCTCAGAAAAGTGATTTTGCTGTGGGAGACCTGACCTTTTGCAACAGGTCAGGTGATAGCTCTTCTGCTCCTGAGCTGGCCAGTAGCCACTGCTTGTCTTAGGCAAATGCCTGAGCCTGTAGTCAGTAGCCTGGTGAACAGACCAGTGACTGTCGCAAAAGCCTGCCTGGAGCGTCTGCTAACATCAAGCTCCACCTGTGCTGTCATGAAGGATGTTAGAGCTGCTCTCACACTTGACAGGAGGGATCTACAGTTTTAGTGAAGGACTGAGTGATAAGCTACCATAAAGTTACATAACCTGAGTATAGCTGCTGGGATCCAGGGGCTGTGAGTGCCTGTGTAGTGTATCAAGTGGAGATCGAGAGATGTTAGTTACCAGTAATCAGAGTTCTTTGAGATTTGTACATCTACAAGATCATTTTGCCCTCAGCCATTGCTTACCTTCTCTCCTACTTGGAAAGACTGGCATTTCAGGAGAAACTAAGGTGGTGAAAAAGGTGCTATCCAGTACTCCAGCCTGAAGGTTTATTTAGGAAGGACATGATCCTATCGAACTATTTCAGACAGGGATTATCAAAAGAAACTTCATTCTTTGTAGAGTCAGAGAAAATGGAAGTAAATATTTTGGTAACAATAGACATAATCAGGAAAAGGAAAAGCGAAGGAAACTGTTGCAGGAATCTGCTTTCTGGTGAAGCTTTCCTTTTTCCGGTATAATAGTTCTGGAGAAAAAAATAAATATGCGTTGTATGGAGTACCAAGTATAGGTAAGTTTAAAAAAAGAGAGAAACAGCCAAACAAATACAATTACAAAAAGTAATTCCTTTAGTCACAGCAGGGACTGGGTACAAACCTGGATTCAGTTTCCCTTACTGCATCTCTGTGTATATGTGGTTAATTAGTCCACTAATGGCATTTTGGAGCTGGAAAGCATTGCTAAGCTTTAGCAGGTGCTGGCTCTGGAAAGGGCCAGTCAGGTCCAGGTGCTCTGCCGGGGAGCAGCCAGTGCAGCAGGTGTCTTGGAAGGAGCAGGTGAGACAGAAGCCGAGGGCAGCTCAGCAGTATGGAGCAGCTCTGGCCCAGGGTGGGCTGCCAGGCTGGATGGACAGGATCCCCCCGGTCTGGGATCCCTTGGAGGCAGGGGCTGGGTCAGCCCTCTGGGTCCCAGCAGGGCTTCAACAGTGGGAGAACAGCTCCAGCAGGCACCAAGGGCAAGAGGCTGAACTTGAAGGAAGGGTCCTGGCAAAGGGTGGACGGGGGCTGCTGCTGCCTTCCTCTCAGGGCCACCAGCTTTGCTGTCTGTGGGTTGGCCTTGTCCCCAGGCAGCCAAACACCCCCACCTGCACAGGAGAATGTCCTCAGCACCCTGCAGAAATAAATTTCATATCTTTAAATGCATTTATCATGTAAACGACTTTACTCAATTCTTGATGTGCAAACTGGGGCAAGTTTCGCAAGGACTGTCTGATGTTACACAGAAATCCGAGGAAACTGGCAAGGTTAGGTTCTGGAGATTGCATAGACCCCACTGCTAGGGAGGGTTGTGTGTGCAGCCCTTGTGGAGCGTGGGGAAGTAGCAGCCTACTTCATGCTAATCAGTTTTTGTAGCAATGCTATTTGTGTTTTACTTTAGAAACACTGTCTGTCTGTATTAAGAGTTGCGTCATTCTGTGACTGTTGCAGAGCTATTGGGGTTTTTGTTGGTAATATTCTCCTATTTTCATAGTAGATTTTGCAATGCATTCTGATTTACTTGTGTATATTGCCCATTTTTTGACTAGCCATTCTGATGGTGTTTAGGGATGGAACAGTGTTGCACCTTGCATCTATATTTAAAAAATGTTTACTAAGTCTAGTTGTGGCACTACAGTTCTATATGTCTGTTCATTTCTCTTAGCACTCAGGCTGGTTGAAAGGTGAAGAGTTGGTGCTCAACTCCAAATTTCTTTCTGCAAAAAGAAAATAAATTTGAAGTCTTCCAGCCATTTGCTTATCAGGACAAAATGTCTGTTTAAGTGTTTCTCAGTATTGCCTTTTCAGTATTGCTTATCAGAGCAAAATGTCTGTTTAGGTGTCTCTCAGTATTCCCTTTTTTCCCCACTAAAGAAAATGGTATTGATTTTTTGGATCTGAAACCTAATAGTTTTTTAATGCTTGCAGGGAGGGATTTCAATTTTTCTAGGCATCTAGGAAGAGGTTTTATGTTAAACTGAGGTAATTTGGTTAAAAAGACACCTACTTTACTTGTAAAGACAGGATCTGAATGTTATGCACAGGATCTGCTGGCAGTTTGTTGTGATAAGACTGACAGCTAATGTTTTAGAAGCTAAATCAGCTATTACTTTGTAGTGGAAGTATGCTAATTGGTATAGTCTTGCTGTGGTTAAAGATCAATAATTCATTGAAGAGAACAGATGCTCGTATTTAAAGGAATTCACAGTTAATTTTATTGGAAAGCTATAGCTGAAGATTAAAATTTATAAACACAAAGGTATTTGTCAGCTTCTGCAGCCTAATGTTTTTATTTAAAGGGGAAATCCTGGAGTACAAATGCTTTGATATGGCAGTAAATGATTCTTAGCTAAAGAGACTCATGTTTGATTTTGATTTTAAATGTAATTAAACTGTCATAAACTAAATGTGATGTTGTTGTCTTCAACTAAGCTGATATCTACCTGATTTATATAGAGAGGTAGAAAATAAAAATTCTCTGATCTTGGAAAAATTTTTTTCAAACTAGATTTATGAGGCTATAAAGAGACTAGGAGTATATTTTAGACACACGAATTGAAAATTGTTCACCCAGTCATTCTCTGCATTTGAATTCTTACCTGGGTAGAAAGTTTTGTGTAAAGTTCATGCAGCACACTGAATGTTGTCTACTGCATTATAAATGCAGTAAAATAAATGCACACACACCAGTTATACAGGTAGAGTTTTACATATCTAACATTCAAGAAAAAGTATCTACTAATTATTCTTTTTGAGGTATTTTATAAGTACTGCCTCAAACAGAAACAAAACGTATTTTGTAGGAAATTCCTGGCATCTATCTGAATTATTCTAATTTGCATTGAGATTTCAGATCTTTATTTGTATAAAAGCACCATTGTTACTTTGATAATCACAAGCTTTCCTAAATACACAGCAGCACTCTTCACTGAAGATCTGGATAGCTGAGTCAGTCTCAAAGAACGTATACAGGCAGTAACTGTGTTCCTACAGCTGTTTGCTTGTTTTTTCCTTACAAAAAGGAGCTGAAAGGGAGAATTCCTATTCAGTAGTGGAGATGAAGGTTTATTAATAGACTTTTTTTTTCTTGTCTTTAAATTTTGTCGTTACCTTTTGGTACCAAGTGTCCTCACTGACTACTAAGTAGCTTATTAAAGCTGGTTTTTAGATGTGCTTTTTTGTTCTGTTTTCTTCTTGCTGTTTTCCCATTTTGCTAGCGTGCAGATGGGGGTGGGGAGTGGGAAATAAGGGAGAGAGCATGTTCCAGAGGATGCCAGGATGACTTCAGTTATTGGATGGCTGCTGTCTGATGGATGGAAAAAGGGGGAGTAAACCTTTCATTCTGCACTGACAGAGCTGAAACACAGAAACCCGATTTACAGGTAAGGGTGAAAAAAATTCCTGTTATAAATAGCTATTCTTGATCCTTGCCCACAGCATTTCTGGGATATAAAAATGCATGTGCAAGCATCTTGGTTGTTCCTCGCAAATGACTCTGAAGCAGTTTTTTCCTGTTATTATTTCTCCTGCCTTGGAGGTTTCAACGGATGTGAGATCCATAAAGAGTGAAATCATAGGCATGCCTGATGCTGGCAGCTTTCTCATGTGACAGGATACGCATTGCATCTCATTGATGCCGAAGTTGCTCAGTAAGCTGTAAGAAGAGAGGTCATTTTGTGTGATGGAAATACTTACTGAGAATACAATGTATGCTACCAACAGGAAGAGAGTGCTGTAAGATCCAAAAACGCTTTCTTTGAGTTTGGATAGGAAAATTAACTGCTTCTGAAACTGTCTTATTTAGTGCTGAACAAACAGTAAAAATGGCTCCTCAGAACTACTGAAAGGGATTTGCTAGATTTTTTGCATTATTGTTAGGTTTGGAATGAATGTGATTGATAACTCAGGTATAAAATTATCTTTGTCATAAAGGAAAAAAAGATGCATTTAATTAAATGTATGATACAGATAAATCTTGTAGTACCTACAGCATTTACATATATGTTTTAATAAATTGTTGAAATAGCTTGCTTCTGCAGAGTTTGTGTTAGCAGCAGATATTAGTTCACTCGGTCTGGAGATGGCAAGCAGCAAATAAATTGCTTGGTACAGAAAGTAGATTTGTTTATCAAGTCACATTATATGAGAATATAGGAATACAGGCAGAAGTCCTGGCCCCACTAAAACAATAGGATATTTTGATATTTGCCTCACTGGGGCAAGGATTTCAATGAGTCAGCTCTCTATTGACTTACCTCTACATTTTACATGTAGGAAATAATTTTTATACAGGAGCCTGTTTTGCTGGTTTGAAGCAAAAATATTAATTGATGTAAATAAATTGTGATTATAATTGATTTGAGTGTATATATATTTATGAAATATATTTATAAAGCTAAAATGATGGAATTTTGTTTTAATAGATTTCAGAGATTAAAATCAGTAAATGCATGAATCCATTTTTTTTGTATTCACTGAGAGAATTCCCTTAATGCAGACCTACAATTACTAAAAATTTATGCCATAAAGAAAAACTGGAACAAGTCAATAGAACTCTTATGAGTGCTAAAAAGGACTGAAAGAAGCTTTGTCCACTGTCCACCTATGTACTTTACCATTGGGAGTGGTGTCCTTTCCTCCTAGCTGTTTCTTCAGAAAATGGAGCCGGTATGTTTGCTAAAAAAAAAATCAAATTAAAAAGAAAATCAGTAATTTGCAGCAAATTTCAGTGATTCACAAAATTATTCTGAAAGACTGGTGAGCTGTATCTCTTGGTTTTTTGGGGTTTTTTGTTATACTGGAATGTAAACACTGGTAAATAACACTGACTGAAAAATAGTGGAGTTGTATCCTAACATTTGTTATTTTTAGGTAATGGATGTGTATCTGAAAGTATAAGCTCAAAACTGTTAAATTGCAGTCTCAAATCCATGTATTCAAATCACTTTCCCCCCATCAAATGAGAAATCTGACTCAGAAGTGCTCCAGTAACAGATAGGAGTTGATGAAAACAGAGATGTAGTTCCACATGTGTTTAAATTATTCTGTCTCCCTGGAAACGCTGCTGCTGCAGATGGATTTGGCTTTTGGTGGCTAAAAATATCTACTGCTTAATAATGACAGCATGAAAGATACTGAATAAAACTACTGTGCTGTCACTAGTTTTAAAGTTCTCTAATGATTCAGGTATTCTGTATGAACTGCAGATTTGCATTTTCTGTCCAGCATTCACTGTCAGCTGCTGCCAGCATTCACCAGCTCGGTGGAAATGAGATAAGCTCATTAGCCTTGGTGGGAGACCCTGCCAAGAAGGGAGCATGTGAGTGGGAGGTAGACTAGATGAAGAGTTGGAAGGCAGGTAGAAAGTTGGTTAAAAAAATTTCTGGTGGTGATGCAGGTAAGGTGTTGTATAATATTTAAAGATACAAGCTTATTCCCAGGGAAGTTATGATAGAAAAAGTGTCCTTAAGCACTGACTTGTAAGTTAACAACCTGCAAATGAAAGATTTTTTTTTTTATTTTATTTATTGCGTTAGTGTATGCATCCTTATCAGTTGTATGTGCAGGTGACAGAAATATCATGCAAACCATTTTAAGTAGAATATTAAACTACCTTAAGCAAAAGCCAAAACCTGTATCACTAAAAAACTTGTTACAAGCAAGAAATAGCATTTAATTACTTAGCATTGCTAAGCAATTTCATCTTTTAAAGAATTATTTTCAGTTAAGAATGCGTAACCATTACATGCAGCAGCTGAACTCAGTGATCCTTGTGGGTCCATTCCAGTCTGGGGTATTCTATCATACTACATTTTTTTAATCCAGTTCTTTATTATTTATTCCTTCCACATATCATAACTTGTTTTGCTGTTAGCTGGTATTCAATATAAATGAAAAATACTAGTTTTTTCTGTTTCTGCTTCTTTTCCATTGGATGACTTCCTGCTTGTGCCTAGAAAACAGAACAAATGACAAACATTTTCTTAGTGGGCTAAATATACCCCTCTTATTCTTTTATTTTGTTGGTATATATATGTGATTTCTGGTAGCATATGTTAGTCAGTATGCTGATTCATTTTTCATCTTTGAAAAGGGCATTTTTCCTGTTAGGAAGTATCTTAAAGATAGCATTAAAATATTACAAGGTATTGTGACACAAATAATTAATCCTCTGCAAATTAATACTAAAATCCATTTTTAACTGATACCACTAGTACCAAAGATCAATTAAAGTGAAAGTTGAATATTTTCTTTTGATTACTTGAAATCACAGAATCAATTAGGTTGGAAAAGATCTCTGACATCATTGAATCCGACCTATGACCAAACCACTGCTATGTTAACTAGACCATAGCACTGAATGTCAAGTCCAGTCTTTCCTTAAACACCTCCCTGGGTAGTCCTTTCTTCACCTTTTCTGTGAAGAAATTCTTTCCTATGTCCAGCTTAAACTTCCCGTGGCACAGGTTAAGACTGTGACCTCTTGTTCTGTTGCTGGTTGCCTGGGGGAAGAGACTAACCCTCACCTGGCTACACCCTCCTTCCAGGGAGTTGCAGGCAGTGGTAAGGTCCCCTCTGAGCTTTCTCCAAGCTAAACACCCCCAGCTCCCTCAGCCACTGTTGACCAGCACCCCCAGGTCCTTTCCCCCTGGGCCATGTTCCAGCTGCTCTGCCCCCAGCCTGCGGCGCTGCACGGGGCTGTTGTACCCCAGTGTAGGACCCAGCAGTTGGTCATGTTGAACCTCCGGGCCCTGGTCTGGCCCATCAATCCAGCCTGCCCAGGTCCCTCCGCAGGTCCTTCCTGCCCTCCAGCAGATCAACACTCTAAACTAACTTTGGAAGTTTGCTAATGGTAGGCTTAATCCCCTCATCAAGATCATCAGTAAAGATATTAAACAGGGCTGGGCCAACACTGATCCCTGAGGGACACCACTTATGACCGGACACCAACAGGATGCAGCGCCATTTGCCGTCACTCTCTGGGCCTGTTCATCAAGACAGTTCTTAACCCAGCAAAATGAGTGAGAGGGAAGGATATTGTATCTTTCATTCGTTGTGAGACTGTTGACATATTAAGAAAGCAGATAATTAAATGGGTTATAGGAACTTTGAGTTCTATGAGTCTTCTTGAGAAGAATTTGTTTTCAGCTGAGGTGGACAAACCTGAGTTGCTTTAATTTTAAACCTCCTTTTTCTGTGTATGTAGTTTAAGATTCTGTGGAGATAATAAGTAGTCTAAACATTATTTGAGGAAATAAAGGTGTGATACGTTGTTAGAAGTACATCTTTGCATTTTATAGTGGTATGAATCCTTTGGGTTTTCTATATAGAAGCGGAAGTTCTCATCTGGTAAAAATAACAATGACAAAGTTTATTACATATTTGCCTATGATGTCTAGGTTGTGAAAGATACTGAAGCTAACAGGGAGGAAGTACTGTGGCGCTTTTTTTGGTTTGGTTTGGTTTGGCTTTTTTTATAGCAAGTTGCAAACAGATGAGCTGAGGATTCTGCCAGGCTAGATTTTTCCAGCAATTTTCAGCATTGCTTGTTCATGTGTGAAGAGAATTCTTCAGTTCTTCTTATTCTCTACAGTTCTACTCTCTTCATATTCTCTACAGTTAATATCAGACCACAAGGTGAAGACAATCTTACCACGTTTTGCCACTTTGCAGAAAACCTCCAAAATACCCACTCATCTTGTTTCTAAACTGTAATCTTCTAAAGTTAGTGCTTTTTTATCTTGTCACATAGAAGTAGTACTATTATTGTCAAAAACTGTGGCAAGAACAAGGTATGAAATATTTGGTCATTTTTTACCTAAAATTTGCATCTACACTTCCCTGTCACCACTTGGGCATGTGCACACATCCCTCAGTACTTAAACAGTTGAACTGGAAGAGTCTGTATTACAGTCAGCGCTGTGATTCCAGGTCCATTCCAGCTGCAGGAGTGTGGCAAAAATGGAGGAGCGGGAACAATGGAGTGCCTGAAAAGTAAAACATTAATGGTGGTAAAATAACAAACGCAGAGACTGCATGGTCCAAGGGGCAGCATCCAAAGACTGGGGGTCAGGGTGGACTTAGCAATATATAAGTTGACCTGAGGGCAGGGGTCCATTCATGAACACGGGCTAGGGACATGACTTTATATGTCACAAGTTCTGAACCAATGGAGAACCAGAAGCAGAGACATGACCTATTTTGGAATTATGCCATTAGCATCCTAATTTCTGTATCCCACCTGCCATGGTCTCAGGTTTATGGTTTCTGCATAAGCTACCTGGGCTGAGCTATCATCCATCCCAGCTAGCTCAGTTCCCGCAAGGCCGTTCCTTATTTTTAGAAGAAAAAAAAAGAAAAAAGAGGAAAACCTAGTTCAGAGCAAGTTTTGCAAATATGCTCCAGTAAGATTTTGTGTTACAAGTTCATGCTGCTGGTCTTGGAGTTCAGATTTTCTGAATTTGGACATGTTGAGCGTTTTTGTGTGTTTGTTTGTTTTGTTTTGGTTGGTTGGATTTTTGAAAATCTATTAAACACTGCATATTTCAGAGCAGAGAATGGCTACCCCCTGTGTCAAGGTGCAGAGAACATGGGACAGAAGAAGAGAGCTGTTGAATTCACGCTCTCTCTCTAGCAGCTTTGATGGCAGTGGTGAAGGAGCAGCCAGGCTGTATTATATATACATGTATGCAGCATGTAACAGGGAGCTGAGTGACGTGTACTGTGGCTGGAGAGGTCGGAAGGCCCCTTTGGCATGTACCAGTCATGGCCACGCTGTACTTTGGCATGAGATACACAAGATTCCCTGCCATGCTGTGCAGTTCCCCTGCAGGTGGGGCACAAGATTGATGTTCATGAAAGAGCAGCGTGGAAAATCAGCACTGAAATAGTATGAAAAGGTGTTGCAGTGAGCCAATTAGTATTACTACATGGGCTAATCTGTACAAAATTTATATTAAAGGCCACTTATTTCCAGCACTCAGGAAGTTGACAGCATTCCAATCTTCATTACGGAGCTGGACCCACTGCCATTCTTGCAGCTGGAAGCAGAATTCTGCGAAGCTGCTGTGCCAAATACACTGCTGCCAGTCTCAGAACCTCATTCCAGTTGCTGGGAAGGTGCTAAGCAGGCCAAATGTTGTATGTCCTTTTGCAAAGAGGTGCAGTAAAGATGTGGTAATATGCTGTCTTCCAGATAAGAGATAGGCCAGTTCTTCCCATCACCTGCATGCTCACTCTGCTCTAAAACTCTGTGTATCTGTAAAAGTCAGTAGGACTGACTGCTGTTGTAGCAGTGTTTTTCTGTTTTCACATTTCAGTTTTAGAAAGAGTTGTGACTTCTCCTGGCCAGACCTTTGCTGCAATCCAGCAATACAGTCAATGCCAACAGTAGTATACTTTTTCTGGGAGCATTCATACAAACTTCAAAATTCCTTCTGGGATACAGGTAGTGTTTTCTTTTTTCTTTAAAGAGGGGAAAAGAAAACCTTTTGCAGAGATTTTGGGTGAAGAGATTTTAACTGAGGAAATTTCATCATGAAAACTGAAAACCTAGAAGAGAAGTGCCCAATACCAGGTCTTCAGTAGTGTTACCTGAAGACTATGGAAAGGACTTTGACAGATGCTGCTAAAAGTGTCCTAGATGACTTATATGGAGGTTAGGCATTATGAACCTGAGTTTGTGACCCAGCTCCAGGATATCTTTTTCTTGAATCTCCTGTTTTCCTCTAGGACTTGCTGTAGCAAGCTTAGAAAATTGTTATAAATGAAACACGAGCTAAAACAACTTTTGAGGACAGATCTCATCTTGACAGGAAGACCCTCCTTGTTGAATTTCTCTGAATCCCTTTCTACCAGGTTGCACCTTCATTGCTGGAGACCTGAATGCTAAGGTTCTGGCTTCCTGGTTGAATTAATACTGCTTCTTACTCATTTTACTTTGTTCTCTGGGGAGCATGCTGAGAGAAAAATTAAGAAAACTAGCATAGAATTTTCTTCTGAAAATTGGCTGAGTTATACAAGTGTTTCATTCAACTGTTGACATCAGCTGATGTAGCTAATTAGAAGGCCGTTTTACTGCTGCTGTATGCAGGAGTCTTGTGTTGGGTGATGGAGAGGGGGATATTTGCATGCTTGGTTCATGAAGGACCATGTGAGATGCCTTTGGAAGACTAAAGGAGCCGGATCTATCAGCATCTGTACTGCTTGTAGACGCAGGAGGTGAGCATATGCCAGCATCGTTTCTGCATTTTAAATTCATTGCCAGTGGAGCTAGGTGGCATGTGTTAGAGTGTACAGAAATGTGTAGGCAGTCTAGAAGATTAGTGGATTAGTACTCAAGTGTGAAATCAGGAGTACTGTAACGTGATGGTATAGAAACCCTGCAAAGAGCAGACTTGGCAGGATTTGGCTTGCAATGCCAGAACAGATTCCCCAGGTTGAATTGTGCAGTCTTATCCTGGAGGATTTACTTGGTGCTGTGGATTTAGCTAGGCTGAAGCAAATGAGGAGAGAAAGACTTTACCTATTTTACGTTTATGTAAGTTGACCTCTACTGTAAGCAAAAATATATGAGTAAGATTATACTAATGATATTCCCTGTACCTACACAGTGTAGTCTCTTAAGTGGAATTAGCTTGCTATGTTTGTAAATTTTACACATTGTAGTACTGAAACTACCAGAGCCTACCTCTGGCAACTAGTGCTTATGATTAGAGCTGCCAAATACAGCAAAACATGTATTGCAAACATTAATTTGAATTCTGAACAGCTGTTTGATTCATGTTCGTGTACCTCTGTTGTTCACTGTTTGCAAGCATTCATGCAAATGTTTTTTTGTCTGCATTAATGCAGTTCCTTACGTGAATAGTCATTTTCACAAGCAAGTAATAGTCTTTGTGTGAGTGATGATGTCACTGTAGGTGCTTTTGGGTTTGACTACCCCTCCCCTCCCAAATTTAAAACTGTCACTTACACAAAGAGCAGAATAATTCAATGCATTATATGGAGCCAAGCAACCACCTTGATTAGTTCACAACCATCTCTGCTGCTGACGTTTCTTTATCAGGTAAGAAAAATGTCTTTTAAAAATGAAGCTTTGCTTGCAGGCTAAGAAAAGGACTTAAATTCAAAAAGAGTATTAATCACAACAACCCAAACATCTTGGCTTGTGAGCATCAATATTCGTGATTCGTAATTTGACTGTGAAATTATTTGCCAAGTCTCCCCAGAATGTTATAGTACATGCTGACTGGCCAGTGGGTGGGAGTTGTTTGTGATGAGTACTTTGCAGTAATGTTTTATGTGTAACATCTGTTTCCTGCATCCTCCAGTTCAGTTTGCAGTCATTTGCATAGAAGTGTTTTATGTTCAAAAGTGAATCTGTATTGTTGCTACAGACTTTAAATTTTTCTGTATTTTCAGTTGATATATTTGAGACAAAGAAAATACAGTGTGAGACATAGGACAGTTATTTATTTAATGCCCACCTTTGATGTTTATTTTTGTTTTATTTTCAGATAAGAATTTTTGTTCAGGTAGATTTTATCATGAAATGTGATCAGGTCTCAAGAGGAAATTAGTACAAAATAAGGTTTCATAAATAAACCAAAGAAATAAGTAGTTGGATTTCTTATACCCTGTCCCGCAGCCCCCTGCACTCCAAATGCCAATGTGTTCTTGAGCTCTTTTTCCTCTTGATTTTTCCATAGCTGTAGTCAATAACTGATTTCTGTAGTGAGGCTTTTCTCTAAATCATGAGGATATATAATTTGAGTAGGGTTCTGTTTTATTATTTCGTATCTTTTTTTTAATGTTTACTGCATACAGTACATGCTTGATGTTTATTTCTTCACAGATATACTCCATACTTGTTCAGTGTCCCAGATGGCATTGTATGAGCTGTGTACTGTAGCACTGAATTTTGCAAAACATTTATTTGAAAATTTTAGCTAGGATGAAAAAATTTTTGGATTTGTCTTTGTGACTTGTCCTGGTTTTGCCTGGGACAGAGTTCATTTTCTTTTTAGCAGCTAGGTCATTGCTGTGTTTTTCAGATTCAGTATGAAAATGCTATTGATGGTCTGGTTGTTGCTAAGTGGTGCTTGCTTTAAGTCAAGGACTTTTCAGAGTCTTACCCTCTGCTGGTGAGGAGCTGGAGCTTGGTGGGGCATGGCCAGAGTAGCTGACCCAGACTGGCCAAAGAGATATCCTGTAGCATAGAATGTCATGCCCAGTATATAAACTGTCCATGGGTGTCAGTGAGACACAGTGAGGATATGGCAGCATAAATTAGGTTTTATAGAACAAGTTTGGCAGTGTATGTTACCACAGTATCATAAGAAAAATTTTCTCCTGGGAGCACAGGTAATGAATGCACTGTCACCTGTCTACTCATTCCGTAATTCTAACATCACTCTTTTTAGGCCTTTCACTGGGATTTGGAGATACCTGCTATCTAAAGAAGATATCTAAAGGTTTGCTGCAATGAGATTGTTACCAAGATTCTCTAAAATTTCCAACTTTTTTAGGTACCAGAGAAAGTCAAACCAGCCAGGCTTTCATATTATTTTGCTTTGTAGGTTCCAGATAGTACTGTGACAGTGCGAAATGTATCTCCCATATTTACATGGGATTTTTATCTTCTAGTAATAACATATTGCCTCTGAAATTTTTAAATATCGGGTGCCTTCCAGTTATATGGCATCGTGGGAAGGCAAAGCCTGTTGCCATGGAGCTTTGAGGACTTGCTTCGCCAGTCAGCATACCTGCAGCTACAGAACTGGCAAAATGATCTCATTGTAGGAGTATTTTCATCAGAGTGAAGGAAAAATAGGAAGTGAAGGATGAAAGATTGGATGGGGGGTGTTTAGGAAAGGTACGTTCTTCTCACAGCCCATAGCCATCATATGCTTCTGCTGTGTCAAGTTGTCACTTTCTTGAAGAGTCCTTAACTCTCTTAGGCAATTGGTGTTTGACCTAGAGCTCATGGCAATGTATTAGCTTATTTTCCTTGTTTTAATACTGTTCCCTCTGTTTCAACTTCATTTTGCCTTGCTATGGACTAATGCCACACAAGCATGGTGAGAAGGATGGCAGAGGATGATGTATCACATCGCTGTGCAAAGATTTTTTTTTTATATCTACAAACAGGAAAGATTCCAGTGTCTGCTGGTTACTCAGCTGTGTGAATTGGAAGGATGCTGCTCCAAATCAACTGTAGCTACTAAACAGCTGTTTAGTAATCATCTGGAAAGGTCTGTTTCTAATTGAACCTTTCAAGCCAACTTTCGCCCTTTTTAACCAAATGGATAAGTATGATACAGCAGATCTCTTTACCTGTAGCTGGTGGTAATTTTTCAGCCTCTGAAGGCTGAACCTCAGTGGTGCCTTAGTGGGGGTCTAAGAATGCTGATTGACCACCCATTTGTTTTTCTCAGTCATGTGCTGTTGTTTGGTTCCTACAGTCAGACATGGGCTTCTATGTACTACATTCTATACCTATATACATTTGCGCACTTCTTTTCAGAATATACATATTGCTGAAGTACTTCTGTGTATTTAAGAGTATTCCCATCCTATATAATGGTAGTCTCACATACCCTAAATGACTTGTGTTAGCAAAATTGTATTGCTACATAGTTACATTACCCTTATGATTCCTCCTATCAGTTACGGGATTCATTTATAGTTTTGCTTTCCGTTCGTGTATTGAAAATTTGACTTGTGTAAGTCTTTGGTACTTCGCACCATTAGACCTACCTCTTGGGTCTTCTGTTCAAATGAGATTGGATTTGGATTTCTTTGTGACTGCAGTTGCTTCAGTTGATTCCCTAAAATTCTGAATTTACCTATGCAATTGTAGTTATGGTGCAGGACAAAGAATAATTCAGTTGAGTTCTCTGTCCTGGTTCCCTAGTTGTGCACTTAGGGAACCTTTAGTGATATCACTAATTTTGTGGCCTCACTGCTGTTAGAAGTTTGACTGTTGCTTATTCCTGTTGGTCTCTGGCATATATCCATGTCTTCCACTGGGATATATCGCAAATGAGTGAAGAGCAAAATAATGCTTTCATAAACAACATTGGGTTGTGTGTCCCATGTTGTTATGCCCTAGTTTCTGGAGATGTGGATCTCTCTCAGGTACAGCAGGATGCCTGTGTAAATAAGGCTCCAAGATAGAACATGCCTTGTGCACTACTGTGCAGATGTGCTTCTTTCTGAAAAATATTGGCTTATGGAGCAGCATCTGTTTATACAGATGTTACTCTAAAGGGATCTCCTGCTGGTACATAGTGTGTACAAACAGCTTTAGATACTCTTTAATCTATCTCTTGATAGCCAGGCTCTTGAGTAATGGAAGTGATAGCCAGGCTCTTGAGTAATGGAAGTGTCTCCTTTCCCCCATGTAACATATTCCTGTGGAGAGTTGACTACAGAGAGATTAGAATCAACAGATCTGAGAAAAGTGGCAACACCTAAATTTGATCACAACTACTTTGTCAAACAACCTTCTCAATAATCTTCCTGGCAGAGATTCAGAACAAAAATCAGGCAACAGTCACACTAAATATATGTAATGGCTAGCTATGCCTTCTTTGTGCTGTGGTGATACTCAGGTTCTGCAGTATCCCTGTACCTCCTGTACCTTATCTTGATCAGCTAGCGATGTAGAGCTAATCTATGTCATATCCAAGGATCCTGAGACCCATTTGTTATGGTTATGTTAATGAAATGGCTTTGCTGCTACCAGGTTGTGGCACTTGCAAATGTAGACTATGCTAAAACCAGGCAAATTTAAAACCCTTTGGTATAAAAAATACTTGTTTCTGCTACTTACTGGGAACAGTTCTGGCTGTTGACACTCTCACTGTGTGCAGCAACTTTACTGATGTGCAAGACACCATTTAGTCATCCAGTCGCTGTGTGCTTTTACTGGTGGGAGACAGTGTCTGACAAAAGGACTTTTGTCTGGAAGACATCTCAGGGTATGAAATGAGTTCTTGCACTCTGACTGGCTGCACACTCATGATGATCACAGATACTAGGTTTGCCTTGCAGTGCAGTTATAACTTACGTTCTTTGGACCTGGAACTTCATGACTTCTGTAGCCACAATTTCAATGGGTGCACACATGGATTTGACATAGGTCTCACTTGTATGATAAACTCTTTGTCAGCTCATTTCTCACTCTCTTCACTGAGATGTTTGAGTGTAAGCATTTTCTTTCTCACACTCCAGCTGCTTCTTTACCCTCTTCTACAGTCAAGCTATAATCCTGTGGATTTGATATTGCAGGCTGTTGCCATGGAAATAATTGTGATTTCACAATTTCAGTGCTGTAAGCACTGCAGGAGACAATGGAAAAGGTGGTTGGCAAGAGATATAGTGAGGATATGGGGACAATTCAGAGGAGTTTTTTCTGAACCTATGCTTAGGGGATGACTCTTTATAATTGTTGGGTTTCAGTGTGTGCGTGTTTCGTTCTTTTATCTCTCTTTTTTCTTTTTTTTTTAAGTGTTTTTTTTAGAAGTTGGTTCATAAAAATGCATTCTTACATTTTTGCAAAGGTTATTGCAAAGCGATGTTAAATTCTCCTTTCCATGTCCTCAGAATAAAAATGCAGTGCTTTCTTTGCAGTTTATAGTAATTCATTTTTGGACAAAAGGGCAAAGGTTGAGATCTAAGCAAGTTCTGTTTGAGTCATACATTTAGCCTGAAGAAATCCCTTTCAGGAAAACATTTTTTTCATAAGTAGTAAAACAAGCTGAGAACACCATGGTGAGCATATGTATTTAAAGCTGTCTGTGTGACTGACTGTATGAAATTCTAATATATTTGTTATTTAATTTTTAGCGTGCTCTGCATGCAAACAAGTTTGGTGCTGAAGATCGTCTTATGCAGGATCTGTTCTTAGCATTATGTCAGGATTCCACATCTATACTGAAATCTTTTCTCTAAATTAGACACATCCATAAAGGTAGAGTGAAGCTTACTGGAAGAAATAACTATGTTATAAAATGAATTGAATTGGCAACTTAACACGCTGAAGGCAACTGGCATCAGATGAGAATTTTTGATACTAAAAGCTTAGAAGCATCAAACAGCCTTTTTTCCCCAGATATTTATGGCAGTATTTCACCAATTAGCATAGTCAGAGAGTAGATATTATCTTACTCTTAACTTAAGATCTTAGAATTAATTTTCAGTCTGCAGTAGGAATTAATCAGTAATGAGGGTGATAGTAAACTATTTTTTAATTAAAGATAGAGAAAAAATCAGATAAGTTAAAATTATCTAAAAATGGCTTTAAAAGTATTTCAGTATTTTTCTACTTAGTATTCCATAAATGGAGATATGAAAATCAGCTGTTATATATGAAAGGGAAACAAGGAATGTTCAACATGACTCTGGCTTTGTTTGCCAATGTGATTAGGAAGTCAGGTTCTTAAGGATGGACCCAGTCCTTTGATGCTTTGTGTGAATGGAAATAGTCTACTTGTGTGCCAGTAATGATATCTGAATTTCAAAAATTCTTGGCAAGAAACTTCTGAGTAAATTAAAATGACAAAATGAGCCAGAACTGTTTACGCAGGGCCTGGCCTGGAAAGATGCAAAGTATCTCATACAGCTCTCAAATCTAATTGCAATTGCAGGCATTTGTTAGTACTGAGAATTACATAAATCAAAAGAGACAATGACATTTTTTTCTGAACGATATTTATTACAGAACAATTTTGTCATGTAACGTTTCTTGGTGCCAAGTAAGTTTTTAAGTGTAAAGGTCCATTTTTGATGAATTACATTGGAGTATTATGCTTGACCTAAATTTGCTGCGTAACTGAATATATATATATTTATGTATGAGATTGGCTATAGAATTTTCTGCATTGGTAGAATACAGGTAGCATTTACATTCTGTCTTAAAGTCAGTGAGATGATAAATATACTGATGATAGGTTGTGCAGTTGCTTGATTCCTTCTTGGAAAAGTTGTTTAAAACTCTTGGTTTAGGAGCCATTTAGCTGCAGGCAGTAATATCTGATTGATACATGAACTCTTTCATGATAAATTAATTGGGAGACCTGCACAGTAGGTGGGTGTTTTGCTGCCTCATTGCCTCTGTTCCTGTTACAGGTGCATGGTGACAGCGTTGCAGCAATGAGTGGAATTTTAAAGAGGAAGTTTGAAGAAGTTGGTGGAACCTCACCCTGTTCATGTGTGTGGGAATCAGATGACGACGTTTCTAGCAGTGAAAGTGCTGACAGTGGAAGTAATGTCCATCCATCTGCTTCTAATCATTTTACTCGTAAGTACTAAAGGGGTGTGTGAGGCATGATACTGCTTCTTATACAAGCTAAGAAAGGTTCATTTTACTTGTTAGAAATACAGTGAAAGCTATCTGCTTTCTTTGAAGTATTTTTTCTGTTTTATTACATTTAAATGCTGGCACTGTGAGGAAGTACTTATTTTTGAAAAAATAACTATTTTCTCTGGTTATTGTTTCTGTGAAAATTTTTATGTCAGAGTGAGTTTCAGAGGAAATTCCGCATTTGCGATCAATCATTCACATCTGGTTAGTATGACATGTTTTAAGTATATAGGACAATGTCCATTTTGGGGGATGATTTGGGGAAAGGGGAAATATTGGCAGTAACTAATTTGGAGGTCAGTGCGTCTGCTTGGCGTTGCGGATTCAGAGTTGAGAGTAGTGTACTGAGTCTGTGACAATCTGATCAGTCATCCTGCCACCTAAGCCAATGTAGCCATACAGCTTTCAGTCATTTTCTTTCACTCATTTTAGGAGTAAACAGAGGAACAAAATTGTAATCCTGCCTGAGAGGGTATTTATAGTATAGTTACAGTACAGTAACTATAGATAACTAAGTAACTACAGTAACTTTTATATAGGAAGAATGGGTTTATTGGAGTGAGCACTGTGACAGATTGCTACTTACATAAGATTTTTCAGAGGCTCTGGAATTTCTCATTTTCTATTAGAATACATTTCTTTACAACCAGATTCTGATCGCAGTGGTTTTCAGATTCCTGTTCTCTGTTGTGGTTATTTTCTATTAGTCATTAGGTTCTGTAAAACCCAAATGCCAACTTTATTAACAGTCAAAAATCTCTAGATGTAAAATGAATATTGCAAGAATATACATTTTACACCTAATAAGGATATTTACATCAAATAAGAATATTTGCAAGTAAAGATTTCTTCTGTGAGTAAGTTGCAGGATTGGGTTGCATGTTTGATTATGGAGCAAAACAAGAGAACATGCCCTGCTGTTGCAGACAACTCTGTTCTCACTAGTATATGCTATACACAAAATAGCAGGCTTTTAGAATATGTAAGAAGTTTGCTCTAGCCTTGTCTGAGTTGAGTGTAAAATTCTTACCCACTCATCCCACCTTATGAAGTAATGTGTTTATTCTGTACACATACTCCATGAAGTCTGATCTCATACTGTGTGCCCAAAGCCATTCTACTGTTCAAAAAAATCTAGAAATACTCACATAAATTCTTCCCACTCTTATTTATCATTTCTTCTCTAAGGGACTGCTGAGACACACAACAGCAATCTAAAAAATCCTCTATTATGTCATGAGCTCCAGTAAGCCATGTCAGTACAGAGTCAGTCTTTGAGATAGTAGAATGTTATAACAGTATTTTATAAGCTGCATTTAGATTAAGGCTATTGTTAATAATTAATACTTGATATTATGGAATTATATTTCTATTTATTGTCCTGTGGTAGCCGGTCCTATACAAAAATAAATGTTGTGAATTTCCAAATCAATTAAATGATTATAGTAGCCTTATTTTGATTTTCTTTTCCTCAGTGGCATCTATGGAAATGAATGTGCCTTTTTCAGAACTAAAGAGAGAAGTGTTTACGCATGTATACACATGTGCATATATTTATAGGGTGAGAAAAGCATAACTATATATGTGTATGTGCCTTTTCAAGTGACATATATGTACATATGTTTGTGTAAATATGTATGCACACATGCAGTAATTGTGCTAAAGACATACAGAAGCCATGAGTGATATCTTCAATGTAAAGTCTGTGACAGAATGCCATGCTTTTGTGGATTTTTTCCTTTGTTCCTTGTAAAAAAAGTTTATTATTTCACTCATAGGTTGTTTGCTGGTTATTTTACTGGAATCAGGATTTCACTTTGGTTTTAATTCCTAAACTCATGGTTAGGGAAGGTAACAGGCAAATTTTGCTGTCTCAAACTTTATCTTAGGTGCAGCTGGAAAGTTTCTCTGTGTATTATCAGTTAAACTTCAGTAGGCTGCTGAAGCATGTTACACACCAAGTGTGCTCACCCTACAATTAAATGTAATCCTTAAGCAGGGTGGAAACAGGAGTGTGGTGTGAGCATCTCAAGTTGTTTAGCAGGTCTGGAAAGTCCTAGGTGCTATCATGATAAAACAGAATTTATTTAAGGCAATTCTAGGAAAGCGTAGGGAATCCAAGTACCTGTTTGCTCTCTATTCAAAATATGTGTACCTAGTTATTTTGAAAGAATAAATTAAAGGTATAGAGGGACAACTTGTCAGAGGAAACCAGCTGAAAGAAAAAGAAGTCCCTTAAATTTTCCATAAAACTTAATTCAAGGCTTCTGAGATGGTTATTTTAAGATCTGAGTACTTCTACATCCACACTGCTGCTTTTCATGTTATTAGTAGTTAAGCTAATCCGTTTGCTCACCTGCAGTGAGGCCAGTCCAGTAATATTCCTGTGTATCATGACTATTTTCTTTTCAGCAGGGTGATCTCTGCTTAAAAGGCAAGTGTTTGCAGTGAGGCAGCCCTGTCAGTTAGTAATTCTGAAGTGTCAAGTGGTTCCAGTAAAAGGCAGGATGAACTCTGGAACTGAAGTTGGCCTATGATTTAGCTCTGGGAGATGGAGAGGGGAAGACTGTCTTAGTCAGGAGTAGAGATATATTTTATGGAGATTCATGTCATAGGGAAAAAGCCTGAGATAATGTTTGGAATGGAGCTGAACCATCCTGTGTGGGGCAGAGACCTGCAGATAGAAGTCACTTTCTGAACAGCATTTGTAAGAGACAGAAACTGATGGCAATACAGATTTTTAAAGTGGTTTGTGTCAGTTTAAAAATGCCAAAAATGAGATCTCGGGAATGGTGAGAACACTGACCAAAAGCCCATCCAGGCTATCTAAGATGTGTGATCAGAGAAATTCAATCCCCTTATAGCATAAGCTTACACTGAATGTTTTAAGAAGTCTGTTTGCTGTTAATGTAGCCAGTGTGTAGAGCAGGAGTGATAAATGCTATTACTTTCCAGACTCTGAACAGATTATTAAAAACAATAATAATAATACCTCTTGTTATAATAATCTTTGTTTGATTTGGGAAACTTGTTGACTCTCTGGTTAAATTCATATAAATATCTCCAGCACAAAAACATGAGCCTGCAGACATTTTCCATTGCTCTGTTGTTATGTCATGACTGACTTCAGTTTTTACAGTTTCTATGACAACTGTGATTTTTTGATTGGTAAAGAATCAAGCACTAAAGGATTTTCTTGAGCTGTAAAGTATTTTTCCATCAAAGGAGTAGAGTGAATATATCAAGATGCTTTTCACTAATCAGTATTGAAATTGAATTGCTGTCTAAATGTGGATACCTGCTTGTGGCAGGCTCCACATACACTAATTTTTCAGATAGAACAGATGAGAAAATAGCCCTATTACAGTTGCCAAATAATTTTCTGGAAAATTAATGATAATTTATGCTTACAATTTAAGACATTCTTATTTTTCAAATCATGAGGGTATTGGCATTCTCAGGTTAACCCTTAAAGAAGGTACATATCAAGACATGGTTCAAAGCAACACAACTGGATTGTTTTCTGAAATTCTTAGGCAATTTTTGTGAGTCATAAGCAAAATGGTACTTGGGACTAATGATGAAATTACATTAGATGGGAGGGAAAAAAAAAAGAGATTAACAGAATGCACAGGTGAACAGTTTGTGGTTACTGGGGAAATACAGAGAGGAGCTAATAAAGAGCTCATCAGGGTGGAAAGACAGCTTGCAGACTATGTCATGTATGAAGGAAAAGAGAGAAGGAGGTTCCCCAAGATGAGGAGCTCGACAAGCAACAGGGTATTTTTCAGTAAGAGCAGGAAAGCAGTGGTAACAGATTTTACTTGGTAAATATGTCAGCTTGCAGAAAGGGCTACAGATTGGCTGGCTCAAAACTGGGAAAAGCGGTGGGGAGAGGGGGCTAAATGAACAGAATTAGAACGAGCCAGCTTATCAAGATCAAAGGAATTTAATGCTCCAGGAGTTTGCAAATTCTTAGTCATTAAAAGTGACTCATCCTCTTTCACTACATTGATGTATATGGAACGTATTTCAAAAACAAATTAGAAAATTACTGGGAAATGTTGATTTTGATTCTACAGTGCATCTGTATCTGTGCTGCATTTATTAGAGAAAAGCCTTGCACTCAGAACATATGTGTAAGGCCTGGTCTGTATTCAGAAGTCTGCACTGTCAGCGGGTCTGGAACCATCTTTTGCCAGCAGTTCTTAGTTCAGAATGATGCTAACACAATGTATGGGATTCTATTTGCTGATTGAGTGCTGTCTGTGAGATTGGACAAAAATGAAACATGATGGTTAGATATTTCCTTGATTCATTCTACAGATTATACCAGATCATATCTTAGACACTGGTTTTAGACTTTTTATAGCAGTTGTTGTCTCTAGATGCTATTACAATATGCAAAATAGTTTTAATACCTTTACAGTCTCATTTATAAAGTCAAAGAATATGAAGTTTCTTTTTTCTCTCACCAGTGATGCATGTTATTTTAGAAATGCAAGATCATGATGACCATGGCTTTTTTGACAAAGGGGGATAAACGTGCCCAAACTCACAGATTTTCAAATTCTTTCAGAAGTTCTTCTTTTCAGCTAACTTCTAGCTTGGATTTGAACTAGGCTCAGCTAGCATCCTTCTCTGGAGAAATGATAAGATTGGGAAGTAGGTGAGTTTTATTTTAGTGAAGACTTGCTCTATGGTCTTTGTAAAATAAGATCAGAATTTTAAAATGTACTTCTAAGGGTAAAAAAGCCTTAAGATGTCTTGGGTACTAAAAGTAGCTGTCCCTTTTTTCAAGTACAAGGAAGCATTATGACAACATTTGGATACCATGGAAAGCTGTGGGTGGCCTGATACCATTACACTAGCTTCTGTAGGGAAGTAATTGGTGAATCAAATCACAAAGAAAGGAAAAAATGGATTTTTCTGTTACCAGTTTATAACTATGAATAGATTCATTTTTATCTGAAAAAAAGCTTCATGCTTGCTTTGTCCTGACTGCTGTATCCGAATGCTCACTTTTATCCCCAGTGAGAGTCCCAGTGGCCTTCAGCTGCTTTCTTTGAATTGCTTTATATGCTCTTACAAAGCAAATGAAGCTTCGGAAAGATTATTGTGATATCCTCTCTCATCTAGTGCCATGATTAGTACATATTCTTCATTTTATATTAGTCTACAGTGTCTCCTACCAGTCTGTGTAAAGGTGGTTTTAAAGATGTTTTGAAATTTAAAGCCAAGTTAGATCCAGTGCCTTTGACAGAGTATGTTGTCTTATTGACCAGGTTGGATGGGACCCTGAGCAACCTCATACTCATGGCTGGCATCCCTGCCTGGTGGTGGGAGGTTGGAACTAGATGAGCTTTAAGGCGCCTTCCAAACCAAACCATTCTGTGATTGTCCATTACAGTGACCTTTATAATTAATTTCAGACTGTAGCATCCTCAGTGCCATTGTGCAGTGTTTTCTCCTTACTTAACATTGTTCTGCTGTTCCTTGCTCTCATTTAGTCAAGCACTAATTTAGCAATAGGGATGACTGAGGGGAGTTAACTTCAGAAGGACAGCAGCATAAAGGCACTACTGGTAGTGGATCTTCTAAAAGAAGTTCCTTCCAGGGGCTTGTCCCTGCTCAAAGGTTTTTTCTCTATCATTTGATACAGCTGTTGTTTGTATGAACATGCTGATCTTAAGTCTCTAGCAGTGAGTTGGGAACAGCCTTCTATGGGGTTTGGCTTGGTTGGTCTTTTTGTGGTTTAATAGACTAGCAGTTCTGCTTGCAAAGCAGAGCTAACAAGCAGATGAACTTGAGTAGTTTCATCTTCGTGCTTTGTAATGAAACCATTCTAATGCTTACAAGAAAGATGCAACTGTATTTCAGCTTTGTTTGCAGTCCTAACAGCCTTCAATGGCTGAGTTTTATATTTTGATATTGCTTAGGTCATTTGTATTGTTCTAGGACATTTTGGCTCTACTGGGGACCTGGGCCTGCTTAAGATGAAAGCCTGTATCTGCATACAGAAAATACAGACCGATTTTCTCCCATATAACACAGCAACCACATACAGTAAATGCATGTGGTTGCTGTCTTATAAACTGCAGGGAGGAATGAATCCATGGATATCTTTGACCCATGGGCAAAGATTTCAAGAACTTTGATTGAAACATTAGGGAAAAAGAAAAGCGTTCTGCTTGCTGTGGGCTGTATTGACTTCTTCCTTTTTTCTTCCTCTGTAGACCAGCCCCACCTCCCATGTGTATTTTAGACTTGCTGAGATGTCCTGCTGCTCAGGGGCAGTTCCCTGGTGTGCGCTGAGTATGAAGGTGTATTTAAGGTCCTGGTCCTTAAAGGAATGTAAAGAAATTGAGTATCAGTCCTCTCCTTCCTACAAAATACTGTAGTGATGTTTTCAGCAGATGCAGTTAGGAGACTATGATAACAAGCTATCATTTCTTTGGAATTTGCCAATTCAGTGAATTAAAACCAGTTACATTAATTGTTTGATTCTAAAGCTTTCATGAGCTGTCTCTGTTCCCTGAGTGTTTCTCTGTTTGGCTTCCCAGCAGGCTTGCTGTGGTGTTTTGTGTTTATCTACCTGTTCATCTGTCTGTTTAGAGCTTTCAAGAATTTAAAGCAAGTGAGGGGATATACTTCTTCGTAGATGGTATTCAACAATATTGAGCATCATTCTTTTGTTCACTAAATATGCAGCATTTTTGGTGTTATGATTGTGTGACTACTGATGCTAGCCTACTACAATGTATTTGTAGTACTAACAGCATTCAGGCATGTGGGTAGCATCCAGACCTCAAAGTTTATATTTCAGGGTTTTTATAAAAATCCTGTAGCCAAAAAACCTAAAAAAACCTAAAAAACCCCCCAAAACCAAAAAACCACACAAAAAACCCAAAACAATAAATAAACCCCAACCAACCAAAAAGAAAAAAAACCAAAACAAACAAAACCAAACCAACAAACAAAAAATCCAGAAAAAACCTCCAAAATAAACAAAAAAGGAAGAGAAGCAGCTCATTTAGTCTGAACTTACATAATAGTGATATGACTGTTCTGAAGGGGAAAACCAGTTAGCAGTTATCAAGGACATTGGCTTGTCCTGTTATTTCCCAGTTCACTATCAAAGCCAATTAAGACTCTTTTTGTAATGTGGAGTCTTTTGTATTTTAATGAATTCATCATCAACTGTGTATGCCCCAGAGTAATAGCGATGAGAAAGGGAGTTTCACCATCAAACTGATTGAAGACTCAGTGACTTCATCCCAAGTGAGGCTTCAACTGTTACTATCCATGGCTCCAGCCTTGTTACATGACTCGTTTTCAATGGGTGCTTGTGTGCAAAGCAATAATACGGCGAGCCATTAACCCCCACTTGCAGTGAAGGTACTGAATGCACTGTCACAGGACTTGCTCTGAGATTATCAGAGACAGCTTAACCTAATGGTAGTGCTTATGAATTTCTGAGTTACTGATGTTTAGTGAATTGCTCTGCATAAATATTATTTGTATTTGCAACTTCTTGTAAAGTTGTTTCTTTCCATTTTGGAAACTTCAGGCTTTAGATACAGACAAAGAACAGATTTTTTAGTACTGAAAAGTAGGTTTTCTGTGTTGTCAACTGGTTATCTTAGTATTTTATTTAGACAAGGATATTTGGAGATGCTTTTGAAAATGTTTAAGCAGGAGTTTTGTTTGCAACAAAACTAATGTCAATTCCAAACTCTTTCTTATTTTAATTTTTAATTTTACTGCTAGCAAAGAAAGTAGCCATAGGCAGTGGTCATCTATAGAGCAATAGTTCAGCAGTGGTTACTATGGCAACCATAGGTGACCTACATTTTACCAAAAAGTGATCATGTGCCTTTTTTTTTTTTTAATGGAGCATATCTATTGCCTTCTACTACTATTTTTCATCTTTTAGATATTGTTTTACTTAAACAGTAAACAGTCTTTGTTTTGAGTAATTAGTGTGAAGTGGACATAAAAAGTTTTGGAGCAGAGATACCATTTTATTGTTATGCTGCTATTTAAAATTTTTACCTTTGCTGTCATGCCCAATTGTATTTTCTTAGGAAGAAGGTAACACAATTTGATTAATTACAGCTGCATTAAAGTATTGTTTTATTTGTATGCCTACCAGTGTGTGGTTTATAATGGCTTGCAGTGGTCACAACAAAGACTCATTGTTGTGAGTTTATCTATTTCACTAACATTACAAGTCAGTCAGCTATGGTCTGAAAGCTACCCAAACATTGGATTTTGAAAAAGCATAAAAAATACTTTCGGCTGTAGTAAATTCATCTTGTCATTGCCTTTAAGGAAGTGAGAATTTTCTCAAAAAATTAGACTATTCTGCAGACAGACAGAAGAGCAGCTAGGAGAGATGACAAAATGTGACATTTCAGATAAAAATCGAGTTGGCATTTTAAATATACATTTCTCACAACGAGATTAACACAGAAGAGGTGCTGGGTCAGAGCATGTGCCCAAGGAAGTCATTAAATGTTGTGATTTGTCTAGAATTTCGCTTGCAGATGAGCCAGGCCTGGATTTTCTTAAAATTTTGTTTAAAAAGTCCTTCAAGAAAGGATTTAATTTTCTTTTTTAATTTATCTTTTTAAATTGGGATGACTTTGGTGGTCTTCAGATAAATACAGTGTTCTACTTTGAATTGTTCATTGTGCTTTGTAGTGTGAAGGAATCTTTAGTTTCACATTAATGAAGGACAGACAAATCTACAATAGAGGCTTTTGAGACCAAATTTTGTTTTTCATAACTTAATGGATCACCTGCTAATTATGAAAACCCTGTCATAGCCATGAGAGTCTATCATGGCATTTTGTGGAACTACTAGGCTGAGGTGAAATTGTTCAGATCCATATTTTGCAGTGCTTCCTCATCGTTCTCATGTTCAACATCATATGCATCCTGCAGCTGATAATGGAATATGTCTCCTATATTTTCCATTTTCTCCTCTCTGCCCCATGTGTCTTTTGTACCCTGTTTACTGCATTGAAGTTTATACAGCCCACTCATCCATACTGCACTGCATGCTTTGGACCATCACTTCAGTCATGTGTTATTAGATTAGCTGTAGACTTATTTGTTTGCATACCTCAAAAATGAAAATGTTTTTTGTTTACCTTCTTTCCTGCTTCAGAAAGCTGGAGTTGTATGCTGTATGTCCATTTGTGTACACTCTGATACATGCAAACAGCAGCAGTAGTATTGGCAAGAAATATTAATTACTTGTGTGAAACAGCCAGTACTAAATGTTTTTGGGAGTTGATGTAGTTTGCCTCTGTGATGCTGAAGTTAATTATCACCTACACTTCCTGTATCATGATCAAAACCCTTTTTTCCTCAAATCATTTTGATCCTAAAAATTCTTACGTATCCTTTAAGCAGAATGTCACAATAGCAGGCATTGCAGCCCTGATTCTCAAGATCATAGCTAAGACAGTATGTAAGAGCTGTATGCCCAGAAAATTATGGCCTGTGCTGAAGGAGGATGTGAAAATCACCAGAGGGCTAACTGGAGTCTGTACCAAAGCTAAGACCAATTAAGTGAGGATTGCTACATTATTTTAAAGCTGGATCACCAGTGTTGGGGGCAGAATGGAAAGGGACACTGAGCTGGTTTTGGCTGGGGTAGAGTTAACTTTCTGCACAGTGGCTGGTCGGGGGCTGTGTTTGGATTTGTGCTGGACACAGGGTTGATAATACAGAGATGTTTTGTTATTGCTGAGCAGGGCTGACCCTGAGCCAAGGCTCTTTCTGCTCCTTGTACGGCCACACTGGAGAGGGGGCTGGGGGTGCCTGGGAGACTCAGCTGGGACAGGTGACCCCAGCGGACCAAAGGGACATCCCAGACCACATGACATCATGTTCAGGGTATGAAGTGGGGGGAGAGAGAGGAAAGGGGGAGGACATCTGGAGTGACAGTGTTTGTCTTCCCACGTAACTTTACCCTTGATGGGGTCTTGCTCTCCTGGAGATGGCTGAGCCTGCTAATCCATGGGAAGCAGTGAATTAATTCCTTGTTTTGCTCTGCTTGCATGTGTAGCCTTTGCTTTCCCTATTAAACCTATGAGTTTTCCAGCTTTTACCTTTCAGTTCCCTTCACAATCCTGCTGGTGGGGCAGTGATCGAGTGGCTTTCCAGGGCTTGGCTGCTGTCTGGGGTTAAACCATGACACAAACAGGCATCTCTAATGGCAAAGCTGCTACTGTCACTGCTGTGCACCACCAGCCCCTTCTCTCTTGATGATGCCCACAGTTTTGCAGTATGGATTAAATATTAGCTTGTTTTAAGTTTCGTTTTTCCAAAAACTATGTCCAAAAACGTATTTTAGAAAGATATCCAACCTCACTTTAAGGACTTCAACAGATGGCAAGTCTGTCACCTGCCATGGTAAGCAGGATTAATGTTTAATTGTCCTTGCAATTACTGAATTTTGCCCTGCTCAATGAAATACAGGAAGGTTTTCAGACTCCCTGTTGTGTCATAGCAGAAGTACCTCATGTGTACCAGAAATGAAATGTGCATACTGGCTGTGTGCTCAAAGGTTGTATGATCATTTATTTTTTATATATCAATATGCTCTTCTGAATTTTTTGACCCTACTTTGGTAACTTGGCTTCATTGCAAACAAACGGATTTTTCTGTTTATTCTGAGAGTTTGCATATGGCATTGCATCATTTTTCATAGAAATTCTAAGAGTTTGTTGGTATCATTTTAACAGTAATGAGACATGAATTTCATTTTTTAGAGGACAGATTAAGGAAATGTCTGCAGACTGAAAACATGATTTCAGAGGTCTAAAAATCTCCTGAGAGAAACTGGCGTTCTTTGAGATCACAAGGTCAGTAGTGCAGTAGCAGTTATTCACATGCACATATCTTTACAGTTATACAAGTCCAATTTCATTTTATAGCATTTGATGGTACAAAACATGATGTTATATTTTACATCTCTGCAGAGATTTCGATTAGCACTTTTGGAAGAACATAAGTAAAAACAAATCAGTTTTCCAGCTGCACCTTTGTGTTTAAAAATGCTTAAGATTCATGCTGAAACCTACTGGATTAACATACATCAGCAACTTCCAGTGAAATTAGATTTATGCAGGTAAAATGTTGCTAACTTATTGTCTGTGTTTGTAAATAAATTATTATTGTATATTTGCATCTTTGTCACTTGCTTGGAAAAGTATTGCCTGTTTAATACTTTGAACAGGGAAACACTGAGTTATCTGAAGAGGTATTTTCAAGGCTTTTATTTTAATTGTCACATCAAAATGTGATTTATTTTTTCCAGAGACTGGAAGTAAGGGATATGATTTATTCAGCCACAAAGAGCTGGCCAACACATCCCAAGTACTAAATGTGTTCAGAGAACTGTGTGTAATCAGTAAAATATTTTAATAATGTCACAAAGTAACTTAAAATGCTTGATAAATAGCAAGAAAATGATGATAGCATCTTCTCCTGGTTAACTAATTCATAATTTCATGTAAGCTTTACTCGGCTACTGGAAAATGGGTATTTATCTTTTATTTGCTTGTTTATTAGAATGTTATTTTTAAATGTTACATGTACTGATGAAGAAAAATCCGAAAGCACAACTGTAGGTAAACCTTCTTCTGAAGGGTCTGTTTGATTTAGGAGTTAACCATGGTACTAATGCAGACATTAAACCTGCCTGGGTTTTGTGGGTCTAAGTGTGACAATTTTCTGGGCTTTATTTAGCAAAGAACATAAGTAACCTATCTAATACATGAGATAATAGGATAAATAAAATGATAAAAGAACAGGCATGGTGGGTTTTTTCTTGTTTGCTCACCTTCCTCATTGTTTTGTGAAGAGCAGTTTTGCTCTATGTGCTCTTCCAATAGCAGGTTGACTGCTGTAACTAATTCCCAGGAATAAGCATATTCCAAAAGAAGGTCAAGGTGGGAAAATTAATAATATAACCTCAAATAGGTGGGATTTTTGAATTTCTCTTTTCAGTTACAGGGCAGACAAATGATAGAAATGTAAGATGACAAACAGAATTTTGAAGAAACAGGTTTTACTCATATTGCCTGTAAGAGGAAGGAATTGCTAACCGATTGTAATTCTGCTTTGATTTTGTTTGGTTGGTTGATTTGGTTTTCTGTTGGGCTTTTCTGTTTGTTTATTTTAAATATCCAAACACAATGTCCTTGTCCACCATTTATCTTTATACCACAATCCCTGGCTAACAACAAAGGGGAAAAAAGACTACCACCATAACAAAACAAACAATCCCCCAAACAAAAAAAACCCAAACCACAACCCTTCTATAGGTCTTGAAATGACTCTGCATTCACAACGTCTGAAGAGTGATGAGGATGAAAAATTTACATGCTCAAATCTCAACCCATTGTCTTAAAATGGGGAGAGTGGAGAGACAGCATAAATCACTAATCCAATTGTGCTAGAAGCTGCCCAGATACAGCAACCGTGAAATCTGTGCTAGCAACCTGATTAAGTTGTTTTTTAACCGCTGTGTCATCCAACTTAGCTCTGTGTACAGTATGACAGTATCTGGATTCAGTGGCAGCTTTAAGACATTTTAGCTCGTGGGGATGAAGCCCAGTGAGAGTTCCTGCACAAATGCAGTGTTTGCAGCCTCTCCGGCGGTGCTGGCTTGGGGCTGAGTTGTGCACTTGGCGCAGGAGAGATGTGAGACGTACAGAGATTTACCAAAGGCTATAAATTTCTGAAGGGGACAATCACCACTATCACAAATGCAACAGTTTTCCCATGTCAGGATCCATAAAACTGCAAGACAGCTGAACAGAGGATATTTCAGGAACAAATGATGACATAGTCTTATTTTTAAAAAGGACCTAATTTAATTTTATGTGATGGTGCCTGCATTTTAATGCATAGCATAATAAAGCCTGAACCCTTTGGCTGAGGTCAGCCTATCTACTAGTGTCTTCTTTTAGGAATAGTTAAGCATATAAAGAAAAAAATTCTTCTCTTCCCATAAATACCTTCCCGTGGTTAAATTCAAGAGCTTTTAATTAGAAATTGCAATGTATCGGAACTTGAAAGATTTCTGTGACTATGAATTCTCTCATAGCACTTTTTTCCCTAGAAATTAGAAATATAGAATAAAAAGATAAAAAGAGGTATCCCATGTTGCAATTGCTGTAAAATTTACATTGTATACCTGGGGTTTGTGTTATAAGTTGTGGCCTGTGGTGCCCTTTCTGAGAGTTTTGCTCAGGTGTCAGTATTAGCTAAAAATAAATAACTAACTATTTACTGGGGATGACAAAACCCACTATCCAGAGAGCAAAATTAATTTGTAGATTTTGTACTTCTTATGATATATGCTATGAAAATGCATGACTTGCCCATTTCATGCCTGGGAGACAGTTTAAAACCCCAAAGTAATTCCACTGGAGAAGGTATGTATTATGTAAAGAATAAGCACTTTGATAGTATCTCTACCCTTTTGTCTGGTAAGACACAGATCTTGTTGATAGTATGATGTAGTGTTTGAAATGTGACACAGGGAATTCTGAGACTTGCATTCTATCCTCTACAGTTTCCTTCCTTTGGGAATTTGAAGAATTCATTAAATAAATGTGACCAGAGAAGATTAAAGCCCTCTTTCAGCAAGGTGCTTAAGTTGGATTCATGGTTAATCAAAATAACTGTGCTGAGACCATTGGTTCCTAATATTTGTTCTCACTCAAATGGGGCCTTAAAAAATCAACCATCTAAAATGGCAGCAGAATAAGTAAAGGATGCTGATGAACAATTTCCAAAAAGCATACTATTCACAATATTTCAAGAATCTATTTCTTTCTACCTCTAGTTCTTCATCACTATTCCTATTATCCTTTTGATTGTTTGAAAAGCATTATAATTCAGTGGTCTGGTTTAGTACTTAAGTAAGTCCTAGACACATTCTTGTTATTTCTAATCCATCAAGAGTACCCAACAGCTCCTTTATTTTCTTTATACCAGTCTAATGAGGTCATAAAGGTCAAAAGAAACTAGCAAGAAGGGTCAGAGTGGCTTATGCAAGGTTCTTTTCTGTAGGCTGATATTCAGCATGCTGTGAATGGGTCTGGCTATAGTATTTGCATTCTGCAGTGAAATAATGACATGAGCAATTTGACAAGTAGGCTTCATTATCCTTTCCCACAAAATGTATTTCCACAACTAGAGCAATTAGTAGGGATTATCTTTGAGAGGAGAAATAAATGGCTTTTAACTGCTTCATGTGTACTAAAATACTGCTAGATGCTTTAAATTTTTCCCATTTGGAGAATTTATTTTGTCTTTTAAATCCAAGTGTCAGAATATCACCCTCTATCAGAAGAAACAGTACTTTCCCATCCACTTACTGATCTAACTTAAAAATAGTATCCTGAAGTTCATATTAGACTTAAATTTCCAGACCTGACATTAAAATTCTCCTCCCTCCCCCCTCCTATTACTGCTGAAAGTGCAAAATATTTTCTTCCTTTAATTTTTTTGACTTGTTCAATGGAACAGGTTCTCTCTAACTGGTGGTCTTGAAGCAAATCTTTTGCTTGTAACCACTAAAAGCACAGTTGATGGATGGGTAACAATAAGATATTTGATTATTTGGGGTTTTTTAGTATTAATTTTATTTTTTTCAAATGGACATGCTAGGTATGGAGTAGTTAAACTGCTCAAAGTCCCACAGAAGTCCTCATTACAAATGGATTTCAGGATGCACCTGATCATGCAAACTGATTTCACATCTCTTCTGTTAGTCCAGTGCTAGCAGTTCAGTAGGTTCTCCTTTTTACAATCCCAAGAAAAGTTTTGAAATACAACCATTAGTTAAAGTATTAATAACACCTGTATACTGAAAATAAAAGTAGTGTAGCATTTAACAAGTACTTGGCATCCTATTTGTTACCAGTTTTTTGTTCCTACTTCTGAATTGCATGCAGTCTGGCTGTGGCTTGAGAGTCCTCATTGGTTACCCATTGCCTAGTAAAAAATTCCTCTACATTTTATTATTTGACATTAATTATGTGGGCATCTCAACTTTTGAGTTTGTTTTCTGGATTTGGCTTTGGCTGATACTGGGTGTTGGATGGAGACCATAGTGCTGGATATCACTGACAGATTCACCTTATTTGTATGCGTGGAACAAAACACTGGATGTGCAGACAGGCAGGAATTTTCATTTCTGGTTCAGGCTGTATTTGACTCTGCTGTCAGTGTTTGGGTTCTGGCATTTCCCACACCCATTGATAGTAGTCTGAGTTCACTGGCATATTTTCACCAAATTCTCTGTTTCTTTTATAGCAGAATGAAACCTTTCAAATCTTGCACTTCTTGCTCAGTGCACTTTGCACTTTGTGAATTTTGCTGCTGCGTTTGCTGGAGGGTTAGGATGTGAGGGAATTCCTTTTTATTGCTTTTTCTTCTTTAATGGATAGAGTTAGGTTCCTAGCATAAATTGGCCATCAGTGCCACAGTATGGTATTTCTGATATTCTCATTCAATTAATTTTTCCATGTGCCTTCTTTTCAGCACATATATACTAGATAAAAATATATTTCTTAGATCTCAAAATAAACATTTTGGCCTCCTCTTTCACAGTTCATCTTCAAGAATTTACTATATTTCATCTTCTGAAATGTTGGTTTGCCTGTGCTTTTTTCCACTCTTGGTTCTTTTATTCTTCTAATTGCTACTCAGTTTAGTTTTTGAAAAGTCACTTTGTTCCTTCCATATATTACAACTTTATACAAAGTTGTATTTTTAGTCGCCTTTTCATTCCCATCTGTACTTTTTCTGGTGAATTTTTTAAAAAAGAAAAGCTTATGTATAATGTCTGTGCTAACAACATATGTATCCTTCTCGGATTTTTACTGTAAGATTGTATTCCAGTAAGCAGCTTGTCTCTCCTCCAAGACAGTTGACTGAACTCAGCTGAGAAGCAAAAGAAAAATCATATGTAAACCTTTTAGCAATTTCCATCTCAATATCACAAAATTGTGGCCTTAAAAAAGGCATTCTTGCTGCGTTCTCTCGTATATCTCAATATTGCTATAAAAGTGATGTTACTTTGACCTGCTGATGCATCTCTTTGTATCCCCATTAGCATCACTTTTTACTATCATATATGTGCTTTCTTTGTCTCTGCCTCTTGAAACAGGCAAGTTTTTTGTCTTTTCCTGTCTATTTACCAGTTAGGGTTCACTAATATTGGTAAATTTTTAAATCCCCTGCTGTTTCAAATGTTTTGGAGACGTTCCTTCAAATGTATTTGATTGTTTTTTAAAATCTCTTTTTAAACTTGCCTTTGTCATTATGTGTATAAAATTGTCACTTGTCATGCAAAAATAACTGTTACAAGATGACAAGTGGTAGTTCTTTGTTTTTTTCTGCAATGCTAGGTCTTTGAATCCATCGTTGCTTCCTGCTTGACATTTAAAATACGTAGCTTCTAAGAATTTATATCAGGTTATATATAGCTTTTAAGGCTGTAAATGCTGTCATTATTGTGGTATACTAATTTAAGGCATCAGGCAAGGTTTGTGGGGAAATTAGCATTTTTTAATTAGATTAGCTTCTACAGCTGGAAAAGTAGGCAGGCTTTTGTGTGTCTGACCCCTTTCTCATGTCCTCAAAGGGTTTGGTTTTCCTACTCATCTCAGTTTGTCTACTTCAAGATACTGCCGTTCTCTACAAACTGCCTATGTCATTGCTTGACACACTGAATGTCACGACAAGGCTGGCAGCTGCTGATCTGGGTCTGTTCCTGTGTGATTATGATCATAAAGCAATTCTTGAATTGTTTGCAATTTTGCAACTACAGAAAAGAATAAGAAGATCAGCACAGAACATGTACCAATTTGCTGTTGTGAGTGTGTAGCAAGCTAAATGTGACAGCTTTTCAGGAATTCTCACAGTGCTGGAGATAATAAGAAAAACTGCAGGATACATGCTGCACAGTTATGAACTCATTGCCATTGTAAATGACACAGAGTATGTTTTCTGAATGTAAATGGGCCACTCCTGTCTCTCAATCCAAGACATCCAGGGCAGTGAGAATGTCTTTTGCTCTGAAAAAGTAGAACATTTGGCACGGGCAAATCTTTGTATTTTGTGAAATATTAAATGGCTGAAGTCTGCATTTGCAGTCCTGTATTCTAGAGCCTCTGTGAGTGGACATAGGGCAGGAGAACAATTGCAGGCCGGCAGCTAGAACAGTGCTAGTGTCACTGAAATCTGCCCACCCCAGAAGATGGAAAGAGAGAGCCAAGGATCTTGACTCTCAAGGATCTGCTCTTCAGTCACAAAACTGGTGAGTTCCCCTATGAGCTTGGAGCTGTTGATGTGGTAAAAGTCTGTTAACAGCAAAGGACAGCTGGTGCTGTCAGCTTGCACCTTTGCTGTGACCTGGAAGGCCAAAACAGACACACTGACTATGCTATTTCTAAATATCTGACAAGCCTAGTATTATCTCAACTTAATATAGCAGAAATAAACATGGTCCTCATGTTCCTAAAAAGGAAAATATTATGATGGAAACGATATTATCCTCAGTGCCTAAAGATGTTAGGCCAAAAGAATTAATCTCTTTGAGAAGTCACAATCATTGCAGGGATGCCAAAAACCACACTGAGTTGGTAATTGCATCTTTTCTGCAACACAGGAAACTGTCAGATGATGCAACTTTGTATCAGGTGATAGCAGTGGTCCCTATGGTTTTGTCTGTCCCATAAATCCTAATGATCCTAATGCAAAGTATTTAAATGTAATCCTGCTTGAAAGTCTAATTTATTTTTTCAAGATGTTAACTGGAAAATATGTTGAAGAATGATTTTAAAAGGGAAAAAAAACTTCCTTCTCTGCAAGTGCACCAACACAAGAGGCTGCAGTCTTTAGGGACTCTAGGGACTCTAGTCTGACATCCTCAGCCCTTAGCTATTGTACTGCTGTCAGGGTGATAAGTGTGTCTACTTAATATTGTGAACAAAAAATCTAACTGAAACATTAAGTTCTGCAGCTGGTAGGTTTCGAGCAGTTTAATTTAAAAAAATATCATGATGGTTTCTGGAATACTGAAATCTTGATAGATATTTGAGCTACAAAAATTCTCTAAGTAAAGTCTTTATTTAGTTCTGATCCCTTTTAGGTAGAAATCTTAGATAAAACAGTCACTTGATAACATCTTCTAAAAAAGAACTTCCAAACTTGATCATGTTGCAGAAATGTTGATCCTTGCACAGTCTGAGGGCATGTAGCTACTACACTTAACCCTTTATGCTCTTGGAAAGTTAGAGCAAAACCACACTGTTTTGAACTTTGAACACCTGCTGAAAATAGTGTAATCAAATTATATATCAGTCCAATTTGATCTCTGAAGTTATATCAGAGTGTCCTAGAACTGTCCACTGATTTGCTAATATGAATGTGGTTATTTAAATACTGCTATATACTCTTCCTATAGGAAAGAAATGACCGTCAGTGTTCCTTACAAAGCATATTTCTGAATTGGACTGGCTTACTTTCACAGAATAGAGTCATAGACTTGGGTTGGAAGGGACCCTAACGACCATGTAATTCAGAGCCTTCTGCCATCAACAGGGAGGCTACCCACTTAGAACAGATTGTTCAAAGCCCTATCCAACCTGACCTTGAACACTTCCAAGGAGGGGACATCCACAACTTCTCTGGGCAGCCTGTTCCAGTGCCTCACTACCCTCTGACTGAAGATTTTCTTCCTAATGTCTAATCTAAATCTCCCCTGTTCTAGTTTAAAGCAGTTCTCCCCTGCCCTATCACTATCTTCCCATGTAAAAAAATGACCCTTCCTCTTTTCCTAAGCCCCTTTTAAGTACTGGATGGCCACAATGACATCTTCCTGAAGTCATCTCTTTTCCAGGCTGAACAGCCCCAACTCTCTCAGCCTGTCCTCACAGGAGATGTTCTTCAGCCTTCTGATAATCTTTGTGGCTCTCCTCAGGACCTGCTCTAACAGGTCTGTGTCTTTCTTGTACTGAGGACCCCAGGGCTGGCCTCAGTTCCTCAGATGGATTCTTCTGACAGTAGAGGGGCAGAATCAGCTCCTTTGACCTGCTGGCCACTCCTCTTTTGGTGCACTTGGATTTCTGGGATGTGAGTGCACACTGCTGCCTCATGTACTTTCTGAAACATTAGAATGTTGCAATGACATAGCAAGAAGTTTGCTGTAAAAGTACAGCAGTTCGGCTTTTAACTTGATGGAAATGGCATATATATGCTAGGAAAATTATTTTGGATGCTAAAATATATGAAAAGACTTTTCATTTAATTTCTATAACACTGATGTTAGGGCAAGTGAAATCATTATTGTGTTTTTAGGGTAGTAGAAGGGAAATTACCTGCAAAAAGACTTTTACTTTATTAATGTAGGCTGCTGCCATGGAACATTTCGGGGGAGGTGGGTCTGGGGAGGAATTGTGTTGTGCTGGTAGAGAAAACTCAGCATAAGCAATAAAATTCCCATTGCTATGCTGATGTTATCACTGATGCTGGTAGACAAACAAAGTAAATAAAAATTATTTTCAAGCTCTCCTGGATACACAAGAAATCAATGCTGGCTAAATGGAAATGGACAGAATTATTAAAGAAGAATCAGTTTCTATTCTTGAAAGGTTGTTTGAAACAGTGAAAAGCTACCTTACAACCTAGAATTTAGTATTTTTTCAAGCTTTAAATGATTGTGTTGTATGTGGATGTACAAAGATGGGAAGAAGTGTTGTAGGAGATTCACTTCCTGTGGAATGAGATCCTAAGCTGATGTTCAGCAATTCTAGGCAGGCACCTTTTATTTTAGAATTTAGATATCTTCTTGTCTATTAGACTGAAAGTCCACTTTCTAACATTATATATTTTATTCTAAGTAGTATGTTGAAAATGTCTTGTGCCGTAAGTTGGAGTGCTTCATAAACTAACTGCTATAAAATTTAAAAACCTATTTACATGGCTGCTTAGATATGTCTATGTGTCTGGTATATTTTCACATCTGTCTCTGCTCAAAATACTTGTTTTTATGGTAGATGGGGACAGATTTGAAGATTGTAACGATAAAAAATACATCTTTGTGTGCAAGATGAAAACTAAAGAGCTTGTCTGCTTCACTGGAAGTTGAGAAAACAAGGAATGAGGTAATGTGCCAGGTTAGCAACAGTGGTACTTCAGGAAGGTCTGTTGATGACAAGTCCAGTAAGGAAAGGTGGTCTGCTTCCGTCTCGATTTTTTTCCTGTTTCAACTGCATTGACTCAGTAAACTTCTTTTTGGTTTACTACCATAAAAGGGAACTAGAAAAACCAAATAGTTGGAGAGAGAAAATACTAGCTATCATGCTTGCGTCAAATATCTCCTAATTTTATTTAATTTGAAATTTTTAAGTTGGAAAATGATTCTATGACAAAAGGTGTTATTAGTGACCAAGCAAGGAAAAGGGATGGTGTAAGAAGTGTTTCAGTTAATTATAAGCCAAAAGGAATGTTTGTTTCTTCTATTTATGTCTTACCATTTCTAACCACACCAAGCATGGCTCTGTGTAATCCTGAATTACTCCTCAGCATGGGTCATCTTGGAATGTCTGAGGTGTCATGGAAACTGGATGGAGAAAAGCTGGCTTATGAAGCAATACCAGACAGCACAGGCAATTTCTCTTCAAGTATCTGCCTTCTTCTAAGCCTTTATTTTTTCTTTTCTTTTTTTTTTTTTCTTTTTTTTTTTTTTTTTAGAATGACCACTTTGCTCTTTGAAAGAGAACTTACCTTGTTTTGTTTGACAGAATCCATGCTCTTCTGGTATTTTGAACAATGGCTGTATCAAGCATTACATTATTAATTATTTGTTTTGATTATTCACATCATCTAAAGCAATAGCAGTCAAGAGATTCTTTTGCTACTTGGCTATACACCTCTCAGTTCACTAGTTTGCCTGCCAAAGTTAATTTTTTTTTTTGATTTTGGTAGTTAACTATCAGTTTTGAGAAAGGTTGTGAAAGGAAAAAGAAATTCTGTATGTTTGTTGCTGATGAATATTTTTGTTTGTGTACAGTAGCTCTTCTAAAGCACAATATTTTTCAGTGCTGTTTTCTGAAAGGAAGTGTGCTCTCCTCTGGTATATCAGCCTGGAAGAGGTTCATTTTATCTTGGAAAAATGTATTTTATGTAAGGTGCAGCAAGAATGTATCATTAAAAATGAGGTTGTTTTCAAGACTTGTGCTAAAAATCATTGGGAAGGGTTATGCTGTGCTATATCCCATAGTATGTGTTAAGAGAATTCATTCTTACTCTCTGCCAGTTTTATACCCCATGATTTAAAAAGTTGCCTCTGGTCAAGCAGATATTAAGACTCAGAAAAAAGCGAATTATAGATGGTGTCTTTCAAATGGGCATGGCGGGGTAAGGGTGCTGGAAGAAGGAGTGAATGACAGCACTGGTAGCCTTACAGGACATGCCAGGAGTCACTGTATGACGTTTGGTGATGGGTTTGCTAGTGCCAGAAATCAGGACAGCTTCTCACAGGCCTGCCCCTCACTTATAAGCTGCTTTCTCCATCCGTCTGTTGATCTGAGATGTCTGTTTGATCACCTTTCAAACAGATTTGTCTATTTCCATTCATTTCACTGACTAGACTCTCATTTCAAAACATGGTTGTATTTCTTTGTTAAGAATGCCATTTATGAATGAGTAATATTTTCATACTTATGCAATTCACGAACCCAAAGAATGTCGTTTCTCCTGTCATGGAAGGCTATGGAAATCTATCAAGCCCCAGTATTTGGAACTGAATAGTTATCGTGACACTGCTTGCAGATCGTTTAGCTGTGATTGATCAAGAGAAAGCTAGAGATTTGGGGTCGGGGTGAGGAAATTTATTTGATAAAACTATATTTGGTCTAGAAAGAAATATGTAGAATTTATACTTAAGATTATCCTACCCCAGTGTTACTGATAAGTTTAGATTAATTAATATTACCCTATTTTCTCTTAGGTGAGCATTTTTAACTCTGTAGAACTTCTGTAATGGCACAGTTCCATGGGAAGTTTGCAGCTATGCCTCATCCCGAATTAAATTTAGAGGAGTTTGCATGGGCAAGGTTTATATATTTTACCAAAGAAGCAACCACAAATCATCTATTTCCAAGCCTGAAAGCCAGTGCTGAGGCATTTAGAGCTGTTGCTGCTGTAGCTCATAAATTGCAAACCATGGCATATGAACCATGCTGTTAGTAAGAGCTGGAGTAAAGCATACATGGTCCACTGAATACATTTTATAAATCCTGGACTTCAAATATTTTTTGTCACTAGAAGACTGTAAAAGTTTCAGCAAAACCCTCTGTTTACTTAGCTGGTATGGAAGTTATTACATTTCTGGTGTACTTGAAGAAACCAGACATCTTGCATTTTATTACAAGGTACAGGATTATTTAGAATAACAAGGCGTTGAGTGCAAATTGTCCCTTTTTTGTTTCATGAACTTGAGCAGTGCTCTTCTCATAACTATTTTGATCCTTATGTGGTTCATCCAACTATGATACAGGATACTGAACAGCAGATTAAATTCGATACCCAACAAAATAATTTAGTTGTATTAGGTGGAAATGATTTGAAGTTCAAATCATGGGCTTACTCTGGTTTGTGATATATGGCTGGTTTTGGATTATTGTGGGTCATTGGGTTATTGTGGGTCTTTGGGTTTTTGTTTGGGGATTTTTGTTTGTTTTTATTTTCTGTCCAAGATATGAATTTCAATGCATATAGCCATTATAAAAGTACTCAAGTCTAAATGCATATAGATTAGAATAAGCCAAGATTTATAAAATTATTACTTATTAATGATGGCGATTACTCAGAGTCCAAATTTCCGTAGCCAGTTCACTTTTGCTATGAAATGGGAAAGCATAAGAATGTTCCTATTAATTGTTTTTCTTACAAAGTAGATGTAGGATCTGACAGTTTACCCTTATTTACAGATGGTCAGCAGGTTCTTGATTGTATTTCCATTTGGATTCACAAAGAACCTTTTATTGGAGAAAAGAGAGCCCTTGCTTACCTCAACTCCCATGGGAGACCCTGAGTGGAAGAGACTGATAAGCGTTTGTATTCTCCCACTGTTGTTTCAAGGAAACATGAATTTGGATTCTTTTGAAGAAATCCTGGCTGTTGCAGGAGGGGTATCAGGAAGTATTGTCTCATTTGAACCTTGTGGAGTGACAAGGGAGGCCTAGGTTTTGGCTCCTGTGAATTTTTTGGGTGATACATAATCCCTTTTGTGGTGTCAAAAATGCCCTTCCTCAGTAGTGTGTTTGGGCAGAAATTCAGCAATGTGGCTCTGACAAAGACTTCTTTCTATTTAGTAACCCTGTGAGAAGAGAGGATGGGATGGGATGGAATATAATTTAGCTACCTAAAAATGTCAAATTATATTTAGGAAATTCTAAATTCCACTATGGAGAATTGAAGCTTCCCTCTCTCCCCCCACCAGCCTTGAAGAAGTGATTAACCAAGGGTGCCTCTCAGCATGGAGACTGCTTGCTGCTATTGTCTCCTGCAGAAACAACTCTTTGCTGCTAACTGGTTTAACTGTATCATGTCCTTGAACATGTTTTCCTCTAGCCAACTTTCAGGATTTGGGGACTGTTTCATAGTGTATATAACAACACATAGAAAAATGTGACAATAGTACTCTTTTCCTGACCAATTTTTGTTCTTTCCATCTGTCAGACATTTGGGTTTTCTTTTTTCCCCTTGTGCTACTGCAGCAAAAATGCCTGCCTTTTGTTTATGTCTTCCTACATGAGCATTGTGACATCATAAGTGGTATCACCAGGGGAAAAAAATATGCATAGCTGTAGCTAAACCAGCTGTTCGTTAGCAATTCTTCTAGTCTGCTTTCATTTCTTCTCATTAATGTACACAGTAGTGTTTCCTGCCTAAGAGACATGGAAGGTTCTCAGCCACAAAACATCTGCTCAGTCCCTGTCTTTGGGTAGATGAAAATGGTGGCACTTCAAAATGCACTCATTCTTGATAATGGCATTTTTTAAAAACTGAAATGAATGTGAGAGCATAGAAGATACTCATTACTGGATTTAGTTGTGGGTAATTCTGAATCCTTTGCTAACCATCTTGTATAATTCAGTGCAATCACAGAGACTGCATATCAACTGTTACAAAACCTTATTAATACAAACCGAGCAAGATGCCAAGAACAACAAAGAAATGAGTTTTGTCATTGATTTGCATGACGACACGGTAAGGCGAATGAATCTGTTAGTCATGCTTGTCCCTTCTACCATGCAAATCAGCAGCAAAACTTCCACTGACTTTGATAGGACCAGAATAATGCCAACCATGAGCTACAAGCTGTCATTTATTCTAATGAGAGAGATCTTAAATAGAATAAGGAGGTATTTCATTTGTGGAATGTTAATGAGAAAACAGTTTCTTTTGCTATCTCATATTATCAAAATGCTCTGAATTATTCTAGAGATAATTGACTGTTTTGTAGAATAGCTGCATCTTTGCAATGTTAATATTATGGATAATTGCGTGTTCAGTATAAGTTTTCAGGATGGAAATGTTCATTTATCATCACTAGCTGTTTGTAGAAAGCTAGCTTTAAATTAGAATATTCAGGGAATTCACTCTGTAGTAGGAATCAAGCTATCTCCAAATATTCTAGCATGGAACCCTGATACTGATAATGGATCAGTGAAAAAAATAATAAATATTTACCATTTTCTGTAAGGGTTTCTGTAATTTGAATTTAGATATTCACTTACTCTAATATGAAATACTCAGGTAAATATTAAGCTTTTAACCATTATAAAATGTTACTTAAATTTGTAATTTTCTGTTTAAAATAAACAAGAAAACTGAAGACAACCAACCAAACATGCACACACACACACACATATGAAAACAAACCCTAGAGCATCACCAACTATTACCAGGAAGAGATTAGACTTCATTGTATTACATAATTTGTCATTTGGATTTGAGAGTAATCCTTGCTCAGAGGGCCGATTCTTATTCACCTGAGTAGCCTCACTGAAGCCAGCAAAACTCATTTTACGACCAAAGATTACAGGATAATGCCCTTGACTGATGAGACAAATTTAAATTAAGGGGCTGGTTTTTAGGTACAATTTTTCATCTGGAAGCTCGTCTTCCACATAAAGGATAAACACTGGCAGATTAAGTGTTGGCAAAATATTACCTCTTTGGAATATTAATTTCAGTGTGTACTGTGTGCAGAGCAATGCAGACAATGCATGGCTTGTACCACTCCCCACAAGAAAAAAATCACTTTTAACAAATCTCTTTAATTTCATCTTGGACCAGTGTTATAGTGGGAATGATGATAATTTAAAAAAAAAAAAAAAAAAAGTTGAGGGGATTTCCATAACAACTGCTGTCTTAATGAACTAAAGAAGCCTTAGAATTTGTTATTCCTTCCTCATAGTAGACCTCAGCTGATAAAAATATCCGTAGCTGGTGAAATCAGTGGCATGCCTGGCTTTCTCAGACAAAACTCCCATGTGATCACACAGGCAGCCTCAGTGAGCCTGAAGCTGCTCAGCAAGCAGTAGGTAATGAGTCTTTGTGCAGAGTGAAGCTCTTGTGGCTGAACAATAAAGCATATGGTACCAGCAATAAAACACAGTGCTGGGAAATTTAAGAAGATTCTGCTGGAAGTGGGAAGACAGTGAATATGTCAAACATTATAAAATGACGATCAATCTGGTTTGGGTCCTAATTAATAAAAACAGTGCATGGATTGGAAAAACAACAATTTGAACAGGTCAGTTGTTTTATAGATTCTTCACACACTTCAGTGTTTTAAATATAAATGGGGTTTTTGCTATTTCTTTATTGTTAATAAAGCCAGGTTTCTTTCATTTTGTAAGGTGGGATTGAAGGATGTACATCAGTGTGATAACCAAGCTGAATAAATTGTGTAAGTTCTGTGATCAAATTTATTGTAAAAATGTTTTTACCATTATTCCTATGCAATTCAAACTTCAATTGTGCATGAAAAATGGGATAGCAAGTAAAATTAAATTTATGCTAGATGGATCATTTACCAATATCATAAAATATTTAGTAACAACAATCTATTACTCTGCTATGTATTCAAGACTAATTCTTTCGCAGTAGGAGATCTGTAGTGTTTGTGTTTGGTTAAAAACAATGTAACATTAGAGAATATCTTACAGCGCACTTATATGGGTTTTTTTTCTCCACATTCTTCTTGGAAATTTTTGGAAGTGGTGTTTTATGTTATTTTTAATGCAATTTTATACACATGGGAGTGATATATTATAACCCTCTGCATGCATTTTACTCTAAGATTAATGCAAAATATGTTATTTTTTCGAACAAGTAATTATTTCTTATAGTAGTTCTTTCTTAATTATACATAATTATTTTATTTTTTGAAAACTGCTCCCAAAGATTTCTGTGGCCTGTGCTTGTTTTACAGAGGATAGACATGAAAATTCTCGGTGGTTTCCCATCATGTAGAAATTAACCATGTAGAAGTTTTAATCCTTAAATCTCTTTACAGTACTGGGTTTGGGGTTTTTTTCTTTCTTTTCTGAGTGCTGAAGATCGTAAATTAAATATGCTGATTTTTAGGGAGTATTTCAGCCAGAAGGAGATGGAGCCCTTGGAAAGCGATTGCGGAAATAAACAAAACTCGAAATTTAGAGGACAGTATCTCTTTTTTTTCATGTGTACTTATGATTTCGAGGGAGAAACGTGCTTTATAACTAGCACGTTTATTCTGTGCCTGTGGCCGTGCGGGGAGGCGCAGGGCCCGGCGCTGCGGGCGCTGCGCGGCCGGGGCTGGAGCGATGCGCCGGCGGTCCGTCCGTGCAGGTTGGCTTTGTGCGTGCCCGCGCTGCCTGCCCTCTGTAATTAAAGAAAGGGAGAAGGGGAAAGGAAGCCCGGGCTCCGGCTGCAGAGCCGGGGGCAGGGGGAGCGGGTCTCCCGGGAAACCGCCGCGGCGGGCGGGCGGCGCTCGTCCGGTTCGGGGCGGGGGGCGCGGGCGCTGCCGCCCAGCTCCGGCGGGCCCGGGGCGACGGGCGGGGGGCCGTGCCCGGCATGCCCCGCGGCGGGGCGGGGCCGGGCCATGCAAATGCGGGGGCGGGGCGGTGCGCGGCACGGAGGGGCGCGGGCAGGTACGGCGGGGCGGGCGCGGCGCGGGCCGGGCGGCGCCCCCGGGAGTGAGCGCCGGCCCCGCGGAGTGAGTGAGTGAGTGCCGCTCCGCGGTGTGCCGGCCCCGCGGAGTGAGTGCCGGCCCCGCGGTGTGCTGCGGTCGCTCCTGCCCCTCCGCGGGAGCGCGGCACGGAGCCGGGGCCCGGGCGGGGCCGCGGCTGCCTCCGCTGCGGCTGGGGCCGCGCAGCCCGCGGGCTCTCGCAGTCGGAAATGTGCTTTGGCTGTAAGGGCATCATTTTCCAGTTGCAAATATTGCTGATAGCTAAGCGAAGGTGCTTTGCAGTCCCTGCTTTAAAGCGGTTCTCCTGTAAAAGGTAATTTTATATTACAATCCTGATACAGCTTGGCATCTCAGGACGCAGGCCTGTTCATGGTTTAGACAATAGATCAGAAAGGATACGTAAAAGTACTTTTTCACCGTACTTACGTGCTGCTATTAATTTATTTAACGGAACCCTGGTAATATCGTTGTAACACCTGCTGTATGTACCATAAGATTGGATGAGATAACACTGAACATGTCGCTTTATGCTAATTTAAATGGAGAAAATACAGCCGTATACAGTCATGCAATTATCATATAATTACTATTTTTGTCTAAAATGACTACAGTGGATTTTAAATTTAAATTTATGAGGCAGTTAGGTACTTACAGTAAGTGCATACAGAGATAAAATTAACAGTGTGAAGTAAAATAACAATAGGAGCATCCCTAAAGAACAGCATTCCCACTGTTAAAATGGAATTGCAACTTTGAAATACACCTGTTTTGTCTATTTATATAGGAAGGAAACAAAAAACCCAAATGATTTTCCTGTGGATGAGGCTCTTCCTATTCTAAAATATTCCCAGTATCAAGTTTTTTAGAAAGTGTAAAGGAAAAATTCCTGAAGCAGAAAGGTGAGCTGTGTTGCTACCCAAGTTATGGTAATTTTGACACACTCTTCTTTACCCCATCTAAACTCTGTTGAAATTGTGGTTTATGTAAACATTTTATGCTGCAACTTGAATCGTGGCTGTTGAGTATCTTTAAGAATCTTAAATAGAATCAAATCTTTATGTATGTATCTGGCATTTTGGAGACATGATTTTGATCTCTCATGTTACTGAAGTTTTGTGTTAATTATATTGTCTTAATTTACTTCTGGATCTGCAATGTTTTAGTTTGAGGATGCAGTGTTTACTGTATGTCTTAGTTTTTTGGTCTCCTTTGTTTATCAGAAAGAGGAATTTGCATTTATTATAAAATATCTTGCTTTGGACAGATGCAATAGTTGATTAAGTGAAGTTTAAGTTCAGTATAAATGAAGACATGTAAGTCGTGGTTTAGACTACACAGTGGCAAATGTTTGGAAACTACTTCTTAAGCTTAAAAAATTTCCCTGAGATAGCAACAGATGATGGTCTCATCTAAAACTTTTACTTGCACTTAATATGTATCTCTAGTAACTGAACCTTGAAGTTTAGAGTTGTTTTCCCTTTGAACAAGCAGGTGGAGAGTCAGGCTGAAGCAAGGCAGCTGTAATATATTGCAGCATTGGTAAAGATGTCTCAAAGATAAATTTACATGCAGTCTGTCAGTATCACTTTTTGCTCTTGCTCTGAGCCAGATATGATGCTGAGAAAAACTGGGTTATAGATGTGCCCTTTCCTCAATAAAATATCCCCAAACGCCATCACATCTTTAAAATGCTGATACCATTTGAAGTCCTGCCAGTGAGTTTTGATCACCGTTGCTTCATTGCTCTTTTGTAGGCTTTTTTGACCCTGGAAAAGGGATTGAGCGTAGATAAAAGACAGATACAGCTCATCTACAAATGTACAGAAGCCAAAAATATTTACTAGGTTAAAACAGCACTGAGATAAATAGCAAGTCTTTAATTTCTCCATCTCTCTACAGGTATGGATACGATGTTCTAGTGAAACTTGTGATAAATGGGAGGTCCGAGTAATTGATACCAAAAAAGAAAAACCAAACTGGAAAATTGTGGCCTTTTTCTTCCCTCACATTTGTATATAATTCTCTCCTACAGCTCCCCTATCTCTAGTCTTACTCCCCACCCTACAAAAGAGGTTTGCATTTTTAGCACCTCAGATTCAGCTTTCCATCACTTCATATTATTTTTCCACAAAGAAATAGGGAAAATGGAAAAAGGAATAAAAACTTATATTGCCATAACAAGTTGATGGAAAATTCACGAAATATATGTAACTGGACAACTTACATACTGTGAAATTAAGGCGAAAAGGAAGAGGAGCTGCTTGAATTTTTTAAGGTTTTTCTATGCATAAGTGCAAAAATATAAGCAAGGTTATTTCTTGAAAACTAGCATCCAAATGCATTGGACAATTTGCATTCAGGCTTTTGGATGAAAAGATACATGGCTTTTGTTTAGTACTTCATAAATAATTTCATGGAATATATAACTTGAACTCCTGATTGATTTGGGGGCTGGTTTGTATCCTGCTCTTTCATAAGCAGTAGGGATTTGCATATTTATTTCATTGTCTAATGTGAAGTAGGAAATGTGGGCCGCATAGTATGGAGCCTGACCCCCGTCAGTCGTTCTGAGGGATACGGGCAGGAACTACATCATCATTTACCGATTGTAGCTTCACCATCTCCCGTAGTTGTTGGATTTTGATGAGGAAATGCAAGCAGTGATACCATTATGTTGTGGAAGGCCGCAGAGTAAATAAGCCTCTGTGGTATTTGTAGCTCTCATTAGCATGCTGCCCCTTCATTACATCTGTTTATTCAATTCTGGCAAATCATTTCTGTGCATGCCTATAAGTAAGTGATATTTTTCGTCTGTGCTGCTCGGGGGGAATAAAGGCTGCGTGCTGAGCCCAAGCTGCAGCCGCGTTGTGGTGGCGGGGCTGCTGCGCTGCGTCTGCGGCTCTGCGGGGGCAGGGTGACAGACTGGCCCCAGGCCCTGCTGGGGATCCCAGCTCGGGGGAGAAGGCTTCCATTTCAAGCACATCTCCCCGGGCTGCCCGTGAGTGGGGTCAGGCCTGTGCGGGGTCTGTGGCGTGTCCCACCTGAGGAGCACGTGGCTGATCCTGGGTGATGAAATAGACTGGCATGGTGATGGCTTCAGCAGGACATTGGGTTTTTTGAATTGGTATATGAATTTGATGATGAGCTGCTCAGTGATTTAAACTCCGTTCTTTGTCACTACTGAACAAAATCTGCCTTAAATGTATCGTGAATATGTTAAAAAGGAAGCTGGATTGCAAATGTTTTTAGTTGCACTTCTTAAACGATAGCCATCTCTAGTAAATGCCATTTGTGTGGGGGTGATAGGGTAAACAAAAAAATGTTGAAAGCCACAAAATGTATTTGTTAATTGTTTTTAGTGTGAACTACAAATGGTAGCACTGCTTACTTCAAACATGAACTGTGACAACTGAGCAGGCTATTCTCAAGCAAACAGTTTTGTCTTTTAAATGTTTTATTTTAGGGGTGGGAAGGGAAACCCTACGACTCAGGGGGGAATTGATTTGCAGAGTTGCCATTGCTTTGCTCTCTTGTTGGACCAGAGTCTTTATTGAAGCATTCACTTTCAGGGTAGCCAGAGGTCTAACTTTGTAGCTTTCAATTAAGTTGCTCAGTTGTTTACTATTATGCCCTTCTCACCCACTCTTACTTCTAAACAAACATCTTTCAGCTATAAAATGGAAAAGTGGAAATCGCACAGTATTAATCTTTTTAGCTCCTTTGGAAGAGTGATCAGAGATTTAATAAAGCAAAATATATAAAATAATTAAAAAAAACCCCCAAACCTCAGGTTGGAAGTGTAAGCCACATACCTTCACATCAGTGCTTTTCAGGAGGGTGTAGGGCAGGTAATTAATTTCGTCCCGGCAGACTCCCCTGGCTGAAGTGGTACTGAATGGTCATAAGGTGCTTACAAGTCAGGCAGTGAGATGGCAGTGGGCTCGCTGCTCGGCTTCTATTCATCACTGTCTCAGTGGCAAGAGTGCCTTGGGAATTGGATGGGTACATACTTATTAGACCTGCAGCTCTTCTGTCAGCTTTCTAGTGAAGTTTTCAGCTTTGAATTACAAAGTGATCTGAAAAGAATTCTTAGACATACATGTTTATTAGTCACTACAGGCATAAACTCCTGATTTTCCTTAGTATGAAAAGAAAGTGAAGAGAGTCAACATTCAATTTTAACACAACTGGGAATGTAATTTTAGGTCAGCCTTACTGTGGTCTGTCATGTTGTGGTAGCACCATAGACTCTTCCTTTGGGTGCCTTTGTGTTGATTATACACAGACAGGTACACATGTACAGGTGAATAAGGACCGATGGGTAATTTTTGCTGGCCACAAATACGAAATTACTATTGGAAATTTTGCCTGTAATTGAATATGTGCTTTTAAAATCTGTTTTGAGGTTTGCAGTTATTGAAATTACAGAGAAGACTACTGGCTTACAGTGAAACATTTTACTTTATTGATTATACATATTTTGTCTGCCTTCATTAGAAGAAATCTCATTCTGTGACACTATAGTCACTAAATCTAGGACTTCAAAATCTAAGTGTCACTGATCTTTTTGACTCATTTCTTAAGGAAATTAGGTTTATGCAGTTGTGCTTTCTCTGTACCTGTCATATTGTTCAATATGTCTATCATATTTTCCTAATTAGTGTTTTTAACCTGTTAGCTCATATCAGCTGAGCTTGAAGAAGAACCAGTCTTCCTCAAGTATTGTGCAAATGGGTGGAGAGATGGGAAGAAGAGATTGCTGGTTCACACCAGTAAAAAACAATTTGCACTGTGACTAAGACCCTGATTATCAAAGTAATCACATAGAGGAAAGCTTAAACACCATGACCCTGGGGAAGAGCATGAGGGAAGCAGCCCTCATACTGTGCCTTGGGTAATCCATCCAAAAGAGACAAATCCATAAATAATCAAGTTCTGTTGGTTTCTCAGGTGGTCTGTGGTTGTGGGTTTTTTTTGTTTGTTTTTTTGGGAGGGTTTTTGGGGGTTTTTTTGTGTGTGTGTGGTGTGGTTGTTTGTTTTTGTTTTTGGTTTTTTTTTTGTAAACTTGAAATTAAATTCTACTAATTTTTTAGCTGGTAGCTGAGCAGCTTATTTTTACCTTGTGCTCTTCTTAGAAGGTGAATTGTCAATTCCATACATATGTCAGTGGCAGAAGAAAACTTCACAGCTGTGTTGTATGAATTCACTGTTTCCTACATTCAGTAATTTGTTGTGTGTGTTATGGGAGGGTTTTGGTGAATTTCCCTCATCAGTGTTTAATTGTGAAATAATACTATTTCTAAAAATCTCCAGGTTTTTAAAAGATAAATGTATTGTTTTTCAGAGTTGAATAGTTACACCACGTATGGTGCAAAGTCAAAAAGCAAATCCTAGAAACAAACAGCAATTTTACATCTTTTGTGTAATTTTTTTGTGGGCCTGAATGCCAACTTAGGACTGTCTTGGGTGGGCATAAAAAAAGCAGATTGTAGCATTATATTTTGGTTGTGCATTGTCCTTGATCTAGATAGAAAGCTTGAATTATTATAGCCATAAAGCTATTTTTGAAGAAAGTAATTTCAAAACATCACAGCCTTCCAGTAGATATTAATAATTTATATTTTCCAGTACAAATAGTTTTATTGACTTTATTATCTAGGGAGAAAGATGCACTTAAACATATTTTTGCTAATTTTGGCTTTACTTGAGGCCAAGCCTAAATGAAGTAATGATTTTACTGTTATGCCATGGAGCTACATTCATTTCATTGGTGGCAATTACATGTTGGCTCCTGCTGACCAAAATTATTTTTGTTTTTAGGATCTGTTTTATTCTTCCTCAGATATTTCTGCTGATGAAAATAATACATTTTCTGGTATTTTCTTAGTTGTATAGTTTCTACCATTTTCTTTCAGCTTTAAAGTACAAAATAGCAACAGAGTTTTGGACTGCCAGAGAAGCCAGTCTGTAACTTTATATGACTACTAGTAGCTGTGTCAAGTATTTATTTACATGGTGTCTTAAAAATGTGCACAGCACTGTGATTTTATTTGAGAATTGGATTAATCATGTTCTTTCTAATGTCAACATTTATTAAAAAGATAAAAACAAACTGTTATGGGAGATTTTTATGCTTTTGGAGTTAAAAAAAAGAGAGAAGGAAAAAATGAAAAGCCCATCAGAGAAAAATCTTTTGATTGGTTACTTATAAGTTGTTAGATGCAAAGAACCAAGATCATACCAAAAATTGTTACTGAAGTCAAAAGAATATAGTCTGACTGTTGAAGTATCAGGGCTCCACACTGTTTTTCGTGTGTTCCCTCACTGAACCTGGAGACTCCTGGAGCACCCAGATCTGTCAGTGCTTGCATAGGAATAGGAGAAGGTATTCCTGTAGCTGTGCCTTTTATTGAGTGGATATGACAAAGCAAAGGCATGAGGTTGGACAAAATCATCTGCCGGGCTGGAATTTGAAGGTTGAACTGAGGAAAGTTGAAACAGTGTCCATTAGGGAACCTGCTGAGCATGTCTATTGTATGATGCTGCAGCAGTACTGAAATGCAAATGGCTGCTGGCTGTGCACAGGCAGATCTTTAATACCACAGGATTTGGTGCATAACAAGCTGGCCTTTTTCATGCCACCTCTGTGGTGAATTCTTTTTAGTGATATTTCTTAAAGCATAGTAAACGTGTATATTAAATGTATATACATAATTAAATTTTACCAACATATGACAAAAAAAAAAAACTATGTCAGAAGAGCAACAAAATTAGCAGTTAAGTAAAGAATAATTCCTAAATAGCATAGTTTTCTAATGTATGACCCTCTACTGTGTATTTATTTTGATATCCAAAGCAATATGTGTTTCCACTTCTGAGATGCCTGTTGAATCTAAAGCTGTATTTCACAGGGCTGCTGCAAATGGTCTGTGTTAGGGCAGTGTTCTGCTCCACAGATTAGTTCTGCTCAAAAGCTGTGTGTATTAGTACAGCTGATTTGGTGATTGTGCTGCTTGTTCAAAGTGAGCTGAGCTAATGCAAGACCTTAGCTGTATGTTCAGATACATAGCATAGATGAACACCACTGAATGGTAAAACTCAACTTTGAGGACACCTGTATTTTTTTGTATTTGCTTTGTATACCTTCTGCTTTATAACTGGCCTCCAGTGATCATGACAGAGCATGGCTTTGCTATTTCATTTACATTTCTTTTAAATAGTGAAGGAAATTTGAATCTCAGTATTTTTGTCTCAGTACCACTTCTGTAGGAAAGGAATCTTTTCATAACCTTTTGCTTCAATTCCTTCTCATGTTTTTTTCTTTCTGCAGTTTTGCCACTTTCATTGTGGTGTTACTCAGTCTGTATTAACATTTTCAAAAACCAACTAATTTAGGCATTTTTTTCATGTTTTTAGGCGCATCTTCGACATGTCTCAAAATGTCTCTATCAAGAATTTCAAGTCTTTTCAATAATGTTCTTTGGAGTGAGAATGCTTTTCAGCCACTGCAGTTGCAAAATTTTTAACTATCACTGATTTTTAACGCAGATAAAACAGTTTATCTCTTTCTCCTTTTAAAATATTTTTTGCCAACATTAGACATATATATGTAACTTGTAATGCAGATGCGATTAAATTGGTAAAAAGTGAGAGAGTGAGAGCAAGCTTTTCATGCTCCCTCTCCAGAAGAACCCATTTAGAGGTCAGAATAGCCAGCATAATTGATTCCTGCCAGAGGCACTATGAATTTATATCTTTACCCTTGACTTGACTTTTAGCCTATATTTGTTTAGCCATTTAAATTGTTGTAGCCATTTCTTTTGACCATGCCCTTGGCAGTCTCATTGTTGACACTTTGACTACACTTCCTCTGCATTTGAAGTCATAATACCTGTAAATATTTTTGAAAGAAAGCGTGTAGGCTACAACTAAATACTCTGTAACTCTAATCCCAAGAGTTAATGCTTTCTCAATTAAAGCAAGCATTGTGTAATATAAGGTGTATTTCCTCACAGAAAAGTTCTGACTAGATATTGAAATTGTAATTTTGATGTTGCATTTGCTGGAATATGCAAATGTAATGCTTTAAAGATGTAATTAAGGCTGTTTAGAGAGAAAATTTGATTTTAAGGTGTCCAGAAGATAAACTAAAGGAATTCAGTTGCCTTTTTTGAAGGGGGAGGAGGGGGAAATTTATGTTCAGGAAAATAATTCTGAAATTAATAAGCCAAACTGTCATTCCCCCAGAGATCCTATTATTTAATCTGCTTTGTGTATCAAACATTTCCTTTTGGGGTGTTTTAGAATTATCAGAATCCCATTGTATTTAAAGACAAGGCAGAATTACAGGGCCAGCAAAGCTAGTTTACTGATGCAGAGGTGCAAAGTGTAGGGAGGAGTGCATGTTTTCTTGCAGTGTTGAGATGGCTGTAAAATTCCGTCCTTTCAATGGCTCTTTGAGCAGGAATGGTTTTTCTCTTGTACTGAGGTTTGGCTGTGGCCATTGAGGACTGCAGGTCGTCTGCTTCTGGGTAAGGTTTCAGGATTAGTCTCTAAGACATGTCCTCTTAATGAAGTAACAAGCAAGGCAGCTGGAGGTTAGATGCTTGAGAGAGAGATGTTTTAATCCCCAGTGTCTGTATGGTTACCCTTCAGCATGGAACCATAGTTCGTGCAGTTGGAACTCCCTGTGCTCCACAGTCACAGTCTAGTGCCTGCTCCTGAAGGGAGGTACTCAGACTTTCCCTTCCAAGAACAGAGCATAGGTCACTCTTCCTCTCAAAACTTCTTTCTTGTAACAATCTGCTGCTGAATGGATCTCTTGTTAATTTACACAGCAGAATAGCTAAGAAACCCACCCAGGTGCTGGAGAGCTGAGTCTGTTGGTCAGTACGTGCTGCCTCTAAGCTGTAGCTTAGTGGAGAGCGTTGTAGTCCTTTGTTTAGGAGACCATTTTGCTGTATAGAAAATAATGCCAAGATTCATAGTCCAAAAAGAGTGGGCACAGGTAGCAGCCAAGTGCTGTACTGTATTTGCCAGCCTTTGGGTACATAAACAATTGCTCATGGGTTTGGGCCTGGCCCAGCCTTTCTGTCTCTTTTCCTTCTCAACATGCTTTGCACTTGTAACAGATTTTCCTTTCAATCTTGGACACCTTACGTGGAAGAACATGAAGTTTCAGGCTCCCAGGGAGACCTCAACAGGAACTTATTCAGACATCTCAAATCTCTGTAACTTGTGTATGTGCAGGATTGCCTTTATGCTAGGGAAACTTGAAAGTGAGACCCTGGAAAAGCTCACATGCCTTTGAAGAAGATGACGACTTGGTGACAGATTGGCAGAGCCTTCTAGGAAAGGGGTTTTGGTCTGAGGGATGACCAACGACAAGGACGCTGGAGTAATTTCAAAGTTTTTGATTACTCCCAGTGAAAGCAGCTGTTGCTCAGTCAGCAGTCAGTAATCAGCCATTTGTATGTCCCTGTGCCCTTGCAGGGGGGAGACTGAGCAGGTGTAGCTGTGAGGTGCCTAAGTGTACCTGTTGAGATGACACATCACTTCCTCTGTTTTGTTTTCTAGCCCTAGGAAATATGGCACCAGTTCCCAGAGGAGGCATGTGTTGGCTGTATTGGGGACCAGTGCTCCCTCTACATAATTCTCATGAGCTACACCTTCTAATTGGAATCTGCATTGTATTCTGGGGATTATTAACTCAGAATTGGGAAAAATCTGAATAACGGACAAGTGCTCAAGTGTTTTCAGACCTACACAGTTTCTTGCTCATTTTCTCTTCCTTCTTCTTGCAGATGAACGCTTTAGTTCCCACATTAAAAGTGGACTAGTGTCAGCAAGAGGCTGTGTGGCTTTGGGGAGCTCCCCAGAGGCAGGCTGTTAAGGGTTGCATTGCTGTGAGATTGAGAGTATAGGCAGAAACATGCCAGGTGCTTTCCAGCAACTGCAGGCATTGGACAGATGCCCCAGCTTTGGGATGCACAACTTAACATGCAGTTCCATTTGTGTCTCCATCGTCATTCCCTCCCTGCACACCCCCCAAATATAAAGGCGTTTCTTAATTCTGTACAGGATCAGCAGGTGCATTCTGCCTCCCATGTAATGTAATCACTACTGAAGTAGAAATACCACTGTAATACAGCAGCAAGATGTCAGTGACTTCTCTCCAGCTGTCTCCACTTTGTGGGGGGTACCTGTGTAGTTCTGTCTAGTACAGCAGGCTACTGGACACTGCTGCCTTTCTGCTGCTTACTGTCCAACATATTGTAGAGATTGAAACTGCAGTGATTTTGAAGGGGGTGTGGCTATAGTTTCAGAAGGCGTGTTTTGTTGTGGTTTTTTTCTTCTCAGGGAAAGCTAATAAGAAACTTGTTGCCTCAGGAGACCAAGTCAAGTGAATTTCTAAGAGTCTGGGCACTGTCATATAGCAACATTTCAGTCTCATGCTTAGGAGAAATTGGCTGCAAGGATGAGGAAGCAGAGCTGTGTATCTACAGTGGGTTTGGCTGGATTTTGCATCCCATTGCTTTCCACTGAAGCATTAAATAGTGACTACTGCTGGAGACAGGATATTAAACTTGGTAAAATCGCATGTGTGCTTTTTAGAGCTTTTGATTCTCAAGAAGTGAATGAACTCCCTTATTATAAAGCTTCCGTCCTAATCCTTGTAATTTAATAATAACATAAAAATATTGTATAGCGTATATGCAATTTCTAGTTTTGACTTACAAAGGCAAGTTTAAACCTGCTCATACATCCCTCCTGCTGTGCTTAGGAGCTGGCAGGCAAGGTAAAATGCTTTGTCAGCAAAGCAAAACAAGTAACTAGAACTAAATTTCTGTTGCACTGGGAAGAAACCACTGTGTTGGTGTGTTCACCTCCACTTGTGAATTTCATATAGACAGGCTTCAGCATTTATGGAATTATGATTTTGAATTAGTCTTACAGAGTCTGTAAGCTGGTGAGTCCTAATTTTTCTTTTTTTCTCCTTGTTACTTTTTCTTTTTTTTGGTAGTTCTCATTCTCATATACTCTCCTTTATCTTGTTATGACTTCATACCATGCAGAAAGGTTGCAGTTCTCTTCGCACTGTCACTTCGTTTTTTCCAGGCAAGAAACTGGTGTTGGGGCTTGAAGGGAGCTATGGAATACATAGGAGGCATTGAAACTACTTAGTAAGAGGCCAAGTGTGAGCAAAGATAGCAGAGAACCTGCTGAAGTTCTGTGCTTACACGGTCAGAACACAGCTGCTACATCCCTGAGACTGCTTCTGTACTAATTGAAAAGATAAGAAAGATGCATCTAGGGACAGCATTCTCTGGCTTCTGCTGCCAAGTGCCAGGATACAACTCTTGTCCACAATGGCTAAGCTGTCAGGCCTCTGCCAAAACCCAGGTGCCCTCATCCAGCCTGCCTGCTGGGAATGGTTCTGGCACCTGCTTCATCCTGCATTATCCAGGAGAGCGCAAAGTGGCCTGAGCCAAAACCCTGAAATGTGCTAATTGTTAAACCTTTTGGCCAGTACTCTGCCTTAACCTTGTCTTCTTTAGTAGCCATTTAGCCCAGCTTATACAAGCCTCCTCACAGATATATTGGGGGTTTAAACACAGAGCCATAGAAATGTTGATTGGAAGGGAGTTCTGGAGGGTATCTAATTCAGCTTCCTGGAAGGAGCAGAAAGTGATGGTCCAGATTTAAGAAATCCTAAAGGTAGCTGTAGAGATTTTAATAGCTCTGTTTCATGAGCAATGTAAATTAATTTTTTATTTTTTCTTGCTTTCAGTGGGATTTGGCAGAACCCTTTGTCAAGTCCATACTGCTGGGTTGTGTGTCCCTGACAAGTATAGTGTGTTATCAATCCCAGACAAACTTTTTGCCTGGATAAGTGTTAGGAGCATTTGTCTTTGCAGTCTTGCAGACAGGATGGCAGCAGCTGTGCATCTGCTGGGCAGGCTCCAGCTGTTCTTGATCTCTTCTCGGTTAGTTAATTACATGCAATTATTTCCACCTCTGCTGTGTCACGGTTTAGGAGGGGTACTCCCCAGTTTAGTGCTCCCACAGAAACTCTCCATGCTGCTGCTCACTATCCCCCACACTCTCCCTTCCTCCTGCAGTGGGCTGGAGAGGAGAATTCGAGGCACAAAAGGTGAAGATCATGAGTTGAGATACGAACAATTCACTGGAAATGGCAGTGGGATAAGAAAAGGAACAGTAAGGGCAACAATATTCATGACAGAGAGTACAAGAAATGTTACTGCTCGCTGTGGAAACCCACCATAGCCAACACCGCTCCCCCTGGCTTGGAGTAGGAGCCATAAGGAACTTCTGCTCCCCAGGAAAGACTCCCTTTCCCCTGCTCCCTGTAATGATGGGAGGTGGTATAGAATAACCTTGGTGTCCTGGCCATGCCCCTTCTGGGCTACTGCAGAACCTTAACCCTGTCCTGGCTGGAACCAGGACATGCTGCTAAATTTCTCCTTGAATATTTAGCTTTATAATATTCCACTCAACCTCAGGAATATATTAGGCATTTAATTTCTTAATTTTGGTATAATAGAATAATTTAAGTTGGAAAATAACCTCAAAGATCATTGAGTCCAACCATTAACCTGACCTGACAAGTCCACCACTAAGCCATGAACCCAAGTGCCACATCTACATGTCTTTCAAATACCTCCAGGAATGGTGACTCTGAGATGACTTCCCTGGGCAGCCCATTCCCATGCTTGACCACCCTTTCATTGAAGAAATCTTTACCAATATGCAATCTGGCATAAACCTCCCCTGGCATAGCTTGAGGCCATTTCTTCTTGTCCTGTCACTTGTTACCTGGAAGAGGAAGCCAGGCCCTACCTGGCTAAAATGTCCTTTCAGGGAGTTTTAGAGAGTGCTGAGGTCCTCCCCGAGTCTCCTTTTCTCCAGACTGAACAGTCCCAGATCTCTCAACGGCTCCTCATATAAGTCACTAGACCTTCGCCAGCTTCACTGCCCTTCTTTGGACTCATGCCCAGCTTACTGTCATTTGCAAACTGACTGAGGGAAGGGACACTTGATGCCCTTGTCCAGATCACTGATAAAGATATTTAAACAGGACTGGCCTCAGCTGAGCCCTGGGAAACACCACTAGTGACCAGCCACCGGCTGGATTTAATTCCACTCCTCACCACTCCCTTGGCCGGCCAGCCAGCCAGTTTATACACCCATCCAAGACATAAGCAGTCAGTTTCTCAACAAGGATGCTGTGGGAAATGTCAAAGGCTTTAGTAAAGTCCATCTAGGCAACATCCATAGCCTTTGCCTCAACCACTAGGCAGGTCACCTTGTCATAGGAGATCAGCTTAGTCAAGGGCGACCTGCCTTTCATAAATCCATTAAGAGAGGAGAATGTTTAGGAGGCAGTTAGTGCCTTTAACTGGTGTGGGTAACTTCTGAAATCCAGGTGTTTATTGAGCACAAACTCATATATGGTCTTTGTGCCTTCACTGTCTTTTATCTGTCTGTAATAGTGGAATTATCAGATGGAATTCTTAAAGGGTGATGTGAGCACTGGTTACATCACATATATTTAGCATTGGGAACTGTAGTGTTCAGGATGATTTCTTCTTAATTTCATTCCTGATTGTGAACATTCCTTTCTTCTGTGGCAGCCATGGGAGGGACTAAGGCAGTAATTTTTTGCTTGTTTGAAATTTCACAACATAACTAGAAGATAGGGATGCTGTTTACATCGTGGGAAAAATACTCCCTGAAGGTAATCTGTTACAGAATCCTCTCCATACATGTCAAGTTAGAGTAGGACTTAAGATTATTTTTCTTCTCTATGGCTTCACTCTCCTAATTAGTCATGTGTCATTTCATATTAAATGATTATTCAAGACTAGAAGTGGCAATTTACTGCTATTTTGAAGTAAAAATTACTTTGGAGTTTATGATTGCATATTCTGCAGTTGGATGTTTCACTGCCTCGTTGCCTCTGTTCCTGTTACAGGTACATGTGACAGCATTGCAGCAATGAGTGGAATTTTAAAGAGGAAGTTTGAAGAAGTTGATGGCTCCTCACCTTGTTCCTCTGTGAGGGAATCAGATGATGACATTTCAAGCAGTGAAAGTGCTGACAGTGGTGATAGTGTCAATCCATCCACTTCTAATCATTTTACTCGTAAGTATTAGCTCTGTGTACCCAAAAAATTAATCCTGTTTCTCAAAATAAAATAAATTTTGTGGTTAGATAAGTGTGATGATTTTTAATTGAACACATAATAAAACAGTCTCTCCATGATGTTCAGTTTGTGACTTGCTCAAAACAACTTAGTAAAATATTCTTATATTCTTTTGACTTCTTGCCTGACTGTTGTAAAAGTTTGAAGTCTTTTGGAAGCTCCTACCTATTCGCTACTTGAATTATGTACCTGTTTGTAGTTAATGTTAGGAGTTGTGTTCAAAATATTTCAGACAGGTACTGTAGGGAAAGTGCTTTAGCTCAGTTTATTTTCCGTAGCTGAATGTAATGCAGCTGTCAGCTCTCTGTAATACAGTATTGGTGAGAGTTCTTCTCTAAAAACAATATAAGCTCTCTTTTATTTGGGACTGATGAATGTTGTGTATGGTACACAGTATTTCAGTAGTTTCTGTTTTTCAGGTACCAGAGGATATATCTGTTCTTCGCAATGGTTTTGTGTACAATAAGAATTTGGTCTTAAGTTAGCAAAGCTACATTTGCAGCATATATTTCTGGGAATGATAAATTTACAGTTCGTGTTTGCAATTTATGATACTTGTTTTAGGTGGTTATTTATTGATAGTGAACTGCAGCTTCTAAAAAGCAGAGGTTTTTCTCCTTCAACTCTGTTGCATTTAGATCTCGTCTATGGAGTTACTCCTTAGAACTGTGAGCCAAGGAGTAGGTGAGGCTCCTCATTGCTGCCCATACAGAATGTGGTCCGTGTAACTGGATGTTTTCGATGTGCCTAGGCATCATATTTGTAGCATGTGTTATGAGTGTTCCTATAACTGACTTTTATCTACCAGATGCTGCTGTTCAGTTTGAGCAGGTGTTTGGATGTGAGGATCTGAATCCTCTTCGCTCTGGTAGGGGACATTCCTGTGCACAGGAGGGACAGGCATGGCTTTTGAAATGGGTTTATATGGAACACTCTTGAGGTGTTTTATGATATTTAAAATGCAGTGCTAGTCATTTTATTGAAATGCCACAAAGGAGTAAGTGACCAGTAAACCATTGTCACCAAGATATTTCTAAATACTACAGAAAGGTAGTATTCAGAAATATCTTGGTGACAGTATTATCTGCATGCTGCTACTTTGACATTTGCTTCTGTTGAAGAAGTTAGTTGATTATTCATCATAGACTGTAAACAGGCTTTTTACATCAAACAGTCATTCCCACTCACACAGAAGACCACAATTTTATTGTGAATACATGTGCAGGTGATACAATGAAAGGGAATAGTTCAGGGGACAAACTTGGAGGTTGTAGTACATGCATGAAACAATAAGTTTCATTGTAGTTGACGTAATAAATAATTTAGTTTAAAGGAACTTCCCTTTCTGTAAGAGAAACTACAATATTTCAGTGTTATGGTTAATGATTTATCTAATTGAGATATTTGTGGTCAGGGTAATAAATGTTTATCTGTGTGTGTACTCACACACATACAGAAATTGTACATACTACATTTTTTAAAAAATACATTTGTATATATCCATTGGTGATACAGAAAGAGAGCAATTAGTTTGTGTAGCATTGATCGTATTTTTTAAAAAGTATTATCTTTAATATAGATCTACCAGCCTAAATTCCAAGAAATCAAATACAGAACCCCTGTATTATTTAAGAGCTATTGAGTGATACTCACCTAAAAATTACATGCACATGTAACGTATACTAACAAAACTGTTAACAGTGTACATTGGAAGGTATTTTGTTCATGCTTTAAGCTCATTCATCTTCCATAATAAGAGACAAGAGCTTTTCTAAGTTGAATATTTGAATCTAAATATAAGGTTGAGTTCTGTGAGACTTCTTTTTCTGTGAGACTTTTTTCAGTAAGCAGACTGAAAAGAGGCAGTGCAGAAAAAAGGCTGGTGAGATTCCTTGCCTCTGTTTCATGCCTGAATACCTCCTTGATGGAGGTTATCTTCCTAAGCTATTTCCTGACATGTTATACCATTTTCTGTTCTATTTGGTGAGACACTGTCAGATCCTGTGTACTCTTTTTTCTGGTCTGTTTTTATATAGGTGAATATGAAGTTCACTCTAAACTCTCTTTTACTGACTGGAAAAGGGGGAGAGGGTTGTGTGACCTATCATCAACATCAAGATCTCTATAATAATTCTTAAATTGAGAACTAAAAAAAAAAATCTGACGCAGTCCTGTAAGTCTTATTTTTTCTTTCTAATTGACCTGACAAAGAGATAATTCTAAATTTCTTGTAACTACAACCTCTTCTGCACTTCAGCAAGCAGGCAGTTTGTATATAAATCCATCTGGCAGAGCTGATGCATCCCTATATTTACACAACTCTTGGAATGATATGTATTGGGTCAGATAAATGGGAGCCTAGCAAGTCTTCTGCTCCATTAGTCCTAAAGTCAGTTTAACCTGCCAGCTAAATGAGGCACACAGCCACTGTGGATCATTCAGGTGGGGCAGAACTACCAGAATATAACTTTGTTCTCAGTAATTAACCCTGTAGTGTGATGGCAAAAAAACACATGACTGAGATGGCCCTAAGTGCTATTGCTTGTGACTATTACACAGAGGTAAGTACAGAGTTTCTTTAACAATATATCCGTTTAAACAAATAAAGACAGCAACAAGAAGAAATTAATAGATCCCTAGACTAAATTTCAGGCATCTGAGTCAGTAAATAAAAATTGCAGTCTGTAAAGAATAGACAGCTTTTACCATTAGCATTTTCTTGGATAGGTGTGTGTATTTTTACAGATGTGCACATTTTTAAATCTCTTAGCAAATGCTGATGGAGTCCCTTCATTACTGCTGGCAGATACAGTCCCTGTCGTGTATTTTACTTACCTTTCTCAGTCTGTTGAAGCAATTTCAGTTTGATTCCACAGGTCATTAGTCATTGCAGATTAGTTTAATGGATGCCAAAGAATATTATTAGTCCACATGCCTGTCCCATTTCACAGCCCTGCCTTTGTATCAGAAAGAAGGATGCTCGTCTTAAGTAGCAGTCCAAGCACGCATGTACGGTATTAGTCAGGACTTAATCATACACAGAATTCAGGGCTGGAGCACTGTGAGTGCACTTTGAGCTCCTTTCAATTGCCCTGTTCAGTTCTGACACCCTACTGCTGCGTTTCATCTGTTCCACAGCAAGCTGAGAAACCTGGAATTGCTGTTGAGCATGTCACTACAACACCCTGACCATTCCCATGTTTGTGTGCACTGTGGAACACTGAGTTCCACATTCCAGCTCAGCCATGGGGGAACACGTGCCCTTGCAGGGAGGGGTAATGAAGCTCGTGAAGGATCTGGAACAGAAATCCTTTGAGGAGTGGCTGAGGGAGCTGTGGGTGTTCAGTGGAGAAAAGGAGGCTTGGGGAAGATCATATTGCTCTCTACAACTCCATGAAAGGTTGTGGCAAGGTGGGAGTCAGGAGAGGTTTAGGCTGGATATTAGGAAAAATTGCTTCACTGAAAGGGTATTTAAGCATTGGAACAGGCTCCCCAGCAAAGTGGAGAAGTCACCATCCCTGGAAGTGTTCAGAAAACAAGTAGACATGGCACTTCATGATACAGTTTAAAGGGCATGGTGGTATTCAGTCTAAAATTGTATTTGATGATCTTGGAGGTCTTTTCTAACATTAATAGTTTGATGATTCTGTGATTCTCCTTGCTTTGGTGAGGTACCTGCCTCTAGATGCTTGGTGTTTTTTTTCTGATACAGAAGAATATCCAAATTTAACTTAGAGAATCACATGCAATTGAAAGACCTGTGGGGACCTTGTGAAGTCCTGTCGGTGCTGGTAATAGCCCCCCATGGCACATTAATCATAGATCCATCTCTTAAGAAACATAAGGAGCTGCTGCTTTCCTCTGCCATTTCAACTTCAGTGTCGTGTAGCTGAAACTTTACTTCTCTTCCTTGCCTGCAGAGTCACTCGAGATGGCCAGAAGCAGCTTATCTGATAAGGTGATTATCATCAACAGGAGATGGTGCCATCACACAGTCTGGCTGATATCCTCCATCAGTTATCTCTCTATTGCCATTAACATTATCGCTGTCATGAGCAAGGTTATCCTGGGGCCATAATCATAGGTCCTGTCATTCTGTTAATTAGGGTACTGTCTTTAGAGTACTTTTGGATGTACTTGGGTTCATTAGGAATGGGGCAGGTCACTGAGGGCTCTGAGAAAACCCTTTGGTCTCTAAGTGCTCTTGCCATCTTTTGATTTTGCTGTTAAGATAATGAGGAATTATCAGACAAATGCATCCCTATTGCAGTTCCTTCAATATGCCCTGTAAAGCACTGTTTGAATTTTGTAGAGTTGCTGACTTACTGAGATTGCCTCATCTGTGTGGCCATGCATAATGTGAAAGAAGGTATGAAATCCTTAGGAAGCTGCAGCTTCTCCTGAATTATCTTACTAGAGGGATAAAGTTTCATTTGGTCTAAGGTCAGTAACACAAGACACTAGCTGAGCTTTCAACTTAAGCTGTGTGTTTAATTGCTGGTTAATAATAGAAATCTAAATGAGTCAGAAGTGGTGGTCCTGGTTTACTATGGGAAAACACTTACTAGTAACTAAATGCAGGCCTTCCTTTTTTCACGGCATCTTGCAGTTACTTATGATGCCAGCAACCAGCCTTGGAATTTTCTTGTTAATGAGGAATGTGTTCTTACTGCTATTTGTTGACTCATGGTACGAAATGCTAACAGGTTGAGTGGTTCTTGTATTTGATTTTAAAATAAGTCAGCTCATCTGAGCATTAAAAAGCAAGAAATGCAAATAAATTCAGCGAAATATAGTGCAATGTCTTTGCTCAAATTCACACAGAGTGAGAGGACAGGGTATAGCATGAAGGCATCTTTCATCTGGAATAAGGAATACTGTGGTGAGAATTGTTAAAAATTGAAAAGAAGGGTTATAAGGCAGGCTCCCGCTAGTTTTTAGAATGATTTGTGCAACTAATTATCTTTCTATGTTTTAAAATAAATTCTCTGTTATAAATTAGTGCACTTTGCACACAATACAACCAGAGAAACAGTTTTTGCCTTACATGATGTTTTTGTTGGCTCAGAAAACATCCAACAAAATTGTTCTGTCAGAAGATGTTCATGATAGATACATGAAATACGTCTGTAAATGCAAAGTGTCAGTCAGCTGAATGGGTAGCTGTGTTTGTATGAAATGGCCATTCACAGAAGTCACACATAGGATGGGACAAAGGATTGCCTGTAGTGTCTTAGGAGAGCTCAGAGAATGCAATTGTTATGCGTGGGTGTTCCTACAGGGATCCCTGGTAGGACTTTCCTCCTCATAAAGCTGGGGCCAAGGTCAGGAATAATCATCTGTGGAACAGCAGCTGGCTGTTTAGAGGAAATGGTGAGGCAGAGAGTACTTAACCATCTCCACTCCTCCCCATGGGCAGATGATACTTACAGAATGGAGAAACTGGATTAGTATGATTGTCACAGAAGAGCACTCTTGAGGTGTAGAGGGTGCTGAGGAAGTAAACTTAAAGCTTTCACTGAAATTTTAATTGTCAAGTTCCAGCTTCTAGTATACATCTTAACAACTAAACATTTCTGTGAGATTTCAGACAAAACTCTTGGCAGTGACTTAAAATGCTTAAAATACAAATTAAATCCTCTCTATTCATGTCAGACTTGTCTGTGAACTAGTAATTTTCAAAAACCTTTTTAAATGTGACTTAAATAAATCTGGCATTAGGCAACCATTCCCATCAAGCTCCTTGTGTGAGGTAAATTTAGCTTTGGCTTTACCCTAAAGGAAGCTACTAGAAGGATAGAGTGGTGAAGTGCTCTAGGTAGGTGGTGGTGTTCCACGGCACTGTCCCTCTTCTCTCAAATTTCCACTAATTTACAACTGACTATGCAGTTCCCCTCAAGACTTCCAGATTCTTATTTTCTTACAGAAAATACCTCCCTTGTCCTCAAGACTACATGTTTCTTTTGGAGGGTATTTTATGTCACAGGATTACTTCCTAATGTAGGTTACCAGCATGTAGTAAAAGTGTTTTATCATTCAGGATTGGAAACTTGTAAATTGAGTGTTTGGAGACTCTTAGAAAACACCCTTTAGAATTGGGTATTCGGAAAAGGGGACAGAAGGAGAGGTAAGAGAAAGATGTAGAAGCAATTTCTGGCAATACAGCCTTTTCCTAGATTTTGTTTTCTGTGAGGGTTGGGAAGCAAGCTGGCTTTTATAAGCAGTGTTCTGACCTGGATTACCAGGAGGGATTAGGCTTTGCTGTTCTGTGGTGTTAGACTTGATGAAACACTGCATGGAAAGTCATGGAGCAGGTCGAAAATGGTGCTAATCCTTCTTGTCATAATGGTTTATATGACACTGAGTATGTAAAAAGCAGACAAATGGGTAGTAGAATGTAAGAAATGCAGCATTTCCACTGGTCTAAGATAGAGCTTTAATCCAAAAGGCTGCTTCACTCATGTTTTTTCCAGCCTTTTGAAATTTTCACGTGCCTGAGATATTTCTGTGCTGGTAACAATGAATTGCTTTGCCCTCATTGATGCAGGAGTGTGAGTAATCTGCTGAGGAGCCATATGGTTCACATTTATTTTAAATGTCTTTGACATCAGGAGAATAGCTGAGACAGCAGAAGAAAGTGCTTATGTCTTGGACTTCAGCCAGAACTGAGATCATTTAAGTTTTGTAATCAAAGAACTACCAGTTTTCTGGGTAAAAAATGTTAGAAAAACGTGATGAGCTTAAAATGTCATTCCTGTCAGGACTGTATAAAATTAGGAAGCAGATTTTGCATTTGATGGATGAATACAGCTTCAGTGGTGCTTCTCCTAGGTGGAGGTTTGGATTCCATTTCAGCCACTAAACATGCAGAGGAAGTGCTGTGTCTTCCACAGGTGTCACACTGCTGTAGCTCCACTGCCCAGCTTGGAAAGTGAAGATGCTGAAAGGCAAAGGGACAGTGATGCTGCACAGTGCCTTGGACGTATGAGAGAGCAAGTCAGAAAAGCTTTGTTTCAGTCTGTCAGCATATTACTGCTCTTGCTTACCTATTGCATCAGTTATAATTTATTCATATACAAGTGAAACTTGGGTGATTCTTTTAAGCATATGTTGGACTGCTAGTGGAAATACTGATTTTCCCCTTTAGAAAACTCCTTTTTGTGGGATTTGGGAGTTGGATGGGCCAATGATGATACCTGTTACCAAAATACAGGAAATAAATGATGACTAAATATAATAAAACCCAAATTTTTCAAGTTTTCAGTAAATTTTGCCAGGTACATATTCATGCTTTCTAGTAGATCAGAACATGTATTTTGTGTGTTCTTCTGCTCTGTCTTGAGTTAAGCAGTGTCCTTAGCAGTGATTTCTGCAGATTTAACATACTGTGTAAGGTACAGTGAACGCAAAATAATAAATTCCCCTGACTCTTGGATAAGGTGGTAGTTCTGTTTTGATTGGCTTGAAGCAGAGGGTTTGAATCAGTTATAGAGCACTTTGTCCCTGACATTGGAAAATGTTCAGCATTTCTATTCAATATCCAGTAACTTCTTGAGTTCACATCAAGGCAGCCCTCTGCTCAGAGATTTTCAGGAAGTGTAATAGAGCAAGAGCACAGTGCTTTGCAGTGCTGACTGTGCTGCTTTCCGTGTCCTTGGTAGGTGAGGTGGTCACAATTGTCGTGTTTCCTTGCTGACATTCTAATCTGTGCTTTTGAGTAATCAAATACAATCCTGTAAACTCCTGCAGCTCCTGCCAGATCTGTTCTTGTAAACAACATTCACATAAATATGAATATATTCTGACTCCTCCTGACACTAGTGTTCAGGAGATGACTGTGTCATCATGACACAGGGCCTTAACTCTGCCCTTTAGTGAGCTCTACCAAAAGATAGAATATGTTCCAGATAAAGTAATCCCTTGTATTTTGAGGGCTCTGAATGTTTACACGCGTGTTTAGTTACAGATTGTCATATAATTTGTCTGACTCGGGACTATAATGTTTAATAAATATCATCACAAACTTTAATGGCATTTACAACAAATGCATGTCAGCTCTCACATTGTCTTCATCCATGTCTTCAGTCTAGTGTAGAATTTACAGTGATGGTGACGGTGCAGTTAGCGTATGTTCATGAAGTTCAGCTTAAGTCTGTTTTGACACAGTTTTAATCACCACCCCCCCCACCCCACTCCCCCCCCCGCAAAAACCAACTTTGATGGTGTGGTGTTAACAATTCAATTACTGAAACTGATAAGAACTATAAAAAATTGAAGACATGCCTTAGTGGGTTCTTTAAGACAGCCCATGACATCTGCAGTCTTTACTGAGAGACTGCTGACTGAACTTTTGGGCATAAATGTATGGCAATGCATGAAATTCATGTTCTAAATGTTGATGCACACATATGGGCAAAAATGCACATAGTGTAAAAGCTCATTCATGGTGTCTAGTTTTTATCAGAGATGACTTTTTTTTTCTCATCTAGGAGTAACTAAATCACAGACTCTTCTGCTTAGCTTCATTTAGCTATTAATGTTAGTGTGTATTGTGTGAATAAAACTTAAGGGTAATTTATTTGTGTTTAGCCATTAGTGTGAAAGTAGTATCTCTACCACAAAGAGATTGACAGACTTTAAAAGAAGTGCTTTTATTGCAGCATTTGTCATTCCTACCAGTAAAGCAGCCCTGTCAGGAGTTCCTCAGTTAAGATCTAAACCAGATTACTGTCAACACAGACCCTGTGTCGTAGATACTCAGGTTTACTGATGAGGATTCAAAGGTTTTTGTGGTTGTCTAACTTGTGAGATTTACAGGTGCAATTACCTTTGATTTCTTCGTGAAACATATGTGTGTATATATATATATTCTTTTTTTCAAGAGCAACTTTTCTTTCTTTGAGTATTTAACAATAGTTTTATTTCTCATTTCATTTTTGACTGGTTCATTTATTTGGTGAAAAAGCTGCCTGCCTTTCAGTAGCTGCCAGTATTTATTCTGAAATAGAGGCATCATCCAGTTGAGATCCAAATAACATTGATACTGTTATATCAGAAACTGGACACACCCCAGAATGGTTTAGATACCTCCCTCAGCAGAAAAAGGTTTTTTTTTTTTAATATGCACTTTCTTATGTATTAGAGCATACTGGCAGTGCAGGTTCTGATTTAGAGTATTTGTTTTATGTTACATTGAAAGAGAATGTCAATATGAAAATTACCCCATCTTACAAATGCTAAAAAAAAATTGGTTTTATTAAAGGTAGTTTTGTTTTGGAACTGTGATAAATATAAAAAAGAACACATTAAAACTTTATTTAATATCATGCAAAATTGACACATCCCTATCAACTAGTATGTTAATGAAATACCCTCTTCTCTCACTAAAGGCTTCCTATAAATATTTTTGACAAGCACTGTTGGTATGAGGTTTGCTTCAGCTTGGATGTAAGTTAAACACGCCTAATGTCACAGAATTTGTCTTTTGATTTCCCTTTGTACATCCTGCACCTTTTTTTTGTAACACACTTTACTTGGAGCGTGTGAGTAACAGGACCTGATCTTATTTATATGTTTTATATTTATAATCCAGTATACCTGCAGGAGGTCTGAAGTGCCTGTTAATTATATAGCAAACCGTACTTTTAGCAGCTTATTAGTATTTAGGAAAAGTAATCATGTTTCAATGTTTTTGTGAGCCGCAAAGAGTTCTGTAGGATACACTGTCCGTAATTTGGATACAGGGCTTTATTTTCTAATATACTTGGTTTTCACAGAGTTTGGTAGATGATGCTGGGGGTTTTGACAGTTTTATTTCATGTAGAAGTTTGTGGATTTCCATTTGTGGTGATTAACATTTCACAACATAATAACAGTAATAGAGACTGAACTGTGTTTTACCAGACCTGTTACAAAACCAGACCTGAAAGCCAAGTGTGTCTCATCTCTAGAAATGGTGGAATTCTAAATTATCAGTGTACGTCTTGTTGCTCTTACTGCTTTTATAGAATGATTCCAAGCCATTCAAGAGTGGTCGGGCACCTTTTAAATCATTTTACTGCCTGAATCCTGGAAATGAGTTCTCTCATTCATACCTGCACACACCTGCAGTTGTTGCCTATAAACTGCAAAACAATGACTTATAAGCTGCATTCTCAACAACCTGTTGCTATTTTGCAACAAATCAAATAATTTGGACTGCTCATCTTAAAAATCAAGGTGTTTCCCTTACCTTTCTCTAAGGTTTGTGTATCTTTTTTTATTTCCTCTAAAGGCATGCAGCTGTTATCAGTGAGAAACAATAGATCAGTATCATGGGAAGGAGTTGCTAAGTGTCTGTAGAATCAAAAGGAGAATATTTAACAGTTAATATTTGGCATTTGTTTTTAAACAAGTTTCATATGTTACTGCATATGTTTATTAACCTGAGCACAGGTATGAGTGGAATCAGAAAAGAGTTAGAAAATACTAGATTTAACTTTTTGTCAAAATTCTACACATTAGATTATATACACACATGTTTTCAGTGGATGGCAGCAGAAAGAAGGATGAAGGTAAAGAAAAACAAAGTGGGTTGGACTGCCAGTCAGAATTATTTCTGTATCATTCAGTGCTGCTGATGATGGTATGAATTTTTGAGACAGTATGAAACACTAAACATACTTTTGTAGGTTTTCCAACATCAATTTATCAAAATTAGATTATAGGATATACTAATCTTTTCTGTCAGTATGACCCAGTGCTGTAGTGATGTCGATCTCTGCTGCCTTGTTCAACTTTGTTGGCAGGGGTTGGAAGAGGTGCAAGTCAATGGATCACCATCTTTGTGGTGACACTGAAAGAGGTTTCTTTTGCTGGTATTTGGTTGCTTCCTTGGTAAAATGATAAAGCATTTTTATGACGTGACAGGAAAGAAAAACTTTCCAGGCTGAATATTTCTATTCTGAAGTAGACAGTGGTGTTCATGACTGTTGCTTGTAGTGGCTTCTAGGTTTGCATATGTGGTAAATATTTCTAACATTACTGTCTCGTTATTCTCACCTTGGAATACGGTGTCTGTGTAGTCAGATATTGTCCCTTATGCAGTTCCCTTTACCTTAGCACATCTGCTACCTGACTGCAAGTTACCATTCACGCTGAAATCTGCCTCTGTTCCAGCATCTTCAATCCTGAAGAGAGAGAAGCGGAAGAGAACAAAAAATGTCCATTTTAACTGTGTTACTGTATATTACTTCACGAGAAGGCAAGGCTTCACCAGTGTTCCCAGCCAAGGAGGAAGCACACTGGGAATGTCCACTCGCCACAACAGTGTGCGCCAGTATACACTGGGGGAGTTTGCCATGGAACAGGAGAGGCTTCACCGAGAGATGTTGAGAGAGCATCTAAGGGAGGAAAAACTCAATTCTCTAAAGTTAAAGGTAAAACCTTACTAAGACTTTTATCTCTGCCCTAATTTAAATGAACAGTGTCAGAGCTATATGGGCCCAAGGTGTGTGTGTTAAACAAAACCTTCTATGAGCTTCATTTTCAGTTGAAATGGGTTTTTTCCTGGGGTTTTCTAATTTTACTGAAGATGCATTTTTGTTTGACTATACCAAGTGCTCTTGTAGTTGTTATTGCTGTGTACCTCCAAGTGCTTTATAAGGAGGTTGTTGTTTACTCCCTGTTTTCTACAGAGAGGAAAATAAAAGCAGAGAGTGGTGCAAGTTAACCTTGAACAGGGTGTCCAGCAGAGGCCTGGAAATGTCAGGAAGAGAGTGAGTCTTCTAAGCCTGACAGCTTATTAGAGAAGGGAATGGTAACATTATAGGTACAGAAAGTGAAAGAGCTTCTTTTCTTGGCCAACTTGAGTGAATTTGGGAAGAAGTAAGAAACAATGATACTAAAATGGTTTTGTTTGCAGTATACCAATTTTTATGGTTGTGTGTCTGTACTATTACGCAAAAGAATGTCCATTAAAGAAGAAATGTGTCAGATAAATTAAGCAGCTATATCAGTTTAGCTAGTCAGAACAAATCCTGGTGAGTTTTCAGAGGATCACAGAATTTTTAAGGTTGGAAGGAATTTCTGGAGATCATCAGCTCAACAACCCCTGCCAGAGCAGGGCTCACCTAGCGCAGGTGACACTGAAATGTGTTCAGGTGAGTTTGGAATGTCTCCAGAGAGGGAGGATCCATGTCCTCCCTGGGCAGCCTGTTCCAGTGCTCTGCCACCCTCAGTGTAAAAAATTTCCTCCACATGTTGAGGTGGAATTTCTTGTCTTTTAGTAATGGGCTTTGCTCCTCATAGTACTGCTGGGCACCACTTAAAAAGGTCTGACACCATGCTCTTGGCACTTTGAGATATTCATGTGCATTAATGAGAGCCCCTTTCAGTCTTCTCCAGACTAAAAAGGCCCAGCTCCTGCAGTCTCTCCTAACAAGAGAGATGCTTCAGACCCCAAACCATCTTTGTGGCCTCCACTGGACCCTTTCCAGACAAGCTTCTTGTCTGTCTTGAGCTGTGGAAACCAGGACTGAACACAGTACTCCAGATGTGGCCAAGCAGAGGGACAGGATCACCTCCCTTGACCTGCTGGCCACCTCCTTGAGACACCCCAGGATACCACTGGCCCTCCTGGGGCCAGCTTCCCAGTAAAGCTGTCCTTGTGAATACAACATAGGAGAGGAAAGAAACTCTGTATTTGAGTAAAGGACAACAGGGAAAGGGAGTGTGTTCCTTCTGCTGCTTTAAAACTGGTGGCAGAACTTCTGGGTTTGTGTGTCATGGATTGCGTTGCATATATTTTTGACTCTTTTTTCAGATGAATCCTGTAATTAAAAGTGAACAATATTAAGAACTGTAACTGAGCTTCTGTGCTGCACATCCCCTTCTTTTGTGATACTGCATCTCTGTTTCTATAGTTGTACAGAGCAAAGTGGCACCCTCCAAGTTGAAGAAATGCCTTTAAGCATTTTTCCATAGAATGAACTATGAGTTCATGAGTTCCGTGTCTCAGGGCCTGAGAAAGTGTGCAGGATCCTCACATTTGTAATTAATTTTGTCAGTCTCCTAACTGTTCGGGGTTTTCTTCATAGCTAAATAGATTTTTAAATAAATTCTTAAGGTCATAAAATTTGAACTGTCATAGAACAAACATAAAACTACTTAGGACAAAGGCAAATCAAAGACAGGTATTTGGACAGGTTGGAAACCAAAGGCCAGTAGAGTGTTAGTGACTTATCACTTGATAGAGGTTATACCTATAACATCTCACATTACAGGATTTTCAGAGCATCAGGTGTGAATTGTGCTGTGTAACTGATGACTAGCTATAGATCCCTTGGCTGACTTCCAGGAATCAGCTCAAAGAGAGGAATCCCCAATGGAGTGAGTAAAGAATAGTCAAGCACACAAATACTTCACTTTTCTTTTCTTAGCTAGAAAGTAAATCAAGAAAAATCACGGCTCTTACTTAACTTGAAAGAGTAGATGAGGCCTTTGAGCCTCTATGCACTTGAGCTTGGCTCTTCATTCTTTCCTAACCCTCCTCTTGGCTGGGATGGATCTCCTATCTTCCAGAACTTATTTCACTTCAGCCCAGTCTGTTTTGGGGACACAGACCTACTTTCTGCTCATTTTCCAAATACATGTTTTTCAATCTTCCCAGCCACTTGTTTGAGTGAATGATTATTAAAATTATTAAATTTCTGCAAAATCTCTTCATAAGTATTCAGTGAATAAGGAGAGCCTTTTTGCATTCTTTATTTGCATCTTACTGGTGTTAAATCTTTTACTAGAGTAGAATATTCCTCTTCATCTGGAGCATGTATAAAAATATAGGCAGTGGAAAACTTCCTGTTTTAACTAGTCCATTAACCTCAGTTTAGTTGCATCCCTGAACATGTGCTTTGGTTTAAAAAATAAAGAAAATTTCAAACATGAAAAGAAAATCCAGGGCTTGCTGAATTAGTGAAGAGTCACTGTAAAGCACCGAGCATGTTTTGTTTGCTTAGGAAAACAGGGCCTTCCTGATTTTTCCTTATAGAGATGGAAGAGCTGCTTCATCATTCACATAGTTTCTAAATGAATAAAAAACGAAATGTGGCATTCTAAGGTGACAAGTGTCAACAGTTATGTCAGAAAAATTATTATTCATTTAATGAAAATGTGCTAATCAGGATTTGCATAAAAAATTACTGTACATCACAGAAAAATGAAGAAAATGAGAAAATGGAGTAGAATGAAGTTTAGTCAGAGGTTCTTCTATTTGAAACTCATTATGTAAATAGAAAGTAACACCTTCAGTGTGGTTTTTAATTTTAGCTTCCCTGGGATTTTTTTTTATTTTTTGCATTGCATTAAAATATACAAATTGGTGGGTGGAAAGCATTTGCTCCTGCAGAATCTGTTTAAAAAAGATAAAAATACAGGAATATATTGAAATTGAGTTTCCATAATATTAGATACTATTAATTGTTTTAGTTGCTAAAAGCAAAGGGCCAAATAGAAACATCTCTAATTAAAAGCTGATAAAGACTCTGAAATCATCTTCAAGTCACTTTGGCCATTTAGTACCAGCACTTTGATGTAAACACTGCTGACAGGAACATAAACAGTTGTTAGCAGCAGAGTGTGAAAATTCTGGATGTACAAGCCATCTTATCAAATGAAAGGTACAAGGTAATCATTTGAGAAAATAACCTAAAAGAGTCTTTATTGCTTATTCATAATGTCTCCTCAAATTAACATTATTAGCATTAGACTAGTGATGTTAAGGCTCCCTGGTCTGTGGACACAGTAGGTTCTCTTTGTGGGAAGTCATAAGGAACCATTTCCAACTAGGAAGTCCATCCTACATTTTTCCTGTTTTACTGAGTGGGGCTGAATTTTACCTAAAGGCTTCACATATTCATTGGCCTTTGTTCTGTGGTTTTGATATTAACCTTTAGATTTATGAGGAAATTTACACATCAAGTTTAATTCATATGAACAATATTTTGACAATCAATGGAGCTTAATGTTTCCCTGAAGTTCTGGAAAATGAATATGGTATTTTTTTATAATCTTCCTCCCTATGTAGTTACCCAGTTACTTTTTTGAGAAATGTTAGACTCTTTCCTTTTATTAATTTGTTCTTTATGTGGCAAAACAGAGGGAAAAAAATTAGAGGAGAAAAAAAGGAAACCATCCTACAAAGGAGTCAGGAGCTGAGGTGCTTTGAAATGGCAAACTGCTGGCTAATGCCACGCATTTGATGTGGCATTCAGCACATCACTGGAGGCCAGTCCTTTATGCTCTATTGCTGTGGAGCAAAGTAGTTAAGATTTGCAGGAGGAGAAGTATGTGACAGGATTGGTATGGTTCTGTAGGTGCCTTTGTGTGCTGACCAGTTACAGCATTCACCTCATGGGTAAGAGCCCTAAAAGTTAATTTTTATTAAACAGTAATTGAATAAAATAACAAACTAATTACAGAAGCAGGGATTAGAATTTTTCTCCCTCCAGTTTCAACTTAGATTAAATAACAGTGATCTGCTTAAGGAGAGGTTTGAGCCTTGTATATATAAAACTAGAGAAATCAGATTTCTTAGATAGGTCATCCCCCTATTACATATTAAACAAGCAAAGAAAGAAATCAAAGAAGTAAGTACACTCGTCTTAGTTTTACCTTGCCAACATAAAATGAAAAGAAATAACCAAGAGTGCCAATTCTGGATTAAAATATTCAGGCTGAGTGGTGTGTATGGTAAGGTATTGGCTTCAGGCAGCTAATTCAAGTTGCATTTAATCCCTGTGCGGATTTACCTGTCTCTATATAGAATGTACAGGAAAAAGGATGACTTCTAATGTTGCTTTTCCTACCTTACTTAACTGAAACTTTGAAACACCTGGTGTAAATTATCTCCCATTTGTCCCAGGGCCAGGCAGAACTATTTAGGGAGCTATTACTCCCTCTTTTACCAGTGTAATGTGAAATGTGTAACAGAAAATGGAGTAGTACATAAAATATATCATTTTACAAACCTGTGATGCATCATAATCTGAACCCGTGTCAGTAGTACTGTTGCTATCTCAAAAGGGATATTTAAGAATTTCAGAGAGCTCAGAGACGGGAATCAATTAAAGACTCAAAAATTATCTTGTCAAACAATATAGAAAAGTCTAGAATTTCAGAAAGGCATGAGATGTAGCAGCTAATGGCAAACAATAAATTTAGGTAAATAAAGAACAGATAATTTCTTACCTTTGTTACAAACTTGGTATTAAAAAGTGTATTTAATTCATATGCTAAATGTGAAAGAAATGCCTAGCAGCCCTATCTGTGATCATTTTCTGGAACTTCCTGGCAGTCATGCAGGTATTCTATATACAGCTTTGTACATTGGCAATGCATTTCACATATTGACATCTATGACATGACATACGTGTGAGCATTGTTTAAGGACTTTGGCAATTGTTCCATGCAACAGATGACAAAGAACGGTACAGTGGAATCTGAGGAAGCCAATACACTGACTCTGGATGACATTTCTGATGATGATATTGATCTAGACAACACTGAAGTAGATGAGTACTTCTTTCTCCAACCCCTGCCTACGAAAAAGCGACGGGCATTGCTGCGAGCTTCTGGAGTGAAGAAGATCGATGTGGAAGAAAAGCACGAGCTGCGAGCTATCCGCCTGTCCAGAGAGGATTGTGGATGTGACTGCCGTGTGTTCTGTGACCCAGAAACTTGCACCTGCAGTCTTGCAGGCATAAAATGTCAGGTAAATGTCTACATTATTGTCCTTATTTAATTGTCTGGGGAGGGGAAAGGGTGCGTGTCCATGCACATGTGTGTACTTTCTGTTCTTGAAGTTACTGGAAATTAAGTATTAGGCAATAATGCTTGTGTATGTCCAGCCTGTTTTTTAAGGCCCCGTTTTAAGGGTGTATAGTGGGCAATCAATACAATCTCCAAAAATACCTTTAGTATGCTTTTAGGCATGTACATGGCTTAGGGTGTTTTTTTGTTCTTACACAAGTACTCTGCATCTCATACTCCTTTTAGGCCTTTATCTAAATAGGCAGATGCAGACAACAGAAGAAAAAGTAGCCTGCAGATTTCAGAAGGGATATTACCTTTTATTTTAGAAACAATTAGCAGACACTCCGAATGTGAATTGTAGTCCAAACTCAGTGGGAAACAATAACTGACACTTTGCAATACTGTCCTTTATGTAACATGCATGATACTTAAAATATGTGCATGATAGATTTGCATGTAGGCAGTAAAAAGGTATTTGCTAATGTAGCAGGTAAGTTTTTCCTCTGCAGACTGAAGAGGTATTTCATATTGTACATTTACATAGTGTCAGCTGTACGTGCCCCAGAATGTTCCCTAAAAGATATTTGTGCTAATTCTGCTGAGTTGCTGTTGTGCAGCTGAGTTTTCTTCCTGAATGCATTTTTCATCATCTCATTAATCCAAGCTAAACTTTCTCTGCTCTTTTAAATAATATATTCTCTTTGCTGTTCCTGTTTTCATTTCCACATGTGGAGAAGATGTAGTGGACTGTGTTGTGTGGTTCTTCTGCACATATTTGATGTTTAGGTGTTACAGTGCAGATGAAAGTCACAGACCTTAGGCTGTCTAATCAAACTTGCCAACTCATGGATTTCAGTTGCATTTTCAAAAATTTAAGCTATTAGATGTAGAAGTTCTATATCTAGTCTGTTGACTGCATCTAGAATTGACCGGATTACCTTTGAAAATGCACTTGAGTTTTTGTTCCTGTTTCCTGAGATCAGGTGTAACTTTATAAAGGTTTTGTATATCATTCATTTTGTTTCAATGGGTGTCTAGTTTCCGTGATTTTTACCAAATTTTAAGGTGTTTCTGGTAATGCTTTTGCCTGGATTTGAGCACAAAATGAAGTAAAGCTGTAGCAGATTGAGAAATTGAAAAGCTACCTACTTCTTGTTCCGCTGTGTAATACTTTAGCCTATGAAACAGAATCATTTTTCCCCTTCTCTGCAATAGTGGAGCATGTCCAGGCCCCTTACTGTTCTCTCAGTACTGCTAAACTCTAGGACTGACTCCCCAAATGATTATTAGCTGTGACTAATTCTACCAGCATTTCTCAAGGTGAATCCCACTTCACCTTTGTATTTCTCTAGGCTGTCTAGGCTCTGTCATGTCACCAGGCTTTTGCTTCCTAATGTTAATCTGTATTCTCTTTTTTAAAAGGTGGATCGTATGTCTTTTCCATGCGGTTGCACTAAAGAAGGGTGTAGCAATACAGCAGGTAGAATCGAATTTAACCCTATCCGTGTACGGACTCACTTTTTGCACACAATAATGAAACTTGAATTGGAGAAAAATAGAGAGCAACAAGTTCCAGCACTCAATGGCTGTCACACTGAGATAAGTGCACACAGTAGTTCCATGAGTCCAGGACCCCATCCAGTTGAATATTCAATTGCAGAGAATTTTGAGATTGAAACTGAACCCCCGGCTGCAGTTATGCATTCCCAGTCAGCTGAGGACTTGGACTGCCCAGGGGAAGAGGAGGAAGAGGAAGATGGGAGTAGCTTTTGTAGTGGAGTTACAGATTCTAGTACACAGAGTTTAGCCCCTAGTGAATCAGATGATGATGAAGAGGAAGATGAGGAGGAAGATGAGGAGGAAGAAAAAGCAGATGATTTTGTGGAAAGTATGAGCTCCCATGCTGATATGGTGCCTCTTCCTTCTGTCCTTTGCTACTCTGATGGAACTGCTGTGCATGAAAACCACTCTAAAAATGCCTCATACTATACTAACTCTTCAACTCTGTATTACCAAATAGAGAACCACGTTGCTGGCACTGCTAACCAGATCGGTGAGACTTACTCAGAAAGGGATGCTGTCAAGAACGGTAGTCTTTCTCTGGTGCCTTACAACATGACTTCAGAACAGTTTGTTGACTACACACGGCAATCAGAGGAAACTTTTAGCAGCCCTCATTACCCTTCTGCAAACCCCTCAGTGATTGTTTGCTGCTCATCTTCTGAAGGGGATGGCAGTGCTCCCTGTAACAGTTTATACACTGAGCATAGGCCGAGTCACCCACCAGTGGAATTTCACTCATACTTGAAAGGTCCTTCTCAAGATGGCTTTGTTTCAGCTTTGAATGGTGGCAGTCATGTGCAAGAACACCCTGCTGAGAATTCACTAAACCTCCCAGACAAGAGCAGACTGCACGAAGAGTGCATCAAATCACCAGTGGTAGAGACAGTACCTGTTTAATATTAAAATTATTCTAGGACTGACTTCTGTGTTAAAATTCACTCCCATTGGATTTTCCTAGAAACTTGCTTTTTTAAGAGGTAGACAGCACTTGGACTACAGTCAATGTTCCAGAAACATTTTGTTTTTGCAAGCTACACTGGCAGTGGTATTGCACAAAACCAGTTCATGTAAAGATTTAAATAAAAATAATCAAATCCTTTTTTTGATAAAAATTAAACAGATAAGTAAAAACCACACCCAACGTATTTCAAAGTAGCCTACCTATGAACGTATGTGAAACCTGCCAAGCTATCTGAATCAAAGCTTCATGTTTTTGACTGTCGGGCCTGTGCAAGATTGTTAAAAATGATACTTTGAAATAATCATGTTTAGAGTCCTAATTTTCAACATATCTGAAAAGATGGTAAGTTTAATGTAAAAGTAACTACTGTACAAAAAAAAAGTTTTAATTGTTCTGTACTGTATGTATTTTATTTATGGTAGTTTAAGATTCATGTTTTGATAAAAATGAACAGCACGTTCATTTGAGCAGAAGATCCATAGCTGCTTACGAAGAGCATGTCCACTTTTTATCTGGAGTACCTTGTATTCTTCCTTATTTTTTCTTAATACCATTTCTGATAATTCATCTTGAAATACATTTTTAGAGTATATTATTTTCTCTTTTACTGTTCTTGGCAAACAGAAGAGTCAGAAAGGGGGCATTTACATCTTCTAGAATAGAGAAAGGTAGACAATCCTCCATTTAAAACTAAAGTCAGTGGCATTCCAGAACTTGTACCCCCTCCCCAAAGAAAGACGATCTTGTATATAATGGCAAAGCAGTAGCTTAAGCTCACACAGCACCTTCAGCGCAGCCACGGTTCAGATACTTACGCACTTTAGTGCCACTTTGCAGTACTGTACGAACTGCGGGAACTGTGAACCTCTTTGGAGAAATGCCATAGCTCCAGACCCTGAGGCAATGTAAGATCTTAAAATTCACTGTAACAAAACCTGTACGTCTTTCCCAAGCCAGTTTATGAATATGTCAGTATGCAGTTTATAAAAGCAGAGCCTTACTGATCAGAGTTTAAATAAAGCATGGAAAAAAAATGTGGAAGTGTCTAGATTGCCTAAATTTTTATGACATACAAGGCTGGCTTTTGTGGACTTCTGATTGTATCTCAAAGTTAGTATCATTTGGTCTTATTAAGAAACAGTCTATTCAGTGAGGAAAAATAGCTTCAGAAATTTTGTGTCTGCAAGCAAAAGAACATGTGCATCATATGGATATCCATTACCTTGTGATCCACTTGTTTTTAAATGAAATGGGAATGAAAGTACCTTTAATTTATTAAACAACCTTACTTTTGTCTAGAAAGGGAGGCATAGGAACCAGCTTTTCTCTACACTGGTAATTCTGCACTGCCTTATTTTGATTTCAAAATCTATTTCAGCATTCTTATTCTTCTAATACTGAAATTTCATTTATTATACATCAAGTAGTTGAAATGTAGGCCTGTCTTGTTTGTCAAAATAAGGACCAGCATCTTAGTTTTTATCTGTGTCAAATCTAGATGGTTAACAGTGTGCATGTAAACACAGTGTAAATTTTATCTCTGTAACAGTGACTCTTCTGGTTAGAAGCTCTTTAAAACATCATGTACAGTACTCCAGTAGAAAAACTGCCTATGTAAAATATGCTTTTCAAAAAAAAGAGCTAACTTAATTGTTTTTATATGAAATCTGGGCAAAGTGATTTCTCATATTTATGCTAAATTAGCAAAATATTTTTACTCCATGTAGTAGCTGGAAAGGTTTTTTATTTACTTGTTTCCACAAGAAGTCCTACATGTTTTATATGAACTGCATTGAAAAGTCTAGTTCTCTAGGGACTGGATTCCAAACTTGCAACGTATTCCATCTCCTGGGAAGGCGCACTCATGTTGGTTATCTGGCTCAGCAATTCCACAGCCTCTGTTCCTCACAGTCACAGACCACTCTAGTCTCTTTCTCTAAGGCTGAGTAGCCAGGTAAGTGCCTGTATTCTCCAATGCCATACAGAAAATACCCATGATTTTTAAAAAGAAACAAGTGCTAGTAAGTGCTAGTCCTTAAAGTTCTGCACTTACGAATAGATTATTCTGTTGAAGATATTCTAAGGGCAAGTGTAACAAGTCTCTGTGTATGTAGGGGTCTTGCTTTAACACTGGGCTTAAATTAGGCACTCTCCCTTAACACCAGCACCAAAAGCACAAATCTCTTCTGCTTGAGCTGGGACAGTAGATGAGGATCAGTAGCAGGTCTTTAACTTCAGAGTGTGTTGGAGAACCACACACACTTTACTGGGGTATTTCTCTCAGGGGAAAGTTAAGTGAAATCTTTTGCTTTCTTATTCTTGCCCTTACTGAGCAATAAGAAATTATTTTCTTGGCCCCTGTGCTTTCACATGAAAAAATATCTTTAATAATATCAGCAAGCACAGTAAGTGATTAAAATTATAAAATTCTTCTCAGCTAGTTCTAAATATTGAGGTAATGGTTATTTACTATTTCCATTGGCACAGATTTCTGATCGTAGTCCTCTGTAATAGCATCTGTAAAAACTCCTGAGTATTTGGATGTGTATGTTCCATCCCATTGGGGCATCACAGGTGAATACAGCCATATTTTCTAAAACCTGCAGTGTAGGATAACAAGCAGTACCTTCTAAGAGAGAGGTGGAGGGAGCAGGGATGATATAAAGCATTAGTGATACGCTGTTTTGCTATGTTTGAAGTAGCTCATTCCTGCGAGTCAAAAAGTAACGTGCAGAATAAAGATTTAAGTTGAAAAAATATTCCTAATTGACTAAGTGGTGATAATGTAGCAAATACTACTTTTCTTTTGATGCAATATGATATTTTGTGATCAAGATTTGATCTCAAGATACAAAGTAAAGAAATCTTCTTTAGTTCTTACATCAAGTTATAAAGTCAGGTCTGTTTATAATTCATGGAGAGTTCCTGGTAGGTATTATTAATAATACCACCAAGCTTTCTAACAGAGATAAACTCATACTGAGGAAAAAACCCAGTAACCTCCCTTTTTTCAATACAGGTTAAACCTGTTGCCCAACCAAATACATGCCAGCAAATAACAAAGCTAAAGCCTTTTCTAGCATCTGTAAGTTGACTAGAGTGAAAAAAAAAATAGATGAAACCCTGACCAAAATAGGTAGGTTAATTTAGCTGAAATCTAGAGTAGGATGTAGAAATTAGGTAAGAGTCAAGTTTCCCATCAATTGATTTAACTTTGATGGGTTTTTTAGAACAAAACCCCATACTTTTCATTTAAGGAAAAGCAAACTTAAGTTATGGTATGGAAAATAGTTCAGTGTTATGTTTTGGGCTAGTGTATAGTAATACATGCTGTGTCCAGTTTCCCAGCTGGTTAATATTCATGTTGATAACCAGTCCTTTCATTTTGGGTCGGCTGTTCCTGTGTGATAAAAGTATTATGTTACTAAATGATAACCAGCAGTATTTGCTTCTTTATCAACACAGGGTATTATTTGTGAAAATACCTACTTTACTGATAGTCTTTATCAGCCTTATTTCCAAGATATTTGGCTACTGATAAACACTCGTAAGAAGCCCGGTATGTATTTGTGATTATATTGCATCGTTCACAAAAATGGGTCATAACAAAAGCATTTCCCTTTCCTGAAATAAAATGGAATTTTCGCACAGACCATTAGTGGAACAGCACCTAAAAGCAGATGCCTTTTTGTCTATAAGGTGAACTTCACCTCTCTTGCAAAAAGGTGCATTGGTAAATATATATAAAGCTGTAACTGATGTTAGACATGAAATTAGAATTTCATTGCCACAATTTCAGCAATTGCAATTATTGCTTAAGAGCTATAACTCATGTCTATTGAAGCATCCTTAAAGTTAAAAGCTGGTCAGTAGTAGCTTCTAATATTCTTTGTTGAGCTGTATGCCACTTAGATCAGAAAATTCTAGATTTGTAAAGCTTCACAATTTTTCATTTACGTAAGTTCCTGCTAGTGAATCATAATTGGAGTTGACATTTATTTATTTTAAGGCCATTGGTTCCACTCCATAGTAACTATCACTTGCTATAGATAAGGTTCAGCTGCTCCCCTGCTCTGTTAACGGTGGGATCCTGCCTTTGGTTCAAGTGCTGCAGGATTCCTGTCTGGTATTAGTGCTGTTACTCACTAGATTGCTGACTGATCCCAGTCCAGATCCAGTTTCTAAGCTGATCTGGCTGTTTTATTTCAGTAAATGTGCTAATAAACTGATTATGTTGTTTTCCTTGCCTCCCAGGCAGTACCTTCATAAACACAGCTGCTTTGTTAAAGATCGTATACATATATTTGTATGCAAAACTGAGCATGTATAAAGGTTTTTATTAGTTCAGGTGTTCCTAACAGAAATGTGATACACTGGATAGAGAGTACCAGGCTCAGACAGAGGAGACTTTGCTTTTGTCCTGTTGTGTCCTCGTGTTCTCTGTGCTCTGGTTTGTAACAAAACAAAGTATGGTAAAACGTAAGTCTCTAGAACAGGTAAAATACCATTTTATTCTCGTGTTTTGGCATCATAACTAAATTTTTCATACTGCAAAACTATGCCACTTTCCAAATGAAGCCCAGTCCAGAAGTGGCCAGAAATTTTTCACGAACATGAAACACAGCTGAAGTGAGCTCTCCTTTCCTTGGACTCAATTAATGAGCAGAAGTTAAAAAGTAAATTTCACAGTGAAAAATTAGAATAAAAGCTGTGTTGAATATACAACATTTACCTATCTAGTGCTTAACATTTGAGCAGCAAGATTGTAGTTTTCCTGCAACACCATACTTGGCAGCAACAGGCAGTCTTATTCCTCTGCATGTCGTCTTTTTTTGCCAGCTGAATTCTCTCAGTTGAAACTCCTTGTCTAGGCTGCTCCTGTAGCAATGCAGGTGTCCTTACTCAAACATAAAGCAAGACAGACCCATGATATCCTTTTAAAAGGCATTTGCTAAGTAAGAATCTCCACTGTTAAAGCTCAAATTTTATAAACAGATCTTCATTGTGCCATTTTTATTTCCTGAAACAGTCAGGAACAGAAGAGGATGATACAGAAAATCCTTAAGCATTTGGGGGTGTTATGTGTTCCCGCTGAGACTAAAGAGTAATTCTATCATCTGCTTTATTATGGTTGCAGGACAGTTGATGTAAAATACTTTGAAAATCTAGAATTAACTCAGAGAATATATTCTATAGAATTTATTTCTAAAATATTAAATCTGATTACTATTTTTTTAAAACAGTAGAAAGCTGTTATTTTCAAAACAGAGTCTAGTTGACTTACATGTTCCTTGGTATGAGAAATCTCAGCATTTGCCTTTTCAGTGTTTCAAGGTTTTGTAATATTCTTAATTTTGCTATTCGCTGTAATCATTGTTCGTGTGCAAATTATTGTCCATTTTCTCCAAGAAGTGTCAAATCCAAAGTACAAATATTGTGAAGTGATGAAGAAGTGCAACGTAGTTTTAAAGATGTCCGAGTGAACACATGCTTTAGTTCTTCACAAGTTCTTCCTTTTCACTGTCTCTTCTCTCCCCTAAATCCAAGGCAGCTTTTAATTTTATGGCTAATAAATGTACCAGAGTATTGTTTCCACTTAAGGAGAAATGTTATAAAATCTTTGAGGACTTTTCTGCTACCGTAATAGCTGATACCAAGAATTTTACTTTATATGAACATCCACTTTATGAAACACCTGTTTTGCAGCCTTAGTATTTTCTTTTTAATTCTTTCCATCCTTCCGTCCTTCTGTCCTTCCTGTTGGTGTCTGGGAGGTCTGTTGTGCAGTAAGACTTTCCATTAAAATAGAGCACAAGGGCAACTCTGCTGTCCTTTGTGCTGAGAATGAGATCTTGAAAAGCCAGATTGGGTAGGGTTTTGAACAATGTGATCTAGTAGGTGGCAGGGACAGGTGGGGTTTGGAACTAGATGGTCTTTAAGGTCCCTTCCAGATCAGGCCATTCCATGATTCTAAGAGTTAAAATATGTATTGCCCTATTGCTGTCTTTAAGGCTAGGCAGACACCCATACCTCAGAAGGTCCCACTGATTGGAGAACCATATTCCTGGTGCTCTGTGTTGCACCTTCTCAGAGATCATAGTCCTTCATCCAAGGCTGGGGGTGGAACAAAAAAAAGTCAAAACATAGATTTTGTATTTTATTAACAGACTTATTTTAATTTGGAGTTTAGAAATGACACTTCTGTTTCATGAATGAATGTCCAGTAGACCTAAGTCACAAAACATTTGTTTCTCATGTATGTTCTTCTCTAACTGTTCACTTTTCCAACGAACCATGAAGATGGGATTAGCTTTTCTTGATAGGGAAAATGGTGGAAGACTCAAACGCACAACATCATTCTAATATAAGGATCAAGATAATACTTTGTCTTCAAACACTTGAGTGAGTGCAGGGAGGATAAGAAGAACAGTTTAGAGGAAAAGAAAAATGAAGGCCAGAGGCAGATTCATGAGGATTTTTTTTCTTCTAAAGGGAAAAATAAAGCATATTTAAAAAAAAAACCAAAACCAACAGAAGGAAAAAGGCAAATTAAGATCTCTTCAGAGCAAGGATGGAAAAGTATATGGACATTCACTACAAGCTTGCCCATGTTAGATCAAAATACTGTACTGTTTCTGTTATTTAATATATTGTAACCAAACATGAACACAGTGGAAACAGAAAATTACATTTTTCCAGACCAGAGTTATACAGGTCGCCATTAAATAAAAGACTTATCCAAATGCATGGGGTAAAAAAACCTAAAAAACCAACATCCTGGAAGCATTGCTACCATGTCACTCTTTGCTGATGGCAATTTCAAAGACAAGTTCAAAAACATTTTAGTTAACTCTGCTCCTAGGCACATATTCTCATATACCCAGTTTCTCAGCTAGCAAGAGATGCTAAAAGCAAAGACAAAAAGTCCTATTATCAGCATTTTATCTTGCCATTTTCAAATGAGGGTTAGTACATTATGGCAGGTAATTATTTTAGGTTTCTCCATCTTAAACTTCTAAAATACGTTCTTAAGAATGAAATTTTGGGTTGGATTGTGGATGAAGGTTAACCTTGCTGGGGTAATGTAAAGAACCATATGTGAGTCTCAGATATAGATTCAGCACCAATTTTCAGCTTCTTGAAAAGATCATGTGCACTGGCAGCTGGTTCTTAAAACCAGAAGCAAGCATACTGGTTTTTTTCAAGCCATTTCACACAAATACTTCAGGTCTCAAATGCCCATGTAAACAAGGCTTAATAACTGGGCACTTCTTTTAATTAATTGATTGTAGGCACTTCTATGGAAATACGTCTGAAGTGTAGTTTGTGAAATATGTTTTAAAAGTGTTTGATGTAAAATAAGCGCTAGACATTTAACAGTGCAAAAATAGTCAAAAATCTGTAGATTACAAAACTGTTCCTAAGATCCTCAGCCTGTAATAATGTCTTAGTAAAGTTGATCTTTTTAAGTTAAATTGCATTCTGGTGTAATAACCTTTTACAAATAAAATTATTAATACAGATGTACTGGTTAATACCTGTTAAACATAAAACATGGCAGTTGGTTATTTTGATTTGTTTTAATCTATAACTAATAGAAATTTTGTAAAAAAACACAAAGAGAAACGACACATTACCTTTTATATGTTTAAAGTGTTTTAACAGACTATATTAACATTCACACTTAGTCCAACCCTGTCTTTTAGCAGGTTTATCTCTCTCTCTATACATACAAATATATATATCCCCCCAAGAATATAAAATTGCTTTTGAAATTTGTGTTGGCAAGTGGTAAATAATGCACCGTGGCATAAATTCAGGAGCACTTAAGTTGATGGTCTTTCAGACAGGTAATCCATTCAAATGGGACTAGTAAAAATGTGTAATTGCAGTCATTAGTTTACAATTTGTACATTACTTCTAACGTTGTTACTAATTTCTGAGAAAAATAATTATGTTACATACTTAACGTTTTCCATTACAGATGATCTTGCATACTAAAATTATGGAGGTCTCAACAGTTAAGCAAGATATTTAATTGGACTGCTGCTTTTAAACTGCTTGAAGAAGCAAAGGGAAAGAAAGTTCATCTTAAAATCTGTATATGGGAATAATTTTAAACTTCATGAACTACACATTTCCTTGAGTTCCTTTTTTTAAACAAGTTGTAACATCAAAGATGCCAAAGGGTAATATAAGCTACAATAATATTCAACAGAACTTAACCTAGATCTTACGTTGTAATAATTTATTCAAATTAACTGTATTCTTCTGTATTTATATTTTCGGTATTTATTATGAATGATATAAAATTTGATGTATTTATTGTGGCTTATTACAGCAGTGTATATATTCCAAAAATGAGCATTTTTAAGTCCTAACATTAGTTTTTTTGTTAATTAGTGGCACTTGTATCAGCTGTATTTTTATTATATATTGTACAATATATATTGTCCATTTGTTTGCAATGAAGTAAACCAGGTTTCTACGTTACATTCTGGCTGCCAGTGCATTGTGCGTCTCATTTCTGCTACGCAGTCACTAGAGAGCCTCTCACCCAAGAGAGCCAGAATTAGTACTGCGCCTCCTCCCTGACACCTGCAGAGCCTCCAAAGGCACTCTGAAATTTCGAGCATTTCTCCCATTCCTGATAGTCTGATAGCATAAGGAGAAGCAGTTTGTGTGGAATTTTCTCTGTGTGTGTTTTTGTTTCTATATATTTGTATGCCAATTAAATTAAATAAACAAATGCCTTCTTAGGTATCTTCATTTGCCCTTTAATGATACTACTGCCTACAATTTTCTTTGGCCAGGGAAATACTCTACCTGATTCATCTGTGCCTATAATTTTCATAATAAGGTAAAGAAACAATTGTTCCCAACAGCTAGCTGTTGGAATAAAATTTTGCAACAGCTCTCTCTGGTGGACAATTTGCAGTAATTTTATACATCATACCATTTCAGTGGCAACATTCAAAGAATACTGCTAAATTTCAGGTCAAGTGCTTACTTTGAAAACTGATGATCAACATAGCTTCATTAAGAAAATAATTATCAATCCCAGCACAACCTCTGCTATCTTTTTATTCTGATATTTACTCAAACTGAGATGCACATTTATAAAAAGTTGTCCTTAAGGTTGCTTATATGATAAATTACATATAGCTAAATGAAGATGAGCTGCTGTTCTCTAGATGATAAAAAAGTTCTCCCAGGAATTACGGCATCCTTGGTTGTAGTCTGTTGGGAGTCCCATACTTGCTATTAGACTGCTTCTGGCATTGCCATGTACCAGGGCTTGCTAAGTCATACTGATACAAGAAAATGTAAAAAAACTTTCAATACTGGTTCTAATTCAAGATCCCAGGATGCACATTCAGAAGTAGGAAGATTTATCTGTTAAGGCTCACTTTTTAGTTGATCTGTTAATCACACTCATGTTACTCTCTACTCACCCTAGAGTAAAGCAGCAATTACTCCAAAGGATGACAAAATCCTCAGGTGTGGTGGGCTGGCAAATTCCCACTGCAGTGAATGGTGCCATAACCAGGTGGAGCCAGAAGCAACCAGTGGGACCTCTTGTTCACAGGCAGTACTACCAGAGCCAGAGGCCCTGAAGTCCTAAAAGGTTTAGGACCTGCTTCGTCCTGCTGGGAGTGTGGCTGAACCGGCCTGGCCTGAAGTCAAGCCTTCTCCAGCACTTCAGTGATTATTCCCCGGATGTGTAAGAGAGCACGGTGAGATGGAGGCTAACACTGATGCCAGCTGTTCTAGTAACCCTCAGTAGTTTATACAGCCATCTGTATAAATAGAGGATTGAGGATTGAGGAAGCAATTTTTACATGCTGTGTATGGAATACACCTTTGTCCCCTTCATAGGGGCACAGAAGGGCATTATAACGCTACTGAAAGAGATTTGAATTTAAAAAAAAAAAAAAAGACATAAGCCAGAGGACCCCTCTGCAACAAACTGGTTTTCAGCAAGCCTTTGAAACTGTTAGAAACTACTATCCACTTTCAAGAGAACATTATCAGCAGCCAGAAGATGCTGCTGCTTTTTTATTAGCTTTAAAAAAACCCCAAATCTAACTTCCTAAACCTCTAGTCATATTTACAGATCTCTTATTGCTCTCCTAGTATTATATGATGCCTGTATATGTGTGTACACACACACACATCAATATTTGGAAGTGCAATAGTCAGTGTGACCTAAAAGTTAATTTCACATCTTCAAACAGAACAGAACAAAAAAAGTCACTTAAAATTTAGCTCTATTTATAGATCTGTTTCCCTCTTTTCTGGCAGGTAGTAGGGAGTCCAAGTAAGACTGAACTGGAAAAATACAGACTAAAATGTCACAGTTAAGGAACTATGATAGTTAACATATCTTAAAAAATATTACATATAATACATATTTTGTACTAGTGACCTATGTTAGACCAGAAAAGAAGTCTCAAAAAATGAAAGGAAAATCTTAAAAGACCATTTTAAAATCACAGAATTAATTTCCCTTTTCTGTATCTAGAACTAAAGACAAAATACAATAACTAGGTGAATTGCTATACCTAATCTCTGCAAAAAATAACTACATATATTGCTATATCCGCAAAAACAAAAAATACAAAGTGGAGCTTCTCTAGAACTGCTTAGGAAGAGGTTCCCTACCTCCAAGTGCAACGGAACATTCGTTTCATTGCAATTTAAATTCTACCCTGGTTTGAAATGTTAGCTCTTAAAAAAAACTTCAAACAAATGGCAAAACCCCAACTGATAATGAGTAGATAAATGATATCCCAATCTGACAAGCTTGTAAGAGAAACAAGTTGCATAAAGAAATTATCCTTCAGTGATACTAAAAATAATGCATTTTCTATAGAACAGGAACTGAGACCTAAAAGAACAAGTACTTTTAAACTGGCATGCTAAATACCTTGTCTTCTAGAAGAGGTTCCTTGGACACTGAGTTTCCATTCCGTACCCAAGGTTCAACACAGCACAGCTGCTCTCTCTGTAATCTCCCATCCTGTATTCATACTGTTCAACAATTCTCTCATTGACCTCTGTTCTATATTTCCTCAACTCCCACATTTTATCAAGTGCATGTATTGGCCTTCCAATATTGGTTTATCTGCAAAAGTAATAATACTTTGTATTCCATTACCAAATTAAAACATTTATCACAGGACACAGGCAGATCTTTGTGCAGTGTTCTACACAACCTTCCAATTTCAGTGTCAGAAATAACCCTTCCTGGTACAGTCTTTTGAACAATTTCTGTTCTCTCTGTATGAAGTTATTTTAAGTCGTGCAGCTTTAACTTCATGGGATACACTCACCAGTGTCTCCAAAAGCCTTACAAAAGCTGAGATAAATCAAAGGCATTATCAAGCCTGAAAAATAAATTAAGAGTTAAAGCTTCTGGCAAATTATCACTAGTCCTTGCTTATACATTTTTGTCTTCTAGATCACTTATAAGTACTGAAAGGAATTTTTCTTGCTTTTGTTCAGAAACAGAACTCATTACTCAGGTACTATTAAATTATGAACAGACAGGCTCACTCGCCACCACTGAAGTAAAAAAAAAACCCCACATCATCATCCATTCACCCACCAGACCTAAGTTAGCATTTATCTGTAATGATATTACTTAATTACTAGGACAAAATAACAGATTTCTTATTAGTGTATTTTTGTCCTATTCAGCCTTTAATACCCACCCCTTCAAATTTATTCTCAGCTTTATATTTGATCATGCAGCCAAATATTTTTGTCTTCATTTTACAAATTTTTAAAAATTGATTATATATTTGATTATGCTATATTATCTTGTATAATTAGCAGAATAGCTAGAAAGGCCAAAGTCTCACTCAGACTGATAAATCTGAGATCAGGCCTTTGTAAAACAGGAAACAGAAACAAGAGAGAAAATATTAATGTGCAATTGTTGGCACAAGAAATTACATATGGATAATATTAGAAACTGTGAGGTAAATACTGCAGAAATCACTAGACGTTAGGGGCAGAAGTTTAGTAGATAACATGTAATTTAAAAGCAATAATGAACAGAATGCTGAAAAAATGAGTGAATATTAAGCAGCTTGGAAGCCTACTACAATTCAACCCTATAATAACTTTTTAAGTCTGTAAAATGTAAAAAAAAAACCTATACAAGAAGTTTTGGCTAAACAAAATACTAGTATCAAAATAAGCAGATTTCCCATTAAAATAACTATAAATACATATTTCAGTGGGAATTACTCTTTTCTTTTATGAAACAACTGATTTTCTAGAAGCTGAGCACAATGTGGTATCCTATTTGGCTTTCACCTCACAGTCAAATATTTAATTTCACAAGTGAAAGAACTTAAAAAACATTGAGAAAGTTTCACTGAGTAAAGTAAGTTATTTAAAAAAACAGTATCAGCCATTTGAGCATAAAAACATGTATATAAACTGTATTGGGTTATGGACAGTAGACAATAATTTCTCATGACACTACAGAGAAAACTAGTCTTCTTCAGAAGTACTTACAATATGTCAAAAAAACCCCCACATATGGCCCCCTAAGATAGAAGAGAACTAATAGGATCCATAAATCAGTGGTCAACATATAAAGTCTTATCATAGAAATATTGTAAACAAAATATAACCAGGATCCGAATTATCTTTGGTATAGCAGACTCCCCGGGAATCTCTGATGACACATTTTATATCCAACTTAAGAGGGAAAAGAAACTTTTTAAATATTCTGCGTTTAAACTATCATGTAAAAATCCAGTATATGTATACAATCACAGTTCAGAATGTTTCTTTTAAGAAAATGCTTCTGGCCTATAATATGAAATCTTAATCGTTCTGGCCAAAGATCCACTTCTGGAAAGGGTCTGATGGATTACAGGATGCCAAACTCGGATGCTCTCCATTTCCTGTAAGGCACATATGTAGTGCTTCATTGTACAGAGTTTGATCCTAAAGTGAGGAAAAGAGGAAAAAAAAGTGAACAAACAATGAACATGCTATTTCTCCCCACAGTTCTTCCCCCAAGGTGGGTGCTAAAGATTAGGCTCATACAGGTAGTGCAGAGGGGGCTAGAAAATATATATAAGTAGTATGCAAGTGTCAACTTGCTATTTTAGGAAAATTTTGTGAAGTATTTTAAAAATACAGAACATCTGAACTGGCTTCCAGGTCGATGTCTAGACAAACACACTAAAGGATATCAACTGGTTTTTTAAGTGACATTCCTATTAGTGACACCATGTTTTGATCTGTAACTGAAAAGCTGAAATTTTCTCCATTTTCCTGCCAAAACTAAACTCACTGTATTTTGGCTTCAGAGTTTTTGGTTTTTTGCATTTTTTGCTTTTATTGGAAATCCAAAATTAATATCGAAGATCACTAATAAAAATGCCATTTCACTGCACAGGATATGTACCTTCTGGTGCAGCCACTGCTCCTCTCTGACAGCAAAGGTTTTCTGGCCTTTGTAGGTGCACTCGCGAAGCTGCACAGGTCCCTTGGAAGCATGCAGACAAAGCTCCTTCTGAATGTTATGGCGAATTTCATGGTGTGCAGAATATTCAAAGTACTGTTTAAATAATTTTTAAAGAAATTTTGGTAAACAAACACAAAAGTATTAAACTAAATTAAGCCTTTCAAATTACTTATTTTAAAAATTTGACACTACAGAATAATTCCTCTGATTTATAGCATAGACACTTCAAAAGTGTTTACAAAAATAAAAGCAGGTTTTAGTAGTAATGCAATACTAATTTATACTTGAATGTATAAATTGGAAACAGCATTTGCTGCATATGTACTATGATGCAAAATCTTACTCCCACACAGACCATATATATAATTCAAGGAGACGAACTGAAGAGTAGAGGCAGTTTAAGATAACTTAAAATTTTGTATTTCTTAACTTTAAAAACCTGTATTCAATTCTGTTGCTAGATTTTGGTTTTTCTTAGAGCAACCAAAAAAAAAGTTGAAAAAAAAACATGAAATGATACTGATTGCTGTATGCCAACTTTTGCTGCTTGATCTATACAATAAATGTGAACAATAGGATGCTGTTATATCCTCTTGTGAGGTAACCACTAGAAAAGTAATTATAAGCATGTATTTTGTGATCTCATTTTACCATGATTTCCTGACAGCAGAGTACCTGTAAGGCTCAGCTATAATTCTGATCCTAACAGGGATTTACTTCTATAAATTACAGACACAGCTGTTCTTTTACCCCTTCAGCCCTAACCTACCATCTTGGTCTCTTCTTTTACTCCCACATTAACCAGCAGAGTCCCTAACATTACATCTCACTGCTGCTGTTTCTTGCCTCTGGATGTCAGCGACCTTCATCATATCTTTCCTTTGAATATGAAGGCCAGGCTCAGTTACCACCCTTGGCCTCCCATTTTCCAGTGGTCGGCAATCACCTCCTCACTATCTTGGAAACAATGGGAACAGCACTGAGGAACAAACAGGCATCTCACTCTTAAGACTCTATAATCAACATTAGTCCTCAAAACAGGTACTGAAGGAGTGACCTGCTTAGTCATTTAGCTCTCAGACATAGTAATTTACTCTTAATCTGGTAATTTGACTTAATCTGTCCTGATTTATTTTTGGAACTTCAAAATCTCTTCAAGCCCTGAAAATAATTATTTGAAAGCTATGTTTAGAACTTCACTAATTTTGGATATTGAGATGGCCACGTTTCCAGCCTCCAATATTCAAAAAAGGAAGAATAATATACAACTGATGTATAACTCTGAAAACTAGGTTCTCTTTTCTACTCCCATTTTAAATATATGAATGAAGATGACAGCATGGGAATATCAGCCTACACTGCCAGAAGTCTGGTAAAGAATACAGGACAACTGAAAATAGAGCATTCTAATGAGAAAGGTTAAGTAAGCAAATATGCATCTCTTAACCATTATCAGCAAAATCAGTTCTCTGAAGGCTGGCATTTAAAGGGATGCACATTGTTAATTTGTAGCAGGAGGGAAAACAACATAACATTTCAAAGAATAGAGTTTTAGTATAGTCCAAGATAACTTGGAGAACAAGAGAAACATACAGCAGATCTCTTAATACAGTGTCTTTCTACAGTGTTCCCAAATTAATGACTGTGACAATGTGAAAAGGCTAATAGTATTAATCCACAATCACATAAAACCCCAAATTCAATCCTGTAAGAAGCTAGCATAATAGGGTAGTTCTTAATCTAGATGGCATGCCATGTCTCACAAGAAATGATTAAGAAAGTATCACCTGACTAGGATTATGTGTCTCTATTTTCACAGTGCCATCAATGGATGTCTTTTAAGATTGAAAAAAAAAATATTAATGGCCTCCCCCATAAGATAACAATTATATTCTAATAAAAACTTTTAGACCTTTGCTGACCTTTAATTATTAAGAATCACTTTTAAAGGCAACAGAGAATTGTGCATTTCTGGGCAGGGAAGGAGATATTCCTTTTGTTAAATATTACAGTAATGACAGAATGATTCCGTATCTGACATCTATTGCAAGTCCTATTGTAGAAGGAACAGAGCACCATGGCTGCCTCCAAGAGCTATGGACCAAAGAGAGCTCCTCTTGAACAAACGGAATTGTGTGATTCACTTGCACTAGCCAGTACAGGATAGGCCACTTGGACCTCACACTGTGAGGCTGCAAGCGTGATAGGGAAGGTGGCTCAGGCCTGGACACTTGGTCTCCCATTGGCTGGATTCCAACCAACATCTTCCTTGACAGTGCGAGTCCTGGTGACAGAGAAAGAAGCAACAGGAGGAAGCATAAGGAAAGGAAGAATTAAGAAGACAACACTTATAAGACAGGACTAAGGGTGGGATGGAAAGGTTTTGCACAGAAAAGAGAGGGCAAGTGAAGCAGTGCAAGTGTGTTTGAAACCTGAATTTGTATACTGGAGTTAAAACATTAGAAACAGGACATGACATGAAGAGTGGTATGGAATTTTTCTTTCAAAATATATATAGGTATTTACTGTTAAAGAAAATAAAGAAAAAAGATATAAGGAGAGAGAAATTGCATATTAAAAATTAATCAATTTCTCTAAAATTAATTAAAAGCTTTTATACAGTAAAGCTACAGCAGGAGAGAGAATAAAAATCAGGTATCAAATATATATTTTACCTGGTTTCCTCCAAGTCCATGACAAGAATACATAATCAATGGTTTGCCACCATGGTTATTTTCACCAACATCCAGACACATGTGGTTACCTATATTTTTTAACTAAAGAAAGGGTGTTATCAGGATAAACAAAGCTCAGTGGAATGACAGAAACTTTAACTGTCTCAGTTGTAGACAAGAGTCACCTCTAGTTCAACAATAATTACAGTTGTTTGTTCATTTTTACTTTCTGCTATGCTCAAATCTAAAAACCCTGTTTTCTCAGTTAATCTTTTCTAACTAAAAGCCTAGTAACTCCAGTCACACATGGAGTTATTAGCCTGCTCTGTACAATGTTACTGTTATTCAAATCACAATCTGAACAGATACACATAAAATATTTAAAACAAAAGGAAGGGGAAGTTTTATTTGTAAATACATGCTAAAAAATCATGTTCACCTCAAGCTAAGAATTATTTCTTTCTTTGTTTGTTTTAGCAATGCAATATCTGAAGTTATTTGGCAGGGAAAAGGACCTTTGACATAAATGAAAGATGAAAATTACATAGCTATTGACAAAGCTATAAAGGTATGCAGAAGAGATTCTTTGTCCAGAGTAGTGACAGAAAACCCTAGAGCAGTTAAGGATAGCTGAAGTCTAAAAGCTATGGCTAAGGAAGTACAAGAGATTAGCAAACTTCATGAACTGTGAAGAATATAGAAAATAATTAAAATTAAACTTACATAGCCAGAAAACAAAGGATTCAGGTCTGGCACATATGCTTCTGGATAAACATTACTGAGGTACCAGGTAAAATTTTTACATTGCAGGCGCTGCCTTAAATCAAGTCTTTTTGATATATCTCCAAATGTTTTCTGATAGAGGAAAGAAGGTAAAGAAGGATGGAAGATCAATATATTAACTTTCATTTTGCACATGTAAAGCTATGATATTCTGTGTAGTACTAGACAAGTTTTAAGCTTCCTTTGTTGATTTTTTCTTGTTAATGCTGTACTACTACAGTTACTGCTGTCTTTCAGTGTCATACCACCACTGACATCCTGCCAGCAGCATTTCAAAGTACTTGCAAGAAAAATACATTGCAAGATGGAAAACATAGAAATATCTTTAGTCCCAAGAAAGTTTTAACACAGTGCCACGAAGTGGGAAAGTACAAATAAGACCATACTAATTACAGTCATAAAGCCAATTGATCTCACTAAAAGTGTAAGCTGAAATAACGAACTGGAATAATGAAATAATTAGCATAATATCCAGTATAATGTAGAATCTCCCAAACAAAATTCAGTTGTTCAGCTGCTGAACATGCGTAGGAAATGTAATGCTTTCAGTGATACAACAGTCATAAAAATTTTATCACATGAAGGGGGAAAAATAGCTTCTAAAAGAAAACTCTAGATTCTAGCTGGGCAGAAAACTTACAAAATAAATAAGCCAACAGCCAACCTCAACCCCAAATATTTATTTACTTGAAAATAACTGAATTTTTAAGCAGATAGAGACAGGATGGTTATCCATCATCAAGTAAGTTTTATTCTGCTGCTAAAGAACAAAAAAACCTGCTTTTTCAGTCAGAATACTAAGCAACTTGAAACTAACAAGACATTTTTCTCACTCTAAAAAGTAAGTTAGTTTACATTGTCTGCACTCAGTGAGTTCCTCTCATGTTCTTCTGGTAGTTCCTGTACCTGCACAATGCAAACAACCCAGAAGAATGTATATTGTATAAAAAAAACCCAATAAAAATCCTCACCATTAAAGATGAGCATTCATCACCCAAACACTGTTTTTTCATGTTTGTTGGGGCTGCAGCATTAAGCAAACTTAACAGTCCTTTCATTAAAATATCTAGAATCCTTACATATTTTGTCAATAAATAACTTTTGCTCACCAAAACTTTCACCGCAGCAAGTGTGATTTCTAATACCACCACCACCACCTACTTGTTTCACAATTTTTGCTGCCTCTGTGTTTCTTCGGTAAAATATTTCTTTATATTCATCCATCCACACTTCTGCAAGGCGAACTTGATTACGTGTGATCACCTGAGTACCTTTTGGGAAAGTATGGGGACTCTTGCTGCGAAAGACATGGCCAACAACAGAGCAAGGCATGATCTCCAACTGTCCACCACATTGCCATACCTAATGATAACATTTAGTGTGTAAGTACACTGCATTTAGAATTCAGGGGGTGGAAAAAAATTCAGTAATACTATTGTTTGCCAGAACACATGAAACCACTAGCAAGAGTACATATATTAGGCATACCATTAGTGAATTTCCTAATCAGATAGGATTACACATTTCAGATAGCAACCCTAAAAACCTTTTTAAAAAATTAAAAGCAGTTTAGTGAGCATGTTTGTATTTTATTTCATAGGTAATTAGTAATTCAATTTTCCTTGTCCTAGTTGGCTGATTGAGCAGAGGATATCTAATACTAATTTATTCTCAAATCCCCTGTACACTGTCAGCATAGAGACAATGGCTAATTTAGGGAGCTAAACTTACTCTGAAAGACATTTCTATATTTTCACCTCCCCATATTTCCATTTCTTCATCATAGCTTCCAATGTGTTCAAAGTAGTCTTTTGATATTGAAAAGAGACCTCCAGCAAAAGTAGGTGTTCTGCAAAAACAAAATTTTACTGAGAAAGATAGTAGGGTTTTTTAAATATAGATGTAAAATCATGGTGCAACTGTTCTAGGAATTTTCCATGCACATGTTAGTATTTCACTATAGTGATGCATATTCCTGGCATAGATAATACTTCTAGCACCTAAATATATTCACACAGAGTCTCATTTGACAGCTTACTGCCATTTATTTAAGAACTCATTCAGACTAATGCCTGCTGGCATAAAAGAAAGCATCGAGAAATTTTCTCTGTATGGAGGATACCAAGCAAACGAACAACTCCTACAGACCAGTAACCTGTCTGTGGACAAAGCAGGTACAATTATCATCAAATGCACTACTGTATCAGCCTAGTATTTGGATGCTCTGACCTTTTTTGTCATTCTTTCAAGTGAATGAGGAGATAGAATCATTGTACTGTCTCTGAATATAACTGTGTATAATCCTCCTCTGCCCCTTCCCCCTAGGAATATAGGCAATTTCCACTGTATGTAGAAGTAATGCAGGGCAATTACTATCTTGAGGAGGCTACATTTTTATGAATGCTTTAAAATGTGGTTCTTAAAGAAAGTATTACAAAAAACATCTAAGATGCTAAAATGTCTGGCTATACTCATCTGAAGAACTAATTATTTACAAACTGCTGTTCATAACATGAACTCCATGAAAAGAGAAGGATTTAAATAGTATTCAAATTATGTTTACCTAATTGGATAGGTTTCATCCTTTCTTCTTTTATTCTCATGTTTAGGAAGAGACTCCCACCCAAATGACAAACTCCAATCAAAATTTCCTCTGTTGTGGCTATGCACATAAGGAGATGGTTTACTGAATTCAAAGGTATTGAGATCAATAGAAGCAATGTCAGGGCTTACAACAGCAACAGGATTCTCAGCTATTCTTGCCAATAATGGCTCTAACCAGCCATAAAAGCATTCACCTGTGGAGAAAATGGGAACACTGAATTTTTGCTTGGCTATAAAGTAGTACACAGGGTATGTTTTAAAATGTCCAGCAAGCCAATATGGACTATCTTTAAATAGCATTGCTAATTACACTTTCCATAATATGAAACAGCAATAGGAAAAATTATATAGTACTAACATATATAATTCATAAAATATCTGCAACATTAAATCAAAGACAACAGCATTATAAACCAGAACTGGCATAGTTACAGGTTACACTTACAATGAGCATCCAGGAAGGTAAGGGTCTCTCCTGTTGCTACTGAAGCTCCCAACAACCGTGCAGTGATCAGACCTTTTCTTTCCTTCTGACGGACTACTTTAACTATTTGAAACTGTTTCACATATTCATCTAGTTTATCATGCAGGTATTCTAGAAAGAGGAATCAGTGTCAGGATATTCAGTGTATACACATGCCACTGCCCAAAATGTTACACTATTAAGCAAGCAAGATAAACAACTCACATTAACCCCAGAAATTATCTCAACATCAAAGCCATAAAAATTCCTATCTGCTGAAGGTTATTTTTAGGGGCTGAGTATTATGGGGGTAGGGGTGTAGGAAGAGGTGACCAGCAGAGAAGAAGAGATGGAACATTAAAAAAATTCGGAAGAAGAAAGGACGTGCTAGTACATCTCTGCTGCGGTGTTAACCATTTGAATACCAATTCCATTTTCATAGCAAATGGAACTCATACTTACATTATCTGCAGAACATGCAAATTCTTTCCTTAATTATGGCACATTTACACAGTTTCCAAAGGCTACAGTATTTACAACAGCAACAGAAACCGTATAAAAAACTATTGTTCAGATTTTGAGAAAGAAACTCACATCTCTCATGAAACATCCCACATCATCTTCTTTATTCTGCACATCCTTAGTATTAAACTGTACTACTGAACATACTTCTAAGTGTTTCAATATACTCAATACAGACTTGCAAAAAAGTGTAAATACATTAATAGATGTATAAACATGTTCATCTAAAGCTAAGCATACAAAGATTCTTGAACTTGCATTTGTTTTCACACTAAGTGTGTATATATATATATATTAATGAAGTTAATTTGCATAAAGACAACCACTATGATAAAATGCAAATTTCTACAAGTCTGGGCCAATTTATACTTGGATACTTTGTTCTACAAATTGCAATTGGTTTGAAACACAAATTACAAAGCTACTTGCCATGCAAGCAGTTATGCAGGTAAATCAGCATCAGAATTGGAAAAAATAAAAATGGGGTTTAAAAACCTTTTAGAGTACAGGAATTTCATATTTGACTACCTTATGGAAAAATAAGGTGGGGGAGGGCTATTTTATATTTGAAAAAGAAAGAAACAAAACCACTTTGAACACTGTTATACATGTCAGTGGTGGTAAAGAGACATCCTCTTAGCCAATTTATCTGCAATCCTAATGTCTTCAATTAAAAAAACCCAACAACAGAAGTGAAAGCAGAAAGACTTCTTACCATCTACACTGGCATCATCCACCAAAATAATCTCCTTCAGCAGTATGGCAGGAGATGTGTACATCACACTGTGGACAGTTCTGAGCAGAGTTGACCACGCTTCATTATGGAAAACAATGATAATGCTTGTGGTTGGCAATGGCGGGCAACGCTTAAACTTTTGTTCGATACATCTACAAATTAGAAGTGTCAGGGGTTACAAAATGGACAACAATTTTTTTCTCACACTCCTAAACTTTTCTTTCTAGTACAAAACTTTATAACTATGCACATTAAATAGTTCTGCTTCTCTGCTTTCTGTCCTGGCTTTGGAGTGCAAAGGTAGGTACTTCAACTGGAGCAGCTGTTCAGAATATTTTTTTAAATATCATGACTGAGAATTGAACAACTTAGTTTTGCTTCTGTCTCACACACATTTGAGTACGTTTCATGTAATACCCAGGCCTTCTTCAGGAAAAAAATGTTACTTTATTGAGAGCAGTAGGTACTGACTGAGCTAACTCAAAAGTCACCATTACTGCTGAAACCTAAGAATACAAAGAATATTGATTAGAAAATTTCGGAGTTTGCACGAAAAAAAATATAACCCATCTAATTCAAATTTCAAAGTTTTATAGAAACACTATGTAAGCCTTAGGGCAGCATGTCCTATTCAAGGGATCCAATTTGAAACCCAGTTATTCAAGACTGACATATCCTAAACATAACTTTAGATCCAATGGCAGGTCAAGATGACAATGCTGTATTCGTAAGTTGCACACTTACTGTTTATCGCCTGTCAGCTTTAGGGCCTGGAGGACATCCCAAGGTAATAACCACAGTCACTGCCTCACAAAATACACAAGCAAAACCTCCCCAGTTATGCTCTAGGAGAGGTTATGGTGAGCTGCACTGCATGTATTAGCAGCGGCTCAGTAAGTTTAGCTGCTTCTGGCACAGATGGCTGACAACATTTCATCTGACACTGACAGAGACTGCTCATAACTAAAACCCACTCTTCCACTCTCCCCAAGTCCTGCAGTCTACATTTAAAAAATTCTTCAATACTACAAGATTGCTGCTGAGATCTTCCATTACCTTGTTCAACAGTTTACAATTCCTAATTTATTAAACTATGCTGGTAGTTTTATTAACACAGAATGCTAAAAAAATGAGGGGTGGTGTTTTAATTGGACATATGTTGAAATCACATTTTTAGTCTTCTTCTAAGTAAAACTAAGCAGGCTTCCTGAAAGTTACTCAGAAATTTCAGCCTTAAAGCAAAAGCAGAACAACTTATTTAAATATGGTTACTTTGAATTCAAAACCATGAAAGAAGTGAGCTTTTCTAAACATTCTTGGCTTTGGCACTGTGGATCATTATGTACAGCCAATCATTATGTATAGCTAGGATACTTTCCTTTAAACTATCACCTACTGCTGAACTCAAATCACTTTGCAGTCTGAATTTCTGAGAAGTTTTTAAACTACCAGGACATACACATTTCAACTTACTCAGGAGGTCGAGTGTCTGGTCCAAGATCACGGTGTAAAGAAATCCTATCACTTGCAAATGCATTAAAACAGTGTTTCTCTTCTCCAACCTGTTTTTCTTTCTGTTCTTCTGAATTTAAGTTGATGGTTTTAAATGCTTTACCAGAAGCTCCAGGAGCATTAGGATCTTGAAGGGGCCGATCCAGAAAAGGTTTCAGTTCCGCTGGAGTATAGTGCCCTGGCAAACAGTGTCTCTCTCCAGGAATTTTAGTTTGCCTAATGGGTGCTTTTATCTGCATTTTTGGCTTTGCACCTTTGATATTGTTCATAGCATTTAACACAAGACCTAATACATGACTTTTCTTTCCAACAACTGGCTCAATCCCTGCTTCATCCTTAAAATCTTGAACACCCACTTCTCTTTGTAATAAAAATAAAAATACCAAAAAGACAAACACAATAATGCTAAACTTCCATAGTTTCCAGTGAAAAAATGTCTTAAATAGTTTAGGTGTCTTTTTCAAGGCCATTCTAGTTTTAAAAATTTTCACACAATGAAGGTTTTTGTGAGTGTTGTTCTTCAAATATGTCACAGCATTTCTTGAAATTATAACACCTGTAAATTAAAACAAATAGTATCCATTTAGACATCTATTCAACTATGTAAAGCCATAAGAAATTAATGAGAAGGAATTAATTCACAGCTCCCAAAAGTCAGACATTATGCATGCTACATCACTTAAAGATACAACAGGCCTATCTATAAGATACCCAAAATGCCCTTTCCCAGCTTTTTGGTTTGGGTTTTATTTGTTAAATACACTTCATATAGAAGAACCAGAAATCAAGCATACCATCAAGAATAAAACATTATTTATATGCAGTGCTGCCACTCCAAGTTTATTTTCTTCCAAGTATTTTGTTTAAAATAAGAATAAAGTCTTATAGAAGCAGATTTTAGTTCAAGGATGGGACAGAAGAAAAACAGGTGGTATCAATACATTAGTTCAAGCTGCATGTCAGAAAGAGCCATGTGGAAAGTGAACTAAAAGATAAGAAAGACTTTTCAATCAACTTATTTCAACAAATTTCAAGTTGCCACCACTATTTTTTTCCCAGACAAGTAATTATTCACTTGCTTTCAAAGATGAAAATATGAAAGACATTTGAGGACTACCAAAATCTTAATGATTTTAATTAAATTCTCCCTGCCAAACTTGGGATTTACAAGAAGGGGATACATTCTGCCACCAGCCTGAATAGTTGGAATAGCTATTCAGGGAATAGCTTCATTTTTGTCTAAATTGCATGTATGTGAATCAAGAAGAGTAATAAACAGCATCTAGCTAAAAGCCACAGTTAGTTCTCACTTGCTAACTACTGACCACAAAATTGCGAAAAACTGCTTTTCTATTTATTCCTCTGAAATACAAGAAGATCTTAATTGGAGTAATATATACTCAAGAAGAGATACAAGTCAGAGAAAAAAAAAAAACTCCTGACCCCTTACCTGCTTTTCTTCAAGAATCTGAAGGAAAAACTAAGCATCTGGATTCCTTCACATTATACTGTTTTTCAACGCTTATGTCAGCTTAATAAACCCATACATTCAAACTACAATGTTTTTACCATAGAGTTATTGTTAAAGTAATGCAGAGGGGAAGCATATTAGATCATAGTAAAAGGTACCAAAACCATGCTTCTCAACTCACAAAACTTCCAAAAAACCAAACCAAACCAGTCCACTTCTGTGTTACATATTATTTTCCCGTTTTTCCTTACTGCTGAAACATTTCAACTAAAATACTGATAACTTTATAGTGGAAGACTACAAATAAAAACTTTCTTCCCAATGAAAGGATTGCAACGAAATTACCAAACTGTCAGATTGAAAAAATGTCTTGTTTTCTCACAGTGTCTGCTTGATCTTGACTGGCTGCCAGACACCAACCCAGCCACTCTCTTACTCTCCATCCTCAGCATGACAGTGGGGACAAAATAAGATGGAAAATCACATGGGTTGAGCTGTAATAATGAATTTGAGTTTATTGCCTATTAAAAATAGAGTAGGATGGTAAGAAACAAAGGCTCAAACTACCTCCCCTGGCTCAGCTTTACTCCTTCATTCCCAATTCTTCTCTCTCCTTTCTGCCTAGTGGTGCAGAAGGAATGAATAATAAGGGCTGTGGTTAGCTTGTAAGACTTCATCTCTAGCACTCCTTCCTCTGCACACTTTTCCCCTGCTCCAGCATGGGTTCTCTCCATGCAGTACAGTACTTCAGCATAAGCTGCTCCAGCATAGGCCATCCACAGGTCACAGTTCCTGCCAGGATGTTGCACCTGCATGGGCTCTCCATAGGCTGCAGCTTTCTTCAGGGTATATCCAACTGCTCTGGCCTGGGGTCCTGCACAGGCTGCAGAGTGGATACCTCCTCTGGGGTGGTCCTTCACAGGCTGTAGAGAAATTCTTCTTTAACTGCAGTCTTCTCCATGTGCTGCAGGGGGAATATCTGCTCCAGTGCCTGGAATACCTACTCCCCTCCTTCTTCACTGACCTTGGGTTCTGCTGAGTTTCACATTTTTCTCACTCCTTTTTCTCACAGCTGTTGTGCAGTATTTTTTACCCTTTCTTAAATATCTCATCACAGAGGCACCACCTGCTACACTGGGTGGCTCAGCTTTGGCCAACAGTGGGTCTATTTTACAGCTGGCTGGAACCAGTTGTGTTCAGCCCTGGATGGGACTGGAGGTGGGGGGGCAGCCCCATGTCTCTTATCACAGGGGCCACCTGTGCAGTCATCCTCACCTCCTAACCTTGCCATGAAAAGGCAATACACTAACTATATGTACAGATCAGCACCCAGCATTGCAGGGGCTACAGCCTCTGCAGGCTGCTAACCAGGAATGCTTTCCTAACACCATAAAAAAAAAATCACATTATTGTTTCGCAGTGCACCATGCACAAGCACATAACATACTAGTAAATCTTAAAGCTTAGAAATCAATAAGCAATATAAATATATCTTCCTCAAATGGAAAAAAAGAAAACATCTTTATATATATACCTATATCTATCTATACATATATTTTAAATACATATCATAAGAGGCATTAGAAACAAGAGACATGTGGAGCATCCTGCCACAAGACACATATGAAATGTGTTTGTCCCTAGAAAAGAACCTTCCCTGTAGTTAGGTGGGTTGTGGAAGACAGCAACACAACACTTTCAGTGTGGATTAGTACACTCTACTAGCCTGCCATGCACAGAAACAAATGCAAGTGATGTTTCTTTAAGAAAGGATCAAGTGACAGCCTTGGAATAGTACGTGCAGCAAACACCAGGTGGACAGAGGCTTGATTGCCACAAGCATACAGCAAAACCTTTTGATTTAGACAAATGCTGAGTGTAGCTTTGTTTACAAAATATCTGATAGGGATATTGCTTACAATATGAGAAGAGTTCTTTGTCGCACAAAAGAGTAGCAGTTTCCAGAACAGAAGCTGCATTGTCCAAAGAAATTTTGCCATGAAAGCTGAATCTTACTTAGGGTTTTTACCAGGATAATTTTCTAGTCAGAAATACAATCTTTATTCCCCACAAATGCCTCTTACATTTTCATGGCATAGCAATGTGTCAGCAAACACAGACCAAGCTACTATTCAATCCTCCAGGACATGCTGAAGAAATATGTGGCATGATTAAACTCCCTGGGGTGACTGTTTAGCAAAGCGTTTAATCTTCTATTCATTAGCATTATTTTCACTAATAGCAGTCTGGATTCTTACAGCACTTTGAAATAACTAGCCCTAAACATCTGAAGTTGGATTTTTTTTTTTTTTGGAAGAAAATAACCAGAAATCTAAAATATACTACTAAAGTCTTCTAAAAGTGCCAAAAAGCAGCTGCCACACTACTTCAAACCACATCACATGGGCAGCGTAAGAATTCAATGCAGTCTATGTTACATTATGCCACCCACTGGTTCTGATGTCAGACTGTCTGCAAAAACTCTTACAAGAAAGCCTTGCTAATGTAACCAACAAGCAGAAAACTCTGGGGGTTTTGTTAGCTTGATCTGAACAACACAGTAGAGAATAATCTTTTGTAAAAAAGTGAAAGTATCATTAAACCAAATCAGCAGAGATTCTTTCCAATCATGTGAGAAAAAATTCATTGGGGTTCGTATCAACAATATACCTGACCTCAGGTTGTTTTTTTTTTTAAAAAGTAAATCTACTTTTCTTCTATTTGAATGTTAAACAGGTTTGAAATGTTTCCTGACAATACTGCTTATGGAACATAAAAACCTAAAAGAATAAGTAAAAATACTAAAACAAAAACAAAAATCCTAAAAAATGGGAAAAATAAGGAAAAAATTATTCAAAATTATTCTAATCAAAACTATTTTAACTACATAACTTGGCTTCAACTTAATCTAATTCTTCTATAATTCCAGAAACACAGTCTCATAAGATGTTTGTCTATTTCTCTTTGTTATCAAAGCATACAACCCCTTCCTCAAACCTTAGAGTCCCCTTAATTAGAAGGTGGGTGTGCAAATAAAAACATTGAGCAGATACTTGAGAAAAAAACCAAACAAACCTGACACTGATGATCAACTGTTCTCACCAAATTAGCAAAAGTCTGACAAAGATATTTCAGGATACTTTAAGTGTATTTCTAACTTTTACAGTAGCACTGTAAAAAGTGCTACTTCCACTACTGGTATTTCTGAATCTAAAATTCTAGACAGGGCTTCTTGTTTTCTTTGCATGAATATCAATACAGGTGCCATAAAAGCATTAGTTACTGAAATAATTAGTTTGGTAAATGATATTTTCATCTTCTACTACCATGGAAATTGATGGTTTTTTCTATTGGCAAATAAATAAAAAAAATAAACCACTGAACAAAACTGTTTGCACTTCCTAGAAGTTCATCCCAGAGGAACATCCATTCACAAAAGCACCTTTGGTGACAGATTAAAAAACATCCAATTCAGAGTGAACCCATCATAAAGGTCTAGCTTTATATGGAATCTGAAGATTCTTCATAGAATCAAAACTATTCAAAAGCACTTCAGAAATTTGGGATAATTAAACCAGCTGTTTAAGTTTAGCAAATTATGCTAATGTTTAAAAAAATTAGCTCTTGATTTAAATAAAGGAACAAATGATAAAATAAAATGTACAGAAGTTTAAGACTAAAGATATGAAGATGAGAAACAGAATCAGTTGTTTAGTTTCTTTCTCCACAGTTTCTTTCTTTCTGCTTATCTGTTTCAGTCAGAGTTCCTACTGAATGCACTCCTAAATAGGGCACACATACCTAAAAGAAACAGAAATTCACAAACTCCAGGTGCTGTTCCTCCGGGTACATTCTTTGAAGCTCAGCCAGTAGAAATGTGGTTCTATTCCTGAAAAAAAGTTGTTAGAGGAATACTGAATGTGTTCAGTTCTTGAGCCTTCATTTTAGAAACATTAAGAGCACAGGTTATTCTAGTGAATTCTGGATGTAACCTGCCTCACTGATCATTACAGAGAAATGAGAAGCTGTTCCTTCTGGAGGAGCATAGTGAAGAAGCTGAAGAAGTTCTGAGCAACAGCAGCACAGAACAGCTTACTGAAAGAAACTTGGTCAAGTATCTCCATCAGAAGCTTCATTTAGATCAAAAAAATAAATGAGGAAAAACGTTAAACAAACCATCACCAAACCTCCTTGCATGTATTCTAATGGAAGTGTTTCAAACTCAAACTTTCACATTCTCTTTTAAAATTAGCACTACTACCATTTTTCTACAGCCAAGCACGGTATGTGATAGGCAGAGATAGACAGTTCCCTTTGACAATTGATAGCATAGGAATAATATACAGTAACCATCTATTATAAAAATATCTATGGCTTATTTTTACAGACCTGGGACATGTAAATAGCACACATTTATCTCAAATTTAAATTTCACTCAACTCTCTATTTTCCTTTTTTTCCTTTGTCAGACTGTTTTGGGCCTCCGTTAAAATTATTTTACACTGCCCCTAAAAATGCCATGATGAAAAGTGAGCATGATAACAGCTGTAAAGTGCTGTTTAAACTTAGAAGGATTAGTGTCTCCTTTTCCTTTACGCACCAGAGGATAATGTCTGGACCATAACCAGAGGACTTTTGTTTGTTTTCCTGATTGTAGGAACATTTCTAAGATAACAAAAACATCCAAGTATCAACTGCAGGTCTTGAAATCACAGTTTTCTAACCAGCCTTGAACTTTGTGTAAGTGATAAGTGTAAAGCAAAGAAAGTCTCCTCATGGGAGATTTACTGGGTTAGTGACTGCTAAACTAATCTTCTTTGGAAGCTCCTATAGGTGTTTTCACTTTCCTCCTCTCCCCACTTCAAATGTTCCAGATACATTTCACTGCTGAATAAGGTTAGTCCACTGTAGTTAGTCACTTGATGCTAGAATTTAACTGCTAAATCACTGTCAGTGATATAATTCTCTGTTTGTAAGCAGAACTATTCCCTATTGCACATGATCTCAGTGAGTCTTGGGAAAATCAGACAATAGTAAGACAGCAAGTGAATAAATCCATGCTTTATATGATTGAAAAAAATCTAGCACTTTATAGTTTAGAAACTTGAGGCACTTTCAGATCTTGTAGATGACAGGCACAACAATGAGCAGATTAGGATGAGAAACTCGTAAGTGTTGGCAGGCAACTGATCAGTATTTCATATCATGAACATGATTCTCTACATTGATTCCGAAAGAGGGAAAACCTTGGACTAGGTAACAGTTCTTCGAACAGGCAAACCAGGCAGCAAGTTTGGGCAAAGTAAAAAAAAAACAAAAACAAAACAAAACGAAAAACCAACTTAAAGCAACACAGTGTGTCACCTAGAACCACAGACACCAGGGAAATGAAATGTCACGGAGAGGGCAATTATATCTTGTTCCTATTTTGACAGGGCTCAAGATATGTGGGCTGCTTCTGGTATTACCCCACCCCAAAAAAAGGGACAAGTTAAGTGGCAATAGCACTTAGGAGGAGGAGGAAAACTGGTCTTCTGCTCCTTCCCGCAGTGCAATAAAAATAGCAATTCAGGCTCTCTGTAACTGACTTAATTCTTACTTTGCTCTGTTATTGAGAAGCCTCGAGATGACAGTAGCAGATGCCAAACTGACCAGGCCATTGAGCAAACCTGGCTAAAAAAGGAAACCAAACCCTGTAAGTTGGCTGCTTTGTCTCAGGCTCTAATTCTGGCAGCTCAGCAGTGTACCACTGCTTTTAGCCAAGACTGAATTGATCAATATAATTTATAATCCTTTAAACAAAGGAGGTCTTTTTGTTACAGAAGACTAACATATACAACACTACTGAGATGCATACATATTTGTTTTTCCAGCAAGATTTTTTATTAAACCAACAAAAATTTTCATTAATAAATTCTTCTTTGTAAAAGAATATTTTACATAAAGTTAAAAAAAAATAAAAATCCATGACACTAAGACTATTAAATTTAAAGTACACTTCTGTCGGTTTCCAGACCTAAGCAAACACTGTCTAAGTGTTGTCACCTGCTGTGCAGAAGACTAACGAACTGCCGGAGGGGCGAGACAATGCGGTAACTCTTTAGAAGAGTAGGATGAAATCAACAGGGTTAGCTGGCAATGTACACAATCGGTATCACCCCGCCACCCCGAATCAATGCCGTACTGTGGGCAAACCCTTGGGCGGGATTCGTACGTGGCAGAGACACCTCCCTCGGTCAACACCTTCGGTTTGGACAGTGCATCCGGCCGGCACTTCCCGGAGTCCCGTGTCCGCACGGGCGGCAGCCTGGGCTCCTCGCCCACTCCACGCTCCCCCGGAGCAGAGCTCGCATGGCTGGGGTGTCCCGGCCCCGGGAAGGCCCCTGGGACCGGCGGCCTCGGTGGGAGCTGAGGGGACCGCGCGTGGAGCGTGCGCGCCAAGGGGCGGCTGAGGGGGACCCCCAGGGCAGCCGCGGCCCCGCTCCCCACCCCGGACCGCTCCCTGACCTCACGGCTCCCGCCCGCCTACGAGCCCCGCCGGGCGCGCCCGCACGGGCTGCGGCGAGCGGAGGAGAAGCGGCATCGGACGCTGCCCCGCCGCCGGACGTTGCCCCGCTGCCGACCACAGCCCTTGGAGAGGCCAAGGAGGAGCGGAGCAGCGCGGTGCCTCCGAAGCTCCCCCACTCACCTCGTCCGGCGCGAGAACGGAGAAGGCGCTGCCGAGCGAGCAGCACCGGAGCCCCGGGAGGCCGGAGCCGGGCGGGCTCTGCGGCTTCCGCCCCGCGCCCGCCAGGTGCGCGCGGCCGGCCCCGCGCCTGCGCCCGCGCGCCCGCGCCCCGCCCTCACCTGGCGCCCAGGTGCGCGAGGCGGCAGCGGGGGCGCGCCCGGGGAGCCGCAGCGCCCATCCCGGTCCGCGACACGGCTCTGGCACAGCCGCGGAGCGCGCAGCCAGCGCCGCACGGCCCAGCTAGGGCCGCACGGCACCGGCTGCGGGCCTTGCTTCAACCACCCAAGCGTTAGGTTGTGCAAAATGGGGTTCACCAAGCACTCCCAGTGCTGGGAAACAGAACACAGAATTCCTTCGAGCTGAGATCACAGACTGGGAGAAGGCATATCACACTGAGCTCTGTCTCTTCACAGTGTAGCTTCCCAGAGAGATGGGTACAAAATCACTTTTCTACAGAAGCATGGTTTAATGTGGGGGAGAAAAAAGCCCCAGTAATAAAAACCCAGTAAAAAAAGTAATATTTGCACTCCTGTAACAGTGTAAAGTCTCCCCTTCTTCCTACTCTCAAATAATAGCAGCACAAACACCGTCTCACCCCAGCACTTCAAAACTACTTTCTTTGATCTGCTGAACCGCAGGTATCTAAAGGTGCTCAGCAAGTGGAAGAGGAGCTGGCAGTAGTTGTTGTGATTTGTGTCACAGCAGTGCCAAAAATGGTGATGCCAGTTCTTTTAGGAATTAATATTGCCCAGGAACACTTAATAAAGATTTAGACCAGAATCTCTCACAGTTCATAGGTTCTGTTCTTTCTAGGATGTTAAAATCCTTTCCTATGACTTTGACAGCTGACGCCTAAACTGTGCTAAGCACTACATTACCTGAGACAGGAATAGCCAGTGTTCAACTTTTCTAGCACAAAATTCAAGTTTGTGCTTGTAGTTCACTCTAAAAATGCAAATTTCTAGAGTGAACTTTTAAAAATCTGCTGTTTCTCAAAGCCTGCATTAACAAGCATACTGACTCCGTAAAAAACCCCAAGCCCAATCAAACATCAAGAACAGTATCAAAGAAAACTCCACTTCAGAACAAGACTTAGACCATGCACATAGCTTCTCTTTTAGCAAGCATGATGTCACATAATTAGCAACAGCTTTTTGCCTCTGCTAAAGCATGAGAGTTTTGCAATAATGGTCCAATTCTCAACATTTTATGGCAGGTCAATGTTGCAAAAACCTAAGAGTTCTAATTTCACTGCAAGATGAAGCAAACCTCAGAGCAAATGAAGCTAAATAGCGAAATCACTGTTAAGATCTTTGAAAAGTGGTATAGTCATAAGCTGATGGAGAAGTACTTCCTAGTGAAATATTTATTTTCCTATTTTTCCCCTCTTCAGCACTGTATATGAAAGAGCCAGAACCCCTGAAACTTCCCTGAAATGTCACCTTTCAAAGAAGATCTTCAGCCAATTGTCTAACATTATAAGCTCTGTTTAAAGCATGTTTATAAAATAATATAATGACTAACAAGATTAAAGTTTAGGTTACTAAACTAGAGCTGCCTGATTTCAGGAAGTCTACAGCCTTTCTAAAAATTGCTGCAGCCATATTTGAGAAATTATTTGCAGTAGTCAAACCTAGTCCAGAAGGAGGGGAAAAACCCCCTCAAATTCCTTCTACTCTATTTTTGTTAAGAATCTTACTGGTTTAGTTATTTTTAGCTATTTATACTAATTATTTTTGCCTAATGATACTCCCTAGACCATCTTTCTAGCACTGGTACAAATCTAAAAAAGGTTGCAAATTAAAACAGAAAATATTATTTAGCACAGTGTTACCAAAAATAATTTCATTTCCTCTAGAAGATGTTCAAGGCATTCTGTACCTGCAGATGAAAAGGGGACAAGAGACAAGAGGAAGAGACACCTATGGCTTATGTTGCTATAGCTACAAGATGCTTAGATTTTCAGTTCCAGTGAATGAATCAATAGAAACCACAGCTTCACTCTCCTCTCTTATTCATCAAAGACAAAACTGGAAGATGGGTTGCTAAGCAACATCACACTGAAGAGTGCAGGGCTTTGAAATTAGCATTACTGACTCTCCTCCATCCCCGAAGTCTGTTCCATTCAAATCCACTTATTAAGGAGTGAAAATCCCCCACCAAATTACCAGAACATGCATTTTTAAAGTAAGAAACAGTAAAAGCAGAGAGGTATGACACCAAACCATTTCTTCTGCAGAGAAAGAAAAAAAAATTTAAAAAATAAGCACAGGAAAACTTAAATTTGCTTATATAAACCAAAAGTGATATAGAAAGGACATATATTTCTTCTGAGATTATATTAAAGCAAGATTTTTTCTGAAAGACTACTTAGAGCCTCTTTTTTAAATTGAAATCCAAAGATGTGTTTCATTTGTACTCCTATTCTAAAGACTTCAGCTGTAAGGACACCAGTGCCTAGATGGTTAATGGGAATTCAGAAATCTTACCTGCATGGTGTATACATAAAACTCTTCACCAAAAGTTGGCCACAGAAAGTCTTAAGTCTCAGTTTGATTTCTATGAACTAACTTCTGTATCTTAGCTTTGTCATGACTTAATCTGCCACACCCACCTTATGAAAGGCTAATGTCCATCTTACAAGAAAAGTGTATCAGATGCAGATGTCTTGACGTTTTTGAAAACATCTTGCATCTCTTTTTATTCTGAACTTCAGCTAAATGTTACTCCTGTGCTCTCCAGGAAGTAACAAGACATCGGTCCTGCATGAATAACACTGTGTACAAAGAAATGTTGTTTTACTAGAAGCTGCCTCAATAAGTACTTATTCTTTTAACAGTGAAAAAAACCCCACCAACGAGCATAGTTTAAGAATTTACAGCCTACTGACCCCCACAGCCCACCTGCCAGAGTTCCCCCATCCTCAGCATTTTCCAGATCTTTCCATGTTCCTCATTCCATTCCCATACCATGTTTTTCCCTAGTATACTAAAACTTCCTCCTTTGAGCTCTGTCACGCTGCAAAATTTACATGCCAAAAACAGGGGGCTTGTATTTTGCCTGGTACAGTCATGTATACACTGACTGACAGTGCTCAAACATAAGGGACAAAGTCACACCATGGTTTCAAGGCCCCCTAGGGAAGAAGAGGTCATTACTTGAGTCTCTTCTCCATTCTAATATTCACACAAATCTTGCAGAAGTGTTATAGTCCTGAGACACACCTATTCATTTTAGTTTAGCTGACCAACAGCTTCAGAGTTACTGGAATGCAGGACCTAGCAACCACCAGCAGGCAGCATCATTGTCTAAGTGATGCACCTCAATGTATTCAGGAAAAAAGGCTAAAAATTCTCCAAGATACAGCACCCAGTTATTGATAAGCAAGATTAGATGTAACAGTAAACAGGCTCCCTTTGGTAGCCTTAACATTGAGTTATCCGAAAAGGAAACACAAAAATCAAACTGAAAGTGACTCCACACAATGTCAACAGGAAAAGCTAAAAACTCAAATTGCTTATAAAATATATAAACTTAATCACTGCCATTAAGAATTCCCTTTTCATGCCAAAACATTACTTTTCTAGCAAGACACATACAACATCAAGTGCTGTTTGAAAACCAAATGTAGCAGTGCAACAGTATTTTTTCAAAAATTCTGCATCAGTGAAAAGAAACCTGATCTTTCTCCTTTTCATTCATTCATGTTATGCTACTGCTCCCCTACAGATTCACAGGTATACTCTGTATGTGAGACAAGATCATAATCCCCTTTAATAAAAGCTATTTCCCTAAAAAGATGTTTTACAGAGATCAAACAAAAGGAGTGCAAATTTCTACATATATAACTATATCATCTACACATACAGTGTTGAAAGACTATCCATTACAAATAAAGAACACTTCTCTTCATGAAAATCTGACAGGTGGATAACAGCATGAGCAGAAAGTAAATCCTGTGTAAGACCTGCAGGATCTATCAAAGTCTTTACTGAGTATTTACACAGGATCTAAATTTTAACTGTTACATTTTCATTTAAAAATGTAAATTTAATTGAAAACAATGCACATAGCTGTATGTTTTCAAGATTTTTTTAAAAAATAAAGCATGCCTTTCATATATGTAGAAATTAAACCCCCTCATAACTTAGAAATACACCTGTACTAATAAAGATTACACTGTAATTACGAAGCAATGGTTTACAAGAACTAAAATCCAGCATCTTAACAATGCATCTCCACTAGATGACAGGTTGTTGTCTTAGTGTTATTTCCAATAAACACAACAAAATATTGAGTTATATGCTTAAAACATTTTTATAATGCTGATAATACTTTGTTATGATGACACTTTACGTAACAGACGTGGGAGTGGTATTCTATCCTGAATGAGAACAAATACAATTTCTTTCAGGGTTGCAGATTTTTCATAAAAATAATCCAAATCTCTAATATAGTTAAATTCAACATATCCAAAGTATTTTTTTGCTGACGTGGTCTCTGTCACTGCAGTATTTCGTTCATAGTTTCCAAAGTCTGATTACAGAACTCCGTGAGTCATACAAAAACCAAATTCAGTTTCTTAGAGATGCACGGGCCTTGTCCAGTATTTCCTTCCTGATCTTTGGATAGTTTGGATGTGCTTTAAGGACCTGTCAAGACAATACAACCCAAAAGTTCTGAGTTGGTAATCCCCCTCATCACTGAGTTTACACATTTTAAAACTAATATAACAACATGACAAGTTTGTTTTAAGAATGCACAAATATTTAATTGTGGATAGAGACCACCACACATGCAAGTCGAAAGCAGCTCTGTCAAAGACACTTTGCCTCATTTTCACTGTCCTTTCACCTTGGTGTAAAAGACATGGGGATCAAGGGCTAAAGCCTCTGGGTGGCTTGAAATGCATGAATCGGAAGGGACCTCTGGAGACTTTTCTGAGGTTTTAAGCAATGCTCTCTGCAATGCTGAACTGCCTTTATGTTTTCACTCCCTTGGTTCTTTCCTACCATATTCTACCTACTTCATCTTCTTCCCTTCAATTTCCCTCTTCTCTCTTATCCTTCCATTAATTTTGTCCTTCCTAATTATCTTTATTTCTCCCAAAAAGAGAAAATCCAATTTACTTTATTATTAATATGAAAAATTATTAATTCATAATGTTCCCTCCGCTTTTTATTAGTAGCCCTTCCTCCTACTCTGCATTCATTCTGCTTATGTTTGGACCATACAAAGATAATATCTCCAGTTACTTTCTAACAGGGTCTTCTGATACTAATAATTGATTTGATAAATTTTTTCAGCTATATTTCTGTATGGATTCACCAAGTTGCAGCCACATGGCCAAAAGAAGGTGGTGCCATTTGAATATCCCTTCACATATGATAGTGAAGGGATATTCACTTTTATGTATCTGGTTCCATGGAGCTCAAGACAGAGCAGATTACAAAGAGGATATTTAACTCAATAGAACTTTTTAGACAGGGCACTTTTCTCACATTACACTATGTATTTTACAAATGTAAACTCAACCAAAACCAAGGGTCATTATGCAAAAGAATGTTGCTACAGGAGACAGAGTATTAAACACATATAGATATGCTCTACCTTATGGCAAACATCGATTGCATCAACATATCTCTTCCCTTTCAGGTAATTGAAAGCCAGCTTGTAGCCTGTAATTAAAGGGGTGAGGGGAGACGGGAAAGAGGAAAAAGCAACAGTTTCAGTTTCTGTATTGAATAACAAAAACATCACATTTGAATTTATTTTGGGTCACCATGAGTTTCTAAATTTAGTATGGTTTTTTCCTAATGTTGTCTCATATAAGCCTGGTAATGATCAAATTGCTACTGAAAGTCACTTCAAGTAGTAAATAAAAGTCCTTTACACACTGATAACTATGTCTGAATCAAAAGGAGACATTATTCTGGAGAACATGTGCTACTGGAGAGAATAGATAATGGCTGCCTTCTTTCAATTACCATGGTATCCCACAGAGTTTGTAATTGTGGCCTGCAATACACTGTCCCTCTGTAAAGGTAATTCCATTATTAAAGGACAAAAGTAAAACAAAAAAATGGATAACAAACTAGGGAATTAAATGTTACTCAGTACCACTGTCAGCAGACCACTGACATAAAAAGTGACATGGAATAGCGAAGTCGCACAGCAATATGCCAGGCTGATACTTTCAACTTAAGAGGTAAAGCTCAAGTGTATCAGTCTAGACAGAGACTAGGCCTGAGGGAAAAAAACATGATAAGCACGCAATTTCCAAACTTTGAAATTTTAAATCATTCATTTTTAAACTTATCCTCACTGGCAAATACAGGATCTGATACCAGTTTGCATGGCTTTACCTGCCAGACGGAAATTTGTGCTGCTTTAACAATTTTTGTTCTAATGCATGACAATCCTCACAATGCTGCAATGCAAAACTAGAAACAAGTCCACAAAGTACCTTCAATATCAGTCTCTTTTGTATGCAAGATTATTTCACAGTTTAATTTCACTAAGGAACTCTCCTATCTAGACGTCAAAAGATTTTGTAATTTGTTGAATTACCACTTTCTAGAGGATTTCAAAATAAAAAATGAAAGGTCCTGATCTATGTTCTGTACAAACTCAAGAAATCACAATTCTTTACTATTGAAACTTCTTTCTAATACATTTTATTTGATTAATAGCTGCAATATTTTAGCAACGACCACCACGGCCCAGTCTACAGGAACATCTAGTAAAAATTACTGCACCCAAACTCATTTTTATTTTTGTTTTGGTATAAGCCTTCCTCTGGTTTAACTCTTCTAATTTTTTGACTCACAGTACATGACTCACAACACATTCAGTTTTGATAATCCATCCATGTATGTGCATTTTCAGTACTATGTTATAAAGGCAGGAGCTAACCCACAAACATTTAGTCCCATTAATAAAATACTACTTTAATCTACAGATCGTATTAGATAGTACCATGAACAAAACCACTGCAGCATTCAGCAGTCACAGGTAAAGAAACAAAATGTTTGGTAGTTCATGCGTGTAACAGTTAAAATCTTCTTTAAAAAACACTGTTCTTTCAGCTGATGCCAAAGACTGTTTCATCCTAATGCTAAAAAAACCACAGCGCACAAAGAAAGAGCACAGATGAAAGACTAGAAATTGTATGTAGTTCCAAGGGGCAATAGACACATCCCAAAACCTGGAAGAGATTTTGTGTCAACCACCAGCCTTGGGACCTACAGACAGATTCTAGGCGTTGAGTAAGAACATGGCATTTCATCCTATGTATCCCTTTCACAAAGGGTTTCCTACATTTAAATTGTCTTAATATGCGACGATTTATTATCCAAACTGGAACTTGACTAGTGCCTCAAGTTTTCAATGGGCTATCTTTTTAAAAATAGATATATTTAAAGACATTTAAAATAATTTATTTTTTAAATCTTCACTCATGCACATAAAACCATATAGATATTTGGAATTTTGAATCAAAAATTAAATAAATGAATCAATGACATGACATTATCATATATAAATATAACTATAGAAGACACTCTACTACAAACAGTATATAGTAGATTACTATATATACATTATTAAAGTTAATGCTGTACATACAGAGAAAGTTGTTCACAGACAGCCAACTAAAACTGCTTCAGATCAAACCTTGTACTAAAACAGTAAGCAGAGATTTCTAAAGTATCATAAAGCTGATACCTCTTGCCATGGGGGCTTTCCAAGTGACTGTTCAGTACACCTTTAAACATTTGTGGTTTTTATGTGAGGAAAACCAGTGATACTTTATTTCTATGAAAAATTAAAAGCAGTCTTTCCAGTAAAAGGTAGTTGTTTCATTCCTACCATAGTGCCCAAAATCATACTCTATAGGTTATATATACATACCTACTGTTGGATTCGTCTGGTTTCCATATTTCCAGGCCATCTCATAATTTATTGCTGCATCCTTATATGCCTGTTCCTTTTCCATTATGTATCCCATGTATTCATAAGCCTTGCAGCATGACTGCAAAATATAAATATTCATTCAAAATTTTATTTAGGGAAGCTTGCATATAATAACACTAACAATTTAATTGCTAAAATACTCCAAACTCATACAACTGGAAAGCACAAGTGATACTTGTCCTAACTTCAATGACACAACAGTCTTGATTTAAGTATCTCTGTTAAAAATGAGTTATATGGAATTATCCACTACTCCAGGTCAAGTACAGAGTTCATCACAGAGGCCACTGCAATGATTCCTACAAAAATAGATACCTCTTCTCTCAGTTAATAATAACCCCACACAGCTGTATTTCAAGTCTAATGTTGTACCTTCCACAAATACTGTTTGGCTTTTTTTCTTAAGAAACTATGTTCATAGCTTTGTTTTTGGAAATGGTTTAACATAATAATTTTCCAATTAAAGCTTAAAGACAGTCACAAGAAACCTAAAGAGAAAAATCAACCATTAAGCATTTAATTTCTTATGAATCTAAGAAGCAAGTTACAAGCATTGTGACTTTTGCAAAAGCAGATTCCAAAAAAATGTTAAGCACTAGTTGAAAATGCTAGCCTTGCTTACATACATATAAATCCATCTCACTCCATAATAAAACTTCATATGAAAGATACAGTAATTCATGCAGGAATCTTACATTTAGTACATAAAGCAGGAAAATAATTTATAAAAAACCCAACTACTGTATGCCCTTACCATGAACGGTTTATATTATCATCCTGCCAATAGGTCAAATATTTTCAAGAGAAAAACATACGCACATTTTTTACAAAGACAGTGCAAAGTACATTTATTGGTATATAAATTACCTTTCATCTTTAAATATACTATTTGCAATTAGGCTTTCAAAATCTACTGATAAAAAGCTTTCAAATCACAGCATAGTGGGATCAGCATGGGAATGCCTGAAAATTGAGGATAAAAATATACTTCCCCTCTTATTTATGGTAAACAAAGCAGAAAGTTCAAATCAAGAGGAGCAATCAGTAAGAAGCTTCAATTTCATAGAAGCAGTCTGCTCACTGGGATCTTATTAACCAATCCTAAGTTTTTTAAAATCCAAAACAATCCTTATTAAATTACACTAGGCTTTTATGAAATTTCCACTCAACATATTTACTTAAATTGTATATATATGTCATTCAATTCTGTTAAAAATAATCCTAAAAACTAATGAATCACAGTAACATGTTTTCTCAATCCAATCAAGTCTTCCGAATTGTTGACTGTCTTGACATAAAATACTGTCTTGTGAATTGACAAGATATGTTAAGATGTAAAATATTCAACATCTAGTTGTATAGCACAATTGCTGCTTACCAGCTTTGCATGCAATTTGGAGAGAAGTCAATCTTTCCTGTGCTGCTTTGCAAGGAGCCAGATATACACACTTCTAATCTGCTGTCCTCCTTGCTACAAGCAGAGCTTGTTTATCTAAGTTCCTCATGGGTCTCAAACTTTTTAGAAGAAAACAAATTACTTCATAGACTATGCTTTTACACTTGGTAATTTTTGCAACAAAGCACCATTCATGGTATATACCTGCTCAACAGACCATCTATTTCAAAATAAGTCTTGTTTTGGGAGATGACTCGTGTTTATCCTCCAGCTGTATGGATTTTGAAACTGAGCACAGCCTATTTTGAAGAGGCCTCTCAGCAGAAGTACATAATAGCACTATACCAAGAACTGTTGTAGCTGTCTCTCAATCTCATATTTAGAAATAAAAACTGTTCAAAAAAATCTGTCTCAGAAGTTGCTAAAATATGACCAAATAATGAAGCTTACCTTGTATACTAATGAATTAATAATACAAAGTATAAGCATCATGTCCCTTTCTAAACCAAATCTGTGCTCTATGAACAGTACTCTGAAACTGCAGCATAGCGTGTATGGAACACCAGCCTATTGGACTGTCTCACGTGAAGGAAAGTCAAGACAGAAAAACATGATCAATCATGATCATGATCAACATGATGATTTTTCTGATCAAAATGAAAAATAAGCTCAAGCTAAGATCTGTGCTTATTCCCATAGTCAAAGCAGGGTATTGTGCAGTTTGACTGTTCAGGAACCCTGAGGTAAACAGCACATTAGACCTTGTCCTCTGACAATATACCAGACACTATTGCCACAGAAGATTATTACCAGCATTAAAAAAAAAATCCTGCACTGTAGCAGGCTTATGAGCATAAAAGTTTAAAAACATAAGATATGAAGATACCATCTCAGTAAACGAGAAAGTCTCCAAAATTTATACAGTCACATCTTTCTTCATCAGTTTTGTGAGACTCAATAAAATGCATCTCTGACATTTCATAAATCCTCCAAGCTTTTAGAGTCCCCTCAGCTGAAACTTGTGTAAGTTGCAGCAGAACACGAACAAAAACAGCTAAGCAGAATTCACGGGTTTGCTTACTACCCTCCAGTGTGAAGTTGTCAGTTTCCTGTCTTGTTTTGGTCTGCTTCTCCTTAGTAAGTGAAACACCAGGCAAATGAACAAATAAATACATTTCAAAATTCTGTTTCAAAGGAAAAGTAAACATTTTGCTGAATTAAAATAGAAAGACACTAAGGTTATTTTCAATGTGCATTGACTTACCCTATTATGACGAAGGCATCGTTTTAGAAGTTCACCTGCCATATCATATTTTGCAGATTGAATATATATATCTGCAAGCAGAAGCCAACTCTTTTCAAATTCCTCTGCATCAATAGAATTCCAGCTCATTTTTGAAATCCGTTTTAAATGATTTCTTGCTCGTGGAGTCTGTTTCAAGATCATGTAGGCCGTGGCCATTCCCAAAAGTGCTGGTATGTGATCCTTCTACAGTAAAAAGTACAGGACTGCTTGGTGATTTTTACTTTTGATTTTAATTTTTTTTAAGTAAGACTTTCACCAGGTATCTAAAAACTAAACTAAAAGCTAAATCTCAGGTAATAAACATAGAGCATCTTATCTTACAGACATGTTTTGCACCTAGTGCTACAATTATTTCTGTAACCATGATAATCACCAGGCACAAGAAACGCTAAAAAAATCCACAGGTATTTCATCTCACAAGAAAAAAAAAATCAAGTACCACTAAGAGCTATACTTTTTATATACAAATAAATACTTTATATACAAATAAAGATAAAATCTGGAGTCACTTGGAAGTTACAACAAAAGTGGTATTTTTCACTTGTAGAAGTGCCTGTCAAATATCAGTGAAAGAGACTGATTCCTCTTATTAGGTGTACAGTTCCTAAAAATGTAATGTCTAAACTGTATGTAGCCAAGCTATATACAAACAATCACAATTTTTAAAAGTCACCATTCTATGCAAGAGCCTCAAAAGGAAGCAGTAAGACCTCCTGGCACAAGTGCAAATTTTGACATCCTGCCTTCATTAGTGAAGGATGAGAATGGGGCTCACATCTCGCAACTGCCTCCTAAATGCACAGAGTAGTTCTATCAGCAGCTAACTGAAATGCTTCCTCCTCCTTCTCAGTGCTCCTGACTCACTGCTGGTATTCTGCCTCTACAACTAAGATTGTGCTGTAAATACATTTGTCATAGTGCATTGAAAAAAAGAAAAGATCCCAGCAAAAGCTCCTCTGCCACATAATAAGCTCATCCCCCTTCTCTCTCAATAGTCACACCTATCATGGATCAGTAACCTTAGAAGTCTTAAGACATTAAAGCTAATAAATAAATAAATTGCAGCATTCTTCCTGGTGGAACTGTCACCATGTGAAAAAGATGCCACATTCACAAGATCTCAGATGAATTCTCTGCAGGCCTGGGAAGCCAATACTGAAGGCAGAGGGACACCTTGTTTGTGATTCCCAGAACTGCCTTACACAGAAGATCAGCCTCAGTATACTCACCTCAGACAAGGTGCAGCTCAGCACACAGTTAAAGACTAGTAGTAACTTACATACTTTATAGCATTCTGATGGACTAAATCTTTCTACACCTGCTGAAATAAAATCTGTTGAAAACTGCTGGTAACAAGAACATCCACTATTAATCCTAAAACTAATAACTACAAATAGTTATAAAATATTGAAGATTTCTATCATAAGGATGAATTTTAAGGAGATGGATAATCTTGCCCTGCAGTCTAAATTCTGTCAAATTGCGATGAAGCACTGCATAGATTTACGTCATCAGACACACCACTGGCAAGCCTGGGAATTAAAAAACAAGCCCAGCAACCAAACAGCCTACTCACATTTCAGTAACTAGCAATAATAGCATATAGTTGGGTTCTAAATTTGCAATTCAACTGAAAACTTCTAAAATATACTGTTATTTCAGAAATGTCTTTTTCAAATTTTATATTAAATATGCTTTGATGGGAAAATAATCTTTAGAGCAACTAGCACTAACATGTGCCACTGCTGCTGAATGTAAACTGCCAAGACTAGGTAAAAAAATGTAGTAAGTATGAAAGGGAAGAGTGAGGAAATGAGACAGGTTACTAACCTCAGCCACAACTATTTCTGTGAAAGTGTTCAGTGCTTGTTCAACATTTGATTTTTGTTTAGTTGCCATGAGACAATAATTCTCCATGATGCGCAGTTGAATGTGACCCTGAATGGTTTGAGGCTTGAGCTCCTTCAGCAGGTTTCTTGCTGTTCTTACAGCCAACTGCACAGACTCCTGTTTCTCTGTAGAATTACTATTATCACAAAAAAAAAAATGTTCACAGAAGCTTATTTTTTTAATATACACAAAATTAATTACAATTTAGAACTGCTTCTGTGCTAAAGACATGCCATTTTGTAGAAAAATGGCTCTGGTACATAGACATTCTACATTGATTCTCTTCAACAGCAGCAATTCCAACCCAACAAGCTGATTTTAACAGTAACCAGCAAGTGACTAGCATTCCAGGGATATTCTTCTACATTTTCTGCTTGAGATTCACTTATTACAGTATAGAATGGTATCTCAAAGTACACAGAATAATCAAAGCACTAGATGATCTCAAAGTTCTAGCAATTTAACTTAAGGCACATTGTCAAGGGGCAGACAATGTGCCTTAATTTAAACTGCTAGAACTTCTTCTGTCAGAAGGAGATGACAGAATAACCCAAACAATATTTATTTAATTCACCTACCCTATGTCAGCATCGAGATTTTCAAAGACTTCTCCACCCACAGTTTCATTATCTGGGTTCAAACAAATTTCAATCATGTTGTAGACTGCATTCTGTCCCCAGTCACTGTCCTTTCGAGCTTTATTAAAATGCCGCAGCGCATCGTTTGGTTCACCTGTGTACCTACATGGATAATTAAAACAGGTAAAGCCAGGCAAGTAAAATTGTCTGCTCCAAATTCCACCCAAATCCCAAGAAATCCAAGTATTTAAAAACACATGACCCATTTGCACACACTGATACTGCAAGGTTTGGACAGCACACATACTATTGCAAGGAACTTGTTTTTGCAAAAACTTGTTTTTTATAACAAGTTATAAAATGTGAAGATAAATAGTATTACATTACTGAACCTGGAAGAACATCCTGAGATATTCAGACAAACTGAGAACTTCCTTAAATCCTGACACCTTAATTAAATCAACATAGCACCTTTAAACGGTAACAGAAAACAAGAAAATTAATTTAAATCTATACTACATAGTCAGATAAATCTTATCTTAATTATAATTGCAAGTACCAAAGATACAGTCCTTTGCAGTAGTGAAATCCTGGTTCGAGCTTTGTTCGGGAAGAATGTTTTTCAGCCATTAAAAGAAATCTTGGGACTTCTTCTAATTTCCCGGCTCTTCTTAACAGATCAATTAATCGAGAGAGGGTTGCATAGTTATCTAAATACACAAATAATTAGGACACTGTCATTCTATTTATTTGCTATATGAATAAGTTAAGAAGTAAAGAGTCTGCCTTAATTTTTTCACAAATAAAAATGAGATACGATTTAATACATAAGGCATATTACATAGTAACCTCAAATACAAGAATGAAGGTGCCAAGTGATACGTGCAGTATCTTTATACAGGTTTTTACAGAAAACACTTCACTTTCAAAAGCACTCAAAACCATTTGCTGCATTCCTGTGATTTCTTTCATTAGAAAGCTTTACATTCATTATAGTAAAATTTTAATAGATTTTAGTAGCTTTCTCTCTGGTCTCAACTTGAAAATTGCTGAAAAAAACCTTAGTGCTGTCCAAGACAAGTTTCTTGTATTAATCTTCAAATAAAAATATTACCTTTGTGTTCATACACTTGACATTTTTAATGCAAAAGAAAGTGCTTTACACTGAACAAGTAAATAACACCCTATTTGTATTTGGCTTAAGGTAAACTATGCACATTACATTGCAGCAAATTAAATTACTGTATCTATGAGAAACAATTTTTATCCTATTCCCCTAAAATATCTTTATGTTTTTATATACGGTGATGGTCTTTGGCTTTAGTATCCACTACATTATAAATAAAACATTTCTTTTTAATCAAGCAAAGAATTTTTATTCAGCTATTTATTCATGTCTTTTGTTAAAACTATATATCAGAACAAATTAAAAGTATCATTGCTAAATATTCACCTGGCCTGCGTTCCAGGAGCTGCTGGAAATGAAAAACAGCTTGTTCGTAATCTTGCTTCCTGAACATTAGATCAGCCATCATCTACAGTATTGAACAATTTAGAGAAAACAAAACAAGATATTATAAATTATAAAATACAAATTATAAATCATGAACTCTGGTTATGCAGAGAGCTAAAACTATAGCTTTAAAGTGCTGCAGGAGCTGCACAAAAGTAAAGTCACTCGGACTTTTTATTACTCTCTGGAAAACAACACAATATACAACACACATGGGTAATAATGAACAAGTACATGAACACCTTTTCACATAAGGTAAAAAATTAAAAGGTAATTAAGTAGTCTGCCATATCTTTCAAATATGTTTTTTTACCATTGCATAGTTTTACTTCTAATTTTATTTCCAATAACTGCAGATTATGCACATGAAAAAGCAAAGTTAGTTTAAAGTCAGGGAAAAAGAAAAATGATAGTTCACTTCAGCAGGGAAGGTAAAATGAGTTACTTAATTTCAGTTTCTCTCCACTGATAGTTAGCTAATATGGAGAATATTTAATGACACATTTCAAGAGTGTTATTACTTCTGTTCATGTATCATACTAGAAGAAATTTCAGATTTTAGACTGCTATGAGAAAATAATTCAGTCCCATCTTGAAATAATTTTGCTGCTAGTCTGTTACACCAAAAGCTGCTCAGTCTATTGAGCTGTCTTTTAGGCCAAGCTCTGGACAAGAACCTGCAGCTATGATTAAAACTTGTTAAGTAGGAATATGATTAACTAAGGTTGAATGACGCTATAAAATTACCTTAAATACATAGTTCTTTTCTTCTAGCACTTTTAAAAAAATATTTGTTTTAATATTACTGTGCTGGAAAAATAGCTTCTTCCTTGACTATTAGCCAATTATCAATAGAACAGGCATTGAGCCATACTTTATCCAATCTTACTACAACTACTTTTTCCTTTACTCAATCTTACTACTTTTTCCTTTACTTCTAAAGACTCATTTTATATTGAGATAGAACAATGGCTATAATTGCTAGAAACTTCATTTTGAAACATCAGCTGCCATAAACAGAAGAACATTTTGTTGTCATGAATTTTTCACATTTTCTTTGAAATCACAAAGCTGTAGGCTTTTTTAAATGTAGTGCTTTATGAATATATCATATTGCAGGCACACAAACTTCAAAAAGCATTGATACAGGATTATTATAATAGCACATACCATCGTTGCTGCTTCATTATCTTGATCATTCTTCAGCAGTAAGGAACACTGATGTTGACAGGCATCAGTATCATCTTGTGCAAGATATAAACGTGCAAGTTCCAACATTGCCTGTATATTAAAATATTAAACTGTATGTGATTCAAAGATAAAGAAAGTTGGTTCAGTTCTGAGTATCAAACTGACATTATAGGGCTCCAGGGAAAAATTGTTTCTCCACTGAACAGAGAGCCTTTTCTGTTGTTTCCTGTGGGCTTTCAGTCAATTAATGTAATCCATTTTCATTCCCTCACTTATCAAAACAGACAAAATTTTTCTTCTTCTGAGGGATATTGTAAAAGTATATTGAAAACAGGGCTGCTCAGAGAGTATTGCTCTGGAGACACCAGTATTTTGGTATGAATAATGTTCTTAGAAAAATATAAGTGAAAGTAGTTTTAAATGTATTGAAAAAAACTAAATATCTCCTTAGCATTCACCAGCTAATTCTGGAGTACAAGTAAGTTTCAGAAGAAACTATTTTCTTACTTGAATTTCCAACCTACCACATGAAGGCTCTGTGTGAATCCATTTCTGAGAAGCCACCACAGAGTAAATATTGACAACTGAAATGTACACCAGCAAAGATTCTTAAAGCTGAAGTCCCCTCATAGACTATTCTGAATAAAATGCCACAGAAAAGTTTATAAACACGAGTTACCACAGATTTAATCAAGTTTCTGTTGAAGTAAACAGAAGGTAAACTGATCACAAAGCAAAATTAGCAGTAGATAAACTGTAAGTCACTCCTACTTAATTTTAAATGGTGTTTCGATTTTGTTTCCAAAAGGGAGGCACTTCTGAATGAGAACAGTGTTTTGAACATCCTGTTCAGAATATGCAGGCTTCTAGCACAGTTTTTAACAACTGTTTTCTTCCTACTTCCTTGAGTTCTGTTCATACTCAAACATATACCATGTAATTCTGAAACAGGAAGGCAGGTGGGTAAGCACTGAAATGATACAGAGAATGCATGCACGTCAGAACTTTAACTATGAAAGCTTTCCTTAAGCTGCTGCTCTTATGTGCACAACTCAGTGGAATACCAAAAGGCAGTCTTGGAGTCAAGGAATACTTCCTGCAGGAAGTGAAAAAGCCAGCTAAATTGGAGTTCCACACTAGATTCTAGTAAGTGGATGTGGTCTCGAAATTTTCAACTCCAACACAAACAACAACGATACTATAAAATGATGTGCATGATGCAATCCATGATCCCCTTCTAGTCTCCACTGCCTCTTACCTGATCAGTGAAACAAAGGGAGGGTTTGCCAGATGTAACCATGTAAATAAAATAATACAACTCCCTCTGACATGGACTGCAATCTCTTCACATTTACCTGAATAAATACAGTATTTCAATCCATTCTGGGTTACTTTGGCAAAAATACAGGGGATTTCGTTCTGACTAAACAAGGTACAGATAGCTTCAAAGGAATTTCCATTATTTCCATATCTTTTTAAGGAAAGAAAATGCTGAAGGTGCTGAGAAACAGATGGACTTTTAATAGCTCTAAATAATATTTTGTAATCTAAAAGAATTCAATTCTAAACTTGTATGAGCAATGCTTTTAAAAAGAGAAGAGAAGAAAACAAGTTCAAATCTACTGAAAATATAAAAATAGATTAAGATAACTCCCTTATACTAGTTGTAGGTAACAAAATATTTTGCTTTTATTACTCAACAAATAGGCAGCAAGTTATTAATCAGAAATTCAGACTTATTTTCTAAGATGTCATTGTATTCTGTGTTGCTAGCAAAGTAGGATGAAAGCAAAAATCTTCAGTAATATCTAACAGATACTTAGTACAAATGTATCTTGTAACAAGGGGATCTCTCAAAAATATGATTTTAGCAAGAACTGAAGGGAAATGTCATGCTGGTATTTCAGTACTGGTATGAAAGGCAAAGTAAGGCTTTGACAGTGATAAAAAAGCCACAGCTGTACCTGTCCCATGACAGGCAGTCTCCTTGCTCTTAATGGTAGAATGGGGAAATCACCATTTTAAGGATGTTTTTACTCCCTTCCCAATTTATTTTTCTTCTCCATATCATTCTTAGAAGATGTCTTGAGAAAAGTCTGCCTCAAGTACACTGAAGTTGAAGCTTTAGGAATCGCCTAGATTCTTGGAACCACAACACACAAGCTCAAATATTAAAATTAAGTTATTTAGCAGCTCATCCATGTGACAGCTGTTCAATAACAAGCATCAAAATAGGAAGTCTTCATATACACCTAAGTATATAACATTATGATAGAAAATCATGGCAAATTAACAAAAATTATTTTTAATCTAGGAAAAAATCTCACTAAAGATGACACTCAATTTTTGTGCTCATTATAATTATAGATTTCTTAGACTTTTGCTTCTCCCTCTCTTATCTCCAAAGCCCAGCGTTATGAAATGATAAAAAGGAAGAGGAAGATAAAAATAAATCTGAATTTACCTGTATTCATCAACCTGTGGGAAAGAGACTGTGCAGAGAAGAGAGAAGCAGTACAATAATCCTGCTCAAGAAGAGCAACATTTTGTGACTAAAATCAGAATCCTACCAAGATAAAAGTCTAAAACTGCTAAAGTAGACACGGGAAAGACAGAAATTGTCTGTACTGACAAAAATCACTGGGAGTGCATTTCAGAGGACAAGCACCAAGCAAGTTTAAACAATCTCCATCATTACTGGTAGCTGAAGACAGGCTCACTGTGAGTGCATGCAGACACCACTAGAGTCAGGAGTTCTTAGAGACAGAACTTCTAAGAGACAGAACTTAGCAGTGCATGCAACTGTTCTATCATGATAAGCAATGAAGGGGAGAAAGTTGAAGGTTCTATATATTATATTATATTGAATGATATTGAATTCTATATACTATTCCTGAAGCAGAAATAATTGCGAATTATTCTGTTCTGTGGATAACTGGAAAAGTGTTTTGATACATCTAAAAACTAAATGGAAAAACAATGCAAAAATAGTCAGAGGGAGAACTGACCTTGTTATTGGTTTCACAGTGAACAAGGGCTTCTTTGTAAAATTTAATTGCTTTTTCACAGTTTCGCTGGGCCGTTGAATGTTTTGCAATCTCAGCACAAATCTCAGCCGCTAACTGTTTCTGTGCAGGAACTGCATCCAGCTGTTCTACTTGAGCCCGTTTGAGCACTCTGCCTTGTAATTCCCGCGCCTGGTGTGGAGAAAGCAGTGAGCAGTCAAACACTGTCAAAGGAATTCATTTAATTTACCTACTGTAAAATAGTGTACTTAGGGTTTTTTTAAGAGAAGGAAGCTCTAATACTATTCTGCTGCTTAAACCCCTACCATTTTGCCTAGCAGGGAATTAGAACTAAAACACAAAATAAAATCTGGGGAGAACCTCTAACATCTCCCTGAAAACCAAGGGAAGAAACCTGTTTAAGACATTTAAGTTAGTCCTGCTGAAATCAAAATGCAGGTGTTTTTGTGTAAATGAATGTGGCATCAAAAGGAAAAGGAACAGGAAAATATTTCAAAGAGAATGGGTACAAGGAAGGACTGTTTTGAGGGCAGCAGTAAAAACTAACAAAAAACCCTCAAAAGGATAGAAAGTTTTTTGAAATGTGATATAGTGAGAAACCTGGAAGAACTAAAGAACTAAAAAAAAGAGTAAGAGAAGGAGACTGCTTAGAGGGAATTTTACTAAAGGAGAACTGGGGGGAAAAAAGTCAACTTTGAGAAAGAAAAAAGGACATTATAAGGAAAAAATAACTATGTTAAATAGAATTTAACAAAGATAAATCTTACCAATATTGGTATTTAAACCTTTACATACAATTACCTTTCTAAACAATCTGCATACTTTTCTTGCTGGTCAGAAGATGCTACCAAGCCTTACCAGTTCTGTTACCTTCACTTTCACACAGTGGAGGTATAATAGAACAGATAGTACTGACAACATCTCTTGCTAAACCTTTCTGTTGAGAAAGCATTTTCTGAGGGATTAAACCTCTAGCTTCCAACTTTATTCTTTCAAGCCTCAGTCTGAGGGATAATATTGAACTGCAGAATGGACAGATCTTATTATTGCCATTTAATACTGATACTGCTGTTTAGCAGTACAACAAAACAACAGGTAGCCACTGAAAGCTGTTCCATTTTGCTCTGTGTATGGTTTTCAATGCTGAACTAAAGATATGTAACCTAGCTGCCCTCATGGCCAATTTCATTTTCACCTGATATGCTCAAACTATGCTTCACACACAAATGAAGGCAAAGCAAGACTGCTGACTTGCAGTAAAAGCCTGCATTCTGATCTAATATTCAGATAACACTGCTTGCAAAAAGCTCAGACTGTGTAACACCTTACACACTTTACATTTCACAACAGTCACTGGTGCTTTATCCCCAGCATACACTCATTTTCCACATTCACATGGATACTATGGTTAGAACATGGGATGAAAATGAAACCAGGAGTAAGTAAACATGAGGACACTGCAAGTTTTCACAGGTATTTTTAGTTTTCCACTTTACCTGCTGTAATGAAACAATAGCTCTGTCAGTCTTCTCCATTTTGCTGTAAATTTTTGCCAGAAGTACATGGTAACGTACATCTTCCATCAGAGAAGACAACTCATTAACTGTAAGAATGACATTAAACAATCATTACTCTTGAAGGAACTGATCCCAGTAAAGTCAAAGGAAGAAGAAACTCATCACATCCTCCAGGCAAGAGCTTACATGAAAAATTCACAGCTCCATCTTATTTATTTAGAATTGTGATCTGACTTGGTGCATTGCTGGTGGGCAGAGTATGTTGGTAGTAAGCAGAGTAAATATTACAGACTACAAACAAAGTGAGATTTAAGGCCAAAGATATTGAAAGATGCAAAGAGATTAAAAAAAAATTGACTGTCTGGTCTATTTGCATTTTCAGAGACATGAAAGAAAATACTTTGATGTAAGTGGTCAGGAAACAAAGTAATCCCACATTTCTTGTCTAAATCCTCCTCAGAGTCAATGAAAAATGTCCAAACTGATATAATGTGCTACTCTACATGCAAAAAAGCATGAGACTGACAAGATTTCTAGCCAGACCTCAAACTACACATCTTTTGCTAGAGTCCAGAACAGACATGAATACAGAGTTATTTTAACTAAATATTTCAGTATCTACTTAAAAGCAGCAGGCTGCTTTTGAATAATGCTTAAAATACATAGGCATAAATTAGTATTTGAAGAATTCAAGCCTTCCCTGGCTTAAATTTATTTTACTCTACTGACAAAGCAGTATCTTGAGCAGAGTTCCACATTAAAATATAGACACCACCAAAAATTTGTTTTATCTTTACTAAAATTAGGGAGTATTTAGAGCTATATTCTATCAGAAAACTGGTCTTCAAGGAGCTGTAATTATGACATGCTATTCTAAATCAGAGATTAGACTGTGCAACTTAGACCATGTAAGATCATTCCCTTCAGTATATTTCCTATACTTCTTTTTTTTTTCCACAAAGGATATTCTATCATTTCATTAAAAAATTATTAAATTGTTCAATTTTCCCAATCTGCCAAAATAAAGATTTTTCTCTTAGAGAATGTGTGTATAACAAAACATAAAGACATTAAAAAAAAAGAAGACTTTTTGCTTTATTTTAAGACAGAAGATAAGATTTTAAAGTACATAGGGCAAACTGTATTTACTGCTAATTATTTTTCCACACTAGAAAAATCAAGCTGTCTTGAGTATGACTATTAAACTAGTCAGATCCTCAAAGGCTTAACTAGGACAGGAACACCATGTTAAATCAGAGGACTTTTTCAGTAAGAAGTAAACAAGATGGAAAACCAACACGACCCTGCAAAGCATAAAAATGTTATAGTGACATAAGAAAACCTTACAGAATGGACAACTAATAATATTGCTTCTCTATTGAGAAAGCCACAAAGGTTAACAAATGTAATTAAACCACTGCAAAAAAAGTGCCCATGAACTAATTTACTCCTTAGAGTCATGCAGAAAACACAAATAACAGTAGAAATTGTATGTTTTCCTGTGAATTAATAAGAGTCCTACCAGGCTCATGATCTAAAGCTTGCTGAAGTACGTTTTCTGCCTGTTCATACTGCTTCAGTTTCATTAAAAGCTCAGCCAAATCATAGCAAAGGAAGTTCTGTTGACCATTTCTCACTGCAGCCTCATAGTAACCAATTGCCTTGAAGAAAGAAGCAAAAATTCGTGTATAATTTAAAGGCAAATTTTAATTACAACAACCTTGTTATTTAGGTATTTAATGACACGTTGCTTACAATTTTATTTACTTTTTTTCAATGGAGAAGTAATAAAACATGGGTTTGAATGCAGGCCCAAGCCCACTGCAAGTCATCAGAACTACAATTCAACAGATTTGAATCCACTAATGTGGGGATCTACCAACTGTGCCTTTGGCCAGATGATCTAAAGAGAATCTACAAACTTATTTTCAGGATAAAATGTCTATTTTAGCACTCTGAAATATAATACTTTTACCCAAGCAAAGCCCACATGTTGACGCAGTACTCAACTAACCTAATACAGTACTTATAGAATACCTTTGAGTAGTCATGTGTTTTGATTAGGGCTTTTCCAATTTTACTTGCTAAAGATGGATCTTTTGGATTTTTCTTCAAGGCCTCCTCGTAGACTTCTATGGCTTCATCAGGCTTTAACAGTAAAATATAAACACACGTAAGTCAAAGATTAAGATAAAAGGTGTATGAAGAAAACAAAAACTGGTAACAACTCCAGGAATGACTGCCAAGCACTACTGATTCATAAGCTACAATACTTCTGGACAGAAGAATGGCTGCTATAAAATTGCAGAAGTGCAAAGTCCATGTAAATTAACATTTTCATGCTAAAACAAAATATAGAGAGACTTAGTTAATAAACTTCATTCTTTTTTCACTGCAATTTCTCTACTACTATCTTCACTAGTTAACAAAGAGGCAAATGTATTAGTGCTGGATCCGTTTTTCTCCTCTAGACACATTATAGCAGATTAAACAAATCCCACTTTCTGTGATAATGCTTCATTAAGGAGAAAACTACAGACAGACATTAACAAGAAAACAACCATTAATCATCTACAGATCTCCAAACTAGTAATCTAAACTGTCGGTTGCATGTCCTAACTCAACCTATTTTTTTAACGTATGAATTTAAACACATAGCCTTCAAATTCCTATGTCCACTTGACTACATTATCTTCTGTCAATACTAAATAGCATTCCCAGTTCATCAAGAAAGCAAAGGATGCAAAGAATGTATAGGAACTATACAATTTAAAAAATTAAGTAAAGCTTTCAGCATGAGAACTAAGTTACTTAGAATTATTCTAAGTTTTAGAACGCTATTCTAAACAACTCCAGCTTCTTTGTGATTTCAATTTAGCTCTCACTCTAGGTATCTGTTAGTCTTATGAAGCAGTGCTCTTCTAGAAAACATTCTCTCCTTGACTTTCACCAAGTAAGCTTTTAGAAGAAATGTATTTTCAACAGTTTCTAATTTAAACTACAGTTACCTGTAGTCAATATTTATTGTTTTACATTCTAAAGCAATTTCTGTTTGACAAACATCAATCAATAAGAGTCAGCATGCCACAATGTTTCAACTAGACAAAGCCAACAAACGACTCAAATATTCCATTCATCTCTAGCAAGCACTCACCTCTTGAATATTCATGTATGCATCACCAAGAAGAAGAAAAGTATGAGCACTTGGCAGTTTTTCTACTAGGTCACTGGAAACAGAAGACAAAAACTTGCTCAGTATTTAACATGTCAATACTGGTATCTAAGAGAAGGGTACAATAATTTTATCCTCTGCAGATTTTTTATTTCTGAAAATAAAACAAAAAAACCTTGAAATATCTTTTCAAAATAAGCCTTCCAATTATAATTTTAGAAGTTACCACATTTACTCAAATGAATTCATGTCACTAAATATTTCCCATTTATTGCAGTAGAAAGTAAAAATGAGTTCACCATGCTATCAGTAAACACCTAGAAAACTATTTACGCACACCGCAAACTTTTACCTATAGCAGGCGGCATATAACTTCTTATCTTTCCTATACTGAAGATAAATATCTGCCATTTTTTCTTTAGCTTGCACAAAGTAAGGCTGTTCAGGTGTAATATTGCGGAGCATAGTCAAGGCATGTTTCACATCTCCTTGAGCAATTGCCAGATCTGCATTTGCAATCACAACTCTTAGTTCCTCAGGTGTTCCAGAAAATTCATTAATGGCGTCTTGGATGACTATAGCAGCTTCATGCTGCAAATAATAAAAACAATACAATTAATTTCATTCCTGCCATTGAACAGCCAAAAATAAAGACATCGTAAGCATTTATAGGCATTATGCAGACCAACCAAAAAACCCACGAAAAACACAAACCATAGTATCCACTTGTTTTGCTGTAGTGTTTTTGATTTTCTAAATAAAGCTCCTGTGATATGGACTACTATAAAAAGTTTTAGTACAGAGAATTACATTTGTGTTGCATATATACGAGTACATGCTCAAACTTCAACTAGAGAATGTCTTTAGCACCTTGCTCCAACAGGTCCTGTGCTTTGAGCAGGCTGGCCTCCAAACCACAGGACTGTATGGCTTCTCTTATGTTCTTATACATATATAGTGTCCTATTGCTTATCCAGAAAGTATAGTATATCCAGCTGATAGTAGGGATGCTGCTACATAAAGATAAGGACATGTTCCAAAACTACTGCTAATAGCATTCTGACAACAAAACGGGGACCTGTATCCCAGCAAATGAACATCAGCAGTGTGAAATGGTTTTTTTAGACTCAAAGTTGAACACCTCCAAGCAGTTTGTTTTGGGTTTTTTTTTGCTCTGTACAATTTAAGGTACTTAAGTTCTCAAACCAGATATTCACATGCTGGAAATTTTACGAAGCAAATTCTCTTGGTAAAAGAAGTGATGGTTTTCCATTCTGAACTAATAGAAATAGGAATGGGAAGAGGGAATTGCTTTCAGGTGTGTTTTGTATTTTAGCAGGTTTGCCATCTTACCGGTTCTCCATTCAAACGATGAGCTTCTACCAACTCTAGGAACACAGACACACGATCACTTGCATCAATTCCAATACTTTTTCCTTTTGTTTTTGAGGAAGCTGTAGCTTTTCTCATTCCAGGCAAATTCCTTGCCATCTGTAAGGTTTTAATAGCTTCTGATATTTCTCCCATCTTCTTTTGGGTTTGAGCCTTAATTAAGTGATACACAGGATGGTCTCTCACCTAAAAAAAAAAAACAAGATAAAGAGTTTCCAAATTTTACTTGATGTAAAATATTCAAACCCCTTGCAATATTTTTTTTTAATATTGACTTTGGTTTCCTTTTTCCTCCAAATACACACAAATTAAATTTCAGAAATTTACTTATGAAAACATAAGAATTGTCGGAGTATGCAAACTAGTAACTTAGTAAGTTTTTAATTACAAAGAAAAACTACTACACGGGAAGAGACTTTGAGATAGAACAACATTAATTGCTGCTTTATTTTAAACTAGACTGAATTTTAAGGTATTCTGAGTGTCTCCCACACTGCTGTGTGCACACTTCACAAGGCTATTAATTAAAGGAAGTATACAATCATTATTTGCCACAAGTTCTGCATGCCATTCTTCACCTTCCTAAAACATACTTCACATGAAATAAAAAATCTGTAAGGGAAGTATAGCTCTGTGAAATGGCAAGGACCTCAATTAGGTAGCTAATTAGATATTAATATTCAGCTTTCTTGTATCACTTGGAGGAAGAAGGAAGATAGGACATGCTTGCAAAGAAATGGCAGTTTTCAGCTCAGTGGTCTCAAGACACTTGGGCACAACCCAGACCTAATGAGTGGTGTGTGTGTGTGTGTGTGTGTGTGTGTGTGTGTGTGTGTGTGTGTGTGTGTGTGTGCATTGTGTTCCCAAGTCTCTGCTAATCCTACATAAAGCTCCACTGATGTCAACAAATCAAAAATCCCATACTGCAATGTATAAGACCCATGAAGAGGAACTTGGGAGGTATTACTTTTGTCTTCATGGTCATTTCTTTGATACATATTCAGACACCACATTCATATAAACATTTAGATATTAAATTTGTAGTGGAAGAGTTATAAAAAGTTCAGTTGAAAATTATTATATACAAAAATGTACAACTTCAGATGACTGACTGAATAAAATTATTTCATTCTTTTGTTCAACTCACCTCAAAATCATAGCTTAGACAAAGTTCCAAGGATTGAGAACATAGCTTGGTATTGTTTTGAGCCAAATACACCTGGGCCATCAGTAAGTGTGCATCTGCATAAGAAGGGTTCTTTTCCAGACAGTAATGTAGATTGCTATGGGCTGCTTCAAAATCCCCTAGGAAGTGGGGAAAGGAAGGGAAAGTGAAAAAGCAGTTGATATGAAATATAGAGGTTATATACATAGCACTTTTATGCGTCTTTTTTTTTTAAAATAAATGTCAGCATCTAGTGAATAAACTCATATACAAAGTATTATAAGGTTATGACATGGAATCAAAAGCAGGTTAAAGGTATGACACTTTCCTATTGCTCTGAAAATACGTAAATTATCTGTAAATCCTTTGATAAATTAACTTTTTGGGAAACAATAGATAAAAACCACCGTATTTATATGTCTGTACAATTAAGATACTCTCATATAAAGGACAAAAAAGTGAAGAGCAAATGTTCTTCACTTAGCTGTAACATAGTGTTCTGCAGTGAAAGAAAAATATTCATAATTATTTACACATGTGAAATTACATTTTTATATTAAATAAACTAAGGAGGCATTTAACTACCCATTCATACAACTATTACCTGACAAGTACTTTACTTTTGCAATTAAAAAGACAGCTTGTTGAAGACCAGGCACAGTTTTTACAACAGTTTCAAGAACTGAAGCACAGTGCTTGAGAAGTGGTGAAGGAGACTGCCCAGGACTTGCAGGCTAGGAGCAAAAAAAACAAGTAATATAAAAAGAACCCCAACAAAGTAACAAAATTTGAGTCAACAGATTTTAGATTTAGATTTCATTTTAAGTCTGAGCTTCAATTTAAACTCAAATGAGCATTAGCAGAGCTTTGTTATTTCCTGCAGTCAAAGCAGCTGTTGTGAAGAAATACTAAAAAAAATTTGAAATTTAAGAGGGCAACTTCTTGATATCAGCAGGAACACAAGACAGTCTCAGAATTCAAGGACAGTAAAACACTTCAGACCTGACAAACACAGAAGAGTCAGGCCATAAACATTTGGTTACATATTCTGAATTACCAGGCCAACTCATCCAACACAGCAGTACCATGAATTAAATTTCAAGAAAGCTGAAGTTCGAATGAATGATGAGAAGGTTGGGAAGAAAAGGTTCTGGTCCTGTAATGCCTACCCTCAGCCTGCACCACAGAACATATCCATATTGCTAGCAACAAACTAAAAATAGAAGATGAAAAATAGCTACTTTCATGCAAACTGCTAGTACACTAATGTTTTAGTTGCTCTTTATCAGAAACATTATTCATTTCCCTCTGTTACTTTAGCTAGCTGCTAACTGATTTATACATTAAAATAGGAAAAAGCAACCTAAACATCATTCTGTTCACAAACAGTACTTCCACAGGACCCCAAACCAAAATGGAAGCCTCCACCACCTAGCTAACTCCTCACTTTCAAACACCATGCAGTCCTTCTTGCAATAAAGAGATAAAGGAAACTTCAGCAAAGGTCTATTTTTTCTTCTAAAAATCTTCCTATGGACCACAATTCAGAAAAGCAGTTTTAATTCCAAATTAAAAACCATCATTGCTGTTCAATATTTCTGGAATGTATCCCAGGGAAGTCTTAAGGTAAGAGCACAACCTCATAGAATAGCACTTCTATCATCACCATCTGTGACATGAAAATGTCACTGCTACTGATGTTTTAGGTTTTCAAACACTGTCATTTTCTTGTAGATGGTGAGGCAGTTGATAACAATGGAACAGCTACTAGTTTTCCTGTTAAGATTTTAAAACTTTACATAAATATATTTATGGAAAGGTTCTATAATTAGGCTAGAAATAATGACAGGATAACAGAAGTCAGCTCCCAGCTACTTCAGAATAATCTATTTAAGGAAGACACTATTTAAAGGAACTTGAAATGTGGTTCTTTGCTTTAAAGATGTCAGGTTCCCATTCAATTTATTAAGTTCTACATGCCTTTGTTGCCAAAACTAGAGCACACAAATTCAGCCACAGAAAATTAAGCCGCCTAAGTAAGTGAGATTTTTCACTGGAATGAACAATAATATAAAAAGGCAGTATTCCACTGGTTCTTACAAACATACGAAAGAAAGAATTTATGTATATTGAAAAGATATCCTAAGCCAACAAAAATATTTCATGAAGAGGGTGGTCAGTGTGAACATCCTGGTTTCATAATGAGATAGCTCTATTCACTGTATCATTAGTTTCCTCAGAGGCACTAAGACAGTGCAACTACACACACAGAGTGCATTGAATAAATACCCTAAGTTTCCTCAGTTGTCATTACTGCCACTTGCTCACATCACAAAATACATACTTTTATCATTACTTTGACTAAACAGTGGTGTAATATCCCAAAATATACTCTTACTTCAAATAAATTCACATTTTAAAAGGGAAAATTTTCTAATTTTTTGCTTCATGATTAACTGTTCTCAAAAAGTAGAACTCCCATTTTCATACAGATGCAATCTACAGGTGCTTACCTGTGATGGACAAAAATTAAGATATTCTCTAATAATTTCTAGCAAGAAATCAGGGTTTAGTTTTTCAAAATATTCCACACCAAGAGGAAATCCATGCAAAGATGAAAAGTGAGTATCCAGAACATCATTCAATAAAGCAAAAACTTCTTCTTGTCTTTTATGTTTTTTCATAGCTAGGATTGCACGCAGGAAAGATAATTCCTAAAAAAAAAAAAAGACATAAAAAAACCAAAACACAAAATCCTAAACATTCTGCATATTCCAGATACACTTATCTGTTATTCATACAATACTACATCATTCTTAATGTTAGCTGCTTCTGCTTTGTATTTAGGGATATTCTAAGACATTTACTATGTTGTAAAGGACACCTGATGATTATTCTACCAATTCATTCCTTTAATTTGTGCAAGAACCTTTACATTTGTCTGATCACAAAATCTTGAAAATAATTAGTATTTGTCCCTTCCTGACATTTCAAACTTACCTTCACAGAAAAAAACACAGCTAGAAAGTGATAATGTTTTTGCTCTGCAAGAAAACAGCCTGGTTACAAAGTTAAGTAACACATTAACTTAAATAGAAAAACTTAGACTTAACGGTAGTCCATTAAGAATTCTCTACTCAAGTGACTGAAATATAGAACGTGTAATAGTTCAAAGGCCACATTTCAGATTTGTAATCAAAGTATCTCAGTAAAGAAAGATGCCTCCTACCCCAGACTTCCCAATGGACTGTTGAATTTCATTAAGAAACTCCAACTGCTGCTCTGCATCTTCTAATTGCCCTTGTATTAGCTGACAACGGATAATTCCTGTAACACATGGAAAGACTTTATTGCCAATTCATCTTCCTAGTCAAGCACATGCTTTCCTTTCCAGAACTTTTCCTCTCCTCAACCTCTTCATAAAGCAGTGACAGGAAAAGAAGGAAGAGCTCAAGACTTATGGTAACACAGATTTTACATACTTGGAAAAACCTAGGGAAGATCATACATGATTGATACATTAACATGTTATAAAGCAGTTTGAAACGGTAAATCTTCAACTGGTTCTAGACTAAGCAGAAGCACCATAAGGTCTGGCTTCTAAATTCAGGAGAAGTACAAGAAGAAGAACAACCTCAAGCACACACACCCACCACTCCTGCCATTTAAAGTTTTAATACTGTTTAAGGCCATGGCACAGTCAAGGAGGAAAAAAAATAGGCAAAAATCTGTCAGGCAAATATGACATACTTACACTCCATTTTCTTGACACAAAGAAAATGGGACTTACTATAAAGTGGGATTTTTTCGAACGTGACACATACATCCAAAATATGATGTTTTGACTTGATTATGGTTCTTAATCTAATTTGGACAAAATCAGGACATGGACAGCTTGTTCTATCATGCCCTTCATTTTCTTATTTTTGTAGCGCCTAAGAGTTCTCTACTTCTTTGGCACTACAGAAATTAAATAATAAAGTACGTAAAATACAGCAAAATTTCTGTTTCTACTATTACTTTGAGAGCTCTAATTTAGAACAGAAAATATTAATTTTTCAATAAGGAAGACCAAAAGACATACTTGGTAAGGAGACACTGTTGCCACAAGGAAGAAAGCACACAATGAATCTGAAAATTCCCAGTGCTCCTGTTCTAATACTTCTAGATTTTCCTAGTACCAGTAATAGGAAAAATTCATCAAAAAACATTGTCTAGTAAAAATCAAAAGGAAGTAAGACCTTACCAGTTAGTGCAGAAACACTTGTTTCATCAAGTGTCATAGCAGTCTTGTACCATTTTAGAGCTTCTTTCACATTCCCTTGTAAAATCATTTGGTAGCCAAGTTCAGTAGCAAATTCTGCATTGTCAGATGCCAAATCAAATGCTCTTTGAATTAAGGTTTGTGTATGTTGAAGGATGAGCTGGTTCCGGCCACACTAATGGTAAGAACAATCTTTAAATCTTAAGCTTTTCTTGGTTTCTGGATTTAATTGACAAACATACTGAATATAGCCAGATCAGCAGAGACAACATCATCTCATGTAAAAATTACTCTGTAGTAATTCCATAAAAACTGTGACATTAATGGGGGATGGATTCAAACATAAATATACAACATACCATACAATAAGGAATAGTTTCTTTGAGTGCTTCCTTACAGCAATTTTTGATAAACACAGAGATTAAAGAAACCTTCACTTCCAAGGTTATGCAATTAACCATGTCAGTTTCCTACAGTAAGAAGATGGCTGGTGAACATTTGAGTGTATTTTTACTGTTTCTCACTTAAAAGCAAGCAGTAACCATTTTTTGAATGAGATGGTTTAAACATTGCAATTCATGCTGAACGTAAGACTTGAAAAATGTGGTTACCAAGGCTACACGAGTTAATCTATTTCAACTGTCCACAATTTTCTACTTTTTAGTAGACATTTAACATCTGTCTACCAAAAAATACAACAAAACCTGGATATACAGATAGCTGTATGCTGCTTAACAAAAAAAAAAGCGCATACTCACTGTTCTACTGAAAGCTACAGCCATTTTACAGAACAGCTCAGAATTACGTGGTTCTAATCTATCCAGTGCTTTAATAAGATCTCCCAGTCTTGCTGAAGCCTTGGAGAAAAAGGAATAATATAATAATGGAAAGAATTAACAAATTAGGACAATCAAAGAGTTTGCACTATAAACTAGTCATATTTTTACTATGCATTAGTGTCTTGAAACGTAAATTCAGAGGTTTTCAGGGTGAGGAGTTAAGACTTGAGAATTCCTAAGACAATACTTTGGAATAGCAAAGTGACAATAAAACAGACCATGTGTTCTTTATCCATGCTTTAAAAAGGTGAAAGCTTGAGCTAATTCTGATATAAGACATGCATGCTCAAAAGCAAAGCAGTTCCAAGTGCTTTTAACATTAGTTTCTCAAAACACCTAAGGAGATTTTCTAGGCATACAATAATAAGGTAGACAAGTTTTTTTAGTATGGTTTGAGATGCAGGCACCTGAAATGTGTAATCTAACAGGCCTTGAATTTTTTCTGTAGACATGGCTCTTAGTTACACGTGACATTTTACTCCAGAATCTTTACTAAACACTCTACTATGTCCAGCAAGGTTCCTTCCTGGATGGCTTCACAGGAGTCAGCAATTCTTACTACTTCTCCATATTTCCCATGATTGTGCATAAGACTTAAATTTGATTGTAAGCAGGCTAATGACGAAGTTCTTTGCAATAACTGAAAATGTGTTAAACAACATAAATAACTTTCCTTCTAGCATTTGAAGACACCTACAACACAATGAAAACACTTTTTTTTGCTAACTTTCCACTTAAATTATCACAATATTTTTGCATAATGAGAAAAAACATAGAATTAATTTTTGGTGACAATTTGGATCAACTATTTTAGAACTTCCTGAAAAATAGCACAAGTATTGTACATACAAAATACATGCATATAGCCCTGTGCAAGAAAATGGATCTTGGGAGTAGGAGGAAAAGTAGCATAGAATGCTTTGAGCTGAAAAAACCCCACAGTAAATGTCAAAAAACGGTGAACAAAACACTGTTGTAACAACCATGACCTGCTTCCAAAAATCTATCACTACAAGACCTTATTATTTCCCTTATTTCAGTTAATAAAATATTTAAAATAATGGAAGGCTTACAGTAACTTATGAACATATCAAAATAGCATTTAAACAAAAAAGGTCACTTTGATGATTCAAACCAACATGATTCACTTAATTGTCCAGATCAGATTTCTGTTTGGCTTGACACCTGTTCTCTGGAAAGATGAAGGTTAAAAATTATCTTTTCTTTGGCATCCAGAAAACACCTCAGCAATAAGCTAGAGTAGCCATTCAAATCAGAATAGGTGAATATACCTCCTGCAGATTTGGCTGCACAGGACCAGCCAAAGTATAGGAGGAGAATACATAAAGAAGACAGCCTTTGTAGAGACTAGATGCCACATGCACTGTGTTGTGCTCAACATTCTGCTAATAAAAAGACTCACCTCAGATATATTTCCTTCCCTGCACAGATGATGCAAGGCCTCCATTCTTATGGCTTCTAAATTGAGGGGATCTTTCTGCAGTAGTCTAAAGCCAAACAAAAGGTGAATGTAAAGAAACCAAACCAAACACTTCCTTTTATCCTACAACAGGAATAGAGTAATTTGTATTTCACAGTCATTTTACATCATGGATCTCAACTGAGAGCACAGCTCTTATTTCATGCCTATCTCAAGAAAGATCCTCTTCCATCCAAAATGAATTCATGTATTGATGTAGCATCACAGAATTGCAAGGCTGGGTTCTAATGAAACTTAATTTACTTGAAATTTATTTTTAAAAAACTGATGCAACAAATTCAGACTTTTTAACAATGAATGGAAACTTATCTACTTTTGTTTTGAAGTGTCCTTAGGGTGTAAACATGGCAAGAAAATAACTTTAGTGGTGTGCTACTTCATACTCAACCTATGTGCCGTTTCAATTGTCTGCTCCCAGTCCTGCAAGGCGAGTTGTAGCTTCATTTTCTTTACGAAGGCAGGAATGAAGTTTGGGAAGTTTGCAATTATCTGGTTCACAATTTCCAGAGCTCCTGAATAATTCTGTCGGACCTCAAAATACTGTGCCTAACGGAAGGAAGAGAAGCCATATCAAGAGCCTGAACACTCACACAGGTGAGCAGATTTCAGAAGTTCTTTCATACAGAAACCAGAAAAAAGAGCTAGAGAGAAAAAACTCTTTACTGAAGTAATAGTTTTACCTGAGTACCAACCACAGCTAGACATATTGCAACAATCAAACAGCAAAGGATGATGTGTAAAGCCTGGTGTGTGTGGTAAGCACTCTGTAACAAAGGCAACTGCAGTATTTACAACTTACTAGCCAGTTGCACGCAAGTAAGACAGACATAGCTGAAGAGTAAAATTGTTTTAGTAGGTTTCAAATACCTTTGTATGAAGTACCTCATAATTTTAGAATATTTAACACAACCCACTGATGAAACATTTATTCAAGCTGAGTTACGTACCATGTAAAAACCCACACTCAGCAACTATTGTTGTTGCCATAATTAACAATTTTCTAACTGTAACGTAATCTACAGGGTATTTCAAATACAAAACTTTCAGAAGTCAAGAATCACAGGTTTAAATTAATTCAAGTAGAAATAAATTTAGGACTTAACCCTGTTTTGCTTTGATGCTTTGAATTTACTTACCATATTCCAGGCGACTGTACGTGCACTGTTTTATTTCATCTTTTTAAGACAGAAATGATGTAAACACAGTAGTTTCTGAGAGTTAATTTTGTAAGCCCTAGTGAGATTCTTGTCTGTCTAAACTCTAATTACAGAAACTACATTTAATATATACTCCTTATCTAATTCACATGCAGCCAAGCAGATACACCTAACCCAATACCATTGTGCACACTCTCCTGAACTTCAGTCTTCTAATATTCATTGAACAATTTTTTCTACATTCAGCTTTAGAATACTAAACAAACATCATGTTAATGAGTAACAAGGTCTGTCCTATAAAGCAATATGCTCTGAAACAGAAAATTTGTAATGAAAACAATTCATGCCACTCCTTTAAAGAAATATAATCATTGATGTTTACATGAGCACAAATGAACACACGAAACAGACTAACGACAACTTAAAAAGAATGTTAACAATATTAAAAATCACACTAGAGTATTTAACTACTACATTTTGGCACACAGTAATTCTGTAATGTGCATAGGTATCATATGCAAAAAGGAAGAGACCACACATTTTTTACATTTTCAAGTGATTTGAAACTCATTTTGTACATATAAATACATTAATAGAAATGTCTTCTTGAGTGCATAGCAAAATCATAACCCCAGTATATATTTGGATTGACTGAATTTAATCTATACCTTTCTTTTTACCTTGGTATCTGAAGAACCCTAAAGTACCTACAGGGTGTGAGCTGTATCTCTGTTCCTTGGACAAGCTCATTATGCACTGCTCTTCTCTGCATCTCTTCAATCACTCGACAAGACTAATATGACATTTAGGAAGAGTTGAAATAATGAAGTAAACTTACTTTACCAAGCAGTGCAAAAACATCATTGCCTTCCTGCAGTGCTTCATCAAAGTATTTCAGAGCTTTTTTAATGTGAGTTTCTTTCCCGCAGGTGAGATCAAGCCATGCTTTCAAAATTAAGCCCTGTTAAAAAAATACAAATTGGAATTCTTTGCTAACTAGGCAACAGAAAATTATACTAGATACAATAAGCAGACATAACCTAAATAAAGGACTTTGAGTATCTATTTTAACTACTTTAGAGACATAACCAGTCTATAGCATTACCTAATATTTAGCAATTAATTTCAGAGTTAAATTAATCAAATAGTACATTTACTTACAGAATTAGAAAAAAAAAATGGCACCAAACAAGCCTAACATGCTCAGCAGTCAGAGCAAAACCTCACAGATGTGATCACATTAGACAGAATATTTTCTGCAAACATTTCAGCATAATGTTTTCTTAAGATTTTCTTTATGAGATACCAAGAAACATACTGGTGCTGAAAAAAGTGAGAAACTTGAGGTTTTTCTTCTAGTTTGAAAAACTTGTATGTGAAAGGCAAAACTCATGACATTTCTCAAATCCTCAAAAGTGTTATTAAAAGAACACTTAAACTTTTAAAAGGTGAAGTATGTCTTTTCATTGAAGAACTTACTACTTGTAATGAATGAATTTATTTCTCTTATGTGTTGCAAATGTTGAGTATAGCTTAAGTAAAACCTATTTTAAGGTGCTGAATTATTTAATCAAATTATAATTGCCATCAAAACAAAAATTTAAAATATAAAATAACACTAGCTCTTTTAGAACATAAAGAAATGCATCCTATATTTAAAACTCAAAGTGTAGTAGAAGAGCCCTATTTTATAATTGTTAACAATCAGGGTCATGAGTTTGTTATGCAGTGGAAACTGGCTGAACTTTATATACTCATTTTTGAAAGAAAGGCAGGTGCGGTAGTTCTATACAAGCAATACATAAACTATCTTATCAAAATAAGTGAACACTAAACAAATCCTGTTTTGCCAAGTTTAAACACTCAGAATCACCTCTCAAAAAATTGGATGTAAACATTTAAACATAATTTCATATTACCAAACTGGAAAAAGAGCTAACCATAAGTCAACTTAACAAAAAAAAAAACCCTATATATTTAAATATTGATGTACTTTTTCTTTTCTATGCATGTGTCTGTAAAAAAATAAATTAATTACTTCAAATACTTTTTAATAGTTCAGCTGGAAATATTTCACACTAAGCAACATACACAAATAATATTTCCTAAGAATAAAAACAAGCAAGCAAAACCAAACTAATACTGTTTCAATAAGCAACGTCATAAATATTGCTATTTCACCTAAATGACCTATCCTTAGCATTTTTAAGAACTACCATATTATTGCTTTTTGATGTCCTTAATTATTTCTTCATTAACATAAGTTATTTCTACATTAGTATATATTAGCCAATAAATTAGTTCTTCTTTAAAATAACTACAAATTTAAATTAATAATCCCTGTTGGTTTGAAAGCTAAGCCATTACTTAAATTATACTTTCAGAAACTAATGTTTTAAAAAGTTGTAGATTTATAACTCAAGTAATATATCAAACATAAAACTATAAAATTGAACAATGTACTGAACCACACAGAACATTTTTGTTTGATATTACTGTACAATTATACACTCAACATTAACAGCTCTGCCTCAAAGATGTTTAACTACAAAAAATAAGCCAATTTTTTTATGTTCCTCTCCTTGAACTGAAGCTGATACCTCCTTCAAAAAAATAACATAGTAAGTTTTCAGAAACCTCTTTAGAGATTCAAGATTTTAATGAATTGTGATGTTTATATATAAATGCCAAAGACAATGCTATATGCAACACTTATTTCAGTAAAACCCTAGGCAAATTTTGCCTTTCACAACAGCTGAAAATTTATATCCCCAATCCTCTGGATATTTTTGAGCCTTCAGATCCAGATGTCTCCCTCTAGTGAGACTATCACGCTTATTTTTTTTGCTAGGAATTATGAAGTTTGATATCAAGTAGCAATACTGGTTTAACTGCATATTTCCATTTATTGATTTTTCATTTATTAAATAATTATTTATTATTTACTAAATGAAAATGAATATTAGTTGACAAAAAAAAATCATTATGGGAATTTACTCAGCTGTGTCAAATGAATTTATGACAATTAAGAAGGGAAGTTCTAGAACACAAAATATTTCAGGACAACCTCCAAACAGCATTAATGCCATCAGTCTAGCTTCACAGTATGCACTGTCCTATTAATCTTCTACGTTAAAGAAAGGGAAAAACCAGTTACCTCTTTACCACCACCAGAAACTTTGATCATTCTATCAACATATTCACGGGCTTTGTCCTCACGACCAAGATGCCACAAAAACAAGCCACCATAGTACAGAGCCTGCGGTCCTGCTGTTTTACGTTGTTCCTTCAGTCTTGCATCCAACTCCAGCACAGCATCTCGGTCTGAAAAGGTTTTGACCAGAGTTCTTGTTGATAGCCTCTCAAAATATTACAAAAGAGCAGCACATAAGCCAAGGGGTTCCAAAGCAAACACTGTTTTCCGTCCTGTACATTGATAAACATGCAGGCAATCCCACCCCATTAACAGTATTTCTCAGCTACAGATGGGAAAGGCAGAAGAGGGTTCCCCTCAGCACGGCTGATGGGGAGGTCCCAGAAGTGGGGAAGTCCCACATGACTGGTGGTTAGCCAACGTGAGTGATGTCTATATAAAAGAAGTGCAGGAAGGAAGATCTGAGAAACTACAGGCCTGTCAGCCTGACCTTGGTGTCACGGAAGGTCATGGATCAGATTACTGAGTGCCATCACACAGGACACCCAGGGGATGAGGCCCAGCCAGGCACTGGGAAAGGCAGGCCCTGCCTGGCCAACCTGATCTCCTGCTATGGCAATGGTGACCCACCTAATGACTGAGGGAAAGGCTCTCACTCTCAGACTGTCTCGAAATCCACAATAATTTTGCTGTCCTGCAGAATTAATCCTTAGGGACTCAAATAAGAGAGACACCACTAGTCAGAGCTGTTTCACATCGAATTGTTTAACAGTCAGCAGCAGCTATAAATCTGCACAGTGACAAAGATACTGCAGCAATAGTTTAATAACCACTCAATGTACCTGATAAACAAACTCTTGTTTTGAGATTGTAATTCTTAACAAGATCGTCCCAGCTTTTAGGTTGGAGAAAGGAATTCACAAAATTATTTTCTCCATCTGTATGCTTAGGACAACTCAAAAAATAGAAATGGCATGGCTTTAAAGACTTTTCAAGTTGAAGTTCTGCTCAAGAGCACCAATATCAGACATGAGTGAACAATAATCACAAGAAGCTTGATTCATTTTTTTTAACTGCAAAGGTTTTTCATCATAGTTGATAAGTCAGATTTTGTGTGTGGGTTTGTGTGTTTTATTTTAACATTCACTCTTATGATTCAGTTTTGTGGTTTGGTATTTTTGTTTACAATCTTGGTAAGCATGACTCAATTCAGTAAAAGATCCTATGTCAAATGCAAAGTTAGCGTAAACCTTTTTAACTTAGGCAGATTTAGCATACAACTCTCAGGCCTTCACATAGAGCTGTCTAAAACATGAAACAGCATGTCTTAATAGGCATACCTGGATTAGGGCTCTTTTTATGGGCATAAATCAGAGCTATCATTGAACAAAGTGACACTTCCTGTTTGTTTTTAATAGACTCCAACTGTTGAATACTTTCTTGGACATCACCTAGTAAAAAAAGTACAGAATAAGCTATCACACTTTTCAAGACAAAGAATATCATCAAACATCAATCTGACTTAAATTTTCCCCTTTCTCTTCCATGTTTTTGCACATTATGTATATATCCACTTTCACTTTTTTGTGCAAGTCTTTCAAAAAGACACAGGAAAAAAAATAGCATCTCAATGCAAAAAACTTGAATTAAGTGCTAATTCTGCCAACTGTCAGAAAGATGAATATCATATATATTATTTTATACAGGCATTGAGCAGCTTTTTTTTGCTCCTGTTTCTTTATATAACCAGGATTTTTTGCCTTGTTTGTGTGAATCTTTTGAATATTGGCAAAATAGACAAAGTCGAAAAATGAAAGGATTCTTCTATAAAAACATCTGTGAGTTTGTGAACAGACACACCCCCTCAAAACCAGCACACCTTCCTAGACTTGCCTCAGCCCTCCCCCGTGTTGCTTTACTTGTTAAAATTTCTGACATCCTTAGAATATACATATTGCTAAATAAACTTCTCAGAACAGTATAATTTACACAAAGATCTCCCCACTAGGCATTAGCTGTCAGTTTCCCTGAGACAGAGGACACAATAAAATTAACACAGCTGCTTTGAAAGGAAGAGCTGTCAGCTGCGAGACACTAGCGAGTTATGATCAAATATGCGTTTGGGCAAGGCTCAAATTCTCTCCAAGGAACCTATTTATCTGACCCATGTTCATGAAACCATGAAAAAGAAAAATACGTGCTATTTCTCGCTTTGGTACGATGCTGTCTACATCAACTTCATTCAAACCGGGGAGGAGCGGTGACAGATCATAACACACATGTAATTTACTCAAGACGGAATACATTCAGACACTGTTTTTCCCTGCGCAGGCTCAGGGCTGAGCTTTGTGAGGCGAGGGAAGGAAGCCCAGCGTTTCGGGAGGAGCGGCCCCGCCCCGTTACCTGCCCTCAGCGCGCCGTAGGCCCGGTAGAAGTGGAGCACGGGGTCCCCGCCCAGCCGCGCCAGCGCCTCGTCCGCCGCGGCCCGGACGTGCTGGAAGAGCCCCTGCTGGCAGTAGTAATTGAGCAGCGCCTGCGGGGAAGCGGCCGCGGGTCACCCGTGCCAATGCTTCGCCCCGGGACGGCCCCGGGGACCGCGCCCACCGCCCCGTCCCGCCTCAGCCCGGCCGGCCGCACTCCTGCCCGGCACCCCCGGCCGCCCCCATCCCTCCCGGCCGCTCCCTCCCTCTCACCGCCGGGGCCGGACGGCGCTGGCGCCCACCTGCTGCACTTCAGCGTCCATCGTTGCTACCCGACGCCACTGCGGGGGAGCTCCGGAAGGGTGAGGACAGCGCCCTGCCATTGGCTTCGATCGGAAGGAGGCGGGAGAGACACGGGAAGAAAAACTCGTGGAAGGCGGCGGGGCGGGAGCCCGCGGGGGATCCCGAGGGAGCGGGCGGGGCGGCTCCCGCGAGCCCCCGCGCCCCCTGCCGGCCGGCGGGCGGGTGTGCCTCGGGAGCGCTCCCAGCCGGGATGCCGAATGGAAGCTTTGGGAATGTGTTTATTTCCTGCCTTTTCTTGGCTGAACGTACGACTAAGTGGCCCACATTCCGTACGTTTCATAATGTAACTGAGCACTTCAAGTTACGTAACACTTTTCTTAGAAATACAATAGCAATAGGATTACATCAGATAGAGAAACTTCATCTTTTTTCCCGCCTTTCTTTCCTCCTGGAGAATTAGAGTTGCAAAGACTAGTAAAATGCAAGTTTTCTTGCATTTTAGGTGAAAGCACCCTCGGCCGTAATTTCTAGACACCAGAGCATTCCTTTGGAATGGGAGTGCAGTCCGCCCACCAGCAAAGCCGGCAGCGATGCCACCAAGTGCAAGGAGCGGAACCCAACCTGCGCGGGGGTTTGTAGAAGCTGCTTGGCTCTTCTGGTCAGAGAGTGCTCAGAGTGACCTTTCCGGGCAAGTCCATTACACATGGCGTTCCTTTGTCACACACTTCTCATCCCCAGCATCAGAAGCTGCCAAAGCAGCACTCTGCATAATATGCATGCTTGGGTTTCTTTATTGGCCAAGGCAATCCTCTGATTTTCCTGCTATGTTTAAGTTCTGCTTGACTTATTCTGAAGCAACGTTTAGGCTTCTGTAACATTTAAAATCTAATAGAGATATGAGAAACAACTTGGGTTTTTTACATACTCTTTAAGGTAACCCTTTAAGACATATTTTGTCCACTGAAAGTAGTTACATTTTCATTTTGAGACTTAGGCATTTTGAGTCAAAGTTGTAGACCTCTTTTTTCATAATGCATTTCACAACAATTTTACAGAGAAAAATTTCCCTCCCTTGAAAAAAATTTAATGAATTTCAGGGAAAATGTGATGAAATTTTATTTCTGCATTAGCTACTAAGCAAGCATACAGACTACAACTGCTCATCAACTGGTTTCATAATAAATTCAGTATTCACCTATGAGTTTGTATTATAAGTTGTAGAGGAATGCAGTATAAAATTATGTAAACATGTAAAATTAATATTTTCAGAAATTCACTAAAGCAATTGATAAAGAATAAGGAACAGGCCTACTTTCCAGGTGCATTTGTTTTTTCCCCTGTCGGTATCCACAAATGGTTGCTTTCAATGGGGTGCTTCCAGAGAGATTTTTAAAATTCCTGAGGAAAAGACCAATGATTTATTCATTCCAACACCATTTCACCTTTTTCAAAACTGCACTCAAATGTGAGATGCTCTGTAGCCTGTTTGTGAACAGCACCCAGCAAGAATAAACTGGCTCGCAATCCAAGCTGGGGAGTGTCATGGATCGGTACTATTTTCTGTCCTCATTTTGTCTTTGTAAACTCTTGAATGCTTGGTTCTCATTCCTGTCACTGCCCTGAGCCTCCTGGGACACACTCAGGACAGCTCTGGTATTGGACAGCTGTGCACCCCACTGCATGGAGCTGCTGCATGAAGTCACTCCGGGCAGAAGCATCATGCTCACTGTCTAACACACATTAAATAAGAAATTCCTAATTAGTGACTAACAAGCAAATCACAAGGATTTTCTTACATGGAAGAACAGTATACCTGCTGAAAAGGTTTTCAGTATTCTCACATTCTGTGGTTTAAAAGCATACCCTTTTTATATTAATGTCAGATAATAAACAAAAAAGGAACGTACAATAAAAAAATGTAATCTTTATTATTTTGACGCATTAATAATGTTCTTTAGCATCAATTAGGGTAATAGCATTTTCCTGCATGCAGTTCACTAATACAGATTTAGTCAATAATTTTAATAAAAGTAATCTCTATTTTTCCTGTGTAAGAAACATAAAATGTCCTGATGGATTGGATTATACAATTTTGCTACTTTCTCTTTGTGAAAAAATATCGTGGACCCTAAATAACATTTAGAACTGTTCTAGTGCAGCATGAATGAAAAAAAAATCTGTGAGTAAATATGAGAAAAGATTCAGGGGTCTCTGAAATAAAGGTTGTATCTGAAAACTTACGATGCAGGCACTGCTTAGACATTCAATTTGAACTTTAGACCATTTCCCAACTGCAAATAATAATAAAAAAGTAGCTTTTTTAGAAGTAAATTATGTGCTTATTTTGCAGAAATTATTTATATGTTGGCAAATACTGTAAAAAGTAAGATCCTACAGTTATCCATTCACTTATTTATATCTTGTTCTCTGGAGTTCTTCTGTGAAAAAGTGCTATGGACTGAAAGTAACAAAAATGTTGTGACATCAACCTGAAGATAAAATTCACTTCTTGTTTTATGTACATAATGCTGAAAAGTAAAATAAAATGATTTTTACAGTATTTATATTTGCTTATAAAATCCTAACATTATTTTCAACAGCTTTAGTAGTTTTCCATGTCTGTACAGTTTGGATATACACTATATGCTTTTCACTGAAAATTCAGAAATGTAAAACAAATAAGCTCCTAAATAGCTGCAAAATATTGCTTAATGGTATGGAGGAATGAGGTCTTTTTGAGTAGTTTATTTCATTTAGCTCTGATGTATGGCTTCCCATGTTTAAGAATCCTGGACAGTCAAAGGAATAGCAGCATAGGCAATATAAACATGCACTGATTGCATCCAAACTATCTATAATGGTAGATAATTCGTAATTTTACCTGTTGAATGCTTGCACACTACACTTATTGTGGTACATATTTGATGCAATAAATGTGCTAAAGTCATTATCTCTTTGCTCAAACATGCACCACAGGTTAAAAATTATTTACATAGCAGAGGGCTTTTCATTTATGTGTACAACATCAACCTTACTCAGAGCTGAAGATGGCTAAACAATACTGCAGGATAAAGCAGAACAACTTTATAGAGGGCTCTTTTTGATCAATTTGGTGGGCTGAGGCAGATTCATTTAGTATTTGTATGCAGAAAGACAATTGACAAAGACAAAATCTGTGACTCCAGACCTAGGAAGAAGTTTGCACCTTCTGAAACGTAATGATCTGTGCAAAAAGTAAACTATATTTGCTATTTTCGTGAGTTGTAGAGGACTTTACAGGCATACTAAGACTTGTCTGAACATGATACAACATGAATACATTAATTAAGCACCTCAAAATCTGTTATTCCTTTCCAGAAACACTGTGCTAAAAAAATCTGTTGTTCTTTATGACTTAATGTTATTTTCATGCATGATCTATAGGTGCAGCATGCCTTCATGCAAATAATTTCTGTGTGTATATTAGTTGTATAATAGAACACCTGGCCCTTGTACCTGTAAAGGTGTACTTAATTCCCTTCCCCAACAGAAGCCCCATTTACAAAAATAGTCACATATAATAAACAACATATGAATAAAAACAAGATGAATCCACCAACACAGATTTTGTAAAAATATGAAGTATGTGGCAGTTGAAATGCAAACAGTGGATACAGTTACCATATTGTTTTATGCTAAACACACAAATACTTGGTTTCACACCCCTTTAACTGGTCCCTACAGTCTGTGTAGCCATTTTTTCTCTCCTCTTCAGCAGTGTCAGCTGGTAGTGAGAACAGTAACCTCCTGTCAAGGTTGTTTCTTCTTATCACAGTCACTGACAAGGGCTCACTGTCTTTTAATAGGCACTGACCTTTAATGTACAGTATATTTGTAAAAATTGTCAGTTTGGCATAGACCTCCTTCAGGAGTCCTGTAGACACAAACACATGACCCTTACAGGCTATGAACTACTTTGCACATATATGATTTTGCTTGCTATTTGCTCTTATTTCTGACCATCTTTATCTTCCTTTTCATGCTTTTCTTTGACTGGCCTCATTACACGATCATAAGAAGGTGGACAAACTGCTGTTGATGCGGTTATATCTGTTTTCTCTGTAAATGAGTTTTCATTTAACTTGTCAATAAGGATTTCATCTTTCAGACCCTGACCAGCCCCACCTTCAGTTTTATTTTTGTTATAGATAAAGGAAGCTTGTTTTACTGTTCGTTTTAAAAGGTGACGTCTGTAAGCACGCTGAATGATGACAGCAGACACCTCCTCCTGTTTTCGTTTCAGCGTGGTTGTAATTGGTTCATAGGAAGCTTTAGAGGGATTGGATGCCATGAATCGATCTTCCATCTGTATTCTAAGGGCGTCCATCTCCCCACTTTCCCCCAATACACGCTTTGTGAAAGCAAACAAGATGTCAAGGCAGTGAATTCTGTCACCGCTCACCATGGGCAGATCCATTGCAATAAGCTGGACTTTGTTAGGTTTGGGTAGATGAAGAGGAGGCTCAAGTGCTGCTGCAAAATCAGACAACTTCTCAAATTCCATGAATTGCGTTGCATCAGGATCAAACTTCTCCCAAACCTCATAGAACATCTCAAAGTCATCCTCACTCAAGGGTTCAGCGCTTTCTTCAGTAGCAACACCGAAGTTCTCCAGAATCACAGCAATGTACATGTTCACCACCACCAGAAAGGATATGATAATGTAGCTGACAAAGAAGAAAATCCCAACAGAGGGGTTGCCACAGTCACCTTTCACAGAGCTCCCCGGATGAGGCTTGTTAGGGTCACAGTCTGGCTCCCCACTGTTGAGAATTGGGGCAAGCAAACCGTCCCAGCCAGCGGACGTGGTGATCTGAAACAGGCAGATCATGCTGTTGCCAAACGTTTCAAAGTTGAACATGTCATCGATCCCAGCTTCCCTCTTGACATAGGCAAAGTTGGACATGCCAAATATGGCGTAGATGAACATGACCAGGAAGAGCAGCAGCCCAATGTTGAACAAAGCAGGAAGAGACATCATCAAAGCAAAAAGCAGCGTGCGGATTCCCTTAGCGCCTTTAATGAGGCGCAGGATTCGACCGATTCTGGCAAGCCGGATGACTCTGAATAGTGTGGGAGATACAAAGTACTTCTCAATCATCTCAGCTAAGAACATCCCTAGGAAAGAAAAAAAAAAAAAATAAGAAAACCAAGGTACATTACCAGTTAATGTCCATATACAATAGAAATGTAGAAACAGTTTTAAAATTGGCAGTCTTATGTGGCAATTATAGATATTCTGTATCTTCCACTTGCATCATTTCTCTTTTTGCATAATATTTGCAGGAGCAATAAATTTTGGATGATTTTAACAGTTTTGATGGTTAGTTTAGCTAAAATACAAGTTAAAATGTAAAATTGAAGGACTTGGCTGTAAATCTTGCAATGGAAAAAGCTCACCATATAGCTTTATTCAAGTAAAAGTTTACCTCCTATACATTCTACCTTCTTTTTAGTTTAATTAACAAGACTTACCTACTATAGAGAGAATGACAACCACAAAATCAAAAATGTTCCAGCCTATAGTGAAGTAGTAATGGCGAAGTGAAATCAATTTCAGGACACATTCTCCAGTGAAAAGGACAATGAACACAAGGTTTATCCAGTATAAAATATTTTCCATTTCTTTGCTTTGGTCATCAGTTTCTACCATCATGGTAACCATGTTAAGACAAATAAGAATCATGATGCTGATGTCAAATACTTGCTGTGTCACAAAATCAAAGACCATGCCTTGGAATTTATTCTGAGGAAGAAAGAAAAAAGAATCATCCAATACAAACTGTAATTTATTTTCTTCTCCTGTTAAAAGAAAGTAGAAAAACACATGCAGTAAGGCTTATGAGATGAAATTGATAAAATTGTAACTAGTGGTCTTAAGTAGAGTACTCAAACACAACAACTTTGTGCAGCCTCCTGTGTTGCATATTCATATATAAAATAGTTGCAAGTGAAAAAAAATTTTTTTGTTTTATTTTTGTTTTCCATTTCTGTTGACTAATGCCCCAGTAACCGGTAATTTTCAATTGGCATATTTCTGCTCTCCCTGTATCAACAAAAACTCTTTGTAAATAGCTGTTTGTCTGATGTGTATAAATAATTTTACCCCTGGTCTTGGTATAGGTTTTTGTGGTTTTTTGGATCCCAGCTTTTTCATTGCATTGTAGTATTTCTTCTGCTCTTCTGTCATAAATATGTCTTGACCTCCAAAGTAAAAACATGAAATCAGAACTGGTTATAATCACATTTATATGCAGCGTTGAAAAGAAAAAACTCTTAGAGAAATACGATTGAATGATTCAAAAATCAAGAGGACTGAACTGAGAAAAATCTCTTGGCCATTAAATACAGCTGTCTACAATCTAAGCATTTAGTCTAGAAGTCTGGATATCCAGTACTGCATCTCTCTCAATGAAACAAAACAAAACCAACCAAACAAGCAAACCTCAAGAAGCAACATTTTTTACAGTTATTTTCCTGGAACTTCAGGAAATCATTTTCAGTACCTCTTTTCTTTTATAGGAAGAGATACAAGAGTTTGTATTTGAGACAAACTCACTTCTGAACTGTGATTTTAGTGAAACAAAGGGAAAAGACAAAGTCTTGTTTTCAGTACAGGATTGTGCTTTAGATATCTCTAGTTAGCAGTCACATTGGGGCCCAAAGTCTTCCAGGTTCTTTACAAGATGGATTAGCAGACTTTGGAGAAACTTATCTGAAGGTTGAAGCATCCTTGGTACTATTTACAGCAAAATGCTCCCTTTTAAGTCTTCTATTTTGATTAAAACATGAACATTCTTTCATGTTCAATGAAGTTCTGTTTAGCAAAAGCATGAACCTGCCTTTGAAGTCTGACATAAAAAATAAAGAAGCAATTATGGGTCTTTCAAGGTAACCTAACCCAAATCCATAGTAACCTTTTAGAGACAGCTTGAATGAAAACCTATGAGATTTCCCATACCTCTTGAACAAAATTTTTCCTTGGTGAGAGGTATTTGCAGATACCTAGTTTCAGTAATGCCAATGCACACGTAGGACTGGATACAGCCCTTTATGGATGAGTGTGTGGGAAGCTTGAAGACGTGGGAATGTGTGGACTGTAAGGCGGACAGGCTCCCTGACCATATACCCCTAGGTTTCTTCCATGTACAGCTTCCAAAAACCTTGCTTAGTATTTCTCATTATTAACATAAACCCAAAGAAAGTGATGCAGTCCAATAAAGTAAAAGTAAACTAGTAATTCCTATCTGCTTAGGTCCTTGAGCTTTCATTGCTTTCTCTATTTACAGAAAATAATTTTAAAGGGAAGCATCTTCTACTAAGACCATCTACACCAGTGAGATTATCTACATCTTCACTATGAAACAATAAAAAACCACTCCTGTTCTATATAGTTTCAGATTGTTCAGTGCCACAAAATAGAACTAGAATACATGGGATCAATAAAACATCATCTTTGGTTGTATGATGAATTTTTTTTTTTGCATTGCATAACCAGCTAGCTACTTTTTTATGTGCTTATAGAATAACTACAAAATCAAGAAGGAGAAAAAACCCCAAGAAATTATGAGTGCTTTAATGTAGGGACCTAATTCAGGGGTTGGACCATGCAGGAAGAGTTCATAAAGTTTAGTCATGAAAACGTAGATGACTTGAGGAAGACTAAACTGGGCATTGACAACAGAAGGATCTGTCCCATTCACTAAATGAAAAATCTCATTACTTTAATGAATCCTGCATGTATGATTTTGTCATAACATACTGCAGCTTTTTCAATTTTGAACAAGCTATGGGTATACCTTCCATATATCATGCACCTGCAGAAATGCATATATTTTAGAGTTTCTTTAGAAGGGAAATGAAACAATACTTATCTTCTTTTTTTGCTGATTGAAGTTGTCAATAATGACACCAATGAACAAATTCAGGGTGAAAAAAGACCCAAAAATTATAAAGATTACAAAATACAAGTACATGTACAAGTTGTCTTCATACTTGGGTTGCTGTAACACCTAAGAAAAAAAAAATGAATTATCATTCTTAAGACTTCATGTGAAATTTTTAACCAAACAAGTGACAACCCTGCACAAGGTATCCCCAATATTTTGTATTTGGACAATATTTGTATCGCTTATATCAATATATTTTGTCTATTCCACCTCTTGCTCATAGCATCTCTCAGTTTGCATTCAGCTGTCCACATTTTGTTACCACAGAATGTCATACTAATTAATTTCGTGGTTTTTCTTCTATTGTATGTATATTAATTGCTTATGTAAGATACATACACACTTTTAGATAGACAGACTTCAGGAAAAAAAAAGGATGATTTAAAATATTTGCAGTACTTACATCTCTTGAGTCAATAGCTGCATACATAATATCCATCCAGCCTTTAAATGTAGCCTGTAAACAGTACACACCTGTTTAAGCATTCTTAAGAAAATATATTTAATAATTTCCAGCAACTGAGTACAGCACCAGGAATTAGTAGCATTAGATTTCTAAAGAAGTTTGCCTCTTGGCTTTCTATTCAGCTGCTCATCAGATATACTGCTGTGTATCCCATTACTTTGTCTTGATATGAACGTTTTAAGCAGTAAGTATGATTAAATTATTTCCAATTTCTAATTACCAAAAATTACAGAAGGCACTTTAGTTCATGAAATCATGTCAACTGCGAAAACTTTGTACAGCTGGGTTTATAGCCTCAGGTAACTGAGTTGCCACAAACTAAGACTGATATGTAGTTCCTCCCCCGCAAATCAGAAAGGTGGCAACAAAAGGGAACCAAACATTTGATCAGCTCAAAAAAGGTATTTTCCTATCAATCAGAATCTACTTTGAAAGATTTTACCTGGTTTAATAATTCTATGTTCACTTTTAATATATCGTATTGTGGTTTATAGAGCCTAGATCTCTCAGATACATTCTGAGATAAAGTGGTAGGAAGTTTTTTATGTGCATTGAATACTTTATATGCCTCATAAATTACAGCATTTACTGAAATTTTGTAGCTATTTCCTCTGCCTAAAATCTGTAAATTTTTATTTTTGACAGTGAGGTGTAGATTGCTTTATCAGAATGTTTGAAACAGGAAGTAATCTTCTCTGTTGTGGCAATTAGCTCTTTTTTTGACTAGGCAACATCTCCAAGTAGAAATCACTTGGGTTTTAATCCAGTTGTGCCCAGAAATACAGCAAAAAAGGAAATAGTTCTCTGTTGCTTAATCCTCATTACAATTTTGCAAACAAGGCTGCAGATCATTGGTTTCTTAATTTTCCTTGCCACAGAGACCAGTTGCAGGATAGAGTCAGGAATGTGACACTCTTCATCCATGTTTTTTGCTGTATCCACCATCTTGAGGTTTCCTTTCTAGTGGAAGTTTCATAAAACCTTTTTTTATGCATGATACAGAGCAGTTTGGCATCATCCCCAAGTGAACTTAAAATGAGAAGGAATTATTTTTTAAAGGAAAGGTGATTAACACTTTTGAAACAGTGAATACTGAAAAGAGCATGATTGTCCTTAAATGCAAATCCAATGTGCAGCAACTTTCACATCTTGGTGTCAACACAGAAAATATGAAGCTCAGGCAACTAACAGTATGATGGTGAAATCAAAATGTAGAATCAGAGGACCGATATATCAAGAATAAATCTGAAACAAGTAGCAATCAGCTGAAGAATTCAAAGCCTTTGTGGAATACTTGGACTGCAAGGGGTTAGGAGAGGTAGATAAGGTCTAATTATGTAATTACTAATATATGTTTAACTTGTTCTCAAAACAACCTTATAAAAAATATTTATTCTGGCACTTCCTTTTATTATTTCCTAATACTTACATCCTTCTGTTGTCATGTAAGACTCACTCGTCATAGCCATTACATATCTGGAGAACCGCAGTAATCACCTTCATGCAGCATCTTTTACTTTTTGTATATTGATTGTTGCCGTCTTTCTTTTTTAGGTAGTGATCACTGTTCCTTCAATCTTCCCATGCACCTCTTGTTTTCCAGAACTCTGATCACTCCCCTTATTTTCCTCTGAGCTCTGTTACACTAGTTCATCTCTTGCAATGGCAACCAAAACAGGACTCAGTATTTCATATAACAAGGTCTAAATAGGGCAAGATGATCATCACTTCCTGTCTTATAGTGCTACTTTTGTTTCTGACTTGGTACACCGTTTGCATACTTTGGAATATCATGACTTGAAATCAGCATGTCAGTCTGAAACACCACGTGAAAATAACAGGCATAGTTTTACTTCAGAAAGATGATGTGAATGATGGAGCGGCACTTTTGCAAAGTGTGTGCTGCTGCTTCAGATTCAGATGCATGACGATCTTTGCACATCATCCTCCAAACCAAGCAGAATAATTACTGGGTTTTTTGAGAATTCATTGGTGTAGCCTAGACTAAATAGAGTCAATGAAAAAAGATAGACTAATTTTAAAATATTAAGCTTCACCATCACCACTAAAGTACTGCACTATAACTGACAGTACCCTTTCCACTAGTTATAGGAAATAGAGCTGAAGAACTGAGCTGTATTATTGTTGTTGTTGTTAAAAAGGAAACATGAAAAGAGTGTGAGGTGGAAAAATAGAAATATAACATATTGCTATCTTGTGATTTCCACAATGAGTTTCATAAAACTCTAAGATATTACAATTTTTGAAGAAATTAAGGAAGAGAGTCAAGGCATCCCATTCAGTGAAAGCATTATTTCTACTGAAGATGCATAGACCTGCTTATATTTATCTGCAATGTGTTCTCTTTAAGAGAAATAAGGTATCATATGTGTATTTTTGTATCCTGAAAGAAAATAACACAGAAAATGACCAAGAGATCAAATGATTAATTTCCATTTTGCATATTACCATATAAAATACATTGTATATTCTCAGTGACACTAAATTGGAGTAATTAACTGATTTCAAAGATTACAGCAGTATAACTGGTCAGCATCTGTTCCAAATGGTTTTTTCCCCTCCAAGGAAATCTCAATGACACATATTCAATTGCAGATTCAAATGTAGTTAGAAAAAACAACAGAACAAAAATCCCCCATCTCTTTTACTATTGGTAAAAAACCATAGATTTCTTTCCCCCCACCCGATATATAATTTCTAATGAAGCTGTAAGTCATGCTGAAGTTTTATCACTCAATTTCTTTACCAAAAATAATCACCACGAAGATTCACGTTCCCTTTTGGAGATACAGTAGCATCTTGCTTTTAAAATACCAACCTGCTGGAACTTCGAAAGTATCCTAAACTTTTAGCCTTAGAATTCAGCTTCTGATTTTTTTACCACACACTTCAAGAGACGTGTTTTCTTACTGATATTAGTAACAACAGTACAGTATAATACTGTGCTTTGAGACCCACTGGTTTGCCACATTTTATCCTGGTAAGCAAGATATAGCCTTACTAGCAGGTTAAAAGCAGGCCTCTGGGAGATTTACTTACCAAGGAATCCAAACACTAGGTTCAAGTTAAAAGGCATAAGGCCATAAAATTATCAGGGCAAATGCCACATCTCTCTGTGTACACCAACCTCTTCCTCTTCACTCATTGGGGCATGACAATTGTGAAAGGAATTTCTCCAGCAGATCTGTCTCTGCTTTGATGACTCTCTTTAGGGACAGAGATAAACTCAAGCAAGTTCAGACCAAGAAATAAAAAAAGAAGTTTGAAGATCCACATAAACCAACATGCTCTATGCTGTATTATAGAAGAAAAAATTCTTATAGAAGAAATGTGTAGTTATGTGACTGAAGACATGAATAATTATATTCCAAATTATTAAAAATTCTGGAAAACAGTCTGATCAACAAACTTAGTTTTAGCAATGACATGTATTGTTCTGCTGTACTTTTGGTCAGAAAGAATTATAGCATCACTATAATACTAAATATTTTTCACACAAACCTCTCCCATGAAAGAAAAAAACAAGAAATGTCAGCCAAGAATTAGGTAATATTCTTTTGTTAGGCCCCTCATTCAGGAAAGTCATTCACCATCCCTGCCAAGTAAACTCAAGAAAGCTTCTGAGAGAGTTCCTTTTGCTTAAAAAGATACTATCACACTTTTGTGTTGTTTGAGCCCAGAATACTTATTTCTGAAATTATCTCTCTACTTTTGAGTGTTTCTGTGTGAAATATATGTTTCTTTTCCATATCACTCTTAAAAAAAGAAAGGTTTTCTGTGATGAATCTGACATATACTGCCAGAAACATTAAAAAAAAGTTGTTCATAGGACTCATTTATGTCTTTCCCAGAATAATAAAGTCCTCTGTGCCTTGGTTTGAGGTTCTTTTGGCTTATTTTCAATTCGATTTTTTGTCATGCAAATGGTACTAACTTCCATTAGCACTCACTCCATCCAGTTAGTGATACAGGTAGTAAGGACTTTGTGGTTCTTGTAACCCAGAAAAGCTGAAGGGATTTACAACATTCTTTGGTTGATTCAAAGGGCATGAGCCAGAAGGCAGAATGGAGAATGGAAAAAATGGGGAATAAGAGGAAGTTTTCTTTATTTAGTTTCTAGCCTCCTGGCTTTGTATCAGTAATTCATGCGTTGATACTCCTCACAGAAATTGTTATTAGAAAAATGACATTGACCTCGCTGAGGTTATTTTCTCAGGTCCAGCACTGGTAAAAGTCTGTGCCTGAGGTTGTTAAGGTGGAGAACCAAATAACTTCAGTAGAAAGGCCATTAATGTTCACTTTGTTTAGGCAAACAGCGTATCCACTTGCAACCATGGTTTTATAAACAGATTTTTTTGGGCTCAGTATATAATTTTAGGCCAAATGCTAAACTTTTAATAGCTTTATCTTTGTTTCTGACACAGTAATGCATACATCTAATTGAGTCATACCTTAGCATCTAGTTTTCCTTCTATTGCTACAAGCTGTTTAGGAAGGGTAAGAAAATCTAGGTCTATGGCATACTTATTCAAGTCTCATTTTTGTTTTGACTTGATGGCTTTGGAGTCCTGTTCTAGACTTTGATCCAAAGTACTTTGTATATCAAAGAGAAAATCACCTTATCAGTATCTTTTTTGATTGAAAGCAATATAAGAATCTCAAACAGTTATGAATTGTGGCCTTGTTTTCTTGAAGGTGAAAAGACATAGATTCTCCACATTTTAATGCATTAACTGAAAATCAAGCTGATATTATTCTTTCTTGGTCCTAGGGCTTTTATCATCCCATAACTGCAAAACCACTACTACTAGCTTACTTACCAAATACTGAAAGATGCAGGGCCAAGTTTCTGTTTTGTTCAATGACAGAAATGCCCCTGTTTTTCCTGCTATGTCAAACAAAAAAGACCTTGATGCTTTTACAAGCATTTTAGCAATATAGAAAAATTAAGTGCTATTCTCATGGATGTTCTACTCACACAAAAAATCATCCATCATTAAGCAAAGGCCTCATGTTCTTGCAAGATCTCTCTAATGTTGATACTGCACAAACAAACAGGCTTGTCCTCCATGAGAGCTAAGTCCCTCTGTGGTAGGTCTTGATTAATTTTTCCTTTGGAAATGTGGGAACAATTGGCAGATTTCTCCTAATTTGTCTCTCAAAAAATTCAATAATTTAAGAATCTAAGTCTTCATGTAAGAAATATTTGTGTCTTTTCAATGAGTAGAAGATGAAATAATCTACGCATAGCCAGGACACTGAAATAGATATGACTGCAAGTAGCTGAGGGGTGGTGATAGTGGCCACGAAGCCAGGAAGGAAGTGAACCTGGAATAATTACCTGTGTCCCAAAGTAGAGTAGGTTAGTTCTAGAAACAGAGTTGAAAACTACTTGGAAAGAGTTTTGTTGATGTCTTAATTTCTCCTGAAATGAAGCATTCTGCCTCCCTGGGTGAGTGGACTTCATAAATAAGGCAAAAAAAAAAAAGTACTTAAAGTCTTTAGTTATCAAAATCAAATTGTCTTCAGTTCAGTATTTTATTTCTTTAATACTATTGGGCCATCTCCACTCTTTCCCGATGTGACAATAAAGTAATCATAATTAATTTTAAATGTACAGACTTATCAGTCACACAGGTAAGATGCTGTATCAGCTGGGAGAAGCAGTTCACATCACTCAGAACTATTGTGCAGGATAATGTCCATACCACTGCATCATGTTAATGGTTTGTTTTACTGAGATTTTGTATAAACAACGTAAAATTTGGAAACTTATTTAAAAGCCATAAAAATGAAACCTAAGATACTGCAGATTTAGATAGTAACCTCAAAAAAACCCCAAAACATAGAGGGTGTTGAAGGTAGATGGCGTAGGTTAAAGTCCAGCATTTTCTTGATTAAAGCTGGGTCAGATTGTTAGCTACTTCAAAGTACAAAGATAGACAGTATTGTGAGGACACAATTTTCGACAGTGAAGGCATAATCTTATAGCATCTTTCTGCATATATTTGCTTTCTTTTTCCCTCAGTTTTTGCTAAATAAACTCCATGAGGTCCTTATGCGCAGAAATATCAGGAAAATATTTCATAGGTTATCGTATCAAGTGCTATTTTTCTTTTCTTATTTCTCTTCTGAATTAGGAATTGCTTTTTAGATCAGATCTGCACTGGTGGCAGCCACAGACCTGAAATGAGATTTATTACCTGGAATTCTTTGTGACTTAATCACATCAATGGAGATTTTTTTTTTCAGCAACTGGAAAACTAAAATATTTAGATACCTGAATACTATTCCTAGCTACTTCTAGAAACTTAAAAAGCTAAAAGGGGCTGAAGGACTAAGGGAACCATAAATAGGAAGATGTGTCATTAGATGTCCTAAAAATTCTTTATTTGTCATAGTAGGCTCTACTTGCTGCTTATGATGAAAAGAGTAATCAATTACCAGTGTAGCAGTACTACTAAGTCACAGATAAAAATCATCAGGTAAATGTTTTGTCTCTTTGTTGCTAGAATTGCTTTTCACTACTGCATATAAAAAGGAAAAGGTATAAAAAGAGTGATCACTTACTACTTGAAGTAAAGAAAGATACCCAAATCCTACATTATCAAAGTTTACTTTCACGTTTTTCCATCGGGCACTTTGATTGTTTTTTATGAGTTCCTCGCACTGACTAAAATTGTTGATTTGGTCGACTTCAAACCTTTCATCAGTTGTGGTGTTAACACAGTAGTAGAACTTCCCAGCAAACAGATTTACTCCCATGATGCTGAAAATTAGCCAGAATATAAGACAAACGAGAAGCACGTTCATGATGGATGGAATTGCTCCTAAAAGGGCATTCACAACCACCTAGTACACAAATACAGGGGGAAAGAGAAAAGAATATAAGCATATTTACAGCAATACATTTTTGTATACTGTTTCACCATTCCTGAATAAATGCTTATTCAGAAACTAATACTATAAATTTAAAACACTACATTAATAATTGTAGCATTGCACCATTCCTGTAAATTATTAACATTAGTACATGTAATGAAAAGAAAATAAGTGAGATAATGAAAATAATTAATAGAAAAACAAAAGAGAAGACCTGGCAGTCGTAAAATGATGTCTGACACTGACTTGTTCTAGATAGAAAAGAAAAATGTGCTAAATGAAAAATGTAGACATAATAAAATTCTAAAAATGCATGAAATTATAGCTTAAAAAAATGTTTAAAGCAAAATGGCAACCTGTAGATTCGATCAACATAGTTTTGAAATTTGAGCTGAAAACACAAATGCCATGAATCTAGAAACTAAGCTCTACATAAAAGAATTATGCGCGAATTAAATACATAACTTTATTGCCTTATTGTTCCATGCAAGATTATAACAAAGATTAATTTCTTTGTATACGAAAGCAAGACAGGTTTGCAATATGTGTCTACTTGAATCAACATAATTTATTTCAAGCTCCAGTCTTGTTGTTTCATGTATCAAGTTAGCAATACCCTTCATTTATCTAAAAAAGGATATATTTAGGTCTTTTGATTTTGCATTTTTAATTACTTTTGGGGGGGTTGCCTTCTCAGACATTTGCAGGCAAGATGTCAATAAATCTTATGTAGATAAAAGGTGTATTGTTCTGATATATACAGTAATTAATCACACGTGTCTGTCAGACCTATCAAAACTTTTGTGATGAGCAGTTGTTTTTCCTCAAGTATCCAACTCCAGGTTGTCATTTACAAGGTATATTTTATTTCAAATTTTACATGTTTTCTTCTGCAAGCTTTTGGGACTTGGTAGAGAGGTAAAATAAAATAGAAAGTAGGGCTCTGACTTTCAGTTAACTAAGTCCTGCAGCAAGGCAGGAAAGGATTGGCATGGATATTGGAGTATATTAAGTTGTCTTAGTCCATCTCTGTTCCCTGCAATATAGATACATTCTTCCCACTATCAACATAGCTGTGAGCAAGCTTAGAACTGCTCAGTCTTAGTACCTGTATTTCACAGCCTCTGGAAGGCCTTTGGAAGAGGAATATTGTGGTTGTGTTATTTGTCACTCAGCACCCTCCTCCCCTCCTCCTCCTCCTCCTCCCAAATGTTATGGCCAGGAATTAGGACCTGTTTAGAGATCTTAGGTAGAAATGTAAAAATGTTATTTTCAGGGCATATTTTATTTTCCTTTAGAAGGGTCTCCTCCACTGCCAGACAGTAGAAATGGGACCTTTCTGTAGCAGAAAAATCCCTATCTTTTATAAAACCACAACTTTTTTTTTTTTTAATTTAGCAGTTGGGTGGTTTTTTTTAATAGCTTGTATTTTTGGTGACAAAAAGATAACTATGTCGCTACTTAGGTTCATGGAACTGAAAACAATATAAAAATTAGAAATGGCATTAGAAATTCTGAAATTTGTTCCAAGTCTGACTTGATCTATGAAACTGCATTATGCTATTGCTGCTTTGAAATTCTTGGCCAGCTAGTCTTTGTCTTATCTTTTTTTACTCCCCACTCAGAAAAATGTTCCAGATGTGTTACACTGATTGAATTCCTCTGTTTAGTCTTGATGAAAAACCTGAAAATAAAGATGTCAAGAAAGAAAGATGTGGATTTAGTTCTGCAACTCAAATGAATTAAGATTACCTCTGCTCACACAAAGAATGGTTTTGCATGAATTGAGTGCCTGTAGCAGTTACCTTTATAACAACCCTGACATCCATTGAACCACAGCACAGATCCAGAACAGGCAGCAGAATACTAACAGCAACAATAACTGTTACAACAATTATGAATTGATACTTGTTGTAGAAAAAAAGATTCCTACAAAATGCATCAGCAGTGCGTCTTGCATCTTTAGATGAACAGGTAATGCAGTCTCACCACTGAGACTATGAAAAGATCAGCCCCATCTTCTTGGATAAAAAGAGAACAGAGCTTTCAGCAACTGTTCCAACAACGCTTCCAACAACTTATTTCACAGAGGTCACTGAAAACCCATCAAATGGTAATAATTTTTGGTCACTACTGACCTGGCCTGGATGCGAACTGGTGACCTAGAGATGAAAGGCTCTGTATCCTATTACCAACCCCTTGAGCTATCCAGTCCCCCTGGAAGGTTTTTTAAGAAAAGAAGAAAAGAAAATTAAAACTTTTAGAAGTTGTTTTCTAAATGCATTTTTTTCTGTTTGAATTTTTTTTCCCCAACAGTGTTGAGCATTACCCCCTATCATATTTATAATGTAAAACTGCATTGTTACATGTTGGTCAGAGGCTCAGCTGACTGTAAAGTCCTCCTTAGCAAGAGGCTTTTAATTTCTCCAACACATACACTTGGAGGCAGTTGTCTTAACTGCATTTTTCTGCTTCACTCTTTTTTTTTTTTTTTTTTTTTTTGTGTGTTTGCTTTGGGAATTAGCTGAGGTATCTCAAGATAACCAGGACATTAACTTAATATATATCCAAGACTGCACCCATACATACACAGACAACACCTACACACATAAGTTACAGCAAATGGACAGAAGAAAGGGAGAACCAATTGAAAATTGAACCGAATGCAGAAAAGAGGTCAATTAGCATTTCTTAATGAGTTAATTTAGCAAATAAAAATTTTAATTCTCATCTTTTTGGAAAGAGTCTGTAGAAAGTTAAAAGAATGTTGGCAACTACAGCTCTTATTTTTGCTTGCTCTTTAGATGGGATATACATTATTCAAAATGCATTTTTTATTTTAAAAAGGGCTGTTCTCGTGGGCCTATTTTCTGTTATTTCTTGATATAGAATATAATGTCAGTAAATTGGAAAAAGATGTTTGCATAGTTTTTTGGTTGGTTTTATAAATTACCTATGCATTTCCTCAAGGCTGGGATGTTGCTGGTCAGGCTGACTCCAGTGAGCAAAGCTGCAAAAGCCCAAGTTGATTCTGCTTGTTCACCTTCCTATAGCTTCAGGTAGGTGGAACAGCAATAAGAGCAAGTGAGAAGCAACACCTGATTCCTAAAAAGACAATGGAGCTCTAGACTATTTTGCATTTTAGTCAACATTCATCCAGGGGAAAAAAAATCATTGTGGGAAACCACATCTCTTCTAGAAGAAAGCAGTATTTCACATATATATGCACAATTTTTCATGTTTAAATTTCTGTAACATTTATCTTCCAATATCAGATTTATGTGTAAGATAAAATAATGAATGCAATACTAATTGTATGTCCTGTTTTCTGGCCAATATGACTTTATGTCAAGACAAATTAATAATCCAGATGTTTTTCATGGTTGCTGTTTGTATTTTCTTTTGAAAAACTTCCCAAAGAAAACAGCAAAAACTTCAAAAAAAATCAGTTTTGCTGTCAGAACTGTTCATATGTGTAGAATGAGGATTGTACAAAACACTAGCATATCCCTGCTGTATGAACAGAATATAAGGAAGCTTTATTGGATTAAGCCCTGGTGTGGGTGACATAGCTGAACACGTAGTGAAATACAAATGTATTTTAGTTGCCAGAGGAAAATATTTTCCATAGATCCTGGCACCTCAGCTGCCACAGACTTTCCAGGAATTCCTACATTGCAGCTGAGTAATGGATATATCAGGGCCTCCTGAAATCTGTAAACAAACAAGGAAAAATCTTTAGTAGTACTTATCAACTTTTCCTGTAACTTTTTCAAGTTCTGTGAAGAAGTTCCAAACTCTGTTCCTGGTGCAAATGAGGAGGAAGTTACCATCTTTGGAAAGAAAAGGGAGATTATAGGACTGTGTGTGGAACATTCTTTCTACTCAAAATTTAAAAGTACTTTATTTGCCTCCACTTGGAAGGTATCAACTTTATAACTTTATGCTTAAATAGGAAAAGTTCCCAAAGAGCTGCCAGAGAGAACATTTGCATTGAAAGATGGGACAAGTGAGCAAGAGACACTGGTTTAGATTCTTGGTACAGCACATAGGTAAGAGTGCTGGAATGGCAGGGGGTATGCCATGAATGGATACAGACATAGGCACAGGTGACAATGGGATCTGCATTTACCATGTATTCACAGAGAAGGAACTGGAGGACAGCACACAAGGAGGTCTAGAAGACTGAAACCACGCTGACTTGACCAAGTGGGTATCAAGTAACAGACAAGTATATTCTCTCTTAAACTGTGGAAGAGTTGAGGCAAGGGAAGAAAAGGACATAGTAACTGTATGTAAACATACAGTAACTACTATCCCAGGCAGGGAATCAAAAGAGCATCTGAGGCCAACCATGAAGAAAGCCCACCCCTTAATCAAAAAGATTAACTATCTGATGCTGTAATAATGGCTTTCTGTTCTCCCTGGTACTGTTAAATTGATGATGGAAACTGCCTTTCTCTGAAGTTAGAGGAGCCTCTTCTACAAGTCATAACACAGCAGAAAGTTAGTGGGATTGGAGGAAATGGTTGTGGGGCTTAATTTAGGAGCAGCTAAGTCAGTTGAAAATGTTTGTCACAAAAGCAGTGGAGGTAGTGGACCTGAGGGCCAGCAGACAGAATAAAAACATTGCCCAGTGCCGAGGATTAAGAGTGACCCTCAGCAGAGGCTCCAGGATCTCAGCCACAGTTGCTTAGGGTGAGGTTTGGAGGTGCCCATGAAGGAAGATAACTGGTGATGTAATACAGGAAAAATATTCCCACATAAGATACTCTGTCTCCTCTGAGTGCACACATGGAGTTGGATTGAAGATGGCTGTTGGGAGGGAAAGGTTGAAACTGGAAGATTTGGTGAGGAGGGAATAGTTTCTCTCAAAGTGAACTTGCAGCTGGGAATGCTAAGCATGTCAGGGTGGGAAAACTCCATTTATTACGCCTAGTATTGTTTATCCTCTGCCTGTTTTGAGAAGTAGAATTCCTGTGTAGACATAATATACTCTCACAGACATGCTTGAGCCTCCTGCTGGGAGACAGAGAGAGATGATAAAAGCACAGCCTTGTGTAAGCTGCTCATGCATGTTCATGTATTGGGGCAGGCTGCGGGCCCTGCTGTCCCCACAAGGATGAAGTGACCCCAGGGGAGCCTGTGTCCCAGTGTATCTCTGCCTCCCAGCATTGTTGGCAAGATAATGAAATAAATTTACTCTTTGCATTTAAGCTGTGCTTTGCTGGTCACCCTGATTACCTGTTGATTCACACAATGGCTCTCTAAGGATTAAAGTTCTTTATATTGAAAGGATAAAGTATATGTGCATTGCCACAGCACTACTGTAAATGGGAATTTTACTCACAGGTAATGATGAAAATTTATCCCATTTTATCAATGTTTATATCAGGTAATAAACATATGTGATATTGCACTCTAGCAGATGAGGACAGAACAGGAAAGGAAGAAAGAGAAGGAATTGAGAGAGAGAGATTGCAATAATTCTTTTACCTTAAAACTACAAATTTTGTCATTGAATAGCTTAGAATGGTACCCTGGGAAGAAACATACTGCATGTGCTTGGTGATTAGCTGTGAACTGGCTGAAGAGGCAACAGTGAATGAAAATTAGGTACATCTGTGAGAGAAAGGGCAGCCTACTTGACATGATCCAAATAAAGGTTAGGGAGAAACTGCAAGAATTTTTAGATTCTAGGAACCTAAAACTGTAGAATAATCTAAGTAATCAAAACTTTCTCATTTTCAATTAATTACTCCTATTTTATCTTAATGAATATCTTAATTTTCATAAGTTTGTCCCACAAATGCAAATCAGAGTAGTGCACCATCTTGATATGGATGTATGATCTACTAACTACATTATATTGTTCCAGTATTTATCTGACTAAAAAAACAAACAAACAAAAAATCACCCAAAAAAAAGCCACCAAAAAAACCACCACACACCAAAAAAACCCTCAACCCAAAAAAACCCCCACCAAAATGAAAATCAAACACCTCCATCCCCCAAATGAAAAAAATTAAAGCACAAACTTCTCTAAAACTCCTTCTATCAAAGAATTTCCCTTAACCCAACTTGAAGATGTTGTCTTGTTGCCATTTTGCACATCTGAGAAGAGTCTGGCTTTGTCTCTTACCTATCTTCCAACCCAAATTACAGGTAATCCATGGATTTCACCATTAATAGGTGCATAGTAAAAAAACTAGTTTCCACTTTTGCTACACAGTTTGCCTTAATTCTATGTGCATACGTGTATATATATATTATTTTTAATTACATAATCTAGGATTATGTAAGGTCAGAATTAAATACCATTTAGAAGAATGTTTAGAAAAGTTCTAAATTTGAAAATATAAAAAATCCCTTATTTTAGCAAACTAATGTTTGTCTTTAAGTCGCAATCACTAAAAAATTAGTAAACCAAAAGTTTGTAGAAGTCAATTATGATGGTGAGACTATACTATTATTTAAATCAAAATTTTAAAAAGCAAAAAAGGTTGTTTCCTGAAAGAAACAATGAATGCATTTTGTCAGTGTTAGGCATGAGAAGCACCGCGTGTGAGCCAATTGAAAAAAATTATTTATAACAATGTGTCCAATTTTTGGAGTAAAAGGAAGACTGTATTTGGAATATACAGTGAGGATTATTAGAAAAGTACCATTTAAAGCAGATATTGTAAAAAAGTTGGACTTAGAGTATGCAAAGGCAGACAGGTGGAAAGAACCAAAGAGACCTGCCAAGGAGGTACAAGGAAATCTTAATTTGAACAGTAATGAACAAATAAAGCTGAAGTAAGAGATAAAAGGTCTCAGAGGATAAGAAAATCACTCCCCGAACAAGACAATTACTGTATTTTCTACTTTTCTGTAACTGTTACTGTACAAGTGCACCTGACTGGAGAATGACTGGAGTCTGATAGTGAATTTTGTCTTCAAAGAAAGCAAAATACTTTATCAAACAATGCACAGATTATTTTTACAATTTTTACAATGCTTGGTGCTGGAAAAATTTCATACTATTGTGTGGTGAGTTTATATCTCAGAATGCCACAATTGTTAGCAGAAAGGTGATTAGGTGATTCTGTGGTTCTGTTCTAGATTTAATAAGGAAAGTTAACTTGTTTGAAGTAGCAACACAAGCATTTGTTATTCCCGTAACAGTCTATTAAAAGCAAGCTACACTGTTGGATTTAACAGAAGGTTAAGGTTCTGGAGCAGCCTGATTCTGTTTCTGACTAGAAATCAAGTATACAAAAAGTACTTTTGAAGACAATATAGAAAAAAAGACATAATTTTACATAATTTATTATAAAATAAAAGAATTATCTGCCAAGCAATAAATCACAGGGCTCCATTTGTTTGAGAAGACCTGGTAAATATTGTAAAGAGACATGAGCATGAAAACAGAGCAGTTACTTGATGTGGGAATAGTATCTTTGTATTTCACTGCATGTAGTGAAAAAACCCCAACTTCTTGCCTGCCTTGTTGCATTAATGAAATCTGATCAACTTTTACAAGCCCTGTAACATTTTCAATTAAAATGCAAACTATATTATGTATCCCATTTAAATTTCTTTTAATTTTGATCCTAACAGTAAGGGTTTTCTGTAAGATACAACAAATACAAAACCGGAAAAAAATTGTATCTATTTCAATTCTATAAGGTAACTCTTCACAAGTTCTCCTCTTATTGTAGAATTACAGTCTAAAAAATGCTAAGATGTTTCCTGTATGATTTACGAACATCTATATAGAGAGACTTCAAAGTTTGTAGATTTTTAAATTGCCTGTCAGGAGACACAAAATATCTAATAGACTTTGCTTAAAACTCCAAGGTAATAAATAAAAAGATCACAGTCCTCAAAAAATCCTTCCGAGTGCATGATGTTTAGATCAACAAAATATATTCCTCTATTTTAAGAGAAATATGCAGAAAATAATCACTCACTTCCTTTAGAGTGAATACATAATTCTTAACTGTGAGATAAGATGCTAAATTTACATTGAACATGATTGATACTGGTACATCACTTACTGAAGCTATAGAAACGCCTGCACTAGTGATACCTTCCTGCAGTTCGTGCTTGCAAGGGTTGTAGTTCTAAGAAGTGGATTTTGCTAAAAATTCTTGTGAATGCAAAATATTTATGTCACTGACATGTCTACTGCAGGATATTTTTAAACCCCAAGAGAGATAATACTCTTACTGGCATTTTATAAAAAAAATTATGAAAACTAGCTTCCCACACAGGCCAAAGAAAACTGAATTCAGATTCCAAGAAGGGATTTAGTATGTTATAATCATCCCAATACTCTTGGAGTGATTTAATCTATGTAACATACAGAGTTTTTTAAATTACACAAAAAATTTAAACTTCAATTATATAAATATCTGTAGTTGTGACTATTCAGATCACAGTATTTTGGAATGTGTTTAATGTATTAAGAGTAATGTTCAAAACTCTTTTCAGGTTATTTTGAATACATTAGTTATGAATTGAGTAATAGGGTAAAGCATAGATCTTTCCAAAACAATATAAAAGCCAGATTCAAATTATTAAAGAAAGCCAATTTTAATCTCAGTTGAAAAAGCAACAAAAAATCTTAAAATAGCTGAGGTACTTTTCTCCTGCAAAAATAATTCCAGAAACTCTAAATAAAAATACTCATTTGCTCATGTTCATATTTTTTTCTTTAGCATCAAAATTTCAAAGAATTATTTCCAAAGATTTAAAGCAATTGAGAAGCAGTGGAGGATGAATATATAGAATCTACTTTTACTGGTACTGGGATTTGCAGATGAGGTTGTCTCTCCTCCTAATCTTTAATATACAATGTAGTGATTAGTCAGACTGCACTCATTAAGGGTAGAAAAGGGGGAAATTCTTTACCCACAACACAGATAAGGGGAGGAACCAGTGGTCCACCCCATCCAAGCTGAAACGTATCCTATATGAAATAGAAATATATAACCTGTTATTGTGAATCTGTAATGACAGACACTTGATGCTATGTTTTATAACTCAATTGTATGAGAAATGTTTCTTTCATACTAATGAAGTTTTGAGTACTCTTGAAAATGCCTCATTGCCACTTTCCTGGTAAGGGAATCTAAGGAATAGCCTTTGAATTTTAGAGGAGATTTAAGACATCAAATACTCTAATTTAGTTTTTAAAGTTATGAAATTGGACTGGAAATTTGAAATACAGTAAATGTTTAAAGCCATCAGCCAGAAATATGCATAAGGCATGCAAAACTGAAAGTGCAAGTAGATTTCAGATTGTTTGCTGCCTTCTACTATTTCTCTAATAAATCAAGCACGGCATGACATGCTTTATTTTGTGAAGTTAGACACAAATGCATGCTTTATTGTCACTTAATTCTCTAACTCAGCAAAGCAAATGTACTCAGTATTCTACATTTTCAAGTAGCATACCAATTCAGAACTAGCGCAAAAGCATTATACTGCGAGTACTAAAAAGCTAAACAAAAAGCAATGGGTATATTCAAATCTCAGTTTGCAGCTACTTCTGCTTAGTACATACACTAATTGAGATGAGAATATAAACCCTACGACAGAAATTTAAATTAAATAAAAGCAATCCTTTACTTTGCCTTCCAGCATCTGGGTGGAGTTGGTTTTGAGATTCAATATAGAAAGTATTAAAATTTCACAGAATTCAGTATGCTAGCAGATATCCTAAATGCTTTTAATATGGCAAAATTCACTTTTGTGCTTAAGGCAAGCACAGGCTATGGATAGCTTGAACCCTGTTTTGGTGCAAGTGATTCATATATCTTATACTCACTTTGGAAAAAGAACTATGAAGCAGTATAATTATAAAATTAACTTGTAACTAAAGAATATAGCTTCTAAGAAGCTTATGAAGACTTCTAAAAATGTAACTTAAAATCTGAAGTGTGTTTTATATTTAGGCATAACAGAATAGTCATTACAGTGACTGTGTAAAATGCTGCATTCTTCCAATTCACCAGAGTGAAAACTTATTTAGGAAAAACATGGAGTGAATTAAAGTAGTTGAGTACTTGGCAAATTGTTTTACAAAATGGTGCAGGGCTTTTTATATCCACAGCCTCCTGTGGAATACTTAAGATATTTTACGTTCTTGGTGCAAAATTTGCACAATTTTGAACTTGGGTAAACATTAAAATTTAAATACATGCTAAATAAAAACTCTGTTTTATCACAGCTCAGTGTAGGTTTGGGCAATATAAGAAAGCCAAGAGGACTGCTTTATTTTTACTTTCTGCAGACAGAAAAAAAGAATCTCTTTTTATGAATTCTTATGAAATGAACTCGATTTCTGAGAAGACTTCAATTTGACTATAGCCTTATGAGCTGGTCAATTATTTATTGTTTGAATCTTTTTACTGTTCGTGAGTCATTCATAAAGTAATGCCAACAACTATCAGTGAGCTGTTTTGAATACTTGCCAAGTGCTTTGGAAAATACCCTGCTATTTCAGAAGTGCAATTAGTAACTCTAAGGCCTGTATATATTTGGCCAGTCAAATCTGCTAAGTGACTGGAATCAGGTACTTCATTGACTATCATTAATATTGGAGGATAGAGCTGAAGCATATTTGCTTTTCCAAGCTTGTCTGTGATTCCTAACCAGTAAATTGCTCATGAATTATTTATGTTGTGTTGCTGAAATTCTATCATATGATTGGGCTTCTGGCAGAGATTCACAGTTATTCAGCAAGCAATAGGGGAAAGCAGTAAATAGATTTCAAATAACAGGTACCTTAATAACAGCTTCTTTATGCATGAATATCCTAAATCTTGTAAGTGGAAAATTTACTAAGGCAATCATTTAAAGATACAGAAAAATTGAATAAAACATTTGGCAATCAATTTTGACACTTTTCTAAAAATGACCTTTTCTTCCTATATCATTTTAAGAGCTGCATTTTTTTCCTCCTTGCATAATATCTGTACTGGTCTTCCAGTCCTCCTGCAGCAGAACATCATTAAAAACGTAAAGCTGACAGCAGTTTCCCAACATTTCTCTGCACAAAACCACATACATTTATCTGAATGTTCATGAAGAGTATGTACAAAGACAAAGAGAAAATGGCTAAATCAAATAGTTGCATGTTCTGTAGTACTTGACCAGCTCTTACCCTGCTGAATATCAGTTCATGAGTTTCATATAAGGAGAAAACTGTTAAAAAGTCAATTTGCTGCATGAAGCTGAAATTTATAAATTTAGTAATCATTGGTTAGCAATGTATTTGTTGCATTCTGAAGTGGAGATAGGTAGTCTGCTGAATACAATTTCAGGAAAAGAATTCAAAGCCTCAGTTTGACTTCATTAATCTTAGATTTTTTTCTAAAGATTTTGCATTGTTTCCTCTTACGTTTCCATGACACAGGAAGAAGCATTCTCTTAAAGCATATTTTGTTGACATGCATATAGAGTTAGTTTGTATTCAGTGGCTTTAAGGAACAGAAGGTATAAACAAATGGAAAAATAAGTCAAAATGCCTTCTTGAGTGAGATGAATAGTAAGCAGGGCCTCTAAATAACTCAGAGTAGCAAGAAATAACCTTATATACATTGTACTGAATATTGAATAGCAATTAGTTGAAATAAAAGAAACATTTACCTTACAAATAGAATAACTTCATAGAGGAATCAAATAACTTGATTTGCTTTTTAAGTCAGCCAAACTCAGAAATAGATTTAAACCACTAGTGGATATGAATGTCTGTAGTATCATCTAATGAAATTCAGTGGGGTTAGATTAAAGGGGGTTTATAAAATATAATAAAAAAGGAAAAAGTTCAATTTCTAGGAGAAAATATCTTGGTTAACTAATGGTAAATTAGATTCCTGTATAAATATTGTGATATGTTTATCAGTAAAGAAATTCATACAATTTTGTTACATTTTATTTATTATTAAGACTGTTAAGAGAGTTCATAGTTGGCAATTTCAAAGACTCATATGAAAAACTCCTGAGATTGGCTAGAAAGTAAAGTAACCTTAATGAAAGTAAGTTCTATGTGATACTGCATATGGATTTGGGTGAATGGATGAAGCTTTTTGCTTATCTGTTAGTAAAAGATATGCGATAAAAAGATAGTGCAGCCTTTCTGCATGGACTTGTCATTCCTTGTTGTGCATGCATGTATTCTTTCTATGCATGCATAGTTTCAGACACTTTCACGTTGTCTTACCCTCATGCCTTCAAATCGTGACAAAGCTCTTAGAGGTCTCAAAGCTCTTAGTGTCCTAAGTGACTTAATGGCACCAAGTTCAGAGTAACCCAATGCATTTGCTGTTAAGCTAACCAAAGAGACCTATATGAAAACAGGAAAGTAAAAATTATTATATTGTACATTCTCCTTTACATACCATAGATGTGAGATATATACTTCGTTAGAAGATTCTAATTTTGGATCACTTTCTTCAGGAATAGGGAGTCTTTCGAAACAAAAAAAAAAAAAAAAAGAAGAAGAAAGAAGCAATATGAAAGAAGAATATGTAAACCAACAAACAAAAATATCATAAGATAACTAATATCTGGAAGCATTAGTACTTCTGAATTTCATCCTTTGCTTCAGATCTGAGGACATTTAAAACCACAAAAGCTGAATTAAATAATCTCTCCTTTTTACCAATATAGGTATTGGTCTTTTTTTTTTCTTTGTTTTACAATACTGTTGGGATCAATAATTGTGGTTGATAATGTCATTTTATTGCTCACAATTTCACAAAGTGAAGTGATTGAAGTTTGTGTTGAATTACACATGGGTCACAGAACAACATTGCTCCTCTCGAAACTGGTAAAAAAATTGATTAAAAGGATTAATTTTGCTATAGGCAGTTATACTGAATAATCCTTTTGCCTGACTGCTGAAATTACATGCCTTACAAGCTGGCATTAACCTGACCATGCTGTTTCTAAGACCTTACAAAAAAAGTTCCATAGGTGGAAGAATTTGACAGGCCTTTAAATATTCCATGTCCCTATGTTACCTCAGTGCGAAATACCACATTCTCATTTGCTATGGCTCCTGTCCAAAATATTAGCTTCTGTTTGTTTCCCATTTCCCCTAAATGTTCTCTCATTATGTTGTTCTTATACCTTAACTATTTATTGGGCCAAAAATGCATAATGTTCTCATGTACTCTTTCATTATAAAGAACAATGTATCAGGCAAAAAGAACTTTAGGACTGTGCTTGTATTTAAAAACAAGCATTATATATATGTGAAATTTTTAGCTTCTAGAAGTTAATAGCTTTTCTGAACTTTTCAGAAACTTTAGCAACCACAAAACTTGGTTCTTTTGAAATCTAAACTTCTTTTTCCAGCACATTCATTGTATCACTGAAAACTTCCAAGCTGCCATAATCTAAAGGAAAATTAAAGAAAATATCCACATGTGTAAATCCAGCATTTATCATGAACCAATTCAGACACTTGAGTATGTACTATACCTTCACATAACGATGTATTCACATTTTCACATTCACAAGATGAATTTTTGGGATATTATGATTAAATAAGATCAAATATTAGAGAAAATTAGTTTAGAAAATAAACAGCTGCTTCTGCTTGCATGCTTGTTCAAGCTTTTTCTTTGTAGGTGTCACTTAGGTACCCATTTTGAGAATTTCAATACTAAAGAGCAAAGTGTTTTCTTTGTATGAAACGTGGTTATCTATAGCTGTATATGTGAAGTTGAATCCTAGATATATTTAAACCACAATGTACACAAATCAAAAATGTTTTAAACACGAATGAAAAACAAACAAACAAAAAACCTGAACAAAATTAATTGCTCTGATGCTCTGATTAGCCCTTGTATGATGGGAACACATTGAGAAAGTGTTGGATTTTTGGCAATACTTTGCAACAATAAATTCTTACAAAGTTCTCTTTTTGCCTATTCAGTGTACATTCCTAAGTCATTGAAACCAGGACAAAAAGAATCTTAACTTTAAAACTGAGCTTGTTTAATACTTGGGTTTTATATATGTTTTACCAGAAATTGCTGTCTTGAAAATATAGTGACTGGTTCTGGTTTTTTAAATCTGTAAAACATAGTGTTTGAGGTTCACCCACAGAAATTCATGAACTGCAGAAACACTATGCATTCCTGCACATTGGAGGTTTTTTCCCCAGGGGGTATACTTAGGATATTCTTAAATGCTCCATAATTATCAATGCATCAAGAAATGTTCTCTCCCATTTCACAACACAGTACCGTAGACCTAGAACTATGAGATAACCCTTGCAGCAAAGATGTCAAACATGCCTGTGAGGACTGCAAGCTCAGTAGTATTTATTAGACTTCAATACTAATTAAGCCACACTACCAATGCTAGAGATATATCTTACTTTCCTTGTGGAGCACTAATTTATCCATATGCTGAAATTTGTACACATGATGTTCATTCTCTTGCCAGAGGAGTTTTGATTCAGATAATTGTCTGATGTCTGGTGGATCAGACACTCATCTAAATGCTGGATTCAACCTAGGCCACAGCAGGAGGAATGACAGGTCTGAAGGTGGGAGCAAACAGTCCAGGCCAGAATGCAGGGCAGCAGGACCTCTTTCAACAGCAATGTTGGGATAAATCCCCTAATTGCTTGGGGACTACCATATGAGGTCTTTCTGTTCAGCAGGAGAGCTTCCAGTCTCTCTTAACACAGCAAGGCAGCAAGCATAAAGTGAAGGACAGAGAAACATGGAATTTTTCCAGCTACCTTACTTTTCAAATTGAAAAGTAAACTAGTTGGCATTAATAGATATTATGGCTGCAGAGAAAGTAAGTTTAAAAATTATCAGATAAATATAAAAGTGTCACCTAGGAAATGCACTACATACATCGACAATCAGGAAGTCCAGCCAGCACCAGGCGTTAGTAAAATACGTTTGGTAGCCGTAGGCCACCCACTTCAGCAGCATTTCCAGAATGAAGATGTAAGTGAAGACCTTGTCAGCATATTCCAGCATGGTCTTGATAGTTTTACGTTGTTCGATATATATGTCTTCAAAAGCCTGTGAGTATGAACATTGAAAGATATGTTACTTTTTGTTACTGCACTTCAGGTTGTAACCCAACAAACCAAAAAGGCAACAAACAAAGGAAATAATCTTCAAGAAAAGGCAAGGGTATGCCATTTCTATCTAATGCTTCTTTTTCTGATAACTCAGTATGTACCTGTTTTTTCCCTATGGAAATATATTATCCAGCTAACAGGAGGAAGAAGCAGATATTACACAGCAACCACTCCACTGGTCAGAGATATTTATTTATTGCTGATAGTGAATTATTCTTCTCAGATCATATTCCATAGTGACGAATAGAATTGATTCTGCCAAGTGTTGTGCCTGAACTGAATTCTACTGAGATAATTTGGCTTGTATGTAGGTAGATCTAACTTCAAAATCCAGGGCCATAGCTGTAAAATTTTCAGGACAATGACAATACAATCTACCTTTTGTTTTTAAATCCTCTGGCTTCCTGAAAATTTTAAGTCAATCTTAAAATAAGTTCTTCCTTTCTTAAAAAAAAAAAAAATCTATCTAAATCAATTACCTGCTTTATTATTCACATTTTATGAAATACATAAAATTTCTGAGCTCCTTGCCATGTTATTTACACTATTTGTGTTCTCATTTTTAGGCAATTGAACAAACAAATAGCTCCTGCTTTTCATAAATTCTTAACATTTTTTTCTTTATTTGCTTTCAAATTTCAATTGTACTATTATTTCTTATGGAGACTGACTGATTTTATCAGGCTGAAAGAACTGGAATGATCTGCTGACTTGCAAAGATCTGGATATTTTTTGATACTAACATTCATTTTTACTCAACCTGCTTTTGAACCACTTGACATCTGTCATTTCAAATGATTAGGGTTTATATATCAGGCATCAAGCTAAGATCTGTGTAATTCTGTTTACTTGCATCAGGCACTATGGTACCTGACGTCCATGTATTCACTAAAAACTGGGAGTCAGCACATGTAATTTCCTTTGCACAGGTGGGGTGATGCCAGAGGCTGAGCAGCGCTCCTGGCAGCAGCAGTGCCTCTGCTCCCTGCCTGAGAGCCGCGGGGAGCGCTGTGCAGGCAGCTCGCATCCTGTGCTGCCACATTTCCTGGCGGTGATGACAGCGAGATTTGTCTGGAACATGGCCTTGGGGTGAATATGGCATACAGTGCTGGTAGATACAAAGGAACCTTTTCACTATCACAAAAGCCTTTCAAGGGAGAGCGGAGTCTCACATCCCCAGAGTCTTGGGCTAATCCAAGGTCATTGAAATGTTTTCACAAAATAAACGTTCTCTGAATGACACACCTTAGGCTCACAAGCGAGGTGATCTTGTTTCAAACTTCCTCTAAATACAGTAATAAAAATTTACCTTTTTCAGATTTCCTTCCACTACTTTTGTCATTTAAATTTTTGTCACTGAAGATTTTCTCCACTTAGTTCTATGAACAAAAATTCAGTAGTGTAAACTTGATCTTTTTTGTTATTTGGAGGAATTTAAATGACAGGGAAGGTGTCACGTGGTATTGCATATAAGTAGTTTTTCTGATGGTTGTGTTGATATTAGACAAAATAAAAGCAGAATAATATTTAGAGATGTAGCTGAAACTAATGATAGGTATTATCATAAACTGCTAATGGTATAAACAGTATTTTAAAGTGTTGGGAGCTGTCTAATGAGCTTATAATACAATTTTGAAATACCATTTTTTTTATTATGTAGGAAGTTAAGTAATTGGCCAAAAGGTAATTAAATCTATCAGGGTAGATACTAGATACACTCTGCATTATCTTACAGCAAATAGTTTGCCTAAACTTTACCTCAGTTTATATATACAGGCTCACTTTAATTTAAAAATTCATCTACAATTTCTTTATTCTTCATCATTATTTGTATTTTTGAAAAAAACATTATTGTTAGGGTTTTATTTAATCTATTTTTATAGATTTTTTAATTGTTATTGTTATGGTTGTCTTCCCTTTATTCTGCTCTTGCATGCTTGTTAGAGCAAATTCACATTTTCGCAGATGTCCCTTCAGTCTACATGAGTATGAGTCAGTAGAAGCTGAATTGTAAGTCTAAATAATAAATTCTTATTCTTAGAAAGGAATCAAATAAACCTACACAGTCTTAGCTTTTTTTTGCTGTTCTAGCACACAGCATTTATGGGACTACATAAGCCAGGCCAGGCTCTTGCAAGGTGTTTTGAATTGTTTATGCCATTATAGTTCCAAACATTTCAACAGTGACAGTCCTTTCCCCTGAGCTACATCAGTAAACAGCAGTGAAAGGAGAGAGCACACACAAATAAGAAAGTTTAGTATATTCTCTTCTTCACATGTTTCTCTCTGCCTGAGCCATTTCACTGCCACTTCCAACACTGGAGTTAGCCTCTCTCTAATCACTTATGTCTGTTCTTTTTTCTACATATTGTTGAGAAGAGACTATTTTTGCTATTTTTCCCAAGGCCCAAATAAAATTTAGTCCTATCTAGTCCTATTTGAAGACATGGAATTGTGTTAAGTTAAAACTTAACTAGAAGTTAGAAGAGACAATTTTAAGGAGTTTTCTGACAACAAGGAAACATTCTCTTCATGTTTTACTTACCAGAGCTCCACTACTGAGGAGAATCATAAAGACAATGAAAGTCTCAAACCAGTTGTGTTCAACAATCCTGAAGCAGGTTTTTCTAAGGTTCCACCACTGCTTTCCTCTCCCTTCTTCTATACTTACTTGACAGCACTTGAACCTTCTTACACAGCCTTTAGAATAGTGTATGTAATGAGAGGAGGAAAAAAGGAAGAGATTTTGTTGAGTTGCATTAATTTTGGTTATGCATTCTGTTAATAATACAGTGCTATTTTTACTGTGCTATTTAGTAAAAACCCAATAGATTTTCCCCCAAGGAAGTGCCATTGGAAAAACATTTACGACCAGATTGTGGTTTTATTGAACTGTGGGCTAACAAAAAGAAGAATGAAAGATGAAGGAGTCCACCAGGTGAGACAGTTCTTGCCCCAGGTGGCACACAAGGCTCTTCCTTCTCTTTTTGCAAATTTGTAGAAGATTCATTTAGCATTTTGCAGAAGACCATCTAGGTGCAGTTTTTATTTATCACTAACCAGCTGTTTTAGTGATGTATGCTTTATAAAGCACTTAGATATCTGTGAAGAATATTTTTTTAAATAGTGTGTTTATTACCTGTAACCAAACTGAAAGTACAGTAACATACTAAAATAAAACTTTCTATACCATATTTTTCTTATTTTAAAAATAGAGATACATTTCCAATAAAATGTTTCCTTAACTGTTTATCCAATACATAGTATAATTATGGTATCAGTGTCCATATAACATGGACAAAAAGTACTACTGCTAATAATCAGAGCTTAAACACTAACAAAAGGGCAATATGATTCATAAATGTTAATACTTAACTTACACAGAAAATCATTCTGTAATTCTATTAATGAATATTACTATTCTTCCAAATACCTTCTGTGAAGCAGGCCTCTGGCTCCTGGGCTTCTTCAGGTTCAGCTTCTGGTTGTTCTTCTGCAGGAAGTCCAATATCAACTGTGCTGCCTTCAGATGAACTAGATGAATTTAACTTCTGTAACGGAAAGAAGCATCACAAATGCATAGTAAAAAAATTTTAAGGTGAATATTATTTGATTCGGGAATAAGTAAATTACATAAGTAAATTGTTGATAAACATCTGAGCAATTTATAGAGTCTGGTTTTCCTCCTGCACTGTATGAATGTATTAAATAGAAGGTGTATCAGTAACAGATCAGACTTCAAATAAAATTGTGCTTTGAACTGAAAAATGTGGGTAATGATGCTAAATCTGAGAAGATTTATGACCACAACAAGCCATAAGTCTTAATGATCTCTTGACCTACATAGAAATAATGAAGCTTAAACAAATATACAGGAATTTGTAGTGTCTATTGAAAATCAGGTAAGAGTCTAAAAATACTACATAAATGAGGTGGGAGCTCAGAGAAATGAGGGAAAACAAGCAGAGAAGGCCATACTTTAGAGGTTAGTCAATCCAGATTAAAATTGCTGAAAGTCTAGCTCAGAGTGAAGCAGAATCTGCATACAATAAGGATGAGGTAGTTTAAGCCCGTACAAAAATTAGATTGTGTTTTATTAACAAGTTTTCAACAACATGATGAGCATAAAAAGAGAGGCATAAGTTGAGAACGGAATTAAAAAAATGAAAAAGAAAAAAAAAAAAAGAATGCACTTAAGATCATTCTCATCCTAAAAATCCAAAAACTGTTGCAACACATAATGTGCAGCTGGAACCTGGTTGCAATTTATCTCTTTGGTATTGCGGCTAAAACTTTGTCAAAATTTTGAAGGAAATATATTTAAATATGTATGGCTAAACAAAATAATGAAACAACTGCAATATAGACCACTGAATATAACTATAAACTCAGCACTGCCAAGACCACCATTAAACCACATCCACAGGTGCCACATCTTTTAAAAACATTCAGGTATGACAATTCAACCACTTCCTTGGGCAGCCTATTCCAGTGCTTGACGATCCTGTCAGTGGAGAAATCTTCCCCAATATCTAATCTAAACCTCCCGTAGCACAACTTGAGGCCATTTCCTCATCCTGTCTCTTCTTACTGGGGAAAAGAGCCTGATCCCCACCTCGCTACAACCTCCTCCCAGCTTCATCAATGCTAGGTGACAGCAGGCTTTTTGGTGTTGAGGACAAAAAAACCCCAAACACTAACAACAAAACTCTTATTAAAGCAGTGGTGGTAATATATCAGGCACGTCATAGTACTTTTGCAATGGGATAAAGGTAACCTTGTTCCTACAGGCAGCAGCATATCAGCAGACAACTTTCCTAAGCTTTCCTAAACTATGTCTAAATGGGATCAATTCTCCACTGGTCAGTCATAAGCCAGGTGTTGGCTCTCTGTTTGACTGTCTGCCCTACGATGGCTTGGAAGACTGGACTGGACAGTATGGAGGTAGTTGTGGAGAGTAGATGACAAGTCATTGTTTTCCTCTAAAGGATCTTGGTTTAAATGTTTTATCTTGAAATTCTTCCTGAGGGGGGTGGTTCATAATGTGCTGAAAGAAATTTTAAGAACCTTTATTGTAGCAGTGGTTCATAAGCATAAGTCAAATTCATTATAGATATTTAGCTAATATTTAACAGGAAAATAATTATTAATGCTTCAGATATTAATTAGGAAATGGGAACAACATTGTCTTTGAAATAAGTTGATATGGGGAGAGGCTGTTTTGTACAGGTCTCCTTTCTTGGAGGAGGATCCAAAAATGCATTTAGCTTAACGCTGAGCTTTTGCTGAGAGCACTAGAGGGCTCTTATACACACTGAAAGGATAATGGTAAAGAATTCAGCTACCCTAGGATTTGGTGCCTGAAGCACACTGTTAGCAATACAAGAGTGGGACAGAAGGGGGAAGATGAGCTATCTTTAAAGAAACTGCATTGCTACCAGAATGGGAAATAGCTGGTTAAGGCTGAGGTTACTCAAGTGAGAAAATTCATATTGTTAAGTGTCTGGAAATATAATTTTCAACTTTGACTAAAATGGCAACAAAATAAGTCATTGAGGGTGTAGTTGTTTTGCAAATTCTGTCATTGAATCAATTAAAGTTATTTTGCTAAAATAGCCACATACAAAAATTTATGTAATGGAACAGTTATCGCCTTAATATGCTTTTTTAAATTACAGATCTCAAAAGGGCTTTATATCAATAGTCTGCTTTAGCATTCCTTTAGCCACAGTAGATATTCTCATCTGTTGGTACTTTTCAATTTTAACAACCAAGTGAATTTGAAGTATATGGGAGAATCTATGTTTAAGACTTCTTGCTATGGGAATCTATGTCTAGAAGAGCGGAAAATTTTAAAATATAAAGGAATTCATGTCTAAAGGAATGTCTAGAGGAGTTACATAAATTATCTATATGTTGTCTGGTTTATATCTGCTTTTTCAAGAGGCAGTGAGAAGATGTATCACATTCCTCATGGGACCCTTGTCACAGAAGGCAAACAAAAATTTCTGGTGGAATAACACTGCAGTTAAGGTACTGCCCCCTACAAGTTGTTACAACTACCATGTGGACCATACATAGTTTTATGGATTAGTTGAGTCTCCCATTACCTGGCCTCTTATCACCTCTTGGAGGCTATAATTTTTAACTCTTTCTCACACTTTTGTTCATCAAGAATTAAGTCCTTTATACACTCATTTATGCCCATCTACAAAGAAGTGTCAAAATAAATGATTAATAATTGAATACACTGGATTATGAAAAGTAAAACAAAAAACCCCAAGCAACCAAACAAAATCCTACATATCAAAGACCCTCAATAGATCAGAGAGAAATTCAAAATATATCTAAATACCTCTTTGCTTTCTTCCAGGTCTGATTCACTACTAAATTCTTCTGTGTTTAGATTTTCAAAGTCGGATTCACCCACAGCAATGGGCACTGTCACAGTGAGACTTGGGTTGTTTATGAACGACATGTAATCACTCTCATCAATTATGTATTTTTCCACACTGCTGCCTGTGCCTATACCACTGGTGGTTCCATTTGCATCTTTAATATAGTCATGGTCCTTGCTTAGTTCCACAGTTGTATGGTTAGAAATACAGCTATTTTTGTTGTTTAAATCTTCAAGTGGCTTGATTTCATCTAATGCTTTCTGCTTTTTAACAAAAGCTTTTTGGATGAATTCCCGTGCTTTTCTTTTTACATAATCTATTCCTTTCTGCATTCTTGCCACTGCAATCTGGAGATTGTTCATTTCATTATCGTCATCCGTCACGGCAAGGTTGTCTGCACTAAATGAGCTCAAGAGCAAGGCCAAAAATAGGTTCAGTACCTGCAGGAAGATTTAAAAAAAAAGTTCTAGAATTTATTTAAAAACTAAAACATTAATTTTATTAAAACATATCCTATTAGTGACTTCAAAGACTGAAATCCCAGTAATTCACCGACTCCAAAAAAGTACCCTCAAAATTTTTTCTTTTCTCCATAAAAACCAAGCTTATTTCACTTATCTTAGGTCCTCTCACTATTCAAAAATATTTCTACAATTGACTAATATCTGTAAATGTGTCTTTAAGTCCCCACAGTATATAAATATTTTCGTATCATAGCTTATAATCTAAAAATGGATCTATCAAATTTACTGTTCAGCATCATTAAAAAGTTTAATTTATCCCATCATACAACAGAGATTAGATTATTCAGGTGACTAATCATATGATAAAAATAATAAAAAAAATCCACAGCAAATGGTTCCTAATGAGCCCATAAACTAAAATTATTTGGAGAAAAAAATATTTTCAAAGGGCCAAAAGAGAAATTAGTTACATTCTTAAGTGCCCACTCTGACATTCTTAGGATTTTGACATGGCAGAGTATTTTGTTCTCTATCCAAAAAAGCTATTAAGCTCAACTTTAAGCATTTCTTGAAACCACCTGCTTAAGCGCTCTGTTGAAGCAGAGCCAGAGCACTTAGTTCACTTCAGGACTGAGACCACTCTCTTGCCAAATCATTTTTTGTTAACACTTTGATTACATACCACTAGGTTTCCAATCACCATGACCATCATGAAGACTGTAAGGCACATGGCTTGGCCAGCAACCTCCATGCAGTCCCACATCGTTTCGATCCATTCTCCACACAGCACTCGGAATACAATCAGGAAAGAGTGGAAAAAATCTTGCATGTGCCAGCGAGGAAGTTCACAGTCACTGGAGATCTTGCAGACGCATTCCTTGTAGCTTTTCCCAAACAGCTGCATCCCAACCACAGCAAAAATGAACACAATGATGGCCAGCACCAGGGTCAGATTCCCCAGAGCCCCCACGGAATTACCAATGATTTTTATCAACATATTTAGCGTTGGCCAAGATTTTGCCAATTTGAAAACTCGTAACTGGAAAGAAAGAAAAATATTGTTAAGAGACTCAGAAACACACAAGGATATTTTAAAGTTAATTTGTAGAAGGAGATTGATGCAAACTATGCCTTTAATTGGACTGTTCAGAGGGTACCATCTTGTCTAAAAGCATGAATATGGAAGTTTCTTTCAAGAAAAGTTTGTAAAATTGTAATTTGATATTCTCAAAGCATAGCTTTTACTGATGGCCAAAGAAGCTACTGGTTCGAACTTAAAATCTAGGTTTCACCTGTTAAAATCATCTGGATAACTTTTCAACTACTATGTGTAGAGATCTATTCCTGTGATGCTAATCAGAGCATAACCTCTAGTGAGTCAATATATTTCTGCATAGTGGGATGTTTAAAGTGTGTATATACAATGGATACATTGGAAATAGGCCCAGGACACCCACTGCTATCTGTTTGGATCTCTATCAATTCCACTGAAGACTGTAAGATACCACAGCTAGAAAGCATTTGGGCTAATGAAACTGTCCTCAGGATCAGTATTATGGCAAACATCAAGCAATTTTTTAAGACAAAAATAAAATTATTTAATGAAGCCACATTGAAAAATCAGTACAATTGAAGCATATTTACCAATCTGAATGATCGAAGAACTGATAGTCCTTCCACATCTGCAAGACCAAGTTCAACCAAGCTAAGGGTTACAATAAAACCATCAAAAATATTCCAGCCTTCCTGGAAATAATAGTAAGGATCCATTGCAATTATCTTGAGAAACATTTCTGCTGTGAAGATTCCAGTGAAGACCTGAGTTCAAAGGGCAGTTTGTTATTTCATGGTGAAACATAATACTCCAGATCTAGTTGTTGTCAAGGTTTTTAATTCAAGCTATGTCTTATCCAAAAGCTATGTTTAAACATAGTTACATTTACTGTAGTGATTTATTATGGCCACCTTCCCTTAACAATTGTCAGAAAACTCGGTAATTTTTCTATTAATTAAATTTTATACTAAATGAATTACATAAGTTTCTGTTTTATAACATTTAAAATCCAATTTCAACTTTCTAAGGATATGGACTTTCTCATGTACTGTTAAATGATGTCCCAAATTTGATTTTCAGAACATAAACTGGAATGCTTTCCAAGAAATTATATGTTATAGTTTTTTCTTAATGAGGCCAAATCTAAGACTACAGGGGGCAGCTTCTTGCCTGCTGTGACCTGCCATTCAGTTCATCAGAGCTGTGATTATTTATACCAGATGAATAAATGATATATTATAATGTATCTCAGTTGATACAGCAACTGAGATACTTTATAATGTACTAAGGTACAACAGTTTCCTGAAGCTGAGTAACTTCTGCCTGGGTGTGCCCAGTAAGTTCAGCAAAGTTGATTGGCTTAAACACTTCAATGTCAAGAATAAAAGAGTATTTAAGAATGCATTTTAAACAAAGTGCTGCTGGTAGTGGTTTCTCATCATGAGTTTCTATGCTGAATGAAGTAGGAATTATATTTAAAACCCACCAAAGTAATACCATGAGTAGCTTTGAGAGAAGTCTTGGAAGAATTTCTTGGATAGGAATATACTAAAGCCACCATTAAAAACTGTTTTAGCCCTGCTCTGAAATTTTTTGGGTTTTTTGCTTGGGATATTTTTCTTTTCTTTTCTTTCTTTTCTTTTTTTTCCTTTTTTGTTTTGATAACCCATTTTCCAGCAAGCTGAAAAGAAAATAGGGCAGCTAAAGAGAATAATAATCTAACTGGGATAATCAGGAGACAGGAAAGAAGAGTCTGACTTGCTCTGCCTAGGAACACCAATACTCAAGATAGAGTGTTACAGTCTTTAAATACACCCTAGATACTAACACCAGAAAGGGAAAGGTTACCAATTTTTAAGATACAGGATTGGAATCCCTGAGAAAGACATAGGAATGATACATAGTTTGAAATGCTGACTTAGGTTCCTAACAATCAGAAGGGCACAAGGAGCTTTCAAGTGGAACTAAGGGAGTAGGTAACCTCCAAGATCCTCTCTATTGAAGAAGGGGTTTACATCAGGAAGCCTAAAACTGGAAGAACATGGTGCTTATAGACAGGTTTTCTCACACTCCCTTTGTAGTCAGAGGTGCACCAAGATTTATATGGAATTTTCTTGGTTGGAAAACAAACCTATAAAATGCTACAATACAAGATTTTACATTTTATAAGGAAACAAATTTTCAGCATTTCCCTTATTTTAAGTATATGAAAAAATTGTTTCTCATTACAAAACAAGGATTGTAGAAAATGACATTACAAGAAATCAATTCTTAAAGTAAGAGATAAAGTAGGACTGTAGCTGCAGATACTTCTATGTGATCAAACCTGTCAGTTCAAAAGCATGAGAGGTACAAAAAGTTAACTCAAGAAATCTTTAATAATTTATCTTTTTGAAGTAGAGAGAAAGGGAGAAAATACAGCTGACAACATGAGGAAAATATATCTTACTAATTATCAGAGGACAAAAACAATAAAACAGGAGAGGAAAAAATATTGCGGGATATTTTTTGCATAAAACGGAGAGAGAACAATCCACTTATCCAAATAAAAAGACTTTTGCAGGAGAAAATTCTAGAAATGCTTTTAAAGGGATCTTTTAGCTATTGTAAGTTTCTGCTCAGGAAACAGCAATTAAAAACACATTCATAATTTAAAGATTTGTATTTTATTGACTGAGAAATTAACACTGCATTTATTTGCATAGCATCTCTTTTATGGAAGCAATGCATTTCCTAGTTTAGTAGTTACACAAATCAAACTCTGCTTAAGATGGACTTTACTTAATGTAGCATTGGAGCCAATTTTTAAATTTTTAATTAGGTTTTGCAGAACACAAAAGCATACTGATTTTACAGTATCCTAAGCTACATGAGTCAGGGTTGACAGTCAAATTTCCAAAAATGTTCTGATACTTATATCTGAAGGCAAATAAATACCAAAAAAGCTGTTAAAACTTTTTCTTTCAGTTATTATAGGCATATTTCCTTCCAAATCATGAACATAAAAACCCAACAAGCTTACCAGATTTCCAACTGAAAGTACATGATTGAATTCGTCGGTCATCGGATAATGTTCCATAGCCATAAAGAGTGTATTTAAAACAATGCAAATTGTAATAGCCAGGTCAACAAATGGGTCCATTACCACTAAGTTGACAATATGCTTAACTTTTAACCAATGTGGACTGCAGTCCCAGATCAAGAAAATATTTGCAAATTTATACCAACATGGTGGGCATTTCTGTCTCGATTCTTCAAGTTCTGTGGGGAAAAGAAAGTTTATATATGTAACTATGTGATTTTTCTAACATTCCTCATTCCAATATGAATTGTACCAGTCAGGTTTTCAGTCTGTAGTGGTACTGATTAACCTCCTTTAAGCTCCCATTCCACAGGGCTTTTGAGGAAAGTCTTTAGAAATTGCTATCAAGTATATTTGCTATGTCCAAAGCTTATCTGTCAAGCACAAATTCTTTGCATTCCAATCACTATGCCAATCAGCATCAATTTATGCATCAGTTTGTATTATGTATTTAATTTTTCCTTGATTACACTTCAGCTTGTTTCTCCCACCTACTGTTCTAGTATGTAAATATTTTTATTTTGAAATTTGTAGCATTTAAGTGAAAATTTTCATTCCAAATTCAAGGAAAAAACCCCATTTTGATCACCTAAAATAGCTTTACAGAATAACTGGATAAATATAACTGCAAAAAAGTATATATATTTTAACAATAGCTGCATTTGTTTGAAAAATGTTCAGTGGCTTTTTTCCATCCAATAACACATTTTTAATTACTATGCATAAGCATCCACTCTGTTATGATCATGCACATGAGATAGATGGTGACAAAGCAATGAGATATTAATGCTTCCTTATGTAATAACTTTATTGCTTAGTTACATAATAACCTTAATAAAGAAAAAGTTTTGAGTTTACTGATAAATATGTCTCAGTTTTTTGGATGTTATCTGTACTTAAGCTATTTTAAATCTGTTTCCAAGTTTCAACCCAAATTTTCAGAAATCCATGGGAGGGAGAAACAGGATTAAATATTAAGCTATGCATAGCACGTACCTTCCACAGTGTTTGTGAGGATACTAGCAATACTCATGGCTCTTTCCCTTAAAGCTGGATCTTCCAGGAAGTCCATAGAAATGTGAAAAGAACCTGATATTCTCTTCCTCATTTCTGGTTCTGTCGTGGTGCCCTGTGCAGAGAACAATAGTAGGTGAGACCACGTTGAAGAAACAACCAGATAAGCAAATACTACATAAGCCTGTTAGTAGTGTCTTAGCTTGGACACGTGCTCCGTGCACTTCATATTTTACCATGTCGGACTTTTATTACTTTTAGTACCTTTTAAATGATTTTTAAAAGGCATTAGGTACCCACAGTTCAAGATTGAGAGAGAGTTTATTTACTTAATTTTTGCATTTTTTGCTTCAAGATATGAAAAGTCTATAAACGTTTAAACAAATTTAAACAAATGGAAAAGGGTTGAGTTCAAAATACTGCACAAAATTTTGCAAACTTTTTTTTCCTTGCTTCTGCTTACAGAATATTCTGGGGTTTGTAACATAATAGTCTTTTCCCCTAAACAAAGTGTAGCAAGTAAGAAAAGTCTGACTTCCTCATGCTTTCTCATGCTAGTATTTTTTAGCAGTCTGAGTAGATGAATTTGGACTAAGCCAGAAATTTTTTGGAGACATTTTCTCTTACCTTGTGTATTGTAAGAGAATGGCAGCAATATGTGCTGCACAGATGTTCACATAGACATTTGTGGTTTTGGAAGTATGTATTGAACTGTGGCCTTCCAATGAACTATTTGTTGTCTATACTACAATACTCCACCAGAAATGGATGGAAAATATATAGGAATGAGAAATAAATGGTAATAAGGAATTGACAACTTCCTTACATTTTTAACCAGGCTGATAAAGAAGAATAATATCAAAATTAACTACTAATGCTAATTTTGATAGTGGTAATACAGCATCATATTGATTGGAGTTATGTAACATTTTTTGTACACTGTTTTCCATTGTGTGTCAATATATTGTATTATATCAAAATATCGTACGTCTACGATAGCTAGATGGACCTTTAGATCAGCTAAAGGAAAGTATGGCACAGTGAAGCATAGCATTTTTATGAATGTGTATGTTATTATTTTTTTATTGAAAACTGTGACTTGCATTTGTTAGTTGAGAGTCTTTGTAAGTGCGTGCTTAGGTTGCAAACCTATCTTAGCTGTTTTATTTAGTAAAGATTTTACAAGATGCAGGAGCATTCACAGCTTGACCAACCAGGAAGCATTGCCAAGGGTTCCATTCTGTAGAAAACACTGGCTGGTGCAGCAAGGAAAGGCCACCATGCCTAAGCTATTTAAAACTTTCTTACATTGTCATCAGTAGCTGGTTTATCTATTATCACCTCTGGCAGAAGCTGTCCAACAGGCGATGTAGGAACAGATGGTCCACCAACCAGGGAAACCACCCCATTGCAATCCACAGTGCTGTGCATCTTCCCATTCACTGGAAACACTGCCAGCATCCTGGATGACCTACTGGCCTGGCTAATGTTACTGTTGCGCCGTTCACCGTGTCTGCGCGGCACGAAGAGAGAATCTCTTCTGCTGTCATTGTCTTCAAAAGTGCTGTGCTCATCATCAGCAAAGTCATTTTCAGATCCTACATCCTTTGCTCGACCTCTGAAGCTGAAAAGACTTGTTCTGCTGTTGCGCCTTGGGGAAAACAGGGAGCCACGAATGCTCAGCAAAGACTGCAGGCAAACAAAGTATGTGAGCATTAGCTGAAATCCTCAAAGTTAGCAGTTATTAGATTAGCGTTGGTTTTCTTTTTTTCTTAAATGAGAGTAACCATATTACCTGAAAGCTACATGCTGCTGTGAAATTTTTGCATATGTTTCATTAGATATATATTTTGCAGATAGAAGTATCACTGTTCATGGATTCTCAAGACAAAACCAGTGCTGAACACTCTTTTTTCAGCTAAAGTTGCCATATAGATTAGTTGCATAATTCCCACCAAGAAAAAAAGGAAGTCCGTACATGCACATTTTTATGTATGAAGCATCTTGCCCATAGTGAACAAACATCATTGAAACAAGATGAAAATATGAGGCTACTATAACAGAAAAATACTGTAGCATTTTAACAAGTCTAGGTAATATATAATAATGCTAAAGGGAACCCTACACAATCAATCAGAGAATATTTTAATATGATTTTTAAATAATCCTGTTAGAAGAACAGAGATATGAGGTTACATTTAATTCTGAGGGTTTTTTTTACAGGGCAATCTAGCAGCTGGAGCACTTCCTCTCAAGCACTAGCAACACTAATTAAGGTAATAAAAGTAACAGTATTTCCTTTGTTTATGCAGTAGCATCATATTACTGTACTTTAAGAAGACTAAAGTAGTTTTGCAACAGCCTGTGATGTTTTAAAAATATGCTTTTACTAAAAAAACCACAAACTAGGCAATACCTGATGTGGAGAAGAATACTTCTTTTCATATGTCAGTCTATTGCCTTCAATAGACAATCGGAAACCTTTCCTTCTGATGCTGTCTTCTGATTCAGACTTGTGAAATTCATCTTCATCTTTTTCCTCTCCTCCAGACTGTTCTTTCTGTTTCCTTTTTTTCCTTCTATTTCTCCTCTCTTTTGCACTCTTTGAGCTCAATTTTGATGCGTCTGAGGAACTTTCTGAGAGCCCTCCTGCTTCTCCTCCAGCACTGGGTTCCCTGGACTCTGCAGATGCTGTTGCTGCTGCTGCCACCGCTGCTGTCTGCCATGATGCAGAAGGAATTTATGTCACTGAGCAAACCACGATATAATGTTTTCCTTTCTTTAATTTACTTATACATAATTTCTATTCCCTAAGTCCCATCTTAACACTTTCTATAGGCTACCCTCTCCCTAGGTTTTTCTTCTAATTATTATTAATCAGTTGACTCAAGATATGTGTTGGTCATAGATTTCTCTCATCCTTCTTGAATAAATTTTAGATGCAGAAGTCTACCAGACTGTGTTAATGACACTAGACTAGAAAAACACAGTGAATAATCTATACCTAGTTTTGCATATTCCTTCTTGATGGCAGAATCATTCACAATACTCTTCTTGAGTGCAGAATAGAAAACCTCTGAGCTAGCTCTGTCATTGAAAGACTAACTGGGTGCTTTTCAATTTCAGAAAGCAGAAGTTGAATATCTCTAGTTAACTCACTTCTTTACAGTCCTGCATTACTACACCATAAATGATACCTGTGCTGCTTCTTGTTGCTTCTTCAGTTGTTCCAGCATCTGTTGAAATTCTGCCTCTTTCTGCTCTGCTTCTTCCAGGGTTGCTTGATTCTGTTCTTCATAGGCCATGGCAACCACAGCCAAGATCAAGTTAATCAGATAGAAAGAGCCCAGAAAAATCACCAGAACAAAAAATATCATGTATGTCTTCCCAGCAGCACGAAGAGTCTGGAAATTATAATACATTTATAAGCAAGTGTATGTTAACAGAAATTCTGGGTTTCATACTGTTAAAATTCAGATATGAAAATTGACTCTAGTCCTTTTACATCACTGATACAAACATATTTGGTCTATTTTTCATTAAAAATTTCTCACCAATTGATAAAGGTTTTCCCAGAAGTCCTGAGTCATTAGCCGAAACAGTGATAAGAAAGCCCAGCTGAAGGTGTCAAAACTTGTGTACCCATAATTGGGGTTTCTGCCAGCTTTCACACAAGTATATCCTTCTGGGCACTGCCTACAAAGACAAACTGGACATTACTATTTTGTCATTATAATATTATCAACTGGATGTTAGTGTACTCATATGTGCAGCCAGAACTGCAAAATAACATTTTGCCAGGTTTCCTCATCAGGTATTGTTCTTCCTGTTACTTATCAACCAGGGAGGAGCTATACTAAAACTAAATTACTCATTTATCATGCAAACATCCAGTTTACCTGACCAAACCACTGAGCTCTGATCAGGAACACAGATCCTAAGCTCAGTGTAAAAGCCTTATGTGAAAGGAAGTGATCTCTCAAAATAAGCCCCACTGGAACTGCTCATCTATGGAATGTGGATCTAATTTCTACACAGTGCATTAATATGACGAAATTCGGTCTTACCCAGCATCAGAGCTATTTCCACAAAGCAGAGCATCGCTTTGCCCTTCCAGAAAATAAAAATGACCTGTTGCAAAAAGAATTGAAAGAATTGTAAAATTCAAAATACAGCCAGTATCATTAAAAGTTTTAAGGTGATTTCTGATCCAGTTTTAAACAAGCAGTGTTATTTTCTCAGCAACACAACAACTTTAGAGTAAATGACATTATGAATTTCATGAGGCACTATTGCTCACAGCACTCACTGCTAAAATGCCAAAATTTACTAAAATTTCTGTCAAATGCTTCTGGATATGAATTCTCCCTTCTGTCTGATTGCTGAACTAAATCATGCTTTGTGAAATAATGTGTAGTTGTTTATTAGAATAATTACAATCTATCTGAAAAAAATATTCTCTTCATTTCTTCAAAACTTTCTGATCAGTATTGCCAGGGGTTTCAGTTTGCTGCTGACAAGCACTTGTAATAGTTATCTAATATGTAAACCCTGCAAAACCCCAACCAGATGCCAGCAGCTCTGATGGTTATGGGTGTGCACACACTGCAGTTGTAGCCCACTGACTGAATGAAGCCCACTGGCATACACCTAAATTTAACTCAGACATAATTACTGCAGCAGTCACAACTTCTTAAGTAAGATTTTTAGAGCACATGAGAATATTATTAAACATCTTAGTAAAATAAATCGGGTAAGTTCCACGGAATCACCCTGTAATCAACCATTCCATACTCTGTATAGTAATGCCATAGTTAAAGGACACTTTAGATGGTTTAAATAACAAAGACATTGACCTATCTCTTCTTGCAAGAACAAAGATATGAGCAAAATTTTCTGCTTTTTAAGATTCATCTTGACTGTATCCTTGAGAAGTGTTTTTCTTTTCCCCCTCAAAGCAGATACCTACAGTCTTGATTGCCAAAATCTTGATTTTTGGAAGAATTATCACAGGAGAAGCTTTTCCTGTAATAACAATCTCCCATTTGCTCATAGGGATGTTTTTTATACAGGGTCAGACCATGTGTCACATTTCTGATGGAATCCCAAAGTATTGCCTCAGGCTGTCTGACAGGGCAGGGACAATGGTGATGCTCCTCTGAGCAACTCCCTAGATCAAACACTTCTGAATTATAGCAGCTCCAGAATTAAGGTGGTACGTTTTTCCTTTCTGAGCAGATTTAAGCCCCATGCTAGATTTCTTTTCCATTTAACTGTCATGTTAGATTCCCTTAAAATGATCTCATTTGAAAAGGAGTGCAGGTGAGTTTAAACTTGACTCTGCCTGTGCTGCCCAAGCCAGGCTAGTACAGACACTACTGTGACTCCTCTGAGTCTGAGGAGGTGTCACAAGCTGCTGGCTCAACACGTATTGGTTTGCTGCAAGAGGGGACATAGGACCTGGGCCAGCTGCATCTCTGCATCCTGTGAGCAAAATTCACCATTTGGAAAAATGAGTCTTTAAGCAGTATGTAGACCTTGCTCTGACACTTCACAAAGGATTCATTTTCAGTGTCTAATGGTGTATCTGCATCTCACAGGGAACAATCTCCTGTGCTGTGCCAATTGTGTAGCCCTGTGTGTGGGTGCTGTCGCTCTGGGCTGGTGTGCATTGCAGAGCTGGTCTGTGCTGAAACACAGCTGTAAACAGAAAGCTGACAGGATGTTGGCCACAGCTGACCCTTAGGAAGCAAATCTTATTCTGCCTTATGTCAGCTAATCATGATTAAAACATGCTAAAAACAAAACAGCTTGTTGGGAAGAATTTAAACCTGCCTTGATATGATTTACATGGAGCAGTCAGTCCTGATCAGCACTGCACCAGCTGAGCTGAACTGCTACAACAGGTCTGCATTCAGGTTCTGTGCTTCAGACAAAACGTGTCCTGCAAGGGTGCAGTACTTGCCAGCTCCACAGAAACTAGAGCCACACAGGCTTTCTCTGAGTGCACTGATACACTTGGGCAAGTGCTCAAAATATTATCATGATAGGAAAATTTTCATAACACACAAGCTGAGCAGTATACCTGAGCTCAGTATACCTAAGCATGTACCCCTATCTAGATGCAAAATTTTGAATTGTGTTTTATCAAAGTGAAGTGAAAAAATCCCTCATTACATGAATGGTGTAAATTTGGCTCCTCTTTAATTGATTGAGAAAAACTTCCTGGTAGGTAAGCACCTAACTTCCAGCAAAATTAAAGCTGTTTGTTTGAGTAAGCATAGGGTATAACATAAGAAGCACAGAGAATAATTGGTATTTCATAAAATATTGTGAAGATGCTTTTTCTCAGAAAAAAAAGGCTTATGGAAAGCTTGCTAAGATAAACCTCAGCTTATCTGGAACTAATTCTGATAAGTTTATCAGAATTCTTGGAAAAAGAAAAAGGGTGGGGAAAAAAAGGGTGCTCGACTCATTAATGCCAGGAATGCTTACATAAAGACCCTCTAAATGGTGTCTCCAAAAATGAGCTCAGTGGTCAAATTAGGGCTTACATGCCTTGTTCTGCATAGTATACACAACTAATGGCATAATAACTTCCATAATTCTCTCAAAAGACATTGCCATTGCACTGCTCTGAGCTGCAGGTAAAGAACTGCTTTTTGCCTTGTGAAGTAGCTGGGTTTTGTATCATATCTGCCCACCCATATGCAAAAAAAGAGCAGGAAGCTGTGAGAAGATAATTTTTCTCTTTGAAACTGCTGGTAAGCAAGGACAACCTTATTAACTTCATAATGAGAATTGTAATTTCATTTTAAATTTCACAATACATATGAAATTCTGTAAATATACCAAAGGCTCATGTAGCCATTCAATAAAGTACTTCCTGGAACCAATTCAATTGAGCTTTATTTTCAGGGGGTTTCAGGTCTTCTTTAAATCAAATGAAATCATAACTTAAGTTTATAAATTCTTTGTTAAAAAGTCAGGAAATTTAGTTTGCCCTTGAAGTCTAGGTCTTCATTAGGAGACTGCTTAGACTGTCATATCCCATGGCATGGGATCTCCATGAATTCACATGTTCAAGTAAATTGAGTTTCACAAAAAGATTGGTTTAAGAAATTCAGGTGGAAATCCATCATAGTCATTGATTAGCTGTGCAATCTCAGTTAGAAGCTGTCTCACTTCTATTCAAAATTTGTCTGGCTTTGACTTGCAGCTATTGAACCTGTTATATCTCTGCCTGCTAGATCAAAGATATGTCTACGATGAAAATTCTGTTCCCCATGGATTTTTTTTTTAACTGTGATCAAATCACCCCTTAAACCTTCTCTTTGATGTGCTAAGTAGGCTGAGCTCCTGGTCTATCTTGGTATAAAGCATGTTTTCCAACCCTTTAATCATTCTCCTCTTTTTTGAACTTCCTCCATTTTTTAAACTTTCTCTCTAAATTGAACTTTATATAGTATTCCAGTAGCAACTGCAGTAATGCTAAATACAGGGGTAATTCTGTCTTCCTGGTCAATAATTTATTTATGTGAACAGGATATTATTTAGCTTTTTGGCAGCAGAGTTTCAGCCTTAATTAGTCAGTTCTGGCTGCCCCAGAGTGCCTTAGGTGCCTCAGCCTCTATATTGTTAAGGGCTTTCCAATTGCACTTCTATATACTGCCTTTCATTTTCCCTGCAGCTTTACACACAAGCTGCTGTGGCAGTGCTTTCCAGAGCCTCTGTGACACTATTTTTCCTGTGTCCTCATATTGTTCTTCATGTCACTTTTATTCTTGTGACATTACACTTGCAAACACACTATTGCCACAGCAGGTGCTCACAGGAAGCCACAAACCACTTCAGTGAGAATTCTGCAGACAATACTTACTTTCATCTTCTATGTATCCTTTCCAGTCAAATGTAGTCACTGTTAAATTAATTAATGTACCATTTTCACCTATGGTGCTGTTTAGCTGGGAAGTAATATTTGTTTCCAAAGTAAAATTTTCTGGAGGCCACTGCAGGCATTTATTCCTCAGGTTGCCCATGAACAGCTGCAACCCTATCAGTGCAAATACACTCAGACAAAACACAGTCAGGATCATCACATCTGAGAGCTTCTTCACAGACTGAATCAGGGCTCCTACAATTGTCTTCAGGCCTGCAAATGGAAAGGAGTTTTTATTCTGATGTTGGAATCTTTTTCAAAGCACAAAAATGACAGTGTCTCCCAGTAAAGTTATAGATTTCATGCAAAAGCCCAAATAAATGATTGTAATGTCTGTGAAACAACATTTTTGTGAAGAGCTTTTTCACTTGTGAAAATGAATAAATAGCTGAAATTTATGTCCACTTGAAACTGTGAATGGAATGAGTTGCATATAATTCAAAACAACTTGTTTTAATGATAAAACAAGCAACTATTTTTTATCCATGCTGTACATTGATCTCACATAAACATCTTCTTTCTTTTCATTTGTCAATACATATTGCTCCAAACCTTTACTGCTATCAGTTTTATAACATACTACATTTAGAAGACAGTAGTAAAAGGCCTGTTCAACAATAAATAGGATTCAAATTTAATGCTATAAAACTGGAAATGGTTTGGAAAATTGTAGCTTTTTAAGATAATAAATCCCCCATGCAACACCCATGCTATTCTTTATTATCTTATTCCTTCATCTTCTTAGTAAGTCTACAGTTTTTTCAAACAGTTTTATTTTTTAGACACAAATATTCACAACAAATACCACATAACATCATGTAGGTAGGATACACATGGGTAAGAAAACTTCAGGGTTACTAATATTCATTGAATGTGGAGAAGAAAGCTTGACGTCATACGATGCAAACCACACACACTGTGTACTGCAATGTCTCATGCAAGAATCCGTTAAACTCAAAGGCTGATTTCAAAAGTGCTCATTTTCAAAAGCAATGAATCAGAGATTTCAGTGAATTCTGATACCTTCTGATTCCTGCTTTTTTTGTGGAAAGAATTAAGACTTATATTTAAAAAATATGAACTCTGTTTCAGTGAATTAAAGTCAGCCTCAGTGTTTAACCTCGCTCTCACCTGGAATGACTGATATTGTTTTCAAAGCTCGGAGAACTCTGAATGTTCTCAACGCTGAGACATTGCCCAGGTCCACAAACTCTGTCACATATCTGTAATAGGGGAGTTCACACACAAACACAATGACAGGATAAAAAGGAACAGTTGGGAGGTAAAAGGGGCCTAACACCTTACACCAGTTACTTCTTACCTGGAATTACAGAAATAGTTTTCAAAGCTCTCAATACTCTGAAAGTTCGAAGAGCTGAAACATTGCCTAGGTTTACAAATTCTGTTACATACCTGTAGGATTAAATCACAGTTATTCAGAATTTAGGCAAAGTTTATGCTACTTACTTGGGTCTTTCATCAAGACCGCTTTGGCGTTTTTAGCAAAAACTTAAATAGCAACAGTCAGAGGTTTACCTTTCACTGCAGTTTGCCTTGCATTATTATAGTTTCAGAGCCTTCAGCTAAATTAAATGTCTCTGAAGTGAATCGCACTGATTTTATTTTGAAAGGCTAAAATTTATCTAGACTAGATTGGTAAGTTTGGAGAATGAAGTCAAAGGGAAGCTCCTTTTCTGCTCAGGAAAAAAAAAAATAAAAGCAGGACATGAAATTAGCCTCTCTAATACTAGCTGTACTAATGGCTTCTGCAGTATTTGTGTTTACATCAAAATATGCATTTTTGAAAGTGAAAATTGTTTTAGACAAAAGTAAGTCCGTAAAAGAATTTCCATTTAACAAAATTGGTATGTATTGATACTAATTTCATGCCCTTTTTGCCCTTCTTTTTCCAAGAAAAAGCGAAAAACAAGAACTTACGCAAAGGTAATGACAGTGAAATCAAGCCAGTTCCATGGATCTCGAAGAAAAGTAAAATCTTCTAAGCAAAAGCCTCTTGCAATGATTTTTATTAGTGACTCAAAAGTGTAAATGCCAGTGAATGTATACCTGAAAAATATAGGAACATTTAATCAAAATAAGTAGCAATATTTTACATTGGTATTCTGACAGAAATGTGATGATCAAATGAAAGGGTTTTTTATTTCACAGCTGGAGAAGAAATATAGTAAATAAGCAATTTCTTCTAAAATGCATTATATTAAAGAGATACTCGTGTATTTACATGCATTAGTTGTGCTGTTGAAGTACAGCAGTCCTGATCTTGTACATAAATAAAAATAAATCCATGAAATAAATAACATATTAAAATTTATAGGTGACACTCAGTCTAAAAACATGCAGTACTAGGCCCTTTACTTTAAGGAAGAAAGCAGTGAGCATATGTTACTGGATACTGTCAGAGTAACTAACATGTAAAACACCTGGTATTGTGCAAGCGTGCACTGAATTCTCATTCTCATTTCAGTAATACTTTTGCTTGTATGCTGCTCTTAACTGACATGAACATATAGGTTCCCATATAGGTTCTGCTACTAATGCAGTGCTGTAAGGAAGCGTAAAAACATTGGGTAGGTGCTAAACCATGGAGAAAACTAGAGGAATCTCAGTAGAATACTATCTGTAAACTATTTTCATGGTTTTTCTACCCTATTGTTCTACTAGAATGAGATTCAAAAAATTATTCCACATTTCTACTTAGTTCAGAGAGGAAATAGTCATACTGCCTCATGATAGCTCCTGCTAGGACACCTTGCACTGCATTTACTGGCATAGTAACTTCTAGAGGAACAGGCAAAGATATATTGAAATAAGGTGCAACTTACTCTACATTCTTTGTCCAGTCTGGAGGGTTACTCATGGTCATAAATACGCAGTTGGTCAAAATAGTGCACATGATAAGCATGCTGAATAATGTAGGTACAGTTAAGGAAAACACAGTAGCTATTCACACAATATCACATCAGTCATGGCTCAAGTACAATAAAATATTGCCACTTACACAAAACTTTGACTTTGGTAAACATTGACATACACCTTGCTTAACCTCATATTTTTCACTGTAGTACATTAGACTTTAATATTGGTCTCGACTTGTTGACACTCTGATGTTGCTTTGCTGGTGTCCTCATGTTTTGTTTTCAGCTGGTACTGAGAGGAGATGGCTCTCACACCCTAGGAGGTAACATGAGCTAAGTAACAAAACCAAAATAACTTGCAGGAGTATACAGTTTGCCTTAAGTATGTGGCATGATTGAATAAATGTTAGTCATTCACTTCTACAGGCTTGATACTAAAATCAAGAGCTGGAATATACAAGGGAAAAAAGGTTTCTACTATTTACCCAGAACCAGAGCTGAGCTGAGTCAGTGCCACTCCAGTACCCAGCACAGCCAGTCTGTTGAAAACACAGAATAAAACATAGAATACTGGTTTAAATTGCTGAAGTGAGTGCATTCTATGTTTCCCTAACACCAGCTTAATAGTACACGCTTCAACCAGTGAAACAGAAATCCATAGAGAGCTCACAGATTAACATGAACAGTTTTCCAGTATTACTTTTGGACTCTCTCAAAACCCAGAAAAGCAGTGCATTTGTTTCTAATAATGTTATAATTTGAAAAATGTTTCAATAGTTGTATCAATTGCTTGAAAATCACAGAAAACTGCTGAAGATTAGAATGAGATTAATTTTTATTTGATGTTCCAGCAAGGAACATTTAGGTACTCTGGGACTATGAAACCCAGACTAACAGCTCAGAGGGGCTGGTTCTAGGGAGGTGGGACAATCCACTGGGGCTTCATGACATTCCATACAATGTTCTTTGCCCACCAGATCACTGCCTTTTCAGATGGTGCAGTTCTTCCCTTTTTGTGGCAACAACCTCAATTCAAACATTGGAAATACTGAAGTAATCAAACTAGATGAAAACCTGACTTAAAATGGCCACATGATGGCAGCAAAAAATAAGCACGGCTACATACTTATGCCAAATGGTTAACTTATTTTCTCTCTAGTCATCTCTCTAAATTATATATTCCTTAAAGTACTTGCATCACTGTAACTGGAAAAGAAAATAGTTTAAACTAAAGAAAGCTGTTTACAGCTAAACTTGTACCTGAGAGCTCAGGTTTTAATCAAGTAGATTTTTTTAAATCAAGTAGATTGCATTTGGTTGTTTTAGGTATATTTTTATACCATCAACAAAAACAAAATGAAAAAAACCAAACCAAACCAATCAACCACCATCACGAAACCCAAACCAAGAACCTAACCCTTCACTCTGGGTGAAGGAGGAATAAGAGAAGTAACACCATGATCTAAACATCTCGGAAAAATGCTGCAATCATTAAGATCTTTGCTTACAGCAGCTGAAAAATACAAGCTTTAGCATACCTTTTCAATAAACACTCAGATCACAGGGAAGGAATTAGCTGCCTCATTCCCACAGACAGGTGTGTGCCCTTTGCCTAAATGCCTGATCCAGCAGTGGATATTTTGGTATATTTCAGTAAGTGACTTAATTAGTTTTGAAGATCATGTTGCCATACAAGCTCTGTAGAGTAAAAATCGTTCAGTGCCCTAGAATGAATTATTAGAATGCCTTACAGTGTTTGCACCACAGTCCACAGACAAGTCTGAAGAGCCTGTTTTAACTTAATGAGGAAATTCCTTTAAATATAGAGAATCCATTTTGGAATCCAAGCTGGAGATGCCTGGCTGCAGTTTCAGTCATCTCATGAAAGAGTTAGACAAGTGCAATGTGCTCTCAGGAGAGCTGAGGTTTTACCCCTGTGCAGTGTGTTGAGTGCTTTCAGCTCATTACCATGGTACCATTCATAACAAGGGTCACAGGTAGGTCCTTGCACATTGCTCACTCTTTACAAAGCCTGGCACATCTGGAAGCCAAAAGTTGCCAAAGTGCTGTTCACTCTGAAAGGGAGCAGATGCTCATTAAGGGCTAAAATACTAAGAAATAGAGACTCTGACCATTCTCTGACCATTTCTGTTATGGGAATCTCAAACATAACTGACACATTCAATGTCTCTGCATCTCTTCTGTCCTCCCCTGCATTTTGAGTAATTGATTTACAAGCTCAATATTCCCTTAATTTACTATTTTATGTTCTATAACAATTCAACTATACACATAGGCAAAAAAATATCGGATCTATGATGACTTCTTCACAGAAATGTACTGCCTTTTTCAGGCTCTTCCCATATAGGCATACAGAGGCACCACAGAGCCTCAAGCTAATCTGTTACAGGAGCAGCTGAAGTCTCTTATCGCTTGCGTGGATTGGTGGAAGATAAAACAATTGGGAAAAAACCAAACACTGCCAACTACTTTCACAGATACCTTCTGGCAGTCAGGCTACACTGAGGAACACTATAATTTAAGCATCCAGAGCCTTGCACAGGAGCACTGACACATTTTCTCTAGAACACCTCCCCAGTACTTTCTAACAGAAATCTCTAATATTCTGCAGCTTCAGCCTCTGCCGCCTCCCTTTTTTTGACTGCTCAACACTCTACTTATTCTCACCTTTTCATTCTTTCCTGTTAATTGCCAAAGGCTGCCCATCTCCCATCACTCTTGTGCTGCCTCCTCAGTTGCATGTTCTACCTTAAATCGAGTCAGGCAGGCAAAATGGAAAAAAAAAGCAGACTACCAGGAGATGAGTCAGCAGAGAGAAAATCATGCTGTTACCAGTTTCTGTATCCAGTATTACAATAGGTACTGGTAGTGAGAATAATTGCAGGGAAAGTCTGTGAGCACTGAAAAGACCCTCATTTCTCTGCAGGGCAGCAACATCTGCTCAGGTGTCTGGGCACACGTGATCAGAGTACCCTATACAGAGGTTCAGAGAATTTGGAGGAGAGACAAATGAATGTTTTCCAACCAATGGACCAGTTTCATTGTGCTCAACACTTGTCTTTCACACTGAAAGTCACATTTCTGTTACAAAGGCCAAAATGCCAAACACCTGCCACAAAATTGGGAGGAAATAAATAGAGTTTAAAGTCAGAGCATTATTAAAAATAATAATCAATTTTACTCCTCATCTTTTTTGTGTAGGAAGCCAACCTTGTATAAGCAGCTGAGATTTGAACTGTAAAAAGGAACATATTTAATGTTTCTTAGTTAAAACACTTTCATATTTGCAGTGTATGTACTCCAATGAATAATATTTTAAAAAATAGAAAATTACAGAACCTGCACATCTATTCTTATGTTTTAGATTAAAAAGCAATTCTATGCCTATATCTTAGATAAAAATAGCTCCTGCAATAGTTACCTGGTTGTAAAAAGAAATCAGTCCATAAATTGAAAATAAACCTCTTCCTATAATTGACTTAAATTACATAATCAGTTCATAGATGGAAGAAAAAATACTGAAATTACATATTGTCTATTGGAACTTCTTTTGTTCTTACTGTCATCAAGACCAGCTGGATACCCTTTGAAGACAGGAGAAACTTAAAACCAAGACTAAACTCAGTAACCAATATGCCACTGAAAAGCATTACCCATAACTCAGCCAGATGCAGTGTTGGAAGGTATTGTAAACCAGCATCATGTTAATGGATGAGCATTCATTGGAGGCTGCAATCTGACAATATTTGGCTGTGTTTTCTCACCATCACCACCACTGTGCCTGTAGGTCTCTGCCAGCTCCTGTAGCTACTGTCCCCAAATGCTCCTTAACTCCTCTCCAGCCTGACACCTTCCCCTTCTCTCACACTGCTTTAACTTCCCAGGAGCTTAGAGTAAAAGGTATTCTGAACCAGCAGCCATCAGTCTTGTTTCTTACTTTTTCCAAAGACCTAGAAAATTCTGACAGCAGTATCTGCCTTTCACTACGTGTTCAATACTAAAAGTCTTACTGTCACACTGAAGTTTTCATTTGATAACTACATTTCCCAGTCCTGAGGTTTTGCAAAAAACCCAACTGCACCAAAGCCTCACCCACTAGAAATTCCCATCAACCTGTTATGACCATCAGGCAGCAATCCCCCATGTCAGTCTAAAACTTTACCTTGTGCACCATTCCATCAGTTATGGTCCCCCAATCTGTCCACCATCTGCATGTACAGATGCTTTGCAAACCGCCTGCAGGATTTCTTTCTGGCAAGGTATTAAATTTGGCAGAGGCTTATGGTACAACTGGGTGGGTTTGGAAATGTGAGAATCAGTATGCACAAGCCAGGCTTCCAGACACACTGCTGCAGCAGACTGGAAAGCTTATCTTGAGGATAGCCCCAGAAGAACCCTGAACCTTTATTTATGATGAAATCGTTATATGTTTTCTTAATTTCATTTTGAACAACCACTAAAAAGGATATGAATGTACCAAAATTTTAATAGCTATTTTTCTAAGAGGGTTGAAGGGTGTTAAAATGTACAGGGCAGAGGTGGCACTGAATCGGAAGATTGCCTTCCCTTTATTCAATACTATAAAGGTCTGAAAAAGAGAAAGAAAAGACATTTTATCAGTGTTTATTCACTATAGATTCTCATTTAAAAACTGTTACAAGTAAGCAATCACGAAAATTGTAACTTTTTGAACAGTTAATACACAAAAAGCACGAGTAATTTTTCAATTAAAAATTATTCCCAGTACTTACCTGATGAATCTGACATATGAGAATGCAATTAATTCAATTCATTAATTTTTTTGTTTTACTTCTTCATTAAACAAACTCGGTAAAGTAATATGCATTTTCATGTGTTTCTTGTAAATAAAGATCCATAAATTAGTAACTGAAATTATAATTTTCATTATGTTTTCCCCCAGAGAATTTTCCCTGTTTGAAATAGCATGAGCAGGGTATGGTGGTGCATTCCCCCCCCACTCCTTTCCACACTACCTGTGGACTTTATTGATATATTAGTCTTACTAACTAGAAATCCTTCTGGAAACTTATTTAATAGACTATCCACTTGTTTAATTTTGGGGGTATTGTGCTAAAAAGTGAGGGAAATAGCAGTAACATATACAGCCATATTTAGGTAGGTCTCTGAGGACTGGACATCTGAATATACCTTACTGGAGGAGAGCAAGAGACAATCCCAAATTATCCTCCTGCACACTTGTGGTTTCCGGGTGTGAAGCTTTCCCAGAAAACACATACTTTTAAAATTTAACTTTTAATATCTATGAAGTTAATCAAATTTAGAGAAACTTGTAGGCATGCAAGCCTTCAGAGAACTGTAGAAGATTCTGTAGGTTAAATGTCTCAAATAAATCCGTGAGCCAAAGATGAAGAGTATGAGCACAAATCCAGCAAACACTGCTTTGCTTCCACTGCAGGCCATGATGGCTGCACCTGCCCCAACACTACAGCACAGAAAATATGGGCTGTCAGGTTCTTTAGTGCCACTAAGGTGCTCTTCAGCTGCAAGATCAATCAGAAAAGAATGAAGGTGTGCAGAAGGAAGGAAGGTTCAGTAACTCAGAAGAAATCTGCATCCAGTGGAAGCGACGATGCAAGAATCATAACCTAAATTCAAATGAAATTAAAGGGAAATGTATAAAACTGCTTTTTTTCCTTTTTGTTTTTTCCAGTGTCAGAGTTTTATATTTTGTACATAAGCTATGAGAAAGCCTCCCTGATTTTTGTTAAGTTGCTTATGAAATGAGCTTTAAACTAGAATTCCAGTGGAAGCATGGGAAAGGGTGTGTTGGTTTCATCTGGTGTCCATGCCATTAAGTATCACTTCAAGACTGTAAGCAGTGAACTACATGACTATTTCCAGGAAGTCTGGTAGACAGGGAAATATGCCAAGGAGGTTCAAGAAGGACAATGCCTAAATCTGCTGAGATCTGGCAAGTTTGGAATGTATGGACCATGATGTATAGATATGAATGTCTAGAAGCACACAGGAATTGGAGAGATGTGGAGATGGGGTTTCCTGAAGGCAGAGAAGCAAGGATTAAACCACGAGGAAAAGCTGCTCCAGTCCCAGCAGCTTCTTCCCTGAGCTGTCCCTCTGTCACAGCTCTACACAGAACACCTTCTCCTACAAACAAAACCCCTGAGGAGTAAGGGACACTACCAGGCAGAGTTTACACAGTCTTGAGTACAAACTCAGGATGTGTAGGAATGTATAAGATATGTATATGATTTCCCACTTCTGCACAGAAATGGAGAAACTGCATGTTAAGCTGAGGACAGCCTGAGCTAATGTTTCCAAATTCTACATCCAGTTCAGGTGTACAGGTAACAGCCTGCAGATGACCTGACTTTACATGAAGCTTTCATTTCAACTGCTGAAGCAACCAACCAGATGAATGACTTTTTGGCACAACGTTTTAAAGCCTCACACCCCATGGGGAAGCTGAGTTCCTCTGCCTGATCTGTCCCCAGCCCCCAGGACTCACATCTCAGACGCCTCCAATTCATGCTCTTTTTTGTAGTTATAAGGCAGTTGACAAAATGCATTAAAAATCACACTTCCTACTAACTCTGTATCTAAGACTACTGCACCTTCATTTAGTCAGCCTACATTTTTAAAAAAATCTTTGAACACAAGCATATTAAACATACATCTATTTTCATATGCCTTATGGAAAATAACAGCATGCTGGCATAGTTCCAGTTTCAGTTGGAAGCTGCTGCTATTTTAGCTGTTCTACTTTCTGCTGTCCTGCATAAGCAGAACCAACAAGACATAAATTCCCTACCTCAGTTTTAATTTTTCACTCAAAGCATCTTTGTGACTTGAGCTTTCAGAATGACTTTGTTGGTCCTCTAACTTCTAGCCTTAAACATGAATTAAAACTGTACCTTATTCCTGAAGGAGAATTTTCATTAAAAAGTACAGGTAAGAGCTGATATGCAAATCCTATGTAAGCTCCCTGCTATGCCTGCTATATTTCACACCACTCTCAACTCAGATGCAAGCCAATGTGTAGGCAGTGTGAATGAACATGAAGTATTGTACCCAAAGCTGTCAGGACAAAGTAGACATACACTAAGAAAAACTAGATAAATTCTAAACAAATTGTAAGATTAATGCTTGTATATGAAGGATTATGTATAAATTTCAGGCCTTATGTTTTATTCATTTTCATAAAGGCACAAAACCGACTCACAGTCAAAGTATTTGAGTGTGAATGTAAATTCAGAGTTCCCTGAAAGGAAGTCCCTGGTTTGCTGCTTTTTGCATCTGTAACCTAAAACCCAATCCATCTTCTGCCATATTTGAAATAAAGCCAGAAACTGAATTCTTAGCAGGGCAAAGGAGGAGGAGGAATGTTTTGAGAAGATGTAGCTAAGAGGGAAGAGTCAACTCTGAATAAAGTTAAGGTCTCTGAGCACCTCTTGGGATAAAGAGTTCCCAAAACCTTATTTCTCTGCTCCTTCCTCCTAGTTAGCTTTAAATGTAGTTTCTGGAAGGCTAGATTTAGTGCACTGTGTGCTACCCCATTGCATTTCCACCTTCTGAAAGACAGGAGCAGATACAACATTGATCTGGGTCCCAGCTTCTCTGGAAAAGCTCCCACAGCAGCTAGAACAGAAGACTCATAGCATGTGAGAAGTTTCCATTTCTTGGGTTTGTGGTTATCTTTTGAAACAATGTTTTCTAGCAAGTCCTTAACTTCGTTTTGCTAGAACTTTTCACTTAAAAATTATTGCACAACTATGAAAAGATCCAAAATTGCAAGTGAATTTACCTTTGCTGGTGTAATAAATTGAAGCAATTTTACAGAATCTTTTTGGGTTTTTTGCAACCCAAAACACATCTGGGAAACCCAGGAGTTAGTGATTTGATCAGATTAGGGACTGATATCATCGAATGCCAGGGGAAAAGGAGGCATCTTTGCTTCCAGACATCATTCAGATCCTTCTGGCAAGAGGCAGGGCATGGAGTGGCAATAAACCATGTTGTTGTATCTCTATCATAGCAGGAGGAAAGTGAAGTTTTTACCCACTTAGTTCCACCTATTCTCTCCTTCCTCTTTAATGTAGCAGCCTAGGTTCAGAAGAAAAGAGTCAGCCCTTAAAGAATGAAACCAGGTGGACTAGATTTTGATTCATGCCTGTAGGTCAGGATCTTAGGGGATTCCAGCTGATCTTTTCTCTATAGACAATGAGGTGAGCATCGTTGATCCTTTGTGATGGCAGCCTGAGCATGAACAGGCAGGCAGTATTATACTGGGAACACACAGATTTGCACTTACGCAGAAGCAGAACACAAAACATGAGTGAACATCCCATTCACTTTTAATCAATTTTCGATTAAAAAAGAAAAAAGAGCATTGCAACCCTTTTGGATACTAAACTTTAAATTTCTAGAGACCAGAATTACTGGCCACCACAGTCAGCAGTATTTCAGTATAATGAAATCGCAAATATAGGAGAACATTATTCTCTTTTTTTACAACAAAATAATTATGTTTCAAGGGTACAGTTGCTGGCTTTAAGGCTATCTGTGATACAGTGTAAATCAAAAATACTATCAAGTGTGTATACCTCCTATAATGGGCTGTCCTGCTGTCAAACAGCAGTTGTCAATATTTTCCTTTTCCTTTCAGCTTCAGATTAATTTTGAGTACGGATATATCCTCTTTGGTGGTAGGTTTTACAAAGAAGCACACTTAAAAAACCATAAAACTATTATACCTATTTAGTTTTGCTTCTCTTAAAAGATTTTTTATTTTAACTTTTCATCTAAGGTCTACCTCAGGCACAAATTAGGACTCTCAAACTAGCTCAAAATATGTATGTATTTCTGTCTTACTCTCTATTAAACTGCATCAAATCGTGGCATGCACAAACTTTTTGCTTAGAAAAAGCAGTCCCAAGGATGGAACATAAAAAACTCTAGATGACATTTAAACATTCACCACATGAAAAATAGAGTGAGCTTGATTAATCTTGGTACAAAGAAGGGGGTGGGGGGGTGGAGCAAGAGAGATGCAATATTTACATATAAGGAAAATTATGGATATCTTCATTTATGACTCAAAATTGTAATTAAAAAAAAAAAATTCCTAAAATACCTTTTCCAAATAAATGCAGTGACCAGTGCTGTGAACAATCATTTCTATTCCCTAACTGAAAGTCTGGAAGCCAGACTTTCTGGTAGTTTCTGTCAACAAACCAGCTATAGTTTATGTAGACATCTTGATAGAGCTCTGAAGAAACAGTGGCATTTGGTAATCCTGCCCTTGCTCTAACAGTTTCTTGCAAGTATTTTCTTTTATTCTTGTATTTTTCATTAGATCAGTGACATTTCAGATAGATGCTTCACCAGGGAGAAACATAACATCTCTAATGATTGTGCAGCAGTTGTCACACTGTCACATTGGAGAGAGTGTGCTGATGGATTTCTTGGCTTTACAAGGTTGAATTCAGAGAGAGGTAAAGAAGAAGTGAAATGTTAAACATTACAGAGCATGTAATACATTGAACATTCCTATGTGTCTTCCTAGAGGTGTTCACTTCTGCTTCAAGATTTACTCAAATTATTTCTCCTTCTGAGTCTTGCAGGAGCATCAGCTGCTACCAATATTTTCAAAACACAAGTGAAACAACACGTAAGTATTTCCAGAATTCACATACAGCTAGATAATAAAATCTAAAAATTAGATATTTTGAAGTAAAATTACAGGTGAAAAATTGAAATAGATGTTGATTTTCTGTTAGGAACATCTATTTTCCACTTACTGAATGAAGAAAAAACAGAGAGAATCGAAGCATTTGAGAAATTTTTGCCTTGTCTTAGACTGACAGGGCTGTTTCTATTTCTATCCTGTAGAAGATTAAAGCACGTGCATAGAGAGAATATGCGGATTTCAGCAGAAAGAAGAGAATCCCAGTGGGTATGTGTTTGAACCATACATATTTAGAGTGCAAATAAAAAGATTCTTCCTTTCAAGTAGTACAGAAACTTGACTGAATATGTTCAGCTGGTTTCTCTCCATTTCTTGCAACTCTATCACCAGACCTGGCTGATTTAGTAAGTTTTCAGCAGCAATTGTGAAGGAACTGAAATGGTTTTCCATTCCCAAGGGCTTGAGAGGCATATCTGTCATAGGTCATACCTATCATGTGTCTCTTTTCACTGCCAGACACATAAAGACAGATTGATTGGCTATAAAGGTCCAGGATGAGCTGTGGGCAGGTAGGGATAAAATTTTATGGAATACTGTATCATAAACAGACACAATTAGTACAGAACTCTACAAGGCCTGCTTTTATAGAAACACATCTTTTATCTTTGTAAAAGTAGAACTGTGATTTAAAGATAAATCTTCATATGCTGTGAATGGCAGATAAAGGCTCTTTCAGAGGCACCAGATAATAGAGATAAAAATATTGCTCTTTCACACAGTATTTTCTCTCTTGTCAAAATAGGACTCATAAATCACATGAAATTTAGCAAGCTGAGACACTTAGATCACAGTAGTTTGTGAAAGTCAAAAATAACTCCTATCTTAATATTGACAGTTTTTACAATCATAGAATCCAGTAATTAAAGTATCACCCAATCTAGCTATAGATATAAAGCATGAACTTTTTCTGCAGCTATGCAACAGGATCATTCTGAAAGGATTCCAGGCCTGTCCAAAGCCAGTTTCACTAAAACTTTAAAATCAGTTTTACTCTCTTTTCGTTGCATTTAATGCTTATCTGTTTGCTTCCCTACTGATTCCACAAATTTCCTAAGCATTTGCAATCAAAGCAAATTTTTGTGAACAAAATGTTCTATGCATCGATTCGTGCTGTCAGTTTTAAATCTGAAGAACCTTAGAGAATTTTGGTGTAGTCAGTAAAAATGTATGTTCATTTTTAAGAAGTTCACAAAGTATATATGTATTATGTATCCACGTTTATAAAGGTATTACATATTGTTTATAATCAAAGATCACATATTATGCTTCAGCTTTCATATAAATGTTCCTTTGATATATAGTCAGTTTATCAAAGAAGTAAATTTTGAGGAAAATTAGAAGAAAAGGGTGAAAAGCTAGTAACCATTAAGGCAAATGGGTTCTGACTGCAAAAAAACATACTGAAGTAACAAGCTATATGATCCACTCCAAGAAAATGAAATGAGCATGATAATGCACTCCAAACACTGGCACATGAACAGGATTGATACTAGACTCACTTTTTTATTGATATAATATGGGTCCATGTCTTCCAAGGGCTCAGACACCATTCCTGGAGGTATGTCACCGTATATAAAGGGGAGTGTTTTTCCTGCCTCCAAGTCACTGTTTGGTTTTGGCCCATTTTCATCATCGTCTTTACGATCTTGTTTAGGATTCTTAGCTTTTTCTGCAGCAATGCGTTGTTCAATAGCTGCAAGAGACTCTCTAGTGAAGTATTGGAAGCTGTCTGGTCCTGGTGGTACAAGCACTGACTGCTCCATCTTTTCATCCTGCACATTTTAATTACCATTTATTCTTCTGCATAGGAAAATACTAAAAGAAAGCAGAAAAAAAAAATTCAAATAAACATGTTGAAATCACCAAGTAAGAAAGATGTAGCAGGTATTTTCAAATGCAATTGTTTTTGCTCAGTTGAATTGTTAAAATACACAATTTGAAAATTATGTAAAGAAAGACAAAGTAAGCAGTTTAGTCAGTGATTTGGCATTTGTAAGAAACACTTGTATTGTTCTTACACTAGTTATTGAAACTGTAAAAATTTCTCCGCTTCAGGACTATGATAGTCTTTTACTCCAAACAAGGAAAAGTATGATAGTTAAGAACAACCAAATACATTCTTTCCTCACAACTCTAGTTATATTATGATCACACTCTTCTGGAATCAATCAGGATTACACTGATAACTATAAATAGAACAGTTCAACAGAGCTAACACAGAAAATTTCACTGAGATCAGCAAAAGTATCAGAAAACATGCACTGTAAAATCAGAATTTCCATTAAAAAATCAGTATTTTATTATTAAAGTATTAATGATTTCAAGTAAATTTTTGTATGGGAAATTATTTTAGGTAAGAAGAAGAGCAATTGCCTAGTATTATTTCAGTTTAGCTGTTACTGTGTGTCTAGTTCTTTACAAAATGGCTTTAACTGGAAAATTCTGGAAGTATTCTAGTATACATATTTATTTATACATTGCAATTGCACAAATAAACCTGTTGGGAAGAAAAAAAAAAAAAGAAGAAGAAAAAAAGAAGTCCTGTTAAGACTACAGATTTGGCATCTTCCATGCTGCTGAATAAATTTCTGATGATACCAGACACACAGATGAAATGTATCTTTGGTCTCACAACAGTGCATATATCTCTCAAGCCTGAATGTAAAGAGATAAATGCAGTCTCCACCCATTGCAGAGATCCTTATGAAATGATCAGTCAGCCTTTCAAGAGAATCAAGGGTCAAGGCAGGTCAGCAGCCACTGAAATAAGCTAGACATACAGAATTAAAGAGAAGTAGGAATACAAGAGATGGTTGGGGGAAAACTCATGAAAACAAATTAGAAAGTGACAAACAGCCCTAGGAATTGTAGAAAGATGCTGGAAATTAGGAAGGAAATAGAGAAAAAAAGTGGCTCAAGAGGAGATTGCAAGACTGAAGAATTAAGGGAGAAAATGAAGAATGCAAAAAGATAAAAAATAGGAACTCTGGAGGATTAGCAATATAAAAATGACATGAAAACAAAGAAAAATAAAACATAGGTGGAAGAACAGATTACTCGGAAAGGAGCAGAAAGGTAAGCAAAGAGAGATAGGATAACTTTCTACTAAGTAAAATTCAATATGGAGAACAAGAAATTAAATGACAAATAAAGGAAGAAGAAAGAAAAAATAAAACTGGGAAATAAAGAAGAAGGCCACCAAGTTATATAAGGTAGAAAACTATACATTCTCTTGGTCAGTAGTATGAGGGTGAGCACAACATCTTAAACACATATATGTAGTGAGTACTAGAATATAGTGTATAAAATAAGAAAGAGGGGGGAAAGTACTTATGGTCTCCACAAACTCAAACGTCTTGATTTCTAAAAAAAGTTAAACCTCCCCCTGTTTCACACAGGTGTATAAGACCATCATCCACCATCATTCCATCATTGGAGGAATGACTTTCAAACAATCAAGGCGCAAGTTTCTCACTGTAAAAAAATTAAAGTGAGCTGATCTCACACCAAACATAAAGTATTCACCCATGTAGACACTCATGCCAAAACCAGTTCTGTACAGCTTCCTTTCTTTCCAAGGGAAAAGGAATAATACTGTTCTGTCTCCATTGGTGGGAGGATATAAGGAAATGTACCTCAGCCAAAAGATATTTAATATCTTGCCTTTCTCCATATAAAGAATCTCCTCTAGACAGTCCTCAGCTCCCTATGTCATGGTTCTTAACTATTGAAGTTTTAAACTCACTATTTGTACACTCTGACATTGTCTCCTAATGTTCAACAACACCTTGTGGGTACTGGGAAAGAAGGAGAAAAAACTATCAGCCATATCACAGAATTTTCTGATCTCAAACTGATCCCCATGAGTGGCACCACAATTTGGAAGACAGATCTTGTACTAAGCTGTTATCCAAATGTCATGGGGTAGGCAGGTGTAGATGGATACTACTTGCTCCGTGGGCTTCAGGTATATACAGAGACTCAAGAGAGACAATCAAACCCTCTTCTCTGCTCAACTTATTTGGCAAAAGAAGAGACTAAGACCTTACCTCTCCTCTCCTCTCCTCTCCTCTCCTCTCCTCTCCTCTCCTCTCCTCTCCTCTCCTCTCCTCTCCTCTCCTCTCCTCTCCTCTCCTCTCCTCTCCTCTCCTCTCCTCTCCTCTCCTCTCCTCTCCTCTCCTCTCCTCTCCTCTCCTCTCCTCTCCTCTCCTCTCCTCTCCTCTCCTCTCCTCTCCTCTCCATCTACATAGACATGCCTGCCTTTCCCTCTCCTCCTCCTCCTGTGAGACCCAGGAGGGTCCTTTCCCCTTTGCCATTTTTCCTTTGAAACCTTCATTCCCTGTCCAAAACCAGCATTGCAAACAGCACTTGGTGTTCCCTGCCACAGTAGCCAGCGAGGGCACCCCAAGCCAAACGAGTCTGGCGCAGTGGGAGGGAGCTGCTGGACAGCAGCACGGCTGATCTCGTGTTGGAAGGAAATGGAAAGCCAGTGAGCAGTCAGCAAAGATGAGACCTGAAACCATAGGGTGCTGTGTCAGGATCACCTTTTAGCTCAGTGAATGTCCCCACCTGGCATGCAGGACAAGGATTACCTCAGGATTTGCCTGCAGGTGCACAGAAACAAAATGCCTCACAGCCATTAGTTACGTTGCAAGAACAGCTGATTCAGCTACTGTGTTTATATACCAAGTTTAAAACCAGCAAATGCTGTGGGCTTTTCTAGTAGTATGTGTATTTCTTTATATAGAAAGGAACTCCACATTGCTTTTCTGTAATTAATGCTAGAATGTTCTCTGGTCTGTCAAATGTACATGGAGCTAGCTAGCTACACCTTTAGATGTAACTAAATCTAAGTAGGCAGTACTTAACAAAATCTTTCAGGAGGCTTTATGGAGATTACCTGCTTTTTATCCTCTACTTAACAGATTAGAGGATGATATTCCAGATACATTTTCCCCTTCTTCATACATTTCAATGACTATAAGTCTTCAGAATTGCAAATAGAAATTCTATAAATTTGAAAGTCAATACTAAATACATACAGAATTTACTACAGTCTTAATCCCAAAACACTTTCATCTCTCATATGGCAGTGCTTAACTAATAGATTTATATTTCCTTAACTATAGTCAATGGATTTATTCTCACTTATCTATGATGGGGATAGATAAAAATTGATACCAGACCAATTATTCAATTGCTATCCTTCTGATTTCCACCAAGTTAATAAATTAAATATTAACTGAATAACTACAGATTGCTTAAATGATCCAAATGGGTTTCATTTTTTATTCTTTAGCATAGCACCAGTAATTTAACATAGAAAAGAATATAAGAATACCCAAAACATTAATTTCTTACTAAGTTCTTTCCTACTCTCTTATAGGGAATGAGATTTTTCCTTCTACATTTCCATGTCTGAGTGACCTTCTTATGAGCCTGCAAAACATTTCAAATTTTGGAAAATAAGGTACTCAGAACATTTGAGAATAGAATCATTGTTTCTTCTGATATTTCCCAGGCAAAATGTATTCCCATATACTTTGTAGTATACATTTTTGTAAGCCAGATAACTGCAGAGCACACTCAGCACATTCAGCCTGCAGGGATCAGACCATCTGCAGGCCACAAGCAGAGTAAGTCAGAAGCTGTTCAGCTGCATGTGTGTAAGTGCACAGAGCACAGCTGATCTGCCCATGTGCACAAGTCTGAGGCAGCCAGAAGTACACTGGATTAGCTATGCACACAGAGATATACACAGGCATGCAATCACTGCCTTCCTGGATGTGAGCTACTGTACACATCGTGTGATTTTAGATCTATGCATTCTTTGAGAATAACTAAACTATCAAATACCCATAGAGCGTCTGCATATTTTTTTAGTCTTCAATTTTCATCTAAATAATTTTTCTAGGCAAAGTAAAGGGACCTGTTGGAAATAGATGAAGAGATGGTGCCTTATCAAACAATGATTTCAAATCAGTTACACACTGCTCCTTGACAAAGACAATTAGCCAATACATAACTCTCTGAAGTAGAGGCAATCTTGAACAAGATTATTTCCTAATCTGATAAAATATAGTGCTGTCAACTTGCATATCCTTCATACCTTCTTAACAAGAGTTTCCAGAGTTTGGTCAGGAGGACCTTAGCATACATGCAGAACTACAGTGCTGTAAATACTTACATATTAACAAGTTAATTTCTTTATACTATCCATACACTTGAATCTGAAAATGAAACATGCTTTGATGTTTGACCTTCTGGTATAATAGCTAAAAATTAAATTTTAACCGCTGCAAAATAAAGATAAATTAATGAATCTACATGTAAACTCACAGAGCCCAGATCTCTATATTATAATAATTTGAATCATTAATTGGCACAGTTTCTCATTACTTTTAATTTATCAATGAGTCATTATTATTCTTGTCTTCAGCATACAGAATAATTTACCTTCCTCAAATTGTGGATCTGTGGGAGGAGAGGAAGAAAGTTGTGGGAAGGCACTACAGTTTTGTGTATGCGGCCTCAGAACCAAGCCTGTGTCTGTCCTGTCTGTCCCAATTATAGGGTTACTGCAGGTACCAAAGGTAGGATATCCAAAGCAACAAGCTTGGCAGAAGGGCAGGAATCAGATTGGAATATTGGAACTATACAACTTTTTATGACTCCCTGTAGCTCATGTATAAAATTAAATTTAATTCTCATGGACAGCTTTATAAGGGAAACATGCATATTACAAGACTGACAATAGGATTTTCCCATATCTTTTTTCATCATCTTCTTGATGTTCCCTCTCAGCCTGGATAATGCAGATTTGGCACAAGGCCTTGCTTGCATTACATTACTTAGACTTGGATAACTGCATTTACTTAATTTATTTAATTCATATTAATTTTAAATAAAGGGTAGGTACAGTAATACTGCAGACATTAGAATAGGGTACCCAGATATGCACTGAGCTATAAATAAATTATCTGAAATATTGGAAGCAATGAAGCAATGAAAAAGTATATACCAGTTTAAGTGAAAGTTTATGCTTTGCAGCTGGGTATTTCCATTACTTAACCTGACGCACAGAAAGAGTCACTGAAGGGGGGTGGATGGGTGTTTAATTTGCCACAGAGTTGCAAACAGCCATGAGGTAGCTATGTATTCAGGAAGGCAGTTCAGTGCTCAGTCTGGGCTGCCCAACAGCCAGAAAGCAGAACAGACAGGGATAGGAAATGCAGCTCGTGTCTCTGACATCCACACTGTCGTACAATTGCTTCGTTTACATTGTGTAAGTATTTATATTAAATTCCCTCATCAGCTCCAGGGACTTCAAAGCCACACTTTCCATCAGTCAGCAAAACTCTTACATGACCACAGCCAACAGATCATCTGATTTCTCTTTCCAGTGCTCCACCATCACTGTGCAGGAATGGAATAAAGATTAATGGGATAGAAAGTAAGCGTGTAAGAAAACATGAGCTTGGCATCTTAAAGGTAAGCTTTCATTTGGGAAGGCAATCATGGCTTCTGATCCCTGCTCATAGAGCTATTTCTCTATTATACCCAGTAAATTCACTTGAGAAAAGTCAGTTGAAAATCACCAGAGGTATATTAGCTGAGAAGAAAAGAGAAAAATGGGAAAATAGGGTTTAGTTCTAGTGTTCACTCACAATTAATTTAACTCAGGAAGAAAATACAAGCACAGGTCTTGAAAAATAAAGCAAAGTAAAATAAGCCAGCCTTCCCCAACAAGATAACTAGCCTGAAAAACCCCCATGCTAGTAAAATCAGGATGCTCCCTGTGAGCTGCTTGCTGCAACCTTTTCTCCCACTAACACCTAGACTTTTCAGTCCTGTCCTTGTGTCTTGTTTAGAGAAAATTAGAAAATCAGATGATGTAGACACAATATATTATCCATCTCTATTACTTATATATGTATGCATTGTTGAAATTGCTATTCTCAGTGTATTTTTAAATTCAACTAATGTATCTCTAAACCAAAATATAGATACTAGGCTTTGCTTTGGATTTAAAAAGAAATAGCTTGCTTCGGCTTACTGCTTTGCTGGTCTAACTCCAAGTCTAATTAACTGCAAACAAGTTTTTTCTATTTTAGAAAGCTGAAAAAACCCAAAATTAGTTATGCAGCTTCATAGAAAGAAAGAAAGAAAGAAAGAAAGAAAGAAAGAAAGAAAGAAAGAAAGAAAAAGAAAGAAAGAGAATATTTTAATGAGACAAGTCACAATGCAGCTGCATTAGTACTCTATCTGAGCAAATGCATTTAATAGCTTAGAATTACTGGACTGCTACCAAGCTGAATGGATTCTCTGCTTACTCTGTTCCTGCAGCATATCTTGTGCAGCAAATGACTGCAGAACAGAGAAGGAATCTTTCTGCTTTCTTTCATTTGATCAGAGCACTGACCCCTTTTACTGGCAATCTACATTACTAACTCAAGTTTAATTTTCTTAAACATCTGTTTCTTAAACATCTGTTTATATTTACCTTAGCAAACATAATAGCACCTTTCTTCAGTTAAAAAAACAAACAAAGCCATGTAGGCTATGCAGTGTACATTACATAATGCTACTGATTCATTTTACATTATGATAAAATTGAATTTAAGACAAGGTTTAAGTTCTGGTCTTGGCATATTACCACATTTGGGAAAGAAATAAAAGTTAATGGGAAACAGATTGCTCCATACCCTGGAAAGATGCAAAATTTGCAGGGCTAACAAACCCAAAGACATTGCCACACTCAAATTAGTGGGCTGCCTGACCCCATTAACAGCATTCTGGTACTTGCTATCTCATATGGTCAGTGGAAAGGCCAGAAGCCTGAAAGACATAATGAAAAAATTATTTACTCTTTAACAAATTTAGCAAACACAGATTTCATTCTTGAGGTTTTCCTGGGTCAAGGAAGCAGACGCAGGAACAACAGGAACGTGTTTAACACACAAGACAACAGGGAAAAAAAATCAATCATAATTAAAGAAACGAAAAGAGTTTCAGCTTTTCATGCACAATGATGGGGTCAATGATGGTGAAGTAATAAATCCTCCAAACTGCAGAAACTCGTACTTTTTATAGTGCACAGAAGTCCAGACACCATATGAAAACAACTTTTGGAACTTTTCCCCCTTGCTTTCACACACTGTGCACTGAAGGCACAGCACATGACGTGCCTGTGCACAGTGCAGGGAGCAGGCAGCAGCAGCCCCACCAGCCCGTGTCAGGAGCTGGGTATCGTCTGCTGAGTTACTGCAGTGCAGCACCCAAAGGGAGGGACTCAGCTCACAGGTTGTCTGTGAAAGAAGAGAGTGCTCAGGGAATGGGAGATGCTTAAACCACAAACTAACTCTGCAGCCTAGGAAGCACTGTTGCCTCTGCATCACTTTGGGATGGTTCTGTGGCCTCAATCCCTTCTGCAGCCCTCAGTCTGTGTCAGGTTTTATGAGATGCAACAAATACGTGGGCTACATGTGAATCAGGTGTTTTCCAAATTAATTGGTACACTATATGCTAATGCCATGCAGCAGGTAACACAAGTCTGTAAACACATGACATTTGAATTTCTGTTTATGTGGGCAAGGCTCTGCACCTTTGTCATTGGCATCTTCTAATCCTGCTAAGGCAACTCCTCTGCAGTTCTCCCCTCATGTCCCTCTGCATTTTGTGATTCTAAACAACTTCTACCTTGATGTATACTTATAAAGAGCATAAATGATAACAAATTTTGAAGCAGAACATCCAGTCATTCAAATTCTGAGCCTATCTGGTAGTTTTCTGAAGATCAGATAATCTGCTAAAAGCAGGCAACATTTACTTTATCAAATACAGTATTAAGCTGCGTGCTTAAACATGGAATTGTACTGCACATTTAGTGATTATTCTGCAAAGAAGCTATTCTCAAATATAGGTACAGAAATATAAAAAAGGAAAGAGGCTTGAGATCTGTAGTTTTAATAAATATCACTCAGTGCACATTAAATATATATGAACTACATTAATGAAGCTAGTGAAGCAATAAAGTATTTAATAAAGTTTGCTATCTTGCATTCCACCTTGAATTCAAACTGACAGATTACAAGGTCTATATAATGTGAATCTGTTCATGTGGCTCCACCTGTAAGATGAGAACTCTAATAGGAGAATTAACATGCTAAACTGGAGACCACAGCAAATAATATCTCTTTCAGTCTCAACTTTTCTGACTGAAAAATACCGTATTTCCCATTTTGTAGAATTTGTGATTGGTGATTTAAGTACTTTCAGCTATTCTCATTCAAACCCACACTTTTGTCTTTTCATTAATTGAAAATACTCTTGCATTTGTAATTTTTAATGTTGTATTGGAGATTAAAGTGTTTTGGAATGTTTTATTCTAATTAATAGTTTTTAGTTTAGAATAGTGAGTTGTAATGCCTTCTGGTATTTTGGCATCGGCTGTCCAGGGCAATATCTTAAATAGTTTAAAGACAAACTATAAGTTAGTAATAGTTGTCCCATAACTCTTTACTCCACCAATAGCAGACCAGTGTAAAAGTTAGTTCTAGCCCTACTAGATGAGAGAAAGCTTCAGCCACTCAACCTCCCAGAGTGAGGTATTGATTTACAATACACCCAGCTGAGAAAAATGAGGAGAGGCATTCCTCAGCATGTCATGTTTCTTGTCTGATCAATGCATCTGAAGACAGGGCACCATTTCCTACCACACTGAGAGCTGAGCAATGTTTCTGCAGGCATTGTATGTACAATCCAGAAACATTTGTATAAATAAGCTTATAGTGAGAAATCAAAGTAGGAAACTTCCTTTTTTAAAAACCGTTTCTCAATTCACTTGAGCTCAACAATGGAAGAGCACTACATAAAGATTAAGAATACCCAGTCCTGAAAAACTAGTCTTTAGTATGTCAACAGTGAACACTGTCAGAGAAGAGATCAATGCAATTTGTAGGGTCATGGCTCTAAGGAATCAAAGGAAATTTAAGTCTGAGGGAAACATGCACAGCTTAGAAGCTTAAAAATATTCATGTTTCATTCATTGTAAGTCAAGGACAAATTGGGGACTTAATAGCATAGGTGGAAATGACATCAAACAGATTTTAATTTTACTTTGAGGAAAAAGCCTATGAAAAGTATAAATACAGAATAATTTTCAGTACTTAGCAATTTTGAGTAGGAGTTGGTTTGTTATACCCATTTTTGTAGTTTTCCATATTTATTACTCTTAAAATTCCTTGTCTTCTCTATATTTAAAATTTCATCAGGAGGTATGAAAATGTCATGAAAATTTTTGTTCTCCCTTCCTCTCTTACTTTTCTTGCTCAGGCTTTTTTCCTCCATGAAATCTTTTTTGTCTTTCTGACAGACCCATGGGAGACATGAGCTTAAAATTAGGTGGATTCTAGAGAGTGAAATGTGAGCTCCCTCCCTCCATGCCTGTCTGAGCCTTCCCAGGCAGCCAGGCTTGCTGGAAGCTGAGTGCTTTGGGATTGTTTTGGGCTTGATGGCATCAAGGCTGGGTTTGCAGGTATTGTGGTTGTGCAGTTAGGCTTGCTGTGGCTCAGTGATGAGGGAATTCTTGGGTGAATTACATGTTGACCACAGAAACTTGAAGGAACCCAGCAAGTGGGAAGCTGTGCACGTATCTAAAATATTCCAAACCCCACTAATGTCAAGATAAAAATTGTTACCACTGTAAAAGACAGTTAAAGCCAGGTAAGAGTGCAAAACAAAAGGCATTTCTTCAGTAAGAACACCATGTTGTGATGCATAACAGGTGGCCAAAGCACAAGACTGTGATTAGGCACCTTTAAAAGACTATCCCCTTCATGACTGTGTCCCCTAAGAAGGAAGGACCTCAGTGAAAAAGTGCAATATATTACATTATCTAATCCTAAGTTATTTCTTTTGAAACATGAGCACATAGATTCAGCAGCAGCAATATGAAATGTTAAGATTCTGTTTTATTACCTATTTTTCTCGGGCTACATCTGTACTATATTTGACAGAGTGCAGTGAAAACTGTATTCTGTCATAAGCTGCTCTTGAGGCAACATGAACCTGCCTGTACTGCCTTTTACAGGCAGTTCTTCTGGGCTTGGGAGACAGTATGCTTTCAAATCTCCAAATCTGCAAAGTCCATCTTGAGTTACTTTTGCTTTTGTGCCCTAAACAGCAGACAGCCATGTTCACACTGCAGGTAAATGGGTTTACACAGCTGTGAAGTTTACCTTTCAGAATAGCATCAGAGCTGTCCAAATCACATGAACCCTGCTGAAAGCAGGAAGAATGGATGGCTGTAGCTATTTTAGTCTCCAAACTCCTTTCAGAACTATCTTATTTATCCTATATAGTCCAATTGACCCAAGCCTTAATTATTTCAGACTTCCTTCTGCTGCCATTGATGGTGTAAATGTCCTCAATTTCTAGATGTAGTGATTCATACCAGACTATGAGTGCTTAACACAGCAGCTCAGCACATGAAAGGCAACCAAGCCTAAGGGCTGCTGAGGTTAGTGGAGCCTGTGCTACTAGCAGTCATAATGAATCTAATCTTATGTGTCTCAAATATTCTTGTCTAAGTTTTGGAGCCAAACTATAAATCATACTTTACTCCCCCGTTGCCATACATATCTAAAGTCTGTTCTCCATCATTCTTACAAAGAAACAAGGAAGTTTCTTTCCCTTTATCAAAAAACCCTGCCCTTATTCAGAATGATTTTCTAGCTAGTTTCTTGGGCTCCATCATCCTGCTGTATAAATTCTCACAAAGCAAATGACTGCCTCTCAGAGGCCCTTTGCAACCTTTCTTCATTATCTTGAATTTAATCTTTTAGATGTTAACTCTGTTGTTTAAATTTTCAATTTCCATCAACACTGTAATTTTGAAGATTTCCAGTCACATTTAGGAGATACAAGTATCTGCAAAGACCCCTCATTTTGCTTATGCTCCTTTTAACCTCTTTTTTTTCAAGACATCTTCCAAAACTCTTCAGTGGAAATCTCCCCCAGTGAAATCTGAGCATTCTTCCTAATACTTAGGTTGTATCATGGTTGAAGCAGCAATTCCCTCCCTCTCTGTGTTTGAACAGCACATTCAGATTGGGGTCTACATTCCATGTCTGAACTTCTGCCTACTATAGACATCCAAAAGTACCCATACACCATTCCAAGGCAACCCGTAATCAAAGGCAACAAATCAAAATAGAATAATTTGCAGGTAAGAATCTGGATGTTAAGAAGTGTTAAAATTCACGAGTGTGTAATATGAAAGAATGGGCTCAGAATTGAGTCTGGCACAGCCAGAGAGCAGGTTTTTAATAACAAAGTTCCTGAAACTTCCAGAAGTAAAATACACCCTACAACACCACAATATGGTATTTAATAGGGATGACACATGAATGTCTCAGAAAATCTGAAATCTGTGTTGATTTAGTCTCCCAAAACAGTTAACAATTACTGCTTCAGCAAAGCCACTCAAATTAAAAGCATTACACAGAGAAGCACAGACCTGCAGACCTCTAAAGAGAAGCAGCTTACATTGTGGACTTCACTTCAGAATACTGCTAATCACAGTTGCACTGCCCACAGCCATTATTTAGCCATCTTCACAATCTCTTCTCACAGGAAAGAGAGAAAATGGCTCATATTTGCTATCTGAAACTTATCTGAACAGACAGCTAAAGGCATAAGCCATCCTTTTCCAAAGTGCTAAGTAATCAAGAATTCACACAAAAGTCAATATAAAATTCTTGTCACTCTGTATAGAGGCATTGTATTTTTTTGCCTCAGCACTAAAATACAGACTTAAATATATAAGCTTAGACGTATCGTGGCAATTTCAGTCTTATAACATAGTCAATCTTACTTTAATCACAGGAGGGAAAAAAACCTATTCGCAAAACTGACCAGTTTCCTGCATTTCAGAATTCTGCAAAGCACGTAACCCTGAGAAATAAATGTCACTGCTGAGACCTGCAGAGAAATATCATGTGCAAGGCAGTCAAAGGAAAAGGGAGAGAAAATTTGGCATAAAACACTATTAGAGAGTTAAATAAAGCCTAATGTCCAGAAGACAGATTGTTTTGGAACAAAGAAACAGCTTTTAAAAATAAAATTTGGTGTTTACTGCTCTCCTGCATTTTAAAAAATACATTAATTTGCATTTCCTCAGCCTTTATTTTTTTCTCTTCTCCCAAAACTCATTGTTATTGTCTAGGAATTAGGCACTCAGACATAAGAGAGTGGGAATTGTATCAGCTACTTTGCCTTCTCTTGCTAGCACATCTCATAATTTATAATTCTCTACTCTTGGGCAGTAAGCATTTGTGTTTCTCCCAGCAGAACCATTAAATATTATTTAGTGCTGGTTCAGTAGTAGTCTGAACTTAGACTTCACAGATGTACAGAAACCTGCTTGAGGGGAAAGCAGAGGGCAAGGCTGAGGTCAACACCCACAAGTGACAGACTCACAGGCAGGCAGTGCAGCAGCTGGACAGCACGTAACCCACAGCAAAACTACCAGCTGCACTGCTCAGAGAGGAGAATGGCTCTCACCAGGCTGCAGGCACAGAGCTTCCATGAGCTGTAAGAATCCTTGGGATTGGCAGTACATATAAAATTTATCAAGTTTTTAAGAACTCCCCACAGAATTTGTGTGCCCTTCTAAGCTGTTGGGCACTGTCAGCTCACTGCTGATACCCTGGGCAGATGCTGCTGGCAGAGCACAGGAGACAATGATTCTCTCTAGGCTGGACTGAAGCTTGTGTGTGAAACAAAGTGGTAGCACCACTGCTACTAGTGTTGCAAGAAAACAGTCTCAAAAATTATTTCAAAATAAAAACTTTAAAATATTGTTTGAATAAAAGTGATCTTCAACTGGATTTCTATTTAAGAGGTACTCATAGTAACTAAGACTTTTTTTCCTAGTCTCCTTGCACATCTGTATCAGTAAAGCTGAAAACTTCTGTCTATTCTACGTCTCACCCATGAAATATGACAACTCAGAGCAGGTACACTCCTCATACCTCACAATGCAACACTACACCTACATTAGCATGTCCAAACTTTCTAATTTATATTTCTGTTAAAATAAATAGGTTTATAATTGTATATATTTAACATAAACCTCACATATTTTATAGTTTATATTTATATTCTCATTTTTTGTCTTAGCTGTTCCTTATTAGAAATGGACAACCTGGTGACAATCCTCCAGCCAGCACTCTTAGGATGTGGTTTTATATTACAGGCTCATAGAGGCTGAGGAGGGAAGGCACCTCAGAAGATCAGAATAAAGACATTTTGCAAAAATTTTCTCAAATATGTAGCTCAGGTGGGTGGAAATTCTGCTTCTGTAAAATGCTTCAGGCAATTTTATATTTGCCATCAAAAAGCAGACAGCAATATCCTGAAATAATATCTGGCAAGATTTCTTAATATGGGTGTGCCTAGAAAACATAATTTTACATAACTCCACAGTTTCAGAAGCAGTGTTATAGAGTATACTATTTTTCAGAATATTTTAAGTATATTCCATACATGTTTCTTTTCTCCTACCCTATATATATCATACTCACCATTCATTAAACAAAACCAATTTAGTCTACCTTTAAATAGCAATGAATTTTTAATGATTTATGTACACTGGTTTCCATGCAAATATTCAGAATTATTAATTTGGTTTTTTTGTTTTTTTGGTTTTTTTCAATCAAGTCCAGTTTCACATCTCATTTTGTTAGATGGTTTCTAAATTGGTTTTGCATTTCCTGTAAATATTTATTAATAATCTTCTACACTACAATTAAGATTTTTTAATCAGTATTAATCTCTCTGAAGGTGTGTCCCTCCATAACATTGAGTTTAATGGAAGAAAAAGAAGATATACATTTAAGACTTATTTTTTTCCATCTATAAATTGTTCCTAAAGGACACTCAAGACAGTATTGTACTGCTTCCTTCACAATTGTTAATTCAGAAGTTGCAACATTTTGTATATCATAAATTAATGTTGTACTAGTTTTTGGATTTATTTATCTTATTCTAAAACCATATTCTAAAAAAAAAAATCTGCTATAAAATTTAATTATCTCTTCCTAGGTAATGATATACATTTTTCATTATATATATTTATATGGATGATATTTATTTTGTTTGCTCCATAGCTTAAAAGCCAATAGATTAATCAGAAGTAAGAAATACTCCTGGATCTGGGGACACAGTCCTCTGTCTGCTAAAAAGAGCTGATCCTGATGCAATTTTCCCTCATTTTGGTTAGCAGTTTTCTTACTAGCACTTTCCCGGGGAGTTTGGGAGCATGCCTCAAGAGTCACTCCCATCAGCAGTGCCCTCCTGACAGGGTGCAAACAGCCACTGCACTGGCAAACACAAGACCCTTGCAGACACAGGGTATCCCAGTGCCAGTTAGTCCTGGTCTTAGACTGAGCCAAAATGAGTAAGAAAAAAATACATTTTAATATTTAGATAATTTTCCTTGGAGTAAAATTTTTCTGTCAGAGAAAATGCTTCATTAATTCAGAGCAGTTGATTTGTAATATTTTGTTCTGAGACAATATGAAGTTACGAAAACATAATAAAGGGTCATCCTTTCTGGTTTATTCCCTCAGTGTGTGTAAAGAGAAAATAAATTGAACTGAAGAAAAAATACTCAGATGCAAAGTTTCTAGATTACACTTGGATCACATAGTTCTTGTTTAAGAAAAACATTAAATTTTATGTAACTTCTTTTTCAATTAAGCATTGTCAATGTAGCCAGTACAGAGTTCTGAACAGTTCTCTGTCTCTATCCATCACTGCACATTTCAAGTGATACATATATATATATATATGGCATTATTTAAGTTTCATTTGAGAAAATAAATGTGTCAGACTGGGTTTCTCAGCTCTGAAATATACTGAATATGAACATTAAAAATAGAACTTTGAAATGACTCCGGTACACTCACTTTATTTAATCAGATTCTGAAGTGTCCTAGTTCTTTCTAAAAAGAAAAACTACCAATTTAAAAATCTTTTTAATTAAATGTGTACTATTCTCCAGACAGTATGGAAATTTGATCAGATTTGCAAATATCCTTTTTCTACCCCTTGCATTCACACACTATGGTTCACTAGTAAAGACTGTGTAATCTAAAAGAAACACTAAGAAATTAAGTAACTTTTTAAGACCCATTTTCTGCTCTTTCCTAATATATTTGAAGCATTGCAGAGTGCATATACCATAGGATAAATATTTTCAGGGGATGTTTCTATGCTTTTAGGCAATCCTAGTGAAGATAGCTTTTAGTGTGTCTATTTTGGACCCTATATAATTTATTGTACCTTGTCTGTTATATCTCAGATATCTACTTCTTTTTGTAGACTCAGAGAAAAACTGGGTTGGACAAAAGAGATCAGAGGCCACCTAGCTCATCTCGCTGCCCAAGGCAAGATTGCTATACCTATTTCCCAACAGATGTTTCATCTAACCTCTTCCTACAGACCTTCAGGACAAATTCCACAGATCCTTCTGACATTCCACTGCAGATCTGCACTATCTGCTCTAGTAAAATGTCTGTTCTCATATCTCATCTGGGTGAGCCCATTTCTTCAATCTTCACTTCCTGTCCCACCCACTCTGGACACAGAGAACAAAAATCATCTTCAGCATTCAGCTTCTAATGATCCACCAGGCTCTTCACTTCTGTGTTCATGTGTGGACTTACTCCAGGGATTCTGCAAAGCTACTAAAAGAGCCCTGCTGAGACATTCCTAAGAGCAGCACCTATCATCTGCATTCAGAAATACCTCCATCACAATTTCCTCTTAACAAATAAGTTCAACAATAATTTTAAACAGAGATGTTAAACACTTCAAATTTTGAAGGAAATTTGAAGGTTCTCATTTTGAAGGAAACAGCATTTGGTAACAGTACTGTAGATGGTACTTACATTTGTCCTTTTTGACCAATGCCATTATTGAATACAGTTAATAAAACATTGAATCACACAAGCCTCTGCATTTACTCCTCAATTTTTATTTTTGACCTTGACAGAATCTCAATTTTTTTTTGGTTTTGCTTTGTTTTACCAGGAAGATGATTATCAGGTTTTTTTGATTTGTGTTATGAAGTAATTTTAAAAAGCCAATTCTAGAAGCAAATTAGAGAGCCTCTTGAAGGAGTAAGAGAAAGATGAAGATCAGTCTGCATGTTTACAAGGTACTGATATAAATTACAAAGATGGAGGGAATTAGAAGGACTAGATCTTGGAAGCTCAAACTGAGCTGGATGTTTCTGAGACTAAAAATATAGGGGTTTTGTCCTTTTCTCAGAGACTTGTGGGAAAAAAAGGAAATTAATAAAAAGATGGATGGAAACATTAAAATAGAGCGCTGGAAGGATGGTTAGACATTCACTAGATACTGCTGAGACAGAAAGCAATGGAAACTTGGGTTCTGAAAATGCAACTTAATGAGAATTTCATAGCAGAAAGAGGAAGGAGAGAGAACTTCTGGGGTTGATAAACTACAACAATAAATAGCAGGGTAGATGAATCAGAATTGTGGATTTTCAAGTGATATTTCATATGGCAAGGAAGGTTTCTACCCAGATTTTTTTAACAAGTGCAAAATAAAATGAATTAATTTTTTTCAGAGCTAAACAGAATTTCAGAAGAGCACAAAAGGGAACCTGATACCACCACTCACTGGTGAAAATGGAAGAGACAGAAATAATGACTCAACAATCAGTAAAAGACAGCAATCATAAAATCACTGAACACCCATGTATTTAGTAAAACATCACAGTGATTCTTTCAACAAATATTACTACTATTGAATAAAAAGAGGTCAGTATATTTTACAGAAGTTGGACTAACCCCAATATGGAAAGAGTGATGATTTCTATTTCCACACTTGCTATTTCATTAACTTCTTCACTCATACCAAATTTTCAGTTGTTTCCATCCAACTTCTATGAGCTTTTATGAATAGAAATCTATAAGGAATAAACCTACATCTAGAAAAATGGAAGTAATATACTAGAACTATTGAGCTTTGGCACAAAACATCTAGAGAATTTGCATGACATTCCCCATCTCCCTACAATATTACATCAGAAATATCAGCTGTAGATTTTAATGGTTCAAATTTACTCAGAGGTTCTTTTCTTCCCACAACTTAGAATATTTCAGCTTTAGGATTTTTTTCTCTTGTAGCAATGTGATCTCGTAAGTGCTCTAAAGTATTATGCTAAAAAAAGCCTAATGATATTCCTTCTCTAGAATGACATACTGTCTCCATAACACTGATTGTCTCAGTTTAGCAGTGTGAATAAATATTGTTCCATTTTTAATTTGGCTTTTCTTCTGCTGTAATCATTTTGGCACCAACAGAAAGTCTACAGGTCAAATACAGGACTCTTGAGGAATCCCACTGCCTCCCACCTACATAAGCTGCTATCAATGGAGGAAAAGAAGGCAGAATATGTTTCTTTTACTGGAACACAATCCACAATTCTCTTCATGATATTTAGCCCTAAAGGTCCAATATGTTTTCCCACAGATGAGCTCGCACTGGAGTTCAGAAAATGAATAAAATTAAGGAAAAGACATTAATCCATAAGAATGTCACAGTTCTAAATGCACACAGAAAAATAAGATCAAGATTTCTGCCTCTTTTCAAAACAATTTGCAAAGTACCCACTTCTCCTGATTATTAACAGACTATTTCTCATAACTAAGGGCAGAAGAACACTCACACTTAGTTAATCTCAGTTCTTCAATTTCTGGCAGCCAAAAATGATAGAGAAGGATTTGTAAAATATAATTTAAGGGACACAATTCAATGCTAAGTTATGTGTGTTTGCCCTTAAATATGCTGTGTTCTGTCATGAATGCACAAAATGCTGGAATTAGAATTCACATGCTGGAAGGATGCAGTGCAATGTGGATAGAAGCAGCACTGCCATCCTTAAAACTCAACAACAGCCAGTTGTCCTTTAAACTGCTTGGCATTGGGTAGTGCACTTACTGCATATTCATAAATATTGTGAAGGTTTTCTAGCTCAAGGGCATCTTCATTTTAAGAATAAAAGAACCTGTAATTGCTTTTAGCTTCTCAGGTATTGATGATTACAGTTTCTGAAACTTCAAAGCAAATCTAGGTTTTTATATGATAATTTCAAAAAAGGTTTCAGTGATCAATAATAAACTATCCTTGCCCCTATATATTGTTTCAAATAGCTGATAGGACATATATTTTCTTGATATGCATCTATCCATATAATTTTTCTGTAGGCCATCACAGTCTTCTAAAATCCTTTATTTTTGGTACCCGATGGTATGCAAATTGCTGTTGTTTTCCTAGAATTTCATTAGAATTGTTTTGATTAGCCTATGCCTTATGCAAGCTCTTAGTTCTCCTAATTTCCTGTCCCACTCCCCTTGATACTTCCTCTAAAATAATGAAAACTTTCTGACCAAGTGAGGACAACCAGTTTAAAGCTGCTTGTCTCCAACTTGCTTCCCTATGTCTAAATACATCAGCAAAAATTCAAGATCACACAAACCAGGCTGAACAGAATAAAGTATCAGGGTGTCAGTCTTGACAGCAATCCTGTTATTGTTTTGCATTAGATTTCAGAGTAATTTTTAGCACAGCCTTTTTTCTTTTGTACTTGACATCAATACATTGGTCAGGCATGAAAAACACAATAAACATGGTAGGGTGCAAAAAATGCAACACTAACATCAGCCAATATAGCTCAGGAGTCTGACACCATAACCAAAAAAATAAGCATTTCTGGAAAAAATACAGTTGAAAGAGGTTTTCAATAGTGACAGAAAACACCAATCCATTTTCAAATACTGATGAGTGGGAAACAACAGCTTTCTCAAAGTGGGGCTGAACAAACAGCCCAATCCCAAGTAAATTAGTACAGTGGGATTCTTTTAAGCACATACCTCAGACAAGCAGCAGAGAAGAAATCCATTTGAGAAAAGGTGCTGAAAGAGCTTGAAGTCCACCTGGCAAATTTCTTGTGCTGTTTGAAAAAGCAAGACGGTTCAGATTATGAACCGAGCCATATCTACAGCATTAGAACCAGTCCTGGTCAGTGTGTAAATCAAAGTAACAGCTGCTAGCAGTGCACCTGATCACAAAGACTAAGGGCAGAGGGAGAGAGAGAATAGAGAGGGCTGCCTTTCTTCCTTTGGTAAAACATTTGTGTGAGGCATTTAGCCTTTAAGCAGAGCTTCTCGTGGGAAGGAAAACTGTACAATCCTGCAGTTCTTGCTTTAGACTTTAATATGTCTTCCATGGGAAGGAACAACACGACCTCTGTTATCTTCCAAAAAGTTCAGGGGGAAATATGCAATAATAATTTAACCAAAATCACCCCCCGGCAGAAATGTAAATACCCAAAAATATAAGGTCACTGAAACATATCTTGTAACAAAATGCTGAGATGCCAAAAAGGACTGACTGCAGATTGAAAAACATTTTTAAACCAAACCCCCCAAATTTCTCCTTAATTATATGCTTAGCAATAACTATAAAGCAAGCATTTAAAAAAAAAACCAAACCAAAACAAACCCAAAAAAATGGAAGGGGAGCTCGGGTGGGGGTCGGGGGGGTCCATGCTGGCTGCTCACATAAATGAATTAAGGTCTAGGATTTACCGTCCTCCTGGCTTACCTGACAAAACTGGGATTTCAAAAGCATTATGAAAAAAACCTCCCCAAAATAAAAAGAAAAAAACCCCAAACCCAAGAGATTGGGATGATGAAATGCTTGAAATGCTAATCAAGCTGGTTAGATTCTCAGTTCCAAAAGATTACAAAGTGTTTATAAATTGCTGCATTCTCATCGAGAAGGGGGGGAAAAAAGACCTCTGCAATATCCTCTGCTTCATTCTCGGCTTCCTGTTCTGAGGCTCACTCTATGGTACCTAATACAAATCAGCAAATAGCAGGGGAAAAAAAAAAAAAAAAAAAAAGAGGGGGGAAGGGAGAAGGGTAAATGAGAGCCAGAGAGAAGGGTAAAGATAGAAAGAAAGGAAAAAAAAAAAAAGACACTAAGCCATCACCTTAAAGCACAGCCCCATCTATCGGCAAAATCAAAGAACCCGCTGTAAAAGAAAGCTTTTTTAGAGACTTCCTGACCTAAACGAGACTGAAAATCTGCAACCCCGTTTTCCTTCAGGGAGGAACAAAGGGCAGGGATAGTGCTGAGAAGTAGATTTCTTCATCTAGTGTTAAATGAGCTGAAGTTCTCAGTAATTTTAATTTCTTTTCTGTTAATTACATGTCTCTGAAACATGTGAAGGAAATAGTTTGTGTTAGTGTCAGCCCTTAGGAAAGCACCAGAAACCTTTCCAGGTCAGCCTGTGACATGTCACAGCTAAAAGCTACCTGTCCTCTGCCTCGCTTTACACCTGCCCACTGAGGAGTGGTGGAAGATTCAACCTCATCAGTCATGGGTTCAGGCACCAAAGAAAGGGTTCCTGTGCCTGAGTCCCGTGACGTGTCCATCCATCACAGCCGGCATTGCTAATCACGCCGCCTGGTACACGACTGCCACGTCAGCTCTATACATTCCCCTGGATTCGGATGGCAGCTGCGCAGCCAAATCTGGAACCTAGACAAAAAAAGGCTCCTTTTTAAAATTCAGACTGCTAAGTAACAGTAATGGTAACTGCTCACACAATGAACCCCATCTGCATTGGATCAGCCTCAGCTGGAGCTAAATCACACAGCGTTCTATACTTCCCATTTTGCTTTACTGACCAATAGAAATAAAAGTGGGGATGGCCATGAACGAGCACTTGTGAAAGCCCCAGTGCCTGCCATGCTGGAGGGTGGTGGGCACAGAGTGGCAGGAAAGGAAAAGAGGAGGCAGTGACTGCGAAGGTGAGAGGTGCATGGAAGGAGGGCTAAAAATAACATCGCATTTCTTTCATTGTTCAATACCATTTCTGCATGTAAAGACAGAAAACTATGAATCTAATTAATACCTGTATGCGATGAGGCATATCTATGATATAACAGACACTTAACATTAACCTCTGATTCAGTGACCCCAAGCAGCCTTAATGAATTTTATGCCTTAGAGTCAATTCTAATGTTCTGATATGGGTTTTTTCCTAATATTTTTACATCATGATGTTTTGATTGCTTAAAGTTTGCTTGAATCCAAGCTATGTGAATCAGAATTTCTCCAGCTCCCAGTGGTGGAGAAATTCTTCTCCCTTCATAAGAAGCACTTGGAATTCTCTCAGTATAACACCTAATTTTCAAGCATTTATCAGTACAGAATGTTATGAACAAATGCTCTAATAATGAAACCTAATTGCACAATTTTAAAATATGTTGTCTTCAAATATTGCAGTGATTAAAAGAACACAAGCAAGCTTGTGACGCTAAATATTTAGTTAAAACATACCATAATAGATTCAATTGCTAATACTAAAATGCTGACATGGAAATGGCAAGACCAAACTGGACACAACAACCCAACCTGTCTCCTCTGAATACATCTGAGCTCTGTTTTAGAAAGACCTCACATGCTTTCATCTTTCACTGCTGTCATGATAACCAGTTTCTAATTTAGCTCTTCTGCTGGCACTACTGGTAGGTTGCTAAGTGGCTCGGGCAGCTCCCCTTTGCCCAAAAGTTTGAGTCTATGATCTTCAGGTAGAAAGAGCCTTAAATCATTATCTTAATATTAGCAGTTGGTAGCACACAGTTCAACCGTTTGGTTCTTTTTTAGGTACAATTCTGAAGGCAGATTTGTGTGTTTTTCATATGTTTGCAAAGTTCTTAGGGATCATGTAGAGTGTTTGCAGGTGACAAATTACTTTGTAGCATTAGTAACACCTGACCCAGAAGCCTAAAAATTTTAAATACTAAACATATGTTCAGATACAATTGCTGATGCCAATTGATCATTCCCAGAAACCTTTCTGTTCATGGAGGGTGTTTCTGGAAATTATGGATTGTCTGGGGTTTATAAACACAGATTTATCACAAGGATAAAAGGTAAAATACTTGCTCCTCAGCTTGACATTTTAGTATGAGTCCCTCCAGTCTTTGTTACAAGCTGGACACATTTGACATGTTTCAGGCATAGTTCCTTTCAAATTTGGCACTTTGAAAGGAAATAAACCACAGAAAATTATAAACTAGGAACGAATGAACTAAGACATCCTTCTTTAAGCATCATGAGAGGTTCAGCACAGAATGCTTAATATGACCACTGACTTTGAGAAATTTCCTAGTATCATAAACAGAAAGCTGAAAGCTGATTTTTCTAAGCAGGTTTCTCATAGCTCCAATTTCACTGCTCACAGTATAACTAGGTGGTCAAATTCAGCTCCAGCAACTTACACTGTCAGGAAAACTGATAGGGTTTCTGATTATCTTAACAAGCTTCTTTAGTGGCTTCTTGAATCAGACTATGGTCTGTTATGGGGTTTGAGAGAGATTTGATCAACACAACAGCAACTCCTTTCCAACTGCTAAAGAGCTATATCCCATGAATTCTTGTATTTTTAAAGTTTTATATATTGCACCACAACTGAAGAAAACAAAAAATGTATAGATTTCTCAACCAGAGCTGCTCCAATTCTAAGATAGATGGGAAGTTAGTAAAAAAAACATGGCCTCCCTTTCCTCTCCTCCCCAAAATCTATTTGCCTTTTTTACCATCTGTAAACGACTAGTAAACTGCTAGTAGCTAGTGAAATCATTTTCAAAACCAAGCAAGTCCAAGACACTCATTGCATTCCATTTGGAAATCTTTGAGCAGTTCTTCATGCAGGTGTGGTGACAAATCCCTCCCTGACTGCCCAAGGAGAAAATGGCCATGGGCTGAAGCAACCATCCACCAGGCACCGAGGAGAACCCCTCCATGCCTCACACAGCGGGGACACAGCCGCCAGGCAAACTTCCAGTGCAGCCATGAGCTTGCAATCCTGCAGATTCAGATTCTGCAGACCTGGTAACTTTGCTTTAATGGGGCTCTGTGGTTCACTTGTCCTCATATAAATTTTGACCAGTCCTACCTCAGGAACACTGTGTAAATATTTAAGAGCACTGGTGAAGAACAGCCCAGTAAGTTTTTGGCTCATGAGCCTTGGTGATCACCAGGCATTAGGAGAGTCTGTTATTCTTCAGCACATGAAAGGATTCAACTGGAAGTCCTCTAGTGCCCCTCTGTAGCACAGTTCCCTTTCTGAAATGAACTTAAAATGAACTGTAAATTAATTAAAAAGGGAATGTAGGGTTATTTGTCTCGATCCTTCAGCATTTTTGCTGCAACAAACAACTATGTTTCAGCATATTTTTTGCTGCAAACATAGTTGTGTACAATCTATAGAAACCTTCAAAATTAACCTTAGAAGTTGAGATGTTCAGCCATGGCAAGTAAAATAAGCAACAATGCAGAATGGTATGTTCAATTAATAAATTGTTAAGAGCAATATATATGTGTCTTTTTAATGAAAGTTTATGAGGTATATTTTATTTACCAAAACATTTTTTAAAAAATCTCCCTTGACCATTTACAGTATGTCTTTCTAGTGTTCTCGCAATGAATTCTATGAATTACAGTGGGTGTGGAAAACAGCTAATGGAGTAATTCATCTAACAAGATAAGGGATTAGCCAACCAAGATCCTCTGTGGACACACTGGTGAACATCATGATCCAAGGGACATTTTCTCTTTCTAAACTTGTGAACTAATTGTACTGCAGTCACAGAAGTGCTATCCAAGCAGTTAAGGACAGGAAAACATCATAATGGACACCCAGGACCTGAAAAATGAGACAAACTGTAGCAACACAGAAGACTGCATCCAACCAGTTTCAAGGAAGAGCAAGGAAAACCTCTGAATAAAAAGGTATAGTAACTTTCTGCACAAGGAACAAAGCACATCTACCAGCTTCTAAACAGCTATCTTCAGAATAGGTAAAGCACATTTCTACAGCAATAGATCTTTGTCACATTAGGAATATTTTTGTGTACTAAATGCAAATAAAAGTTGGCAGTTCTAGACAGTGAAAGATCTGCATTTGTGAGCCCAAACTTACATGGGAAGCTTGTCAACTCTACTACTACATTAATATTTAGTTCTTACATGACATAAACTAAAACACTAATATTTTTTGTCTTCCCTTTTTGGTTTAGTGCTAATTTAGCATATGTGTGTCATCACAATATGTATCTCAACTACTCAACTAAAATGGACAGATAAACCTGAGATCTGAATAACTTATTTTACACACTTTGGTATTGTTTCCATGCTCCTCAGTTTTACTGTAATTTCCATAATTATGAAGAGAGCAAAGAAACTTCTTCGCAGTACAGAAAATTCTAGTGCTCTGAGAAAAAGTGAAAAGTTTTTCAGAAAATCCAGCTGCATTCTGTGATTTGAGGAAACATAAAGAATATTGAAAGCAAGCTACTGATGTAGCCATGGATTGGACAATTCCAGTAAACCACAGAAAAATACCAGGAGGAGGTACTGACCACTAACAGCCAATACCCTGCATTGGGTAGTGGGTTCAAAACATATTTAATAGTTCAGGTTCAATTTCTCAGACCCAAAGTGACATACCAGAATATACATAGGAAATATTAACCTTATTCACATATACATGTGAATACACATAGGAAACACCATTTTCTAACACTTTATATCTTACTGTAGTATCTGCAGCTTGCTTTGCTGAGAACTGTGTGCCCTGCTATGAACCATGAAGCAAAAAATAAAAATAAGACTTCCAGGAGATCACTATACAAAAAAAGGCTTTTTTTCCTTCTAATTGAATAGATATGTTATTAATACTCCTTGAGCCTGTAAGAAAATACCTCAAGCACCCACACTTGAAATGGGGTGGAACACAGTGTACTCATATATAATAGCGTAACTATTTTAGAACACTTCATGCAGCAAGAGACAAAGAATGTGAAGTACATCATTGCAATAATTCATGGTACCTAGCAGGTTTTTCTAAGTTCCTATACTATGCTATTATTTTAAGTTTGTTTGAAAGACACACTTCTGTATTTTGAAGTCTGAAATGGTATCCAAAAAATATTATACAATGTAATATGCTGCATTGCAACAGAGGTATTATCTAGATACCAAAAATGAGCTAGACTTTCTTGAACCTAACTTTCACAATGTCATTAATGAAGGCAGCAGCCTGGCATATCTAATAAATCACAGCATTGATCTATATATGACTGTCATTACAAAAATAATAATAAAAAATTAGTAGCTGGTAAGGTAAGACCATGATGAGAAGACAGTTGACTGCTTGGCAGTTCTTTTCCAGAGAAAGAGAGCTTTCAAAGACAATAAGAAAATGATAAAACAATTCACCTCACTTCGGAACAAGTGTTGAAATTAAAGTCTATTAGTTATTTCCAGAACAATGTGAAAAACAACTAGTTCTTTATGGGAAGAAGACATTTAAAAGGCTTCCAGGCTTCCATTTTTCCCATAAAAATTAGTTTTAATCTGATATTAATATATAACCTTATATAAATATTCAATCTTATTTTGATTTAAGGGACCTGGGCATTTACACTTAAAGTGAGCAGTTACTTTATTAGACATGAAAATTTTGTCAATGCCTTATTGCAAATTGCCAACAATTTTGCATTCTAATTTTACTATTTTGACACTCATTAACATAATTCAATACAAACACAACTATTTTAAGGTTAATATTAAAAGAAATCCTGGCAGTAAGCTGTTAAATGCAGTGCAATGATACAATGCTGACCAAAGTTCCTCTCAGTTATGGTTTGGGGTTTTTTTACTATACACTCCCCAGTATTCTTTTATTCATTTATGTATCTTAAATTTGTATTAATTTTCAAAAATTGCTGAGTGCCATGGAGATGCCCTGTATCCCAGAACAAAAAAGTTGCTGTCCAAGGTACTGCACATTAAGGCAAGTGTTTCAAATAATCTCTCAAATGCGTTAAAAATGTTTTCAGATTTATTAGCTGTCCTTAGCCAGCTAGCCTTGTTGAAATTCCTTATATGATACTGCAGTATCAGTGTTATGCTGCTACTTTCCAGGGCCTCTTCTACTGCATTCCAGTATGATCAGACATTCCAGCACCTGACAATACCCAGTATGTATAATTAAGGACAAACCTGTTCTATTCTTTGTTACAGACTGATTTTCAGCAGGGCTGAAATACAAAGAAATGTCTTTGAATTCTACATGGTGCATGAATAAAAGCTACCCTCTAATATAAATCTAGCTCCTATGTACTCTTTTGGCATTCTGCAGAGCTGTCACTAAATGTAATTTTATCTGCAGTATTCACCTTACTTATCTCAGAAGCATAAAGATTCACACATTCATGCAGTACATAGTAAATAGCATCCTGGGTTTAATTGCTGCTTCAAAAAATAACCATAGAGTATAAGAAACCTGAATACAATTTTTGTTTCTTTTGTTACATTTAATAGGAGAAGCTTTAGAATAGTTTGCAAGGCTAAAAAAATGCAACAGCCAGGAACTGCAGTAAACCTCTCAGAGCTAATAGCAATATCCAATAATGCTTTCCCACATCATCTTCAAGCAAATGGATTTAATTCACTGCTTAATCAGTCAAATTAACACTAATCCCCATATGGTTAGAAAGGATGTTTCTTAACAAACCCGATTTATGATTTATTTATTTGCAAAGTGTCTTAAAGCTGAGATGCCTAGAAGAGCTATTATGTTATTTCAATCATGCTGACAGAGCTGGTTTTACCTAAGAAATTATCTCTGCAATTCACAGCATGGCTGACAGCTATCTGCACAGAAAAGCAGCAGAGTAACCATTTAAATCATGCAAAAACACTCACCCAAGAAGATGTAGCAAAGATCAGGATCCAGCTTCCAGACCCCATGAAGCTGAGGGAGCAATCCAGTAGCTTGCTCAGGCCAGCAGTGTCTCTCCTACACTTGACCTAGACTGCCTTACATAATGAGGAATCAGTGCTGTATCCTGTGTGGAGGAGCAAGCTGAATGTCATCACTGGCAGAAGTAGGGAGAACTGGCAGCAGGCAGGCTGGTAGTTAGCATGGAGATCACGAAGTCTGCTTCCCCTGACTGTTCTGGGAGAAAAGACAGGAACAGCTCAGAAATGCTGGTGTCATTCCTCCCCTGGAACGAATGACCGGAAGGAGTGAGGGTGTTACAAATGTGAGGCAGACAGCAAGTGCTGAGGCTGCAGCTGTACCTGCTCTAAGGCAGCAGAGCTCCTGTCACACGGAGTCTGCAGGACTGCTCAGCTGCAGCGGAGAGGAGAGCAACAGCAAGGCAAAGCACCGAGAGACACACACTGCTCCTGCACACCTCTGTCTGGGTATTGCTTAGCGAGGTGAGTAGAGGGAAAGCATTGGTATGACATAAAGTCTGGGATTAATTTCTAAAGGGAATTGCTATTCCCTCCAACAAATATTACTGCATACCGGTTAGTTTCTGGAAAGTAACCATTTTTTACCTGTTGTACATGGTGTTACAGGGGTTAAACTTCTTCTATTACAGAGGTGTGATTTTTCAAGAAAAAGATGGGTAAGATACATTCTCTATTGTGAAGATATTTACAGTCACTTCTGGTGCTTCTTTGCTTTTGTTGTTTTGGTTTTTGGTTTTTTTTTTTTCCCTTGAGAGAAGCCCTGGTATATTTTGCAGTTTATTATTGTTTGGGTCGTATCAGCACTTCTGTGCAGGGCATAACAGGAGAAACAAGTATCCAGGCTTAGCCAGCCATTAAAAACCTATACAACCTTGTTTAAAAAAAGCACTTTATATAAATTAAAACTACTGCATATAACTTGTATTCCATAATTTGTTTCATTTTAATGCTTTAGTAGTAACTAAAGAGCCTTAAATACATACAATGCATATACAAATTATTCTTGAATTAATATTTGGATTGATAAAGTTTCTCTTTACAAAAGAAGGCAAAGGTTTCACTAAGATGTTTTGTGGTTATATTTGAGAATTCTTGATTAGACATAGTCAAGAGTAAACCCAACTGGACACAAAATCCTGTGGCAGCATTAAAAGGTCAAGAAAAGTTTTAAGTCTCAATGTGGAACATTGACTGGGGTATACAGAAGTCAGGTTAGGTGCAGGCTCTGTTAATATTAGTTATGTCCTTATCAGACTAAACATCACTTGAGCTCTGATCTCAAAAGGGAGAATCAAGGTGAGAGAGAGAAAAATAATCCAAATTTTTGTCCTCCAAATCTATTTAATTTATATTTCTCCTTTCGAGATAAACTTAGAATGACTTTTCTATCAAATTTGATCAGGTAAAATAAATACTTTGTTTTAACTGGTTTTTGAAATATATATTTCATTGTCTCTGGTTGAATGCTTTCCTTTTTCCTTTCTAGAGAATTTTTAAAAAAAAGGAAAAAGGAAAAAGATTAAAAAATCAGAAGCATTTGATATAAAAGGCAGATCACTAATAAGACCTACAGCTAGAATACCCTGAGTTAAGTAGAATGTGGAAACAAAAAATACCCAAGAAAAATATAATTTGAGAATGATTTTAAAAACCCAATTATTTCTGTACTTGAAATCAGTAACTGTTTTTCCAATCTTCAGAAAATAACATTAAAAATACCTTGGTGCATTTACTTTTTTTTTTTTTTTGGTTTAAACTGCTAATGAGGAGTTCCTATTAAAACTTTACAGAATTTGTATGTACCAACCTCTACCTTTGGTGTGTTTCAAGTGTTAAATCAGAGTGGTTGCTTTAGAAAAGATCTGTTTGCATACTTGGCCTGGGTTAATCAAGAGTTCAAAATATCATGACCCGTATTAAGCTTTGGAAACATACAAGGACAGTTTAATTAAGGTGCAAAATCAGCGATTCTGTTGGTGATGGCATTCCAAAGAACAAAGCAGACAAAGTACTCACCTAAAGCAAGCTCAGGTGCCTCCACAGCCATGGCACTGGACAGGACAGTCTGACTAGAGATAACCAAATGTCGACTGCCTCAGGTAGAAAAATAAAGAAAGTTCATTGGTAAACTACACGTTACCCAACCCAATACACAGAAATTGAGTAGAAAAGACTACCTAAATGAACAGAATGCAAATTTGGCTGGCAGCATTGTAAAGGCAACATAAAGTTTGCTTGATATTGCAGTTCAGGCAAACTTGTCTTAAGTTTGATACAGCTGATTCCACCTTTGGAATCATCTAAATGATGAATCAGATATACCTCCAAAGCTTTCCAGTCTTATTTTCTGTGATATTTTCCTTTAACTGTATATGCAACCAGAGAACAACTTCATCGCAACGTGTTCTCATGAGGATAAGTAAATCCAGTGTAATAGTTTGCAAACATTAAGTTTTGTCATTCAACATACACCTGAAAGCCATAGCTTTTGTCTGGAGCATAAACACTCTTTACTTCTCTCAGGTGGTAGCCAAATTGCTCTTCCACTGAGCCACAGTACGTTCCAGTTTACAGTAACTCTTACAAGCATTATTCCTTGGGTCTGATCTGCCTGCAAGTAAAGACTATCTAAACACAAATTGATACAGAAATTGCTGACATGTAGGACTTTCAGCAAAAGACTTTTTCTGAGCCAGCTGCACTGGTAATGTGAGCATTAATGTCTAATGCTTAAGAGCGGTAAGAAAATAAGTCAAGTTTATATAATACTCAACTAGCAAATTAATTATTCTGATGTCTCAGCAGATAGAGGGTCAAAGTAAATAAAGTAAATGCAGTTTGAAAAAAATCCTTTTAAAAACTGTAGTCTTTTGAAAATGACTGCAGAAAAATCTGCCGATTGAAAAAGAATGGACTAGACAAACCCCCATGAGAATGGAGATGAAAATATGCATGTCTGGGGGCCTACTACATGGAGTAAAAAATAATCTAAACTCTTCTGCTACACACATCACAAAGATAATGCTAGTCATTACTGTTACTGAAGACTGTAAGCCTATGAAACAAGTTATGGAATTTTTCTTTTATGGAAAATATGGCAATAGAGGTTTGCAGTGTTTGTCACTGAATTGCCCTTACTTGCTGAGTTTATTTCCACAAGCCTTTCTATTCCATGCTGAAATGAAGGAAGCAGTATATCTCATAGACCTTACTCCTGCCAACAACCTTGAGTAAACAGGACAATTTTTTTTAGACACCTTGCTCTTAAGATGCCTTGCACATAAATAAATCATTGTTTGAGGTTTGCTCATACTAATATAGATTCCATTTGGGATCTGCTGAAACACTAAAATGCTCTGGTATCAGTGACTGGAGAGACAACTACAATATCTTGTGGCACAGGTTTTTTGGCAGTTTTTTTCCGTCCTTCTCTGACCTTTCTTTCTTTTCTCAAAATAGTTTATCCCTTGTGTTCCTGAACAACCTGCACAAGTGAGTCATGCTGAAGTGTGTAAACAATGGCTCAAAGTCTTCAAAAAATAAACTGCATTTAGAGCTGATAACACGTAGTCTTATAAATGGAGGAGGAGGAGGAGGAGGGGGATTCCTTAGAGGAGTCCTGTACCCAAGTCTCTCTGAAGACTTTGACCATTTCTCTGCATGTGGTACTTCTGTAAGCAAAACCTATAAATGCATATGACATACCTCCTTTTTGAAACAGGTGGAAAAAGCTTTTGACTTCTGTCTTCAAATATTATCCAGCAGCTCAAGACCTCAATTTACTCGGCATATTTTTTTTATTGTTTGACCCGGTCATATCACAATGAAGACCACTGGAAGAATAGTCAAAGAGGAATATTTTTCTCCTTTAGTTGACTAAACTTCCTGGTATCTGACTAATGCCAATATTCAAACAGGCAGAAGAACATCTCTAAATATCCTTTTGTCCTTAAATGATACCTTACCAAACTTGCAACTGAATCTAACAGCATTTTAAAAAGCATTCATATTTCCAAACATCTTAAATTTTACAATTTAGACGTTAAGATGTGTCAATATTTTCGAGTCTCCTTTCTTTAGTATTTGACAATAGTTAGTATCACACCTATTTACAAGAAGGTCCCTGATTTTCCTACAAATGATGAAGCATTCCAGTCATGGAAGGTCAACACTGAATTCTTGAATTCAGTGGAAACTCCTCAGATAGGTATCACTAATTTTGCACTAATTTTGTACTCACATGCAGTTTCTGATATTTAACAATATACATTATCCGAGAAAATAACTGAAAAATTATAATCCAATTAAGCATAAAACCCTTCTACAATTAAACTACAAACATTAAATAGGTCAAGGTCACAGTAATCTGAATTATTGATGGACTTTTCTTTCATTTCTCTTTGACATTTCTTCCTCTACAATAAAACTAGCTATGATAGTCTTTTAAATTCCTTTTCAAGATTCTCTGTCAGATTTATAGGGTTGCCTATTATACCTCTGAGAGTGCCTATAAACTGATTTCCCAAGAGACTATTTTTGCACTTATCTCATAAAAAAACCATCTGCTATTTTGCATATTAATACTCAAAGAGAATGGCAAAAATAGGAGGAAAGAAAAAAGTTGAAAAATGAAAAAGCAGTTAATTAACTATTCAATAAATATGCCTATTTATTTTGAGTAAATGAATGATCTTTATCAACTGAAAATAATTAGTACTGGCAGGCTTTTCTGTTAGATCTTCTTCTGTCACTGATTCCAGGATGTTGAATTCAAATTTGAATTATTTTTAGCATCTCCCTAAACTAGCTCTTATGAGCTTAAGAGCAGGAAAGGAACCACACATAGTTCTGGAGATTAAGTTAAGTTGTCAGTCATCCATCGGAACATTTCTAGAAACTGTAGTGGCAGTACCTTGAACTCCCAGCCATGAGTTATTGATGCCTAAGAACAGTATCAGGCAAAACAGATTTATGGTTCAGCATAATAAATGTACCATTAGCACTAAAAGCAATAAGGTGACTTTTTTTCTTCTTCTTTATTTTTCCCCAAACCCCTCCTTAATAGCCCCCAGCATGCACCATTTGTGATATTGATTTAACACAGATGCAGAACTGGCTAACACAAAATCCTGAAGGACCTACTACAGCGAACATGTTCGCAAGGCTGGTTATCCCCTCTAGCACCACATGAAGATACAATTAGTACTCACTTTTAGCTAAAAGGCATAAATTCATCTCTTCAATTTCATTCTGGATCCAAGGACCTTATTTTTGTCTTTCTTTAATTGGGCCCAGACCAGTCAAACTATATTGCTTCGATTAAGTTTTAATGTTTTCTCAAGTCTTTGAAATGTCTATATTTTTGGGAAGAAAAGAAAAATAATTCAGATGTAGTTCTTTATAGAAAAGTGATACTTCTTGTATTTTGGTTTACCACAAATTTTAGAAATATGCTTAATAACTGCAGGGTAACAAAAGGGTAGGTGACCTGTTAAATGTTTTCAATAGATTTCTTTGGTTCCCATCAAAGAAATTGTTCCAGCTCTTGTGTTCTTGTTCCTCTTATTTCCATCATTTGGATGCTTCCAGGAAATGATAGAGATTTCCTTTTGATTTCTTGCGTTTCTTCCCAAGATGTTCCTAGTCACTTGGGCATAGTTTACCATATAAGAGCTCACAATTACCTAAATAAGAAGCCTGTGTCTCAGGTAACTTTTCAAGTCTCTAGTGTCTGTAGGTGTTTTCCACAGAGGACTTATTGAGCTTATCAAAGCTTTTCAGGTTGTGTATTCCACATCCAAATTTTGAACTTGCACACTACAAGCTCTCATACACAAAAGGCTCAGCCTTCAGACTATGTAAATATGGATGGTGGTGAGGCATCTAGGTCAGGGCGTGCTTCTGCCTTCATTTCTCCTTCCCCAAACCAAAGATAAAGCTTAGTAAGAATGAGACAAGTCTTTTAGGATAATACCTTTGTACTAAACACATCAACCTTCATTCAGTGCTGAATGACACTGTGGTCCCACACACCAGATATCCCAAATCTTTGTGCGTTTAGGGTAGTCCCTTGTAGAGCGGGAGGATTCAGGGGCTGTCAGTGATATTCTGCAAATCCCAGGTTCTGAGGTTCCAGTCCTCTGCTGACTGATAACCAGTGTTTTACTATTTACATAGCAAGATACATCCTTGCCAACACCTTAGGTTTGCATACACATTTCACTTACATTAAGTGATCCTTTGTCTAATGCTCAGCTTAGCAGCACTGCAAAAAAAGTTTAAAAAGATATGAATACCATCTCATCGAAAGAGAATTCAGCAACTTCTAGGATGCCTTGTTTTAAAACATTTGTTTCATCTGTCAGAGTATTATTTTGACTACTATTATTTGATCTTTAATTTAAGTAAACTCTGAAATAAAAGCAATTAACACAATAATTGCATAATCAAGAACAGACATGCAAGTCTGTTATATTTGCTTATCCTGCTCATCTTTCTGACGTAGCTGTCTCTTTTTCCTTCCCTTATGTGAGACAGTAAACTGAATGTCCTTGTAAACCACCATGGCTTCATTTCAGGCAGAGTAAATCAAACAAACAAAAAAACCCAGCCATAAGCAGAGGAAAGCAATGCCTAAAATGCCTCGTCATCAAATGATATTAGTTCTTTATGCTAATCTCTTTCAAACTGATTGCACACTGTAAAGCACTGATATCTCAGAGAAATCTACTGAAGAAGTTCTCCCTTTCTCAATCATTCCCAGTGGATAGTTCTTCAAGATTCAGCTGTATATACTCAACTAAGTCCTTAGAGGTCAATAAGGGAACATACTTCTGTGTTCCTACTTTTAACAGGTCACCTCAGGTGAATTCAGCAAGTTTTATTGTTTAAGGTACTTTATTGAAGCCAAATTCTCTCCTTTATCGTATTTACTTCTAACAGTTTTTAACTTTTATTGGAAGCTGTGGCATTGTGACCTTGGGAAAGACATTCTTTCTACTCCTCCTTCTTCAATTGCTTACAGTGCAGTATTGGGATGCCTATCACAGTCCTGACAGAGACCATCTTCCTCCCAGAACCAGTATCTCAATTTACATCAGCTTTGAATCACTGCCTTGCAAAATGCAGGTTTTGGTCTCTGAAGATGGACTGGCAAAGGAAATCAAGCAATACAAATCTCTCTACTCTTTTGCCTAAGAGCAACTGGCTGAAGCTTTCTGAAAGCCCCAGGTCTAAACAGAGTCCTTTGGGAAGGAGATTGATCTCTCTCTTCACAACGTCAGAATTTCTGTGGAACTCAAATAGAATCATAGAATAATTTCAGCTGGAAAAGACCTCTAACATTACATCCTACCATTAACCCAGCACCACTGTGTTCACCACTAAACCATGACCCCAAATACCATTAGAATAGAAACTAGAACAGAAACATTCATAGGACTTTCTGCCCATAACAGCAGCTCTCAAACCTTCCTCCAGGATTTCTGTTTTGGTTCACCAGCTTCCTGGAAACACTGAGTTTTCCACTGAACTTTCATTACTACCCCACTTAAGACTAAGAGAAGAGGATGAGTAATTTTTTATTTTTCCCTTTTTAACATAGCACTTCTGTGATGATGCTTGAGCTTCAGGAGGGTTACCCTGATTTTGGTTGTGAGGCTATATTGATATTTTATTTCTATAACTTGTGCTGCTCCCCTCCCCCTTCCCCCCTCCATTTGTTACTCTGAGTCTGCTGGAATAGCCATGTCAGTCTAAAATTGGAGCAGTATGATAAAATCTGCCATTGCCAAGAGCTATTTTCAACACCAATATAGAAAGGAATGCTAATCCATTATAAGTTTACTCAATTGCAGCCACATTCAGATAAAGCAGTGATTTTACACAAAAAAAAAATTTGGAAAATATAAGCAACACTACCTCATAGAACTTCAGGCCTCATGAGCTAGAATGTTTAGTCTCAGCTTCATTCCACTGGATTTGGCTCAGTTACTCCTCTAATAAAACCATAATTTATTTATTTTGACTGGAGTCATAAAGAAATTAAATAATTGGGTGACAAAGGTCATAGAATAAAGACAAAAAGTCACAGCAGGTCCCTCTGTGGTAAGTGATTGCTAGATGAAATGCACCAAGATGTCCTGTGTGCAGACGAAAGGTTTTCAAGGGCTTTCACCTTCTTTTCTTGCTGACTTGAACTGCAGCCCTAAGCTCAACAACCTCTTTAAAGCTGAGTTCATGAGAAATATCCAGCTGGATCATTCCCATTAGTCTTTCAGACTGCAGGTACATTCTGAAAACTATCTAATTCCCAGTGCTAATTTAAACTTCCTCAAAGCAATTCAAAGAAAAATATAAACAGAATACAGACTAATTTATGCATCTTGGAGAAGTTGTTTCATGACCTCTAAAGGACATAATTTGATTATAATAATAATCTTAAAGCAGAACTGTTCCTATTAATCATAGGAAAAACTTTAATGCGTGAAGGGAAAAGAGGAATTGCTAAGTTAACAAATTGTACAACGGAAGTAAAGAATTTAAATTTTATCTGAATCTGAATTAAAGTTCAATGTCCACTGCCTTTTGTAACAGCTGTTCTAACACTTATTTAAAATAAACTGCATTTTAAAGGTGACTTAATCTAGTATCAACTGCTGTTTTCTAGAAAATATTATTCCTTTGTCAGACAGGCTGGGGAGTTCCCAGTGTAATATCTTCTCCACCCAACAGTAATATGCGCTTCTTAATTTTCTTTTCATCAAGTTCATAAGCTTAATTATTTAAGCTCAGTTTAAATCTCATTGCCAGTCCCTCAAAACACTTTTTTTGCATCTCCCACAACCTGTTAATAGACCATTAAACTCCTTCTTGAATTAAAGGCAGAATATTTTAAAGAAAGCTCATCAGTGCCACATGTTCCAGCTCATACCATGCTCATGTCCCTGCTTCTTACTTGCTGCTCTCCATTCCCATCAGCACAGTAGTACATTGGCCTTCTCGCCCAGGCAATACACTTTGAGGTGGTTTTGGCTTTTAAATCTATCATTCTTGTTTCATTTGAACATGAATTTTCTTATCCTACATTCTAAAGTCCCAATTCTTGTACCTCTCATTTGACTACATTTAAATTTGGTGTTTTCAACTCCAATATTTAAACCAGACTATGCAGCTTGCCTTGAAATAGCAACCTTATCAACTTTGTTCCTTCTTCCATGTCATCTGCAAACTTTACTATCAAAAACATTACAGCATAGTGTGCATAACTGACAAAGATATTGATTACACCAAATAAAGGTGTAACTGATTTATTTATAGAGGGCCTTTCCTAGAAATAATACCACTTAGAAACTCATTAGTAATATTTTTAAATCTATCAGCCCAGCCTGTAGCCCACCTAATTTGATCACTTGCATCCAAACTGTTCAAAGTGTATGATATTTAGTAACATAAAAACCCCCCTCAAACTATGCTTCTACACTTGCCTTTTTAAATAGATTTATGATCTTTTCAAAAAAGAGAGTAATTTGACAAGATTTATCTTTATGCTCATTATCATAATTAGCAGTTTAGCTTCCAATTTTTTGTTCTTCAAATCCAAGTATCTTCAGTATTTTACTTGGAACTGACATTCATGTAACTAATCAATTGTTCTTCAAAATGTCATTTCTACTGTTTATAAATTTGGAGTTAGATTGGAAATCCTCCAGTATTCCTAATGTCATATTTTCAGAAACCTGCTGTTAGCTGTACTAGCAATAAGGGATGTTACTGTTGCTCATTAAGTCTTCACTGATTCATCTCATTTATTTCAGCTTTTGATACACAGTAATAAAGTGGAGTCCATGCCTGGTATGTCAACAGACAGCATTCAGAATATTAAAAATAATGTATTGCTTCACTCCTTTTCTTCTCATCTGTCCTAATGATGTGTTGCTTATCTTTCTTCTGCTATTTCAGTAAGATGCAATCTACCCCTAAGAGCCATAAGCACTACTGTTAGTGCCATGAATACTGAGTCTGTGTTTGCATGTTTACCTTTAGACCACAGTGAATATTCTCACAAAATGAGAATATTTAGAGAGCTTTGTGGCTCTCAAACCCCTTCTGACAATAATTTGAGCACATATATCTATTGATAAACTCTGGGGGGTCACATCCCTGCTGTGCTCACTGCATGCCTCCCCATCAGCAATGATACAACTGGCTTCAGTGAAAAGTGGCCACTCCTTAAGATGGAAATGGTAGGAAAGTATTTTCTGAAATTTTAACTGAGAGTTGAAACAGGAAACAAGTACCTGTAGCAGGCCTATGCAGGTCATCATGTGGCTAAGACGTGACTCTTGATAATTCCGAGTTAAATGGTTCTCCACTCCCTTGGTTATATTTGTGTTGCTATTTTGTTAATGCTTCAAATTTTTAAATTTTCATTAAAAATAATTTTTGTACAGAAGAGTTCTTTTCCAAGATAAGGAAAAAAATATGCAAAGGTATTGTTTTGGATATATTACAAGCGCACGGCCATTAAATGTTTTGGACATTGCCAACATAAGCAATAAATGGTGAAATATGGCAATGAAACTGGATCATAAATTAAGTGGGGTTTGGTGCATCCAAGCAGGTGCAAAAGAGCAGCAAGTTGTATATTTTTGATTTCCCCAAGTCCAACATACAACCAGGGTGTGCGCCACAAAAATGCCCAAAGTCACACTGAAGCTACTCAGTATAAAAGATGGCAAAAGATGGCATGTCTTCTTACATAGATGGCATCACACTACAAAGCACAGCTCCTCTAATGATTTAAAATACCTCAGTAATGTTTACCTTAATTTAACTGCCTATCTAGTGTGCTTTGCATGCTTTGTATTCAACAGGGGCCTGAGGCCCTACAATCACCAGTTCCCTTGGCTAGGAATAGCCATTAGAATGTATTAAGCTTATGGGACATTTCCAATATTCCTTCAGCATGCTCCCGAGAATAGCTCTCTCCTATTACCAAATATCTTTGCACTCTATCTGATATAAATATATAATTATTAGAGAAAGAGGATTCACACAATCTGTGGATGAATGGCAAATAACAGACAACTTAATGCAAGCTTTTATGGGGATGAGAATTTATCATTTATATAGGCTGGAACTTCTTGCCTGCAGAGACAAGGAGCTCTGCATGGCTATTGTGTGCCAAGAGCTATTGATCTTAACTTTTTATTGAACAGAAACTGGAGGGAGTCAAAGTAATTATAGACATATAATTTGACATTCTTCCAAAAGGTCTTAAGCTTATAATAATCACTAGAAAAATAATTATCAAAGTTGTTTTAGATAATTTTATACCAAAATCCTGCAAACAAAGTGCAGAACAAATCATTAAATTTTTGAAAGAAAACAAAATTATAATCTTTAGAAGGATGAGAAAACCTTTAGTCTAAAATATTATCAGGCCAGTAGTAACACCAGTAGCAAAAAATAGATTCCCCCAAATAAATCTTTTTTTTTGAGAACCAGAATAAGTAGTTGAATAAAATTCAATATGTAATATAGTAAAATGTGTTAACTTTTATGCCTTAAAATCGTACTAGTTTGGGTAAATTAAAATTCCTGAGTTTGTTATTTAGGATTGCCTTTTTGGGGATTTTTTGTGAAATGGTTTTTCTTCTATTTCTTTTACAATAATAATTTAAAACATTGTATAAAACTATACATGGGGTTTTTGTAGGGGCATGTGTCACTTTTCATCTGTCTTAAGGTTTTGCTATTGAAGTATTTACTTCTTCCTGAGGTATTCCCAATGTGCAGCTCTGGGAAGATGCCTACTGTTACTGCTACATTTAGCTTTCTGGATTGCATTTGAAGCCTGAAGTCTGAAACCATTACAAACATAATTTTAATTTTTTTTCCTACTGTTTTTTAGAAAAGAGCACTATGATTTCAGTAATGAAAGTGATGGGACTATGCTTTCCTGCTTAGGCACCAGTTCTTTCAACCCATATAGCTGGGAACTTACTATGCTTGGGAGCAGACATTCCAAATTATTCGGTTTAACAGGGAATTATCAAATAATAAGTTTTTGGAAACCCCCTTTTTTTTTTTTCTTATGGCAGGTACACATGTAGATAGGTATTTCTCTGTCACTCTATACTTGCATGTTGCATTTCATGGTTACAAAATCTGATTTCCCTGCAGATGCTGTTGTATGGGAACTCTAGGAAGTATTTCTATTTCTATCACCTCACCTCTTGGTGTTTCCTTGCCTGCACCCAAATGATTTGGAGATACAATCTTGTCTAAGCCAAATCCAGATAACACAGAATAGGAAATATGCTGCCAGTGGGAACACTTTTCATCCTGAGAAATAAGGACTGATCAGAAGCACAGACGTTTTTTTATAGCTGCTGTAAAGGCATATGTGTGAGCTTATGTTTAGGAGGGTGCCTAGAGGAAAGCACATATGCATGCTATGTTTACCATAAGAAGCTCTTCATGTTTCAAATATGCCTGGCATCTACATTTCTGTTTTCAAAAAGTGATTGATGCATTATATATTTCAGTAACTTGAAAGGAAAAGCAAAGTAAATTTCAGAAGATCTTAGCCTGTTACTGAAAAATCTCAATCAGCAAATCAATAGTAGGTTGATGGATCACCATGCCTGAAGTTTTCCCCAACCATTTCAATGTAAAAATAAGTTGGAATTAAAACAAAATACTTGTGTGTTAGAAAAAAGCCTAGGCATAATTTTACAAATTACCACCTTTTAGAGAATTCAAAACTCTTTTTTGCAGCAGTCTGTAGATGTTGATTGCCTTTCAGTATTCTGTCTAAATGGTTACAACCAAAGTAAGATTCATTGCCCTCACTTACAATTTATGTTGCTCAGATGGTATCCAGAATGCTTAATTTTAGAACTGACTACACATTCAAAGAGCTTCAAACATGGAGAGTACTTTCAATTATGTTTTGATAATTACATTGAAGTTGTCTTGAGTATTCTGTATCTACGCTAGTTTTGCTTAAATTTGCTGAAGAGTGTCTGAAATATTGATCTTAGACCTCTTATTTGCTTCTGTGGCCTATTCTAATGTACCTTCTGAGTTCAATCGTTTTTTTTCTTCAGTTGATCATCCTCCATTAGACACATTTTGAAAGGAGCTACATGTGCATCAGCTTAATATTCCTCCTGGCCTGTTCCTTAAAACAGATGTAAATTTGTCAAGATCCCCTTGGACTACACTTATTGCAAAGTATATGTTAATACTGGTGGTGCTTTAAGACTCTTTATAATAGATTATTGATACATAGACTGGAATATGTCAGTAAAAGGGTCTGAAAGTAACAAAAAGGGCTATAATATCAACAAGGAGTTTCTGGTGTCCTGAAGTGAAAAGTGAAATGTTAGTGAGCTGAGTGGATGTCTATTAATTCTTCTGAGCTGAGCTTACCCAGCTTCCTCTGAACCTGGCATCTGTATGTGTTCCATTTGTGAATTTAATGAGAGGATCATGACTAGACAGTTTTGATTTAACAGAAGGAGAAATATTTAGAATCACATACATGGAGTAGCTGTTTTGCTAAAAATATTATCTCAAGATCTTGAAGTTCCTACACACTGATCAAGAAAAAGCTGAGCAGCTCTTAACACCTACCAGCCCTCTCAGAAGACAGTTCCCTTTCTTCCAGCCAGCACTTCCATAGTCCTGACAAGCTCCAGGCACCAACTCACAGGTCAGCTTCAGTGGGACCTGTAGGCAGCCAAGCCAGGAGTCTTCCAGCTGACTTGTTGTGACCTGGTTCCTCAACTGCCCTCTAGTTAGGAGCCCCCCAGAGTGGTGGCTTCCAATCATATTTTCTTTTTTATCATAATAATCTGCTGTCTGATTAGAGCAACTGACTCACTGATAGACCAGACTATTAAAAGCAAAACATACACTACCCCAAAACAGTTGCAGAGGTGCTTTGTTTGTCATGATTCGATCACGTTTCTTTTCTATCTGTATTTTTTCAGAATATTTTTATATCTCTCTCTTTCTCTACATGCTTCAGGTCATTCACTTTAATTGCCTATTTTTCCTTCCATTTTATAATTTATTTTTTGTTACAAATTCTCCCTCATTCACCCAAATCTTAATATTTAACACTTTGTTACTATTTATGAAGCTTTCCAAAAATTGGTGACTGTGCTTCAGATTCTGGAATGAAAGGGATTGGAACAAGTATAGCCGTGGACATAAAAAACCCAAATGTGGCATGTACTAATTCTTACCTGAGAAAAAAAAATCTTACAAATAAAATTATACACATTCTATTTATAAAATGCAGGGTAGTGTATTTTTTTTCTTCAAGAGGTTCACACATTTGGCTAACCTATTAATCCCCTATTCTCCCCAGCCCTCAAGGAAAATCATAAAACTTTCTGCCTTACGGAAAAGGGGGCACAGACTTGTCAGAGATCCTTCCAAGTAATATTATGCCTCTCATGCTATTCACTATGCATCAGTTCTGGCTTGTCTTCCCATCCAGAAACTCATTCTTTCTCCTCCTGAGGAGATTAAAGTGAAATTTGATAGCTTTCAAAAGTGGTTTGAAACCTTAAACAAGAAATAAGAGCAGTTGGGACCAATTGTTCTGAACAGTGAAACCTGTCACACTGCATATAGCCAGGCATGCTTTGACAGTTCTTTCACTCTGAACTGGGTAATAGGAAAGTCAGTAAAGAAATGTTGTGTAACCTGCCTTGAAGCCCATATTCTCCAAGTATAAGAGAATTTGAACAAAACACAATGAAAACTGTATTTGTTGTGTAGGTAAAGAACATGTTGGTTCTGCTTATCTTCTAAAGTAAGCTCCTCCAGGCAGGGACTGTATCTTTGTACTTTTAACAATATCAAGTGTGCTGTAAGCACTTAACAATTAATAATGAATTGTAAGTAAATGGAAAACTTGTGAGAGGTGCCAGACTGCCATCTCTGGAGAATTGGCCAGTCTATTTATGTAGAGAATAGGCAGCACAGCATTGCAGACTTGTTTATGCTGCCCCAAAAATTTACTAATTCATTTCACATAGGCTGCTGAACAACCATCAGATGGTAACTGCTCAAAATCACTAAAGTCCTAGAGAGATTTAATCTGCTGCCTTCATGTTCTAAAGCTAAAACACGGGGTATATCTCATTTTCAATCAGTGGAATGAAATAGCATCCTCTATTTTTAATTGGAATTAACATTAATACAGGAAATAAAAGGCTTTTAAGATATGCCAAGAAATATTAAAAATAGTATTAGAGGAAATGCTATTTACCAGAACTCTGTGGAAGTGCTATAGTAAGTGAATTAAAAGTAACTTGCTTGCATTTTAGCCCCACAATTTTTAGTTCATTCAGCATGTCTCGCATTTTCTGAAATTAGGAGGAATCTAGGCATAGTACAACTGACAGTACAGAGAATACTTAGGTAATATCTAATCATTCTCTTTGAATTTCCCCTTTAAAGTACCTCTGTAATAAAATGAAAACTATGAAAACCTTTTAAAAGAAAACCTGAACAAAATAGAATGCTTCATTCAGTGTTGTACTTACCAGTAATTCTTTGGATGGCAAAGTCAGGAGACAGAAGGAACTTCTTCAATTCTACGCTGAAGTAAAAAAAAAAAAAAATCCAAACTTGAAATTATGTCCCTGTGTCTACATTATTCCAGAGAACTACAGATTCACCTTCACATCAGTTGTTCTGCAATTAATAAAGCAGCAGCTAATCAGACTTATCTCTACTACAGCCACCAAAACCAAACCACTGTCTTTCTCATAAGGCAAATAGAAAAAATGGGAATAGTAGGGTAGCATTCTGTCGAGGCACTCATCTGTTTTTGCACTGAGGCAGGTAATTAACATCAATCTGACCGAAATGAGCTCCTGCAGACCTGCTCCCACGTGTCTGTGTACTCTGAGTGTGATGGGTTCAGGCACAGATTCACACAAATGCACTTAGGTCTAACTATGTCACCAAATGTTGATGGCACTTGGCTTTTTAGATGTTGCACTGCCTGCTGCCACCCCCATGTCCCTCCCCACAGCTGAACCTACTGGAACCAGCCTGTTTTTATAACAGAAGTCTCAGGCTCTCTGAACCTGGTGCCTCCCTCCCCATGTGGCAGGTATAAATGTACACCTCTCCAGCTGATCTACTGTGTAGGTTTTTAATTACCAATAAAACACGGCTCAAAGTGATGTCTGTTTGCTTTGTTTACAGGCGAATAACTTCACACTTCGCTCAATTGCCCACTAGAGGAGCCACCAGCCTGCAGCTTTTTGCTACAATTCCTGGCTATTCCTCAAGTTACCATGCACTAGCATTGCTTTGCATGACACACGTAATCAGCCTTTCAATTTTGCCCTGAAAAAAAATCAGCAAAACACAACGAATAAGCACATGTCTACCATTCACCTTGAAATAATGAATTCACAGGTACTATTCTGGGTCTTTTTTTTGCTCCCATTTAATCCCCAAAATATTGTGTCTGTGAATACTACTGCTTTTTTTTTTTTTAATTATTGAAGTTCATTATTCAATTAGTTTACGTTCTGCACTTGGAACAAACCCCTCAAAAGCCAGAGAGTCACTATCAGTATATGTTCCTATATGTATAAGAAATAGAGCTAGCAGGTTTGTTACTATTAAATACAGTAACATAGACACTTCCCCAAGCCTGTGTAATGAAGAGGACATTTTAGCCAGTTCATACCTCTGGACTTCATAGAGTTAATTTATTCCAAAAGTCTCTAAGGAAGCAGAAATTTATTGAATTTCTCAATATTCTCTCAAAGGCATCAACAATATCAGTGGATTTCTGAGAGCAAAAACTGTGAAAGGTTGCTGTCCTTACACCTGCAAACTTCTGCAGAGCATGCTGGCAGCCTGCTTCCAAAATCTAACCCCCTGCTCAGCAAGCATATTGCAGAATCAACATCAACTCAGTCTCCCCATTTTGGCCCCCAAAACCTTGGCACAGAGCCCCTAATACAAGTGAGTTATTTCTTCCATTTTATTAGCATTTGTGAAGAGACAGGTGAGATCTAATTTTAAAGCCTTCAGTCTAATTTTTTTGCCATACTCATGAATCTTGGCAGAGAGCCCAAAGATGAAGAAGGATCATTTTATTCATTTGTAGGGGAGTCCTGCTCTGATTAAATCCTTTAAAGCTAAAAAATTATCGGTTTTTTTCTGTTACAGAGGCATGACATATGTATGAATTAACCAATTATTTTCAAACGTGTGGCTTACATATTCATATCAGAAAAAATGGTTATTCAAAGAAGCAAATTAATGTATATGCTTTATCAAAAGGTATATTGCTGCTAGAATCTGGGTTTCTGAAATTTAATGATTGATAAGGGTTTTGAGACAGGGAGAATTTCTCAAAGTTGTTTACAAATGTGAAATAACTATACCATGATGACTTAAAAAAAAATCACCCTCTGGGAATCCTTCCATTCAGCTTAGGCTGAGTTTGCTTCCTGATGGCATGATTCAGTTTGATAAACTGAGGCAGCCAAAAGTGATAAAAAGCCATTAGAATTAGGGTGGCAGGATGCTAGAATGAAAAAATCCTACCTCATGGGAGATTATGTCTTAATTTATTATTATTAGTAGTAGTATATGTCCTGCCAGACATTAATATGTGATTGAAAAGATAAAAATCCCTAATTTTGACTACAAATACCTGAGGAAGAATTAGCATAGGAATTGAAAAAAAAATTCAACTGCATGGAAATAAACATGTACACAGTCTTTTTTGTAAAAAAAGTCATGGAGTCATTGGCTTCATAAAAAGATCTCTGGAATTCAAAGATTTCCCTTTAATTGAATAAAGACTCCTTAAAAAAAATCTCCTCTGATCCTTGGAAAACATGGCTATGGTAAAGGCAGTTATGCATGAAGCACTTTCAAGTTATGCAAATCCTCAAGAGGAAATTATATTAATCCCCAGATTCTATGCATTCTTCACTAATCACTTATTATGCATAGTCAAAATACAGAAAGCAACCCAACTAAACAATTTTTTAAATTTCTTTTGAGTGTAAAAATTCACAGATCTTCACAGAATAAGTAAAATGGACACACAGCCAAAAGGTGAAAATCAACTTTAAAGTGGAAGTAAATTCAGAGTGGATGTCATCTTATTCCTTACCCCAGATTTTATACAATTCCCACACACCCAAGTTATCATATTCCTTGTCTATGGTCGTTGCCAAACCAAAATACTGGGTCCTCCTCCCACCTCAGCAGGTCACTGCCTCTGCCTAAACACACCCACCCTGCTGCCATCTCACTTCGCCTCTGCCAAGGCACATTTTCATGTCAGACAAAAATATATTTGAATATACTACAACAGAGTAACAGATGGAATTCCTCTACACAGAACTGCAGCACAGCCCTCTTCTGAAATGGAAGCAGCCTGTGCTTAGTCTACCTCAACACCCCTTAACATTCACTGGTAGAAGACAATGTTTTTGGAAGCTGGAATAACCAGAATGAGCACATCTCACTTCGTATGAATTATGGACTGTGTTGTAGCCATACTTATGTCTAATTATTTGTGGCAATATTGGGTAGGGAGAGGTATCTCCCAGGAAGGGTTACAAAGGATTCAGGTTTAAAAATCATCAATCAGAAGTGAAGCTGATCAGCTACACAGCTTTTACTTCTCTTATGGGCAGATTAAATGGCTGGTAAATCAGTAGCTACACATGGAATAGCCTGCTTTGGAGGTGACAAGTTAAAGGATGACTGTGACTAAGACATTGAAAGAAACAGAAGAATAAGAAATCCATTTTCTGTTGGGCAAAACTTTGAAGAAAGTAATGTCTGAACTGAAAATTCAATGACTGAAAGACAAAATTAAGACGTTTCGCATCACACTTTTGAGGCTATAAAACTACCAGCAGAAGAGGCATGGAAAATAGAGCTATGTATTAAAATCCGGTCCTGAGTATATTTTAAATATTATGATTAAACTTAGGGAGGTGACACATCTAAACTACAGACACAGCTTAGAGCAATACAGTACCAGACAATGGTGTTTTCTAAAATATCTTCTTAGCAGAACAAAAAGTTATAAATAAACTGAAACTTGAAATATTAGGTGTACACAGACAAGTTTTCCATTAGTCATAAAGAATGAAAGTTCTAATACAAAGGTGTTGAGTTTCTGAGTTTCCATACATGTCATCTTGCATTTTTGTTTGTGGGTTTTTTGATTTATTTTTTCCTGGGATTTAGGGTTGGGTGTTTTTTTTGTTTGTTTTGTTTCTTTGTTGTTGGGGTGGTTTTTTAATAAGCATTATTTCATAACTTACAAACTATGGTAGAGACAAATTAATCAGAAAAATATAACACACCATAGTACTTGAAGTAGTGTGAATTGAATAGAAAAATTATCTAGGTTAAGGATAAACTTTTTCTGTTCTTGCTGAGTTGTTCCCCAATCCAGTCTGCTGTAGGAAAGCATAAATGGTTTAACTAGAGGGAAAGGACTACTTTTTTCACTTACATTGCCACCTTATGGCAGTTAAATATGTTTGTGAAACTGTGGCCTAATTTAGACCTTCCACTCGACAATTAGTAAGGATAAGCCACTTTCAGAGATGTCAGCTGTCATAAGTGCTACTGAAACAAAAATCACAGTGAGTCACCAGCACCAGAGCTTACTTGCCAGAGATGTCAAGAATTCTAAGGAGGGAAGAGAAAGCCATAGAGATATAAAATATACCTACTTAAACGAAAATTTGACTGTATGATAACTGGGTTTATAAACATTACGGCTGTCAGTATTACTTTTACTATATCACACTGAATCAGGACAGTCAAGATTGATGCATTGTATTTTAGGGAAGGAAACTGGCATGCTGGAAAATAATTTGATGTAAGTCTACAAAATAAGAAAATTATTTTGCATTAATAATATGTAAAGAATGACATTTTTTTCTAAATTATTCAAGATCAGGAAAATTCACTTATGAGTAAGATTTGACCCTAACTTCCCTGTGCCCATTCACTATCCAGCAGCTGTGTTAACATATCTCCTACATAAACGCTGAACACTGGAAGTACCTAACAGCACTATGACATCCTTTTCATCAACTGACATTGCTTTCCTCCAATGCCTTTCACAGCTGAGTTGTGAAGGAACTGCTAAATTGTCATTTTATTCTAGCAGATTTCTGGGCCACTTGGAGTATTCTTCAGTCATACTGGAACATAAATGTGCCCATGTTTTTAAAGCGTCTTTCAAAGTTCCAAACAGTTGCAGTTTCTAAAAGTATCAGGAAACAGCATTGATAAAACCAAAAAGCTGAACCAACTCCACTGCTACAACTAAGATCAGGAAAGGGTAATGATATGGAACGCTAATTGAAATACACCATCTGTGATTGTAACAATTCCTCATAATATGCCAGTGTAACTGACAGTAATAGATCTAGATGGTTTCAGACAAATCTGCAGTAATCCCTTAATATATAAACTGATCAGAACTGTAACTCTTGGTAACTCTTAACCATGCATATTTTATAAATACAAAGAAAATTTTGCAATTGATCAATACCTCTTATGTTTTAGAATCCTCACTGATATCAAGTTCATATTTTCAGCAGACTCATAATTTTCTGATATATTTTTTCTTAATACTAAATGAAACCAGTTAAGCTAGGTAAGTCTTCGAAAGTCTGGAACAGAAGCTACTTCCCTGCTTCATTTTGTTCCTTTCCTTTATCTTCATCCCTACTCTTTTCAGCTCCTTGTCAGTTTTCTGAACTGAGTTGCTTCTCCTCTTCCTTTCCATACCTTTACTTATTTCCTTCCTCTCACAGCCTGGTAAACAGAGCAGAAAAATGGGATGGAGAAACCCTGCCTCATCTACAACAGAGATGGCCAGTTATGCACTCAAAGCTCTCACCACATTGTGCAGGGTAGAGAAGGGACTTGTTGACTGTTGTGCTTTTACAGACTTATTGAGGCTTTAAGATGCTGAGTAGCTGTTTGTGGTGTGCTGAAAGAACTTTCTTCCTGCTTGGTAACTACCATGACTTACCCAGTGCATGTGCAATCAACAGGCTGGAAAGAATCAGAAAGCAATTGATTGGTCAGTCTCTCACCCTGGGAATGAGATAAACCTTGGATCAGCTTGGTAATACCTCTGGTGGCTTTTTGGCAATAATGATTTTTTCACTGTCAGAATGGCCAGCAGCCAGTAATATTCAAGTAAGGTTTTCCAAACCAGCATCCCAGTTGTGCTCAGAACAACTAGAAATTTAGTAGAAGTTTAGATTACATCCTGCCAGATTGGATATAGATTAACAAGATATCAGAAAAGCCCTACAGCATCATGTGAAAATTTTTAAAGATCTAGGGAAGTTTACAGCTGAAATTGTCCTAACATTTAACTATAGACTTGAAACTGTTAAAAAAATGCAGTCACACCTCAATAAACTCTCACAAGGTTATGAACAAACCAGACACTTTACAAAAGTCCTTATGAATTTCATCACTGAGACACTTCTTAGAGAGACAGAACCAAGTTCTTTATATGAAAAATAAAAGTAAAGGAGGAAGTAGTTTACCAGTTGCTATCAAATTTATCTGCCTCTGCAGTTAAATGGGACATTTTAAGGTGGTATTTTTGCCATGTTTCAACATTATTTAAAATCACTTCTGAATGTCCTTTATCTCCGCAAGGGAGGTCTGATTACTGCGCATCTGTTTTTTTAAGAATTCATACACAAAGTTTTAATTTTATGTGGAACAAAATTACTCATACAACTTAAAAGACCTTGTCTCTAATTTTTGTTTTTAAACACCAATTATTTTCTCTCTTCACTCTTTAACATTTATTCTAATAGCTGCTGAAGTCTATTTGCTCATGAGGTTACCTACCATCAGCTGCTGGTGCTGTCATATGTGAAAAAACTGCTGTAGCTGATCCAGTTACTCTTCAGCTCCACCATATGAATCAATACATTGATTTGTGGTCTTCCTGCTTGAAAGGTAACTTTTCTGTCTTCCAGACTGGGAATAGAACAGGAAGGAAAAGGAAAGGAGACACAATTATACTCTACTAGAGCTGCCTTAAAATCAGAGAAGAACCTATGTGTAGAGGAACAGGTATAGGCTCTTACCTATCTACTTACATTCTCTTCCTTTAGACTTCCACAAATAAACTTCCATAAAACCAGAGGCAAAAGAGATTGTAGACTAAATGCAGCTCTGAAGAACGTAATTTTTTATTCTATGTCCTATGTATGAAGAAATAGTGAGGAAACACTGAGGAAACCTTTCAAATGCAGTTCCTTTGACTTAACAATGCAGAACTTCTAAAAAGCCAAGAATTGCACAAGTGCTTTTTGAAGAGTATATTACTTACAATGCTAGGGAGACCTGCAAACTCAACCTTTTTCTGTCCTTCAGAGGAGAAAAGGCATTTTATTTTACTTGATCATGGATTTTTAAAAGGAGTGCATTCCACCACATCAGTCTGAATTACCATGTAAAACCTTCATCTCATGGAAAGGGATTGATAGTGGAATAGGGAAAGGGGAGCTGGAATGTGAATAGGTACCAAGTAATACAGAAAGGTTGAACTCACATGCCCTCCTGTTATGACTTCTTTTTTTTCTTAAGAAAATTTTGAGAATTTTTGAACTGTAAAATTATTAAACACATTTATATAGTAATAGATGTGAATAAATAGGGTACATGGACATAGATGTGTTTTGGATATTAACCGATATGTATTTTTGATCCTAGCTTTTAGTATGAAGTATTCTCTCTGATCACAAAAGTAAAACAGTTCCATGTGTAAGACAATAATTTCTAATCACACTCCACTGCAGATTTTTCTTACTCCACGTGCTGTGGCACAATCTTTTATTTTCAGAGTTCATCAATTTCCAATTAACTTCTTCAAAAGACTCCATATTTATAACCTGTCAGTAATACCAGCACTGTAATTTCTTTTGCTGTCACTTCTTCTATATAGCTTTTGAAATTTCCTGTTGGATGCTCTTCTTATATGTAGTAGAATTTAATTGTGAAAAATAGGTCTAAATCCTGAAATACAAGTAGAAAAATCACACAACACTGTATTGTGTTGTCTTCATATGTCATTAGTTACTATCTTTTCAAAGCAAATATTCTCCTTTCCTTGTTCTTCTAATATTTATATTTAAAAAACAGATTTCTAAAAAATTGATGCAATAGAGATAAATGAAATTTCAAGTAACTGCTTTTCGAATAAATGAGAAAGCAAGAGTGGTAAAGCTGGTGAATTCACCATGCTCTTTAGCATAAGTCTCAATTTTTTTTCCTTGGATGTATATGCAATTCCAGACAGAAGCTATCAGGAGCCTGCATTTATCTGCCCTCCTATTCAGCATCACATAAATCACATCCAATTTCCAATGTTACACAGAGCATGAGCGGCTGCTTTCCATCTGTATAAATAAATTTAGTAGAATTTGCAGCAATGCTGCAGCAATCATCGTAAAACCACATTTGACAACCACCAGGGCCATGAAGAAGTTAAGGCAAGAGAGAGGGTATTCACAATGTTAATTATTGGAGAGAATATTTTAACTTTTTGCCTGCCTGAGACCATGAATTTGGGACCACTGCTGGCCTAGTTCAGTTTGCATTATATTGTGAATGCAGCTGCAATTTTTACTAAACACTATATAAAGATATCAATGCAAGTATGGTTGCAGAATATGAGCATAAAGCTACTATACAGCTTGGCAATCAAGAAGTACCACATGATGGGTTGCTATGGTATCTGCAAGCATGACTTTTTTATAAAGCAATACTGCAAACAGCAATACAGCATGTAATTCTCTGACCATTTTTAAACGCGACTGTTACAGATACTTCCTACTTTGGAAATGAAAACAGTTTATTACACTCCATTTCAGACACACATTTTTTAAAAATATATTGTGCTGGTTTTTAATCAGCTGTCACATTCCACAAAGATTGTTATCAGGATTGTTGTTAAAGAGAAAGTAACATGCTTTCAAGACAATAGAAAATGGAAGTGCAAAGCATGTCTGGAACTGCAGGGTTTGATTGTTATAAATTGTTTATGAAGTGTCACTCCTTATTTTCATCAAAAGCTTTTCTTGCAGCAGACATCATGTGTGCTTCAGCATGCAATTTTCCCTCTCCAGAGGGATGAAAATGTGCCGCAGTTTACTTTGCTTGGGTTACACTGCAGTGTCTTTTTTTTTTTTTAAGGCAAGCACTAGAATATGTCTCTTTCCACTGTGCAACAGCTCCCACTGATCAGTGAGGAAAAATAAATACGATGAGTGACAGAGCCTGCATGCTGTATCACATAGACAAAACCCAGTTGTGCGCTGAGAATGAAAGAAATGGTACCATCCCCCACTGAAAAAGATGTTGCTAATGCAGAGGTTTGTGAGACATTAAATATTCCCACACTGCAGAGATTTCAGATTATTTCTCCTAATGCCTTACTGAGCTAGATAAGCCTTCATGAATATATACTACAGAATGAGTATTGTAAGGATTTTCTCTGTCCAAAAAAACCCCCACATTTTTAATAATACTTTATTATTTATATTATACATATATATCACTGTTTGCCACGCAAACACAGATACTTTCATATGTGATTTTTGTAGAAGGCTGGGGCTGTTTCAGGGCTGCACCGTGGGATTAGATGAATAATGCCTATTAAGAAAAGTAAACCTAAAGCTATTCGAGGAATCCCCCATGGCATCAAAACCCTTCAGCTGCAGTTCAGTAAGCTCAGATGATCATGGCAGTTCTTAACCAACGTGGTATCAGGTCTGGATAGAAGTCCACATGTCTTACAGGGTACAGAACTGAAATCCAAGAAGCTGCTGTTTCAGTCACAAAAGTATTGACAACGAGCCTATCTTTACACAACCAGACGAATTATCAGGTTGTAACAAGAGTCAAATGTGTCCATTCTCCGGGAGCCCGAGCTCTCCCCGGTGCCCGTGGCTGCAGTCAGGGCTGGCCGGCGCTGCCGGTGGCTGCAGAGGCGGCGCGGCGCGGACGGAGCCCGGCCGTGCCCTCTGCCGATACCGGCCGGAACAGCCGCGCCGGCAGCTCGGAGATGCTCCCTCCGACCGGAGCAAATTCCTGCTGGAAAACATCAACTACCCCAACCACCCCCAACCTGTTTAAGGCCTCTTTATGAAAACAAGAGAGTGAGCAATATCCTACCTATTCCCCCTGCTATCTCTCCCTTTTTCGTTTTTACAAGTGATTTCGCATGATGGATGCGGGACTAGTCTTGTCCTTAGAAGTGAGAGTTTTGTTACAGGGTTGAGCCAGGCCAGGACTTGAAAAATCCCAGAAATGTTCCACTTTTATGTACCCCACAGGTTTGGGGTACAGTTGGGGCTTTTTTGGATGGTGGGGAGGGGAGCTGGAGGTTGATGACACCTTCACAAATTAAAATACATGTACTTTCCTGAGTTAGTAAGAAAAAGTAAAGAAAACTCATTTCTTAGGCAATTTTAAGGGAGCTTTTCTTATTAATCTTTCCTTCTCTGTGAGCTGGGACAATAACAGAGTGCAGTGTCCTACTGCTCTATGAATTTTGCTTAATGTTTTGCATAATGATATATGACTGACCCATTAGCTGAAACCACTGTCTTACATCAAAACTAAACCACAGATTTCTTTTATACCTGCAGGTTAAGGAGGAAGTCTGCAAGTCAACTGTGTCTTCCATAAGCTTTTTACCTTGAGGGTATACTAGAATAATTTCAAAGAAATACAGAAGTATCCAAATTTATTCAAATATATACACTTAGAGTCCAAAAATACATTACTTTTCTTGTAAAGGTCCAAGATACTGCATTTGAGATATTAAAAATATCCAGCTGGATTATTGGTTTAATAGTCATAATTTTAAAAGCAATGGAAATTTTATTGGGCAAAATGATTTTATAAATGACCTTACCTATTTCTGTGCGCTACCAAATTTGTAGAAAAATTATTACATAAACATTTTATGCTTATTCCACATAGAATTTTCAAGTTAACTACATACCTGTCCAGCACTGACTTAACTCTATTCTTTAAATAGCAATTTAAGAGTATAACCAATATATTTTTAAGGTATTTACACTTTTACATTAATACATAATTATTGTTAGCAACTACGATATTAAAACCCTGGCTATTCTGGATTGAAAAAACATGCATACTAATTGAAACCAGGTATAGTTACTAAAAACATGCACATTGTCCTTCAAAGCACAATATAGTTCAGGGTATTTTCCTGTTAGTTATATTGGCCCAAGTATACAGCAGCTACTCTTTCTTCACAAAAGAAAGGGGAACAAAAAAAAGAAAGACAAAAAGGACTGATCACCCCATGGCCATGTCCTGCCACGTCCCTTATCCTGCCACCTGTGTGAAGCAACCTCTTGCCAGGGACCGAGAGCCTTGGCAAAGACTTCGGTTCCTGAGGACAGCTGTGACACGGCCACTGCAACCTCTAACAGCTCTCCTTCCCTTCTCTGGGCAAGTATGGATTTTTTAGAGGGAAAGGGATTAAGGCAACTCTGTTATGCTGCCATGGGGTTATTTTAGTGACAGATCCCAGGTCATCCACCCCACGGTGAGCAGTGTCTACAGGAGCAGCTCTGGAGCCATCCTGCACTGGACTTGCCCAACAGAGAATATCACTGGATCTCTTCCTGGGCAACTCCAAAATTTGACAAAAAGACAGATAGTTGAAATGTTTTTTTCTGAATTCTAGAAAAACTTCTTTTGTCAGGACAACATCAGCGTTTCATTTCATCTTGATGGTGACAAGTTGACACTGATCTAGAGTCATGAAGCAACATGTGATCTAGATGTCTAAATCACCTCACTGCTGAAGTGGCTCCCCTTAATTTTACCAACCATTACTTGCTAATCTTTATAAATTTCGTACAATAAAAGACAAAGACTAAAATAATTACATAAAAAGATTATCTTTATTCTTTTAGGTTGTTAGCAATGTAGTTATTTTTGGTAAAACAACTTCCTGCATGCAGTTCATCAGTACACTATGAGCCAATAATTTTTATTAAAGCAGGAGCCCATCAATATTCTAGTTCTTTTGTAAGAAATGCAAAGTGTTTCACTGCCCATTGCACAAGCTCACTATTCATCCTCATGAAGGAAGATTTTTGAATAACAAATTATATTTAAAGTGTTTCTACTGCAGTGTGCACCAATAAGCAAAGCAGACAGTGTGAGATTAACTCTGGGGAAATAGCAATGTTCGTATGACTAAGATTACCCTGAAAATCAACAGACAGGATAATAACATAAAAAAGGGCCTTCTATCTTGTTTCACACAAAAAGACCTACCTAGGACTAGAAAAAAATAATTGTACTGTCCATTTGGTTTTAAATTATTCCTTATTAAAAGCTGTTTAAATCAATTAGCAGAAATTTTCAGTTCCACTTTGTATCTTAGGTTTCTGAATAGTAAAGTGTCAAAGACAGACAACAGTAAAAATTAATAACAACAGGAAAATGTATAATTTCTTATAGTAAGTATAAAATGTTATAAAATAAAACTTTTTTTAAAATAAAAAGGATATATGTTATAATTTTCTTCTAGCCCCATATTTTTAGCCATCTATTTGTCCTGTATAGTCCAGTACCTTACTGCGTATTTGCTGATTACAACACAAAATAAAATCTTTAGTAGCAGCAAACTATTGCTTACTGGTATGAGGAATGATGGTCTTGTCAAACAGTTTTTCTTTTTACCACTCACATCTCTTCCCATGTTAAACTTTAACAGCTGTAGGATAATAGCAGCAAGCATGCATCAGTTAGAGCTTCCAATTATTTGAAGTATCGCAGAATATATCATAATATCTATTGAAATGTTGTAAGCTAACTAGTTGACACATATACAGTAATTAGGTCATTGTCTCTTTGTTCAAAAAGGTACCACTGTGTAAAACAACTGATTAAATAACAGAGGGTATTTTACTTACATGTATAGTGTCAGCCTGAATGCAAAAAACCTCATCTAAACCCCAGTGCAGGACAAAGCTGATTTCAGTACATCTTTCTGGTCATCTCAGCTCTCTACGGAAGGTTACATTACAGTGGGAACGTGACTAAATTGCCAACGGGGTGTCAAAACCACCCTCTCATGTACATATTTTGTGTTTCTATGATCCATCTTTCCAAAGCAGGGAAATGTAAATCTGAGGTATATATTAAGGTAGTATTTGTCCACAAAGGTACTCTGCTATCAACTTATTCTCATAGCTTTGGTTATTTTCCCAAGTGGGATACACTCCTGACAAATAAGAAGTGTAGTAACAGGCTCTGGAATAAAGCATGGAAGCTACTCACAATATTACAAGGTCAAAACATACCACTTAAAAAAATTATAATTTCTTATGGGCAGAATTTGGCATTTGTAGCTTTTCTGTGAAAAGAACTGTTTTAATGTTTCAGGAATTATGAGCTATCTTGTACTCTGAACGTAATTTTTTTCATAGTTTCACTATTTTCCAAACAAGAGCTCTATGTAGCATCATGTATTTAAACCATTGTATCTGAAATGGACAGTACAATAAATCAAGAACTACTAAAAGATAATAAAAATAAATATATTAAACTTAAAAGACTAAGTTACCAACCTCTTTTCTGTGAGAATTATTCCCTTGTTTGATTTACTGACAAATTCTCTACTTGGACTCTGTTGGTTTTTTTACAGTTTGCTGCTTCTTTAATCTACATCCTGAGATTCAATAATCTGGAATCCTGGGTTTTTAGCATTTAGAAGTGGCTTGAAGAGAACTATATTCATGTAAAGATGCCATAACTATGCATTCCTGACATTTGTGTTGCTCTGCACATAAGAGCATTATTTAGTGTTTATCTAAATAAAGAGTATTTATATTTTGTTTTCTCAGCATGGCAGAATTAATAAAGCAGTATGCTATTAAAGCAAAGGAGATCATGAAAAAGAACTGGCGCACATGGAACACAGACAGGAGATGAAATGTACATAGTGGACACACTTATTCCACAAAAGTTGAGGCTTATTAGGACCCATTAAGGGTTCCAATAGTCCAAGTAGAAATTTTGTGTCTCCTCTCAATTAGTAACAGCTGATAATCAAAACTATTGCTCTGCAAGTTTGTTTCACTGTTACAGACCAAGAGTTTACTAGTGAAGGATCATTGTCTTGGACAGGCACTGACTGCAGCAGTGGGTAAATATGTAAAAACTTATAATTTTGGCATAATCCTCCAATAAGAGTGCTACTGACAAAAACATCATATTTTCAACCTTGTGAACATTCTTCAAGGATTATCTCTGCCTTTTACTTTTTGTTTCCTCTTCTGTCTTTTCCTTTGTCTTCCTTTTCTGATTTGTCATCTTCATATTTTTCTTTTTCTGGTTTTGTTACACTATCATATGAAGGCGGAGCCGTGGTGGATGCAGACATATCCATTTTCTCTGGAGATGAGTTTTCACTCAGCTTACCAACAATCATATCTTTTTTGATAAGCTGATCGCCCCCATCTTTCTGATACATAAATGAAAGCTTCTTTACTGACTGTCTTAGAAGATGACGTCTGTAAGCACGCTGAATGATAGTAGCAGAAATTTCTTCCTGCTTTCGTTTCAATGTAGTCGTAATTGGTTCATAGGAAGCTTTAGAAGGATTGGATGCCATAAACCGATCTTCCATCTGTATTCTGAGGGCGTCCATCTCCCCACTTTCCCCCAATACACGCTTTGTGAAAGCAAACAAGATGTCAAGGCAGTGAATTCTGTCACCGCTCACCACAGGTAGATCCATTGCAATAAGCTGGACTGTGTTTGGTTTTGGTATATTAAGAGGAGGCTCTAGAGAAGCTGCAAAATCAGACAGTTTGCTATATTGTATGAATTGTGTTGCATCAGGATCATATTTTTCCCAAACCTCATAGAACATCTCAAAGTCATCCTCGCCCAAGGGTTCTGCGCTTTCCTCAGTAGCAACACCGAAGTTCTCCAAAATCACAGCAATGTACATGTTCACCACCACCAGAAAGGATATGATAATGTAGCTGACAAAGAAGAAAATCCCAACAGAGGGGTTGCCACAGTCACCTTTCACAGAGCTCCCCGGATGAGGCTTGTTAGGGTCACAGTCTGGCTCCCCACTGTTCAGAATTGGGTTGAGCAAATTATTCCAGCCAGCGGACGTGGTGATCTGAAACAGGCAGATCATGCTGTTGCCAAACGTTTCAAAGTTGAACATGTCATCAATCCCATCTTCCCTCTTGACATAGGCAAAGTTGGACATGCCAAATATGGCGTAGATGAACATGACCAGGAAGAGCAGCAGCCCAATGTTGAACAAAGCAGGAAGAGACATCATCAAAGCAAAAAGCAGCGTGCGGATTCCCTTAGCGCCTTTAATGAGGCGCAGGATTCGACCGATTCTGGCAAGTCGTACAACTCTGAACAAAGTGGGTGACACAAAGTACTTCTCAATCACCTCAGCCAGAAACATACCTGTGAAGCATAGAAATAAATTAAGAGAGTAAGTTTTTAACACCGATTACATTTTCCACAAACAAGTATAAACACCCCCCACCCCCCCTCCCCAACCTCTAGTTGTAGAATTAGTGGAAAATTGGAGAGAAATTTTATCTGCTATGGATAATTTTAGAATTTTTTCCCCGCACTTTTAAAAACTAACCCCAAACCTAAAAGTATTACAACAGATACAGAATTATTAGGAAAGTTAGCACTCTTAAGCATGCATTTAATTTCCTAAATAATCAAGAGAAATTAAAATTAAGTAACTCCTCTAATTTGCACAGCTTGACACAGATAAAGTATTAAATACATATATAACTGTATTTCATTTTGAACATAAGAATTTCTTACCTATTATTGAAAGAATAACAACCACAAAATCAAAAATATTCCAGCCAATTGTGAAGTAATAATAACGGAGTGAAAATATTTTGAAGACACATTCACAAGTGAAAAGGACAACAAAGACCAAGTTAATCCAATATAAAATATTTTGCATCAGTTCAGTCTGGTCATCTGTTTCTATCATCATTGTGACCATGTTAAGACAGATTAGAAACATAACAGCGATGTCAAATAGTTGCTGTGTTACAATATCAAACATCAGACCTTGCAATTTGTTCTGAGGGGAGAAAAAAGAAAAAGTTATATAGTCTTTTTATGTAACAAACATCTGTTTCCTCCCTCCCATTTCATTCTTCCTCTCCCGAAATATACAACCAAGAAGAAGGCTCAATAATCTAAGAAAACCATTGTCCTGTAACTAATATGCCAGTTCAAAGTTTTCCCCTCAAAACCCAACAAGCCTATATTTCTTCACATCTTTGATTCTCTGCTTCTTCAGGCATAACAACTGAGAGATTTTTCCTGCAGAACAGGTACATGTACATTTCAATTAAGGATGAAGGGATAATTTGAATAAGGCTGAAAGCATTTGAGAGTAAAATGAGAAATCTTATTATAATTAATGTACTGCTGTGATTTCTCCCCAAATACAGGTGACATAAGAATAGCACCATTCTTACCACTGGTCGAGGTATAGGTTTTTGTGGTTTCTTGGATCCCAGCTTCTTCATTGCATTGTAGTATTTCTTTTGTTCTTCTGTCATGAAAATGTCTTGACCTCCAAGGTAAATGAATAAAAGAAAGCCCAAATCTGATTACAGCCAAGCCTTTACATCTATTAATGCACAGCATTGCAGAACATTGTTTTATTGAACCATTTATTCATCCTTATACATTGTTACCAAAACCAAAACATAATAATTATTTCAAAGATTGTTAAAATATCTCATGAATCCTGAAGGAAAAATGAAAGAAATTAAGGAATAAAGAAAATCCCCAGAGCTTCTATCTATTTCTTATTAAAAAATTACATACCTGATTAATTCAGTTAAATAAACTAAAAAAACCCAAACAACTTGTGAAATACACATTTCATATACACTTATAAATCTAGCATCATAAACTCCACACTGTAAATCAATCTACCAGAAATAAAAAAGCTTCAAAGGTACAAAGATACATTGTGAGCAGATATGCCTTCAGGTAAAACATACAAGAAGAAAGAATTACTGATTTTACTTTTCAGGATGTGCATTTTACCACTTGAGTATAGGTATTTCAGTTCAGATGATATATGAACAGTGTATATGTAGCTTGATCATCCCCATACACTGTAACAAGATCATCAGAAGCATGGGTTTACTCTGGGGTTTCTTGCCTGAATAAAAGGATTTCTAGACTGGTATGTGCAATACACATATGGAAACCCTTACCAGAAATACAGTTTATACTGACAAGTAACTTGTTTTTTTTCCTTTCATGCATTTGTTTGTAATTACATTCCAGATATGCATGATATTAAAGCAGTGGCATTTGGAAATGGAACTTCAGAGTCAGGGGTGATTCTGTGCCTTTGTCCCACCTTTGTTCTGTGAATTTGTCAAATGTAGTGTTAATCTTATAGACAAAGTAATGGTAAGTCTGAATGAAGGTGTGTTTAACTTTCAGCTGTGGCTATGTATTGACATGAAGATTCAGAAGTCAAAAGAGACTGTCTTTAACAAACGCTCCTCATAAATCAAATATTCAAGTAAAATTAACTTCTTGGAGAGTACGAGTCTTGGAAGAAAAACAAGAAGTTGATTATTATGATACAAGATAATTATGGAGGAAATGTGCTGCGACTGTTGGAAGACTTCACTCAGTGGGAAATAAATAATAAAACCAAAAAAGCCATAAAGAAAATGGGATTGGGTTGGCGATTTCTTCTGCTGTCTCACTGATGTAATGGCTATCATGAGTGAACAAGCCATCCTTGTCTCAGTGTAGTGTCCCTAGGGAGAATATAGGCATCAAGGCAGGATACCCTTAAGGGTTAGGAAATTGACAGCAGAACATTGCCTTCTTCATGGAATTAAATAATGAAAGTAGGATGCACACAGGAACCGCAGAGAAGCACAGTTTAACTACACAGAGATTGTATATTGCAACATGAGGTCTTTTCCCATTCATATCCCAACATGCCCAAATGTCAGTGATATTAAGAAAGAACAAAGACAAGAAAAATTCTGCTGGGTAGCCATGAACTGTGTGATTTGCACATTTCTAGGAACACAGGTGCAGCTATAAATTCAAAAGACAGACAAACTTGCTAATTTGCTACATAAAACTGAAGAATGTTGTATAGATAGAATTTTCCCCAGCCTAATTGCATGTCCAGTATTTTACTTTCTTGGTGACTTACAACAGCTCCAAATGTACAGGGGGTGTATACAACACTGCAGAAAAAGCCCGTTAGCAGGAACCTTTATCTGCCTTCTGAGTCATGATGATTCCAGTAGACATTGTCTGCCAAGTGAACTTAATAAAATTTATAATTACCTCACTACTGAGTAAGGTCACCTTGTTACATATCAACTGCCAAAAATGCCAATAATATTGTATATAGCCTTGCTCTCCAAGGATGAGAAATGGATCCATCTTCCTGCTAAGTACTGGACTCCCCTGAAGTTTACTCCAAGGAAGGTGCCTGTATCTTGAAGGATGAAGATGCCACCATTTATGGTTTAAATAGCAAGTACCATTTAATTTGCCATCATAGCCTGCATTTTCATCTATTTAAATGTTCCTAGAGCTCTTTACAAAATCTTGTGCTCATTTAAATAACCAAAACAGCTTAGGTTGAAAAGAAAACCTACACATTTTCAAATGACAACCATTTTCTTTTTCTTGCAAATTCACTAACTCAAGACAGTTTCCCAACCCTCTCTAATCTTGCAATATATAGCACTATTTTCAGCATGCAGCTTGTCTGTATTAATCTCTGTAATGGAGACCTTCACAATACTGCTCTATATTATCTCCTTATCAATTTTGACATTTATAGTTTTGCATATTCTTTCCTGCCTTTTATTTGCTTGAGTCATCTGCACTTTCACATAGCTTGGTCACAGCACTGTAAGGTTAAGGAAAAAAAGGACATAACTTTCTGATGGACAACATATCATTGAGCTGTACAGGGATGTGGAGAACACTCAGACACTCAGTGTAAGTTTAAATTACTTCAAATGCCTTAAAAAGAAAAGACTGTTATTTCATTATTTTGAATAAACAAAAATCTTAAAACCTGATTTCTTTTTTTCTTTCTATTACTACGAGAAATTTCAGAAACTCTTATTTATCCTTGCATACATTTGCTGAATGCTAAGTAACAATGAAGTATTATGAAAATGGAACATGTGGCACTTATCTTCTTTTTCTGTTGGTTGAAGTTGTCTATGATGACACCAATGAATAAGTTTAGGGTGAAAAACGATCCAAAGACAATAAAGGCCACAAAGTAAATGTACATGTACAGGTTTTCTTCATACTTGGGCTGTTTCTCTGCCTATGCAATATAGAAAAAACCAAAGCATCACAAATAACAGTTAAGACAAATCAAAGATTCTTGAGCAGGAAGGGAAGTTGCATCCAGATGGATCGAGGGTAAACCCAACTGTACAAGGGGGTAAACCCAACTCTTTTGGAGCATACACTACACTTGCCTTATATTTGAACTTGAAAATCTATTTAATACAGGTTTCTGTAATAGCACACATTGCAGGACTTGCCATTCCTTCCCTCTCTGTCTGTTCTCTTTGATGACATTTGACACCCCATGTAGGTCATACTAAATTTGACAGAAATATGCAAATCTCAAAAGCAATTCCTATAGGCTATATGCGAATCAAGAGCTAGATTGAGGAGAGATGCAAACAAATATCAAGATTAAAAAAAAGAGGCAAAATTTAGCAAATTTGGTTTTTGAGATCATCAGAGTCTGCAGGTCTGTATTAGCTTTTGCAGCGATGCCTCTTGACTATTTGGGTTAATTCTGAGGACACAGGAAAAGCTTACTTCCTGATCTGTACAATCTCAGAAATAAATTAATAGAAAACCATATCTCATTAGTTTGGATTTTTACAGAAGAATTATTAAATTTGTAATAATTTCTGTATTTCTACAGCTATACTTTTTTTTTTTAACCTGTTAAAAATGTAAGCACTTTGTGGGCACAGATTTATATAGAAAATCCATCAGGTCTTTACATTTAATTTTTATACTTTAGTTCATTTCAACTGCCATTCAAGAAGCATTACATCAATCTTACATTTGTTTTCCCTCAGTAAATTTTTTACTCAGTAGATTTTATATTGCACTCACTTCTGTAGAATCAACTGCAGCATACATAATCTCCATCCATCCTTTAAATGTTGCCTAAAAAAAAAATTGTTAATATTTTCTATCAAAGCTCCGGTTTTGTGAAAATTCTAACTAAAACAGTGTCTTCTGCAATGTATTTCTATTCATAACAATAAAAAGAATATTAAAAGTCTGGAGAGTTACAAGTGAAGCATACACAGGAAGTTCATTACTGTGGAATTCTTAAAACACAGAATAAATTCTAATCTTCATAGAAATTCATATAAACTGTCTACGAGATGAGTTGCAATCAATATCACCATACCAGATAGCCAGCAATTTATCTCCCAGGGAAGTGTGATGTGCTGGTTGCCATCTGTAAATCATTACCTTAACAGGAAAGGCACTGTGCTGTTTGGCATCCCAGTAAAGCCAAGTCCCTGATGTCAGGATACAGGGAACCTACATCATCAACTAGTCCACCTGTACTGGGATGGTATCTAGTTCAAATCCACTAGAAATCAGGAGCCCCAAGAAGAGACTGAGTGAAGCTGCCCAATGGTTCAGTAGCTCATCCATCCTTCTAGTGTGTGCCACAGTGTCCCCAGTATCCATGGGGCCACAGGGGCCACCGCCATGGCGCACCATGGGGGTCACAGTGGGCCACACACAGCTCTGTGCACCTTCCAGAGCCAGCACCCAGCCTGGATCCACTGCTTCTCCTCCAGGACCTCCCCTGCACATCCCAGCGCTCTGGCTCCCCTGTAATTGCATTATTGATGGAACCATTCTGAACTGCACCATTCCTTTGCCCTGAGGACATGCTGCCAACACCAGCTGTTCCCAAGCACTGCTTGGTTCTCCTCCAAGTATTATAACAAGGCTTTCAGTGCTAACTTTCTGACTACCAAAAAACTAGAGGCCTTCTCCAGGAAAAAAAAAATCAGCCACCATCTATTGGCATTGTTCAGACAGAGTAAGGAAATAGTCCTAGAAAAAAAAAAAGGTAAGTCGTCCCATGAAATCTTAAGAAAATTATGGAATCATAGAACGGTTTGGCTTGCAAGTGACCTTCAGAAATTATCTAGTTTAAACCCTCTGCCACAGGCAGAGATGTCTTTTACTACATCAAAAATTTCCAGTGATGACCCATCCACATTCTCTGGGCAACCTGAATGTCTCAATGCATTATCACTAAAAAAGTAAGTAAATCTTCCTTATATCCAAATTAAACCTATCTTCTTTCAATTAAAAACCATTGCCATTTGTCTTGTCACTACAAGCCCTGGGAAAAAATTTCCCTCGGTCTTTCTTATAAGCCCTCTTTAAATATTGAAAGGACACTATATATAGTCTCCCTGGAGCCTTCTCTTCACATTGAACAACCCCACCTCTCTCAGCCTTTCTTCAAAGAAAAGTTGTTCCAGTCCTCTGATCTTTTCCTTGGCTGCCTTCTGGACCTCTAAGAGGTCCATATCTTCTTGTTCTAGTGAGGTCTCATGAGAATGGAGTGCATAGAGAGAATCACCTCTCTATCTGTTGGCCACACTTCTTATGGCCAACCCAGGATATGACTGACTCTGCAGTCAAATCCTGTGCAATTACATGCAACTGCACATTTCCAGCTCATGTCAAATTTTTTTCCACCAGTATTCCAGGACTGACCTCAATCCATTCATTTTCCAGTCTGTATTGATAACTGGGGATTGCCCTGAAACAGGACAGGACCTTACATGTGGCCTTGAGCTGTGTGATGTTCATGGAGTTTAATTTTCAGCTAGCTGAGGTCCCTCAGGCTGGCATCTCCTCCAAAGCTCAGCTTGGTGTCATCTGCAAACTGCTGAGGGTGCACTCAATTCCATTATTAACATCATTGATGGAGCTATGAGAGAGTACTGGTCCTAGAGCAAATCCTTGGGAGCACCACTTGGTACTGGTTTCCTCTCAGACACTAGGCCACTGACTGTAAGTCTCTGGACATAGCCATCCAACCACTTACTTATCCCTCTAGAGGGCCTTCACCAAACTTACTCTGGTGAGCTATGATATTGAGGGCACGAAAGGTGTGAATTATATGTTTACTGCAATCATTATACAGGTGAACTGTAGCTGCAAGACATGCTACAAATGCTAAATGCACTGTCTAAGCTGGTAATTTATGCCAGTACTGTTTAGCAATAGCTAAACCCCCTGAAGCAATCAGATGGTAGCCTCCTAGCACAATACTAACTACTAAACTCTATCAGTTGGAAACTTTTAAAGACAGAATAATCACCAATTGCTTATGAGTACAAATAATTTCACAGAAGAAATTTGTCAAATGACCCTGATTATGAATATATGTATGCTTTATTGGCAGTTCACAGATACTTTCTCTAAAAAAGGCTCATGCCTAGAAATCTAGCACTCTCTTGTATGAAGATCAGAAAAGTCCTAGAAGGTATCTATGACAATCATGGTAAGAATATTAGTCAATGTGCCTTAACAGATAAAGAAAATAAAAGAAAATGAAACCTAGAAGCAGTTTTTAACCAGATATTTTATCTACATACTGTATTTCTGTAGCACTTGAAAAGGTACTAGCAGCTGGGGGCCAAGGAGCTTTATATCCATCAGGTAAGTATCAGATATTCCTCCTCTCCCAAAACAGCCAGAGAATGTATCACATTTTTACCATAAGCAACATTAATTAGCTCAATAGAACAAAACAATAAAGTCAAATCCATACCCATTTATTTATTTTAAAATAACATTGAAAATTATGGATTTAAATGATACTGCTACTAAAATTAAAGGTGGAAAATTTATGCACTTACCACTTGAAGCAGAGAAAGATAACCAATTGCAACATTATCAAAGTTTACTTTCACGTTTTTCCACCGAACACCTCCAGTAGTCCTGTTCATATTTTCACACATACTTTTATTGCTGACTTCCTGTGGTGTGAACCTCTCATCATTTGTGGTGTTAACACAGTAATAGAACTTGCCAGCAAACAAATTTACTCCCATAATGCTGAAAATTAGCCAGAATGTAAGACAAACCAGAAGTACGTTCATAATGGATGGGATTGCTCCAGTAAGAGCATTCACAACCACCTAGTCAATAAACACAGAAAAAAATTTAAAAAACAGCACAAGGGTTATTTTTTAAAAAATCTAGAAGATGATTTAACGTAAAACATTATATTACACCGAAGTAATGCAAATAGAAAAGGAATAATGCATGTCATATAACCGAACATGCTACTGTTGGCCTTGTTAACAGACATGCAATTAGTCTTCTTCCATGATTTTATAATTTGGCATATTTTTAAGGATTTATTTTACACATTATTTCCTTTTTTTTTCCTTACCCTCATGCCTTCAAAGCGTGACAAAGCTCTTAGAGGTCTCAAAGCTCTTAATGTTCGGAGGGATTTAATTGCACCAAATTCTGAGAAACCAAGGGCAGTAGCTACTAAACTAACCAACGAGACCTAGAGGAAACAAAACAAAACAAAAGAACTTTTCTTTTTAAAGTAGCTTCAAAATAGAAAAGCCTTGATGGGTAAAATTTTGATCTGGATATTGGGAAAAAATTTCACAAGGTCCATAATCTTTCAGTGAAAATAAATTGAAAAAGTAAAAAAAAGAAAATGAGAGAGAAAAAAAAATTGGTCTAATATTGCATGTAAATTTCAGAACAATTTGAACAAAAACATTCCTAAATCCATAATACTATATGTGGATATGAGTGCATGTGCATTTTTATTAAAACAAAAAAATTCCTCTCCCTCCATGTGTTTGATTGTGGTTTGGCCACCTGTGATACCAGCTATAAACTGACTTTTAGATAAAGAAATTCTAAATACAACATTAGAAAATTAGAAAATTCAAAAAGTGTATTGCAAAAGAAGAACAGGAAATATTACAAAACACCCTTCAATGATTCACACGGGACAGAATCCCAAACTCAGCTTCATTTCAACTTTCTGTTCTTGCAACTACTAAATAGTATGATGGCAAAAAAGCACATTGTTATCATAAGCTGGAAAAATCTTACTTTAAATTTTTAAAATTGTTTGTATTTTGGACAATTAATGTGCCTTGAGAGTTCCTCTTTTAACATTATTACTTTTGTGGAAGAAAGTGTTTAATCCACAAGAATTTTTGAAACCCTCAGTACAGCTGGATTAACAGCTCAAAAGTTGATTCTCCTGCTGTTTTCCGGGGAAAGTCAATGACTTGTGTCCTCCCTGAGCCTCCCACCCCAGATGGCTGTCTCCTGTTGTGTTTACATGAGGAAGTCTTCTGCAGATTTCTTTCCTCTAAGGGTAGCTCAAGCAATCTGCCAAACACTACACAATCGCATCTTTGCTCCTTTCGGTGATATCATTTTTACTTGCACATGGAAAGCTGAGCAAAATGAGCATTTTTATTGGTTTCAGGGCTTATTATCTGTTTCTGAAGTAACTCTAAACATCACAATGGGTATGAATTTGTGTCTGTATACTATAAGTTCTTTCCCAAACAGGGAACAGCTGGAGAGTTTAGGCTGCTTCCATGACAGATTCTGTAAAATGTCTCATGGTGAAAATTTAACTTGATTGGTACTGGTACGGCACATTTGTTCAATGTTTAGCTGGATAAAGGCATAGGGCAGAAAGATAAGACAAAGATCTATTTAAGCAGTTGAGGGCAGCACCCACACACTAAACCAGCAGGTAAAATGGCAGCAAGAAGAGAGAGAATTTAAATTCCTTGTTACTGGCTGAAAACAATAACAAGTCTGGCAATAATGTCAGAAAAAGCTAAGCAGACCACCATGACTTTAGGGGTGGGGAGGAGTGGGTTTACAAAGGAGGTCAAACACTGGAAATGGATTGCTAAGTAAGGCATTCTCCATTCAAAACAGACTATCAGCCTGAGCTGTCTAATCTAACCTTGAGGTTAGAGCTAATTGAATACCTCCAATGGTGTCCCCCCCACCATGACTTGTTACATAATCTGCTACTATAGGGCCACAAAATGCAGACACTCTATACAAAAGATTAAGATGGCTACATGAAAGCACTGAAATCACTGAAAAAATGAAGAGCCCATACCTATCCACAAGGATGTATGGTATGCCTAATCAGAATTGCTCTTAAAACTCAATTCAAGATCAACCTTTCCCCATACATGCTTGTACAGACACACTAATTCTGAATACTCCTAAATAGTAATAGATTTATTTATTACTGTTTAAATTTCTTTCTTTTTTACCAATGACCATTGTCATGCAAAAAAATTTCCAAATTTAAGTATCACAAGGTTCTGGAAACATACTTTCTGGTTATTCATAATATGAAAAGAATCTAGAACATGGCATCAAAAATTTTATGCAAAGGTGACAGAATCTATCTAGATGATTGCTGCTGATTTCCCATTAATTATAAAATTGTCATAATTTTTCACTTCACTTTTTAATATTTCAGTTATAATAAAGAAAAATCAGAACACTATAGCATCCACCAAGACAGAAAACATACAAAAATTATACATTCAGCCTTACTCAACAGTCTTAACTTTTTTCCTTTTGTGTGCTGAGGTTATCTTGTTTTGGAAAATTTAATCTTAGGGGAGGACCCTTATACTTGCTAAGTTCCCTACAGGTCAGTACGAATGTTCTGGAAATATGCTGACTTTATATTTGATGTAAGCAAAAACCAGGAGTTCACAGCAGAAGAAATGGAGAGGCATGAAAGTAAAAAGCAGGAAACAGCATATCCCAGAAAAGCCATGTCACATGTTTTCTCATGTCACTGAGTTAGTCTATTTGCTAAGAATGGGGATTCACTGAAAAGAGAAGCACAGGTAAACGAGGAAGACAAATAACAAACACCATTTGTGCCTTTCCCTCCAAAAAATCTACTTTAAAAAGAGCATTAGGTATGTTTCAAATCTACTGGTAAGGGACAAAGATTCTGTCCTGGATTCCAGATACCAACCGATCAAGAACTTTCTTTTGTCCATTTGTTGAACATTTTCACAAAAAGAAAGAATTTATTTTATTTGGAATGCAATATCAATAGTAGTTTTTAATGTTATTGTTGAAAAAAAATTCTCCCCAGCAGTTCTTTGTCAGTGCCTCATTAAGCCCAGAGCCAAATGCCCTGCCCCATGTGCTCACAAATTTCCCTTTCTTTTCGTGTGCCTGCATCCTCCTTGCTCTCTGCAGCCACATGCAGCAGACTGAAGTCACATCAGTAAATAGTGCTCCCTCACCAGCTGGGACCCCGCACAGTAAAACACAGAAGACATGGTGTCAATGACAACACAAAGGCAGATTTAGTAACACACTGGATAATTGCAGCAGGATCTTATCCATCAGTATGTAATTTTCTGGTCCTTTAAACCAAATTTATACTATTCACTGCATATATCTCTATCAGATTGAAGTTACATAAAATGACCTGCCTAAACAACAGAAACAGACTACTTGGAAAGCATGGTACTTACATCAACAATCAGGAAGTCCAGCCAGCACCAAGCATTAGTGAAGTAAGTCTGAAAACCATAGGCCACCCATTTTAGCACCATTTCCAGAATAAAGATGTAAGTAAAGATTTTATCAGCATAGTCCAGCAGGATTCTTACAGTCTTGCGCTGTTCAATATATATATCTTCAAAAGCCTGTAAAGAACAGGTTACATGTAAGTCAGATATTAAAAAGACTTTGAAAATTACAAATTAAGCCAAAACAAAATGAAGACAGCAAAGTAAAATCACTTTCAACTCTAGATGTTTTACCTTGAAAAGCAAAATAACAGAAATTACAATTACATTCTTTCTGAATTTTAGATGTTATTATTATCTGAAAATGGAATTACAATATCAAGTCTGAGGTTGTCAAAAAGATTTTTAGAAATTTAAATAATAGTAACACAGAATTACAATTTTTCAGCCTGAAAGCCCAGGCAGGTTCTGTCAGAAGGCAGACTCATTATTATATCAACTTCAATTAACAAAAGAGACCAGATATTATGTTGATGTTCTCTAATGAATTTCAGTCTTAGGTGCTGATGGCAAAGTTTTAGTAGTGGGAGGCTGTAGATGTGGCCACTGTGAAAAGAGACCAGGGGACTGCTTTGTGCCAGCTCCACAATCGATCCCACACAGGAAACAGCCGAGCACAAAAATGAAGCTGATACTTCCCAGTGCCTCTGGGAAAACATATTAAAGAAAAGGTGAAACACTGCATGGCAGTATGAGCAGTGAAGGAAAAAAGTGAGAGAAACCACCCTGCACACACCAAGGTCAGAGAAGAAAGAAGGGAAGTCCATGGTGCTTTAGGTGCTGGAGCAGAGACCAAGACAATATATAGCAAATCCTATGTCAATCAGCAACCAATATGAACCAAAATATGCGAAGCACTAAATGTAACTAACAACAGTATAAAGAAATTAAAGAATTCCTATGTAACAGTCCAGAAATACTGCAACTAAAACCGTAGCAAAAAATTAACTAAGAACACGATGAATTCAGTTTCTCTTTTGGGGACAATTTTCATTTGAAGTAGAATAATTGTTTTATGCATACATTTCCTTTTTCATGATTTTTATAATTTCTTAAACAAGATTTTTAGTGTAATCCTTTTCATAAACACACACATCACCTTGAATTCATCAAAATTTTAATGTAATGTAAATGAAATGTAGTACCCAAAATATTCTGGGAATTTAGTTCCAAGTTCTCTTCAAAGACAACTTTGTGTTTTATTCTTAATGAATACACATGTGTTATAACATTAACTTTGATAAAACATTTTTATAGGTACTGTTTCTATGGGTGCAAGCTCTACTTACCAGAGCACCACTGCTGAGAAGAATCATGAAGACAATAAATGATTCAAACCAGTTGTGCTCTACTATCTTGTAACAGGTTTTTCGAAGGTTCCACCAGATTCTTCCTTTTGTACTCTCCCTATTGCCTTTACAGCATTTAAACTTCTGCACACAGCCTAATACCACAAATATTAAGAAACCATTATATGGTAGAATTTTCATTATCCTGAAAAATCAAATCATTCTTAGCTAGCTCCTGTTCCATGAAGATCAAGCTACTAAATGCTACTTATGTGACTTATCTTTTCGATTTTATACTTTGGATATAGGAAAACTTGAGTGTACACAATTTTTTCTCTACTCTGACGCTATATCAAGCTTATTAGTAAAGGATAGTCATCTAATTGAGCTAATTTTCATTTACAAACACATTAAAAAAATATATATTATTCAGTTTATATACAGACAATTAAAGAACATATGCAAATTGTCAGGGAGTAGAAACAAAGAGCATACATAGCAACTTTCACATGAACTTGTTTAAGAATACAGAAGCTTCTTCTTTTAAAAGAACTTTTGCCTTTTAGAAAAGGTTCAAATAAACCAGACATAAATACTATTTTTATTATACTGAGGAACAACCGATGCTCCAAGGCCTGAATAAGGATACCTCTTTACATAAACAAGTGTTTTAACAGGAGATTATGAGAGCTTTTCCAGAGTGACACAGATTTGTGGCAACTGTCCACAGAAATTCAGCTCACACTGGAGAGCTCTTTACTTTATCATGGGGCCTCAAGGCACTGTTAGCAATGAACCTCAGTACCTGCCTAGCCAAGAGTAGCCTCCTTAATTCTTTGAAAATTATTAATAACATAGAAACAAATCCAAATTGACATGATCTTAAGGGGTCCTAAAGGCATTCTGGTTTTCCTATTTAGTGTCATTAAGTTCATTATGTTACTAATAAGTAACATACTTCATCATCTCAGATAAAACAGCTGCCACTGTGAAGAAAATTAACTACTTTACCTTCAACCACTCAAAATGTTTACATTATGAAAAAATGAATCTTATGCCCAAAAATGAATTGGTATCACATAACACAAGGATAAGGAAGCGTTGTAATATATAGCCAAATCACTTGAGGAAGGTACATTTGTTTGTTCGATTTTTTTTAGTTAAGAACTTGCTATGGTCAATACAGCCCCACACTGACAAACAATTTTGGTTTTATAAAGACAAGTGAAATAATACTTCAAAGGACAAAAGTCTTAGCTTAAATCAAAGATGTCTGCAAAACAGTAAATTAAAAAGCATGGACAGGACAGGACAGGACAGGACAGGACAGGACAGGAGAGTCAATCCTGGACCATATTTTGTTCTGAATTATTTTACTCATGATTTAAAAGGAAATTAAAGGAAATTTTGTAACATCACAAAAACCCAGAAATTCCTTCCTACATAGTAAATTTCAGTAGCCCCCTAGAAGATATAGCTATACAGAATTAAAATAAATCAAAACATTTAAGGACATGCAAGTTATAACCCACAGTATATTTATACACCCTCTCCCCCTATTAATGGTGTAATGTCAACAAAGTAAGTTTATTATTTGAGTCAAACTTTCCATTGAATGACAGTGGATGACCTGAATCACACATGGGATTGTTTCTTGAACTAGGAAGTGACCATGAATAATCACGATTCCATTTTAAATTTCTCAGGGAAGTGAGCCTAGTGTAGGTTTGATCTCACAGACTTCACTACAGACAAAGTAATTTAAATCAACAGAATTACTGACTGCTGGGAATAAGTTTATAGAATTGTGCCTAGTAATTATTTTAAAATATTATAAATTATCAAATACATATATATTGAACTTTGCTTTAACAAAAAGTACTTCATATAGTACTTTTTGTACTATATAGTGTAGATGGTATTGCTATCTACAACAGGCAAAATTATCATACCCTAACACTTGATGAACTGAGATCCAGGACTGCTGTAGCAAATAGCTTCTTTGAACTGCCAATGTTTGTTGCAAACAAGCAAAACGTAATTGCTAGGCCCAAATTTTATTTCCATACCTTCTGTAAAGCATGCCTGTAGTTCTGATGCTTTTTCTGATTCAGTTTCACTTTTTTCTTCTCCAAAGACAGCTAAATTAACTGTACTTCCTTCTGATGAGCTGGAAAAATCTAGCTTCTGAAAATAAAATTCAATTATATTTTTATATTATTAATATTTATATTTTTAGAAGTGTAATAAACTAAGCATGCAACACCATGTGCCAGTAATAACAAGAACAATATTTTTCACCAGAAATACAAAAAAAACACCCACACATAGCAGTCAATGCTGTTGAAATGTGCTTAAATTATCCACTTTCTATCTAGAGCATGGAATTTCAGAATTTCTAGAAAGTTAAGTGTTAGCAAGTTGATTTGCTGATACATATCCTATTCATTTTGCTTTCTACTATACTTTCTTATACATTTCAACTGGCATTAATTTGCATTCTTTTTTGCCAATGCACATATGTAGTACATTGTGCATTCTGAAACTACCCATTACTCTGGTACACATACCTGTACAGTCAACACCCAGAAATAATTTTTGTGCTTTTTTTTAATAATAATATTACATAATTCACATTATTAAAATGATCCCCAAACACAAAAACCAAACACACACACACACAACCCCCTATCCAATACAAGAATAAGCCTTAATATATTATTTTGTAATCTGCCTATGTATTGCAGAGATCTGGAGAATTTAATGGAAGATGTGGTGTCCTGTACAATGAAATTAAGTATGAGTACCAAACTAAATCAGAGTAGTTTTGGTCACAGCATTCTCTGACATTTTACAATGTTATTATCAAGAAGTATATAACATCAGTGATGAAGTCACAATGTCTGTAGGGAATGATGTAAGCACGCTTTATAAGACAACCTTGGTTTTGTCAAATCAACACCACTTTTACTAACTTGGTTAGATTTTTATGTTTAAGAGATATTTAAGAGATAAATGCAGACAAGTTACTATCCAAATTGTATTTACACCTCAATTGTAAAATGTGAAAGGACAAGATTATTTTTGGTATTAAAAAATTTTTATGTTTGTGAAAGAAGACAGACAGTATGATAACAATAAGTAACCCAGTATTCTTCATTAACTTTTATTAAAAATGGTTTTGTTATATTGCCTATTTTGTTATTACTTTACAAACTGATTATCTGGAATAGAAGCCCCATATTACTCATGTTTACAGTAAACATGTCTTTTCATTTTTAGCAACATAATTTCAAAACAGCAATATTCACACCAAACAACCTTTCCTGTCATTATTTCTACTGAACCCTGGGATAGCACAATATGCCCTCCACAATTCCATTATTATGCTGCTTTCATCATTCCATGACATAGCATATATATTGCAAAATGTTGCAGTGGTGGTGAGTACACTAAAATATTTAATTAAATAAGTCAAATTATTAGTTTCAAAATATATACTTTTTAAGAATAAAGAATTTTGTCATATTACTAATAAAAATTTAAAGCAATATGAAATACTCTGAGTAATTTGAACTGTAAGCTTAGTACACTGTTTGAGCAGATGACATTAATTCAAATGAAAGAATAAAAAAATGAGCAACCAGAAACACAAAAGGAACTGAAAAGAATCAATGTGTTTAGAACATGAAGTTATATTTTTCATGGTAGAAGAATTGGAGAGCTTCATGGTAGAAGAGCTTCTAAAAATTTATTTTTAATTACAAAAGGCAATTTTCTTTACTCTAGAAATGAAACTAGAGATTGCATGAACTATTTTGATATAAACCAGGTTTTGATATAAATCTGGTTTCCTTCTTCTTCCACAGATGGTGTAGAATATAATCCTACTGCTTGAAGAATTACAGATTTAATTAAACAATGGTTCTCTTTTTTATGTGAGGGGCTCATACTTTTCACTAAGATGCAGGTATCAAACAACAACATGAAAAGTGATTGTAAAAATCAATATGCATAGAAGAGTTTCTCCCTCTAATTAAAAATTAGCATACTAGTTTCTTTGCTATTTACAACAGAACTCTTTACAGGAGTGTAACTGATCTGGGGAATCACTCCAGGAAGAGAACTTCTAAGAAAGACAGAAATGTTCACCCTTCAACTTCCAGGGCCCTTAGCTGTGGCCCTTAGTAAGAAGGCCACACTCTATGTATACCAAGCACTGGATTAAATGGATCAACTTAGAAAAAATTGGCACACGTATCTATTAAAAAAAAAGCACTGCCTTATTATGCAGGAAAGGATAAGTAAGTCAAAGTGACACCCAAATGAAAAAGACTGGTGTATTTTTCAGTCAAATGATTGGAAGCTCCCAGTTTACTGTTTGCATGCCGCTCTATGCTTGTCCAGACTCATGCAGGAAGAAGCTGGAGTTAGGAGCAGTGTCACATAATCAATATCCATCAAATAAGACTCATCCTCTCATACCTGGGACCACCAGGATGGGATATTATTACCACATTCTACTCTTGCCTACCCAAGTGCCTTTTTGAAAATAGCTTCAAAAAATCCCTAGAAAGGTATTTTTCCATTCCTTCTCAACAGTTTATCATGCCCTTGGACACAAGAGAGAGACATAAATACTTCCAATATATAATAGAGTGCAAAAGAATACATGGAATATAATGCAAGATTCCACAACAAAACCACACAAACAAAATTTGTATCTGCAAAAGCATTACCTCAATGATTCCTAAATGGTAAAGAGCAGAACTGTCAAACTATTGAGATGAGATCATCAGGAATAAAAAATGCATAGTTTGGTACAATACAGATAAATAAAAAACTGTGAGTTTTATGGTTCTAGGGTTTCTGAATTTAGAGGTTTGGGAGTGTAGTAGTTCCTACTTTTTCTTTTTAAAAATTGTCCTAATTTTATCCTTATCTGAGTTTTCCTATTTGATATTTCTTTCTCATTTGAATATCGTTATTGATATAGTTTTAAACCATCCAGATTTCTTTAGACACCTGCACAGAAATTTTTATTAATGTTTTACATTTGTCTTTATAAAAATAAAGGAACTTGATTAAGTTCACTAAGAAATATTTATGATGAAGAACCAAACTTACATAAATGATTTCCTATATTCCAACTTTGCAGCCCTATATAAACTTCATGACTAGAATATAACTGTCATTACATCCATATTCAAAGGAACTATGCATATGTATAAAAAAATGACATTTGATTGTTCCTAGGAGTGTATCTTTCATCCTATATTTTAGCTTCTCTTATATGGGAAAACTGAAACATGATTTACAAAAATGTTGTGAACATACACAAAACAATTTATATCGAAGATATAAACATTTTAGCATACAAGTAACTGTATATATGTAATAATACAGAGGCATTGGTCAAATGAACGTGATCAGAAAATGTTCATAATTACATGACAGCTAAAAATATGGTAAAACAGATGAACAGAAAACATCAAGCGAGGACAACCTTTCCATTGTCATAAAATCATAGGTTTTAACCTCTTCCAATCTTGAAAAGTGCTGATGCCTAATCATTCAGTTAACAATAATAAAACTTACAAAGCATGCAGGTTATGCCACGGAAATAGTACAGAAAGTACCAAGGACGTAACAAGGAGAGGAGAACATGTTGGTGTTGCCCTGAGTCATGCTGTGATGTGAGTCATGGGACTCAGCTTACAGAGCGGCTGCACATGTTCCCACGACATTGCAACACATGGGAAAAAGGTATTGTAGCTGAGTAGCATGCAGGCCAATCAATCTCAGAAGTGACCAAATATGTATGATTTGTTTAGGTAACCTGTGTAAACATGCTGACACGTTGCTCTGCCTGGTTTAAAAGTACCAGTCTTGACTGATCCAGCTTGATTTTACTCCTGTGAGAAGAATGGCATGCAATGAAATTAAAATATGGTATCCTTGAGGTTGTTTGAGTACTGGAAACAGAAGCATGGATTCCTACTTATTTAAAACGTGTCTTCTAGACATGTCACACATTTGCAAAACGTAACGTTTTTAGGTGTGCATTAGAACTTTAAGCATATCCAAATATATAATGGAAAAGGTAAGATCAGCAGAACACCTGTAGTTCATAGATGTATACAGGACTTGGGCCTGAACATAAATAACACTCCGCAAACAAGAAACCAAACTACCACCAAAAATTACTTCATCCTCAAATCCTCCTCCTCCAGAAAAAAAAAAAAAGGCCCAAACAAAAAAGACATACAGATACACCCACACTATGTGTATTTCAGCTTTAAGTATCTTTTCAGTGATATTACCTAAACACTTAAAATAATAGAAATATATTTCTCCTTGCATTTCATTTTCAAGATTATTCCTGGTCTTCACTAGACATTAATAAGATACGTCTAGGTCCTTTCTTTCAGAAAAAAAGCTGCAGGTGAAACAAAAAAGTAAATCATACCATGTTAAAGACAGAAACTTCTTCACAAGAAATTTCTCCCAGCATCTTTAAATATTTAACTGAATGATTAAAAAAAATTCAATTAGTTTAAGGTGCATTATACTCTGTAGCAGACATAGCAATGAAAAACAAAACCTCATGCTTAGCAATAACCTGTAAGTTCTTCAATTTGTCTTCTGGTATAAATCTGATCTCACCTCTTAGCAATGACTTGTCAAAGATTCATCAAATAATGTAGCTATGTAAGAACTCCAACATCAACTGCTCCATTTAAAGGGGAAGTCTGAAAGAAAGCTGAACTAATCTACAAGGTGAAAAACAATTTCCCTACTGACTTTGATCAAGTGTACATAAAATTGGGGGGTTATGTTAGTTTATTTATCTCCTGTGGTTGCCAATTCTCAGCCAGTTTTCCAAATCTGGGCAAGTCAAAGCTGATACTAGGTAACAGTATCTTATAAACAGCTAGTGCTATGTATCATCTTGTATGTCAGAGGTAAGAAGGCACAGATTTTGTCACTCAATTCTAAAATTTAAAATACTGAAGAACAGGTGTCAACTGAAGGTAAATTTCCAGGCAAGTGGTAGATTTAAAGTTAAATTGCCTGGATTCATTAAATATTCCTTCCACAAAACCAAATTCTATTAAAAAAATAAGAAATCCAGTATCCTTCAGTCAGATTATTAATATGCAAAAGTTGTAGTAGCTATTCAGCAAACATTATAGCTTCATTACAGAGAGCAGTTGATATTTTAAACAGGTTACTAGTACTATTTGCTTTGCTTTAAAGAAGCCTCTCAAGTAATCTGTGGTCTTCTCAACTGAGTGCAATGTAATATCTGCAGTAACACAATCTCCAAAAAGTAGATGGAACAAATCAAGGATCAGGAAACAAACTACTGAAATAACAAAAATAAGTGTAATACTACTGAACACTGTACTCTGCAATAAAAGAAACACCTAAAGAGTACCTTATTACACCTTTCTAAATTTAATTTCACTACACTTCGCTGGAACAAACTTATTTTCTAAACTTTGGAAGTAATACTGGCAAATTAATTGCCAGTTCAAAACAGAACACCTGAAAACCTAAAAAGCCCACAACTAACCAAAAATATCTCAGACTCATCAACTGAATGCCCAAAAACCAACCACACACAAACCCCGCTCCCCTCCCCACCAAAAACCCCAAAAGAATCCAGACAAAGCAATCCACACTGGGGTACAGCTGTCTGCACAAGCGATGATATTCTATTTATGTCCTCGTGTCTTCAGGTGTCAGAGGTGGTGATACCAGACACAGTCTGCTCGAGCCACAGATTGCAATCTGAATTTTTAGTGTCTTTCAAAGTCCTGCTGAAATCCATGATTTTGCTTTTCCCTTCAGACTGCAGCTGCTGACAAATGACTACAGTCCTAGAGCTGACCCAGTTTAAAATCAGGCCGTTGTTCTAGAAGTGACTGGTTTAAAACTCCCAAAACCAAGTAAGAAACCAATATTTTTTCATTCAATAATTCTATTTTTTTCCTGGGTTTTTAGTTAATACATTCACCTTATAACACAAACATTGGTCCCTTGGCTTTCCCCCATCACTTTGATTTCAGAACATGAAAACTGTTGTTACTGCTCTCATTAGCCTGAGTCAGCATCTCCATTAAGTTTATCCAGTAAAAGTAATGCTGATTTTCCTCAAAGAGTATTAATATTCTTTATTAATATCTTCTCTAATATTTTTAAATAGCAGTTTACTTACATTTATAGTTCACAGAAACATTACAATTATAAAAAAACCCCAGTCTTTTGACACTGTTTATTCTGTACATATATACTAATTTCTTTATTCAACTAACAATTTGGTAATGTTTGCTTTTCAAACATCTTTATAAATGGGTTCACATAAATTTATACAGTTCTTCCAGGATTTCCTACTCTCTTGAACTCCACTTTCCCACTTCAGATTATTCACTCTCTGTACAGTCCAAGAATCTTGAGTTACAGTTGCTTTGCATTTCTAAGCAGGAAGAATTACACTATGAAACAACACAGTTAGTATAATTTGTTCATCCAAAATATAAAATATTTAAATTTTACCTCCTTGCTTTCCAAATCCAAGTCTGAGTCACTGCTAAACTCTTCTGTATTCAGATGCTCAAAATCAGACTCTCCAGCAGCTATTGGTACTGTGACAGTAAGACTTGGGTTGTTTATGAATGATGTACAATCATTGCCACCTATAACAGTGGCCATTCCATTTTCATTTTTGCCATAGTTTGTATCTATCCTTCGTTCAGTGACAGTGCAGTTGGAAATGCAACGGTTTCTCTCATCACTCAACTGATCTGTTGCTATTCTTTGATTTACAGCAGCTTGTTTTCCCAAACAAGACTTTCGGACACATTCACCTGCTCTTTTCTTCACATAATCTATTCCCTTCTGAATTCTTGCAACAGCAATCTGCAAGTTGTTCATTTCATTATCATCTTCTGTAGCAGCAAGGTTGTCTGAACTAAATGAACTCAGCAGCAAGGCCAGAAAAAGATTCAATACCTAATGAAAAAAAAAAGCAAAGACAACAGAGCTGATTTTTTTTCATTTTTCACTCACATGCTTCTTAGGAACCCATTATGAACACAAGCTTTGTGTTTTCATTTACAGTATACAATTCTGAAAGCACACAGTAAATAAAATGCAAATGCAATTTAAGCATACCTTCCCTACACCTCAGCAAAGGAGATTTTGTGGCTTTACATTGCTTATGTTTGTAGATGGTCAGAAATTAATGATTCTTTGGTACTGTCTGAACAGATTCAACATGTTTACTTTTCTGGCAAATTGCAGCACTTTGATCTGTGCAGAAAACATTTTTTTTACATGCTGGTCCAAACTCACACAAGTATTTTTTTGTATGCGACGTAAAAAATGAGGAAGGCACTCTAATTTTTTAACCCCCAACTCATCCTTTTCCCACAGCAAGACAAAACATAGAACATATATCAGTTATAAAAGCCCAGAGGTTACCAGGAACTCAAATGCCAAAGCAGCAGAGTACCAGCTCTGAAAATCTTCAAATCAGCTCTTCTACCAGCTTGGAAGATAAAAAAATTGTGCTGGGAACACAGAAAGACAAATGGATGAAACAGCCCTGAACATACAGCAGGGATGTCTGTTCATGTAAAAAGTTTTCCTAGAGCTATGGAATTAAATCAGAATATAGTAAACACTGTGGATATATTCACATAGGTGGATACTTCATTGCACAGAGTTCAATCTTCTGGTTTAGAAAACTACTTAAGGAGTTTAATCAAACAACTTCACAGTTCTCTTCTTTATAAGACAATAGATTTATAGAAAATCCCAAAGCAAGTGGCTGTGCAACTAGAAGCTATGCTGGCTTGGTTTAAAGATACTTACCTTATTCCTCTCAGAAATTTTATTCCTAAAGAATACTTCCAGGGTGGCTAATTTAACATCTCTTCTGCTACTGACAGTTGTTTAAAGCAGAGATGTAGAATAACAGAGGGAATGAGATGTAGAATAACAGAGGGAATGAGAGAAGCAGAACAATAGGCAGAGCAATGAATGTCTCAAATACTGGAGAGTTAAAAAATATAAAACATTTGAAAAGAGAAATTTATACTCGTACAAACTAGTGCCAATCTGAGGCTTTCCTCTGAAAAAGAAAAAAACCAGATATAATACAGGCCATGTTAGAAGTATCTGTAGAAAGCACTTATGAAATAGAAAGCAAAAAAGTGAAGAAGCAAAAGAAAACCTGAAGAATTGGATCTGGGGTTTTTTCTGCGTAACAACTTCCTTCTAATTCAAGTTTCCTTACTCCGTTTGTGTAAAATGTTGGCTGTGCAGCAAAGAGGTCTCAAAATGGCATACATTTCAGAGTCTTAAGAGTGAAATAGCAGTCATTTAGACAGGAGAGATCAGAAAAAGTTTTAAAAAAGGTCCAATAACCTGCCTATGTGTGACTGGATGCAATGACTTAATCGGTTAGGGAGAAAAGGCTCTGCTGTATCCTCTTCTGCCAAAGAAAACTTCCACCCTGGAAGTCCAACACTGGGGGTGCCTTTGCTCTTCTCTCCCTCTCTAGGTAACCAGGAATCCCACAACACCCTGAACACCCGGTGCTGCACGATCTCATCCACACCCTCTGAACTGCAGTCCGGAACCTGAGGGGGGGTCATCCTCCAAGCTAAGGACTCTAGATAGGCTCAGAAATCTAACAAACAGAAAACTCCGTTTCAAAACCCACATGATAACAAATTCAACATAATAAAAATCCTATTTAAAAATCACATTTAATAATACTTTTATAATTAACTACTCATTCTCTTACCTTTCATATTCTAAAACAATTGTAGAATTATTTTGGTTACATACCACTAGGTTTCCAATCACCATGACCATCATGAAGACTGTAATGCACATGGCTTGGCCAGCAACCTCCATGCAGTCCCACATCGTTTCGATCCATTCTCCACACAGCACTCGGAATACAATCAGGAAAGAGTGGAAAAAGTCATGCATGTGCCAGCGAGGAAGTTCACAGTCACTGGAGATCTTGCAGACACATTCCTTGTAGCTTTTCCCAAACAGCTGCATCCCAACCACAGCAAAAATGAACACAATGATGGCCAGCACCAGGGTCAGATTCCCCAGAGCCCCCACAGAGTTGCCAATAATCTTAATCAGCATATTTAGGGTTGGCCAAGATTTTGCCAATTTGAAAACTCGTAACTGGAAAAAAAAAAATACAGGCATTATTTGCAGTAGTTACAAGAATGCTATAGACATGACAGCGTATTACAAACTAGTGACTCTCAGCAACAGCAAAACGAAGAAACTTCAACATGATTCCAACAACCATAACTTTCACAGCGTTTCATGAAACTCACACTTTTAAAATGTAGTAAATTTCAGACTTTGCTCTTTTTTCCTGAGTTTTTGCTTGGTTGGTTGGTTTGGGGTTTTTTTTGGAGGGGAGGGGTAGCATATCTATTTTTTTCCACATGAAAGAAACAGCACACTGGTTTTATTTGTTCAGACAGTGGATTCTGAACACATTATACACCTTGGACATTACATGTAGAAACAAATTAAAATAAAAATATTTTTCTACTAAAATAAAGATCCTTTTTTTTGCTAAGGGGAAAAGAAAAATCAATCTTAAAATTAATTAAACCCATGAATTTTATAATTCCTACATTTTAAAACAACACCTCTACCTTCTTGGTATTTCCAGATCAGAAAGTCAAAAAGACTACAAATGTTTTCTACTTCTCAATATACATTAAACAAATTTTACATTTCACTGAGCATTACCCATTCATGTTTAAACAATTACAATAAAATTACAGCTCTTTCCCTTGAAAGAATATTTGCTTCTGAACAATAAAATGGCACACAGTATTCGATGATAAATAATTTTGAAAACATGCCTGCAGAGGTATCCTATGTACTTACTAAAAAGTATACCAATGCTAAAAGGTGTCTTATTTATATGAATAGAGTTGAAATTCAAACATAATTCAGTAATTGATGCAGATGCATTACTTACCAATCTGAATGATCGGAGAACGGATAATCCATCCACGTTTGACAAAAAGAGCTCCACCAAACTAAGAGTAACTATAAAACTATCAAAAATATTCCATCCAACTTGGAAATAATTAAAAGGATGCATGGCAATTATCTTGAGAACCATTTCTGCTGCAAAAATTCCAGTAAAAACCTGAAAAATAATTATTGTTACTTTATGGATGCATGTGAAGAAGTTGAACCAGCAGACAAGGAACAACTGTAGTAAGAAATAACGTCCCTCTTACAGCAGGATGACACTAAGTAAAATTATCACAAGCTGAACTCCAAAGAGAAGGTAAGTGGCAACATCAAAATGAGCTGCAGCATAAGTATGTAGTGTCAGTTAGAGCTAAGATACATTTAGAGTCTACTGAAGAATAAGCTATTCCTAACAGGCCTCCAGTTTGCTCCTTGTATCTGCCATCCATCTAATTAAAGGAACTTTCCCCAGCAAGCTAATACACTCGCTCTTGTCAGAATGGAAGTTACTTTAACAAAGGTGTGTGGGAAAACATGAATTGGTCATAAATTAGAGTGATGTACTATTAATGAAGTCTATATAAGAACTCACAAGTAAGCTTATCTTCTCTAACTGCCAAAAAAAGGTCAATTGTGCCAAGGCTTGCGTTTGAAGTAAAACTCTTTCCTACTTCAGAAGGTATCAGAGGCATTCACAGTCAGAAGGCAAAAAACACCTCTGAAATAAATTTATTGTATATACTGTAGAAGTATGATCACCAGTATCTATAACACTGCATAAATTACTATGTTTTACGAGAAAGATGAAAAAAAGTGCAAAAAAGTCAGGACCATTTTACAGTCTTTAAAATGTAAAGGTACAGAGTCCAAAAAGGAAGAGAGCAACTGCTGAAAATATACCAGTGTCATAGTGGCATATTGGCTGACTGGGAGCACACACAAATTCTTGGCATGAAGGAACACTTACACTCACACATACTAAATGACTCCATTACATTGGAAAGGCAGAAATGGGAATTTCCCAGGCATAACATACAGAAACAACCACAAGACAGCCCTCTGAAACAGCTACCAATCCTCACCTATTTGTCTTCCCTATCATTTCCACAAAAACATCCTACATATGTTTTAAACAGCAACATGAAATATTTATCTGCTACAGATAATGAAGCCTAATTCCAGGAAGGTGAAAACACTGAACTATATCTGTATTGGTTGAAAATATCAGCATACAATTGAAAATGTTGATACATTAACACTGTACTTCAGTCTGAGTATGTTACCAGCATGTATTAGATTTTTACATATTCTAATAACCAACTTGTTCTATTATTTTTCTACATCATAATCACCAGAATAATCACTTAGAATAAGCATAGGTTAAGAAGTATAATATATCTGTATTATTGCTGTTATAAACCAAATAAAGCTACCTCAGCATACCTGACCCAAACTATGTCCACTAAGGAACAAAAACCAGCTGTATCAACAGATACTCTTAGAGTAAGTCACATATTCTTTGCTTTCCAAATTGTTATGGTCCAATCAAATAAATAGTCTTCAAGGAAATACAAAATCAACACACAGAAATAGCAGTGAAAAATAATAATCCGAAATAGAATTCAGCTCTTTTTGTGTTATCAATGGTACATACACTAAAAAGGATCTAATTCAGCTCCTACTTATTTTTGTAATACTAACAAAAAAGGTGTCAGATTTCTTTCATGTAATTCAAACTCTGGCTTTTGGAAACTCTATGGAAGAAGTTGTAATACAGAAATCAAACTTTAAGATACAATGTATCTCAAATATTTTTATATACAACATATTCCAAATATGTATTTTTTGACTATTATTAGTACATTTAAACCTTTTACATTTACACTATGGGATGAAAATAAAAAAAAAAAATAAAAGCTATTCTATTCCAAAGAGAAACCAGGTTCCAACTGTATAAAATGTTATAGATTGAAGGACTTACCAGATTTCCTATTGTAAGTACAGCGCCAAAATGTGCGGTCATTGGATAATGTTCCATGGCCATAAATAGCGTGTTTAAAACTATGCAAACAGTGACAGCCAGATCAACAAATGGATCCATTACAATGAATTCAACTATACTCTTTACTTTTAACCAGGGCTCACAACACTCCCAAATTAAGAAAGTGTGGGCAAACTTATCCCAACAAGGTGGACATTTTCGTCTGGATCCTTCAAGTTCTGGAAAAAAAGAGAAACTTTGGAGAAAGTGAAGATAATTTTTTATTTGCTTTTTCAGGCTTTAATCTTTATACCTGGAACCACTAAGGACACTTGGAGGAACATCCTCAGATTTCCAGGAACTTAATTTATTGTTTCTGACAAAAAAAGGTTTTGGAAGACTAAAAGAAAAACCTCAAATGTTCTGAGCAAGCAATTTAGAAACTTGTCTGCTTTTAATGACATACAGTCTTGTTTAAAAAAAAAAAAGCCAGAAAAACTATGTTTATGATTATGGATCTTTTTTCAGAAAAACTTTACTTCAAAGTCCTGTTAAATGTCTAAGTACTTAGTTTCAGGAAAAAACAACACTAATTTTAGCCTGAATAGGGTTTTGTAAATTATTCAAGCTTTTTTTGTGATTTTCACAAAAGTAGTCACTCCACTGTTCCAAGGAATCTTTGTACAAATATTCTTCTCCGTATTAACTAAAGCCTGGCCTTTAATTTCCTCTAATATTTTTATGGTATACTTAGTGCAAAATGTATCACAATGTATTCCAATAACTGCATTGCTAAACATGAATAACTAGCATAAAACACATACATATTACCTATTTTAATTAGAATGAGTTTTTTACACCAGCCTGCTTCTTAGATTCCTTCCTTTCTTTTTTCACTATGTACACGCATTCTTTTCTGCTATTCAGTTTATGTATTTGTAATTGCTACATATATTTTCTCTTCTGTATTTGCACTGCGATATAATACCTTCAAGCAAGTCTAAGACTATGTCAAGAAAGTTCAAGCATCTACAGTTATAACACACCTTCCATTCTATTTGTGATAACATCAGCTAGACTCATGGCCCTTTCCCTTAAATCAGGATCCTCCAGCAACTCCATTGGTATTTGATACGAACTTGTACGTCTGTTTTTTATTTCTATTTCTGTGGATGTGCTCTATTTAAAAAAAAAAAAAAGAAAGAAAAAAAGTGTGTAAATTAAATTCAACTTTAGAAATAATAAGATTATTTTAAATTACTATTTTCAATATATACTTCCTAATACTAATAATACTTATAAAACATTGAGAAAAACATTTGGATAGTTAGCTTCCATATTTCCACTGCATTATACTCAAATAACATTACTCCACTTTTGGCACCAAGAAATTTTGGAGGGTGCTACAGACAAGAAAACAAAGTAAGACCTGCAGAATTTGTGTAAAAAAAATTCCCAGTTCCCAGTTCCATACTTTGTCTACCAATATTTCCATACTAAACTAGTTCATTCACAAGATACTTCTTCTATCACTTCATTAATAAGTGATTAATGGTAGGAAGATTCTGCAGCAACAACTATTTCATAAAAGTTAGTTTTAAAGATCAGTTTTGATCTCTATACCCATTCAAAACTCATTTAAATTATATTTTCTAAATTGAACTGTTATCAACTCTGGTTTATTTTATGAATTTCAACTGAAGAAACAGCACTGGTCTGACTTAATTGATCCCAAAAATTAATACTAGTTTTACATAATTTAATTTTAAAAAATGAAAGCTGTGTTATAACTATAGTATTAAGCACATCTCAGTTATGACAAAGTTTTGAATGCATAAGGACAGCTAAATTTTTTAATACAATAAATAAATGCAGGAAAATAAAAGTATAGAAGAAGATTATAACTGCAAGGCATCTGGCTGATAACTGCAAGGAAGCTGCCTGATGTATTTTAAGGTGCTGCGACCCATATAGAAATTTCTGTTCTCGTAAAATAACATTTTTAGGAAAAAACATGCAGATGTCTCTGCTCCATTCCTGAAGCAGACTGAGGGAAAAGGAAAAACCCAGCAGAATTTAAATGTTTTGCTGGTTTGGGTTTTTTGGGTTTTTCTAATTATACCCTGATCTTAGGCAGTGAGGAACTCAGATAGTCTTTGAAACCCAGGAGGAAAAAACGCTTTCAGAATTTTTAAAATGTCAACATAATCTTAAAGACTATGCTATATTTGCACAATAAACAAGGGAGAAAAGTAGAATGAGCATATTTCTGACAGAGAAACAGAAAATACACTTAAAACGAGGCTAAAACCACAAAGAAAAAAAATTTAAATAATCTAATAATGTACAGGAAGCTTAAGAGTTGAACATCCTATTTTGGGTTCTAAAACAGATTTAGCAATGGAACATTACTAATCTGACTCATTAAGCAGATGTATGCATATCCTTGTTTTGCAGGTATGTAAAACCTTTCTAGTTTGTTCTCTTTCATGCTTCAGCTTCTCACTTTTGACTGAATCACTTCAAACCCACTTCATTAAAGTAAGATATGCAAAAGCATTCATAACTTCCCATCCATTTTCAAAGCAATAATTTTATTGAAACATTGTCCATGCAATAAAGAAAGGCCACGAAACCTGAAGTAATCTATAACTTTCTTACATTGCCATCAGTCGTTGGTTTATCTATTATCACCTCTGGCAGAAGTTGTCCAGTAGGGGACAACAGACCTGGAGGTCCATCCACCAAGGAAACCACTCCATTGCAATCCACAGTGCTGTGCATCTTCCCGTTCACTGGGAAGACTGTCAGCCCTCTGGATGACCTACTGGCCTGGCTAATGTTACTGCTGCGCCGTTCACCGTGTCTGCGCGGCAAAAACAGAGAACCTCTTCTGCTCGAATTATCCTCAAACGTGCTGTGCTCATCGTCAGCAAAGTCATTCTCAGATCCCCTCTCTCTTCCGTAGTCTCTAAAACCGAAAAGACTTGTTCTGCTACTAGGCCTGGGAGAAAACAGGGAGCCATGAACACTCAGCAAAGACTGCAAAGGAAACATAAAAAATGATAGTCTGAAAATTTTAAGTATATAAAATGCATGTCACTGTATCAGAAAAACAATAATAATTTATATTCCCCAGGAATTTGTCAGTGTTATCTTTAATACGCTGCCTCAGGCTGAGATGCATTACAGATGAAAGTCAACTGAATGGGTAAATTTACAGTGTACCTAAAACAATAACTGGAGAGGAAAAAAATAACACGTATAAGGTCATAGAAGTTTCAATCTCTGCTTTAGAGAAAACCCAAGATTTCCATAAACTCCAATGATCCACTTAGATGATGCATTACATTAAAAGATATCAATACCTTTAGTCTTCTAAATTTATACATTATACTTAGATTTTCCTTTTATGAATTAAGAAGGCATTTCTATTTCAGATTAACTAGGAAAATGCAATGCTTCTGTGCATGTTAAGGTCCAAAATAATAAAATGAGAGAGAAAAAAACTCTTTTTAAAGGTACACTCTAGAAAATAATACCAAGTTGGTATTTAAGAGAATGCTACACTATTTTTCCTTTGTTGCCTTACATTGCAAAGTTGCAGTGAATTTTTTTGGATATGACAGTAATTCACAAATCCCAAAAATGGCAATTGCATTACTCACGGTACCTGGTGGGGTGATGTAAATGGCTTCCCATAAGTTAGTTTGTTTCCATCAAAAGAAAAACGGAAAGCTTTCCTTTTGATACTGCCATCTGATTCAGATTTTGGAAGCTTTTCATCCTTCATGTCATCCTCTTCTCCAGAGAGCTCTCTCTGCCTTCTTTTCTTCCTTCTATTTCTCCTTTCTTTGGCACTTTTTGAGCTAAGCTTGGATGCATCTGAAGAGCTGTCTGAGGGTACAGCATTCCCACTTTCACAGCTGTACTCAGTCGCAGCTGCTGCTATTGCCTGCAACAGCCATTATTGAACAAGATGCTTTATAAATCACACCATCTTTAAAGAAAGATATAGCCCTTGTTCCTAGGATTTGTATCAAATTACTTCTGGTTAACAGCATAGTTGGATTTGTGCAAAACTACAAATGAAATTCTGTAGTATGAATGAAATTTGAATGGAGTTCTATTTCACATCCATACCATGGAGCCAGCCCACATCTTCTACAGCCACAAATTAGCCACTTGTTAAAAGTATTTGAAAATTAATAAATTTATCAATTATAGTAAACACAACAGCAAACAAATGAGCTAAATTGAGTCACACTTCAGTCTGTATTAATTTAGTAAACTAATCCTAACTTTTATTTTAAGTAGCTTCCTTAAGCTGCTTCTAGTCTTTGATTCACTGGTAGCAGGAAAAAAAAAGTAGCAAAAATGAATCAGAAATTTATAGATTAAAATACTTTGCACTCTAATCAAGGCTTGAAAAGTATTGAAATTATTTCCTAAGATGAGAATTTGGAAAATCATCATGACAGTTTACTAGATACTACCCCAACATAAGAGAGATTTATTTAAAACTATTATTCTGATTTGGCGACTACTCTTTGTTCTCAGTTCAGAAATTCATTAACACTTTAGATATTATATATTTAAAAAGCAATAAAGAGGCATAGAAAAAGCAGTCTAAAGTATTTGTGAAGTACGTTAAAGAATGGATTTTTTTTAATACGTGAATTTAATTATTTAACAACAATTTAATTATTGACTTTCTTTTAACAAATAGCATGCAAAAGAACACACTAAGGCCCAGACTCCTGTTAGAAAATACCTGAGCTTCCTCTTGCTGCCTCCGCAGTTGTTCAAGCTTCAGCTTAATGTCTGCCTCCCTCTGCTCCGCTTCAACAATAGTTGCCTGATTTTGTTCTTCATAGGCCATGGCAACCACAGCCAAAATCAAATTAATCAAGTAGAAGGAACCCAGAAAAATCACCACAACAAAAAATATCATGTATGATTTGCCAACAGCTCGTAGTGTCTATAAGAGGAGAAGAGAAATCAACCAGCTGGTGAAGACATGTATCAGTTCTGCAGTTCATAAGCATTAATAACTTTGAAATGTGCAAAACTAATACTTAGTTGGTTTTCCTTCTGTAGTAAAATCATACAAGTTCTCTGAATTACAATATAATCAAAAAAAAGGAACATTCTTGTACGTAAAAGCATGCCTAAGGATCATGCTGCCTTGTGACACACCTCTGTAATGCCTGATGATCTTGAAAAGTGTGTGGGATCAGAGTTATTAATGTAAGTCACATATCACAGGTTGGAGGCTTAGAACACTTAGCATGTATTAGCATGCTTTCCCTTTGAAATAACCAAATGAATTAAAAATGGCACAACTGATTAGATAATTAGAAGATAGTATTTATTATAATTAAAACATTCACACAGACCATATAATGAAAAGCTACTCTAAGAAAGTTAATTTGTATCAAGTAACGTATTAAGTTATAAGGAATAGGATTAAGAATACTGAAATTAAGGTTCAGGTTCTGCTGTCATGAAGTCTTTTTACAATTTAAACTCAATATTGACATTTTTGAAAATAGCATGAGGCACAAAATGAAACATACACTGTAAAAATTAAATTAAGGATCAAAAAACCCCTCATGCCTCTTCAGAAATCATGTGAGATTCTGTACAAAGTGTCCTTGTCTGCTTAGTTTTCCAACTGAATTTGCTTCCTTTGATAAATTTTAATAGCTAGCAATAGCAATGGTATGTAATATAAATAAGAATGACCTTTCCATTATTGATTTGGGGCCAGTAATACCGTAACCACAATTTTTTAAATATACTCACCAACTGATAAAGATTTTCCCAATAGTCCTGTGTCATCAGTCGAAACAGTGACAAGAAAGCCCAACTGAATGTGTCAAAGCTAGTATATCCATAGTTGGGGTTTTTACCAACTTTCACACAGATAAACTCTTCTGGGCATTTACTAGGAGAAGGAAAAAAAAAACAAAAAGGAAAAGAGGCAAAACAATCTATACACAAATTTCATATAACATTTCCTTTTCTAAATTTTTGTTTCTTGAGCTTCTTATGAAGCTTAATCTGCGGAGGGTGCTGCTATTTATGGCTTAAAACAATTCAAAAATTAGTGAGGAAATTAAAAGTCTGTTATGTAAAGAATAATCCAGAGAGAGCAAACAAGTAATGACAGTATTTCCTTCTATCTCCTTTCACAATTTTAAACAAAATAAAGTTTGATATTACCTCTGCAGATATCTCCTAAATGAAAATAATGTATGTACTTAACACAGAGATTTCAATAGGTGGATACTTCCATGCAGGAAAAAGACAGCCAGCACAGATATTTTATGCTGAACTTTGTCTATCAGTGAGGTTTGGCTACCAGATTTCTTGGCTTCTTCACATCTGTGAGCCTAATTGAGAAATCCTACCAATATGTCAAGAGCAAATTACCAGCATAGGGATATTTTTATCTCATGGAATTTTTCATACTGGTTTTGAGAGTAGGTGATGTAATCTTGATATCAAGTGCAAGCACACTGTTTCAATTAGGACAGAAGATTTCATGTATGTATGTCTGTTCGATGCGCATTTACACACACACACAAAATTGTCTCATAGTTACATACATAAGTTAAATGTTTACACAAATAGTTCGACTATGTGTGTTTTAAAGCTATTACCAACCAAAACCAAGGGATGGACTGATAATTCATAAGCATACAGAGTTATGTGATTTTATTACAAAAAATTGTCACAGAAAGAGAGCAAGACACTGCCATGCATGCAGCTGCCAGACAGAGGAAACCTAAAGATGTCTCCCCAAAATCAGGCCTTAAGTCTCAGTGCTTCATGCCTTTGTTAGGGTTGAGAAATGGCAGAGAACCCACGATAAAGAATGTTCTTAAGTCATTGATAACACAAGATCTACCTATTAAGTGGAATTTTCTAGTTACATGAGCTTTTAAACAGATTTCCAACAAAGTATTTTTTCATTTAACACTTTTACTCATACAAGTGTCTAGCAACTAGGAACCATGACCATATTATTATTGATTGTGACGTTAGGTAACTAACTTAGCTTTTTAAAGTTTAGATTGATATTTTTATATGTTGTTTAGATAGACAGTATGTCATTTTCAGTGTACCTTACCCTGCATCTGAGCTATTGCCACAAAGCAGAAAATCCTTTGCTCCTTCTAGGCGATACAAATGACCTAAAGAAAAAAAGAAGTAATGTTTATAAACAAAAGGAGTTTTGGTTGATTGGTTTTTTTTGGTGAGGATGAACCTATGTTCAAGACATTTTGTTTTAAATGTTCATAATCTCCCATTAATATTTTCCCAACAGTAGGTTCAAATACTGGCAGAATCATAGAATTTCTTGGGTTGGAAGTGACCTCAAAGATCATCTGTTTCCAAAACCCCCGCCACAGGCAGAAATACCACTTAACTGGGGCCTCATGCAACCTAGCCTTGAAGACTTCCAGGAAAGGGGCATCCACAACCTCTCTGGGCAACAAAATAAAAACACTTTGCAAAAATTAAATCAAATTACAATGATTAGAACATAAATTGTATATTCTTTTCTTGAGTCACTGCACACTGAATACCCTTCCTAAATAGATAAGAGATAGAAAATACAAACTTAAAACTCCTCTTATTCAGTAAGTAGATTGTAACCAGACAAAGCCCATCTCCTTTAAAATGGAACATTTATAATGGCTTTCTGGCAGTTTTGAAGTCAGAGCAACATTAACTCGCACATCCTGTGACTATTTCACATCCTGGGAAAATATGAAGGCAGCGTTTAAAAAGAAGATAGGTGTTCCAATTACAATGTTCTAACAGCTGCTGTATTATAAACTTCACAGGATTGTTCTTTTAATTATAAGGTGGTAGCCTCCAGGAAAAGAGAAATATATATCGTTATTAATGATTAACAATTGTGTCTTAAAAGAAAAGAAAAAGAAAGAAAAATAATACAGTTAGAAAGATAACAATGAATTAGGGAAGAAGTTTACAAGAGTGAGGGTAGAGCCCATTCAGTTGGACCTAGGCAAACATAAAATTCAGCAAAGACAAATGCAGCTGAGTATCTGGGAAGGAAGAGCCCCTTGCAGTGATACAGGCTGGGAACTGACTGGCTGACAACAGCTCTGCAGAAAATGTACTGGGAATTTTGCTGGACAGAGAGCCAGGAGAGGCTGTCAGCAGCATGCCCTGACACCCAAGAAGGGCAACAGCCTCCAGGGCTGCAGGAACAGAAGGGCAGCTCAAAGAGTGAGGCAAGGGACTGCCCCCCTCAGCTCTGCACTCACCAGACCATACCAGAGTATTGTGTCCAGGTTTGGCACCACAGTGCAAGTAGACATTGATAAAATGGAGCACAGGGTCACAAGGTCACAAGGGGGCTGGAGCATTCCCCACGTGCTGAGAGGACAAGGAACCTGCACATGTTCAGCCCACCAAAGGGAAGGCTCTGGGGGCAGCTGGTAGAAAGCATCTAGTGACTAAAGGAAGTTATCAAGGGGACAGAGACAGATTCTTCTCAACTGTGCATGGCAGAGGAATGACAAACAGGCATAATTACAAACAAGAGAGGTTCCGACTAGATGTGGGGATAAACTTTTCACCATGAGGATAGCCAGGCACTGAGATCTGGAAAAGAGACAGAAATCTGGAAAAACACTCTTATCTCAACTAAATCAATCTGCTGTTACTCTCAACTGATGATCTTGATGTACCTTTCAAGCTGACAGAGGTTTTGGTTTTCATAGGGTAAAAAACCTACTGTATTTAAATAGTCACAAACAGCCCATAATATATGAACATAGGAGGATTCTAAATGGAACATTTAAATATAGTGATGCCAAAATATACCATTCAAAATCAGTACTTATAATGTAGCTGACACTGCGTTATACAAATGATTAAAAATAGTTATATGAGAAAGAAGGAATACAAACACCAGACCAAACAGCCTTGCCTGCATCAGCACTCTGCAGACTCTCAGCAAAGACAAAACATGTAGCATGGAAACCAACTGATACTCTGGAAAATTTTATTTCTTGGAAATTGCCACCTAGTGCAAACTGGAAATAGAGAACCTTTGTACTGTGTAATCTGTATCTGAAATGAGAACTCACAAATGTTCTGCAGCATGTAAACTATCAGCCAAAATTCCCCAAAAAGCACTATCACCACTCCACTTTCACTCCATCCCTTCTTAGGTAAATAAACTACCTAAAATGATATATTTCACAGAAAACATAGTCACAGAATTTCAACAATTCAGACCAGAATTGCTGATCAGAAAGATAACGCAAAAATGCAGAAAACAGCAGACAACTTTAATGTCCAGTGTTAAAAATGGGAGAAAATCTGGTTCATCAAAACTCAGCTTATAACAACCATATTTTCCTTTACTTTTTGTGAGTCACAGAGGAGGAAAGCTAGCATTCATTATCCTATTAATTTGTTCTTACTTAAATACGCTACTTTTACAATTAATCACTAAGCAATGCCCTGTAAATCCACTTCTAGAACAAACCCACACAGGAAAAATGATTTGGGGTAATTAGAGAAATTATTATACTACATCTCACAGTTCATTGTGTATTATAACATTAGTGATGCTATCACTTAAAAGGACAGAAATACAAAACATAAGCATCTGCATGTTTCTGAATCAGCCTGGATATTGTCTCTTCAGTCTACAGACATTAGGCCTGCTGGAAAATATCTGAATAAAAATGTCTTTTTCAGTCCAAAGCAACAAATCCTAAAGCTGAATACCATCTCTTCCTACTAGGATCTCAGCCTGCCTGAGGAGTAGTATATCAGTGAAAGCAATTGGTTTGTTACCTCTACCTAATAGTAAGAGGACATCTTAACTGGGCTCTTATATTTATCTAGTGCTTCTCTGTCTTTTTTATACCCTAAAGATACAAAAAGAGCCTAAAAGAATTGGTTTTGTTTGGCCTTGAGAAGACTAGGGAGGGAGCAGGCAGGGAGGGAGGGATGTATAAAGATCTTCACTCTACCTACAAGTATAACATGAAAGAATGTTATACTTGTAATATGTATATTTTTAATATGTAGAATGTAATGAAGATGGAGCCTGACTCATCTCAGGAGTGTACTCTGGAAAGATAAGAGTCAACTAATAAAAGTTTGAGCATAGGAAATTCTGAAATGATATTCAAGAAAGTTTCTGTGAGCATGGTCAAATGCTGGCACGTGCTGCCCAGAAGTTGTGGCATCTCAATCCTTAGAGAGACTAAAAACTTGACTGGAACAAGGGACTGAGCAGTCTGCTCTAACTGGACCTGCAGTTGAGCAGCAGCTGGTCTGGACTCTGGAGATCTTGTCCAACCTGCATGATTCTGTGATTCTAAAACTAACCTAAGCCTCTACATACATTTCTAAGTGTAGTTAACAGAAAGAGCAATCATGTCAGCATGAGTTTGGGATGTATTATATACAAATTCCTATTCTTTGCCATCCAATTTAATTCCTTTTTTATCTTTATCCTGCAGTATAAAACAGTTATCTTGTGATTGTGTGTTGGTTTATATACAAAACTTTTAGCAAGTTACAACAGTATTTCTTACTTTCTTCGTTAATGTATGCTGCCCAGTCAAATTCTGTACCATTAAAGTACGGAAGTACATATTCTTCATAAGCTGTTGAATTTACTGATGGCCAGAACAGGCATTTATTCTTCAAGTTCCCCATAAACAGCTGCAGTCCTATCAGTGCAAATACACTCAGGCAAAATACAGTCAGGATCATCACATCTGAGAGCTTCTTCACAGACTGAATTAAGGCTCCAACAATAGTCTTCAAGCCTGCAAACAGGCAGATTTTTATTATAATATTAAATATTTAACTAAGCTAAAATGCAATGTAAACATCTCCAACACACTACTAAATACCATGCACAGCTTCAAAAAAAACCAGTCTTAAAGCATTTTCCAAAGGAAAAGCTACCAATAATTTTCATCACTTCTGTAAAATAATTTGAAAATATGAATGGGAATGAATGGCATACATTCCAAAGCACCTGCTCTTCAAATGAAGAGCTTTCAATTCATGCTCTCTATACACGTACACTACATGTAAAGAAAATAGTTAATTTTATTTTCTTTTTGATGCCTCTTGCTCCAAACCTTTGCCAGTATTCTATTCCAATACACAACATTTGGTTCTGTAACAGCAAACAAAAAGAGACCACAATTTTATTTCAGTACTAATTTTAAAGTCTGCATTCTAATGCATCATCTTAGGTTGGAGGTGGGGTTTGGTGAAGATAGGCATCATAAGCTAATAACTACATCATGCAATTCCCATGCTACTCATTATTATCTTATTCTTCTTTAAGGGATTCAATTTTTACAAAACATTAAAATTTTCAATCCCAAATTTTTTTCATAAATACACATATGTAACATTCATATTAAAAAGACTTAATTTTGATCCTTAATGTGGGAGAGAAAATTTGACATCATTAAATGGAGGAATATACAGGCTATGTAAATGAGTTTTTCATGCAATTAACTATTAAACTCTGAGGCTGACTGTTTTAAAGAATTAGAAAGGAAATTAAATTGAAATTAAGACAAAAACCTGGGTGTTTCTGTTAAAAACATCAGTTCAGCTTCTGTGCAGTTTCAGTCAGCCTCAGTGTTTAACCTTCCTCTCACCTGGAATGACTGATATTGTTTTCAAAGCTCGGAGAACTCTGAATGTTCTCAACGCTGAGACATTGCCCAGGTCCACAAACTCTGTCACATATCTGTAGTGAGGGATTCCACACACAAACACAATGACAGCACACACAAAATTAAACAGATGTGATGCAGAGTGTCTACTATTTTACACAGTTACTTCTTACCTGGAATTACAGAAATAGTTTTCAAAGCTCTCAATACTCTGAAAGTTCGAAGAGCTGAAAGATTGCCTAGGTTTACAAATTCTGTTATATACCTGTAGGATTAAATCACAGTTATTCAGAATTGAGGTAGAGCTTATACTACTTACCTGGACCTGAAATCCAGAAATCCTTTTCTTTTTTTTTTTTTGAAGGAATAAGTCTAAATGAAAGACTTGCATTCATATTTTCCTGTTTCAATTAAGTTTTCCCTAAGAAATTCACCCTTAAGATTTTCCATTAACTGCAAATTTAAAATAAAACCTATAGACCTGCTTTTGTTTTTAAAATCCTATTTTAAATTGATTGTTCAGTGGTATCTTCCATACTGTGGAATAGTCCACTAAATCTCCTATGTGCTACATTAGTGTAAAATATTCAAGGGGAAAAACTTGAAACACAATTCAGCTACAATTAATTTCATATGAATTAATATAAGCCAAACAAACTATTATAGGTTCAAGAAAAATTCTGTTATTTTACATTAAGAAAAAATTATATACTTACGCAAAGGAAATGACAACAAAATCTAGCCAGTTCCAGGGGTCACGAAGGCAAGTAAAATCATTTATACAGAAACCTCTTGCACAGACTTTTACTAGAAATTCAAAAGTATAAATCCCAGTGAAAATGTACCTATGAGAAAACATTCAAGCAGAAGTTGAAGACTTTTTGTTGTGGTGTTCAGTGATCAATCATGAGCATAGAGGAAAATAACTCAGACCCAGTAATTAGTACATGCACTAAACAGGAGTTGTAAATTCACATAAACTATGACTGTTTCCCCACCATTCTTTTGTGAGATAATAGGATTATAATCTTATTTTGTCTGAAATATATTTCTGCTGTTTCTAGCACATAAGATTTTTTAATTTCAACATTAGTAATAATAATCATGAATGACACACACAAAAAATTTTGTTCAAGTAACATTTGAGTACAGTTGCCACATCAGAAATAAAGTCCATGGGTAAGTGAAACCTAGTATTCACTGAAGGTAATTGATGGCTAACCAGGTAAACTTAAGAATGATAAACAATAATCCTCAGCAGAGGTATTTTCTTTAAAGAGTGGGTGTGTCCCATAGTTAGATTTTGCTGCATGAAGGTGTTTCAGAGCAGCTATAGAAAGTATCTTCCACACTAAAAAGCAGCAGTTTTGGGTTGAATGATCATTAACTTTTTTCTTTTTTTAATGATAAAGAACAGTTGAAGAGGGAGAATGCATGAAAACATTGCTTGTACAAACATTCTGAGGAAAAGTATTTATCAGCATTTTGTTTAGCGAGAAAGGTTAACAGTGTCACAGCTTCTTTCCTTTGCAGAGCTTGCAGGACTGTGCTGCTTTGGGTCACAGCTAGGATAGAACTCCAAACAGGAAAAAGGAGAATACTGGTATTACATAAGTAAGTAAAACTGCATGGTCTAGTTCTTAATTTGCTTTTCAGTTTTAAAGCACTTTAAAAATTATTAGCCTATTTAAGTATACTTACTCTACATTCTTTGCCCATTCTGGAAGATTTCTCCATGTCATAAGTACACAATTTGCCAAAATAGTGAGCATAATGACCTTGTTGAACAATGTTGACTGTAGTTAAGGAACTATACCCCTTTTAAAAGCCAAATTTGCGTAACACAAAATACAAGGAAGTGCATAGGACATAGAACACTGACAACATATACAAAACAAATCACTTTACTATCACTAGCAATGCCATAAATAACGCAAAGATATTTCACAAGAATGATGGTCATATACCTATCATTTAGGTTGGGAAAGACCGCTGAGATCACCAAGTCCAACTTCTGACTCTTCACTTGACAACTAGACTATGGCACTACGTGCCAGTCACTTCCTGAACACCTCCAGGGAAACTCTACCACTTCCCTGGGCAGTCCATTCCAGGTCTCGACAACCTTTTTTGTGATGAAATTCCTCCTGATGTCCAACCTGAACTTTGCCTGGTGCAGCTTGAGGCCCTTTCCTCTTGTCCTGTTGCTGGTTACCTGGGAGAAGAGCCTGCCCCTTCCCAGCTACAGCCTCCTTCCAGGGAGTTGTAGAGAGCAATAAGGTCCCTCTGAGCCTCCTCTTCTCCAGGCTAAACAACCCCAGCTCCCTCAAGCTGCTCCTCACAGGACTCACATTCTAGACTCTTCACCAACTTTGCCACCCCTCTCTGGACACACTCCAGGTCCTCAATGTCCTTCCTGAACTGAGGGACCCAGAACTTGAGGTGTGACCTCACCAGTGTTGAGTACAGGGTACCGTCATCGTCCTAGCCCTATTGGCCTCACTATTCCTGATACAGGTCAGGATGCCACTGGCCTTCTTGGCCACCTGGACACGCATTCCTGGTCTTGTGTTCAGCTGCTGCTGACCAGCACCCCCAGGTCCTTTCCCCCTGGGCCACTTCCCAGCTGCTCTGCCCCCAGCCTGTAGCACTGCATGGGGCTGTGGTGGCTGGTGTGTAGGACCCAGCAGTTGGTCATGTTGAACCTCATGCTCTTGGTCTGGCCCATCGATCCAGCCTGTCCAGGTCCCTCTGCAGGGCTTTCCTACCCTCCTGCAGATCAACACTCCCACACAATTTGGTGATATCCACAAACTTATTAAGGGCACACTCACTCCCTTCATCCAGATAATCCATAAATACTTTAGACAAGGTTGGGTTCAATGCTGCACCTTAGGGAACTCCACTAATGACTTATCTTCTCCTCAATTTAATCAGCAGGTTAAGTGACAAATCTTAGCTCCAACTGATTTTGAAAGAATTAAAGGCAGGAACACATTCAAACACTAAATCAAAACTCCTAGTGTTACCATTAGTAATATTAATCAGTAACAATTAAAAAAAAAAACCACTTGAAAAGGATATGAATGAACCAAAATCTTAATAGCTAGTCTTCTAGTGATATTGAAAGGAGATAGAAGGTACAAGGCAGGTGTGGCACTGAACCTGTAGATTGTCTTCGCTTTATCCAGTACTATAAATGTCTTTAAAAAACAGACAAAAAGGGCATGGGGGTAGCGGGGTTAGAAATTAAGGATACATTTTATTAATCTTGCCATAATAGAGGCTGCTTACACACACCTAAGTAGCCAAATTTATTTTCAGTAGAATTATGGAAGGAAATAACAGATTATAAATTTTCGTATGGGCAATGAAAATGCTACACCACGCATTCTTTGTGCTCTTAAAATCTGCATTTCAGATTTCATTTTCTAGAATTAAGTAATTACATTAAAACTATAATTAAAATGTCACTTTTTACATTTAAATTTAATGCAGCTCTTTTACTTGCATTTCAGAACAAAGTTGGCAATGCAAAACAAAATGCCTAAGTAACCATTTTTGGGACTTCACAATTTAACCATTTCAGCATGTTAAAACTGCTTTTGGGATGAGACATTCTTGACTTTTAAAATCCTTGCCTATATTGCTTGTGCAGCTGTCATTAATACCATCAATGTAACCATTTTTCATTTTGAATAGAACATACAATGATAATATCATCTAATGAAATCTTAATTCAATCTACATTTAATGATTACTCTCTCAAAATCTAATATCCGGAAATAATTCTGTTTTCCAGTGACATTTTACTATAAAAGAAATAGATCATTTGTCAATAGTGTTTGTGAAGTTAAGAGAACAAAAACTAAAATAACTAAAGAATCTACATTTGATTATTAGTCTTCAACATCTTATACTAGAAAAACACAGCTTTAATTAGGCTGCTTATTTAAGAAATAATACAGGTCTATGGTTAAATTCTTATCTTGCAAGATACTATTTGTTGATCATTCAGTACTTAATTTCAAGACCCTATTCTATGCTTTTAATTCAACAAGTATTTTATTAATTACACAACAAGATAACCACTTTCTGCTTATTTTGTACTGCCTTTTAATGTAAACTCAGTTTTGTTCTCTTTCTTGACTTCACATCATCATTTAACTTCACATGCCTATATAAAAATAACTTTCCTTCATCTGTACTTGCCAAAGTAAGCACCTTGCTCTTTTCCTCCTATTTTTATATCTATAAATGAAACTGAATCAGTACATATCAATTTAGCTTTTGTCTTCAGGTCTATATTGGGCCTATAACATAGACCCAATACCAAAACCCAAAGATTGGTTTAGTCTTTGCACTTTTTTTTTTTAATTTTGTAAAACAAGTATTTTTTATGGTATTTTCAGGAATGTTTGACAGTGATTGTTCTGTCATATGATTGAATGAGCATTTTGTCTAAAGACTTCCATAATGAACTAGATCTCAGGTATCATGTTTCTTAAAAAAACCCAGAGAGTAGCCCGAGAGATGGGAAGTTTTCAAATGTTTCAGCGTTGAATCAGATCTGAAGAGATTACAGGATATTTAATACAAAATCCATGAACTAGAATACAATAACATTAGACATTAAAAGAAAAGTGCCCCCCTTTTTTTTAAAAGGCAACTGAAGCAAGAGTTACAGTTGTCTTTATAGTGAAATCAAAATAACTAACATGATAGCTCCTACAGCATACTACTTTCAAACAGTTCTGACCAACTCCTCAGCAGAGCATTTATCAGGTTATAGTGATATTAAACAATAGTGCTCTAATTACATTCTTAATATAAAACACTTACTTTTTTATTGATGTAATATGGGTCCAGGTCCTCTAGGGGTTCAGACACCATTCCTGGAGGAATATCACCATAAATAAATGGCAGTGTCTTTCCTGCCTCTAAGTCATTATTTGGCTCTGGGTGATCTTCTTCATGACCAGCATCATCTGTAGGCTCATCTTGGTCACAAGGAAATTTTTCATCAGCAATACGTTTTTCAATAGCTGCAAGAGATTCTTCAGTGAAATAGAAGAAGCTGTCAGGTCCTGGCGGTACCAGCATTGCCCGCGCCATCTTTTCATTCTGTGAATTTTAAACGCTTTTAGGCTCTTGTGCAAGAAGATCCTAGGAGGGCATGAAGGAAAAAGAAAGAAGAAACAGAAGGTCACACCACCAACAAAATCCCCAAATAAAAACTTTTGGCATAGTCAGCATCTGCCTCTTTTTATAAAGCCATGTAGCAAGAAGTATTTCAATTAACAGTCAGATTTAACAGAAAATTAGCTACTCATGGCAAAAAGAAGTTAAGAAGTAAAGAAAAAAACAATGAAAGAAAAAGAGAGATCAAATTTTCTTACAGTTTCTCAACTCAGGTTAATACCTCACAACAAAAAAGGGAAAAACATTCTCCCTTTCCCTAGCCTAACATTAAATTACCTTATTGTGTAAAAGTAAAAAATATTTTAGCACAGCTAAAGTACTGCAGTCTGGTCACAACCTCTAACATACAGATTTATACATTTTTGGCACACCACCTTAAAACCCCTTGCATTTATATTACAAAAGTAGAAAGAAAAACATGCTATTTTTATTACTCTCAATTTCTGATGGCAACATTACTCCATCTGGTGGCTTATACTATGATTGCCAAACTAATGTTTATATTATATTATTAGGCATTACACAATCACAATATATATTTAAAGCCATATTCACAAGCAGAAGGCAACTGGCTTGAAGTTTATTCTTTCCCTTTAAGGCTTTCTGACTTGTATCTACCCAATTTTCAATCATAACTTTGATGGCGCTATGTCCGTAATTAAGGGAGTTATGATGGATGAAGTATTTTAGATTTATACAAAAAGCACAGCATAATCAAAATTACAGTACTCTGAGACCAAGGGTATTTTCAAAATACTTAAAAATAATAAATTCATTAAATTACAACAATCATTAATTGATCATTTCTTTCTAGGTTATATTTTCGATAGTGAGTGTACAGTTAACACTTGAGGGTGCAGTATCTTCAGAATAAACTAATTTTTTTGAACAGACACAAGGTGGAATCCAGTCCCACTTGCCCACAGTCATTAAGTGTTGTAGCCTTTGTCAACATAACATTGCGGGGAGTTGACCTTGGTTGGCTGTTCTCCCACTCACACTCCACAAAGGAACTGCACAGGGGAGAATGAAGGAAAAAAGCCCAGGTATTAAAATAAAGACAAGCAGATCATTTACAAATTACTGTCATGGGCAAAACAGACTCACTTAGGGAAAAATAACTTATTAAAACAGAATTGGAAGGTAAAAAACATAAATCCTAAAAGAATATTCCCTTTGAGTCTTTGTTCCAGGCTCAACTTCAGTGTTTCACTCTTAACCCCTACAGCTCCTCCCTCCCCAAGAGGCATGGGGAAGGTGGGAAATGGGGGCTGGGGCCAGATCTTTGCAGTTCTTTGCCATGCCTTCCTCTGGTTGTTCCCTTGCTCCAGCACGTGTCCCTCACACAGGCTGTGAAGCTTCAGGATAAGGTTGCTCCAATGTGGGCTTTGCACATGCCTCTCCCTCAAGGAATATTCACTCTCTCCAGTGCAGAAATCCCCAGAGGCTGCAGGTTGGCTATCTGCTCTGGCACTCTCCTCTCTGGACTGCAGGGAAAACCTGCTTCAACATGGCCTGTCCCACAGGCTTCCAGGGAATTTCTGCTTCACCACCTGCAAAACTCCTTCTACTCCTGTTCCCCTGACCTTGGAGCCGGAGCTGTTTCTCACACACTCTCACGGAGCGTTCCTCACACTGACCTGTGGCATTTTACTCTTTTCCAGATGTGTTTTCCTTAAGGCACTGCTGTCCTGGCTGAGCTGTGCCCAGGGCAGCCCTGGGGTCTCCACATGGAGCCTGTCCAGCAGCCCCCCAGCCCTGAAACACCGTGACCACTGCTCAGAGTGAGCACAGGCCTCACTGTCAAGAGGAAAAAACTTACAGCAGATTTAGGTGCTGGCAAATGCTATAGGCTCCTGCCAACACAAAAGCCACAGAGTGAGCCAGTTCCCCTGACCCCAGTGTGTGCAGTGAGGATGAATTGAGAAGGAAAAATACTGATGGCAGACTTTTTCTTGAAATGTAACAGCTGCAAAGTCAAATAGCCCATGACAGTGAATCCCAGATAGCTGCCTCTTCTATGTCAACTTTTAGGTCACCTTAATGTTAGTTGAGGAAATTTTCTATTTTTAACAATTTTACAGCAGGAACTAGATTGTCATGGACAGACAATCCATCATGCAAGCCATCTCTTCTTCAAAATTAGTCAGTTGAGGTTATGGGCAGGCTTCAAATCCCTGCTTTTTCAGCTGAGCCATAATAGGCTCCAAGCCTTTGGCACATACCACAATAGACACATAAAGAAGGGAGCTCTTTATGCTGTCTAGTAAAGAGGTGAAAAATTTCCTAATAAATAATTATAGAAACCAGACATTTTTCATGTCAGCTGTTAAGCACTTTAAGAAAACACAAGTTTTTTCTCTGAAAAGAAAGCCTGAGAATGCCAAGTCTTTCCTTATTTATTTAAAAATGCCTAATTTCATCTGTTGCATCTTAAAGCAATTCACCATTTTCAAATGCAAGATTTGATTGTTGCTTAGCCTTTTGGGGCAAATCCTTCTCAAATACTTTGCACCAGTGAACCTGAAGATCTGCCCAGTCGTACCTGGACTGAGAAACAGCTGTGCCTCAAAAGGTACTTTTCCTTCAGAAGATGAATGACACCTGTGGTTCTAAATACCCAGGAAACCCTCAGCAGCAAAAAGGGAGCGAGATCTGTCTTCCAAAGAAGAATACCAGGATCTTTTTCCATAAGCTTCATTTTAATCTAAGACCTAAGGTAACACAAGTATTATTTGGTACCTTTAGGTCATTTATTTAGTTTACAAATGGATTTGTTTTTTAATTTTATATAATGGAGGGGTAGGTATTATCTGCTTCTTCATTTGTAAGCTGAAAATTCACAAGAATTTCCTTAGTGCAAGCATCTGACTCTCTCTCTCTCTCTATATATATATACTTAAGTCAAGAGAAGTTCTTACTAGTAGGGGCTTTCTCCTACACCAAGGTGGTAGCAGAATTAAGTAGTATGTTTTCCTAAAAAAAATTATGTAACATATAGGAATGACTTTTTATATACAGTACTACATTGTAACAAATTCTGAGGATGGCACTTCTAATAAAATCTGTATTTCATGACTGATGCAAAGAGTTCATGTCATTTTAAGTAGTCCACACACATTCAGTTATTATCTAATATGGTTAGATGGTTGCACAAAGTCTTTTAGAGTCTGAAGAGACAAGAAAGCAAGATCTACAAATATTAGACCAACTTCTACCTTATAACCAAATAAAAGAGCAGCTGTACATATGGTGCTGCCCTGTCACAGGAATGTTCCTCTTTACAGGCTGAATAAAATACAAACTTTTCAGCACATCTACACACCACTAACCAGTCCACCACACCTATGAACAAGCAGGACAGTGGCAGTCTAAGAAATAACTAGGCAATTTTGTGTTTCAATTATTATCTTCCGAAACCAGCATGTCAACAACAAAAACCAACCAAACAAAAAAAAGGAGACACTGGACAAGAATGCAAATATATACCATAATATTCAGCAAGTCTTTTAGAGGATGTTGTCATTACTTGGATAAAGACTCTACAAAACTTTAAAAATAGTTTTCTAGTCAATGTTAGGCATATAGACTTGGAAAATGACAAATATGATGTCCACAGAAACTACTCATCGTCAAACGTGCTTGAAAATATCACTAACTGTTATGTCTGTCCATGCATTTTGGCTAAATTTACTCTTTAGGGGTCTATAATGCTTAAAACTAAAAGTTCAAGACTGTTCATTTTACCAAATACCACTACGGCCTCATGGCAGTTTTTCTGAGTTATTGCAGTTGTTATCAGAATGAAAACCAATCTTTCTGCTTGCATGTTCATATTCCGCTGGTTTATTCAGCAAGGCTTAAGTGGTACCCTTAGGGCTGAGATGAACTCCAGCATTTCTCTCTAGAGACACCACAGCCAATGACTGCAGCACAATTCTCAGTGTTAACACAAAACAACAAAAAAGTTATTTTCCACTACATGACAAATCTCTTCAGTGAATGCCTTATGCTAGCACCCAAATCACAGCCCATGCTTGGAAAAAACCCCACACCTATTAAACACTTCTTGAGTTACAGTTCAGTGACTGTTTACTTGTCATGACTTTTTTAAGGTACTGCAAATATACAAATATTGTAACACTGTGGAAGAAAGTGCTGCTGCTTATACTGTTATCTCATGGAAATCACTTTACCCAAGAAAGAAATGGAATAATAATTATTTAAAAAAAGATAAAACAGGATGAATTGATTTAATGACTGATTAAATGTGTCTCTTTTCTGCAATTTTGACTGCGTTTGTATTATGAACTAAGAGGTAATAAGAATCAAACCAGAAAATAATATTTAATGTGAATCCTGAAGAAATTGTTACCATTCTATCCAAAAAATCCCACAAAGGTCCTTCTGAAAGCCCAGCATTAAAAAATCCACCATCAGTAAAAAACAAACCCCAACACATAAATCTCCATTTTCTCAGCTTACTGATAAGAAATAGGCTTCTAATCTTTCATGGCTATGTTATGCATGTAAGCCTGATTGGAGATTCTGTCCATGAAGCAGGACAGAAAAATCAAACTAAAAATGAAAGATTACAGAAAACTGCTATATACCACAGACTCTGTAGTAGCACAGTATTAGGAAGAAACTCCTGGGGCAGAAATGAGTCAGTTAACAACCTGATACCAATGTTAACATAAATATATTCTTATGGAGTATGGTTGAGTGAGCAAGAATAATTTTTAAAGGATCTTTTAGAAAATATTTTTAATACATATACAAAGAAAAGCATCAGGGTCATTTACATCAAGTTTGCGGCTTTAAGCTTGAGACCACCGGGCTATGAAGAAAGCATGAATATATAGTTTTTATTGTTTCCATATGTATATACAAAGAAATAAAAATATGGGTATTTCTTTATATATTTCTTATAATATTTGCAAAAATCATGGTCAAACTTAAACCCAAACCAGTCAGCAACAAACCCTCAGTACTGAAAAAAATGTGTTTCCCTAACATATTTTATCTTAACGTTTTTCAGAGGTAGAATAACACATTTGCTCTTTGTCTTAGGGTGATGTGTTTATCCCTCAATCGTCTGTTGGGTGTAAAAAAAGGGGGGGGAGGCGCAGTTTGTTTTTCCCCAGGAAAGCTCTGCTCCTCGGACGGACCTTGAGACGAAGCGGGGGAGGAATTCACAAGACAAAAGAAGCTGTTTTTCTCCGGGAGAGTAGTAGTTAGTAGTAACTTAGAGCTAGCATAGTTAGATCTATAGAATAGCTAGAAGTTTTTTTTTTCCCCTTTTTCCTCCTTTTTCTCGCTCTCCTCGGAACTGTACCGATCTCTCTGGACTGGGGACCGGGGAAAGCGCCGGGGGCTTCCACAGGGGACCCACCCCCATCAAGACCAGCCCTGCATAACAAGTCCCTTTCCTCCCAGCACCAGCGGAGACGGGCAGCAGTAACATCTGCAAGAGGACACTTGCTCTTTTCCAAGTTTGTTATCCCTCCGTAAGCGGCCGAGGCTTTTGTCATCGGGTATTGTGCTGGGGAGTGCTTTGCCTGTGTAATAAACAGGTCTTTTCCACTTCTCTCTCAGGAAGTCTTTCTTCCCAAACCAGTTGGGGGAGGGGAGGGGGACCCCGTGGGAGGGTTTCTCCCAAATCTGTTTGAAACCAGCACACTCTTCCTACTATATATTCTACAACGTAATGGAGAATTTTTACAGTATTGTTTCTGATGTTCTCTCTGCTATGGTATATTGCATAGTGTTATTTGAGTAACTTGAATAAAGCTTTCAGTGTGCTAAAGAAGCCATACTACTGAAACTACTATGTCTCAAAAAAAAAATCTAAGTCTCACATATATGAAGTTTCATTAAAAAAAAGAAGCTACCATGTAATAAGTATAATAGATAAATTCGTGTGGATTTAAGCTACTAATAAAAAGCTACCCGAGAATGTCTCCAAGATTCCAAAGTTCCCAAACACATCTACAACTGTAACAACAAGACAGAGCAAGAAGATAGCCCGGCCATTAAGGGTGGACCCTCACTTCACAGCTCTTCAACATCCGATACCGATCTTGGTGGAGATCCTGGACGATCAGATCACCCCTCCCAAGATGAACTTCGGAAAAGAAAACCATCAAGGAACCTCTTCATGCAGACAGGATTCTTTTGGAAACAAAGCATATTTGGACTTTCAACAGGCTTAGCCTTAGGGTAAAAAAACTGTATAAAACCCACGGGCTGAAACATAGCAGTGTGGCAGAATTCGGAGGGTACCTTTGTACCACCACTCTGTCCACCCAACTCTCGATCGATTGTTGTCCCGTTTTTATTGTGGCTTTAATTTAGTGTTAGAAATTTCGCTAATAAACCCTGTTATTTTTAAATTAGCTTATACTCATTTAAACATACCATCATGACAGATAAAGATGTTCAGCGAATTTCATTTAGGCAAGTGATCAAATCTGACAAGTCATAAACAAATTCACAGATTTTTTTTTCCTATGCTCCCTTTAGTGCATTTCTGTATATTAAAAAAAAGGTGTTTTTTTCCACAGATATTTAATTCTACTATATAAATTAAGGTTTAATCTATTAACCAAGATATTTTTATTGAGCAGTGATGCAGCCTTCAGTTTCTACAGAAAATAAGCTGGGTTTACTGCTACCTCAACTCCACAATTCTGTGACTGTCTGCAAAACAAGCAGGAGGCTATAAGGCAAATCCAGAAAATTCTTCGGACAGTGGTTTAATCTAGAAAGTATCTGCTCCTAAACATCAATAAGAACTAAAAGGTTTCTGAATTATTTATTGCTTTGAGACTGAATAGATTAGACCCATGCTACATTTCACCCCTGATACTTCTCAAAAACAAATTGTGCCAATGCAATAGCACTAAGCGGGACAGCTGATTTTTAATGAAAATATTTTACTATGTCATTCTTTTGTCTGTAAGTAATTTCATTCTCTATAGCTTTTCCCTGAAAATAATTTTTAAAACCAAAATAAGTGCTTATGGAAGAAAAAATGCATTTCTGTTCAGTTTAATGGATTCTACTCCTTATATGAAACTTGCCTTACATGACCTGTATCAGTCCCAAAGGTATTCTAAACTAGCTATTTTGAGTTCAATAGCCTCTGATTTCAGTTTATGAACTTACGGTAATACACAGAAGACATTAAAAAATATTAACATTGCAGAAATGAAAAATGTTTAAAAGATAGAGGATGCTACAGCTGATATTAAAAAAGAAGATTTCTCTAATATAACCCCCTTTTTAGAATTTTCAACCACTAGAGACAGATCAGTTTGGCTTTCCTTTATGTCATAAAATGCATCCATCAGATGCAGATCTAGGAAATTCAGTCCTCACAAACAAGTAATTCAATCCCCAAGTATCATGCAGCCAACTTGGAATAGAGCCAACATATAGCAAATAAAAAACTCTCAGTTTCTTACTACTAGCAAGGCATGGAAGAACTGTGCAAGACATGCCATATTGCCAGAAATGTGATATACACATATTTTTATTCTAGCAAGGATGATATTTCTGTTATTTGCATGACTACTGGGACATTTTTCCAGACCAGAGAAACATTGCTCAAAACATCAAGACCCTGCTTTTAGTTAGGTCCAAATAAGTCATGTAGCCAACTCTCTGCATAATAAGCCTAATTTAAAGCTTCCTCAGCCTGTTAACACCTCTTACAATCTGAAGACAAGTTTGTATCAGATTACCTCCTCCACTAAGGTTGTTATTCATTTCAATAGCCCATCAGCGCTTCTTCCTTTCATGTATTTATAGTCAAAATTCTTCTCTTAGAATTTCCATCTGGTGACATGAGCTCAGTGAATCTTTTCTGTAAATCACCTAAATTATACCAGTCACTGAAACTTAGTTTTTCACTTTTTGTGTTTATGTCATATTGTGGGGCAGATTTGTTTTTGTAAATCCTGGTGTACAATCTTGCAAGGTTTCATTATCCATGTGTTGGGGTTTTTCCTCTTCCTTTCTTCAGATTCCTTCTTCAATTTTCTGCTGTTATTTATGTGTCATTTAACAAATTTAATACAAAACAAGACTTAACACAGTTTCCATCACAAAGCCCTGATAATGTGTGCTTGGTGACCTTTGTTCCAAAACACATTTTTTATGACACCAAAGATGATAATATCAAGTTAATTACATTATGACCTTTATCTTTTTAAGTCTGGATCTTTTTGTATAAATTCATAGCAAAGACAACCATAAAATCTTTTAAATATTACTCCTATCTGTGATTGAAATGAGTGTCTATCTAACTCCTTGTTTTGATGCTTAAAAGATAAACAGAAAAAAGAAATATCTCAATGAATACTACATAATAACAATGTAGCTGCTTAGAGATTAAGCTATGAAACAATACTCTCTACACATATTTTCAAATAAGCATGGTACTTGTGCAGTGTTTATTTTCCTTGCATTCCTTAGCTGAAAGAGAGCATGAAGGAAGGGCAACCATCACAAAGGGTAAATTTATTCTCTTCAAACAGAGTCCTTATTACCCAATAATTGTTAGTTACAAAGCAGAGTACACCACTTAAACTTGTTTTAGCTATTTGAACCCCTTAGGATGTAACAGCCAGATTCCCAAAAATGTAGTTCTGGGAATAGGGAAAGAAATTGAGAGCCTCTTTCATTTTTTATAGCTAGGTGCTAGAATTTTCCCAGGGAATCCATTGCTGAACCATTAAAACATATCCCCTGAAAGTTCATTTACTCCCTAGAGTGACTGCCTCAGTAACAAATCAGAAGTTCTGCACAACTTGTTCAGACCTCATAAGTTTGTATTAATGAATTATTAATATAGTACTAAATAAATTAAATGCAATTATATTACAAAGTACCCAAACATTGTGCACAGCAAAGAAATTGCACACACCCACGTACACAGGATTTTTCATTACTTTGACTCTTTCAAGGGTCATCTGTCGAGCCACATTTATCAGAATGCTCCAAGTAAATCAAAGTTTGTACATGATACCACCTCCTCCAAGTAGTTTATTGAAACTTATGCATGTGAACCCCTTGTTATAATTTTTTTAGACTGGACTATGAAATGGCTGAGTTCGGTTATCATTCTGATAACTTCACTATTAAAATTTATTTAAAATTAAAATTATCTTGGATACCTTACCTCTATCAGATTAAAGTTAATGTATTGAGATTCCTATGGCTGTACCAACACTGTGGTTACAGAAATAACTTTCATTAATGCAGTATTATCCTGATTTATGACCAAGTCCATGAAAGTCAGAAGAAAACATCCTGTTTGGTTTTTCCACACAAGGAATGCGTATGTAATGTCTGAAGTAGAAATGCATAGTTTGTATCAACTGCAGCTAGAGGAAAAAAAAAGAAAGGAAAATTCAAATAAAAGTTTTGGTGTTGAATTAATAATAACTTACGTAAAAAAAAAAAGCAGATATAAGAGGAAAATATAGCTTGGAAGGCACGTTTTCAAGGTAGTTCAAAATCCAGCTCAAAAGCAGGCTAAGGTTACCTTACATAATCTACAATAAGTACAAGTATGTTCAAGGGATGTGTTTGAGGTTGCTACCCCACACTCTTGCACTGGGTCTTCCAACTTGCACCTCATGGAGGAGCCCAGGCTTCTTACAGCAGCTATCAGCCTTCAGCACCAGCTGAGGGCTCCAACCTTCTGGCTCATATTCTTGTAGGTGGAGCTCTGGAATAATTGCTGTAGGTTATTGCTTGCCTGTTATCAAAATTTCATTCTCCTTTTCGTGTTCTGCTTCAATACTGGGCCATGACTAACACAAGTCACCACTGCAAAGTGTAGCGGCGCGTTTTCTAGTTCTTACTTATTGTTAATAATAATTTTTTCTATAATGGTTCTTCCCAAGTTCCCCCTGTACTTCTCCCCATTTGGTACAATCTCCCGCCTGAGAAATTCCCTTTGTTCCCCTCTGTTACTATATGTAGTCAATCATCTGTTAGTCTCCTCCCAGTGCCTGCCCCCCTCTGGAATGCCCCCCCTCATTCCAGAGGCTTCGGAGAGGGGCTCGGTCCCGGATTGGAGCAGGCTGGGGGTGCCCCACCCCTCGTTTCCTATTTGCTGGCTGTGTGCCCTCCCCGTTTCCCTGATTGGTTTTCCCTCTTGTGTCCACCCCCTTCCCCTAGTCCCTGATAAGCAGTGAGCCTCCCCCTGCTCGCTCTCTCTGCCTCTCAGCCTCTGCCTCGGGCTGGGGCTTCGCTCAGGGCCCAGGCCCCTGGGCCTGGGCCTGGCTCTGGCCTTGGCCCTCTTAGCTCTCTCTCTCTCCTGGGACGCGTGAGTGCCTGCACCATGGGGTGCATGTGACAATAAACTCTATCTTGCCACGAAGCCTCCTTCTTCTTACCTTCGTCGAGCCTCACTAACAGCTCTCGTGCAGCTTCTGAACTACCAAGGAGGTAGTGGCCGGTCTGCTAGCCACTGCCTAACCGGACTTGAAACAATTCCCAGCCAGGGCAGCCGGGATTCGCTGGAACACCATCTCCAGCAGGCACAGGGAATTATTTCAGCAAAGCAACAGTGATAAATGATGTAAAACCAGTACAGCTCCCAAAAAAATGCTGCTGAAAGTTTCCCCCCGAACAACAAAAGTGAATTAGGAACGTCAGCTGAGTGAGATTTTTAAGCTTCCCCAAATAAAAGTTTAACAAATTGAAGTTTACCCTGAGGATTTTTTATATTAGAAAAATCCTCTTGAATAATAATAAACTAAAAACATATAAATTAGTAACATACTACAGAACAGAAACCTATGTTTCACTAGATTTGAAACACTAAAAAATGTTCCTGAATCCTTCAAATGTACACTGTCTGATTTTTATTTACCAGAAAGTTCAAAAAATTATCATTTAGAGACTAGCAGAAAAGAACACACCTATCTATAATAGAAAATAATTTTCTCCATTAACTGAAAACTGCTAAAATTCTGAAGCAATCTTTATTTGCTGTTATGGGTAACATTGGTATTATGACCTAATAAACATGATGGAATTTTATTAGATGTCTATAACAACTATTTTAAAACTTAGCCATTTCATTGCACTTTGATTTTCCACAAAGAAAATTAAGACCTCTGTAAAATGGTCAGAGAGCATGACTGAACAGACATATAATTTGGAAGACTTTAGAAAGCCAATGTGCTTTGTTAGTGCTTTGTCATGAACTTTTTAGCCTGCAAACACCATTTATGTCAGGTCTTCTCCCTCAAGTTTTTGAAAAGATTTTTTTTCCCTTTTGGCAAATAAGAGAACACAGCAAAAAGAAGGAGGGGGGGGAGGGGGGTTGAAAAAGCAACTCTCCCACCAAAGTAAACACAGAGAATGTGAAAACTGGCTGCAGAATGTAAAAGACATAAAGCAAGGAGAACAGCCAGACCTCTTTCCGTTCCTCCTCCTGGCCAGACAGGCTCCCTATATCTCATTTAATGGTCTCATTAGTGTAATCTGAGTCTTTCTGTGCTGGTCTCATTTCCTAGAAAGACTCAGCTCCTGTTCTGCAAATGGATACAGGCTGGGATGACTTAAAACCTGGCTCAATTTATAGCAATGTGGGGGCAAAACTCCCACATCCATTCTAGAGCTTCCTGCAAACATACTGAAAGTGGAAAATGGCATCAGCATACATCAACTCAGAGATGTATGGCAGGATGTTCTTGAAAAGGTTCACCTGTTAAGTTCAAAAGGGATTTTCCTCCTTCCCGTATATTACTGAATTTTTGTATGTATCAGAAAAAATTATTTACTAATGACATCCATTAAAAAAGCCACAGAAGCAAAATAAGCCTGTGAAACTGAAATGAAAATTCAATACAAATTATTCTGTTCAGTTCAACAATGCTGTTGGTACACGAGACTTTCAGACTGTCGGCCTCATTGACAAATTTCACTATCTGCTTCCCAATGACCATGAGTGCATAAGAAAGACAGCGAGAATATGCTAGAATACTTGACACCATGATGGCTTTTAAAACTGCATTTGCTCATTTTTTTGGTTGGTTGGTCTTTTCTTTTAGTGGAGATTCAATTATTTAGAAAGTAAAGTGGTTTTTTGTACAGTTTGCCATATGCCCTGGGATGACCCTGCTTGAGCAGGGAGGTTGGACCAATTGACCCACTGTGGTCCCTTTCAACCTGAACCTTTCTGTGATTCTGTGATTGGGTGCAGCATAAACAGTGGCATTAGCATCACTCCAAAATATCTCATTCCTGCGGACAGAACTTTTAAATGGAAGTCAATTGTCAAGGCTTTGTCACAGAAGGAAGTTTCTCTTAGATATCTACTTTGGTCCTTACCTGCTGTGTCTTGTATTCCATAGTATGTTTCTAGTTTGTACCTTGTTAGTTGTCATCTGCATATTCTATCCTAACCAATTCAAATTATACGGCACGTTAATATTAAAAATTCACTTACTGTGCATTTCTGTCAGTTTACAAAACCCACAGTTTTTTATAAATAGGAAAACTAACGTAAGATCATGTCTTCTCTTTGACACAGTAGCTATGGAATAGCTACAGGAACACCCATCAAGCAAAGGTGCCAGGAGGGTATAGACAAATCAAAATGTTTTAGAGATTCAAAGGAACTCCTCCAGCTGAAGCAGAAAATATATACACAAAATACATACATCTTAACAGCAATGTAGGAACTTGCAGAACACAGTAAAATTACAAATAACACAGCACTTAGAGTGGACATAACAGAATTAGGGGAGGCATTGATAGCCTTTCTCCTCATGCCAACTTCATGACAAAAAAATCCCCAAACAAACCAGGCACCCTCAAAATCATTGTCATTTCTAAGCCAACTGTTAACCAAACTAAATCCACAACTATGCCAGTGGCTGAATTAAAGAGCAAGAGAGCATTTCCTTTGGTTTTCTCCATGTTCTAACAATCAGAACTATTTTAATACAAAATTTCTCCCTCATCACAGGTGAAAGACAAATGGAAAAGAGATTGTGAATGAAACTTGGAAAACAGGTTACTTGAATTTCAAGTGTTAGAAAGTGTCAAGGCAAAACTAGTTTGATAACCACAGGCCTCTTTCACAAACAAATAAGCCCTGGATTTACTATACTGTTTGTTTTGCTCAGTTTTGCTCAGGTGTCTAATTATTTTTAAAGGAATTTTTTTCTTATGAGCACTGAGTCTTTCCTATAAACAACGGTAATTCTCTTAGTCTTTATTAGTCATTTTCAGACATTCATGTGATCATAAGCCAGAACAAAGGAACTTCAAGGCAAATTTGGCAGTAGTTTTCTCTGGGGCTTGAATCCAGAAGTCTTAACACTTTCTGAAGTATTTGTCCTCCTTCATTCCTTTTTATTCTTGGCCTTATACTGTGAGACAGGTCTGCATTCAAATGTATCTGACATTACATCCAGGTGGCAAGAATACAACAGGAGATTTTCTCATACAAAACCCTCACCACTTGAGACTAAAGAACAGCTGGAAACACATCTTATGTTTTCATTTACTTTCCATATTTACTTGCTTTTCAAAATTACTTCTGTTTTAGATTGTGCAAACAAAAATTATGGACAAGAAAAATGAACTGGATTAGATTAGGCTATTATAAAACAAAACCCCGAATTATTGCTACTCTTGGACTTGCAGAGGAAATGATGAACAAATAAACAGATATGACAGTATCCTCTAAAAGAAAACAAAACCTGCTGAATGAAAAAGAAAAGACAATTCCAAATTAATCTAATTTCATATTTGTGTTTTTCCCCACTGAACATGTTTTACCCTCTGCATTTAAATTTAGTTTCAAAATCATGACTGCACTGGCTGATACCAATTGCCAGCTGAAAAATGAATAAGAGGCAGCAGTAAAACACTACATCACATTGGATAATCGAAAAATACTGAAATATTGACAACAATATTAATGACGTATTACCATTAATAGTACTAGAATCTAGCCAAGGAAATACATTCTACAACCAATTTTACCTGATTGAAAACCCATTTTAAAGGATGTCACTGCTTGTACAATGAGAAGTAATGTTCAGCAATTACATATAAAAGATTCTTGAAGATCAGAAAGAAAAGAATAGACTTCTGTGAGCTTTTTCATTAAAATCTTTAGACGAAGATAAATATAGTGTACTGGTTCAATCATCTCTTCTGGTCATTGACAAAACAAAGAATTGAAATTTTTTTTTTCACCTCAGGTTAGAATGCCAGATATCTGTATTTTCCAGAAGCATGCTTAAAAACACAATTATTAAGAATAAGGAGACAAAGTTGGTAGTTTTATTGACCTAGGTTTTGTAAATTTTGAAATATTCGAATTGCTTGCAATCATTTTACTAGCAGCAGGACTAAAAAAAAAAATCTGCCAAGTTCACACTGCCTTATCAGGGTGTGTCACTTGGCAGAAGAAAAAGAACTGCATAGAAATTTGTCTGCCAATAATGCTTATTCAGAAGTCACAGAACCATCTACTGGCTTGAACTCAGTGATTCATGACCCTTCTGAACAAACCCACTTGGACCCTTGGTGTGGCTCAACACATCAGGCTGGGCTTTGAGCAACCTGATGGGGTGAAAGATGTCCTTTCCTGCCCCTGATGACAGGCCTGTCCCTGTCTCCAGTACAGAGAGTTAAATACCCTTTGGGCCATTAAAGGCTCCACCTCCCACATATGAAAGCACTTGATAAGAGTCCCACTTTGATTACTATTGCAAGATCAGCACAGGAAACATCCAAGGATGATCATTATCAGTGCTGGTTCATCACAGAATCCAGAGCCATTAGGAATAATTTCAGAAATGACACTTGATAATCATTTACTTTGCACAACACAGCACCTGATGAGTATGGGCACCTACAGACAGATGTTTGAAAATATACCTACAGCAATAGTAACTAAAAGTAGTCATGAGCGTACAGGGGATAGAGTGGAAAAAATCCCCCCTCCCCCACCCGCCCCAAAACCCAGTAAGACCCAACCAAAATGAACTCTAATCTTGTTCCTCACTGTAGGCACACAACTGTTCTTATACATGTGCAATAGGACACAGTTCCCTATAACAAGAGAATCTTTGCCTGAACTGCTCTCTTGCTGCAGAAAGCAGTGATTAATTATATTGTGGTTGTGCAATATAAAACAGAATTGCAAGGCACTCACAGAAAACAGTCACTAAAAGAGCAGGATATAAAGTGCAGCAATTAGTTAAAAAAAAGTAATTTCCTTTTTTTTTTTACATAGTAGGCTGCCATTTTCTATTTCAGACAAAAAGAAAACAGCTGTTTCAGTCCAGACCACCAGAGCCACTGTACTTTGTCAGCACTGCAGAATGACATTCAGCTTCAAAACCTTCTGGTTCTTCCTTCCTAGTCATAGAGTAGGAATAAATAATTTAATCAAGTATTCATCAGGAGAGGGGAATATCCTATTAGTCTGTGTCTGCATTCCTTCCCCCTCACTTCTTTCTACCTCTTAGATTTCCAGAAGTGTACATCATTGTTTTTAGCTTAGCCAAAAAAACAGCTCTATGAGTTTAAGAAAAAAAAAAGAAATTAGTATCTGCAAATTCATGCACAACATTCTAAAACTAGAAGTGAATACATACCCATTATAAACATCATGTTACAGCTTTTAGAGAAGAGCCAGAAAGTTCACAATGCAACAGAAACCAGAGGAACAACACTAAAACACCATTTTTAGAAAAACAGTTACTAGAGACTTCTTCAGTTAAACACCCATCTCCATCTAAAAGATATCAGTGAGTACACACATGATGCAAAAACCATGAAAAACGATTTAGTGGCTAGTTGATTTGCTGGTAAACACATTTACATCTCTTAAATTACTTGCAAAATACTAAGCTACTGTCATTTGACACATTTGTCTAAAGATGGGAGGAGCATTGTCCTCAATCTGACTGAGAACAGATTTTTAACAGAAAAACTTGAATATCATCCTTATTGTTTTCTGAAGGCTGTAATTTTATTCTTTTTCATCATTCATGAAGTAGTATCTTCACTACAAAGAAGGAGAGAACTTTGATTGAATTTAGTGAAAGGACAAAGATATAACAAGATAAAAAAAATAAAATATGCATCCAGTGAACAGATAGAAAGAGAGAGAAGGAAAGACAGACAAAATAGGTGATCATGGCTATTAGGTGGTCGACAAAAGGATTCTTCTTTCATTCAATTTATTTAATCTGATTAAAAAATAATCTTTGTTAGGCCACAGAAACTTCTATAAAATATTATCAAATATAATCCCTAAAACATCTTAAATTATCTTCTTGCCTATGACAGTCTGTCTAAAAAAAAGAACTGATAATTGATACACCACTTGAAAGACATAAAGTAAGATTTAAATCCTTAAGATTGCAAGGGAAAATTATCATAAAAATTCTCATTGGTTTTACTTCCTTAGAACAAGGCATCACTCCAATTTTGAACTACATTTCCGCACCAAAACTGAGGGTCATATCATTATTGAAGTGAATAACTGGAGAGTAAGCCAATGGCTCTGTTTATAAAAAAGACCTGTATAATCTTTTTAACAAGGAAAAATGTAATAACTCCTCAAAAATACATCAGTTAACCTGCAAACAGAAAAATAAGCTTCCAAGAAATAGCATCTGAATCCGAATGTAAGTTAATTAATATGTTTTTCTTAATAAAAGTAGCATACAATACACAACTCAAAATTATCTAACACGGTAGTCTGCCATGTCATGTATTTACATGCCTGGAAATCTCTTGTGTAGGCTATGGAAGAAATCCAGGCTGTGTTGATCAAGACTATTGTACCTAACTGGATTGCCTGCAGGGAGAGGTCAAGCAAGCTACTCTCTTAAATGCTCTAAGATAGACCAGGAGATCAACAGCCCTTGATGAACAACCACAATCTCAATGCTGAGTAAATGTGCAGCTCCCAGGCAGCAGGTCCCAGAGATGCCACTGATGGATTAAGGGCAAAGAAGCACAGGTCCCTACTGGGTGGCACACCTTCAAAATAACTATTTCCCCACTGGCTGGCCAGCTGCTCAGAAGGCACATTACTCATTATTATAAAGAATTTGCATGCTAGCTGAGCAAGCCAGATGGTCAAGAAGTATATTCACATTAATTATTTGGGTACTAGAAACAAAAAGCTCCTTCCTGGCTGCTGTCTGATCAAATATCAAACATTTCCTCTACACATGCAGCATGAGAACAGAACTGTGTCTCACCTGGGAGGGAAATCAGTGCAGTGGGTGGAGGCAGCTCGTGGGGGCTGGGGTGGAACATCAGAAGGAAAGGGTGGCTATGGTAAGGGAGGTGAGGTGTTAAACAGTCAAGAATTACTAAAGAAATTGTGGAAAGAAAAGAAATACAGCAAATGCAGGAGGAAAGGAAAGATATGACCTTTATACAATCTGTAATAGCTTAACCCCTGGTATATAAGTTTATTATACACAGTAAAAATAGTTGGACAAAATACTTCCCAGGGATGTTGTACATAGTCTAAGACATATTATACATTTAGGAAACCTGGAGATACAATAATGAACACAGTAGGATTTTATATTTCACACTTAAGGCACAAAACCCCCCCCTTATCAATGATACTGTAGCAAGGTAAACCAGTATCTACAAAAGCATTGTAAAGTTACATGCACCTTAAAATTAAATCAAAGTGAGTGTCAAGATAATGCTTGTATTAGGTTTTTTTTCCTCTGTAGTATATCATCACTGATTATCTACTCATTTTCATACCAGGATAATGTGTTCAGTGAATCATAGCTGTCAGACACAAAGCCAAACAGGGAGTCAAATGCAAAGGAGTTCCCTGTTTTGCACCAGAACTTGATGGGGTCTTGGGAGCACCCAAGACAGAAAAAAACTAGAGATGACCTGCCAGCTCCTGCTTTGGGTGCAGCATAAATGGCATCACCTCTCTTTATGCTGGCAAGTACCTGGGCACAGCACCTGTCCTGAGGGAGCCCAGCACTGCCCAGCCCTGCATGCACACAGGGGACAGCTGCTAGAGAACATTACTTCAGCCCCTCTGCTGCAGTAGGTAACACTGCAAGGGCACACAGAGACATTTTAGGTCTCTTGGCCACTCAGGCCCCACTGAGATATGGCAACTTCAAACAAGAATTTAAGTCCAAACACACAGGATAATACTGGATAATGATTCTGCAAATGCATCATCTGAGAAAGCTATAGTTTCAAGCTAAAAATACCCCAGCATAGATCTCTGCATCACTGGTTTCATCAACACAGTAATAACCCAAGAATCAATTAACACTTTAGATACAGAAGTGATTCCCATATAATATATGTCACAAATACGTCACAAAAGTGCACGAAAGAGGCTTGCTGGAGCACTGTTGCTGTTTTTCCTTTCTTAACTTGTTGAATTGCAGACAAGAAAATTTCATGATGAGATTTTCAGAGAGAGCCCAGTCCTCACAGAAAACATGACAGAACTTCTATGGAAATAACTGTATTAAATCTATCTCTTCACATATGAAAATATATCCAAATTTCTCGGGGGGGGGGGTGGGGGTGGTGGAGGGGCTTTGTCTAGTACGCAACGACTTCATACAAGATTATTTAATTTTTATTTTAAACTCCTGCTTTGATACTAAACTTCTAGAATGGATTTCTTCCACAACTTTAATAAAACTATTTATACTGAACTTATTACATCACAGGGGAAAATGCAACCTGTAGTTAAAAATTTGAGAAAGAGTTAGCTTCCTGTCTAGAAATCAACTAGTTAATGGTGACAGAGACCTTTACAAGAGGAACAAGACAATTAATAGAAAATTTTCCCTGGTAACAGACAGTGTGCTTTGAACACAAGTGCTTCAACCAGTGCAGTCTCTCATCATTGAGGATGACTCAACCCTCTCTAAGGAGCATGGCATCTGTGATTATTATTGATAAATACATCCTTGTCCTGGGCTGACTTTACAATTTATTTCAACAGGAAAGGAAAACATTTTTGAAGATTAAATTATACCAGTTCTGTCGCCATGTGTTCTGGATTATATGGACTTGTGCAGTCCCAAAGGACATGCTGCAGAAGCAAACAATTTAGTGTCCCTATAAAATAACTGAGGACACATACTCTTGAAAGATTATATCCAGGTACAGTATTCTTCTTTGGACTGGAATAGGATGGAATGTCTTCTACAAGCTATCACTGCTTATGAGTGTGTATTAATAATACATATGTGATTATGTATTAACAATAAATAATATTTACTTATATGAAGAAAAACAAAGTGTTTTTCAATATTACCTTAAAGCTTCATCCTTGTCTCAAATAAGGGAAACAAGTTTTATGATAAAATATTGAAGACAAAAGCTGTCAATATCAATATTGTACTGCTGGTAATAAAATCTTAGGCTAACAAAATCTGTTTAAAAGCCCACAAAATTGTTCATGTCTTATACTATTTATCTGCACTTAGCATTTCTTCTAATGTGTGCAGTTTTAAAATCAACAACCTGTTTTACCCACTTCCATTTCTCTCTTTTGAATTTCATCTGCAAACACTGAATAATGTTTTAAATATGGGAAGGGCAATGTTCGCTTTTGTGTCTCTTAGGAATAATATAAAATTATCAATGCCTAAGATTCACACAGAACTTGTATTTTCATAAAGTCTGCACTTATATAAACTTTAGCTAAACAGACCTTTAGATGGCCAGTTAAAAACCACAGTATTTTTAAATATAGGTAACAAAGAAGAAAAAAACAAGAGCCTACATAAAACTATCCTCTTGAATCCCCAACAGAGAGAAACGGCAGAGATGGAGCGGGGGTGAAGTGGTGGGTGACAGCAAAGCCCTTGGACTGCCAAACAGCCAACGTGGCCCTTGGCTAATCTTGCAGCACCTTGCACACACCTCTGACCATCTCGAATCTCCGTGTGTGATGCACAGAGCTCTGCCTCCCCTCCCTGACACACCCTTTTCCATCAGGACCAGCCAAGAAGCCGCTGTGTTTCTCACAGTGAAATCAGAGCCAGCACACAGGATGGATTCCTCCTATTTGTCTACAACAGCTGTGTTTGGCAAACAGTGACAACAACACAGCAACTGATCAGATTCTAGTAAAAGTAAATTTTCAGTCCACTTAAAAGCTGAAAAATGTTTAGACACACATATAACTGACAGTGTCAGAACTGCCTTTCATTCCATATGAAAATTCACACCTGAACGGTGCTGTGGTGCTATGCATCAAATCATAAACATGTCATACAGTAATACTAATTTGGGGGGGGCTTGGTCGGTGGTGTGGTTTTGGTTTGGGGGTTTTGTTTGATTGTTGGGGTTTTTTTTTTTTGGGGGGGGGTGTTTTGGGTTTTTTTGTTAATAACTCATATGCCCATATTTGCTCAAGCTCCACAAGTATAACTGGGAAAAATAACATTACATCTACCCTTCCACAACTTAATTTCACTTTTTGCATCCCACTCAGACTAAAAGTTTTTTATTATAATCCAGAAGCTGTGAGATATTTTGGTGAACAAAGAAACATTACACGCACTGGAGTCCTCAAGTTAAAGAGTAAAATCTGATTTTACAAAAGGAGGGGGAAAGGGAAAAAGCTTTTGTCGTGAATAAAAGCTTCCTTTTCATAAATCATCACACACTTTCATGTAAGGATTGTTTCCATCATTTGTTTTCCTATCGAGACTTTTTTTCTTTGAGGCTGAAGCAGTGCCACTTATGGGAAGCACAAAACGCACTTCTATAAACAACTTCTCTTCATATAAAAGTCTTCTCTTTGTATAAAAGTCATGACAAACCAATTTGGTTGAACAAAATAACTTTGCTGCACCTGAATAAGCTAGAATGCCAGAAGTTTAGAGTTAAGGAAACAGGTGCATAAGAAGGATTAAATGCATTGGTGTTAATTCTCTACTCAGCAGATAAGGCTGCCCGAGAGGAAATTCTGCTGTTCTTCTGGCTTTTCCTGTTGCTCTCTCCTCTGTGCTTCTTCCATCTTTCCACAGATGTGGTCACCACTGCTTAGCAACCAAGGGGACATGATGACACAGAGGAAAATCCTCCATCTAGAGCTTACCCTGCTCCACCTACACAGCAGCAAACTACATTTCACAGCAAATCAGGAAGAATATGTTTTCTTTGTTACCGCAGAGGTACCTAGTGGGACCTCACACATGCAGCTTTATGTGAGACGAATTTTCTTTCGTCGGTGGGTGCACAGCAGAGAACTTAACAAGCTGGAGGAGAACCTGAAACTTGTCGGTAAAGCAGCTCACCAAATACTAATGACAAGTAAATAAATACATAAATAAAGCTAAGGAAGAGGGGAAAAAAAAAAAAAAAAAAAAAAAAAAGAGAAAGCTCCGACACCGCGGGGATGGGAAAGAGAAAAGCGAAGACAAGAGACTCAACCGAATATAGCACCTACTTTTACTCAAGTGCTCCAGCCGACCGTCCAGAGAGAGCCCAGGCATCTTAGACCCAAGTCCGGGCAAGACCCCGCCAACCCGCCGGCAGAAAGGCCCCACTCACCTCTCCCATGCCACAGGTAGGTGCGGTCCGGGCGCCGCCGCTCGCTCCGCGCTCCGCTCCCCCGCCCCGGGGAGCCCCGCCCGGCCCCGCCCGCAGCGGCCGCGCCCGCCGCCCCGCAGCGCCCCCTCGCGGAGAGCGCGGGCACCGCCCACCGGGGGCGTCCGGCCGCGGCGCGCAGGGAGCGCGCAGGGAGCGCGCCGCCGGGAAGCTGCTGCAGGCAGGGTGCTGCTGCCGGCCAGTCGGAGCCATAAGGGTTGGACTGTGCGTTTCATCCGGGCAGCCATCCCGCGGCCGCCCGCTCCCGACCTCCAGTCCCACGGGGAGCCAGAGCAGGGTCCTACCGCCGCCGGGGGCTGCGCCGTGGGGTGGGGGTGACGCACCGCCCCAGGGGCGCGTCGGCAGCGGGGAGCCGGGGCCGGAGTAGGGTCGGAACGACGGAGAGCGAGGGGCGGCCGTGTCCCCCGTTCCTGCCCGCAGCGCTTCCCGTCCGCTCCCTCTCCTGGCGCCCCTTCCCGTGGCGCGCGTGGGTCGGTTCCAGTAAGCGCAAAGCCACACTTCCTCTGCTATTCATTCACGTCCCATGCTAAACGGGTTTCCGAGAGGAAGTCTTGGTATCCTTGGCTGTAATTCAAGGTAGTAACAGAACACATTTGCCTTATGAGCTTTTACAAGCATTTATGCGTGTTTTTCCTACTGATGACTAACTCTAATACCTTCTGAATCTCTCTTGGAAACCTGCAATGAAAAACATGGTAAATGAAAAGTGATGGGGTTTATCAGGTGCTACAACCTGTTTCCAAGGGAGAATTGCAATATTTAATATGATAGCACCACTCAGTGTTCAAAGTGGATATGGCTTTGTAATCAGTACATTTCTTAACAGCTGCATTGCCACCCAAAGAAAAACAGTGATGACACTATTTATACTCTCATCAATCCTATACATGACAGAAGTAAAGCATGGATACAAACATGCTGAATATAAAGACATTGGAAGAAAAATGTTTAATACCTGTCTTGATATAAATATGGAAGTATTTACAGGATGGAAGTCACAGCAGTTGGTTACCAGCATCTTTTCTCCAAAAGCTAAGACACAATTTTTCACGTTTAGTCCTTTAGTTCCTTTCCTACTTACAACAGATCATCCCGAAGAACAGAACAGACTTACCCTCTGCCCATACTTCCCACTGAAGATCATTATACCATATAATCGGCTAACTTTTTTTTCATTAACATGATCAGCAAGGAGACAGTCAATAATTGGTTTCAAAAAGTCTTGGCTTGGCATTCAGCCATGTTAAAGTCACAATTCTTGTATTAATGTCATGGTCTCATCACAAGGATTGGATATCTGGGAAATTAAAATTATCCTATTTTCTTCTCCAGCAATCCTTTTTTGTCAGTAATGAAATATTGCTGTCTCAGGACTGCTTCACTGATGTCTCTGCACTGCGCCAAGATCAGCAACTTCCTCAACAGCCTGAAAAAAACTTTCATTGGGATTTTTTAACATGTATTTATTTTAATTTTCCCCTCCTCTTAATTAGCAGTTTTAAACTTTCCTATAAAAATTGTACCATCAGACTTCACTATTGACATTGTCCAATTACGTGTTTCTTTCTGGCATGTTATTGTCTATCTTCTCCTGACTTTCCTTTACTATATATTCTGTATTTTAAGAGAAGCCATTTACAAGATGTTTCTTGATGAAATGAGTTAATATTATCATAGAGAATATATGTCCCAAAACACACAGTATGTAAATAATTAAGCCAAAACCACAGTGTTCTGAAGTGCTGCTTCACCAAACTGCTTATTAATTGCAGAAAGTAATGGGTTGCTCTGTGTGATTCTGCTGCTCTTCCATAGTATATCTACCACTGGCTTGAACTAAAGAAATAGTGGACTATTTTCAGTGATGTATTAAGATCTTTTAAAACTTGCAAATGAATTAGAATGTGGCAATGAAATTATCTAACTATAAAAAAGCCAAAAATTGAAAAAACAAGCAGCAGTCAAAATTTGCAATTACAAATTTTCCTGTAGTACACCCATTCCAAAGCAACATAGAAACAGCATCTGAAAGGTTTCACTGGGCTGCAGTCTCAGTGGCCTCACAGCATGTACAGAAAACACTGTTTCAATACAGCAGTTTGAATTAGGGGAATTAATGTACTGCTTTCACTCTTTCACCTGCCCACCAACAGTGGTCTCCAGCTTCCTGCTCAAGACTTGTATATTGGTTTATTTATCTTGTTTTACTGGAATTGCCATCCAGAAATGCATCTTCCTTACAGGAGGCTGAACTGAACTTTTTGACTTCTTGTTGACTGTAAGAAGTTTTAAAGGAAATGAGTATTTTTAAAACATCTTTTGCATTGCTTGGTGTTTGGTTTCAATATGAGTGACTAAGCCAACACTGTAGAGAGATCAAACTAAGAATTTAGTACAAAACATCACTAGATAGCTTGACGCTTGCAACATTTGATTATTGATTTTACTTTTGAACCATGCTCTTTTGTCATTTCACAGTAAAACAAGACAAGGCAAGGTGGATGGAAAAATGTATTTTGCAGAAAAATGTATTTTGCTTCAACCTTGGGTAAACAATTCATTTGCACACTAATATCGAAACAAATCTGCTTAGTTTTGAATATTAATAGAAATAATAATACAGTATTTCAGTATAATAACTGATTAGTTTGTCCTGCAGGAGCACATCAAATCTCACCTGGATGTGACATGGATTTTGCATGTAACTTTTCTGTCACATTATGCTGATACGTCCAGAAAAAAAATCTTCTGCATTGCTGTGTACATCTGTGATGTCTGTTACATCTGAGAGAATGGAATATAAAAGACCAGAAAAGTGTGGACAGATGAAAAATATTATTGGCATTTTAAATGCCATTTTATAAGCACTTTTAGAGTAGAAAGAAAACAAAGAAGTATGTATTTAATAATAAATAAGTTTTTACTATGAAATTAAGAAAATATTTCTACTCATAAAATGGGTTTGTAGAAATCTCCATTTCAAGCCACATCAATGTAAGCCTTTATCTCATTTTCCAACATGAAAACACATAGTAATGCAGATGAAGTTGGATATACTTTACATATATGAAATTCATATCTGTATTATGACTTAAAACCTAAATAAGTGCTAATAAATTAATATTGAAAATTAATGTGGGCAGAGATTAGATGCTTTTCAAAATTTATTTATTTAAATCAAGTCTTACCCTTGCCATTCACATTTACTGTCTTTTTCCCTATATGTTGACTAATTTTGTCTCCATCAGTTTTAATTGTACTTGCACAATTTATACTTGAAATTGAAAGAGAAATTTAATTGTTATTGAAATCAAAAGCAAAACTTCCATAAAGAGATTTTCAAAGGGCCATACTATGAAGAAACAAAATTATTACTTCAAAGAAAGTCTCTATTTTCTAAATTAAACATTTTTTACTTTTTTTACTTTACTGCTGTAGTTATTGTGCCCACTGTGTTGTTTTGTAAAATAAACGAAGTCTACTAAGCCCACTAAAAAGTCTTGGAATCGCCAGGACTGTGTGCTCACAGTCTCCATAAGAGGGCACCCTCACCTAACAGCAGAATGTATTTTAAGAAAGGCCTGTCTGAAAGCTTTAGGAGGGAAGAAAATCCTCTGGAGAGTATAGTGAGAGAGAAAGTTACTAAATGCCCCATCCCTGGCAGTGTTCAAGGCCATGTTGGATGGGGCTCTGACCTGGTCTAAGTGGGAGGTGTCCCTGCCCATGGCGGGGGGGATTGGAACTATATGATCTTAAAGGTTCCTTCCAATGCAAACCATTCTACAATTCTGTGATTCTATGGAAAGTATTTACCAGCATTTTCTATACATAACACTGAAGGTAAGACAAGATGTACCATTCCTTTGCAGCAAACCAGTAAACACATTCCCAAGTCCACTGTGAATCACAGAACGGGTAAGGCTGGAAGGGACCACAGGAGCTCATCTAGTCCTGAGTCAACCTGCCTGCTCGTGCAGGGTGCCCTAGAGCACACTACTAAGATTGTCTCAAGACAGCTTTTGAATATCTCTAGAGAAGGAGACTCCACAATCTCTCTCAGCAGCGTGTTCCAGTGCACGTTCCAGTCACCCTCACAATAAAGTTCTTCCTTGTGTTCAGGTGGAACTTCCTGTGCATCAGTTTCTGCCCATTGTCTCATCTTGCTGGGCAGTGCTGAGCAGAGCCTGGATCTATCCTGCTGACAGCCTCCCTTCAGACATTTACCGACATTGAGGAGGTCCCCTCTCAGTCTTGTCCAGGCTGAACAGGCCCAGCTCCCTCAGCCTGTCCTTGAGAGTGAGGTACTCCAGACCCCTGCTCACCTTTGCAGCCCTTTGCTGGACCTGCTCCGGAACTTCCATGTCCCTCTGGTCCTGAGGAGCCCAGAATGGGACACAGCACTTCAGATGTGCCTCAGCAGGGCAGAGGAGAGGGGGCAGGATCACCTCTCTTGAACTGCTGGCAAAGCTCTTCTTAATGCACCCCAGGATATCACTGACCTTTTGGCCACAAGGGCCCTGCTGGCTCATGGACAGTTTTTGTCCTTCACAGAGCTGCTTTCCAGCAGGTCAGCCCCCAGCCCGTACTGTTGTCTGGAGTTATTACTCCCCAAGTGCCAGGCCCTACATTTGCTTTTGTTGGATTTCAGAAGGTTCCACTATTTTTTCCTGATTTTGCTAATCTGTAGTTAGAGAGATCTACACAGATACTGCATTCACTGTTTCTTTCCTTAAAATGAAGTGTGATCTGTTGCCATTGCCTTGTCTATTTCCCTGTACATTATGATCTTATTTACAGATGCAGTTGCACTGAAGAGTACATGATTACTCCTGATTTATGTACTGTAGCTAACTTTTGAGAAGAGACTTCTGCCATTCCTGTGAAATACCAATGGGAACCTCTCTTAATCGCTCCCTGATTCACTTCTGTTGAAGAGCAGTAGTTCAAAGAAAACCATCACTGATTTAAGAAGAAAATGAAAAAATTGACAGTCATTTCAATGCCTTAAGTCATAGACATAATTAACAGAAGAGAAAACTTTAAACAAACTGTGAATAGAATAGTAAATGTATTGAATTTTTCTTTTTACATAAGAATGAAGTTCTACAACTTGATCCTGAACTGTTAATTAATTTTTAATCATAACTTTTAGAGTCAGAGATTGTTTTGTATTGTTTCCAGAAGATGCAGGTTGTCTCTGATGAATTTTAGGAATAGAATTACCAATTTTTAATGGAAAATTATTTTCATCCAAGCTAATATCCTATTAAGGATTATTAATTTCAATAGCTGCCATTTGCTGCCAGAAAATGTGTCAAATGAAGTGAAATTCATGTCCTGATGTGTTAAGCTGGGTAACAGTTTCCTTAGATGCTTGTTTGACCTTTTCTCGGTTTTTTTAGCAGAGTACTTTTAATTACTTTTCTCTGCCTCAAAATCTATTTACTCTGATTTCTCTTCCACATTCTGCTCTCACTAGACCAAGATGCATACAGTTACTTTAAATGGCCCAAATCAAATGGAAGATACAATTGGAACTATTTACTACCACATTTGGTAGAGGAAAATGGTATTTATTTACTAATAATATTTACTATACTAAAATTTATAATTCTAAGACCATCACCTTTTTTAGACTCCTTGATAAGTTTCCCTCTTGCTATAGGAATACAAAATAACTAGCTCTTCTTTCAGCACCAAAAATAAGTAAGTTCTAGGGAACTTTGAGTATTTTAGGAGTATTTAAAATAGGAAAATATATCTACGATGAGTAAGACCAGCAGCAATTGACATCTGAGACTCAAAAATTTGTAATAGATGATACACTGTATTTGGTTTCCTTCTGTGTATTTTGTTTCCATCATTATCCTTGTTACACCTTTGTAAAAAAATATGACTATTAACACCTGGTAGACAACCACATGTGTAATACAGTATTTACATTAAAAGGACAAAAATACTAGTAATCTAAGAAACTTACAACTATTATTACTATAAATTATTTGTTACACAGTGTGGGATTGTTTCCTTTTCCTCAAGAAGAACATGTAAAAGGCTTAGGTTACCCATGGGGCCAAAACCCAGCACTGATAATGCACTTGATTTACTCACTGTACTTTTATGAAGTACATTTACTTCATATACTTCCACAGAGCTCTTATTTGTCCTGCATGGCATTGGACTGATTTTCCTGAAGATGGAAAACTCCGATTTACTGCAAAGCAAGCTTTCTTTACCTCCAGGATAAGGAGGGACATTGGGCAGACAGTTCAGTCTCAATACTTACTCATTCAAACCTGAGATCAAAGACATAAATGGTGAGGATGCTTTGCGTGCCCACTGGAAGCTGACCTGCACTGAAAAGGCAGTGGCACTACATCTCAGTGCAGCAGCAGGTTGCAGCAGTTATCCCATTTGTCTTTAATGTCACCTTGAGTGCTTCCACGTGTGAATTACAGCTGACAGGAGTACAACAGCAGGGCCATAAAGAGATTGTCAGTAATCATAAAAAGCCAAATTTGAGTTATTTACCCAGAGAAGAGTAGCACCTTATTTTCAAGCAGCAAAGGTGGATTATGCACCTTATCTATATAAACATGAGAGATAAAAATAACATGAATTTGACAGGTGAGCTGAAAGGACTGCCATAAAATTTGAATTTGGAGGAAGGTGAGAGAATGAAGGCAGGGAAGAGATAGCTCCTGTCTTGGCTTATGCCTTTCCTCTCTCCAGCAATGAACATTCAAAATTCTCACTTAGTTTCATTGTGTTCAGGCAGTAGGACAGGAAGCCATATGGCAGAGGATTGGCTAAATGGTGCCTGTGAGGCTTTACTAATAACATCTACCAAATGTGAACTTCATCTTCTTTTAAGTGCCTGTCAGGTATACCATACTCCATATTGACATGACTGTTCATTCTTATCACACCACTAGATAACTCACATTAATGGCACAACCATTCTGGTTCCAACAAGGTTAAAGTGCAACTGAATTATTTTTGTTTGTTGCACTAATTATTCCAGCCCATGAAATATCATCAGGCCAGAGAACTAACCTTCATATAACAGACCTAAACTTTCATCTGTACAGCATCTCGCCTTGCTTTTAGGAGTGCTCAGCAACTGGAAAGCCTGGCAAGAGCACTCATTTAATATTAAACTGGTCTCACACTTTCAGAGAGAAGCATATAAACAGATGGAAAACAGACTCACAGGTCATGAGACAAAGAGGGTTCCCACATTAAAGAAAACAGGACCAACCAAGTTTGTATTATAAATGGATTACACTTTAAAAGGCTTGTGTGTAGGAGCGTTGTGAGGTGTTTTGAGTTTTCCACTAGAAACTGCAAGATGAAAGTCTTGGGGAAACTTAATGAGACACTATTTCTTTGCAGTCCCTCTCCAGCAGGAATTTTCTTTCTAGCAAGGGCTTTCGAGGCTAGCTTTTGTTTCAGAGGCTGAAACCAAACAGAAAAATGAATGTAGCATGGGCGTTATGACGACAGTTAGATCCTCAAAGGGGATTGCTCTGTTGCTGGAGAGCCTGAGCATCCAGATTAATATCAAAGGACTATGATTGCTGAAATACAGTTAGCTGAAAACAGATCCTTTTTCTATTTTTTTTTCTTTCTTTTCTTGTGCAGAAAGATGCATTCAAGCACTCTGAACAAAAAAGCACTTTGATATGTTTTGTGGACTTCTGTCACACACAAATCAAAGAGTTCCTGGTACTAGAAGATAAATTTCTCTGATCAGTGAAATTGCATTATTTTGACAGATAAAATTATACACATTTATCACAGTATCATTTACTCATCATGGTTTCAATACAGTATGAGTAGTTGATTGCATCATGAAAGAAAGAACAAGTTGCAATACTTAGGCAGAAGGAAAACTGTGGAGTAAGTTTGAGGGGACAAACTGGAAGGAAGACTGGAAAGAAAATTAAAGAATAATACACAATATTTTTGGTAGGAAGCAGAAGATATGAGGAGAAAAAAAAAATCCATGTAATTGGGAGCCTTTTAGAGGATACAGTTCAAGGTGACTTCAAAATAGATCTGGTCAGACTTTTCAAATTTCATTCTGCTGGGAATGTTTTCACTCTGAATCAAAAAGAAAACCAGAAACTGTGAAGCTTCCCATGGGTATGAAATTTCATTTGTCTCATTTAGTTTAATTTAATTTCATTTCATTTCATCTTTGTAACTCCTACTGATTTAATTCTTAGCACTGAAGAAAATCTACTAGCAGAGTTTCTGATTCTAGGAAAAAACAAAAAAATCCACTACTGATCTCTTAGAATGGCTGTGATCCCTAAACTGCAGAACACTGTACTGACAACTACAACCACATCATGAGCAAGAGTGCTTAGACAGCCATTGTGAAGAAGGCAACCCAGAAATAAAGAACAGAGGCTAAGGATGCAAGAATCTTCACTGAGGTCATGGCAGCAGGAATCCTTCAAGCACTAGAAGTTCTCATTCAGACTTCTGTGCTGGATATGTTCTTGAGTTTTTACAGTAACTTTAAGTAGTGCTACATGCAGAATCTACAGAGCAGAAAGAATGCAATTTTACTCACAGATTTACCAAATTTTACTTGCCAGGAACAAAGGAAAAGCATGCAATCTCCATAGAAAATAGTACAACTTTTAGTGGCTTTGATAAATAAATATAATCATGATTTTTGTTACAATGGCCTCAGAAGATAGGATTAAGAAGTTTCAGATGAGCTGTATTATTTAGAATCACATTTTGATTGTGTGATTTACCCTCCCAGCTATTCAGGCTGCCTAACATTCCCTGTCTGTTTAACCAAAATGGACCATCTGATGATGGATACTTTTATACTGAGTGAAATTGACTGTGCAGCTGTTTAAACACTGAAGGCACTCAAGCGACTGCTTAAGCTATTCTTGCTAGAGGTACTGCATTCTGAATCAAGCTCTAACTAGGAAAGAAATACCTTTCACACAATTTCATGAAAAAATACACTGAGACAGAGTTACTGGGTTACTAGACTAAAAATACGGTTTGTAAAAAAATTACTTAAAATTATACCATTTACCTGTTTTGAATAACATTTTTCCAGGGTTTACAGGTCTCTGTTGTGAATTTTTCATAATGCCTATATTGGAAACATAAGGAACATGACATACTTGGAAAGAAAAAAAAAGTATATTAAACAACAACAAACCTACTGTATTTAATCCTATACTTAATAAATGACCTTCTTCTAAACCAGAGATGATCAAGGTGCTTTGACAACTTGGTTGTGTTATTTGCAGGAAGTGGAACTATTTTGAAATAAAACCAGTTTTCACTGAAAAGCATTCATGTTAATTGATAGTTCTCATGTTAAAAAAATCAGAATTAAGAATTCTGTTAATTTGTTAATTAAAAACAGCCTGTGTATTAGGTTAAGTGATACTAGTAAGAGGACACATCCCTAAAAAAACCTCTGAACAAATGTTGATTTTATTATCTTCATATTCCTCACAGGAACATAATTCATTCCCCTACACTTCAATGTCAACGATGACCCTCCATTAATCACTCCATTTTACAAGTGTTAGTAGTAAACTGCACAATGCTGTTTATCTGGGAAAATTATAGTTTAAATAATAACAAAACAGCATTTTATAAAAGATATATTCTCTTGATTTGTTTTACTGTCATGAAATGGCTGACTACATGGAAATATATACACAGTTCGCCAAGTTGCCTTCCTATTTTAGAAAATGTAACTATTATACTTTATGATTATTGCAATAACAAATAGCTTTGCTTTTAATCTGAAGAGTTTATCTAGGGCTTAGATAAAGAAAATAAATGTCTGAAGCAGATCTGTAAATGTTTAGTATTTGAATAACAAACACCTTTTTTTTTGGATCAAATAGTTTGGCATATAAATAAAAATCTTGGACACAGGATCTACATAAAAACTAGTATTCTTACCTGAAAAATACATATCCTCATTTCTTATTTTTTGAAGACATGAATTCACTAAAATACAATCCAATTATAAGTAATAAATATTAAAGACAATATTGACAATATCAAGGTTGAAATTAATAAAGTTCAAAATATGTCAAATTATCTATTTTTCTAATTCGAAATTATCAAATTGTTTCTTACCATTGACATGGTCTAACAGATGTGATGTGAGCTATACAAATATTTTCTATTCACTGTGTAATTGGTCCTATACCTTGGTCATGTATTGTAACTTCAAATGGACAAAATGGTACCTAAACAAGATTCAAATGTTAACATCTGCAAAAAGAATTAAATAAGTTTATAGAACTTGCAGTGCCAATCTCACTATATTATGAGAAAATGATAAATTAATATTGTTCCAATTCTGGGTTTTGGCTGGGATAGACTTAGTTTTTTCATAGTAGGTGGTTCAGTGCTGTGTTTTGGATTTACTATGGGAATCATGTTGACAACACACTGTTGTTTTGGTTGTTGCTAAGTGGTGCTTACCCACAGTCAAGGACTTTTCAGTTTCCCATGCTCTGTCGGTGAGAAGCTGCACAAGGACCTGGGGGAGCATGGCCAGGACAGCTGACCCAGACAGGCCAAAGGGATATTCCACAGCATGGGAGGGCACACTCAGAACAGAAACTGGGGGAGTTGGCTGGGAGGGGCCGATCACTGCTCAGGCATGGGCTGGGCATCCATCAGCAGGTGGTGGGAAACTGTGTCCTGTTTCTTTTGGGTTTTATTCCCCTCTCTCTCACCCATTTTCACAACAATTATTTAAAAATATCAATTAATTAATAATTAATGTTATTATAATTTTTCCCATTATTAAACTGTTCCTGTCTAACCAATGAGTTTTTCTTTTTTTCCCATTTCTCCTCCCCACAAAGGGGGCAGGCACGGAAGGGAGTGACTGGGCATCTGCATGGTACTTAGTTTCCAACTGGGTTTAAACTACATCATGCAATTTATTTCTTCCTTTACAATCTTTGTCACAATAATAATGTGTAATAGTCTTTAATGTATAGCATTGTTACGTTGCTAGTCAGTCCCAATTCAGTCTCAAGACTTTTACACTAAATGAGCTAATAACAAGTGGCTTGAATTAACATTTCATAGTACGTTGAGTTTGGTGGTACATTGACACAATAATAGTCTTGAGAACGACAGATATCACAGACAAGACTAATTCAGTTCTTGCATTCTCTAAAAATTATAAGAATGACATTGTTTTGGAGAGAAAAAATTAGCCATTCAGATATGCCAAACCTTTCAGCTTTGCAATTTGCTTTCCCATGAAGAGCCAAAGCAGACCAAAAAACTGCTTTAAAATGAGATAAAATAATACATCAGAAGTCTTAACAGTTTTTCAGAAACACAAAAAATAGCTGCAATTTGGTACATAACATTAATGGTGCACTATTAACTCCCAGCTGCAGAACAGACAGATGGCAGCATACGGCCATATATATATATTTGTGAAATGGAGTAGAATTTCAACAGTGACCCTCTGAACCAAGGGCTCACAAAAATTCTACACAAGATTTTTGTCTCACAAAAGCTTCAGGGGCTACTTACAGGATAAAAAAATTAACCAAATAAAAAGTGTTCACTGTCTTTACTGGTACCTTTTGAGGAAAAAAATACATGTAACCAGAAAAGAGATTGCAAGAAGAAATGCTAAACTGTCATAAACCAAAAATGCTATTTCTAATACCCCAGCAATTATGCGCAAAGATATATTTGTTGTTACATTTTTTTAGTAGAATCTCTCTCTGCATATGGTCTTATGAAAAATAGTTACAAATATAGACTAGCATATGGTTTTAGTTTGAACTGATACTTAAAGAGTTATTTTAAAGGGCTACATTAAACGCTTATTTTAAGACTTTCGAGTGTTGCAAAACACACCGGCTTTCCATTAACTTCAGCACATCACACATCCAAATTAGAAATTATATTCATGCTGGTGACTTTCCAAACAAGAAGGACATGTTAAGCATGTTTAGGAACATCATGCAAGACTGTCAATCTCCAGTAGAATTTTGGCAAGAACTTATCACAAAAACTATTGATAACTGCTATATGATCAGAAACAATACTTAATGAACAAAAAATCCACCTTTCATTCCAGCATCAGAAACCACATTGTTTAGAAATTACTTAAATATAGGAGCTTCACATGTAAAACAGATGAATAGTAAAAAATTAAAATGTCAAAATTTAGGTCACAGCCCTCATACACCAAGGAAATATATCACTTCACAAATCACCACTTAACTGAAAGATTGCTCCCTTCTCACCTGCCTGAGAAGTTTATGCTGATATAATCAGACAGGAAGGATCTCTGCAGCAAGGGTTTCCCAGAAGAAGTTGTAAGGTACAGGAAGAATAAGGAGGGAAATTAAATTCTCAAGTTTGCATTTCCTAACTGTTGGATGCACAGCTTCTTGCTAGCAACTCAACAGAAAAGATCCCTGTTGTTACCAGAATATGAAAATGTGAAAGTTTTTCAAAGACAACAAGAACAAAGAAGAAGGTTCACAAGTAAATCACCATACACAAAGATGGAAATATGGAAGTCTAGTGCCAGCACCATGGCTTTAAGTCTTATTTCTTAAGGATATAAAAAAAAATTATCCACTACTGTTTTTGCTTCCCTCCTCGCTGGGGGGTTTTAAATACAAAGACTAATCTTAGCCAGATTTGATAAAAGTAAATCTGTCAGGTATTAAGAATCTAAAAGTTCCAGGCAACTACATGTAGACGGTCAAGATGTTATGAATGCCCTCAGAGATGGAACAGGCACAGAGCCTGAGTGCAGGAGTGATTAGTCACCAGGGTATCCAGATGCAACAGACCTGTTGGAAATACTTGTAATTTGTATCTCATTCAAAGGGGAAAATAATATAGAAAGCCACAATATGCTAAGTTCTGTTATTTCCAGTATTAAAAAAACCCACTGGAAATGCCCTTGTGATGTTATACAGCTTTTTATATATATTGAGCATGGATTACATGACAATAGGTATCTAAGTATTCACATAAAATAGGCATATGATAATTTTTCTGATAATTCAGCTTTGTACACATAGATTGCAAGATGAAACAGTCTGAGATCCATCTTCTGAAAGGAAACCTTAAAAAAAGAAAGACAACTAGAAGTGCTATTTTCAGTTCCATCTTCCATTGGTTCTGGTTTCAGCTGAGTGACCTGGATGTTACTTAAGGCACCTAAGTCATCACTGTAAATATATTCTGGTTTATTTGCCATGGAAGAAAATAGAAGAAAGACATTATGACCTGTTGCTACAGTGTGTAACAATTAAAAGGAAGAAAATTGGATTTCAAATCCACAGACTACAGTGGTTTACAGCTACTGGGATACTAAGAAAATTGTCTTTGGGAATAAACCCATTCCATGTTTTTTGAATGTAAGGATTAAATTAATTTTATTGCTTCAGGAATCTTCAGTCAGACATTGTGCAACTGTTTCATGCTTGCATAAGTTTGCAATGGGTCCTGAGCTAATTAACCGTGATGGACTCTTTTAAGCTATCCTGCTGAATTTAATGCTAACTAAAGACTTTGCCAATCTGCCAGAATAGAGGCAGAACACAGGTAGTAATGTCAGCAAGAGGATTCCTATATCTCATTTATTGATGGGCTGGTTATATTCTTTTGTTCATTCTTCTATCTTATCGTTTACATTATAGGAATCAAAAGACGAAGCAAAAGGCAAATCAAAATACCTCATCAAGTACTTTGCCTCTGAGTTTTGCTATTAAAGTTGCCCTCCTAGGGTCAAAATTTTCAAAGGTAACTGCTGTTGCCTTCTGCTTCCCTCTGACATGTAGCACAGCTAGTTTGCTTTTCAAAGCTTTTCCAGCTGAGCATGGGGCTCTGAAAGCTCTTCACAAACAGCAGAGTAGTGTTTTTCAGGCTTCCCTCTCCTAGTGACAGAAGCAGCTTGGAAGAAATCAACCTTTGTGGCTACCCTGGTTTCCAGATTGGATATGGGTGGCCAGTTCTATTCAAATAAACCTCTCAAATGACTGTGACTTCTCTTTCCTCATCTTTTACATAGACAGAAATTCTGAATGGCAGGACAGGCAATTCAGATACACAGTGACATGGGTTTAGATGGCAGTAAGAGTGTAGCTGCACTTTTTTCCAGTATTACCTTAAAGAGATAATACTGAGGCATTTACCACATAGCAGCACATTATCCAAAACTGTTACACAGATTGATGTCTTCTATGTCTATTTCTATGTTAGAAGTAATTGTATCTGCCTTTTACTATTGGCACAACCTTGGGGAGGTAAGGCAGGCAAGGTAGAATGGTAGGGAAGCCACCTCTATGTCCAGAACTGCAGAGAAGATGGCATGGCCATACACAAAGGTGAAATAATGTCACAGAACAGAAAGAAATCTAAAGCTAGTAGAGCATTAGTTGAATTAGTCATCAAAATTATTCACAGTCTGTCCTATTTCAATCAGTATATCCATGTAAATGAAAGGCAGAAAGAAGCTCAGATTTTTTACAACAAAGCTTATAGAATCACTTCCCAAATACCTTTCTTCAGGCTAGTTGCACCAACATAATGCACATAAAGTGACACTGGATAGAGCTTGAATTCTTTAGCATACATCTGATAAAGTGCACAATATAAGAGAACATTTCAACATTACTCAGCTGACTGCTACATTATTTCTGCCAATCAGATAAATGAATGAACTGGGTTACATTTGTAGTCCTTATTTATATAGCTAGATTTAGAATCCCCTCTCTTAATCCTCCTTAATAGTAATCCCCTTTTATGTGGTCATTTGTGTATCTTGCTGATGCCTATTCTTTGTTTAACATAGCAATCAAAAAAACCCATCAAGTAAGCAATAGCACAGAAAGACTATTTCACAAGAGACTATTCTGAAACATACTATTGAAAAACTAAAAAAGCTATTTTTAATGGTGTAACTATTATGTAATTCCTGCATGAAGATTGAAGCAGCCTCTATATTCTCTGTTATTTGAATTATCCTAATTCTCCTAGAAAGGCAATTCCATGGTTCCGAATGATAACACTGCAATATCTTTGCTTAACTTCTATGGCCATCCATAAAAATGTTCAAATAAAGTATATTTTAAAGTAATTGTGCTGATATGTCAAGAGTAGGAGGTGACATTACCTAAGAACTGTATCAAATCCATGAAGCTGTGTCTGCACCTAAGCCACCAGACTGAAATCTCAGAGGCCTTTTCCTTGAGTTTGATGGACGAGCGTGGCTGCAGTGGCAGGTACACCAGCTGCCTGAGCAGCATTCCAAAGAGGGAGTTCAACTGGAGCAGAATCATATCTTGGAAGCACTGTGTCACCTGCATCAAAATTAAAATGGTGCTTTCTGCCTGATTTTTTTTCACTGTGGCCATTTTTAAGAGTAACATTCTTGGAGAGAAGCAACATTACATATACAGGAAAGAACTTTTGTCCCATGGGTTGTTTTGGGTATTTGAATATATCTTATTTGCTTCTTACTATTCTGCTTGATGACATTTCACTATCTGCCTAGCCGTAGTAAAATACTGTTGCCACGTTTTGAAACTGTCTTCACTGCAGTCATCTTCCTCTATTGGTTCATGGCTAAAGCATTTTGTACTTGAATGATAGTATGAGTCCTGCATCTATACTCATGAATGAAAATACAATGGTATAGTATCTCTGTCAGCACTTTCTTCTTTTTTGGTAGCAGAAATGATCATTGGTAAACTAAGGACAAAAGCAATTACAACACTTATTACTGCCTGAAGGAAGTGGGGCAGAATGAAGATTGCTTTCCTTCCACAGGTGTTGGAAATTTTACATAATATTCTTTTAAAATCATAGAATCACTGAGCAAGTTTCATTCTTCTGGCTGTGTCAGCTTTTTCAGTGTTTCAGGCTGAAAGCTATTTTTACAACTGTGTGTAAGTGATGAGGTTGACTGAGAAGATTGCAGATGACTCTGTAGACAGAATATGAGATAAATGCATTTTTCCCGACTGAGTAGTCACCTGTAGTATTTGGCTGTATTTTACTTTATATCCCCTCAGTGAGTTTCATATAGCTACACTAGATGAATTTTTTTTTCTGTCTGCCTTCCTACGATAGGTTGACACAGTCTCCTCATGCTTTTCGCAACAGTTCAAAACTGACCTAAAATTTTCAAGATATATGACAAAAATTTGTGTATTTGAGTAGTTTTTCAGTGAATAGGATGATTTTATTTGAATGTTATAAAAGAATTTTAGAATGCCCTAAATAGCTACAATTTGGTGGAAAAAAACCTTCTTTTTTAAATCCCAGCATACTTAATTCATCTCTGTCTAATAGGGTAAATATTTTTCACTAAGGTATATCTTTTTAGTCTGCAAAGAATATTCAAGATTTTTTCTTGTTTCAAGTTTGGAAACAAACAATACTACATAAGCCATCCGTATCTTTCAAAGTTCAGTCTGTCATCCTGGATAATTATATCATTCTGATCATCATACTTTCTAAGAATATGTTTAATATTGAAAGCAATAATAGACAACTCATTAGAAAAATAGCATAGTAAAAATTCAGTTTGAAAAACTATTGAGATACTTTCTTAGCTTTCCATGCATTTATTTTTGTAATTATTATTCTCCTAGCTTTATAGCGTGGCAGTTAAAGAAAGAGTATAAATACTATTAGCATCCAATAAAACATTTTCAAGTACTTTCATAAAACTGAAAATCATCTAGTTTTTACCTCAAAAATATGCAATGGAAAATGAAGAATGAACCCTGTGATTCAGAAGTTATTTAATATTCCCTTGTGATATTTTGGCTATCACCAGGAAATGTTTCCAAATTACTAATGGCATTTCACAGTTCTTTTGCAAAAGTGCGTACTTTCAGTTTTAAAGATTTAACATATTTGTGATCAGTGGTAATTTAAAATAACCTTTCTGTTTCAAATAATCCATTAAATTCATACCTAGCATTACATGTGGCTTAACCTTAATGTAATGGCTGTTGATATAAGAGCTGTAGGACATATGAAAAAATAAACCTAGTGATTTTAGGTTCAGGTTTAGGCTGTGGTTCATAACTTTTTTCTCTAAAAAAGCAAAAAAGAAGTACTTCTTGCTGCATTCAGCATTTTTTCCATCCTGACTAAGAATCCCCATTTTAATTTAACTTTTTGTAGAACCTGTACTTGTGGGAGGGTGTATCACCACACCCTCCCACAAGTACAAATAAAACAATAATTTTTCATATCAGAAGTCAATGTACAGTTTTGTACTAGTGTAACTCTACATGGTTATGATCAACACCTGTGCCACCTGCCTATGGCATTTTCATAAGGGTTGGAACTTCAATGTGTAAGTTAAAATATTGGTCCCATTCAAGTCAATAATACAATTCCCATTGACTTAAGATGTCTAAGAATTTCACCCACTGCCCTTTGCTTCACATTGTTCTTGGTTATTCATTTGGAGACTGTATGAGAGATGAAAAATGTATTTTTTTAATCTATTCATATCTGTAAGAAAAGCTGTACACAGCTGTTGTCTTTAAAATATGTAAGTGTTCTTGCTAGGCACAAAGAAATATGACTTTCAACTATCTATGCCCAAATCACGTGAAAGCAACCTACTGAGTTGATGCTTCTCTTGTAACCCTGTATAGATACATACAGAAATGTATATCCAAGCTTCAGTAATTATGTATTCATATATTTGATTGTGCAGTGAAGATTAGAAATTTAAATTTGTTTTAGGCCTGAAAATTCTTTAAATGCTCTTCTAGAAATCACAGATAGAAAATATTTTCAGTTCTTAAATACATAATGGTTCAATCACTCTTCTGCATCTAGTAAATATGAATGTGTAAGTAAAAATAAATCTAACACTAAGCAAGTGGTAAGAGATAGAGAGCAGACAAAAAAGGCTTTTTCATGTATTCTTTCCTTTGGCCCATTGTGTGATGGCAGTGTTGCTAAGCCAGCAGCAGGGCTGAACCAACAAAGTTGCGTTCTCTGGCACCAGCATTCCTCTCTTGCTTGTCAACATGGTTCTATTGCTCACTCTCTATCACAACATGGGCACCAAATATACAAATCATGAAAAAAAAATCAATCTCGATTCAGTATTACTACCTGATACATATCCACTAAAGCACTCTATCTTCAGGTGTTTCTATGCCATTGGATCCTTATTTCCCTCCATTAACTGTACTGCATTTCAGAGTGTTCCACTTCATGTGGCACTTAGTCCTACTAACTAAAACGTCTAATTGGCAAAAAAAGATTGCCAAACACTAAAAAAACAAAACCCAAAAACCCACTAAAACAACACCAATAAAACCCCTCTATGATATCAAGGGATGGGGTTTCTGCTTAAGATGAGCTCTGTGACTTCATGTACCTGTATATAAACCTGGCACTTAAATGGAAATTTTTATAAAGGCATTTGGTGAGACTTGATATCTCAATATCTTGGGCAAAGATAATATTGATAAAACTATATAACATAATACACAGTCCAAACTGCAAAATTGTTTTAGGTAATGTTTTAGCCATCTAAAGAGAATATAAGCAATTAGATAAAGCTGTCATAGAGAAGCCTGACTGATCCTAAACTATGCTATACTGTGAAACAAGTGCTCAATAGCATCAGAGCACTAAATTCTTTGACTACACTGACCCTCAGCAGCATTACTAACATATCTACTCTTGTCCCTAGTACATCAGAAATGACTGGTTCAGTGCTGCTGTCAGAAGAAAGGTACCAGAGCTGCAAAAGAGATTTTTACCTGAACAGCCTGATTATATCAGGATTTGAATTCTTGTTCTTCCCAATGAAATGCTGAATTTGTCAGGAGAGAGTCACGCCAAATGATGGGCAAAAATTTCTGTACGTACAGATGCTGTTGACCTAGAATAGCAAAACATGCAAACAACAATTTGTAACTGTAGCTATCACATAGATTAGCAGCTAAAATTGTAGAAAGGCATACTAGAATCTTGACAGCCAGGAGGTTTGCAGAGTCCCATTTTATGCTTTTACTTGCAAGAAGTGTGAACATAGAGATAAAAAGCTAGCATGTTCTAGCTTCCCTCTCCTCTGGACAGGTCTAATGGAATTCTAGATATCAATAAAACAAAAGGGTGATTGAATTTTGACACTCTTCTTGTGAAAGTGAATAATAAACCAGAAAACTTTCATCTTTGACCATGGTCCAAGAGAATTTACCCCTGTGTTTTATGTCAAATTAATATTTGATGTAATTCCATTTAAAAATTGGAGTTATACACTATCATTTGGTAATGCTAATTTCACTTCAATTTGATTAGATGTGCTTCAACTTATTGTCATATTCATTAACTACATTCACTACCATGAGAGTGTAATGCTAATCTGTTTGTTTGGATTAATTTCCCCAGTCAAACAACATGGGCAGAAGTGCTCTTTCAGGGTTCTACAGATACATAATATCTACTTCTAAATCAAGAGTGTGAACTTGAGGTGACTGTCTCTCCTGTAAACATAGGTATAGAAAAACTGAAGTTCCAACAAAGTGCCAGGCTGATGGTGCTTACTATTACTTATCTTGATTCACTAATTGATTTTCTGGCCTTACATACCTTTAAAAAGCAGCTGGGCTTTTTAAATACTGTAATTTTTCATAAGCTGATTAGTAATACTGAGATTTAGAGCCTCCCAGCAAACATTCCTGCCATGATCCAATTCTTAAATGAACGTATTTACAATATTTACCCCCTGAATTTTGTTTTTCTGCTATACATTGTTTGTGAAAATCCTCAAGACTCCCAGGAACATTCTTTTCCTACATTTCTATATCCAGATGAAGATTCTCACCCTTCAGCATTTCTTTTGCAACTGAAGCTAATAGGACTTTTGTTCGTAACAACATGGGGACTATGTATCTGCATCACAATTTATGCCAGTGATATTTTTAAGTCAAAATATGATTAAAACTGATCAGAGGGTAACCTTATCTCATTCTTTTGAGATCTTCTGCTTGAATTTGTTTTGATTCTTTATACAGACTGACATAAAAATGAAGTTAAATATTAGAGGTGGCCTCAAACCATCTACAAAACCAGATGTGACTTCAGGGCTATCCAAGGTTCAGTACTGAATTATAGGCTTGAAATATCACATGCCTGGGTGAAGGAGCACCATAGGGAGAACTTCATGCACATTGCTATCTAAGATCTTAAATGCTCAACTCAATATCCTGTTCATAAAACAGCACTTGCCCATTATGAACAAGCCATGATCTTACCAGAGGGTCAGTCTGAACGATTCTCAAAACAAGAGCCACCACTTCAATGTTGACTGCCTTGAACATAGGTATTTCTGTGTTGAACTGAGAAAAAAAGCACAGAAAATATAAACAAAGGATGTTTGGATAAAAATAGGTAAAGTTACTGAAAAAGCTGAACAACATCAAAACTATTCTTGTGAGTTCTTGCTTGAACAGAAATTAATCCTGAGCTTGCAAAAAAGACTTTAATTTTTAAGATAATTATTTTAAGTGCAAAATCCTAATAAGGAAGTTTTAGGAAAAAAACCCTAAATACAAACCAGCAAATTATCTACTGATAATTTATATTTTAATTATAAATTGACTTTACCAGACTGTAATCTGATATTTACAGAGAATAGCAACATAGGGCTCATTACTTTTATTGTAAAGCAGCAGCTACATAAACTTTTTACTGGCATGGGCATTTACTCAGCCACCAAGTTGTCATCTCTCATAATAGGGAACCAGGTTGTAGTGGTTCCCTTTCAAATGGATTTTTGCCATTAAAATACAATCTCAATCTCTGAATTTAAATTACTCTTCTCTTATATACTAATTCAGTTCTATGTAGGTACTTGAATGTGATTTGGAGAAATACTTAGATGTCTGAACATCTGGAAATAAAGATTTAAGTTGCCATTGTATGGAAGTGCATAAATTTTTTTTCAGAATAAAAAATACACAGCTAGAACTATGTAGGTTCTGTGGCATGTCCAATTTTAAACAAAGGCATCAAACACCTTGTTAATACAGGGATCGCCAGAACTACAGATCTGCTGCAACCATTTTTATCAGAAGCCATCACTACATCAGTGATATTTTGCCTCTACTTGGCAAGATTTTCTACTCAGCCAGGAAAACCAGCAGTCTTTCTGTCTGTTTCCTGTAGCTGCTTCAGTATTTACCTAAATTCAAACTGCAAAGTGTGCTGGGTCTGAGTTCTCATTGTTTCTTTTGATACCCTCTTTGAACAGTTCTGGCCCTATTCTTGCCCCAAGAATATCCATCTAGGGATCTCACCAAATAACCATTGCTCAGGACTCTTTCACTTAAAATGATATCCTATCTAATAAATTCATTCATTACACAGAATAGATCAAGCGTAGAAGAAAAGTCCTCTGCAAACCAACATTCACCACAAGTAGAAAAGGGATGACAGGGAAAGAAAAATAATGGCAAAATCTGTAGAGCTTTTAGTGAAAGCAAACAAGAATTCATTCAAATTATTAATTTAGCCCTAACCTATTCTGTGTAGTGTCTAAGAAGAGAGAGTGGGAAAGAATGGATCAAGTGTCTCTAAGGACATACATTAGGAAAAAATTATCCATGCTCATTAGATTTTACGATTGAGATTAATATAATTTTTTAATATATGACTTGCTATTTAGATTGAAATTAGTTGTCTCCCTCCCCCTGCAAAAGATTCACACTGGAGACTGCAAAAGAAAAAAGTTATTTCTTTCTGTCCTACTCACTTTAAGCCTACTAGCCAACATGACAGAAAGACTACATGGGAATTCATAGTAGTGCTTGACATTTCGTGCTGGTTTTAGCATCAGACAGAAATTAAACTCCAAATAATCCACTCCCCTTCTCTCGCCCTTTCTTGTAAAGTGGAACAAAAAGCAGAGAATATGTGTCAGGTCAAAATTTACTGAAAGCACAAAGCAAGGATTAGACACACACAATAACAACAGCAGTATTGACAGCAAAACCTTACAAAAAGAGGAGGTGTTTTACCCCCGAAAATGGTGTTTACCACTGGGAGCAAAAGCGCTGTGGGGTTGCCATTCTCCTACCACTCCCCTGTGCACCTTTCCACTCTGCTGGGCTCCCTCTTGGCTCAGCTGCTACTGGCACCACCACTCTTCATCCCTTCATTATTAAAGTCAGACCCATCCTGTACATCAAGACCAGTCTTCTATCTACACTTTGAAAAATCCATTTGGTTGCATAAAAGTTCTGAACAGCAATTTATTAAAGCATCGAAAGAAGTATCTGAAACCAGCAGCTGGTTCATTTTAATCATTTGTCAAGATGTGGATAGGCTACAGAGCCAGTTCTTTAAAAATGAGGTTCATGTCCCATAAAGTCAGATAAGGAGCTTTGCTGTTGTGCTTCGCTTTCCAGGTTTGTCCTGTGGAGCCAACAACAAGCAGTGTCTCATGCTGTTGGTTTGTGAGTAACAGGTTGAAATATTAACATGTGCAAAAGTCAAAGCTTGCAGAAAAATTTAAACATCTTGAGGGCTCTTGTCTCATGTCACTTTCTTAGTTATTCTGCATCTTACAAAAAAGTGTCACTTTGACATTTTATGTTGCTTCTGATAACTGTATCTTGAAAATTTCAGAGATGTTTGAACAGTAAAGCACAATGATCCGATAGACATCTGTCAAGCCCAGACATACCAGAAGCCATGACTTCCTGTGGCTGGTTTGGGACAGGGTGATTAATCAGATATTCTCTTTTGCTCAGACCTCCTGTAGAATTCTCAAGAAGAATGTTTGAAGGCTACAGCTGCTTGCTCATCCTCAGCCAAATTCAAATCTCTTAAAATTCAGCACAGTCCAATATGCAGAACAGAGGAAACCACCAAGATAACGCAGATTCTAGGAAGAAAAGCAGCCATATTTTTCTAGTAACAATTCAACAAATATGCTGCAAAAGTAATTACAACACTTGAGCCAATATTCTATCATTAGGTGTCAAGTGTAGAATTTGAAGTTCTTCCTCACTGGCAAAGCTTTTAAAATCTTATCTGACACATCTTATTGTGTCTTTCATTTTATACAGTCTTTTTTCTCCTTGCTGGTATGGTTGCAGATATGAATCATAAAGTGTATTTGCATAGTATTAGGGTTTTGATTTTTTTTTTTTTACATGCAAGGTGGAACAAAATGCTTTAATTCCAAAAAAATGTAGAAATGTGAAAAATTCAAAATGTGACTCATTAAATACTGAAGCTCTTAAGCACTTCAAAGTACTGCTAATGAGGCTGTCATTCAGTCACTCATTTGGGCATACCTCTAATTTTGAACATGGACCCATTGAACCCGACTCTTGCTTGAAAATAACAATGAAATTCAGGACCTTGCCAGATCAGAACCCAAAAGAGGTTCATTTCATTCTACAAGAGCAGCCATTATAAAGATGGCTAGTCTAAGCCACTTACAAACAAGAGATTTAATGTACTTACATCTGTTCTGTTCTTCATGTACCTAGAGACAAATAATCCTCAAGACATAGACTCCAGCATATTAGAGCCCCAAACAGTATCTTACTAGTCCAGTCATACTTAAATTTAGTGGCAGTGTTTTCTCAATATCTGTTAAATGCACCATCTTCTTTTCTGTTATCTTCCCCTTCCATTTCTGTTCTCACCTGTCACTCCCTCCCACCCCTTTCTCCTGCAAAAGCATGAAATTAAAAATATACAGAAAGGTCAAGGACAGAGAGTTTTGTTACTGACAGAGAAAGGGCTTACAGTTAAGTAGTGACAAGTTTAGTCAGGAGTCATCCAACTACATTCTCTTTCCTAAAAAAGAAAAATATAAAGCATTCACCCACAAGTACCTCCTATGGCCTTAGTATATCCCATTGGTGACAGGCGATTAAAACAGCAGTGTAATTTACTACACTTAATTTCTATCCTTTGTCTCACTAAACATTTTTCACATCTATCAAACTATTCAGTGTTACTTCCTGTCTCATATCATAATTAGCATTCCCAGAAAAAATAATTTATTGCTAATTTGTGTTGTATATGGGACAGTCAATAAAAAACCCCAACATTTTCTGTATGCTTTATTTCTTTTGGGGCTGTGTTTGCCTGCCTTTCTTTTACTGCAGCTCTGCTCACAGACTTTGCACTCAAACCGTCATGACTGCTGCATTTACAGTGTTGCTCTCTAAATGACTTACTTTTCTTCTTCTGTCAGTGTCTCTGGGTTCAAGGCATCTTATTGATCAGAAGACAATAGAGCTGACACTTTAATTCGGCACTACCCAGTCTATGCTTCTGCAATTCCTTGAAATGCTCTGAAATTCCAGAACATCCTACTTTTGATTAAAAATTTGACTCTAAAAATATCCAGGTTTTTCTTGGTCTCAGGTTTTGAATATATCTGAAAACAGGAGTGTGGAGAAAGAAAATATTAGTTTAAAGAAGCCTGCGCACTTTCAAACCATTATTATTGCTCAGTCATACCACAAAACGAATAAAAGGAATTTAAGGGAGAATTTTGAATGAAAGAAGGATCAAATGTTCACATTCTCCACAAGGGCATTTTCCAATTCTACCTAACTATAAAATCATACATGAGAAAACCACCCTCTTAATCAGGCCAGAATCTGGGGGGCAGGAGGGGAGGAAGAAAAAAAAAAAGAAAAGAAAAAGTGTTAGCAAGCTGATCAGCTTTTGTCAAGTTTGAAAAAAACCTTTACATGGTCCTAGGAGCCTCAAACTCTGCAATTGTCAGGCAACTGTCAGGCAATATCTCCTGTGACACAGAGTACTGAGGAACATGAGAGCAGGGAATAGCCATTTATGATAAATGAAGTCTTAATCCAATTCCATCTGAGATTAACAATGAAACCACAATTTCTTTTAATGCTGAAGGAAATCTTGCACACACAGCTTAGTCTATTAAGTTCTCCTCAACTGTATACATGTAAAATTTTACAAGACTAGTCTGTCAGACTTCCAAATATATAACCTAGCATAATACATAACTTATATAGACTTAGTAAATTATATTATAATATTTATATATCAAAAGCATGGGACATCAAATAAAGCCATTATTAGTTGAATGTGTCCTCCCTATTAAGCTGCATAAAACCTACTCAAATTTCCCATATTTGATGCCTTTGCAATGTATGTCTCTTTCTAAATGAGAATTTTCTCCCAGTCTCAGATATATTTTAATGTCTTCTTGTGCAGAACCTTACATGATTCCTTACACAATTTCATGAGTCTAATTAAGGCATTTATTAACACTTGCTAAGAAGGTAAATCCAATACTGTGGAATTACCATATTTTCTTTTGAGAACGAGAAAGATCCCAACTGTAAAACTTTATCCCTGGAGCAACAGGACTGAAACATTGCCTTGAAGAACTCAGTCCAGCATTTTTAATTCTGCAGGGACACAATGTCTTTAGGCATTCAGACTGATTAATTAATAAAAATAGAATCTGGGCTATCACCTGACCTTGACAGCAGTTCTTCATTTTGTATCTAGCTCTCAGATTGCTACTATCACAATGAATGAATCTGCAATGCTTACTGCAGTTTCAGTAACACTTACCATGGATTGTATACAGTCAGTACCTCATTTTAATTTTCTCTAAACAGAAGGCTTTTCTTGAGAAAGCTATAGTAATGTTAACTATACTCTTTCATACACTTTACATTTTTTTAGAAGGTTTAAAATACTGAAAGGTCTATCAGGGGCATTCTAATTAATCCTGAAAGCATGAAAATGGGAGGCAAAATACTTGGCACCCTTTGTAAAAACAGGATGTAATCAGATTTAAAAAAATAAATCTTGGATGTCCTCTGTGCATGTCTGTTGTGCCTTAGAATGTGCATTTTTTGAAAATTATTACTGGTGTCTCTAGACTGTCTTGTCTGAAAAAGTGGTCTCTCCTGTACTGTTTTGTTTACAAATTTTGTTTGTGAAGTGTTGTCAGTGGAATGCTTGAAAAATACTGTGGACATACTGAATATGAAATTGCTCTCTCACTGGAGAAAATGGGAGCAATGATGCCAAGTCATTAAAATATGTTGGTTTCAAGTAAGTTTAAGGGCACAATCAGGGCCATATAGTGTTTTTAATGAAGATTTCAATGTCATCAAAAAATAATAAGATATTAAATCTTAAACCCACTCTAAGGTATATAGTACCCGTTTTTAAAAATTAATGAATTGAGCACAGAATTGTGGCACAGTTGAAGTAAATTTCAGGAGGAAGATGATTTATGCTGACATGCTGGACTAGGCCTTGAATGATCTTGGATCCATTCCCAGTTCTGCCCTCAACTTCATCTAGAGCCACACAAGCTTCTTTAGACAACACTGCAAAGCTGTTTAGATATTTGAAGATGCACAGAGGTGTCTTCTAGGGTTTTGAAAACACTTAACTACACTTGGCAATTACATCCTCTGGAATTTGGAGACCCAGTCCCAAATGTGGCCTGTACACAAATGATAAAGAGCATAAAGTCCTCATTCAGACAATATGTTACCTAAGTCTCAAATTGATTATGACACTTCAGCAACTGAATCAAAGAGCTAAGTCACTACCTCCTCACTGCTGGGGAGTTCACTTTCTGTACCTGACAGAATTTAAATTCCTGTGATTTAGGGTGATTATCCATCCCATGGTCACTAAGTAGAGAATTTTGAATGGATACATGCCCTTTGGTTACCAGAATAAATCCCCTCATTTAATCACAGATAAGAGTTTCTGGTTGAGGTTTCTACATCTTTTTTTTTTTTTCCCTCAGTATTGCTAGGGGATAAATGTATTAATGTCCTCTGAAGAGATTCTAACTGGATCAAACAGTGTCATAAGAAAATTTTGAGCAGAATAATTTTTCATGTTGAAGCTAGATATATTCTCAGAGAAAATGTGTAAATAATTGGAAGTCCACAAACATTTTCATTTTACTGTTTACTCACATAAAGATTCTAATTATTGCAAATCACTAAAGCCCAAATCACTAAAATCCACTGGCAATAAGACTCTTTTACATTCCTTAACTCTTCCTGCTAAAGTGATTTAAAATTATTCTGCATGGCAGAGTAGATAGAAGTTATACTCTAACCTAACATCTGTTAAGCCCTAAAACATAAGGTCCAGAAAAGGGAATAATTCCCAGAGACAATTTTTTTTTTCAAGTGGGAATAATGTGCAAGTTAACCTTCAGGACAAGAATGATAGCTTGTATGGATATCTTAGCTCCTTAAATTCAAGACTTGCTATATAGCCAATGCAATAGGCTACAACTGGAAGTGTAGGAGAAGAGTAGGAGAACAGCAGAAGATAGAAACTTCAATTGTTGATATGGTAGGATCAGGATGACTAAATCCAGTGGACCAATACACTCTTATGTTGATGTACTGGGTGCTTTCCAAGAATCACAGAAATATCAAGGTTGGAAGGGAACTCTGGAGATCATCTATTCCAAGCCCCTGCTGCCAAGGCAGGGTCACCTAAAACAGGTTACACAGGGACATGTCCAGGTAGGTGTGGAATGTCTCCATTGAGAGAGGCATTGTGCTCCCTGGGAAGTGTGTTCCAGTGCTCTGCCATCCACCATGTAAAAACGTTCTTCCACATGTTGAGGTGGAATTTCTTGCGTTTTAGTTTATGGGCATTGTCCTTGTGCTGCTGGGCACCACTGAAAAGGGTCTGACACCATGCTCTTGGCACCCCCTTTGAGATATTCATGTGCATTAAATTACTCCTTGTGTGACTAAGACAGGTGAAAATTAAAGTATTTGGAGAACACCGCAAATGACCATGAAATCCTACTTCCAGCTACTCAGCAAGCAAGCAAGCAAGCAAATGCTTCTAGAGAGGCCTGGAGGACTTATTTGTAACACACGACGAGAATACATGAGCCAACTGACACTGGTTGGCAACAAGAAAAGCCTGGGGGTTTTATCACACACATTTAGAAAAGGTAGTATTCTTCACCTTTAAGCACAAATACTACAATTCTATATACATCAGTTATATATACATCCTTCATGTACCACCTTTGTTGTGACCCCCTGTCAATACTATCCTTTGATCAGGAATCCTAAAACAAACATAAAACCAAAGGGACTTGAGCACTGCAGAGCAAAAGCTGAATCTTTCATAGCCGCTAAAAATGTAAACACAATAACCTTTAATTTCAGTAGAAGATAATATTTGCCTTTCAAAATTTCAGCAGAGAAGATTACCTCTACCTCTTATCACAAACATAACCATAAACTAATTAAGGTTTTCAGCTTCTTAAAAGATTGTGAAGGATTTAGTCAAAATTTTGCTGTGCCACCCAGTGTGGATGTGAGCACCATATCAGCTTTTCCTAGAAATGTAGAATGGAGATGTTTTTCTTTCTATCATCCTCCCCTTTCAATTAAAATCCTGCTTTCTAGCTACAAATATAAGCAACTGAACTTAGAGTCACAGAGCTATTTATGTTGGAAAAGACCTCTGAGATCATCCAGACCAGCTGTTAACCCAGCACTGCCAGATACACCATTAAATCATGTCCTGAAGTGCAACACCTACATGTCTTTTTAAGCACCTCAAGGAATGGTGACTGCACCACTTCCTTGGGCAGCTTGTTCCAACCCCTTCCATGAAATTTTTTCCTAAGATCCAGTCTAAACATCCCCTGGCACAATTTGACGCCATTTCCTCTTTTCCTATTGTTTATTACTTGGGAGAAGTAATAGCCCTTCACCAAGCTATAACCTCCTTTCAGGTATTTGTAGGCAGCAATAAGGTCCCTGAGCCTCCTTTTCCCCAGGCTAAACACCCCCAGCTCCTTCAGCCACTCCTCACAGGACTTGTGCTCCACACCCTTCACCAGCTTCATTGCCCTTCTCTGGACCTGTTCCAGCACCTCAATGTCCCTGCTGAACTGAGGGCCCAGAACTCGACACAGCACTCAAGATGTGACCTCACCAGTGCAGGGTACAGGGGGACAATCATTGTCCTGGCCCTGCTGGCCACACTACTGTTAATACAGGCCAGGATCAGCTGGGCACAGCTGGCTCATGTTCAGCCCCTGTCAATCAAATTCCCCCAGGTCCTTTCCCACCAGGCCACTTTCCAGCCACTCTGCCCGCAGCCTGCAGCACTGCATGGGGCTGTAACTCAAACGCATTTCACTTCACTGAACCTCAGGCAGTTTGCCTTGGCCCATCATTCAGCCCATCCAGATCCTTCTACAAAGCTTTCCTGGCCTCCAGCAGATCAACACTCCCACCCCACTTGGTGGTGTCTGCAAACTGATGGAGGGTGCCCTTGATCCCCTGGTCCAGACCATTGATAAAGATATTAAATGAGATTGGACCCAGTACTGAGCCCTGAGGAACACCACTGGTGACCAGCCACCAGCTGGATGTAAACACAGTTACAATCTAATGACTTTTCATGTTTAAAACGGAACTGCAGCTTTCATACTTGGATGGGCATTCTATAGGAGTTTCTACACGAGTTCTGTTATAAACAAAGCAACATTAATGGAAATAAAATTCCAGAAAACTCATCAATCTCCAATTTATCTCTGTTTAAAGAAGTACAGTTATACAGTTGAAGTCACTTTTGCAATTCAAATGAGTTTGTACATACTCCTTCCCTGTCTAAAATTACCATACTTAAAATATAAAATGATCAAGAGAAAGATAAAATGAGCATTGAAACAGAAAGCTCAAATGATTGAATCTCCTTCTGATAAAGAAAGTTAAAACTACCTCTCCTTCATTTAGTAATAATCTAAAATACTCCCAAGAAATAACATGGGAAAAAAACTTAAAATTGTGACCATTGAATGGAAGTGAAATCAAATAATTGCTCAAAGATCAAATTCCATGAAAAAAGTCAGTCTCATTATTTCATTATAAGTTTATGCAAAAGGTAAAAATGTTTTATATATTATGTCTCATTTATACGTGAGACATAACATACAAAACAGAAAATGCCTTCAGAAAATAGCAATATCTTTTAAACCAACCAGAATATTTACATTAAAATCTAATGCTTATGATTTAAAATGTTGTTGCAACCTTTGAAAGGAGCCATAGCTTCAGTTCTGCTCTGTGAGTAGGACAAGTCAAAACTCTCACAGTATATGGCTACAGTATATATAATTGTGCACCTATTCAGTCACAAAAGCTGTCTGTAGGGATATAACTGTACATGGTGTGGGTACATGGCTACTCATTTAAATTCTTACTCAAGATTTGTGAAAAGAAAGCCTGCAGTTCACTACAAATTTATTTATGCCTAGTGGCTTGCTTGTAGGAACATCATAGAAAGGTTCAGCATGTCTGATAAAAATTTGGAAAAGAGTATATGCATCTACCTTATGTTTTCCTTTAGGAAAAAAAGTCTCAACTCAGAACTCCTGTCTTTATACAGTTAGATCTCATTTCACTCCCATTGAACAGGTAGCTGATAAACACAAGCCATTATTCCACAGGCATTAATAATCACTTTGATTCCATTTTTAACTTTCAATAAGTTTCTACTGTCATGTGCAGATGACACACTGGTGTGAAGTCACTCACTGTGACACTTTGCTTTTAAGTTCTTGGAAAATACACATTCCTGTTAGCTGCAGACCCACACAACAATCTTCCACAGGCCATAGAAACTCCTACACTAAACATCAGGCATATGTGTGCACGTCCACCATTGATTCCCAATTTGAGAAAAATATTCCTAGTAGTGTATGGCAGGGAAGTATTGTTTCAAGCATAAATCCATAGTGTTTAGGATGTCAAGACTGTATAACCTCTGGTGCCAAGCCCGTGGCCCATCTAAATGTGGGACAAATTGCTGTGGCCATAATAATCATTAATGAGGAAGGATGCTCTAGTGAAAGCACATTAGCACCTTGAGATGACATATCACTCCATTCCGGGAAGCAGTTACCAAAGTATGACAGGGGTCAAGGAACTTAAATGGTTTTGAATACTGCACAAATCATCCCAGTTGTAGGAATGATACTTGCATATGAACACATAAATTATGCCTGTATAAAAAATAAATGAATAATTGAAATATGTAAAGAAAGCAGCCTAAGCTGTTTGTTTTGCTATTTAAAACAACAAACAGGTTTACATAGTGCAATGAAATATTTATTCACCACGTTTTCCTTTGGCTGATCTATTTTTCTGGATTGATTACCTCTGAAAGCTTCCCTGACATGAGCTTTTGTATGCTGACAAAGGCGAGGTGAAGCGAAGCATCTTGATTAGCTACAATGCAGATCAGCTTCTAGGCAAGCTTAGCAGAGCAAGAACAGAGAGCATGTGGTCAGGGAAATGCATTGATGCTAAATTAAGTTTTAAAGATAAGAGTAATCCACCCTCCTATTTTCACAGAAAAAACTAGCAGATAATACAACTGAGCTTTTAAATTTTGGGTCAGTTCTTTTGAGAAATAGCAACAAAAAGAATGGTTAGATTTGATTGCTGTGAAAGATGTATGCATTCTGACAATGTGGTGCTTCATACTCAGCATGTTTCAAACCACACCCATGCCTGGATTCCTAAGACCTCCTGACCTTTTCAAACTTTCATCATACTTGACTGAAACTACATCATTGTACATCTATACACGTGTCCCTGAAAAAATATATCAACAAAACTCCACAGTTTTATGACTATTTACTGAACATAAAAGGCAAATAGACTTGTTGAACTACTTCTGCATATTATATTATCCTCCAAATGATTATATTTCCTTCCCATACATGAGGGTCTAGCTCTACTGTTAAGTTCAAGCTTCTAAAGCCTATGGAAACTACTTGATTACACCGTGCAGGAAGATGCACAACTGTTTGGCTGCCATTTGAAATACTATTAACCAAGTGCTTTATCTGCACTTCAGTAGCCCCCTTTCCAGTTTAGCCCACTGAAGCTTTAGTAATTGTTGCGACACAGATTGTAAGTAGCTCTGTGTTACCTTAGTATCACATATATCACAGAATCACAGAATAAGCTGAATTGGAAGGGACCCCCAAGTCCAATTCCCAGCCCTGCAGGGTACCATCCCCAAGAGTCACATTTCTGTATACCTATCCATTCGAAACAGTAACGTATTACTTAAGATTATAAGTAGTTCATGTGTTATCTGCCAGCAAAATAAATGAGATCTCTCTATTTCTATGTAAAGTTCTGCTGTGATAAACCCAAAGTATATAGAGGTTTATTCTATACTCTGCTCTAATTTAGTCTCAAATCTTTTAAGGTTTCAAAATTGGTTTCCTTTTCTGAGTTTTAGGCAAAATCTAGTGAAAATAATATTTTCTTTAAAAATAACCCTTCCTGAAATTGTGTTTTATGGGTTTATTATTTCATAATTCATGAAGAACATGTAAATACCATTAAAATTATTAATAAATCATCTAAGAAGTTCCCAATGACACAACAACCTTCAACAGCTGTATTACCCAAGAAAATAAAGAAGAACAAGAAAAGCCCAAACAGAAATGTGACAAATTTGCAGATATATTACAGATGTTATGTTCCATTAAGAGAAAAAAAATAACAGTAACATGAAAAGATCACCATTACAGTGATAATCCTCGGTAACTGCAGAGTCTTCTTATGTCAATCCCAACTAATTGCTTAACAGTTTACAGGGGACCTGGGGAGGATTTTAGGCCTGATCAATATCAGGATCTTGATCTTGTGCAGGCCACTGATCATGTAATTTATCTGCCATACAATAACTCCTAATTTATGCTGTGACATGGAAGATGACACAGCCTGAACCCAAAAAGATGAAAGTGGAAGGGAAGGGTGACAGCATCTGTTTTATGCACCTTGTTCTAGTACTCCTCAGCTGCAATTACAACTGAGAGCTAGCAATCACTTGGTTCCTCCTAAATAATTTATACTGTATACTGTGATAAAACATTAAATAATCCTTATTTTCTACAAAAGCAGTGATTCTGTCCCATCTTTAGTTCTGCTTACAGTTACCTATGCAATAATATATACTGAATGAATTATTAGACTTGCACTGACAATATGGAGACAATTAAGCTGGATTAGGTATCATAGGATTTGTATAATAGATGTAGTAATTTCCTCCCATCACCAGAAGCACCCCACAAATGCCATAAAGGACTGATTAGCCCTTCTGCATCAGTTATATCAATCAGCAAGTCCCTCATACCTAGGGATGTGCATTTTATAAATTATGATTGTGTTTTTTTCCTCTGTTCTCTTTGTTGTTTCTCTCTCTTTCTCTCTCTCTAATTAATAGGAAAAGAAATGCCTTCTGTACTATACCTCCCTACACTGTGTGGGGAGGCTTAAGGACTCCAAGCAGTTTGGTCAAAACTATTTACCATCATTCAACTAAAAAGAAGTATCATTGCTCCATCTGTGTCTGTCTCTGTGGATAATTACAAACAGTATTCATTGTGTCCTCTGTATTACAGTATCCATGAAGAAAAGGACCCTGACAATTCAGTGCCTGACACCTCGTCTCTTTTTGCTGAATTGGAAAGGTGACTTGAACATTTTCTTGTCAACATCAGTCATCTCAAATCTGCACACTCAAGTATTACATATCTTGAAAATAACTGCTACTTGGCTGTATAGTAAATAATTCTTATTAGGTACATACATTTCTTTAACCAAGTTATTTATAAAATCCTTCTAACACAGGATAATTTTCAAAACCTTAAAGGATTAATTGATTATGAATAGCTTTAGTAGCAGCATTTTAAAAGGAATTATAATGGGTTTTTATTCATAAAAGAATTAATTAAACACCAAATAAAGATTTTTCTAGCTTTTTTTCACTTTGACTACTATTTTTCACTATTAATTTCCAATCTTTTGCTATTAATTTCCAATAGAGATTTCAGCTTAATGAATGTGTACTCACTGTTTGATAACTTCATCTGACAGCTTCTATAATGCAAGATGTATCAAAGCAATTTTCTTATTACAAAACATGTGGGGTTTTTTTCTTTTTTCTTTCCCCATCCTCAGGATACAAAATAGAGATTTTAAGAAATGCAGCACAGACTAAGGATGAAGTTGAGCATGATACAAGATCAGATGTGTTACAGCAGTGAAGGGTCACAAGAGCCTCCTCAGTTCTTCTGCCAAAGTGCCTAATTCAAATTCCAGTGCTCGACTAAGTCAGTTTATTATTACATTCATATTTTTATGAATATTACAGACCTTTGTACATGATAATTTGACTTCAAAGCTATACACTAAGAAGGAAGAAATGTCCACCTAACCTGATGATGTTGCAGCTTGTGGATGCAAGAAAGTACTTCAGCAAACCTCTAAAGATGTGTATTTAACATTTCTTAAAGCCATTTTGCCATTAGTAATTGTTAGCAATTAATTCATAATGAGAATAGTGTTTTTTTAATTACATTCCTTACTACTGGTAAAAAAACCAAAAAATAAAGGTCGCCTACTTGTTCTCATCAATACATCAGTTCCTTTTGCATACATATAATTGTCACCAGAAAGAAAAAATATTTTTAATGCAAAAAAGCAAAAGAAAAAAAGAAAAAACGAAAAAAAAAGAAAAACAAACAAATAAAAAACCCCACAAAACCCAAACAAAAATAAAACAAACACCCCCCTCCCAACATAAATGTGCTCTACAGACCTTTAGATAGGCTTCTTTCTGCACACATCCTTAAAGTCATTGAGTTATTTTAATGCTTTTTGGTGTGTTCCATATATTTCACACTACAGGGACAATGTAGTTACTATGTTTTCACTAATAGCAGGCTCGAAGAGAAAAAGCAAAAAAATGAGCCAATGATAACCTTTTTTATCTTCAGCTAGGCTACAAACTCTGAATTCATTCCCAAACATCCAAAATGTTAACCTTCGCAAGTCTGGGAAAAAAGTGTAAAAAAACCCCCTTTGCTCTAGGAATCTGAGCAGAACCAGAAAGTTCAAGCACCTCCACTGTAGATGTAAGGAGTTAAGGATTTTGCCAGAAATATAAACAGCAGCTGTATAGGTACCTGCAATTTCATGTGGACGGAAGTTTCTCTTCTGAGTAGAAAGATAACCAAATTCTCTCTTATGTTTTCTAGTTACTGCACTGTCCCTCCCCTATAAATCAGGTGGCAAAAAAACCTTGCACACATATTCAATGTAGTCATGGTACAAACATAATGTAGGACATCACACATCAGTCTCAACATTTGGGACTTTATCAAAAAGACTGTACAGTAGAGCAGAAATTGATATTTCTCTACCATGTAAACACACATCACCTACAAGGTCTTCCTAAACCATCTTATTTCACATAATGACTTCATTTTCTGGAAGAATTTGTGGAAAAGACAACACAAAGAACTTGCATTAATTTAAAACTTTTGTAGAATTGTGTGTTTGGTCTGAAATATGGGCTGAAATAAAACTCCATAACTAATAATAGTTGTTAGAGCAGAATGTATCTGATTGGCGCCGAGATGCGTGGGGAATAACTTCACCAAAGACACCCATGCCCACCTGACCGTCTTTCCCCTTATTATTCCCCAGGGTCTTACAGATGCATAACATTGCACAATCCGCCTCATACATATTCATTCCCTGGCCCCGCCCATCCTCACCTCGTATGGTAATTAACTCCACGGCCAGCTGGGCATGCTCAGTTTGTTGTGGTGGTCTTCTGGGGGTCTCAGTGGATGAAGAAAATGGAGTCTTCTTCAATGAACTCTTCACCTTTATCTCTCCTGTGCGGCTTCTGGCCCTTTTGGCATCTTTTCAAGGGGATACTCAGTTTATGCTGGCTAAGAGTCTGGGTTCTCTCTTTTTATCTGCATTTTTGGCCTTGCTGTCCCAGGGAGTTTACATTTTTCTCTTTACTATCACCAAGGAGCCCCAGATGCTTTAAAATATACAAAAGGTTATCAGACACAGCGCTTGGTATCCACTAAATTCCTTCTAAAATGCAATTTAATATATGTTCTAAAGCACTATTTGAAATACATTCTAACATACAGAGGCCCACTATAAAGGATCCTCTAAAATTCTCAAATCTCTGTCTCATTGTCCATTTTGAAAGCTGCACTGCTAACATGAAGAATCTGCTGACAGAAATTAGTTAAGAGTAAAATTTCACATATAAAGCTCATAATGACATTTTTCCTATGCTAAAATTTAATTTGAGGCATTTGCTGCATTTTAATAAAAGGTGTCACTGATTTCAATATTTTTTATGATTCTCCATGGAAAATGGAGAAAATTTTATTTTACATCCACTTTAGTTTTCTTGCTGATGTTTTAAGATGTATTCTGGTTTTAAGTGCCATTCTCAAATTATCTACCAATCTCTATTCTCAGTATTTACTCTTGCTATGATTATTTTCTTTTTACCATATGTTCACTATTACTCAATTGTTAAAGCTACTTTGAAATGCATTCTATGAGTGAGTATCTAATTCAGGAAAGAGTTATGTGTTCATATGTTCCCTGATCATTGTCTCAGGGAAAGAACAGGTCATTGATTAGATTGCTTTCCACACTGAATGTGTATTATATGGCTCAGCTTAACCTTAGATTTCATAACTGGTTTTGCACAAAGCATTCATATGCAGAAGGTTTATTAGATTAACTTATCTGTTCTCTTGCTAGGGAAGACCTTTAACATCACTTTCTGACTTCCATTTATGAGCCAGGAATTTGGTATGACAAAACAAGATTAACACCTATGTATGGACCCCAGAACCCAGGATGCACTGCTTGAGACAGAAAGTTTATTCTTCTGTCTTAATTTTCTCCATTCAGGAATGGCAGAAATATGAGAATTATACACTTAGCACAGAGCTAAAATAATACTATAAACACAATCATTTAAAAAGTCATACTTTATTCACTGAAATGTTAATGAGTCACATCAGCTTTAGCATCCTTAGCATCTTGATGCAAAATTTATCACATTTGTAAAAGAAGGGGTGGGGAGAGGGGGAATGGAGGAAGAGAAAAAAATCAAACACCTATATAATAATAATAATAATCCCATTTTTACTTGTAAGATCTCATATACAATATTCTATCAATTTCATCTTATTCCTAGACAGTTCTTTCTACTGTTGCAGTTTACCTCCAACTGATACAGATAATTTTACTACTTCAGATAAATTGTGCCCACACACCTTTCTGAGAAGTTCTCTGTATAGTTGTTAATAATTGATACAATTGTTCATAGGGATGGAAATAAGCCAATTTCATGTCAATGTTAAGATAAACAGGATAGTTCAAAGTAATTGCAGAGCTTTTTTGACTACAGTTTACTGGTGTTCATGGAGAAAATATGCCTTGTGTTAAACAAGACATCACAGAAAATGACATCATGGTCTCTCCTTAAAATCTCCAGCTTTAAGAATAGTTCACTGAAGATGTTCAACTGTGCAGCCATAAAAAAAAGCTAGAATTTCTGAAGTAAATCAGGGCTAACTGCTAACAATGTATTGGGTTTACCCAAACATTTAAAGGCAGAGAAAGGGAGAGTTGATATGCCAATCACCTAATCCCATCCAAGAATAACATGCTTTAAATAGAGCTACATATGTTTTTTCCATCCTAGTCTTCCTGTGGTGTGAATGATTTTTTTAATGTCATCATCCAGAAGCCCTTTCTCTGAGTCCTCATTCAGTTGTAGCTCTAGGAGGAGACTAAATCTAGATAGTCTTTAACTGCATATATGTAATCCTGCCCATAATAAAGAAATGGATTCCTTGTTTTATTATTCTTGAAAAGTTACCACTCAATGTAACCCCAAGAACGCTGTAAGTATTGCAGAGCAGGCTAAGTTGCAAAGTGCAATTCTGCTTTATGACCTTCACAATTATTTTGTTTGTCATTCAACCTAAGGTAGTTCCCAAAACCAGTACTAAGTCAGACTTAATACGTATGAAAAGCAAATCAAGGTTATGACTGTCTACAGAAAGGAAGCAGTCCTTGCAAACAGAAACAGATGAAGTCAAGTATTAAATAATTCATGTAGTTGAGCACTTTGCAAAAAGTGCTCACTGTGAATGGCACATGGATATCTGGTTTTATGACTGGAAAACTGATCTTGAAACTCAAAAAAACCCCCTCATGTCATTAATTTTAATTTCAAAGCAATATTGAAAAGAATTGTATGAAGATCAACAAATAACTACAATTATTGTGGAAAATTATGAATAAAACATTAAATTGCAGGCTGTAAGCCCCTGGGCATTTTGCACCATTAAATGCATTTCTATTTTTGTATCTCAACTCTCTCTGAAAAAAATGAAGAAAATGAAAAACTTAAGAAGAAAATTATGGTTCTCTTAGTTTCAGTAAGAGAACCTTGAACACTTTCTTTGTTATGAATAAAAATCACATTGAAATGGAAGTCAGCTTCTAATATAGTATTATTTAAGTAGAAAAGAGCAAGAGTTTGTTCAAAAAGAAAGAAATTCGAGGGCAGAATATTTCCAATATCACATGTACATTTTTGGGTACAATACATATATCCTGATACACCAGTTTTTCTGAAATCAGTATTGTATATACAAAAGTACACCTCAAGAAGATAAAAGTTATTTTTAGAGATTCAACAGAAGCAGCAATTACAACCATTATTTTCTCTTCTTGTCAGGATCTCATGGTCCCTTGAAAATTTAGTTTGAAGGTCTTCCTGATTTCTAGATTAATTAGATGAGAAAACTGTACAATATTTTGATGCATTCTATTTTACATCTGCTGTGTAGACTAAATAAATAAAATGGTTTTTTCCATAAGCTTATATGTTGTATACAATCTAAAATAGGTTGTAACTGAATTTTGTTTATTTGGGGCATAAACCTTTTTTTGATATTATTTTATGCCATTTCTTTATGTAACATCTATTGTGTCAATGAGTATGATGTCAGTGGAGGACTTCTGTTACAAATGCTGTAAAATGCATTACTCACAGAACTATTTCTGCTCCATAATGTAAACAGTGTTTCATTTCTTTATAATGGTTCTGTTTAAACATTTATACTTACCTCTATCACTACAGTGCAGTGTTTCAACCTTCTGATTCTTGTTACAGCTGGTAACTTTTTTCTGTGTTTTAAATTTCTGAACTCAATTGTTTTGAACTTACCAAGTGGCCATTCCTTCTGTTCAGTATGCCTTTTTCAATCGATTCTTTTGCAAGAGTTTAGTATGAATCATTGCAAGTTTATGTCAAGTGGTCTGATTGCTAACATCCATGCCAACCTTGGCCAACACTGGTCAAACATTTCTAACACAAGCTCAGCTGCACATGCTCCAGTACAAACATGGTATTGCACAGCGCTCAGTGCTCTTCCTGTAAGGCAGAGAGATAAGATAAAATAACTGTGCACTCAATTTTTGAATATAAAAGTAGTTCTATATGTGAATTAGCCATGTATTCAAAATCAAGTACAAGGGAGATAACTATCACATACACACCACATTATTAAATTTACTATTAATTATTGTGAGATCTAGATGTGTGTTTTGATTTTCAGCTTCATGAGCCCTTCTCTCCTAAATCAAATCTATTTCATCATTTTAGCAAGCTCTGTCCTGATGCAAGACATTGAAGTCTTCTCACCCTCTTAGCCTATTCCACAACATTCATAAGCCCTTCTTCGATTTATTTTCCAAATTTATCACTGACCAATAAATACAGAAAAGATAACACATCAAGGTCTAATTCCATATCTGTCAAAGTTAATGATACCCCAATAGAGAATCCAGGAGTTTCTCAACTTACAAAGGAAGTTACAGGTTTTGTTTCACAAATGAGAAACTCTTCTACATCTATTTACTGATAGAAAATTGACTGCATTGTTACTGAACCAAAATTACTGACCAGATGGCATAAATACAAAACCAACTGTACTTTCAAAGGCCAGTTACTTGCTGTTTACTTGTAACTTGTGAGGATCTTCAGAACAAGCTGGAACTGTTTTAAAATCAGCCCTTGAAATGGAAAATGGGCATTAAAAAAATGTCCAACAAGATGATCACTGAACCCCTCCTCACTTCATGCACAACATGCTTTACGGGCATTCCTAACATCTGATGAGTAAAGTAATACTGCAAAAGCTCCAAATCCTAGAACTGTCCTGGATAAATGAAAAGTCTGTCAAGATTACCTTTTTGCCCCACATGGTGGCCAAAAGATGACTAAGGAAGAATGTAGAGAAAGAACAAAAGTCTTTAAAGGTACTTAAAAAATAATTCACCAAGAATTGAATCCATTTATTTAAAAAATTTATTCAACTGCTTAGCTACAGTTTGAAATAATTTTCTGAGTCATATGTGGGTTAAAATTTAACAATGGAATCTGAAGACAATCTCTGGCCAGTGTTGAAGTTTAGCCTGGAGCTTTGGATAGAACTTTTGTGCAGTAACCAGCAACAGCTAAAAAAATATGAGATAAATATGGAAAAATAGTAAATTTTGTTAGCTTTTTTTTTAATTGCACCTTCATGTAGGGAACTAATATTCCATTGGTATGGCTAAATAATTCCAAATAACAAAACACCTGGTAGGACTGTGTTGTAATGTAGAAGTGCTTCTAAAGGTACATAAGTGATAGGTTTATCACTGAGCCAATGCCAAACACCGGAGAGTGATAAAAGAAAAGTATTGCCTACTTTAAGAGATCATAAGGTTTTAAGAACTGATCTTAAAATGCAAGAGAAACAACAGATATAATCCATGTTATGCTGAACCTGTTTCTGCATAACTAACATTAAAAATTTTTACAGTAATTTATTTTACTATTTCAATACCAAAAGTAATTATATTTTTACTACTATACATTTGATCAGAATAAAATAGAACATATTTAATGAACTTAATGCAGAGAAAAGTTACTGTCACTAAGACAACATCATAGTAGAAACAAAACCAGTAGTTGAATGGTAACTGGCTGAGGGTGACTAAAATTGTTTGTGTAAGGGTATCTATAATGAATTCTGGGCAAGAACATTGACATTAGAGAAATTATCACTATTTCAGAATGCACACGCTAACTACTGCAGGAAATGTCTAAAAAGCAGTACTTGGGCCTTATTAAGCAGCATCATGAAGCAGGGCATTAGGAATGAATTCTCTGTAGACAAAATCACTGCAGTGTGATATGTGCTTATAAAAGTGTTCAAACCAGAAAGTGTCAAAAATTCTGAATTAGAGACAAGTGCCTCCTGTTCTTGCTTTGAAAATGCACATTTATGTCCTGTTTCCTTTAAATAATAACTGTTTGAAGACCTACTTTGTGATGATTACTGTTACAGAGGGAGAAAATAAAGATGAAAAACCAAAAAGGGAGATGGCATGTAGGAGCTGATTCACAGACAGATCATGTTCAGTGTTTCTTGTTTACTAGAGTTCCCCTGACAGCAGAAATACTTTGTATACCAACTTTTGATTAGCATGAGTAGAAATACAGCTTTAATTCCCAGAGGGCTGTTAGACGTTCAAGGAGAGCAGATGACTGATCATATAAACAGCAGCAGACAATATATTATAAATCAGCAGATCTCCAAGTATTTCCGAGACTGCCAAGTGATGCTTGCCAAGTGACATAGTATCTAACTTCACAATACACATTACTGATGTTTTTGAATTGCCAAAAGGAAGCAGTAGTTCGGTCATATTAATAGCATTTTCTGCTTTAGTAGATTCCAAGAGTACGTCCACTGTAGCCAACTCAAGTCACCTTTTATGTCAAATATGACTCAGCTGTCCAAGACCATTCCCACCTAATCCTGTAATAATGCCTTTATTTTCATTATGATCCTTTTGATATTCAAGTAGTACCTGCCTACAATAAATCAGCAATGGAGCTCAAAACATCATTATACAGAATTCTAGGCTATGTGCACATTCTCTCAGATGACATGAAGGCAATTGGCACTTTGCAGAACATCATAACTGATGGAAAAGCTGTTGCTGCTCATAAAATCATGAAATATAAAGCCTTTCCCAGACAGCTGGAGAACAGGTTCACTCAGGCCATTTACATCAGATGGCACAGGGGTCTCAAATCATCTAAAAATGATTCTTGGTAGCTACCATACAGATGGTGTCCTCCCTCTTTTGGGGTCCAACAGGATACGGAAAAGTAATACAACTTGCAGTAGGCCTCAAGTGTTCACAAAACAGAGATAAAAGTCAGGCCACAGAAGAAGTGCAAGTCTTCATCACTCCCATTTTCACTTATAGTCTGAGTGCCAGAAGGGATAGGGACCAAGAAGAAAAGCTGTGGCATAGAAGTCTTTGAACTTCTTTTTCAACTAGGAATCTAAATTGGTCAGAACACTAATGCTGCTAAGCTGGAGGAAGTACAGAGGCATCACATCAGACAGTCAAAATAAATCCACTATGTTTTGACACACTACATAAATTATGTCCTCTTCTGTACTACCACAGAAATAGGATAAAGAAAAACAAGCTAAATCTGAAGCCAAGTCTTCCAAGTCTCTGGAGTATAATACAACATTGTTCCACTTGCCATATTCACTAGGGAGATGAGTGAAATCTTCACAGTGACCTAGCACAGCTGTTCACTTGACACTTTTCAGGTAAATTGCTAAACTTAGGTTCAATTCAGGTGTTTGTCACTGCCAGCCTGGAGGCTGCTCCAGAAAATAGCTATTTCTCAGGTAACTAAACTTGAAGGTCAGCTAACTGATACTGCCTTAATCAATAAAAAAACTGACCCAGCAAATAAACTGGTAGATTTCTCTAAAACCAACCATATGGTTAGACTGACAACTGTACCCGCGAATTTGTCAGTAACTCAAAAAAAAAATGGCATAGTATTAAGCAAGCTGCTGGAGCTCTGGCAATAAAGTCATGTTGAACGGCTCCTTTCTGTACATGCCTGGATTTATTTCCAAATAAGATAGCATAAACTGCATCAAATATACATAATAGACTGAAAATCTTGGTTCCTTAAGTGTGTCTAAATCCCTTTGTGTTGCTGTAGCCAAACAGAGACCAGAAACAAACTCAATTTCCCCAGCCAAAAACTTCCCTGTTCTTGCAGAACTTGTACAGAGTCCCTCTGGCAGACACAAAGCTGGCACTTCTACTCCAGCTTCCAGCCTCAGTACAGGAAGCACAAGGGGCACTACTGGACTTCGTGTCTTCTCTGTTGGCAGGTTGCTATTTAGAGGACAGTTGGAAGACTTTAGAATATCTCCAAGCCTGCTCCAAGCTACAGCGAGTTGGCATAAATCTAGTCTGGGAATCAAACAGGACTGCAAAGCTCAAATATTCTATTTTTTTTCTCAGTCTTGACCCATTAGTTACCAGATATTCTACTTCTTTCTCACTCAATCTCTTTTCCTGTTGTGGTTTCCAAGATCTTCCAAGCCCTTTGAATATAAAAATTTTACATTGGCTTTAATAAAGGAGGTCTTAATTATTATGACTTCTCAAGTTATCTTAATTCAAAGGAAAAATATTAATAAAGAAAAGAGATTAGGTGCCCCCTAAATCATTACATTTGAGCTTTAATCTTAAACAAACCAGGCAGACTTAGAAAATACTTTCTTTAGCTAGTTTAATAACTTCTACCTATTTTCTCGGATTCTGTCTCTACTTACCGAACTGTTCCCTTTCTTTCTGCTAGAACACTGCTTGGCTCACAGACTGGCAGTTATGTATAATGATTATGGGATGCACTGCATCCCTCAAATATATGTTTATCTTTACTTTTAATTCCTTAACAGTTAGACTGCTTTCTAATTTGCAATTTTTATTGTGTGTGGCTGGCAATGCAATATGACTCTTTTGCACCGAGCTTCTTTTTCCTCAATGCTCTTAATTTTCCTCAAAAGCTGTTTGTAAAATGCCATGCAAATTAGAAGAGACTGAGAAATTTCTGTGGGTGGAGAACATGTTAAAATAATATATTCATCCCTAATGGCCATGTGGGAATAACAACTGTGCTTTGCTATTAGTCATGGATTGGAATCACACCTATCAGCCAGTAACATTATGCACAAATGTTTTCCCCCTCAATGTCAGAGTATTGTAGAAATATTAACTGGTTAACCGAGGGGCGGCTGCTCCACAAGGGGAGGCGAGCTGCAACAAGCACAGCAATAAGGCTGGCACCAGCCACTGCACTAATGGGAACTAGGAAGCAGCTTCATGACAGGACCAGAGATGATGGCAGGGTCAGGCACAGCCCAAATCACTCCGAACTTCTGCAGTGATTAGGCTGGTTCCTTTCCAGGAAAATAAAACTACACTGAATCTACCCTAGATGATCTAACAGTGGGATTATCTGCTTGTGAAACAACAAGAAATTAATTTCCCCTTCCGCTGACCATAAAATAGAACTTCTTTACTGCAGAGAAGAGCCTGGCCACTGTAACACATGCTGCCAACACGCACAGAGCAAAACACTGCTACCACACTGAGGGCAATGCTACCATTGTAGAGAAAATGCAGTTTCTACAACAGTTGAAAATCCAAGTATGAGGCACAGCATGATCTGAGCTACCACTATCATGTCATTCTGGCTTCCTATCTGTGGAGTCAGCCTCAATATCCTGTCTTTTTAATAAAAATCCTAAATTTATAAGAGCCGGGTTTTTAAAAACATATGTAGATAGCTATTATCCAGAAAAATTTAGTGGATGTAATGCCTAAAGATTTTTAGCTTTTTATATATTTCTCATATATTTGTAGCTTTGTAGACTGTTCACATAGTTTTAACTTCTAATACTTTTCCTGCCCTCTCTCACAGTTTAACAAACCCTTAGTAATACATTCTTGAAATTCTGTGTAGTCTTGCCTTTAGTCTAGCAAGGACATTTTATTTTGTACCACATATTGCAGATATAACAAAGAGTAGGGCTAAAAGACTGGGGAGAGCTAAGTAATTTCCCCAGAAACTGTGGGGAAATTACTTAACCAACTGCTCTTCTAACTGGACAATATTTGATAGATGCACTAATTAAATAACTCTATAAAGATTATAGAAATACTGTATGGTGTGCATATTGCCACCTGGTGCACCTTGAAAGCTTTCAATTAAAGACTTGCTTTTATATCATCATTTTTACACTGTTTGGAAAGGTTTAGCATTTTATTCCAGGCAACAGATGGAAAAGCCAAAGTCCAAGATCTCATCCTGAAACCCTTACAAGACGGTTACATTAAACAGGGCTAATATAAACAAAATCAGGTTTTCAGAATACTTGTTTGCTAACATGAACGACAATTAGAAAGGATAAAGTGCGTAAAAGAGACTGTATTTGAAATACCGACCCATGCAGTGTTCTTAGTGTACAGATGATCTGATATCAAAGAACAGCAGAAAAAGAAAAAAGACCCTATAAGACATTATTAATGCTATCTAATAACACTGATTCATACCAGACAAATCCATTAGAAATACTTAATAAGGAAAGATAAAATTAGTTTCTTCTATACTTAATTCCATACACATGTTTAAGGCTGCCCTAAGTCCTTCATGAAACTTAATGTCATCTTCTAGCCCTTTCCTATTCCATTTATTAAAACTTGGAGATCTTACATGTGGAAACCTGTATTAATGATACATTAGGACTGAAGAGTTATAAGAAATAAATCAGGAATACTTATTTCTCACATGTACACTCCAATGACCTTGACATGACATTACTTTTTGCTGTGTGATACAACTCTACCTTTACATATGCAATAACATTACTATCCTAAGAATCATATATTTTGAACTTTCTGGCTGAGGCAATCTGAGTCCTTATCAGTGCATTGATACAGATTTCAGACTCCATTAATTTTTATCTTCTTTAGACCAGAATGAAGGGAATATTGTTAGCTGTGTTCAAAGAAACCAAATAGACTGAGAAAAATTTTCTTTTTACATGCTTTCTGTTTTTAAGTGACAGTTAAAATACATTGAGACTAAATGCAGGAGAGTCTTTCTATAGAAGCAGAGGCTGGAGAAGAGCTACTGAGGTTGGTATCAGCAAAAGTAAAATGCAACTAGAGCTGGAGAGGAGGATTTTAAGCTGAGCATACAGGTAGATAGGAACACCTGAAAGGTGAAAAGACTACACAAAAGCTAAATAGATTGACACACAGTATTTTCCCTAGGCAAGGAACATCATAGATAGAAGTCTGAATTGCAAGAGGAGCAAAACCTGTCTGCAGAAGGCATGACTCCTTGAATGCTGACAGGAAAATTCTGCTAGAGGCATTTCTGTAATTTATTTTTTGTTTTGCCTTGGGGGGAAGTGGGGACACAAAAGAACAAATGGATATTTTATCACTGTACTGAAAATGAATTCAATTTCCTAAGCAGGCATATACTTTAGCTCTACCATTCTTTTCTGTTCACAAGAAAGCTATCGTACGAGAGAAATCATAGAATTTCACAGCAATGACAACTGCCTTTCTCTTAACTCATTAACTGACTTTCTCTTCTTGGTCCCTACTCTCCATATTTAAAGTTCCTCTTGTCCATTTCACTGTTTTTTTTCTTAACCTTTTCTTCTTTTTTTTTTTTTTCTCCTTGTTAAAGTGTATTTTCCTAAGTTACTGATACTACATTTTTCCAGGCAAAATAATTCAGCATCACTTTCTCATAGAATCATAAAGGTTGGAAAAGACCCTCAAGGTCACAGAACCAAAGACTAGTCTGAGCTGGAAGATATGCACAAGGATCATCAAGTCCAACTCTTAAGTGAATGGCCCATACAGGGACTGAACCCACAACCTCGGTGTTTTTAACACCAGGTCAATACTAAGATCATCAAGTCCAAATTTGTAATCACTGAGTTACTTTGTAATACTTTGCACTTGTGTTAAATTTTTTACTTTGTATTATCTTGGAACACAAAATAATTTGTTGTATTTTGTTGACAACCCCAGAGCTAATTACTCTATTGATGAAGTAGGGAGAATTTACTCTGACCAGTGTAGGGAATGTTTTCTTATCTGCCATCTGAAGATTCAACTGGTTCTATGTGGATAAATAGATAATTCATATTTCCATAGGAAAACATCAACAGAATTCCTAAATTCAGATGGCTTTTAACCATTACCTAGATGCATATACAAGGTGAACTTTGTCCTTTTTTTGAGTTCTTCATAAAGCAAGGACACACTCTAAAAACTTTCCTGAAAGGCAAGTTTTTCCATAATGTAACACTAGATACAGTATAGGGTTCAAGTTTATTATCCACATGAGATCCATAACCTATGAATACAGTACTGTTAAAAAATGTCATTCCTCTCATAAAGAATATACTTTCCAGCTGGGTGCAAGTTAAAATAGTTTGATATTTATGTTCTTGTGAAACTAAAGTGCAGATGGACGTAAAATTTGTCATGGAGCCCAGAAAAAAAGACATCTCCAGGGTATTTTTTTTTCTACTACAGCAGCCACACACAATTCAATATGTGCTCCAGAGCATTTAGTTCTTCTAAAAACAGTGTCAGCAAAATTTCTGGGTCTCTTTCATGAATATTTTAAAAATGTTAATCAGGCTGAAACATGAATGTTCTTCAGCAAGAAGGCTGCACCTCATCACTGGAGGTTTAGCAAGAGGAAAACAGCACAGAGCTGCAGCTAAGTAGATTACAGCAATACTTTTATTGCACACATAACTGGATCAACATTTTACTAACAGAGTTAAATTTCAAGCATTCAAGAAGCCTCAAAGTCCTGACATTCTGGAATCTCACACAGAATACATACATATTGCTGATATTGCAAGTGATTTGCTCATGGTACACCTCAAAGACACTCAGAAATCTGCACCACAATATTGTTGCCGGAAGGGTGTCTTTCACTTTCAACAACTCCAGAAGCTATGTCAGAGAATTTGTCTGATTTAGAAAAAACTATTTCATAAAGTTTTACATTAAAAAGCATCTGTTACAGCTTACATGTTTAACATAAACTGTAGCGGTGCGTGAGCTGTGCTCGCAAGTTTTGGGTTTATATAATTAATGTTATTTATGTTGGGAAAATGGTCTATTCCAAACCCCCCTATTTATCCATGTTTGTCCCTTCCCCCGGAGCCTGCCAGTCATCCAGGAAAAGCCTCTCCCCCTTCTGGAAATCTCGGGGAGACTTGGCTTCTGATTGGAACAGGTTCTGGAAATCCCTTACCCCCCCCCTTTCTCCAGGGATTGGCCCTTTGTGTGTCAATCTACCCCCCAACTCCTCCCTTTGTATCCCCCTATTGGTGTAAGGTTTTTGTACACGCCCCTTGGTACCTGTCCTCTTAAGCGGGGGTCCGGGCGGGGCCTCTCTCTCTCATCCACCATCCATGAGGTGAGGACAGGTAATAAACATCTCCTGTTGTACCTCAGAAGAGAGCCTTCCTTTTCCTCCATCGCCATAGCTGCTAATTTACATCTAGTGCTTGCCAGCCAAAAAGCCCACCGAGTGGGTTTCTGCAGATCTGTCCAGTGGGCCCTACCGATAACTGAGCACGCTTCTAGCCAGGGGCCGGGCAAGGCAAGGGATCACTGATCAGTGATCCACGGAGGGCAAAAACGCCACAATAAACCCGTAGCCAAGAACATTAAGTTCCACACAATTAGCACACCAGTGATGGGGTGTATGCACAGAGAATGCTACCTGACACGCACAACTCTACAGACCATACAACTGTATTTCTATCACTGTACAGCAGTCACTAATTTCAGTAACAGCAGCATTATTGAGAAACATTGCTTTGGCACACTGACACCTATGACACCTACTTCTTGACTAAAAACCACACTCTTCATCAGTGTCTTTTCCCTTAAGGCATATTAAAGTCAAATTTTGAATTTCTGCTATGTTGTCTCTCTCCCTCTAAATTATCTGAATACAGTTTAAATTGATTTTTTTTTTTTTTAAAGACTGTACATATAACCAGCTTTCAGGTTTTTTTCTTTTACATAGGAACTTCCTAATGCAGCAAAAAGGAAGAAAAGCATTACCTATCCATTGATAAAATAGAAAACAGACATCCTAGGCAGGGTTTTTTTCTATTCTGTGCACCTCTCTCATACGAAGCCAACCAGAATTTTTTAGCAGTCATATGCTAATGACATGTTTATTTTATGAATACTAAGTTCAGGCTCTTTACAAACATTAGAGACACAGTCTCCAGGACAGGGAGGTCACAAAAGAACACTCTGCTCCTAGAGGATCTGGGCACACACACTATGAGTGGCCCAACTGCTGTCAAGTCTTGCAAAGTACTGATTCACATAGATATAAATGCTTCTGATTACAGTTCTACTGAACTAATTTTAAACCACTCAAACACTCTGCATTTTAAAAACACAGAGGTTCTGGGCTGACCCAACTTCCCAACAGCTCTGCAGATGTGGTTATTTCGGGAGTCACTGGTGACAGAATGGCTTTAGCATGAGGTGCTGGGACCTGTACAGATGGGAGGGGATGAGGGGCCTTCTTACAACACAGGATGTGTCATTTATATCAAAGCCCTTAGCCAAATACCAAGTCACTCGCCATCCCAGCCTGGCTGGATAATGTACACCAAAACCAAACAATCCTTACAGAAAAAGGTTTCTGGTTTCCCATGTGGGGAATGATATAGTCAAAAGTGTTGGATTGCCTGTATGCTGGGATGAGGGTTCCCCTCCTGATGTGCTGCTGCCTTTGTTGGTGGGGGTGTCCAGTCATGCCTACCAGAACAGATGCAGGCTGTAATCTGCACAAAACAGCAGCATTGCCACACAAAGGCAGCCTCATCTGCGTGAGTAGGGGAAGGGCCTTCCACATCTAATAACCTCTGGCTAAGCTGGTAGGGGTTTTTTCCACTTAAAAAAGCTCTAAATCCTTGATTGTCGGTAGTGACTATGCCCTTGTGCTGGTTTTGGTTGGGGTAGAGTTAATTTTCTTCACAGTGGCTGGTAGGGAGCTGTATTTGAATTTGTGCTGAACATGGAGTTGATAATATAGAGATGCTTTGTTAATGCGAACAGGGCTTACACAGAGACAAGGTCTTCTCTGCTTTTCATAAGGCCATGCTGGAGAGGAAGTTGGGGGTTCATGGGAGGCTGGGAGGGGACACAGCCAGGACAGCTGCCTCCAGCTGATCACAAGGGATATCCCACACCATATGGTGTCATGCTCAGCATACAAACCTGGGGGAAGAATGGGGAAGGGGGATGTTTGGAGTGACAGTGTTTGTATTCCCAAGTCCCCATTACATGTGGTGGAGGCCTGGCTGTCCTGGAGATGGCTGAACACCGGCCTGCCCATGGGAGCTGGTGGATGAATGCCTTGCTCAGCTTTGCTTGTGTGCACAGCTTTTCTTTTACACATTAAATTGTCTGTACCTCAACCCCTGAGTTCTGTATCTTTTACCCCGATCCTGCTGGTAGGGCAGTGAACAAGTGGCTGTCTGGGGCTTGGCTGCTGTCTGGGGTTAAACCACAAGAGCCCTTAACAGAACAAATGGTTATCACACAAATACAGGACTAGGAATATATAATAAAAATTACCAAATTCACCTGAAAATATTAAATATTAATGCCTTAGATCTCTTCCACTGTTAAAAGTTTTATTGTGTATACCAGACTTTTATTTTTAAATTTATAAGATAAATGCTCTGGTGTATTCTCCCTTCCATGATCCTCAGGTAGCTGCTTACCCCAGTCCAGGAACAACTTGAGCTGAAAGGAAAGCTATACTAACAGAATTATTACTTTTTCCTTATTTAGTATTCTCCCTATTAGTCTCCTTGCTGAAAAACCACTCTGAACTTAAATCTTATTAGAGAAAACAAGGAAATTACTATTCTGTAATAGGTTTGTGTGAATCCAAACATTTTGTTTTTCCAATTATAGAAAGAGGGAGTGCAGCAATAAATTAATAAAATAGGCACTGTGGTGGGGATTGCCTGCCACAGCTGACAAGGATTAGGAGACACACTCAAAGCACAGCTGCCTCAGAACAACATTGCTGCCAATCTGCGTGGTTTGGGAAGGCAAGGTATGGCCAGAAGGGAAGCTTTGAGGCACGTTAAAAGTCCCAATCCTGATATTAAACTCTTCTCAGATTATTTTTAAGGTTTCCTTTTAATACCAAAAGTAATGCTAATGTCTGAAATTATGTCCCCATGCACTCTTAACAACAGTCCTCACATTTTAAAAGATTTCTGAATCTGAGCAGGACCACTGGCTCCACTGGGGTTATTAACACACTGCAGAAAACTCATCACATTCTTGTAAAAATAATATTCTTCCAATATAGATGGGGAATTGAAAGCAAAAATACCATGGACTGGCAGTAAAAATGACAGAGAGCAGATTGTGAGGCCCTAAAAATGAGTTCACTCATCCAATCAATTTTAACTCAAGCCTATACAGTCACCACACTGAGTCTGTGAGGTGGGAGGTTTTACAGAAAATTTATGAGACTGTGGATATTATTTCATGACCTGCTTAAAAGAGTATAACCTAAATGATGCTAAAAGGTTAGGCTCAGTATTCCCTCTACCTCCAGTTCTCAAAGAAATATTCATTGTGTGTAAGCAGAGACCAGGGAGCACTTTCATGTCTTCTGTGGCAGGCCCTAAACACACGTAATGCCCAAGGACTACCATCTCCTGTTAGCACTGTCCTTTTCTTCTAAGTAGGCTTTTCTGTAAGAGCTCACAGAGCATTCTTCTCCCTTCCTAGCACCTTAATTATCTTGTGCTTATATAGAATTAATATTTCATTGGTGAGCTAACCAAAATCAATTAGCCATAACTTTGATACTAATCACAAAATAATTCGTCTTAAGTCAAGAAGAAAGAAGTAATTGTCTCTATGAATTAAAAGACAGATTACAAAAATTATGATTTCCTTTCTTGACAACAAGGACACATCAGGCTTAATTGAGAGGAGTATAAGCAGCTTCTGAAGTTGTAAATTAATCTCATTCAGAAAAAATATTGTACATCATTGCATATACTAGAAAACAGATCTTCTGTTAGAGCATTGACAGCATACAAATATACTGTGACTGACAATGAAATTATTCAATGAGGAAGAAGGTGAAAAGAGGGAAAATGCCTCAGAGGCAGGAAAATTAATTCAGCAGCATTTCAATCCAAGCATTTTTCCAGAAGTTTAATGGAACGACCTAGTGAACAAATAAGCTCCCCACCATGACCATCTAGAAGGTGCACACTACAAATCCTGTCCCTTCCATTGTGGTAGTTTCAGTAATGAAGCAAATTAAACTAGATGCATTTATACCCAAGGAAACACTCTTCTTTATAGACAGGGTGGTGGGATTGCTTTGGTTCTAGAGAAAAGCCAGTTAGCATTTTAACCTTATTGGAAAAAGCACTATGGGATCAAATGGAAAAACTTGTAACTCCATTTCACATAAAGCATCAGGAATAGAGAAAAAGTAAAGAGAAGATAGTAGTTCGCATATTTAGCTGCAAGAATGTGTGTGCACCAGTTCAAGGCTCACCAGGGCAGGTAAAACCAAAACAAAAAAAGAAATCCAACCCTTGTTAAAACACCTTACTCAGGTTAGTACTTTGAGTCACAAGTGAAGAGACAAGCTGCTTTTAATTGACATTTTCACTAAAAAGGATTATACCTCTACATAAGAGTATCAATACAAGCATTCATACTGAATCAACTCTAGATAAGACATTTGCATTCCTAAGTTGCAGTTGCAGTGTGAGCAATGTGACCACCCAACATATAAATAAAATGAAGGAACAATTTGTTTCAGATAAATATAAAAGAAAGTATTTCATTGACTTTACCATTCTCACGGTCACATTTAAAAAAACAGAGCAAGCCAATGAAAGTTATAATCTCTTCAACTATTCTGCCCTTCCTAGAAGGTCTAATCCTCCTCTCTGCTTGGACAAGAAATTAACAGTGCACTAGAAGGGCTCCAAACTGTTCAAAGAAAGATGAGAATATTTAATTTCTTATTTTTATTGTTGGATTTTTAGGCTTGCATTTCTGGGTACACCACAGATTAAGAAAGAGGTATAAATAAAAACACAAATTACATTTTATTTTCCAGTACTACTCTTTACCACTTACTGAAGCCAGGGCATTTCCATGGGAGGCTGACAGAGCAACACAGGTCCAACCAATTTGGTCATATCATGTATTCTCCATTTATTGCTTCAAAATGGTGGTTTATATACAGTCTCAGATAGTTTATGTGAACAGGTGTCTTCTAATTGGTACTAGATTAAAAAGGAATGTAAGCAATCTTAACTTCAAGGTCACCACGTTGAAATTACTAAAACTACATTAATTAAATCCAAGCACACCTTAATATAATTTCTAACTGCGCCACAAGGCCTAAATCTGAGGCCTTTCTCAGGCCCAAATCTGAGGCCTTACCCAGAATAGCTCAGGCCCAATTCCAAAGTGGGATGTGCCCACTAAGAAATTTTGCAACAACTTACCTATATCTCATCCACTTAAGTGGAAAGTTTACAGGGAGAGAAAAGTAAATAAAACCCACCAGCAACAAAAACAGAACAAATCAATGATTTGTATGTGTTTTACTCAGCATTGCAGTTGATTCGGCTATGGCTTTTTCTGTTCAATTACATGATGTCATGCTCACTCCGCAGTAGAATTCCTCCAGGTTAACAATTGCTGGTATAGTTGTTATCTTCATTGAAAATGGTATTTGAAGTGCCCACTTTCCCTCATTTTTTCCTTATAAAACCCCCATTACATGTGCCTGATACTCTGACCTGTAAAACTTGCCATAATCACTCCCTGAAAACTTCTTGCTAAGTTTATTTCATGAGATTAACTGATTTTCTACAGCTACTGACTGTGCACATAACTGAAACCTGAACAGTATAATATGGATGCTTCTGAATGAAAATATAAAAAAAAGAATACTGTGTTTTGCTCTGGTTTAATTTTTTCTTCTTTGGAAAGATTGACGTGTTCCCCTGCCCACTAACCAGTGGCCTCCCAGCTGGTCCCGGCTGCCCTGGCGGGGAACGGTCACAGCCTCGGTAGGGTCTGCAGGACCGGCAGGACCCACCCGGTGGGTGAGTGCATTGCTGCACGGGCGGTGGAGGGGCGGCTACGGCGAAGGAAGGAGAAGGAGACTTCCCTGAGGCGCCATGGGGTGACATTTATTGGGGTCCCCCAGGCACAGCCCAGTGAAGCCCGGAACTGTGGCCGTGTAAGGGGTTTTAGGGTACAGAGAGAAGGAGTGGTCACACAAGGAAAGCCCAATAACATAAAAGGGGTGGTACATACAATACCAAATGAAAACTGAGGGGTGGGGGATTTCCCAGACTTGCCCCAGTCAGGGACTGAGCCTCTCTGAGCTTTCTAGAAGGAGGAGAGGCCTCCCTGAGACTGGCAAGGTCTGGGAGGGGAGCAATATATGACTGACATATAACAGACTTGGGGTAAACAACTCAAGGGGATTTCCAGGGGCGGGGACTATACCAAGTGGGGAAGGGAATAGGGGGAAATGAATGGGGGAAGGGAATGAACCATTAAATAAGCTTTTACAAAACAGAAGGAAAACTACACTTAAATCATTAGATAAAAGCACACCGCAACAAAAGATGAAGTCTCCTGGGGGTTTTTTCCCCTCTTTAGTCAGAAATATATCTGAAATTGTATCAAAAATCCTTGTTCTCTCTTAAGAGTTTTGGGCAGTATTAACACTATCTTCCCCAGAAGAAAATCAATTTATTTCTGCTACTATTAGTAATGAAACCTCTTTCACTGTCAGGGTGAAAAGCGTAGCACAATGACAAGACGAAATAAACAAGCAGTCTGGATGCCAAGATTTATTCATATGACATAGTAAAGGCTGTCATGTCCTTCTGATAGTGCTCTTGCAAATCCAATGGAGACAAAAGACAGAGAGGTTCCTTGCAGAGCATCCTGACAGAAGACCACAGAAATTATATTCACAAGACTAAAACAGAAGTAAAGCCGTGGACCAAAGCTGTTTCAGGCCACTTGAAAACCTAAAAGCTACCAGGCATTTTGAATACTTAAATCTTTTAAATAACACCTGTTTTTCTAAGTCGTTGCTTGCCAATCCTGAGGCTACAAATCTGTTTCTTGCCTCTATGGTAAGGCCTATCTTTGTTAAGCTTATTACTTCGGAAAAGGGCTGTAGTTTTCCAACACAGCTGGCAGAAGAGCAGATGTGAGTTATCTGCATGCTCTCAGCACCTTCCCTTTCAGAATACCCTTTAGTATCATACTCTTAGAGTAAGTTTTATTTAGACAATTAAACACAAAGCAACTGGAGTTTCTTTGCAGTTGGAAGTTGAAAATAATGAATATTTCAGAAGTTAAAGAGAAAGAAAACACATAATTTAGTCTATCTGAAACCTATCTGTAAGTTGATGTGCCCCCTACTCTGCCATCATGAGACCCTTTCTGGAGTACTGTGCCCAGCTCTGGTGGATCTTAGAGGTAAATAACCACAAATGTGTCAATCAGAGACAACGTCTATCTCAACACATTTCCATTTGTCTTTACCCTTAACCTTTTGCAACCACTTGTAAAGAGAGGTATGCAGACATTTACAGCAATATCCTATTCTATGAGGTCCCTAAGTACATCTGATAGTACAGGTTCACATATGTTTCACATTCTATTTACTTCCCTGTTTTAGTGGTTTTGCAGGGCCTTGGGCTTACAAGCTGAAATACTAACATTACAGACCTATTTGTGCCTCTTGGGCATAAAACTCCACTGAAAGTATGTCTTACTACAGGGCTCCTACTGTTCTGTGAAGGAACAAGCAAAAAAGAATATTCCCCTCCAATCCCCAACCCTACCACATTCTTATTTTTTTAAAAAAAATTCTTTTCCACATAGTCTTTCCAGCGGGAAAATTTCTGTGATTAGGAGAAACCAAAGGAAGACCCCAGGCAGTGATGGATACTCTCAAGCCATAAAACCCTAGTAATGAGATGAAAAGATTTAATAGAGAGAAAAAATAATAACCTCATATGTCATACTTTAAAATATTCCAATTCTGACACGATCGATTCCAAGATATTATCTTCTCATCATGTCAGATGTTGTCTCTCTATGTTTAACTGTAGAGATAGCAAAAATGGATCAACTTATTTACTTTTAATCAATCAACATTAAGATATAAAAATCTCATTCCTATTACAAAGCATGGTCAACAATAGATATGCCTTCTCTGCATCACCAGATTTTGTTTAACACGAGTTTTAGGTATATTATTCCATGTGTACTCCCCTATACTGGTCAGGTTATACACCTTTTGTCTGCCCACCAAGTATCTCAAAGTACTGCTTAGGCCTTTTAGGACTCATTTTCTTTCTTGATGTTGCCTTTAAGGTCTATCTCAATACTAATACTTCATTCAGATTACTCTTCTATTGCACGGATGTTACCCAATGCACCCCTGTCTTAGTCTTTGTACTGAGCTTTGGTGAGTTGCTTAGGTCAGCTCAGGGCCTGTCCACACCGATCTCTGCTTCTCTCAAAAAAGTGGGACCTTTTTATTCTCTGTTTCCTACACACTATCAAATTTGAGATCACCCAATCATTTTCAAATTGTTTAATATTGTCAGAACTGACAACCAAGGCTACAATTGTTTTGACTGATTCCAGCATACGAGACTGTAACACACTGAAGCTCCCATGTGCTGAACTATGGGAAGAATAAATGCAAAATGCATTTACTTCTAGGAGATATTCACATGCTCAGCATAATAATAATTTGATGTAATAAATATTCATATATTCAAAAGAGTAAAAACTGCTTCACTGAAACCTTTATTTTCCTTCTTGAAGGTACATGGCAAGCAATACCTATTAAAAGACTAGAAATAATGTAAACAATATATATTAGTAATACTGTCCTTCATGTGGAAAACTTGACCAGAAATCCTTCTCATGACAGTCTCAGAAAGATGGTTGAGATAACTACAGTATACTTGTTTCAAGATCTCTCAGTATGGAACTCCCTTCTAACTTAGATGCTGCAGTATTATGAGTAAAATCAATCATGCTGAAAAGAATGTCATACGTCATTTCACCAGCCATTCCTCAGAGATGTTAAATGCAAAATTAAGGCTTCCTAAATATTTTTCTCTATAATGGAGGGTGAGTGATTAAGCACAGTGAGCTCTGGTCTCTAGCGTTTGAGGGGTGATCATCCACTGTCATCAGCTGTGCTTTTAATGGATTCTACTGTCTCTTGAAATTACATAAGGGCTATTTTCAGTGAATTATACCAACAGAATTATTATTAACAGTCATAACACATTCTTCCCAACAAGCTAGCCAGTTACAATTTTTCAATTTGAAAATAACTGACCCATTAAAGAGTTATCCAATTTGAGTGAATCATACCATAATCCTGGGAATTTCACCCAGATATTTAATGCATGTTGCCAAGACTTGCACTGCTCACAAGTTCACAAAATTATACTGCTTTGTGTGCTGATTCATATATTCCTGCCAAGATGAAGCCATAACAGTTACATGTGGCTGCAGTTCAGGGCTCCCAAAACATTGACTACAGCAATGAGTTTATAAACTTCTTACTTCCATTTCACTGGCTCTATCCGTGCAGGAACCACCCCTCCCAGAATCCTACTTTGAAATAGATCATCTAATTCAGAAATCCTTATTTAAACTCAAGTATCGGGGGGAGGCAGTGGTTGTTAAAACTCAACATTAAAACTTTCTTTTGGTGCATGCTCCTCTTGCAATATATTCCCAAGGACATTTATTACCTGTCAGGCAAATACAAATGTAGAACAGATGGTACTGAAAAACAGACAAGTAATGTGCAAATCTGGATCACCCTTTATCATAACCATGAAGAACAAGTTGCTATAGTTCACGTTATGTGATTATAGATTTCTTTTCCTAGTTCTCTATAGAAACAAAGAGGTCTGTGTAGGATTCATCTCCACTTTCACTTTTGCTAAGAACAGGTTAACCAAGAAAGCCACTTTCAGAGGACTGAAATGTACATAAAATAGCCTTACAATGACTTTGCTTGAAGACTTACCAGGAATGACAGAAATCTGATACTGATCAAGAAAAATCTTATTTTAAAACATAACCCTATTTTTAAAAACTGTAAGAGATTAAGTAGATTTTCTAAAGCAAAAGCTAAATGCAATAAATTGCTTAAGTTCCTCTGTAGTTCCAGTTAGGCTGTTCAGTTAAAAGAGCTTTAAAAGTATATAGGAGCATTCTACCAGTTCACAAGGACAGACCTGGGGGAGTGCGGAGAAATTACAGAGGTGTAGCAATGAGATGGATGATCCTCAGAACAGGGATTTCATGCTCACCAATACTTGCCATGAGCTTTCTGAACCTTCAGTTTAAAACATGCCATGAAACAAGAGGCCTAATTCCCTATTGCCTTGTAGCCATTTAGCCATGATCAAACTTGAGGGGAAAAAACCTGCACAGTGATTTGGGAATTCTGTGTATTAACTACAAAGAAGTAAATATAACTATCAAGGGCAGTATAGAGGAGATTCTGCACACAGATTTTTAGCCCCCTCTCATTAACCACTAGACTGAAGCATGAGTCACATATAATCAACTTGTAGCATAGTAAGCTTTATTACAGTATACATTTTATCGCTATTTCAAAGGTACAGGGGAAAACTGAGAGTTTTAAAATATTTTAAATAAATTTGTTCTTTTGTACATTCTATGGCCTTCTGTTCTTAGAGTAAGATTTCTTACCTGTTTTATGAGATACAAAAAACATGGCACAAGAGTGGAAACAAGAGGGTACCTTAGTGTACCCTTTTACTTTGCTGAAGGGTCCTTTAAACTTCTATTGGACAAGAAGCTTCAGCCTGAAAGTCAAAAAAGCTTAAATTACATTAAAGAAAGAAAAAACAACTGTAAATCAAAGAAAACCAAGCATGGCATGCCAGAGCTGACTGAACAGTTATTCCTGCCCAGCTGGCTATGCAAGAGGACCTGAAGTTAGCCAAGTAATTGAGAGTAACAATGAAAAACAAGTGCTGCCTATGTGTGGGCATTTTTATTATCTACAGCATAGTCCACCCAAAAATATATCCCTAAGGACACCAAGTCATTTGGGGAGAGGTTGCAGAACATGTTCTGTCCCTGCATGTGTCCTCTTGGCTGGTGTCCTTGGAAAAGGAGTTCTGGAGGCTAGGTTGCCTGTGCTGAGTAGCACATGCCCACCCACTGGGTCAGTGGCCCAGAAAACCTAGAATTCAGATGCGTTTGTCCACAGTGGTGAGGTGGGTAAATGTCAAAAGACAGCATCTGTTGACCACAGTCTTCACCTGTTAACATGCTGTTGTGACTGGAATGTGGACTGGGACAGGAGGGGAAAAGAAAAGACAGAATAACAGCCATGGAACGTAGCAGATGAAAGCAGGGTTAAAGGGAGTGGAAGATCTTCAAAAATCCTTCTAACTTTTTTCCTGTATGTCTTATACTTTGTACTTTGGTTCATAATGAAACCGTTTAAAAGCATTTTTGTTTATTATTAAGAAAGCCAGCTGCCTTGGAACGTGGTATCTTTAGATGGTTTGAATTATACAAATTCACATCGTACTTTATTAATCATTTGACTTATGACTTGCCAATTGTACTTTTTCTCCAAACCCTTCCTAGGTACTTTTAGGAACCAACAATTTTTTACTGGAAGGTGCTTTGTTTCCTGCCAAAGAGCACTGAAACAAAAGCTGTTGCCTGCAGCCTTTGCCAGTGCTAAGAGTGTAAGATGAGCACACACAGCACAGCCAGAGGTACGGCAGAAAGCATACCTTACCTCCATGCCTCACTAAATAATACATTGGCAACGCAAGCACGCAAGAGATTTGGTGTCTCATGACTACTGTCAGATGTATGTCTACCAAGCCTCATGTTCGTTAGTCAAATGAGACCAAAGAATTAGAGAATGTTTAAAATTGTCTTTCTTTAAATACACTCAAAATGAGTGCAGCAGAGTCACAACTGGAAAACTCGGCTGAGAAGAACATAGTGGTAAGAAACTCAGTGCAAATATGCAATTTGTGTCTTTTTTGTTTGGTTTTTTTGTTTGGTTTTTGTAAATAGGCTGTCTAGTGGGTGGCCTGATACTGTTCATGTAATAAATAAGAATGGTGGGATAAAAGGAAAAATAATAAGCATGTCTTTCCTCAATCTCATGAATATGAATTATGCACTTTCTAGTCCTCTCTTATTAGACGATAAAATGCATTGATTTTGCTGGTAAGATATGAGAAATGAATGTTTCAGCATGATTTGCCTTAAAATACTGGAACCTAGAACAGCATCTGTCATAACTCAAAGTAGAAACAACATTTAAAGTTTTATTATTTACCTATGAATATTTGTATCAAGATAAAGGTTGGCATGTTAAATGATAGCCCCAAAAAATGTATTTTCTCAAAATATGACTAGGAATTTGGAAGTGCTTTACATTTTATAGTAATATATATACTATATTATATATTATATATATATATATATTATATTATATATTATATATTATATACTATATAGTATATACTATTTTAGTTCTTCATAAACTTAGTCTGAGTTGCTTTTGTTAAGAAGTGTCTGTAATGTAAATGAAGAAATGTTACAGATACTGGAGGCTCTGCTTACCTGCAGAAGAAACCGAAAGCTTTTCAAGCAACGGTGTCAGAAACATGTGCCCAGCTACTGTGTGCACATATAAAGAGTCCTAAGTAAAAGAAAGATTATTTAGTAATGTGGCCAGTGAAATAGCACTTGGAATACAGGATTGCTGTAAGTCCCTTCCAACTGAACAATTTTATTCTATTCTTGAATAGATTTAGTGGAGAACTTAGGCAGATACTGATCCCTTCTTTCACCCCTCTGCACCCCTTGGCAGAATTGCCACAAAGTAACGGGTCAGCTGCCTGTTGATCTGTAGCTTCCTCTGGATCCTGGGGTTTGTTCTTCAGTGGTTTGGGAAAAACATTGGGTCGAATGATATACAGGCTTCATTTGCAATGTGCTGGTTTTTCCTAATTTATCCCAAGATGTCCTATGGAGCCTCATGCTAGGGATTGCTGACAGTGAAGATTAATTGGAATCAGGGCGAAACAGAAAGGGAGGTCTCAGATCCAGGAGCTGGATGAAGTAATATGGCAGATCACAAATGAGACTTATCACATCCTGTCTTCAAAATATTTTGGGGGTTTTTGGTGTAAGGGTCTTTTTTGTGTTGTGGTTTATTTTGTTAGGATGGGGTTTTTGTGGGTTTTTGCTTTGTTTTTTGTTTTGGTTTGGGGTTTTTTTTTGGTGTGGGTTTTTGGGGGGGGCGTGTTGGTTTTTTGTTTGTTTAGTTTTTTGTTTTTTTTTTTTTTTTAATGAGAAGGAAACCCAGCTCACTATGCAGTGGCAAATGCGAGTTATTTGACAATAGACTGTTTTCTAAAGTTAGGAGAGGACTTACCAGTACAATATCTGTGAGGGTATCATCCCATGAGGATACAAGCAACACTATTGACAAATAGTTGTACAAGTAAACTGTATCTGTTTCCTGTTTTTAAAATTTCTATTTACTCCTTTGCTAGTGAACAAATGGAAGAATTTACATGTAAGAAACATTTAAGATAGCAAGAATATGAAGAAAACGCATGAAGCCATTTTGCCAAAGGAACGCAGAGCAGAACTTACATAGTTTTCCTCAACAGCTTTCCTTGAATGCATATTGTTCACCTACTAACGGACTACACAGTCTGTAAAGAGTAAAGGAGAGCATGTCTCATTGACAGTGCAAGAAAAACAATACCAATTTAATATCCTACTGTAAAGACAGATTTATCAACAACTTCCGATTTTAAAAAAATCCTGACATTTACTGGATCCCTGCAATTTGTGAGTCCACAAAATCTACAGGCTCTCCTGTAGCTGTTTGTTCAAAAAAAGTATACATTTATCATATTTATAACATGAAATGAATTACTGTAGGTCTCTTATTAAAATAAGGGGAGAGAGATACAAAAGACCCCAGGGAAGAAACACACAAAAAAGAAAACCTACAATTTGACTGCAGTGTTTGAATGCTGTAGCATCACTGGCCTCATAAAACAGACACATTAATGCAAAAGGTTTACAGGTAGCATTTACAAAGACCTACTTGTGAAGGTTATATAGAATTTTAGGTACTTTCTTCACAAAAATTCCATCGTCCATTTCTGCCAGAATGACTGCTCACTAACTAACATTTTTTTTCATACAGTAATCTTCATTTTTTCCACTTTCTGCCACAGAAGCACACTTGAGTCTCCAAACCAAGGAAAATGAGACAATGCTCCCTGCAAACATTTAATCTGACTGAAACCTTTATCCTATCACGTTGATAACTTTTTAAAATATGTTGCTCATTTCTTGGGCTCTTACCTACCTGTTATGAGCAGGTGTGATAGGACTGAAAACATGACTGTAACAGACTGTAAGTTCTGCCTTGCCACAAGTCCCATTCATGGGTGGGCTCCTATTATGCACCTCCAGGGAAGAGGAAAATCACAGACCCACAGATCCAAATTTGCCTGCATTTCAGCTAGTTGGATAATGTAATAAGTCTATTGCCACTATGAGATAGTAAATCAAGATATATTTGAGGGAGAAATAGGCCAGAGGACAAATATAGACAGCTGAGAGCCAAAAATAAAAACAAAAGAAAAAAATTCTGATACTTGATAAAAGCAACAGTATCTGTTCTCCCTGTCACTTAAACAAGATAACTTTACAAATGGACAGTAAAAGTTAAAAACTACAACCAGCAGAACCAGTATGAAATTATAATAATAACTAGGTCAGAGTCAAAGTCAAAATCTGTGCTTTTCTCATTTCCTCTATTTTCTTCCTACATTTTCAGAAAGGATAAGGCACTAAAAAGCTCAAGAAACAATTAAAATAAGTTACAGTCCTAGATATCAAACATTCCTCAAATATTCTACTTGACATTAATTACTATTAGTATTCTAGAGTGGTTGAAACTACTATGAACAAGTAAGGAAAGAAATTAGAAGATCAGAGACACCAATAATAAAAACCGTGAAAACCTCAAATGACCTCTGGAACACACCCAGACCTCATTTAGCTTTTTTGTTTTGGTTCTCCCGTACTTCCCCAAGTTTCAGAGGTAAACTTTCATTAAAATACACATTTAGAAAGTGGCTGAAAGTCAAGTTTGGGCCTACATTCATATTCCTGACACAAATGCAGATGTTACAATGAAATCTCTCTTTTGGGGTGGGAATCCAATTTTATAAGCATAACACACAACCTGAAAATTACTGAAACCAACAAAAGGACCCACCAGCAATGAACCAAAATATAGGAGAATGTGGGTATTGCATAAGCACTCTCAAGCAAATTAGGAAAAGCCTGCTTCATAGTCTACAATCAATCCTTAGATGCAGCATAAATCAGGAGTATTGCTAACCTACAGCTGTGAGCTAGGATGAACATTCTTGCAACTGGGGAATTTAACAGCTGTTCTTCAATTTGGGCCAGAAGCCAGACCCATTTAGGATCTTTGATGGAAGAAGTACATATGGTAGGAGAAGGAAGGATGTCGCTCTTTTGCTTGCAGGAAGGGTTTGGGAGACAGCTTGTATCAGTTAAGGAAAACTAACCACAATGTAGTTCTGCCAAACAACTAAAGGAGAAACTCGTCTTGGGCCAGCTTCTGGTTATACAGAAGGTAAAACCTGTGAGCGACTCCTTTCCATATTGTTCAAGAAAGGTACACCCCAAAGTCTGCTTTTAAAGGTATTGTTGGAATACATCAAATACCCAGCACTCCTCATGTGTTTTTAACTCTTAAGTAAAATATTACAGACTATACTAATTCTGGTTAAAAAATTACTTTAAAATCCCGAAGTCTAACTCAGATTAAATTAAACTCTATCAAACATAAGGACAGCTACACCCATATAAGAATTCCTTTCCAAAAGAAAGGAACTAATGAATTGAGATTTTAGTTATTAGTTGGGCCGCAGTTCTTGTTAACATTTCTTTCTCGTTACTATTCTAAATTCACATTCTTTTTATTTATATCTCTTCTAGAATGAGATGTGAAAAATTACATTTGAGTATTTGCTACAGGGCAGAAAACATCAAAATCAAACGTGTTGGGAGCTGATTTCAGGAAAAGGGGAGCAGAATTCATCAACTGGTGCAAAATAACAGAACAGCAATTTTCCTTTCCAAGCATACCATAAGAAAGATGGAATAAGTCTTTGTGAGCACAGTCAACTGATCAGAAAGGTTAGATATCAACACTTAGCAATTTACCTGACAAGAGCTACAGTGCAATTAGAACTACCCTGGGTTGTGTTTCCAGGCTACCCAAGCAGTCTCTCAGCTAATGCAGTAGCCCTTCTGTCTCCCAGCTGCTTTAAAATGCTGTGACTCAACCCCAACACAGACAGCTGTATCAGGTCTAAAAGAAATCAGCAGTCACCTGTCACAACACCTTTCATGCAGCACACACTGATTACCAGGCACTCATTCATTAACCCCACTTTGTTTGGAATTCTCACTAATTGCGTGCTTGCTGCTTTTCCATTCATGATAGACAGCAATTCTGCTGTCAAGCTTAAGAATAAAATGTCTGAACAGCACCTTTAATTCCCTATGTAATTCACATATTCTGCTTGTATGAACACACTGAGCCCTTTCACTGACTCCTACTGATCTGAACTTACTGGATCTCACATCTTCCATTGGAAAGTAACTTCTGTCCCAGCTACCAGCCTGTGTCTCAGCCTGTCCTGCAACCCACTCCATGGTGGCCTCTGCTGGCACTATGCACTGGCCTCTGACCCCAGGTACATGTTGCATTGGCAGGGCATGCGGGAGCTGGCAGACTTGCCCCTGCAGAAGGGCTCCGTAGAGCTCCTCAAGCAGAGATGGGAGTCTGCCAATACTACAAGACCAGGCCTGATGTTCCAGCACTCGCCACTCCCACCATCCCTGGTGCCAGACAGAATTGCCCTGGAGAAGATGTCATCAGACAGGAGGATGGCAGACGTGTTCAAGGAGGAAACCCTAGGCGGATCTCAGCTGATGGAACACGCCCCTGTCACGGTGGAGGAGCTGCGCAGCCACTTCGAGGCACTGGGTGGTAGGAAGGTAAGTGCCTGGATGGGGCAGACACCTCGAGGGAAGGAATGGACAGGGGCCCCAGAGCAGTTTCTCCAGCCTCACACTGCCCCTCTACTGTGCTCTGCTGGGAATGGGAAGCACTGGCCACAGCTCCCATGATTGTCCTGTGGACTGTTTGCATCAGTTTATTACAGTGGTTGTCATTATCTACTATTACCTATAGCTTTCCTTACTGCCTAATTTTATTGGTCTGTTTCATTTTAATGGTTCCTCACTGGTGCTAATTGCCAAGCTATCAGGTAAAATAGTGTGAGTTGTGTTTGGGTTGTGCTTTTTAGAAGAGGGAAAAACCAAGATAATTCACAGAATCACAGAATAATCTGAATTGGAAGGGACCCATGTGGATCATCAACTCTTTAGTTAATGGCCTGAGCAGGGATCAAATACACAACCTTGGCATTATCAGCACCATGCTCTGACCAACTAAGCTAATCTCAGGGTCTCATATTATGGCTGAGAGAAGAATTCCCAAATGAAAATATTTACAAACACTCTAAAACTTTCTGAAGCATTTGCTTCTTATTTGTAGAGCAGTATTGATTCCCTTTCGATGAGAAGCTTACTGTCATTTTACCCATGGGCTTTCATTGCCATTAACATGACAGGCCTGGTCAAATTGCAGCCTTTATTTGGCATCAGATTTTTTGCCTGAGAATCATCTGTGATTTCTTTGAACTATCTGGGGAGAAGCATGACTTCTTTGAAACTTAAAATATGCTTCATAAAAGTAAAGGATACTAAAAAGGTTGGTAGTCTTAAATAGGGTAACTTCATTATTATAGCTAGAAAGTCTTTCACCAAGCTTTACCTCTTCTGCATGAAAACTGAAATGCCCCTGCAAGGTTTGCTTGCTGATGGAGTATTTTATACCTCCCACATTTTAATTCCTCATTTGTTCACTTACCAGTTTAAAAACAAAAAGTAAATAAAATATCCCCTGTGAATAACTTATACCTCGCTTCACAAAGACATGTAAATACTTGATTTCATAATGTGTTCTGCTGCAGGTGGCCCTGCCAATCCATGCAGTCAAGTCATTTACCCATTTCATTTTAATGCCCAAGGTGATTTAAACATGGGTTTCTGGTCCAGAAACTGCAGTTCAGAATAATACCTGCTGACAATTATATAATTCATACACAAAATTGAGGTACTAAAAGGTATTATAAAGCTTTTTTATGTGAACAGTAAAATAAAAATTCATGTGATTCATGAAAAAATCTTTTCATTGGCTTTAAAAGTATAACACACAAAGTAACAGGAACCAATAAAATAAAGGTTAAAATTTTACGGGGTTATTGAGCACTTTAAAGACCATATAAAATATCCATAGACTGCTTCTAGGTGGCATGCTCAAATGCTTTTAAGGTGGAGACCTTTTTGGTTGATCTTAGAATTTTTTTAAGATAGAAAAATAAAATTTTCTTCCTACAAGGCAAAATCATTCAGTATTGCAAACATGATCAAACTTGTAGGAACAAACTAGTTTTATTTTTAGCCTTATTGGAACAGAGTTCCTTATTGAGTGAAAAAGAATAATATTTTAGACTTAAACAGCATTAATTCCTTGAGAAAATGGAAGACTTTTCTTCAAACAATACTGAAGCTATTCAAAGGTACCTATTAAGCATTCGATGTGTATCAAGCTAATGCTAAAGATTTTAGAGGTTAGAGTTAACAGTGGTGTTTATTAATATTAATGATTGCTAAGTATTTTAGTAGTTAAATATTATACCATGAGATAAAAAACTTACCATGAAAACAAGAGCATTTGTATTAGGATGCCTTCAGAAGGCACATCTTGACTGTAGTTCTATCATTAAGTAGTGACCAACTCAAGAAGATACTTAAACCACAATATAATAAAAGGCCATGGAAAAGTTTCAGCAAACTGATTGCTTAAGCTTCAATCTCTTTCAGCCATAGTACATTTCCATGGCCAGGAAGAGGGAAGAATGAAGAATGAGACGCTGCATTTTCCTTGGATTCTTGTAGTGGTTTCACCCAGAAGTCATAAAGAAGGTTAGAACAAAATTAGAAGCAGCAATATGTAAAACTAAGTCAAAGTCATAGAAATCACAGTGGAATCTGAAAACTTGAAACAAAATATCTAAACAAAACACCAGCGAACTACATCAGATACCTTATGCACAAACATACATCTTTACTAACTTTATACTCAGGAAAAGACTGCCAAATTTTGGAACCCTGCTTGGACTATCTGTTGACTAACCAGACTTTCAACATCTGGCCCATTTTATTACATTATTCCATAGGAAAAACAGATTTTATTCTGAGGCAAAATACCACTGATTAAATATTCTAAAATCTCTCATTCAGGTTGCATTTTCTTTGCAGTGCTGTTATTTGTGTATGTAAAAAATTAATAGAGAAAATCAGGTCAATTAAATCTCACTAAACCATAAAGCCACTTTTAAAGAACCAGATCAATCATATAAAGAACATTCTGCTGCTTCAGAAGTGACAGACATCATTACAGACAACTGCAAATATATTAGACTTTGCCCAATCCTATTTATTTGGATGAAATTAATACTTCATATTGCAATAAATAACACAAAACTAGTAAATGTCAGTAAATACCAAGTTCAGTAATTTTGAAGCTAAATCACTTGGTGAATTCAAATTACTTTGAACTCACCTGAGGTTATCCCAGTGGAACTTGGATGTATTTCTTTATTAGGAGTATTAATAAGTTAATAATCAAGTCTAGTTTTGGAGCCTTTTAATTTAAGGCCTTATTGTATCAGGCCTGTCCATATTTTTTCATTATTTACACTTAAACTATTAAGTAATCCCCTTCTGTTAAAATGAAAAGCATTTTCCCTTTTTCTATAGGAAAAAATGTTTCTTAGGAAGTAACAATATATTAAAACATCAATTTACTATACTGGTGTCTCACTCATATGAAATAACTAGTTTATTAGCACACAAAGGCATGGAAATGCTAAAGCAGCTAAGGCCCGTGTTTTCTGTAAAGTGATTATGTATGTTTTGCTGAAAACATGTGAAAAAATCCCAACTGAGAAAGTAATTTCATGCTTACTTCTTAGACAAACCTACTCAAAGAACTCATTAAAATCATTCATTTAAATAATCTGGTATATGGTCATTAAATTGTATCCTTTGCTGAAAACATATGAATTGCTGCCAGAAAGTAAATGAAGGCAACCAATGTTTAATGTAAAAGGTTAGACCCTCATTAAAATTGTCTAAACAAGCAAAATCTTTTTTTTTTCCCTTAGCACTCTCAGAAACATTTATATTAAATTAGCATAGCCACATAATGCGGAAAAGAATGGAAACCCCATGATAACTGTAGGTCAGTTTTGTACCCTGTTAGCACTTTTATCATTCTATTTTTGCTGTGGATGAATGAAAGGGAATGAGTACACATGATGGCCCCAAAATTCCCCTTGTTGAAAAGCTTGCAATTAAGGTGAGTGTTGTATGGTCAGCCATACAGCATGGATGGATTAGATAGAAGCATACAGATGGATTTTGGCTTCATCGCCTCCTTAACTCATTCTTTTTGTGACACATGCATTCCCCCTTTTGTTTTCATCAACGTTTTCTAATGTCAAAAGATTCGACAGGTAAAGACCAATTAAAGGAATTTTATTTGCAGATCATGAAGAACAGCTTTTGGTAAAAATTCAGGGTTTTTTTCCTTTTTTTCCCGTAAGATGAAAATCTTTTCCTGTGCTTTTAGTTTCTAAGCTCTTTACAGGTAACTTACAAATCATCTGAAGAAACAATCCTCATCTCACTTTAGTTATTCATATTTAACTCATCTCTAAACTGGCCTGTCTTTTCACAGTTTGGAAGATGCATTAAATTTTTGCTTTTCTAGAAAGTGTACATGCTGTCAGACATCTCACTGGCATTTACAATGTTTTACACTAGGAAAAGCAGCTGTTCTAATGGTAAAAATGAAGCTTCCCAAACTTCCTTTGGTCATAAACAGTTCCCCAAACTATTACATATGTTATGCATGTGTTATATATATATATACAGGCACACAAAGGTCTTCTATTATGTATTGTTGTTCCTCCCTGTTTAATCAGTGAATTGGCACAGACTCACATTCCATCCCAGTTTATCACCTGCAGTTCTTCTGTTAGTTATACCATTACACTTGTTGATATAACTTTATGCAAAACTGGACTTGAAATGAGCACAAATGATTCACACTTGGGACACATCAACATTTCAGACCTTCTCCTCTACCACACCTGTTAACTAGCCTCTTTAGAGGTCCCTGCAACTTGTTCCACTATCTGCCTAATTATTATGCAACTATGCTTTGGTCAAACATTTGAATGTGTTCCAAATAAAAAGTGATAGTATTTTTCTTTAGCAGATCCTTAAGAACTCTTTTATTCTTCTGCCTTCAATTCAGCTTTACCATTTTGTGTTTTGTTTGAAGGTGTGGACAGCAGAGGAAACAATCGGTTATGGGATCTCACCTTATGGGATCATCCCCTCTTCCTTACAGTGAGGGAAGTTACTGTTTGAGCTATAGCAACAATGAAGGTTGCTAGAAAAACAAATAGGACAGATCAGTTGGAAAATTGGAACTTGTGTGTCACCAGTTACTTACAAAAAGTTAAATTAATCTATTAATCAATTAACTAAAAGGTTTTAATCTCATCTATATATAAAACACAGCTGAGCAGGTTGCATTTTTATAAGCAAGAGGATGGGATGGATTATAGTCATATGCCCTCAACCAAACTTTCCAAAGGAAGTCTTCTTTATGCTAAGATTTACTAGATACTAGTTTATTGTTTTGTAGTGTTCTTGTTGTTTACTGCTTATTCACAATCCATGAAGATACATAATGTATCATGTGCCAAGGATGACCGTGGCTAATTTTTAGGATCATTTGTCCTCAACAAATTGCAATGATTTCAGGTGTGGGTCTCATTTTTGTCTGATTATTGTCTATGTTTTCTGCATGACTCTTAAAAAGATTTCTTTTCTGGTTTTTTGGCTGTTGTAATTTTAATTTAAAGAGGCGCTTTTCATCTATTATGATGAGTTGACTCTTTTGTGGAGTACAGTTAAATAACAAAAAAAAGTATTTTGACAGTTCATCAAATGCCACTTCCCAGGATGACTGAATATCCTATGAAGGCAGTCTAAAAATCACAGTTATTTCTGGAACAGAGAAGCATTTAAATAGGACCATTTAGAACTACAAAGCATATTGTCTCTAGGAGATTAGGTCCAAATTTTTTAATGCTGTTGAACACCATAATTACATGGTTATGTGGCAACAGATACCCATACAAACTTGAATATATATACAGGAGATTACCAGGTATTGTAGAAGACTAGAAAACTAAAAGACTTTATAACACAAAAGACTTTTTAGAAATAAAAGGCTTCTGACAGTTTTTGAGATTTCCAGGACTTCTACCCATATCACTGCAGATATGACAGAGTTTTGCCTTTAGGCCACTTTAGCTTAAGACCACTTTAGCTTTAGACCACTTTAACTTAAGTGGTCTTTCAGTGAAGACCACTTAAGTTAAAGAACAATATTATTTAATTTTGTGCAAGTTCTACAGATGAGCCTGTAAATTTTAAACAGAGTAGACAAAGAATCTCATTCCCTTCAGGAAAACTGAAAAATAGAAAAGCATCAGGTTGGGTTTTTCTTTCAATATGCTAGTACTGTAGTATAAATCTATTTGTAGAATAGAAGTGTCCGTGTTTGTTTCTACGTGAAACATATGAAAGTACAATAAGGTGTACAGAAATAAATACAACCATGTTTCCTTTTGCTCTCCCTCCCTGTATTTTTAGAAGGATTTAGATGAGTGTGATTTTAAATCTAGAAACTAGTTTTTGCAACTAGCTAACTTCATTTTCAAAAAATGGTAATTTCATTCCAAACAGAGAAGAGATTTGATATCTTCCATATTTCTTTAGAGCCTGATTTAGAAATTATCTTCTGCTAAGTTCAGGATTATAGCAGACTGACTATTCTTTGGCTGAAGTCTCCAGAAGGCAGAAAAAAGCAAAGAAGCTCTGCATTCATATGCAGATGCTATCTCTTATGTGACTGTGTGTTATTAAATAAGCACACCAAGAGGATGGGGAACTGAGGAATATGGCACTTAGGACTTTTTGAAAGGCACAGCTGCACATACACACACACACACACACACACACTCACAGAGTCATGAAAGTATTCTTTAAAGATGTAATCATTTATAAATTATCCAAAAACTGCATGTTGTAGAAATTAATGTTTTTAAATCTGTAGGGATCAGTGAAGTTAAAACCTTTTAATTTAGAAACAAGTTGCCATGTTCATTGTGTTTTGTACAGTTTGATCTTGAGGGTGAAGGACTGAGTTTTCTAGGTCATCCAAAAAAAAAAATACTTCTTCCCTTTGTGACACATAAGTCAGTAAATACCTCGCTTTAGCCAAGTCTATTTTTGTTGTACAGTTTCCAACCTATTAACCAGCAGCATCAGAGCTTGATAACCTCTGTGGGAAACTGACCATAGAGCACTTGGAAAGGCAGAGCTCCTTGCCACAGTCAGTGGCAAGAAAATGATGTTTGGAAAAGTATGTTTTATTTATAACATGTTCTTTCACTTCATCTCCACGTTTAGTTTAAATTTAGTTTGTAATATTTTATAGACAACACTTTTTATCCTAAATAACTTCTAGAGTATTTGTCTCATGTGTCAGAAAGAACAAATCTCAAAATATTTTCACAGTAATTCTGTCTGCTCTATTTGGAACGTTATACCAGCCTTGGTAGCTTAATCAATTCTTGAAGCATGAAAGTGATTTGGAGAGATGAGAAGTAAATATGTCATTACTAGCATGTCTTTGGAAACAGCACTTGTAGGAAAACATAATACTGAGTTGATTAGGAGGGAAATAAGCTTGTGACCTAAAGCCTGAGAAATCAGGCATACAGGTCCTAATATGCAGGAGAGAGCATACCTATAAATAAAACAAGAGTGAAAGAGACATTGCTTGCAGAGTACAACGTGTAATGTGTCAAATGAACATGATCAAGTTAATCAAATAAGCACCTGCACCAATACTCACAATTAATATTTCAACAGGCTATTATATATGTAAAATAAAATCTCCAATATGTCTATTGTGTTATCTTTCCTCCAACCTGAACAGCATTTGTGAGAAGAAACTGCTAACAATTCTGTTATGCTCTGGCAGTGTCTAGTAAAAAGAGAAATGGACTCACCGTGTTTCTTAAGTTGTGAGGTTGAAGTGAATGGGTCCAAACAAACCATACTCAGGAGCTGCATGTTACTGTTGTGAATCTTCATGAACGCAGAACAGTTTCTGTGTTTTAAAAGTATGGCATAGAAGACTTCCCATCTTTACATGTCCAAGGCACAGGCAGTACTAGTTTATGGGTAGATGTCAATGTTGGCCATTATAAGGTAGAAGGTAAAATCACCTGCTAAATACATTTTACTACATCAGTTGTCTTAACAGAAGAGATCCTTCAGGAATCCTTTTCACTATAAAGATCTGATCTGTGTGCTTCTGTTTCTGCTCCTTTAGCTCTGTCTTTTCCTTGCTCTGCTTGCTCTGTTGTCTCTTTCACAAACATGCTGAGAAGATGCTTCCCAGATGTTCGATGCCTAGAATCAAAGCAAAATGGCATGTTATCCTAAAGCTTAGCAATTAAGAGGCATTTAGCAAATGGGAAATAAAAATTTAAAAGAAAATACCACTGCTATACTTGAACACTGTTTCTTTTTCCTCCTCTATCATGGTGTGATGGTATGTTCGTTTCAACTGTAACACCGCCCCCATTTCAGATTAACAAACTTGGAGTAACGGATGTTACTCCAGATTAGGCAGTCTGTGAACTCTGTATACCCAGGGGTGTTCAAGCTCTACACTGTATTTCTTTAAAACTGTTTATATGAAATTCTGTCACAGATATTAAATATCACTGTTGGACTGCAGATATGAAAATGGTCCATAGTAATACCAAATTTGAGACTCTCCCTAATTATACCCATTTACTAAGAAACTCCATCATTTATAGCTCATCTTGAATTCCCTGCAGCTACAGCTCTTACATAATACCCTCTTTATAGGCTCATTGTTAATCTTCCATTGTTGAATATGTTTCATTTTTCTTATTGCTCATTTTCAAACATCAGTCCAGTATCTGACCAAATAAAACGCTATTTCCTAAAAAAGGGAATGCTGATAACCCATAATTTTACTAGCTTTTATAGACAGTAATATTGTGGGGGAAAAAACTAATTTAAAAACATGCAATGAATATTAGATTAAAAAGTCTTTGCTAAAGATAGTAGCTATCTAGAGCCTATACTACTATTCTATTAAAAATAATAATTTAAAAAAGCAGTGGGGTAAAACTTAATTTAGCTCACTGAGAAAAAATTTACAAGGAATTTTAAGCTCATGAGTGCTTTGACCACTGAAATTCCGAGCATACAATTCTCTAGTGATGTACAGAGCAAATTACTTTGAAGGTGCCCTGTACAATTCCTGAATAAACGACAAGTTCTAGGCACTGGAACATATATTACTTTCTGTAATTTTGGAAGGAACATCAGAGAACACACCACGTGTGTGTGTGTATATATATATATATATAGATAGATATATAAATTACTGTATGTTTAATGGAAATAAATACATTTAAGCCTTGATAATGTGTCAACTCCTTGGACCTTGTACTAAGGGAAAGACTGCTGCTAGACTTAAGCCTCTGCATTTTACTTTTGGCTCTTGACTACAGCAGAGGGATCTGACTTAGTTGCTCGAACAACTAAAGGAAAACACTTCTGTTCACTTCAAAAAGTGGTATCAGTGAAATCTGGAAACCAGCATCACAGGAAATTGTCAAACCTTAGCACCAAGGCAACATTTCAGAAGAAAACAAAGGGGAGGGTTGAGGAAAGAGTGTATGTGCAGCTAAAACAGAGTGCCCACCAAGAACAGAAGTACTGGTCACTTTATAAACCATTTCCTTCCCCATTCTGCTTTTGTTTCTGCCTTTTTTTTTTTTTAAAGTTTCTCTTTCACATCACAACATACATCTAATAATTTTCAGCTATTTAAAATAATTACAAAAATCATGAAATAGCAAATGACTGTGGGAAATGACAGCAAAAAGAATGTAAATTTCTGCAGCAATACAAGGCACAAAAGGATTATGTTAGAAAACACCACTTTCACAATCATTGTTTTGTTTTGCTGAAAGGCACACACACATACCGAGATATTTTAAGAATGTTGAGAGGTCTAAATGGATAGACCTCTGTATCTAAGCAAATTTCAACAAGAATATGCAAAGAAAAACAAATATTGTCTGTGAATTTATAAGAAACAAACAAAAAGCTGGAACTCCCACATGCTGTCATGAAACAGCTCTCCAGAAAATGTTTCCTTCATACTTGTATACATTCAAACAGCAGCACTGGTAAAATAAAGATTACTAAATTTCCACTGTACAGGTGAAAACACAGAGATAAGAAATTACACCCCTAAATATGCCCTTTAAGATAAATACAATAAAGAAAAAAGGATAAACTTAAGCTGACACATGAATTTAATATACAGCAGCGTTCCTTTTACAACTGCAATGCAAAGGAGGTAATAAATTTATTTGGGACATTTAAAATAAAAATTTATTTCAATGAAAAAGAGCAGAATTCTATAAAAAAGTGTTGGCGTGGATTTTATTTAATATAGTGGGAGAAGTTCTTCCAATTACCTTGGAATTACATAAACAGAACATGCCAGTTATCATATTTGATTCAAATGTTTGCTATATATTTGTACATTTTAAAAGGCAGGAGGAGATAGAGGAGGAAAGCTACTATGTTTAATTTTCATTGTGTTTCAAATCTCAATTTGTGCCTCCTATGTGGAGAGCCTTTTATGCTGCCCCAGGTCATGATTCTGGAAAAAACCCTCAGATATTATTCTTGGTTACTAATCTCACTGGTTTCTAAACAGTTTCCAAGACTTGAACTAAGCCTGCAAATTGTAGTCTGTTAATGCTGGTCAGAAAGCTATGCTGTCTGTACTCTCTATAGTATTTTTGCTGCTCTTTCTAATATAGTTCATATTAAACACATCTGTCTCAGATCCAGACTTCTTAGTCTGCATCTTTTCCTGGGAATGTACTGCTAGTTAGTTGTATAGATTTCTAGTACACACTTAGTATAAATTACCTTCAATTTTTATGTAATTTTATTTAAATTTGCTTTCAAATGCTGCAGTTTTACTTCTACCAGGTTGGGGGTTTTTAATTTTTTGGTCTCCGTAAATTTATCTTAATTTAGTTTTTGAAAGATATTGTACCTGCCCTACTTTAAAAAATGTTACTCAATCACTATAATATCATAATACTTAAAAAAAGGCTCATTCAAACTTGTTCGACTACTGTCAAATTACTTGACTGTGGCCTCAGTTTCTTTATGTGCTTATAAAACACACAAGTATTTTGACTGCCAAAAATACCAGTAGATATGGACCACTGCACAGGACTGGTTTAGGCAGGGCAGTTTCTATACCTACTGCATGTCCTCCAGTTGTCTATTTATTCCATTGTCCAGCTGCTTATTTAGCATCAATCTTCATTATCATGCTGTGAGGAGTCCTATACCATTTCAAATCCATATAATACAATTGGCTGCATATAACTGTGTGTGACCTCAGCAAAAACTGAAACATTGCATTACCCAACACTGTTTACAGCACAAGTTCAAAACATACCAACTATTGTGAAAAAAATATTAACTATATCCTAGCCCAAACCAACACAGCTAGCAATTCTGCAAATAAATCTTTTGTTTGCTCAGGTTGACACAAGCTCTTTTCAGGGCCTCTGTTTCATGTACACAGCACAGCTATTTTATACCCTTCCTCCAAATGAAAACAGTCTTATTTTAAAACTGTCTCCAGCTGAAAAGGATACGCATCTCTGGATCTGGTCTGGAGATAAAATGAATGAGCAGGTTCCAGGCAGCTACAGGGATTCTTTTTAAAGCCTCCAGAGAAATTCTGTCTTAGTGAAATGGAGCATTGCAGAGCATCAACCGAGAACCATGGCTTTGTCTCAACAGTTTCCTTACTGGCTTCAGAGAGTTTATGTAGCAGGTGTTATTAGCACTCCTCTCTAATAGTCACTTGAGGGGGTCTGTCATCAATCTTAATAATGCCATCAGCATTCTAGCAGATGGTAGCCATGATTCCATGCACTCCCACTGCACCAGAATGGATTCTCACCATAATTTTAATTACAGATGAGAAATGTATCAGAAAGAGGCTTGTTCTCGTGCTAGTATTTCCAAAGTTTTTTTCCAGACAGAACAATATTGTACTATTTTATCTTTTTTTTATATATTAATATATATATTACACTATGATTGAGTGATTTACAGATATTATCAACTTGCACAGCAGAAGAATTAGCTTCAATTAATTTCTGTGTACTCTCCAGAAAAGCAGTCTCTTGTTTTGAATTAGAATTTGAGATGCCAACTTTTTGCAGGCAGTGTAAATGTTAATAAATGTTAGGAGTCAGTTCTGCAAAGTGCAACCTGAATTGCTATTGAAACAATTATTTGAAAAGCAATCCTAACTTAAAATTAAAACCCAAGTAAATTGCATTAACAGATCAAGATTTTATGTAACTTTAAAGCAACAGATTTGATTTGTAAACACTTATCCTACTGCTCCCCTCATTTCCTACCTCCTCATACAATTATGGATATATTCTTTTCATTTCAACTTACACTTTTATCTTTTCTCTTTGGGCCTATTCCTTCTACCCCTCTTTGTCCTTTCATACATATGCATCCTTTTAGCAGACACCACACATAAAATGAAAGTTAGATGGTAGACAGCTTTCCTCTAGGTAGCACATGTAATGAATGCAGTTAACACACACAGGATGAGGATGAATGCATCTTTTGAATGTATTTAAAAATGTCCTTTAAAAATAATTAAATACTTTGAACATTAACAGTAGATCTGACAATCTACTTTATATGCTGAATGCAGATTCTCCTTGCAATCCAAGGTAGTTCTATGTATGCAGAAAAGGTAGTAGTAATTTGGTAAATAGTTTTCCTCTATTTAAAACTTCATGTGTTCTGGCTTACTGACTTTTAGATTAGTGAAGGACTGGATAGCAAGTGGAAAATCCACTATCTAAATGAAGCATAGCCACTCAGTAGGCCAGTGAAATTGGAATCTTTACTGTTGGCATTTCTAACTGTAAAGATTGCATATTTCTTGAAATTTGGCACTCCAGTGCTTTATTCTTTTCATCATGTCTAGAGTATGAGATCAGAACATAAAAATAGGTTCTTGTATCACCTTTTTCTGAGAAGTACCTGCAAAAATAGAATATAAGAGGCAGTACATAAAACTGAAGTAATTACATGACAGGAAGTTACTTGAGTATGGACAGACTTTATATCCAATAAAAATAAAATTGTATAAATGCTTTTAACAGGTGCTCAACCAAACAGTTTATATCTGTTAAATACCCAATCCCACCAAGACCACAGATATAGTTACAAAAGCTTGATATGAACTGAATGCTGCATTAATCAAAAAGAAAAAAAAGGTTTTACTTTTCATTTGGTAAGTTTTGCAAGAGTTGCATGTATTAGCCTCTAATTAACCACCTCTCGCACTATCTCAGTGCCTTTTCAAATGTTAATTCTATCCTTATTAGGAAGATGTCTTTGACATTTGCTGTCATTAGGTTATCTGTGTAGATACCCCAATAGAAAAGAATGCAAATTAAATTTATCCTGATTAATTTGAGTTTATGGTAATCATAACACTCTTCAGTAACTTTTTCACAGTAGGAAATACCATTTCCTGAGAATAAATCTGAGCTCTAGCCCTGCAGCTGGAGCCATCATGCAAGAAAATCATCGCCCTGAAGCCCCCACTAACACAAGGATGCTCTTTGCAAAAAGAGGTTAGAGCAGCTTGAGACTAAAAGTACCTTCTGGCATAGTAGTTCTCATCTTAGAAATCTCTCCATAAGAGAATTTACATGAAAACCTCTTCAGTAGGGCCATATGAATTCCTGTAATTCATATTAAAAATGGTCCAAAAAGATGCATTAATATTTTCCGAATTCTTATCAAAAATCATATGTAAAATACTAAGTTATTTAAATTTTATAGGTAATGGAATTGCTACCACAGAGATGTAAACTTAAAAAAAATCATAGAAACATGCTACACGTTAATAAAATTCGTAGAGTTAAGAAAAATGCAAATCAAATTTATATTGGTCCCTGGTTTGCAAAAATAAGAGTAAGAAACAGTAAATTCTGAAGTTTTTAGCTGTTACTGGTATCTACAGATAAAAAAGTAATAGAAATTACAAAAAAACCCCCAAACAAACAAAAAAACCCCAAAGCCAACCTAGAAGAGTTTGTTCTCAACAATGCCAACGGTAATTGGAAACAGTATATTTTGAGTTCTCTATTTTGTTCTAATACTGTAGAAGTTAGAACATCATTAAAGTGATTCTCCGGTCTTCACTTGGGAAAGTACACACAATGCTGGGGCATGATCCTGAGGCTGTTCTCATTTACACCAGGTACTGGCTGCCTGCAGTACCTGGAGAAGACAAACATGTTCTAACAACATGCACAGCTATATTTCCTTTTAATTTCTTCTCTCCCTCCCCATCCTTCATTTCTCCTTTGCAGAGCCATTTTTGCTTCATGGATGATCCATAAGACAGCGTAAGTCAGCTCTTGAGTGATTTTAAACCAAAATACCATAATTAATACTGGGCTGTAATTGTAACTTACAAGCAACTCTGAAAACGGGTGCAAAATTATTAGCATTTTTAAGCCATAGCCCTTCCCGCACAAAATACCCCATTCCTTTCAGCCACATGCTGTCTCCTGCTACCCCTGGCACACAAGTATTATCATTCCTCTCAGCACACCCACATTCTGGCCAAGTTCTCTCTCCTGCCTATGCTGCAACTGTCCACCATTACTGCTGTGTATTGTAATCCAGCCTGGTCACAGAGCTTGTCTCACTGGCACGGTGCCACTGTGTCCCTTCTGACTGGGGTGTACAACCTGAGAGTATCAACAGACCAGTGAGGAAAGAGCATGGAAGTGTCATGGAGCTTCTTACACAAACTATGCATGATATCTAAGTCTAAAAGCAGTTAGAAGTTACTTCAGTGAAATCACATACAAGGGTAGCATGAAATTTGTATACAATAATACAGCTGTCTGCAAACAATAAAAAGGAAGTAGTCTAATGAAGCGCATACCTTTTGAAAACCTATGCCATTTAAGTAATTAAGGGCTCCAGCAGATAAGTGCTGCAAAATCTTCCTGGAGAGATTTATGCTGTCACCAGACCAACCACCTAGACACTTTTTCTTTTGATACCGTACTTCTTTTTCAGGACAACAGAAATGGACATGCAGTGAACCTTTCAAGTTACTCCCTTGAAAAAAAAGTTTGCTTTTGTTACTGCAGCAGTTTCAGTAATTTACTTAACATAAGAGCTGTAGATGAGATTTTACAGCCATTGTATCCAACACCATATTGAGCAGCACATTGCATGGGAGGAAGGAGAAGCACCCCAAAACACAAACTGCAGCACATTAAAACCTTGATTAGCAATAATTTACCCATTTTGCCTCAAAGGGCTGAGGCCACAGAATGATTATGAGAGGTTAATGATATTGTGCAAACTAGCTGTATGGAACATTGACCCACTAACCTAAATTCAGTTGATAAGTCACAGCAGAATTGAAAATCAAATTTCTGAAGTACAAATGTACATCTGATTTCCAAGACATCATTTTCTGTTTTTACATATTCTTATGTAATGATAAATGAGGTTAATAAAATTTCTGTCAAATTTTCTATGCACAGAAAGTGTTTAAAAGAGCAACTGGTGTTTAATCCACTGGCTCTCTTTACACTCCCTTTGCCCCAAAACCCACATCTCTTTTGTATTAATAACTTGTAACACATATCCTGTTCTTAATGTCTCCTAACAGGAAACAGAAAGTGAGAGAAATTCACTTTCATTGAAGAGTCAGCCTGGGAACCATTCTGCCGTTTCTCAGGAGGAGTCTAGCGTGAAAAGAGGGAGAGCAATCTTTGAAAAGATGTCATCAGAAAATGGCCACAGCAACAGCTCTGAAGGTTAGCATTACTGCATTGGCCTGATACCTTGCTTTAAGGCAGTGGTCTCCAAACCTTTTGATGCTCACCTCTACCATTAAAATATTTATGAGTCTGCCCTCCCAATGTTTGTATATTTATTTACAAATCATGTACCTGTAGTACTCTACTAGTACAACCTTAGGCAACATACACCAAAATAAAAGTTTTAAAGTAGGATGGATGAAAACTAAAATATTTAGAAAGTGTTTATTCACAAAAAAAATATTAGATTCCTGCACCCCAAAGGACTGTCTTGCACTGCCCCTGGGGTGCACATATTCTGCTTTGGAGACCAATGCTTGATGATATCAAAAAGTAGCTGTATCTGTGCTTTGGTTTGGTTTAACAGAGAAAGAATATGCATGATCAAACTGATTGAAAATACCTTATTGATTTCTGAGTGTCTAGGACTTGACCTTACATAAAATAACAGATTACCCAAATAAATAGCATTAAAAGACTTGTCCAGTCTTCCAATTAAATTAATAAGACTTCTACATCATATCAAACAATTATTGATTCCACTCTTTTTTTTAATAAGAAAATATTTAGACCGCATATTTATCTATTTCAGACTCTAGAACTTGAAAGGGAAAGGGAAATTTGAATGCACAAGACCTTTTCTAGTTAATGCTGCTAAGTTTATTAAGATCATTGTTGAAACTGCAGACCTGCTTTTTTATCAAGTTTAACTTTCAGCCACTGGCTATCTGTTTTTCTTTTTTTCCCTACCAAATTAAAGAGACCTTTAATACCCGTTCATTTTTTCTTGAAAGGATAATTATATATTATGACCATATCACCCCACAAGTATCTAACATTTACTAGACCAAGCTACTGTTCTCTCTGTGGCAGTATTTTTGTCCCTCTTCTCTGCATCATCTGAAGTTTTTCAGGTATCTTTGGATTTAAGGACTATTTTGGGGGTATTTTCCCCTTCTCCTTCTCGAGATTTCTAGTACAAAGCCTTTTTTCTTCCTCTCTGCCAAGAAAATAGAATCCTCCATTCCCCATCCACTTGGCCTCTGAGTCTAAATATGGCACAGCATGTTCTAGAAGCATTTTTTGACTCACCAGGAATAACAAAGAATATGGTTTATGCAAAAATGCACAGCAAACAATTCATACCTGTTATACATGAAGCTTTTTCCAAAAATGTGACAGCTCCATAGGGGATAATGTTTTTCTATGCTCCTGTGAGAGCCATAATATCCCATTTTGCATTCAGACAGTCTTATGAGAAGTAAATTCCCTATAGACTCATTTTAGTTTGAAACCACTGGTGAAAACTCAAACTTCTAACAGCTGATGTCAGGCACTGAAATCTGCAACTCTGCACTTGAATAAATACTCAGGTCCTGAAAAAAATAAGATAATGCTGATCCATAGATTATTTCTCCCATCACCGTGAGATCTGAGTTTTTTATAACCAATAAACAATATATGCCAACTTGCTTCAATTTTTAAGCAAGAACAATACCCTCAAACCACTAAAGTGCTTTGAAGTTTTACCTAAATGTTCCAGTTATGCCAAAATCTTACTTGCCTAGAAGAAGTATTGAGCAAAATTTTCTGCAAGCTCTGTGACTGAGTACCAACTTCTGTTGTCTCTATTCGAGAACAATGAAGGCAATGCTCATTTTGCTGTTCAACCTACCATGAAAACCTGGAGAAGCCCATACTGGATAGCTATTCAGGCATATTGTTGGGAAGAAAAAAAGGCAAAAAGCCATACTCAAGTTCTATTATGCACAAGTGATTTGTCAAGCTTCGTTTACTTTATAGAATTAATGTAACTCATGACTAATAAAAGAATTAAATTCTCTGAAATAGATACTATTGTACAAGTCCCATATGACAAAGGCAAACAGATTTTGTTGGCACAGCTCAGCTTGATAAGGTTCTTACTAGTTCATTTAAAAACATACTTTTATCTCTGAAAGAATCAGAATATATTACACCTTCAAGTTCTCTTGAATAAGCAAAGCTTAGAGGAAAATAAATAATGTTTTTATTATTATTTATAATGATAAAAAATAAATAAGTTTAGATCATATAATGTCTCATGCCACTACAAAGAGTATCACATTATGTTTTAAACCAACTAGCTTCTCAAGACAAAAATTTTCTGTTTAAAGCTTTTAAAGCTAACAAGAGAGTAGTTTCTTACCTTCACTCCCCAGGAGGTTGATAATATGTACCTATTAAAATGTTTTTTAAAACAGTCCATTAAATTCATTGGCCCCATATTAGCAAGGAATTAAACCACATCTAACTTCATGCACATGAGTATTCGCATTGCACTTAATGAAACCATTCCCATGCTTATGACTATGTACAATCCAATAATCCCTTGTTGAACCAAAATGCCAAGAAAGATTTTAACTCCTAAGCATTCTTAAGAATTAAAGCAATGGCTTATAAATTTCATTCTGGTGTGTTACATAATTCAAACTGCCTTTAAAACGATCTGACACTTTTTAGCTCTGGTGGACTATCCCTCTGTGTTGCCAAAGTGTACTTTCAATTTTTCCATCATTTTGGTGAGCTTTGGTTTAATGCTCAGACTTACCTGAAAAACAGCAGTTCTCTCTCTCTTCTGATTTCTACTTTCCCTGAAAATCTTTCTTTTACTTTCAGCTTTCACTGACTCTTTCACTGCTGCTATTATCATTTCTTGAACTGTAAAATTTTTTTGTCTATCATAATAACATGAAATGTGCAAAATTACTGCATGGGATAAGCATAATAGAAAATTATCCTTATGTAAGTTATGAGTAGGGTCAGGTAAAAATACTAAGAAACCGAGTATATTTACACTGAAATCACTCTTCTATGCATGTCTATGTCTGATTTTTACTGACGATTAGAATTACTTCTTATATTTGCTCGCTATATCTGAACCTTAAACACTTATGTCAGCTTAACAGTTTTAGAGAGAACGGGCAGAAAGGCCAGGCTTGCCTTTTAAATCTTCTCTGTTTGGTGGGATACCCCTTCCCTGGCACTAAGTTCTGTGCCAGATGAACAGAGAGTTGTTCAAAAGTCCCTTTTTTCTGTTGCATATCTCTTATCATAGACAAGAGAGATGATCATGATATATCTTTTCCCTTTGTCTACAAGAAGGAAAAATAACTGCACACTAAATTTAAGGCACTTTTAAGGGTATATGGAATTCTTTTGACACAGTCAAATGAGTGCAAAAAGAAGCAGCAGAACCTAGTGTTCAACACCTACTAGCAGTGCTAGTAACTCAGAGCTGCTTTTTCAGGAGTCCTCTGAGATGTTGTCTCCACATGCCCTGTAGCTGAATTGCAAATAATTTTAGACAAGTCTATAATCTCCTCACACCTTGAAACAAGGTTAAAATATAGTTAGCAATGGAGATCATTTTCTACAAGGTTTTAGTACTACTAAACCAACTAAAATATACCCTAATGTAAGATCAGTAAACAACTGAAATCTACAAAAGACTCAGAACAGACTCTGGTAAGCAAATAATTACTATAAAGTCTAAGGCTAATTAGAACTTGATATATCTAATTATAATAGATGATTTGTAGTAATTAAAGTGAGTTTTTACAGTATAAAATAATGCAAATATAACACTATAATAAAATAACTGTGTTTGCTGTTTAAGTTTTACAATTTTTTTCATTAAAAAAAGCTTATTTTTTTTACCCAAGAAATTTCCCCTACTCTGAAAAGTTTCATTAGTTAAATTTTTCTATACTCTCTAAGCTCTAAATTGAAAATAAGATAAACTTGTTAAAAAATTGATGATACTTCCTCTTTCTCCTACTGCTTTTACTTCAAGATTTAGAAAAAATGTAGCTATTTTTCTCTTAGAAAATACCATGTCTGTTTGTACTTACAGTGGAGTCTCGCAAACTTGTAAGAGGACTATCTAAAGAGAGCACTCCCAGGGCTGATAACACACTGCTGGATTTCCAGGAGACTGTCTCCTTTAAAGAAAGAATGGCTATGTACAAGGCTGCTGTGTCCTTTGCCCATGTAAGATATCAATGGTGTCTTACCTTCCTACCTCTCCATTTGCTTTGCACAGTGACATATCCTGCATTCTTTATTTATCCAAGCTGGACCATTATGGGGATCAAAATTTGATATTAAATTAACAATTAAATTAACAACCCTACTTAGCAAACTTTTTGATGCATCAGTCTATCTCTGCTGAGAGATTTTTCATGTTATAAAGCTTTGTTCATCTGGACAAATTCCCTTTAACTCATTACTAGAAGGACTGGGTTTTCCTTTCACTGTTGCATGAGCTGCATTTATTAAGGCCATAGGCTTGTGATAGATTAAGCCAGCAGCTTCTGCATTACTAGAATTATTACTAAATAATAAAATCAAATTCAAAAAGTACAATAAGTTTAGACCTCTTGCTGTTCAAACTAAAGAATTTGAAATTGCTGCATTTTAAAATAGTAGCTCTATGAGACTAGGTGCATGAAAAAGTATTGTTTTGTAATGATATTACTTAAAATCAGCATTATATAAAAGAGTAGTTAGGACAAAACTTCTTCATTTTGTTTTACATCGCTCTTTACATGTTCATCAATAGGATTAAGTACTTTACTGTAAATTTTAAAATATTGATATCAAGTAGCACAAAATGTATTTCGTTAACAGAATTTATAAACTAGTAAAATAGACCTCCTCACCACACATTGAATTATCAGTCAGGAATATCTGAAAACTGTGTCATCAGATCTCAGCCAGGAAAATCTTCCTCAGTTCTGCAGAAATGCTAAGGGTTAAAAAGTGTGTTTTTACCATATCTTAAAATCCCAGCTAGAAGTTGCAGCTCAGATCCCTTGTATAAAGGAAAAGGAAGGCATTATGAGGGCTTGCCCTAATGTGACAATGGCAATGGTCTTCGTTTACACTAAACTTTCAGCACATGGAAAGAACACATTTTTCTCACTGTTAACTAGGCAGGAGTCATTTCTGTAAATCAGAGACCGTATCTGGCAAAAGAAAGACTATAATTAATCTCTCACCAGACATCATCTTCATCCATATGCAAGTACAGCTGTAGAAGGATTCCCAGTCTTACCTACACTTTAGTCTTGGGAAAATGGTTTGCATTGCCTGAAAGGACCTTCCAGGTGCCTGGATAATCCAGAAACTAAATAGTGAAAACAGCCACCAGAGTCCGGGTGTTTTCCAGCCATCAAATTCCTGCCTGCTGACTTCTTTATTTCCCAGCTGTTTGGTGTGTATTTGGAGCAGATTCCTGCATTTCACCTGTCTGAGAAGGTCCCAATTCCCTAGTCCAGCAACTGGAAACTTTGCTGTAGTACTCCCTCTCACAATGAAAAGAACTGCATGAAACCTGACCCAACCTAACTATGTTGAGCACATAGGAATGATATCATTTATACTCAGAAACGTCTTGCAATTTCTTGCTGAAACGGATGGTTGCCTGAAAAAAAGGAACTTTATATTTGCTTCCATTAAAGGGAATTAATACATTTCATTAGAGGACCCATAACTGCATTTACCTGCTCAAAATATCTCCAAATGGCTGTTAAAGTGTGCCTGAAATGTTAATTCATTAAAACAATTACTTTCCACTCTCAATGTACATGTACATGTGTAGTCATGCAGCCTTTATCACAGAGAAAAGAAACCTGTTTAAATCTAACTTTACTTAGTAGCTTCCTTAAAAATGTATTCCTAATTTTTGGGTGGGCTTTTTTCTGCATAGTGATTAATGATTTGAAATGCTGAAAGCTTCATCCAATACCATCTAAAAAGTAACACATAAGGGACAAAACTAGAACAGGAAGCCTAAGGTTAAGTGCCCTCTCGTGACCCTCATTGCTGCTGTTGGGGAAGGCAGGTCATCTCACAAATGCCTGCTTGAAGCTCTCTGCATGTTTTTCAACAACACCCATTGGAAACACAGAGAGGACCAGGTGGCAACTCTGAATGTCACTGAATTCAGAAGAGACAAGTAAAAGGCAACAGCAGAAGGATTTTTCTGGAAAGTGGTTGTTACTGCCAATCAAGCAGATGAGACTTACTTCTTTTGGTGCTCAAGATTCAGGCCAAGCATAATTTTAGGTTGCCTAAATCACCAAGTATGGCTCTTGTGGAGTGGTCTATGAACTTGCCAAAACCAGTATTTATGACTGTCTGAGTCATTCCTGCATATTGCTGTTAACTAGTTAAAAAAAAAAAATAGGTCATAGAAGTATGTTTTTATTGCAAATAGAAAACAACTGGTCTTATTTTATCACTCCAGAGTTCACAGAAGACCAAGTTCTGTACTGTGCCTGGTGGCCTGGCAGCAGTGAGGAAACAATTCGAGAAAGTGCAAAGGATGTCTCCAAAAAAAACCTTTGTTCAGCATCAGCATAGATCTATACAGGTAACAACAGCATCTTAATACTAACAAATTAGGTCTGCCCTGCCCTGCCTAGATAACTGAGGAAAAAAATATGATTGCTTGCTTAACTGCTGAGTTTTCATTATGACTAAAACAACATTTCTCTAATGTTCATACTCCAAGAATTTTATATTTGAGATGTACCATGGGATTCATATATTTTTTATGCAGATGAACACTCACTACAGACTAGATTCAACTAGACTTAGACTGAGTAAAGCATGTTATTACTACAGCAGTATTTTATACTGAAACCTGCCTATAAGACTGTGATTTATACATTATCATGTGTCATGGTGACATTTTGCATTTATTGCACTTGATGTTAAGTCATTCTCTTTCAAAAGGAGTTTCCTGCTTCCATTGAATTAAATCCAATAAATTTCCCTAAACGGGTCCAAAATTGCACAGAAGAATCCAGACATTACATGAAAGTAGAACAAAGTAGCTAAGTGTTACTTCAGATAAAAGACCTTTACATTTCTTTGCTTCATTAGGCTACACCACGAAAAATTGTTGTAGGAGATAACGATTTTGGACTATGTGAAATCCCCTGCAATAAAACGCTGCACAATCTGTCCTGTGCACTCTGAAAAACAGTAAATTTCTTTACAATCCTGCACTTTTTGGAGATTTTTAAGCAATATTGTTCTACCAGCTTTGTTGAAAAAAACACAATAACATTTTGCCACAGGTTGATTTTAATGTTAAATAGGTATCATCATATCTACCAGTCATCACTCATTTCTTATACATTAATACCTATATCAACAATTTGAACAGACAACAAGTAGAACTCCAGTTTGTAGGGAAGGAGACACAGTTTGCTGCAGGGATATTAATGCATCTTTAAGTAAGCAGAAAAATGCCATGGTGGGACATACTCACACTGCTGCGCGTAATCATCTGTGGTAATAGGAAGTGTTATGTATGTACTTTCCTGACGATGTGGCCCACTCTACCTGCCAGTTTTCTGGATGAAGGAATACAGAACCCCTTACAGAAATTATGTGACTTTTCTCTTATGCAGAACCCAATAATTTCATTCCTATGATGTGTAGACACATTTTCCCAAGACATCTATCTCTCCACAAAGCCACTAAAATGGTTCCATTTCTTCAGTCAAGATGTGACCTCAAAGCATACTTATCCATGTATTTTTCCTCTTTGGCTAGTAGAGGAGGCTCTCTCAAATCACCAGCAGAAATAGCCACATACACTGAAAAATAAAATCACTCAGATCATACGGAACCATCTTTAAATTTAGGTGAAGTAATTTACTGCAAGACCATAAAATCCCATTTCTATGTAACATAACTGCGCTTTCATGGAAAATGGGATTATACACTTAAGTAGTTGAAAGATTATTCAAGGTCACTGAATCAATCCTGGGACAAAACAGAGAAAACACAGTTTGAAGACAGATCTCCAGATCTGGATAAATTCAAACTATTAACCCAAGATAAAATAAGGACCCAATTAAATTTTTAAACCGTAATCTAAATAGCTGAGCATTCTACCACATATTCAATTTTTGTATAAAGAATTCATGACTTTTCATTAAAAATATTGTCATCAAATATGCAAATAATAACTGAGGTCACGCTTCCTGAACCACTAGTCAGTAGGTCCCAGCCTTGCCCAGCCGCCCTGGCGGGAAGCGTGCCCAGCTTCGGTAGGGCCCCGCTGGACGGATCCGCAGATGCCCACCCGGTGGGTTCTTGGCACGCGAGCAATGGACGTAAGCGCAGCTTTGACGAGGAAGGAAAAGGAGACTCTTCTGAGGTAGAACAGGATGAAGGTTTATTGCGGGTGAGGGTGCCTCAGAGAGAGCACCTTCTCCTGGTGTGCAGGAGCTTAAAAGGAGCAGACGCCCAGGGGCATGCACAAAACATTTGACCAATAGGGAAGCACAAAGGGAGGAGTTGGGGAGTGGGGTGGCATGCAAAGGACCAATCCCTGAAGGGGAGTAGGGGATTTCCAGAACCTGTCCCAATCAGGAGTTGAGCTTCCCCGAGCTTTCTAGAAGGAGGAGAGGCCTCCTGAGAGACTGACAGGCTCTGGGGGGAAGGATACATTCGATGGACAGGAGGGTTGCTAGGGAAACAGCACTTTCTGGAAGGGGTAAACCAACTGCAAATGCAGCCATGAACAGGGGAGTTTGGAATAAACCATTTTACCAACTCAATAAAACAATCAAATAAAACTAACACTTGTGAGCACAGCTCAACGCACCACTACAAATAACTATTCATCTCCCTGTTCTTCTCAGGCAGCAGCCATCACTCTTAAACTCTCTACATTGTACTGGAGATTGGTTCCTTGTAATAGGTGCCATAATACCAGTAGTGCTCAATAAACTCATGTCCAAAATGGTGAGCAGCAATGAAAACGGATCACAGACTTGCCCTGTGTTCATGAACTCAACCAGAGTCTGATTAGAGACCTGGTCTGTATTCTGGCACCATGAGCACCTTCTAGCATCAGCCACCAAGGTGAGAAGAGGCCACAAGCTTCAGTGTTACACCCGTGCAGGTGCCAGCCTGGAGTGCTTTGCTACCCCAGCGCAGCTACCCAACTGCTCAGGCACAGCCTCAGTGTCAGAAACGAGCCATTGCTGGCAACTGAGCTGAACCTCCAACACAGCAAAGGAGTGAAATACAGAGAAAACATGATATTCACTCAACCATATAGTATAGAATGTCAGAACTGACATGGGCATAGCTCCCCCTCCTTCACTGAGGGTCATTTCAGAGGAATTTTCTAACATGGCTACTGTAGCAATTGCCAATTTTCTAGCAATTGCAGAGAATAAGACTGAATAATGGGACAATGTCAGTGAATGGTGAAAACCTTACACTTTTATGAAAATCTTTCATATAGTGCCCAAGACACCCTAAGTATATACATACAAGTAATCAAGGCTGACAAATCATAGGGATGAAGTGCAGATAAGTGAAATTCTTAGAAGAAATTTTTGCAAGACTCACAGTGCTGATGTGCAGTGAGACTATGCTAAGAACATAAATAGGTAAAAAAGCATTGCTTTGAGGAAGAAATGAAGATCCATGCCAAATAGTCAATCCATTGTCACTAACTTTGTAACTGAAGATTCAGGCTCACAATTTACTTCCACTGCTGCTTACAAGTTTGTACATACTGTTCATTTCAAACAGAAAGTTCTAAATTTGCCAATACATAGACAATATTAGCCAACTTCTGAGAGATTATATGTTGACCATAACATACAGTTCAACTAAACACATTATGCATCAATTGTGAGACAGCAAAAGTCTTTCTTGTGCTCGGATGAACCTCTGAGCCATTTGATCCCCTTGAAATACATACTTATATAGATAGAGAACTGTATACATGTTTTATACATATATACATATAATTTAGTGTACATATTCTGAGATGAAAAACAATTATATTTTTGAAAGAGAAAGTATGTTTTGTTTGTTATTAGAACAGAAGGAAACTAAAAATTTGAACACAAAAAAGCAAACCTTGGTCTAGATTACACAGAACAATTACTGATAATTCAAACCTTGGCACATTTTCAATAAGAATTCTATCTAAATTATTGCAGTAAAAAAGCACTAAAGTTGTTGTATGGGCCACTAACAAAATGTGTGTAGCAATTACAGTTCTCTTCAGTAACAGAATCTGAATGCATAGATAAAAAAATCACTCCTCTAACAAAACATACACAGACTTACATGTTTATTTTTAAATAGTATTGTTTTAGGTTAGAATGACTTATTACCCAGGGACACAACAGTACACTATAGTCCTCTGTGTTAAGCACCATTCAGATATGCACGGGAAGGCCAGCAGCCCACACAAAGGGTGACAGGAAACAAATGTGAGAGACTGGAGGATAAATAAGACTGAAGGAAAATTTAAAAATTGTAAGAAACCATTCATGAGTGAGCAGCATGCCAACAATCATCCAGCTGGCAGTGTTTTCTGAAGCTTACTCATGATATGCCATAAACAAAACGTAATTGGCCAATTTTATAGAATATACTACAAAGTCCATGCGATCTACAAAACATGCCATAAACCATAATGGGGTAGACTAAATTAATCCTACCTACAGTAATCCTAAATCCAACAGTTGGCAGTTGTAGAGGAGGGATGAAACCACAGGTCTTCGAACTCTCCACTTGTTCCGAGTAATAAACAACAGCATTTAACACCCTGTTACTGGAATTTCAATTAGCCATTTTGACTGACACACAAAATAAGAGATTCCCCCATGTCCCTCTTCCTCCCAGAGCACCCAGAGCAAGGCTGTGTAATTATATCACCAAAATCTGGCTCATAATATTTGGGCTGCATTTTAGATGGCCATAGCTATAGCATTAAATTATTATGGTCTTTTGCAATATGGCAACTACTTCATAAGCAGTACCAAAGTTACAGCAATAAAGCACTAGTGACATTCAGATTAGATTTGCTTCCTGACGATGTTAAGTCTAATTATATTTCTTTTTAATACCCCACACCATTCAAAGGACACATAATGACTATTCTGAACATATTTCATGTCTCATGAATGAGCTTTTCCAGTAATGAGAGCTTAAATTACATATCTAGAACATGCACATTAGAACAGAAAAGCATCTTTTAAATGAAAAAAGCATATATATGCATAAATATAATAAAAAGCATATCCATATAGAAAGAAAAGGCGTATTAGACATACACCTACACAGTCATTAAACAGAGAATAGATGGAAAACTTTGCACTTCATTCTTTTTGAACTACCTGTTTTCAACCTGGTATGTGGTTACCTCTACATCTCCTCATATGTTGTGCAGCTTCCTCATAACTGTTATGTACACAGAACCTGCAAGTGTAAAATAGGACATCCTGTAAAAGCAGGACACGCTGTGACCTGCTCTCCTCGAGCCTCAATGCACTCTGATAGTTCAGATAGGATTGATTTTGATACTGGTAACGCACTAAATCATTTACTGGTCCAGCAATAAGAAAATTTATTCTACCTTTTGTTCATACAATTTTAATTCACCTGATAGCTGAAACAGGATTTGGCAGCATAGAGGTGAAAAGAATTCCTCAAGCCCATGGAGGGTATACTCATTGTTTCTCTGCCACAGATCTAAGAACCCTTGCTGCCTATTGCGTGGCAGAAATTACAGGCCAGGCAGTAGATGACCCCTATATTGATTCAGCAGAAATATTAACAGAGACAAAAGCAGCGTAAGCATTCCTTCGTTTGAAGGTGGAATAAATACCATAAATACATTCTTTGTCATGGCATGACTAAGAGAAAGAACTAATTTCTTGCCCCACAATTAACTGAATTTCAAATAGTAGGACTTGAGATGCAGGAAGCATACAGCTGTGTTGCACTAGATGTATTGCAGCAATCTCAGAAACACAGTACTGCCTCCATTCAAGTTACATTGAACAATTTGGAAGTTCTTGCTGGAGGGACCAGAAGCTCCTTTTATTTGAAAGCTTATTATCAGTAGAAACTAATAGAGAAGCTTCCTTCTAACGAAGGAAGAAAATATAATTTGACATGAGTGAAATTATTTGTTAGATGGCTCTGTGCATGGGAGAGGAAGCACAGGGCTGCTGCCTTAATAATAGCAATCTTTCAGATTTATTTCTTCTAATCACTAACTCTCAAAGTACCCCATAGACACTGGTAACAATGTAACACAAGTTCCATGGCAGGCTTCAAATAAGAAAACAAATCACCGTCAGAATCTGGAGTCAAACCAAACACAGAAACACTCAGAAATCAGTTTACATGGACATCTTGAACAGTGCTTTAAACTCCTGATGATTGTTTATTACACTGCAGTTGTCAGGCTTGTAGTTACAGTGATACTCTGTGTATTTTATAGGATATTTTGGTTTCTCTATGGGTCGTATTTTTCACAATTGTAATTCAGCATGACCTTTGTACTGGAAGAACTTTATAAAGCATATGCATGGAGTCATCACCTCATACAGACATATTACACTTCCTTTTAAAAAGTTGCATTAGCGTTATGTCCACTGCCAAGCAACAAGTTAGAGGCACAGCACATAAAGCCAGAACAAGTCCTCCTTATCACCTCTGCCCCCTCCCAGTCCAGTTATGCATTGTATCTATTCGTGCAGCTTGCCATATCTGCTGGCCAGCATCTTGCTGCAGTAACAAAGACTTGACATCTTCTGAGTTATAAAAAAGCCTGTTCCAATGTTGATAGCAATAAATATCAAAGATAATAGCAATGGCATTCTGCTGTAAAATGGCTGCTCCATGTTACACCATTTACACCATTATTAGAATTAATTTCTGACAGCCCTTCAGGAAAAGAAAAATCTGATTTACTATTAGCTGTTAATGTGAATTTATTTGGTTTGTCTCGAGGAAACATCAAGTAGCAGGCACCACACATTATCAAGTAGCACCAGGGAAGCTGAATACAATGAAATTACCTCCAAAGAAAGTCAAACAGAAGCCTCTCAAACACAAGAGGTAACTATGTCATTTAATAATTATCTCATTTGACAATTATACTGATACTGATACATACCTACTTTGCTTCTTCCTTCTTTACCTCTTGGTACAGAAAGGTCTGGATTTTCTGCTGAGAGCTTATCTCATTAGTCAGTGTATAATAACATTTAAAGGTGTTTCACTAAGTGTTTTTAACATAGTATTGCTTTACCATAATAATTCATAGATTCATATTTTTCATTGATGCAGTACTTCAAATATGGTTTCAGAAGTATGTAAAATTCTTATACCTTGCACTAAATCATGACTAAAGTGAAGGTTTTGTGCACAGGTTTCTCCTCACGAACAAGTTACTCATGAAATGAAAATGGCTTCTACATTCACTCAGCACGACACAGGTAAGAAGTGGCATGAGAATAAAAGCTCACAAATGAGCAATGTCTTTACTTCCACAAATTATCTGTTCTTAGCATATAAACATGAAAACAGACACTGCTCCAAATTCTCAGCAATGCACATTCCTTAACTTCAATGGGACTTAAGAATGCATTTAGAATTCAGTATCAAGAGATGATGTTTGCATAAGGATGTGGTTTTAAATATGGTCTGAGTTGCTTGAAAGAATGGGGGATCTGACAACTTGTCTGAAAATATGGGCAAACACTAGTCCATGTACACACAAAGTTGTGGATGGGTAAGGTTTAGTTTGTAGCTGAACTGAAAAACTCCACAGAACATGATCACAGTGTTAGGACACCGCTGCTGCTGCAGTTTAGCCCTTGAATAAGAATTCCATTCTCCCACAGACTTCAGCCACCCTTTGGCCCTGCCACCCCACTCAGGTATGGCAAAACAGTAGTTTATATCACGTCCTTTAACAATTATTCTGTCATTTTCTCTGTGGATTTCTGTACTGATCAAGTGACTCTCTAGACTTTTACAAGGCTAGACACAAATTTTCCAAGCTAATGTTTTATAATTCACTGATAAAGTCAATTTTATAAAATGCAAGTTGGAGGAAAACAAATCTCTTTCTTCTTCTTCCTATTGCAGTAATCAATTCAGCTCAGAATGAAGAGCTCCCAAAGACTGTAACACAGATTTTAAAACAGCAGATTGAGAAGGCAGCTCAGGAAAAGGCTGTTCACTCTGACAGAGAGATCACAACATCTGCTAAAGAAGTAAAGGTCTGTATTTTTAATAAGAGGGATCTTTCCTTATGCAAATTAGAACTTAAGACACTGTTCTGTCATGCTTATGATTTTCTGTTTTGAATAATGATGATTAAAATGTAAGCTATGGAAGTGGTGGGAATATATGGACATCAGGACATCAGCACATAATATAATACAAAATAGAGTAGAAAGCTCAGTAAGTACTTACAGGACATGACAAAAACAATTCAAGATAAAAACTTCTGCATTTTCTCCTCCTCTGCTGAATAGTCTCCTCTTTCCTTGTTTTGAATCTGGAAGTATGTATAATTTGTCACCACAGACTCTCAGAAGCCTGGAAAATACCACTTTCAAAAGAAATTAAAATGAGCATAAGTTACAGCTACAGTTTGTTATGCTTATAGTGCAAAGTCTGCATTTGTTGCAGCAAAATCTCCAAGACTGCTCAATCATCATTTTGCATTAATTCCACATTTCTTTTCACATATTTTCCATGGTGCAAATATCATAGCTCTTAGCTCAAAAGAATGGTTTTATGCATTCTGAGCAATACCTGATAGATTGTGTCTTTCCAGATCTTATTATAATCCTGTTGCTTGGATGCTTGCAGAACTAGCTTTTGTGCAGAATAGAAAAATTGTTTTCTATATTATTATGCATAAGAAAAAAAGAGGAGGAAAAAAGAAAGAAAAAAAACCAACCATAAACCACAGAAAACCAAACACTTTTGTCCCCTCAAGATGGAAAATACATACCAGAAAATCACATTGACTTCAACAGTTTATCTGCTACTGCTACAACTTAGCAGACTACAGGAAATTTCTGCACCAAGGAAAAAACAGGATCAAACTTCTGCAGTTACTTTCTCCTGATACATGGAAATACAGGAGAACTTTCCAATACTTATGCAAAAGCTCCAAAGGAAATGTCAGTAAATTCTGATTCCACTAGACCAGCCAGCTCTCCAACAAAGTCCACTGTGTCCACAGATCTGTACCCAAAGCAATTTATGTGAACTAAGATATTTATACAAATGTTTACACCAATATTAAGAAAGCACTTAGAAAAACATTTTCTAATATTTTATGTCATGGATCTGAAACATGGAATATGATTTTAGATGTGCAGCAGGCTAGAAATGGCTTTGCCTTCATCATTCAGCTGTTCAGAAGGCCAGAAAAATGCTGCTTAGTGGCATGAAATCCAGAGAGGAGAGGTCCTCTCCCTAAGACAGGTCTGTGAGAACCAGCCTTTTGTTCCATCTAAAGATGACCCTCCAGACCCAGATAAAGCTAGAAGTATTGCAGAGAAGGAACCATTGCAGGAAGAAATGTTAAAATACACAGCCTGAGTGTTTCAGATCCAGCCTCTTGACGTGCTGCACACACTGCATGAACTATGGACAATGTCCTTGCACTAGATAGAGGTGCTGGTGCAGGCAGGTGGATGTTTGAAATGCAGCCCCTGAACTATATCAATAAAAATCACCCTGGTGAGGAAGAAGCATCAGCTGAAACACATCTAAGAAGTTTTTAATAGTGCTGTAAACACTCTGAGGTACATGCTGGAAACACAGAACCTGAATAAACTTCAGCAGCTCAACCCAGTTATTTCCCTTAACTTGTTGCAGATGGGGCCTGAGCTGAAAGAGAAGCTGAGCTCTTCACAGGAGAGTGAAGTATAATGTATTTTGAACCTCAGCCATTGTGTGTTACCAGAAAGCTTCAAAGACAGGAAAATGAAGCTGTCCATGGATAAGACATTGAAAAGAGGCATTACACAATAACACACCAGATGAATGCAGCTTTTACCCGTGAAAATAAAACTCCTATGTGTAATCTCAGTGGAGGAAAACGTAAGTGGTGCTACACGTGTGGCAAAAAAGCTGAAATACAGCCTTGGCACACACAGGGTCCAAAGGAATTAAGTCCAGCTGAAACATCCATTACAAACATCAGACAGGCAAGATCAAGGCCCCACAAGAGATGCAGCAGCTCCTGTAACACTAGACCAAAGCAGTTTCTGATTGTGAATTGGATGGCAACAATACCCAAGCAGTACAAAACTAAGATGTAGGAATTCAAAGAGATATTTCCATGAAGTTCAGAAGATTGAGAAGCTGAAGATTCAAGAATTTAGGATTAACACTAAGAGATCTATCCTGAAAAATTGCATGCAGCAAAACCAAAAGATACTAAAAATAAATACTACAATTAAAATAGCATTACTGTTGTATTTGAAATACGTTAACATGAAAATGTGCACAGAACGCACCTGTCTTTTCATGTTTAAAATTAATGCAGCATCCTCTAAACTGAGGTAAAATGTCTGTATAAAACAGCTGTACAGACAAAATAATGCTCATATTTTGTGCACATTCATTTTTAGTTTAGGAAAATACAAGATGTGACTTTAGACAAAGTGAACTGTGTTTCAGTGGGTTTTCTATTTGAGTAAAATTACTGAAATGCTTTACAATTACTATAAAATTTTTAAAAAACCAAACTTCTACTTCCTGCTGGGTGATTTAACCAGTTCATAAAGCTCTAGCCTGAATTTAGGCAATGAAACGAGATGTCAGGGTCCTGGTTTCACATCACTAAGGAGTGAAGCCACTCATTATGTCCTTCAAAGAGCTGAAGCCCATTATTTATTTCATATTGAACAAAAATTTTAACTATATGATGTGAAAATATATAATTGAATATGAAGTAAACAGGGAAAATTAAGCATTACTTCTTTCTCACGGTGCATGTTTTACTTAATTATATTAAAATCACATTTAGGTTGCAAAGTTACGCATTTGAAACGCAGATAACATTACATATGCTACTGAAGAATGAACATCAGTGTCCTCCTTTTTTGCATCTATTTTGGACACTGAATATGGATGGGATCCTGCAGGAAGACCAGATGTTGCCATAGCTTTAGCCATTTGATACATGAACCGAATGCTTGAACAGCAGAGGAAAGAGCAGAACAGAGCAAAACACTCCTGTACAGCATAACTCCTGAACAGAGAACTCTGCTTTGGGATTCCCAACACTGAGCATCAAGAGATGGGTGCTACCTCTAACCCCACTAGGAGCAGAATTAAACATGAGCAGCTTGTGAATCTGTAAAATGAGGCACAGCCTAGTGGTGATCCAACAAAATACTTTATGTGCTGGGTTGGCTCTCGCTGACAGCTACACACCCACTAACCCACCCCTCCACAATGAGCTGGGAGAAAGAATCAGAAGAGCAAAAGCAAGGGAGCCTGTTGGTAGAGCAAGAGACAGGTTAATAGAGAAAGCAAAGCTGGGGCATAAGCAAAGCAAAAGAAGGAATTGATATTGGGTCACTTCCTGGAAAGCAAGGCCTCACTCAACATACACAACTGAGGCGTTCCCTGTCACAACCGCAACACACAACTGTGACTTGAAAAGACTAACACTGAATTTCCCTCTTCCTTCCTCCTTTCCCTTCCCAATTATCTATTGCTATGCATGGTGCTATAACCTGTGGAAAATCCCTCTGGTCAGCTGGGATCAGATCTTTTGATTATGTGCTCTCTCAAGGTCTTGGACATCCCAAGCCTACCTTCTTGGGACTGGATGGGAGGGCAGAGTGGAAGAAAGAAGGGACTTTGACATTGGGCAAGTACTGTTCAGCAATAGCTAAAACATTGTCTGCCATCAGCCCTTGAACCCAAACTCAAAATAGCATCACATGGGCTGCTATGAAGAAAATAACTGCATCCTAGACAGTCTCAGTAAAAGCAAGTATGTTTAAAGTGAGTAGAAATACCCAGTTACAGTAGAATACGGAGTTCTCTAAAAGTCAAGACTCTGGATTTTGTTTTTAATCTCTTTCTATCTGGTAAATATTGATGACCTCAAAGAGCAGACCAGCCTTTTCCTCACTGATTTTGTAGGACAACTCACATGTGGTGGGTTGACCTGCCTCCCCCAGCCACGGTCCCATTACCCCTCCTCAACAACAGACGGAAAAAAAATAGGATGAAGAAGCTCATGGAGCAATATAAAGACAGAGAACAACATAAGGACACATCAATTACTTTCACAGCCACGGGAAAAAATAATCACCAATTAAGATAGATTTAGATTTTGAGAAACAAACACTACAACACCTCCCCTCCTGCCCTCTTTTTCATAGTCTCAGCTTTACTCCTGCCTCTTCCTTGTCTCTCTCCCACCCCCAGTGGCACAGAGGGAATGGGGAATGGAGGGCTGGGGTTAGTCCATACCAGTTCCTCTCTGCTGCTCCTTCCTTCTCACACCTTTCCCTTGCTTCAGCATGGGCTCTCCATGTGCCATAGCTCCTTCTGGGAATACCCACCTGCTCCACTGCGGTGTTCCCCAGAGGCGGTAGTGTGGATGACTGCTCCTGCATGGTCCTCTCCCTAGGCTGCAGGGAAATACCTGCTTCCCTGGTCTCTTCCACAGGCTTCAGGGAAAACTCTGTTGCAGCGTCTCCTCCCCTTGTTCTTCTCTGACCTTCGTGTTCGCAGGGCTGTTTCTGACACCTTTTTCCCTCGGTCCTGGGTGCATTGCAGCTTTTTGCCCTCTTTGAACACGTTTTCCCAGAGACACGAGGAGCGTGGCTGAGCGGCACTGCGGGGCACTGCACCCGGAGCTGGCTGTGCCCCGCACAGGGCAGGCCCTGCCGTTCCTCACGGAGGCTGCCCCAGCCACCAAAACTGTGCCACTGACACACAACACACCATTCAGTTTCATGGAGATGAATATTGCCTCATTCACTATTCAGTCCTGGGAGTTGTTTACGGATAAATTTCCCTTAAATTCCCTCTTTGCTTTCCTCTTCTCTTGACTTGCCTTCTGAGGCACCATCACCAACATTCACCATCAATTATCCAACTAAGTAAAGTAAAAATTCAATGAGACAGTTTTCCAGGATACATGTCAGCATTTTTCCCCCTCCTAATTACCTTATTTCCTTCCTCTACTCCCTCTCCACATTCAGAATACTTGTGTACCTAAGAATATTCAGCTGAGTCCTGATGCTTGGCTCACAATCTCTGCATAGGGAGTGGGAGGCATGTCTGGAACACTGAATTTATGCCTGCTGGGCCTCTCCCTCAGCCTCCTTGGCATCTAAGAGTCTACATTCGAGACCTCATAATTCATGACCAACAATTCTATGGGAGATTTTTGGGTTTTACTGGTGGTTTATTCTGTTTGCAAGTTCTACATTATCCTGAACATATTTAACTTTCAGCATTTTTCACAGCCCTCATTATAGACACTAGAGAGATGTGGCAACTAAAGCTGTAGCTGTAAAATGTACATCACTTTTTGTCTTGACTTGTGAACTGTTATAAAATCAACACCAGCAGGCAAACCAACAGACAGAATGCTGAAAGGGGCCAAATTTTCTGCTGTTGTCAAGAGGTATTACTATCATCAGTGCAGATATGTTCATACTGCAATTATTTGGTCCACCCTTTTTGTGTTTGTCTGCTAATACAATTTTCATAGCAATTCAGAGATCAAGAAAGAGAAGCAGAAGGCATTTTATCAAGCCCAACACCATTCTTCTGCCCCTTACTAGTATTAGAAACTAGTATAGAAACTTTCTATTCATGTTTTGTACTTTATAGAGAAATAGTTTTCTTTATAATTAAATATGCTGCACAGAAGAAAAATATTTTATAAAGTTGTTAATATAAATGTAGCTACCTTAGTATTAAAATTCAACTGAAAAAAGTATCAGGGCTGACACTTAAATTGTGAAAGTCACAAATAAATATGTCCATAGCATATTTGGACCATTTGAGGGCACAGTCTGGAGGTTACCACAAAAGGAGGAACCCCTACTGTCCATTTGGCATGGCTAAGCAATAATTCCTCATCAGAATTCCAAATATTCATCCCTACTTATTGATCTTTACATCACATTGTACATTCAAAAGGTTATACATACATTATACTCGATTCACTTATACTAGAAAACCTTCTATTATCCTACCACATTTCACAAAATAATTGCTTATTACAAATAAATGGAAGATATTGTACCTGGTGAAGTGAACAGTCCTTTCAAATCCACGGATTCCCGCAAAGGGAAAGGTATGGAGTTTTTAACTTTCGAAGTATTACTGTTAGTTGAACCAAAAGGAAGGCCTACAATAAACAGCTGAGATACCAGTTAACAGAAGATGGAAAATGTTCTAACAAAATATATGGACTGATACTGTTCAAATCAAACCATAACATGTGGCTTAGACTAATCTGTAACCTTTTAATATGTGCTTGTAGAAACTACAGATTCTACAGTCTGAAAATGAAACATGCAAACTCTGTCAACAGAGAGTTTACCCCATGGAATGTCTAGTTGCTGATAAGCAGAATTTTCATAAATCGTGTTTCCGATGTCACCACTGTGGCAGTCAATTAAGGTAAGAAGTAACTGCATGTTCACTCACACAACCCTGGTTTTGAATACAAGTACAGATGGTGAAATTTTTTTCAACTGTAGGATTATTCAGCCAGTAGGATGCTGGGTTGACAGGATGGTATCCTGAGTTCTCCTTTTATTCTCTGCTCCTAACATCTGCACTGTGATATAGAACAAGTCCTTTAAATGCCTTATAAAACTGCTCCATCCCAGTACCTTCCAAATTCTTCCCATATTACTTCCTACTGAGTGTTGCAGACCTTCAGGACAGCATGAAACAGGCAGTAGACACAGGAGTTTGGGTGGAATTTAGGACATCCGAAACATACCAAATTTTCTCTTAATTTTATTAATTCATAAAATGAATTATGATGGTTCTATGCGTTAGCAAATGGCTGTAACCTTTATATAAAATGTAGGTTTTATTGCAATATCAATGACTGCAAAGACCAACAATTTTGATTTTAACACACTCTGGGTTAGTTACACACGTTTGCTTTACTTCATTTGGGAAGAGAATCCAAATAGAATCAAATACAAATTTCTGTAATTTGCACAAAGACTAACTTCTGCTATTAGTTTGTAGAAAAACTGAGGATTTGGACTTAAAAGAGATCAAGAAAAATGGTCCAAAAAGCCTGGAAGTGCTGTGGAACATTTCTATTTGAAGTTTATTCTGTGCAGCAACCTAATGAATTTACGTTCTTTCTTAAATCACCAAGCATGTCTCTTCTCCTTGATTTTAATTTTGAAATTGTATGGGAATTTGCAGGGAAAGATTTTAGATACTTTTCTCGGGGCGGGGAGGGGAGAGAAAGAAAGGCGAAGTGTATGGTAATTTATGATATGTAAAAGCATAAAACAAATTTTCTTTCATTTGGCAGCTTGGGAAATTATGCATCTCTCCATGGAAAAATATATTGTAAACCTCATTTTAAGCAACTTTTCAAATCGAAAGGAAACTATGATGAAGGTTTTGGACACAAGCAGCATAAGGAATTATGGAATTCTAAAGATCAACTTAGTTCAATTAAAAATACTCAAGCTGAAGAAACAAATCCCATTAATAGTGTACCTGTTGATCCTAAACCAATTACAGGAGTTGATAAAGACTTGTACTCAGGTACTGAAGGTGCTCATCCTGGTATTTTGGATATTAATTTGAAAAAAACCACAGAAAGAGGTAAATTAAAAATGACATGGCCTCCTTCAACAGATGATGTAACATCTAAGAAAACATTTTCTATTGAAGAATCAGCTAAAGTAAATAAGTCAAAGTGGCCCCCAGAAGGTTTTGCTCAAGAAGATTGTAGTTTACATTCAAATAAACCTCTGGGCAACAAAAAGGAATCTCAGAAAAATCCCACTGTGATGGAGCAAAATAAAACCACCACAAATTCACAACAAAATCAACACTCATCCATTTGCTCTCTGTCTGAAAAAGAAGGTACAAATACCTGTAAAGCAAAGAAAAATGAAGCAGGCAATAAGAGAAAGGATGAGGAAGCTGGGAATGTGCAAGATAAGGTGAATAAACTAGAAGCATCAGAGAATAGGGAGCAAAGTGGAAAGGATATTAATGAGGGTGGTAATGTAATTGTGGATAGTACTGGGAAGAAGCAAGAGAAAAAAATTAATGAAACTGATAATTCAGAAGTTGTACAGGTTACGAACATTGATGATGTAACAGTACAAAAGAATCATAAAGAATGCAGCTTGAATAACAACAACAATAATAATTATGCCCCTTTTTCACATCAAAATATTTGTACACAGAAAACAGCTCTCTCAGCTATGTCCACCCCAAAGACAGCATTAAGCCATGCTATTTACACTGAATCACAGCATGCCTTTGCAAAGCTCGATGGTCAGTCTGGAAGTGAAGAAATATATGAGATGTATGAACCTCATGAGATCTATTCTAGCGATACTGTACTTGCACAGGATGATCAGAACTCAAAAGATGAAGATGCTGTTACTTCTAAGAGTCTTGCTCAATTTAATAATGATGCCACTTGTCAGAAGTCTTGTACTAGCAGCACATTAGTTTTGAAGAAGGCAACTAACACAACAGTGTCTGTTGACGCTGAGCTGTTATGCACTGGAGAAGAATCAGAATATGACAAAAAGACAAAAAGATAAATACTATTTTATTTGACCCTCTGAAGATATCTTTTCTTAGAAAAGACAACCTGGTTTTAAACTGTGGTCTAGTAGATTCTGTAGGTGTAAGTAAAAAATCCTGCAGTCCATATTCAAAAGAACATGGAAATTATGATACAGAACAGAATTATAATAACATCTGTCAGGAAAGTGAAATAATCCAGTTGTCAAAGATGGACATAAATACAAGCTTAGATTTACTGAGCTCAAGGCATACTGCTGTTTCATCATTCCAAGGCAAGAAAGTTAAGTTCAAATGGCTCACTGCAGATGAACAAATTAAAAAAATTAGATTTTATGATGAAAATTAATGAAATATCCAAGTAATCAGCTATGTCTGTCACTCATTACAAAGTATGTCATAAATAGTTTTTTCTTCAGTCTACTTATTTAAGTCTTTCATGAAGAACTTAATATCCAGAGATTACATTAAAAAATACAATTATACTGTCAATTACCCAGGCTTTATTCAGCTAGTTTATATTTAAGGCAATGAAGATGTAGATTTTTTCCATCTGTAATTATAAAACACCCCTTGTTTTTCTGTTTCTGGACATTGCAAGGAATATTTTATACACTGTCCTGGCGAAACATAATCCATTTCAGTATTTATTATTTGTAACAACTTCAGATGTGAAGCACCTGGTGTGCACAAAGGAAGAAAAAATATTTCCATTGTTTTTTCTAATGCCACTTCTCAAAATTCTTGCTCCATGACATATTATGTATACTGGATGTGTTTGCTCATGCTAGAAAATCTGGGATTTGGTTGAGAATTTGGGGGGTTAATCTTTTTTGTTTCTGTTTTTGCAGTATAATGTAATACTTAGTTTGAAATGGATCATTATTGAATAGTAACCACAGCTGGTTGGTGAATAGCACTGTTTTGCTATATTCCTAGAGCTGCTACTAAGTTATATTGAGTAACGGGGAAAAAAAGTGTGTAAATTTTACCAATGGATAAAACCAAACATTACAAATAGAACTGAAACAGGGTTTGGGGACACTGGGCAATGAAGACTAGTGGTTGTTTCAGTAACTAATTCAAAGTCATTTTAGCTGAAGCAGCTCTCCAGTGTCATACTTAAACCTGTACAACCTTATTCAGATCTAGCACTTTTTTCCTTAAAACCTATGCTTATGGATTAACATTTGCTCACTTAACACCATTCCATCTTGTATGAAACAGCAACTTATAATTTAACTGTTGACAATGCATAATAAAAAAAGCACTTTACAAAAAATATTTTGTGATTTTTTTAATGTGAATTTGTACATACTATTTTCCTTAAATAGTATGGAAGGTGCATACTATTTTCACAAGATAGTTTGCGAAATTCTTCATGCAGTGATTAGTTTAAACCAAATTTCCAGAGAGAATCATAATCAAAATATATTTTTCAAATTCCTGAAGGATCTAAAAGAGACAGGCATTTCAAATAATTTACAGGAAAGACAAGCTGATGTTAAAACATTTAAGAAAATGTGCCTCAGACTTCTAGAATAAAATATCATCTGCACTACAATTCATTGCCCAAAGCAACAGGGTTGTGGGTAAGTGGGAAATCCACATGTGACTCTTCTATACCTACACAGATACAACCATAAACTATACACACACATCAGAAAACCATGAATAGCATTTTTTCCACAAGCATACTTCAAGAGTATATTGCTCCAAAGTATTCACATTAAATGCAGAAATATAAGATTTCTTTAAATGAATGTTACCAGCAGTCTTTGCACAAGACACTCAATACCACCGTATTTGAGAACTTTATTAAAAAGCATTAGCCTACAGCTGCTTTTGAACATCTCAGAATTACTTCAGCAAGATTTCTCTCTCTCTGTTATTGCTCCCCCATTTAGGTGTAACCATCATAATTTGTTTTTAAAAACCCAAGAGACTACATAGCGCTAAATGACTTTGCTTTCTTTTTGAGTAAATAACACAACTAAAAATAACATCAACAAAATTCCTGCTAAGACAACAGAAAAAAAAAAACCAGAAAAGGCATGCCTGGAGAAAATAAAGGGAATTGGACTAGCATATTTAGACTCCTAAAGGAATTAAAATTTTAGATCTCTGCCATTTCTCAAAATTTCTTATTAGATAGAAGATTGGTTTTGTCTGTATTAGTTAGGAAAGAGGAATTATCTTGAAAGTGAAATGGTGGTGTTTATGTGAACATGTGTAGGTGTGATCATATGCAAGTTAATAATTCCGGAAAAATCTAACATGGCTGAAACGATTCCTGTGCCTGCTGGAAAGTGGCTTCCAGCTAGTCCCAGCTGCCCTGGCTGGGAATCATTTCAGACTCGGTTAGGCAGTAGCAGGCGGACCGGCCACCACCCCCCAGTGGGTCAGAGCTACATGAGAGCTGTCGGTGAGGCTACGACGAAGGTAAGAAGAAGGAGACTTCGTGGCAAGATGGTTTATTGTCACCTGCTCTCCATGCAGGCGAGCCACAAGTCCCTCCGCAAGGGGTGGGGTTATGGCTTATAAGGGACCAGGAGAAGGGGACGGACACAAGAGAGAAAACCAATCAGGGGAGTTGGGATGACACACAGACAACGAATAGGAAATGAGGGGTGGGGGATTTCCCAGCCTGCTCCAATCCAGGACTGAGTCTCTCCGAAGTCTCTGGAAGGAGAGGAGAGGCTTCCCGGATAGTGCCAGGCACTGGGAGGAGGGCAACAGATGATTGATAGCAAACTATAACTGAGGAGAACAAAGGTAGGGGATTTCCAAGGCGGGAGATATACCAAATGGGGAGAAATACAGGGGGGAACTTAGGAAAAACCATTACAGAACTTACATATGAAAAATAGATATAAACAAAACATGAAAATACAAAACACACTGTCACGCTGGACACGGAAGGAGCACGCTGGACACGCTCAGCCGCCTAAGGCAAAAAAGGAGAGCTTTATTTACAGTTTCTACAATTTATAGACTCTCTAAAATGAGAGTGGATTGGAGGATAACATATCTCCTCCGAATCACATTGGCTAGTTGAACAGTCTGTCAATTTTCTCCTCTTCTAAGAAGGAATGTGAAAAACACATAGTGTTTTGAGAAAAGTGTGAGAATTCTAACTCTAAGTATGTAAATATCAGAAGACTTTTGAAAATCAAAGCAACAACACACCGCAACACATGGCTGCAAATTTGTACCTGAAGTCCAGCCCTGTGCCACTTGTCATCCTGCTGAATATTCTGATGAATTTAACCTTGTATACTACAATCTAGAGGAGTGACAGATGTCAATTATGATAGCAAAAATTCACACCAAGAAATTAGCATCTCTGAAACTATCCTTGCAAACTATAGACCTTTTAGCTTCCCCCAAACAAAATCAAGAATGAGTCACAGAAAAACCGTGATCCCTATGGCCAGCTAGATATGACTAAAATAACAGCTTTGTTGAAATAGTATAGAAAAGCAAGACTACACAGAAATTTTTACTCCCAGACAGAATATTATGTAAAGTCAGCATACATAATGACATACTATATGTGGTAAATCTCTTTGGCTATCCCATGACTGAGATTCTGTTTAGTATGGGACAGACACAGAAGTGCAGAACCTTCATCTAGTGGATTCACTAGCTTTGCATTCTCTTCTCCTAGTGAATGGCTTTTTTACTTCTGCCAGTAGTGAGGACAAATGTTAAGGAAATAAAATAATATTGCAGAATTATTTATTTGAAGTACAAGCCCTATTATATTGTTTTGGGATTCTTATATAAATCATGAGGGTGACACCCTCTAAACTTTTTCAGGAAAACTGGATAATAATATATTGTAGAAAAATGTAAATAACCTGAAAAAAAAATTTAAGTAGAAGAGTTCTTCAGAACTTCAGCCAAAAGCTTAGTGTAGAAGTAATCAGAGACGAGATAAGGCTGGAACTCACTGAGTCTTATACCCTTTTCCTTCTAAGACAAAAGGATGGGAGATGTCACCCTGATGTATACATACATTGCTACTACAGAAGTCACATTGTGGAGAGAATAGCATCTGAAAGTGAGATTGAGTGTGTAGAGAGTAGCAACCTTATAGGTTTTCTGTAAATGAAATACTAAATGAATAATTGTTACATACAGGTAGAGATATTATAAAAGAAAGGCCTTATAAAATATGATTTAGGCCCTGCTACTCTAGCTAAACTAGCAGCTAGCTTGTAAGTTGCCATAAGAAAGAATTAGAGGAATGAGAAGCATTCCTACATCCTATCCCAACAACCTGTTCTTGTAGAGAAAAATAAGTTGCACCTGTAATAAAAGATCTGTCCCATGAGAATCCACCAAAAAAAAAAAAGTAAACACCTGTGGACAGAGTTTTAACATATCCACACACGAGCACCTGCTACCTAATGAATTGAGTGGCAAGAAAAAACTACTAGCCAATTGGAGCTGAACTCGAGGTCTTTGAAAACTGTATAAAAATGAGTTATGGGAATAAAGAATGGGCTTTTTCTGCATGAAGAAACTGAGTCCCATCTTCTTTACTGCAACAAATAGTAACTCCTTAGCTGCTAAAACACCTCATGCATTTTGGTGAACCCATACAGATTTACTGCAGCCAAGGAGCTGGTTTATACTGGTTTAAAAAGAACTAGCATCCATTAGAGTTGTATTTCTGAGTGGGGAATTTGCTATTCTAAGTTTAAGTATGTTCAAGTTACCGTCTAGGCTTTCTAAGTTTTGCTACCTGAATTTAAATTAACAGTCATCAGTCTGTAAAAGTCTCATTCTGTGAGGAGAAGCTTGATGGCTCCTGGGAAGAATTCTGGTACTGAACCTCCTATTCTCTCAGCATGATAACTTCCTCTGGCTACTTCTAAGTTTCCCTTAGGATATTTCCCTAAGAAAGGGACCTTACAGTCATGGAGGGCAGAGCTGATCCATTTCCAGCACAGCTGCAGCCAAGCACTGTTCAAGAGTAAAACTGCACTGATGAGTAGCAGTGAAATGAAACTTTTCCACATCATTATTTAGTACAGGAGACTTTCAGTCTGAGAAGTGTATTTTTCACTGGCTATTACTGGCTAGTGAAGATGTTCTACTGCTTTTAGAACACAGCAGGGCTCATGTATTCTTCTATACTGAAAAGCACCAATTAGAGAGATTAAAGAGTCTGATTTAATGGCCGGGCCAGAGATGCATTTTAGAGGATTTCTAAATTTGCAGTCCATTTGCAACTTCATTAACATAATTGGCACAAAAACTTACTTAGAGTTATTTAAATTGTTTTTATAGGTGCGGCATATCAACTAATCCCTTTGGAGCCTTTCTAGTCAGGGGCATCCTCAAAACTCTTTAAAGAGACCTAAGTAACACTGACTGTACAGCTGAAATGGACTCCTCCTAAGTGAAGGACTTGCTGAATGAAAATGCTGGATTGCTTAGAAAAGGGTAAATATCTTGTCTGTCTTCTGTTAAGCATTTATCTCCCTCATACATATCAATAGGCAGACCTACACGAGTTATCTTAAATGACACAGAGCTCAGAGTGGACAATTAAATCATGCTAAGGATCTGCCTTGCTCTAACACAATATGGCTTGAAATATCCCTCCTATAAATATAGTTCAGGCCTTATTTTCAAAGTGCAGGATAATTACCAGAATTACTTATAAAAGATTCGGGTCACTTCAGTCAAGTATACCTCCAACTGGTAGGTATAATTGCAAAAACATTAGCTACCCTGGGTACACTCACAAAAACAGGAAAACATGAAGACAAAAACACAGATTAAAGCCTTTGTCTCTTTTCATGTTTTCATCCATTAAGAGGAACCTAAGTTAAATCCTTTGGGTACATTTTATTGCCTTTCACAAACAGCATTTCACCTTGTATGTGGGTTACATTTGATGATTTTGACATGAAAAGCGTTTTAAAATGTTTTAAAGAGAGGATCTGCATTAAATTCGGCTTAGAAACAATCACACTGGCCTTACTTTTGGCCTTTCTACAGCAGTAAATTACAATTCAGCCATGAAAGATCTGAATTTTTCAGTATAGTCCTTAAACAAAAAATTAGGCAGCTCTGTACTGGACTACTTTGGGGAAAGAGGAGAAAAATTCCTGTTTCCCATTGCTCCCTCACCTCCCCTCTCTTAAGGTAGGGTATGAGAGAGAAGGAAACAAAGAAAAAAATCTTCTTAAATTCTTAAAAAGAAAGAATAAGGTCTATGAAAAATAAAATTTATTTTTAATCTGACTTCCATTAACTAAGTACATTGTAATTTTACTAGAAGAGACATGAAAAATCGACTACACATTTCAGCAGGTGATTTTCAAAATCACATAATCTGTTTAAATAAAAAAACCCTGGGAAAACCTCAGCGTATTTCAACCCATTTTACCTTTTGGCTCTTGACACTGTAGCCATCACCATCAGTACATAAAATTACTCTTAGACTGATGAAATCTTACCTGCAACAGATGCTGACAAGGAATAATGTCCTATCAAAACAAATACCTATGAAGGAGCCATTCCTTCCCCACAGGAACTGTATATTCCAAATTGAAAAGCAGGCTGTTTTTCCGGTCAACCTTACTAGAGAAAAAAATTGACCAAACACAAAATTTCTTGATGAAGAAGTCATCTCTCAACAAAATAGAGATGAATTTTCAGCAAACAAGATTAAATAGTTAAAAACTTTAAGGGGGAATGAAGGTATAGCTTCATGAGGGGATGAGGGGATGGAACACTAAACAAAGTACTTCAGTACTTCAGTATACTGCTTGGTAAATTAGAATGTCATCCTAATTGTAGTAATGGTGCACATATCATAATAAAAATAAAACCCAATGTTTATGAAATATCCTCTTACCACTTAAAATATGCTTCCAGTTTATGAAATCAATAGCTATAAAGTCAGCTTATGCAGATGGACATAAAAAAAAAATCTGCAGTTCCAATCTTAAGAGCTTTTGTACAGCTTTTTATAAAGCAATATTAGAGTGGAAATAGCACATAAACAGTGTCATATACTGTACTAAACAGTGTTTAGAATCTCTTTATTATCTCCAGAAACTGCTTTTCTGCTTTGGTAGGACAATACTGCTCTATTGAAGGCTAGAGATTGGGTCTGGGTGGCTTTGACAGAGAAAACAAATTTGCCAGCAGTGTACTTTTGTGCCCAGAGAGAAGGTAATGAAAGTTGCATTACAGGCACTGACAGCTATCCATGCCAACAGCATGCCATAAACCAGCAACAGCATGGACTCAGCCTCTTGGGCCAGAATAGGAAGTCTAAACAGATTTTTTTCAAAATAAAGCATTAAGGCAACAATCAAGAATACCTTTCTATGTTTCTGAAGACATCATGATATAAACATTTGGCTAATAATGTATGGCAAACTATATCTGAAAATACTAATGTTATAAATTAACATACCGCAGAGTGCACCATTATCTTATTTTTTTTACTTTTAGAGAAAACATATGTGCACTATAGGAAAAAGAGGAAAACGAGAAAAAAAAAATAGGGCTAATTTACCTTATTTTTGAGTACCTGTGTAAGAAAACTCAGCTTTATTAACTTCTTCCAAATAGTTTCCAACCAACAAGGTGAGGTTTGGATTAAGTATCCAGACATTTGTGCTCTGTGATGACATTTCAAGACTACTGCAGCATTACAGAAAACAAACCATTTTCTTTAACAAGCTACAAGTTTCATCATCACCTACAAGAGACAGAAATGACATAGCATTGCTTTTTTTGACATGAAGACCCAGCTACAGAGAGAAGATGACTAACAAATGAAATTCTGCACCTCCTATACCTTTACTGAGTTTGTTCAAACATGTGTACATGTATTACTATATTTACTAATACCTACTATATTACTGATTCATTCATTACTGACTGTAATTTCTAAAAATTAATCATAATTCACAGGGTCAGGAAATAAGGTCAAATAGACAACTTTCATTTTACCATTGCCCAACATCTGAGCGGTTGAATTTGAAACTTTGATATTCCTTTAATATATTTGCTGTAGACATACTTACATATATGCCAAATACAATTTGAGTGGTTGAGTTCTGGAAACTCAAAATCTGGATCAACTCAAAAGTTATGAAAACTGTTGAAGACCAGCATCAATATGTTGTGCATTATGGATTTCTGGATTTTTAAAATATTAGGGGTAATTCCTCCCCATTTTCAAGTCTTTGAATGATAAAAAATAAATCCTAGAATTTTCAAGAACTTTCTAGAATGATTCCTCTTCAACAGACATTGAATGCTTTGGTGGGGCAGAAAAAAACCCCACCCCTACACCTGTCTGGGATGGTTTCTGTAAATGACACATTCTTACTCAAGCTAAGCTGTAATGTTAAAGTCTGTTTCATTCTATCCTACACAGGCAGGTATGTATTTTAATTGTAGGAAAAGGTAATGCCATTTTAGTAATGGTTTTGCATACTTGACATTTAAAATCTGCGACTTTTGATTGCTTATAATTTTGTCTCATGTTATCTATTTGGGGAGAAGCTTTCTGCACATAGGAAAGGACAGACAGACTGATTTACTTTCAGAGCTTTACCAAAAGGCTTCTTTCATTTTTAGGAAAAATACCTTGGAAGAGCATAGATTTTTGCCCATGCTAAAAAAAATCTTTCAGTTGAAAAAATTCAAATCAATCTGTTGCCTTAGCTTTGATCTGGTTCTACTCTGACCATATTTGCAATATAGCTTTTCATTTCAACATGTCATGGGGTTTTTCTAAGGTACAGATGTCTCTTGATATACAGACAGGAGAATATTTTTATTAGGTCTTCTTTCTGAATTGGTGTGGTAGCCAGAAAATAAATCGAAGATTGTAATAAATAAAGCCTGAGGTAATATTTTTAATATTTTCAATAAATCAAAATATTAAATAATTGCGCAAGTAGAAGGATTCATCTCTTCTATGTTCTGAACAAGTTAAGAGTCTCAAGAAAAACACTGCGATCACAAAATTAGAGACTATACCAGACAGCTTTTGAGTTCAGGCATTCGCATTTTCAAACTTAATGATCTTTTAAGGTAATACATGAGTATCATGTCTGTAAGCATATAAATGAAACGGGGCAGAAATAAAACTCCATAACTAATAATAGTTGTTAGAGCAGAATGTATTTGATCGGCGCCGAGATGCGTGGGGAATAACTTCACCAAAGACACCCATGCCCACCTGACCCTCTTTCCCCTTATTATTCCCCAAGGTCTCACATATGCGTAACATTGCACAATCCGCCTCATACATATTCATTCCCTGGCCCCGCCCATCCTCACCTCGTATGGTAATTAACTCCACGGCCAGCTGGGCATGCTCAGTTTGTTGTGGTGGTCTTCTGGGGGTCTCAGTGGATGAAGGAAATGGAGTCTTCTTCAATGAACTCTTCACCTTTATCTCTCCTGTGCGGCTTCTGGCCCTTTTGGCATCTTTTCAAGGGGATACTCAGTTTATGCCAGCTAAGAGTCTGGGTTCTCTCTTTTTATCTGCATTTTTGGCCTTGCTGTCCCGGGCTGTTTACATTTTTCTCTTTACTATCACCAAGGAGTCCCAGATGCTTATAATATACAAAAGGTTAACAGATGCAGCTTTCAGTATCCACTAAATTCCTTCTAAAATGGATTTAATATATGTTCTAAAGCACTATTTGAAATATATTCTAATATATAGAGGCCTGCTATAAAGAATCATCTAAAATTCTCACATCTCTGTCTCAATAAATATACAGATACTCATGTATACGTCAGTAGAACTACAAGCAATCAGCAAATTACTGTAACACTGGCTGTGTATATATAGAACTAGGAAGCTCAGTGCAGCTAAACTGCTTCATAATGTGGTGGCTTCACTGCTTTCCTCCTCTCTCTCTTTCTAGCATATATTCTGCATTTCCTTTGGTCACTCTTCTACTATCATTACAAGCTCTTTGGGACTGAGACTTTAGACAACTTTTTTCTTTAAGATAGTAAGAAAAAGCACACAGCCAAATATTCCTGATGCAGTACTTTTATCTCTGAATAAATTTTGGTAGCAGTATCCTCAGTCCCTTAGTGGGCAGACATCCTTATCTATGAGGATGCCACTCCAGCAACAGAAACATGGGAGTAATTTTTCTTAAAATGCTCTTCAGTGAAAATAAGGTTAACAGAAACCGTCCTGTATGTCAATCATAAAATAGTCCCAGTGATGACAATTCCAAGCTTTGCAGTGTCAGTACCAGGGAACATGCCTCCTGTATTCTGGTAGCTGTGTACTTCAAGAAAATGGAAATTAAGGACCAATCACATTTCACTACTGGTCGCATTCTCTTGCTGATAAGCAATCAGATGACACAGAACCAAGCTCTGGTTTATGAGTGGAAATTTTTCATCCTCCAAGAGGATGAAAAATTAAAAAAAAATGCATGCAAAATTATAAAATAAGTGAAAACATTAATCATAATTAAACAGAACCACGTTGATTTTTGCCAGCTGGATTCAGCTACTGACTGTGATGGGAAGGCTCTTCTCTCTTGGTTAACCCTGCTGAGAGCCAGATTAATTATTTATAATTAATTTCTTAGGTAATAATGCAAATATTTGTCAAAACAGTTGATCCACCACAAAATTAAATATGGGGTGGGGAATAACTCCAATATATTTAAAACAAAAATAAAAAAACCCAAACTGACTGGATCAATGGGAGGGAGGGGGAAATGGTCCACCACCCATCCATTCCTCTACACAACAGGCCTATCTTACATCACTGTTCAAGGCAGTTGCAATTAGATATATATTTATAGAATCTTTAAAGACTTCTAAGTATATTCATTATGTTCACAGTGACATTGTTCTGAAGGACACTATATAAATGGAAGCTGTGCTTACAAGTGATCACTGCAGATATACAAATATCTTGAAGGACTCACTCTGCACACAAAGGAAGTTGCCTTGCTTTGTTTATGGGGAGATTAGCTCCCTCCAGCTGACATAATATGTGGGAGATAAAATAACAAAAGGAAACACTTTGTCTGCAGTGTGAAATCAGATCCCAATGCGCTTCCAGAAGAGTGCAGGAGGGGGCAAGTTTGTAGGGGCAAGAATCCTTTGTCTCCTTCCTTGTCTATATAGAACCTAGCACATAACTGTGATTTGAATCTCACAGCATACATCTACATGATATTAACAAAGGGGTTACCAAATGAGGCTGGATAATGCTAGCAAATTGTAACACAGTTAAAAATAAATAATCAAATATTCCTCCCCTAGATCTACAAAGGCAGTGTTGCATCCATGCATCAGTTAAGTATTCAAACCCTGTCAGAGGGGAGGAGTGAAATAATGTTTATCTCTAAGGGGTTATTTTACAGTTTAATGTAAAAGATCTGCCAATTATAGTACACTTCAGTACTACAGTCCTGCTCTCCTAAAACCTGAGGTTGAAGACTAAAGGATATACAGCAACTCTGTTCCTTTTCTTCACAAAGGAATTTCAGGATAGCTCCTACCATCTACCAGAATCCCCAACACCAGCACTTAGCCCACAGTTCACATCTTGTTGGCTGTCTTAACAGCTAAAACAATGATTTTAGTAGGTGTGATTCCTAACTTCTTTCCCCCCTGTTGATCCAGGACAGAAAGGACTCCTGCTGACAGAGCTGTACAGAAATTACATTTTTATACTTTTTCTGCTATGAATAAGAGCAGCTCAGCTCCTATACGTCCCTTAGAGCTTTCCAGGATTAAGATACTGTTTTTCAGAAAAAACTCGGGAACTCTTCGGTCTTATGGGACTGAAGGACAAAAAAAAAAAAAAAAAAGATAATCCCCCTAGTTTATCAGGGGGACTGCTAAACTTTAGAATATGTGTACTGTAAAGCACTTTAATGAACAGACCCAGTTTTCAGGTGTGCTGGTTTTCTTCTCATCTCTTTTCTGCTTTTAATTATTTGGTGCTTCTGTGCCTAGAGCAACATCTTCCTCCAAGTTGTTTTGTCTCATAAACAGGATATTTAGCTGAAACGTGGTGTTTTGTCTTTCTTTTTAATGATTTAGCTAACTTACACACTGAGCTGTGCATATGATTGCAAAAAGCTGCTGTAGAACCTTAAACTCTACTTTTTAACATGAACATAAAATTCAAATATAATTATCTGAATTTCTGTTTACATTTTTGGATAAGTTTGAAGTAGTAAAACTAATCACATGTATGTTCTGCTTACTACAAAGAAATTCCTTTACAAGGATTCTTTCTAGTATTTCCTCCTTCTTTGAAGGAGTTATAAAGTTATAACTGTGCAATGCTCTAGTCACTTCTGTAATATTTGTAAAACTGTCAACAGTAAATAAAGTGTGTTGGGGTTTGGGTTTCTTTCAAGACAATAATATGGCTGATACCAAAAGTTTTAAAAAACCCTTCTTTAAAGAAGAGTAAAAAACCTGATACTTAAGTATATAATGCTAGTATTAAAAACATACTTTCTCAAGGCTTGAAGAAGTTCCTGAAGTAAAAAAAACCCTTTTCTAGAAGAAAACATCTCTGACTGAGCTGTTGCACAGTGTCCAAGCACATGAGCATTAAAAAAATTTCCTGTTATTTCATTCCAAAGAAAAGTGGGTGCATTGAGTCTTAACACTGGACACAGCAAACTCAATTGCCACCAAAAAATAAAAAAAGTAAACCGTTGAAGAATATGAGGTAAAGGGCATGACTTTGACATTGTTTAACAGTACTAGCAGTTCTGAACTCAGCACAGATAAAGGTACCCGCATCTCCTACAATTAAACACGGAATTCTGTCTATAAATTGTATCTAATATTGGTACTAATATTATTTCATTAAGGAATTAACAAACATTTGCTTATGACCAAATTAACTTGATAGATTATTTGATTTTAGAAACCTTTCCTAATAGGTATGAAATACAACTGCAGGCCATTAGGAATTAATAAATCTCCACACCTTTTTGAATCAGAAAATCAAGCACAAAACTAGGCAAGGGGTTCTACTTGACAAGCAAATTCCAAAACAGTGGGTAAAGACCATTAACACTGAAAAGAATGCAGCTGTAAAATTTATTTCTGAATTGTTTTTAAGCATTCCACGTGGCTTTTTAGACAGACTGGAAAAGAGGGAAGAGACATTTATTCTTAGTATAATTGAAATCTTAAGAGTCTAATAATTATTAATTCTAGAAAAAGGGTAGTAATTATGCAGTTGAAGTTCCTGTACTCCTGCTGTTACATTCCCTCTTCCCCTGCTCCCCCGGATCGCTTGATCAGTTTCATTCCTCTAATGTGAAGGGGTTGTAACAGTGGCTTTGTGAGTATTTGGAGTCCTTGGCCAGGAGAAGTTCGATATTCAGGTTTATGATTTCATCTCCCTCCTCTAGTTTCCCCTTAAGATAATTTTTATCTTTGCAAGCACATTTTTCTACCTTTTTCTTTCTTCACTGGTTTGCACCTCTAGTTCTACACCTGAATTTAGAACATTACCTTTTAGATATATCAGGTACTGTTTCTTTGCAACCTCCAAACCCACTTTGGTCCAGCTCCAGACTTGCATTCCATTAGGTGACCGCAAGGTGAGCCGTTTATCACCGCGGGCCTCCAGTACCAAGCCCATGCTCCTTTCCTTAGTGCCTTACACCGATAATCCTCTACGCTTCATCCTCAGTCTTCAGTTCTCCAGGGCCTGTGGTACTCCACCACACCCATACACCTCTACAGTGTATCACCGTGGTTAGCGCGCAAAAGACTTCGTTCTACACAGAGTAACAATGTAAACCCATGGATGTGCCACGTAAACAACAATTAAACAGGCACTGGCAAAAATCGCTGCCACAGCTGAACCAATTCGAACAGAGGTGCGAGCAGGTGGGGTACTAGGACAAGTGGTACAAGTTCTGAGGCCTTGCAAACTCGGTGCAAACCCCGCAGCACAAGTGACAGCCGTGGCGCTGGAGGGTCCCGCAGAGCGCAGCAGCGGCAGCCGCCGAGGACGCGGTCCTGTGCCCGCCGCGGCCGCGCCAAGGTCGGCGGCAGCCGGCAGCAGCCGCAGGGATGTCGGCGGCGGACACGGTTTCAGCTCACTGGAATATCCCCGGAAAAATACATATTTTTCTATTAAATTTTACTTATTTTAAACAGAACGCCCTGGCGTGAAGCTCTATATTCCTATGCACGCGGGGAGTGGGCGGCGCACGCTCCCCACCTGCGCGGCCGGCCCTCAGCCCGCTCCCGTTTTTCAGAGCAGCTGGGGATGGGCAAGGTTGGCCCAGCCGCGCGCGTTACCACCACCAGCCCACTCCACCGGGGTTGGAGCGCGTCCCGGAGAGCCCGCGGCGCTGCCTGGCGGGGACACGACCGCGGGCACACGGGCAGCACTGCCCCGGCGAGACTCCCACCGCCCGGAAGCGGCGCTGCCGGGCGGAGCAGCTCCCATTGGTCCGTGCCCGTCACGCCGTCCCGCCCCCTCGGCGCGGCGCGGGCGGCCATTGGTTGCCGGCCGTGCCAGTCGGCGAGGGCGAGCTCCGCCGGTGCCCGCGCTGCGCTCCCGCGCGGCGCGCGCTCTGCCGGCTGGTGCGGCTGCGGGCGGAGCAGGGATGCGCCCCGGCTGCGGGAGCGCGGCGCGGAGCGGCGGCAGCCCGGGCGGCCGAGGGCGGCGAGCACGGCTGGTAAGGTTCGGCCGGGGGAACGCGGGTGTCCGTCGTCGTGCGCATGCCTTGCGTCCGGTGCAGAAGCGGCCGCTGGCAGCGCCGAGCAGCGGTGCCGGCACGGGCGGAGCGGCGAGCGGGCGGGATGCCGGGTTCGGCCGGCGGCGCTGGGCCGCGACGGGCAGGGGTCGCGGGCGGGCGCGGTCTCCCACCGCCCCTTGTCGTGCCCTTCGGCGCGGCGGTTCCCGGGCGTGATCGGCGGTGCGGTGGGAACTTCGTCTGCCCCCGCCCGGCTAGCGGCGGCCGGCGGTGCCTGCGGGTGCCGCGGCGGGGGGCGACATCAGCCCTCCAGTAGGGGCTTTTCGGGAGGGCCGCCGAACGGGGCCGCCGAACAGTGGCCCCGGCGTTGCCGTGCGCGGCTGCCGGGGGTGGTGGCTGGAAAGGCGGTGCCGCGGGTCCCGGCGACGGCGCTGCCCCGGGCCCGGCTGTGCCCCGCTCGGCAGCGGCAGCGCGGACGTGCCCCGGGCCGGCGCTGGGGACCGTCAGCGCGGCCGCGCTTGTCTTGGGGCGCCGGGTTGGACTTCCCTTCAAGGGAGGATTTTACTCGGGGATGCTCCCGGACGCCCAGCGGGGAGAGTCACACAGCCGACGGCGGCAGTAGTGGTGGTGCGGCTGCAGACTGGATCTTCAAAGAAAAGTTATTTTAAAGTAAACGTATCGGTAACGCTTGATACATGACCACTGGCTATTGAGACGGAGGAATTAGAAAGATGAAATCCCTATGCACTCCTTTCCATTGTTCTTCAACCTACCGTACTCTTAGTGATAAGGACAATATTGGGAGGCTTTGAAGTGTTGTCAAATCTTGTTAATTTAGATTAAAAAAGCCTTTAGATGCTCTTTAGAGATGTCATTGTAAACATTAAGTATCTTGATTATATAACATTTCAAGGAATCTGCTAGGATGCCAGACTTAGTGATGAAGAACCTGATCAGTCATGGAAATAAAGAGTTTTGACATTGATTTAGTAGGAAGCAGGATACCATCCACAATTAACAGAAGAAAAGAGAATAGTTTGTGTTGTCTGTTGTTTATTTTGCATCCCTTGGGTTGGGTATTTTAAACATTTAAACACTGTCTGCAGAAAATGTAAAGAGCATTTAGTTTGATTCGGTGTTTTCTTTTTGGTTCCTCTGTACCTTTAAGCTTCCTTGTCTACTTTCTAGGAGTATTGATCTTGTTCACTCTTGATAGAGTATTCTGATTAGTTAGTTATAAGGACGTGTTCAATCACGTGATGCATAATGTGTTTTCAGAAATGTTTTAAATCATGATAGATGAAAGGGTGAATAACCAGTGCCAACACTATTGTAACACATACGTGCTCTGCCTTGGGGAGCTGAAGCATCTTTTTACAGCTCTGGGGAAGGCACAAGTAAGTGGAAAAGATTTGAGGTATGGAATTTAGAGCTGACACAGGTTAAATATTGTTCCCTCCCTGCATAGTTACTCACTAAATAACATTTTTGGCAGAATATAAATTTCTAATGGAATTTCAGTTCTTGTACATCTCTAATTCTGGATAGATCTGTACAGGTTCAGCAAATGTCACATTGTCAAACCAGTTCTTCAGAAACCTCATTTAGTTAACCTGATTCAGTGTCATCAGAGTATTTTAGATTTATGTAGAGAACAATCCTCATCCAAGTATGTTGCAGATAGTCATGATGCAATGTCTGAGATGCATTCAGTTTTGCTTGTCTGCCTCACAACATCACACATGTTTTCCTTATGTGCTTTTTTAGAAAAGAAAATCCCAAATTTTTGTGGTTGTTTTGTGGAAGAGAGCAGTGAAATCTTTGTAGATTACAGGCTGAAAACACTAAGCTTTCCCCCTGTCCTCCCTTATGAGTGACACTAAATTTTAATCCAAAAATTTAGTTTGTGAATGGGTTATCTGTAGAACCTTCAGCACATGAGTAGACTTTAATTTGTGACAGTCATTTCAGTGGGGCACGTTCCCAAGAGAACACGCATGCAGGAGAATGTATGCCAGTGTATTTGCTACATAGCCAATCTTTGTGTAAAATATCTTTTTTCCATGCACAGTTCTGAGGAAACCTTTTCTAAACCATCAAAATATTTCAATGGTGTCATTTCAGAAGGGTGCTTGATTCAGTGTTTATTCATCTTCTTTGTCTGTTAGTAAGTAATGAAATTTTTTGGAGCAGCAATCATTCCACCACTGAAGTCAATATAAGTGTATTAAGTATTTATTTGTTAAAAATATTAATCAGCTGTATACTCATTAATATTCATAAGTATTATAATTATATAATGATCATACCTAGTTAAAAGTTAAAGGAGAAGGCAGAAGTTTCAGAAGTTTTTTACTTGCTTTTCATGGTTTTCTTCTATATAAAAGAAAATGAGTCCATCTGGATGCCTCCCAACACTCAAGAGATATCCTGAATTTTCGTTCCTAAGCTACATTTGTAGTAGTAATTTTTACAGGGTAGTTTCACTATATGTAACATAATAAGAAATCTGGAACTGAAGCAGTTTACTCTGCCATGTTCTCCACCCTGTTGCTTATTTAGTTATATAGATAAAGATGGATATTAAAATATTATTGATGTAATTTGCCATGACCAGTAGGAAAATTATTTCTTTTGATACAGCTAGGGAAAACAAGTGGTATGCTTTTTAGAACTAAGTCTAGTTTGGAAGTAAGTTCACATGTACATTCAGTTGAACCAATGAAGAGTTGCAGAAGCTCACGTAAAAGATGAATGAATGATGTACCTCATAGTTGTATTAGATTATGCAAATGGTACACTGATCTTTTTGGAAAAGCTAATGCTGTTTTTGAACTGCAGTTAAAATATGGACTCATAGCTGTTAGCTGTGTCTCCATCAAACACAGCAACTCTAAATGCTGCTGTATGGCAGCTCTGCAGAACTCTACATATACAGAAGTATAAAATACCTCAGCATCCAAGCCTTCCCTTTGTTGCTTACCCACACGCCTCATTCTGTCCTGAGAATGCCTTTCAAGGGACTTAGAAAAGATACTCTTAAACAGGACTTCAGCTCCCAGTGCTGAGAACACAGCTCTTCAGCAGAGGGAGAGAGGTAAAGATGGGCAGGTTGTTCTTTGACTGACAGACTGTAGATACATCAGTGGAAGAGATCAGCTTTCCCCAGCACAACCAGGAGAAAGAAAAGATGTACAGTCTTGGGCCTGTTAGTGGCTACTACTAATACAGAGATGAATCAAGGTGTGATAATGAATGAATTACAGATCTTATTTACGAGACACCCCTCGTCTTGTATCACTACCTGTAATGTAAAATTGCCAGGTATTGTATGTGTAATGGGGAGTGGACACTTTCTAACCCTCTTGCATTCTGATTTTTGTAGCTCTCAATTCAAACTCCCAAACTAGTGGGATTAATCTAGATATATGCAATAGTTACTCATCAAAACTCTACTTTAGTATTCCCTTAAGGGTTAAAATGTGTAACTTAATGCATATATAAGTGTATAATTTAATGTATCACTACAAATATTTATGAAATACATAAGTGTGTGGTTTTTGCATCTGAAGAAGTTACCAAGTACTGGTGAGGGAGCTAATGGTGAAGAGTGCAGTGAATGAAGAAAATGCTACATAACTGAAATCTTGTGAGAATACTGTTGAGCTACATTTAGTAATTTCTGTAGAGTGTTGCCAGCATACCTTTTCCCTTTGCAGGTGTTCTGTATTATCAGTAGTCTCAAAATATTGCAATTATAATATGCCTATTTCATGTATAAACAGTTTCTGTAGAGGAAGGCAGAAAACACCTGATTGATACTGGCTTTTGCACTCAACTTTTTAAGAGTGTCAGCTGAGTACCGGTAGGCTTTAATTCTTACTATCTTTTGAGACTTACTTTAATAAAAATGTGAATGACTTACATGGCTAACCTTGCTTCCCTTTGAGCAGTTCTGCAGCTCAGCTCTTTGAGGGGCTGATGTTTGTTTCTTTTGTCCCTCAGCAGGTGGCTACAGTTTCACTGAAATAGCTGATCTTGCTGTGGAACAACATCTGTGGCTTTTTAGGGTCATGCTGCCTGAAGTAATGCAAATATTTCCTCCTGGGTCTGACCTTTCTTTTTGTTTAAAGATATAGTACTAATTTATTGCTTAGCACAGGACGTTGTGTTGGAATTTATACTGAAGGACTGCTGTTATTCAGATCTGACCTCCATCTTTCACAGCTGCTAAAAAGCAGGGCTGTAAGCTGCTTGGATTTTTCAGAGCTCAGTAGAAGATACTAAAGGCAACTGAAGTGAAGAACATCAGAAAAGCTCTGCTGTATCAGACCAACAGACCTTCATACTCAGGGTTTGGTCTCCAACAGCGACATCAAGGGATGCTGTTAGGGACCATACACAAACCTAGCCATTTTATGAACCTATTCTCTTGTACTCTTCCTGCATACTTGTTTGTCGTATTATGGATGGTGGGTATGTATCTGCACAGTGGCTTTGGAGCCCATTTGTGGACCTGGAAACCAAGAACTTATCTTCTCAAACTTGCTGATGCTTTACTATCTTCACAACCTCCTGTGGCAGCAAGTTCCAGAAGCTTACTTCTCCCTTTGTAAAGAAGCACTCAATTCCTTGTAAACTAATGATGTGATAGCTTTGTAAAAAGTCCCTTAGTTCTATTACTAGAGGATTTAGCAAACAGCTTTACATTAGTATATTTACCATCTTCATGATTTGATTGATCGTATCTTGCTTCAGTCTTCTTTTCTAACTAAAGAAGTCTCTTTTTCTAAGGCAGACACTCCATGCTTTTGATACTTTGTTATCTGACTAGGATCTGTTCTTGAGATGCAGAGATGAGAGGTACTTGAGACAGGAAAGGACCAAGTTTGTATAAATGTGCATTGTCTTCTTCTCGATGCCTTTCCTCATGATACCCAAAGATACCAAATCTTTTGCTAAGATTTTTCTTGCTGTTGTGCATAAGGATATGTCAATAATGACTGCTGGATTTTTTTCTCCTGTCATTTCTCAGCATGGTGTGTATGTGACTTCCATGAGAATGTATTAGCCTACATCTATATAAAAGCTCATTTGTCATCTTTTTGTCCACTTTGAGACCTACACAGTGCTTCTGGATCTCTTTGCCATCAAGGTGGCATTAGTTCTGTGCTCAAAGACAACTCCTTGTCTTTGTCTCAATTTTGCCAGTACTATCATACTGTATGAGGTTTTTTGCATGTATGTTTGTGAGGAATAAAAGTGTTGTGGCATATCAGACAAGGGGGTGTTCATAGATTAAAAAAAATCATTTGAATGTAACACAGGCTTTGGGGTTTTGCTTGTTTTTTTCTTTTTTTTTGCACCTCAGTAAACTCAGACAGGTTAATGCTGTATCCAGAAATCCAGACCAGATAAAACAGAAAGAAAACTCTAAAAAATGCCACTCTTAGCACTTATTCCAACTGCAGTGAATGTGAAAAATGGTGGTATATGGTATTTGATCCCTGTTGATTGCTGTTAAAATTATTTTTAATTAAAACCAAAGAAGCTTTTAAAAATATTGGAGTGCAAAGCGGTATTTACTCAAATACCTTTAATGCTTTCCTAGCCTCCCTACGGATTCAATACACAACAACCTTAACTCCAATGCTATCTAATTAATCACCTTTCATTTGTGAACTACATTTCATAGTAAGATGAAAATAATAAAGCTTTTGTTCTCCTCCTTCCCAGTTGTATTAGAGGTTAGGCTGGAAGCCCGCCATATAGAAAGGATCTCATCATGTTGCTTGGTCAAAGCCAGGCTAGTCACTGGATACTCAAAGCATGTCACTTAGAAAAGCTGCTGCATTTCCAACAGCATTGAGAGTGAGGTTTAAAGGAACATCAGAAATGTATTATTAGTGTGCTGTGTTACTACTTAGTGTTACTTAGTAATAAATGTAGTTTCACAGCAAGGCAAGTAACTCCAGCAGCGTGTCTGTGATGATCCTGTTTTCCCTTCTCCCAGTCACAGTAACATACATCATCCTTCCTAACCTTTTACAGAACTACTTCAGCACGTAAGTCTGGCAGAAGACCACTCCTCCGTCCTGGCCACTGACTTAAAAAGCCAAAACAAAACAGAAACCCACTTTCTGCCAGCTTGAATCTGCTTCACAGAGGACTTTATGAAGGCTGTGCAAGCGAGGACATAGAACTATGAAGGTAAATGCAAGAGGAGAGCAAGATGGCTGAACAGCAGCAGTTAATTATTGCCTTAACCCCAGTCTGAAATGCTGTTCTATTTCTTGATTTATTTGTTATTCAAGTACTTGGCAGAAGTACAGGACTATTTTAGTAGGCAGCCTATTGCTTTGTTAATTTAAATATTTAGCTTAAAGAAGTACATTTAACTTCCTTTGAAGAAAGGGCCCAGCTGCTCTACTACCCATTTGTGAGGTATCTGCTGTGTAAATCTGGTTGTCTAAAAGACTGTTACCAACTGTAGTTGGTTGCAGCAATAGGATTCTTCTTTCCCTTTGTTTTGCACTATATTACAGTTCATCAGAACAGCTTTTTCAAATTAGCATGTGTTCAAGTACATAACAAATATATTTCTACTACTTGATTTTTGTCATGGGTGATTTAAAGTTATATTCCTGATCTATTAAATGGATGCTGTTTGCTGGAATCTGTAGCAATCAAAACAAGGCAGTTTGCCAAAGAAAAAGGTTTTGGTGTATTCCATTTGCATGGTGTGCTTGAAACCCACCCAGAGCTACTTCGTGACAAGCATGTCCATGTGTAAAAGTAGCAGCAGTGAGAAGAGTTTTCTGTTGGCTGATGTAGCTCGAAATTAGTTTAGTGTGGCACAGTGAGTCCATGGTAGCCTCCAAGGATGTCATGGATGGACATGAACACTGCCAGCCTGTACAGTCCTTTTCCCCAGTACTTATAGGCTACAGCAGTGATAATTGCTGAATCTCTGCTGAATACATTTGGCAGCAGTGATAGAGCAGTGCCACACGTGCTGCTTATCTGCCTTAAACAGACTATCATTGTAAAAAGTGGAACTTGTGTTCCATTGTTCAACTGTGACAATATCTTCTTGTGTTAAGATGCGTGCAATCATTCATCTAACATTTTTATAAGATACTTCAGAATCATTAGCCAAATTTTACTATGTTCTTCCCTAGAAAAAATACTCAGATGTAGGTATGATGGTACATGTAAATGAAGCCACACCATTGTGGGCATCCAAAAAATATTCTAACAAGTTAATTTATTTTATGTATACTTTTTAAGAAGATACATTAAATCTCAGTAATTCATAAGGTCTGTTAGGCAGCTAGTAAGAGTGGCATTAGTATCATGATAGCATTGTACTATAAATATCTATTATAGTAATGCTTACCTAAAGCTTTCAGAATTTGCAAGATTTTTCCACGTAGAAAAATAATACATTTGACTTGAAATTCAGACTTTGTAGTAAAGCCACTGTTTTTTCTTTTTGCCAGGCTTTTGACTATGCTAGATTTTTGTTAAAAGACCACAGAAAATGCACCTTAGCTCAAATAAAATCATAAACCAAATTCTGTTATATGAAGTTTATACTGTATTTGCCTAAAATAAGCTAAGCAGTAATAGAGCACTGCTAAAAGTTGGCTAAAAGATTCAAACATATGAGGTTTTCATCAGAAGAATTAAACTTCAAATGAAAGTTTCTCATCAAGTTAGTGGCAACTAGGTCATGTTGAGTCTGCTGTCTAAAATTTACTTGCTTGGTATTCACCTCTACCCAATCAGTGTTGAAAAGCATATTACTACTTCTGCTCTGAAATACTTTTACACGAATATTTTGCTGTGTTGCAGCTAAGGTGAAAAAATGTTTTGTAAACCCTGAAGAGACTAGCTTCCTTGCTGGAGATTTTCATGTGCAGATTTCAGATTACTGTACAAAGTCAAACATTCCCATTGATTAATCAGGCATTGAAATGGGCCAGAAAAGTCTGGAATAGAATTTGAGCATCCAGTATACTACTGATTCTGTAAGTTGGATCATATTAAACATTTCACATGGAAGACATACTGCTACTGGGAAAAAGTTTTTTTATCCATGTATTCTATGTAGTTCATGAAATTAGAAGTCAATGGGAGTAGAATTCAACACATGTCCTTGTTACAAGTGAGGAGAAGATACTGAATACCACTTTATGGTTATCTTACTCTGAATATTTCTCAGGAGAAAATAAAATTCTTGATAGGTGTGTGCATGAACATAGAGGCATCAAACAAAATATTAGCTAAACTAAGAACTAACTTGTAGAAGTTCTGTACTGTTTAATTATAATAGTAATTCTTTGTCTTTAAGATATGGTATTGGTATCAGCTGCAGTCTCCTGCAGACTGATTTTGGTACGGCAACTGACATTCTAATATTGCGCTGTATCATCTGACATAATGACAGCTTTATTCTTACGAACAATCACGACAAAAGTAGGTAACAAGAGAATTTAGTAGTAAAAGCAGAAAAGCTCACCTGCCGGTTTTGGGAGAGGGAAGTCATGCATAGCATCAGCTCTCCACTTGCAGACTTTTTTTTCATTTCAGTTTGCTGAAACAAAATTCATTAATTCTTTTAAGGATGTAAAATATAAAGTGACACTGCAAAACAGCTCAATAAAAATTCACAGAAAAACTGAGTCAAAAGTAATAGGCTTTCCTTTGAAGGTGTTACACTTGTACTGGGTATCAAGCTATGCATCAAGTCATAATAAAATGTGTAAATGAATGTGGATGATGCAGCAGAAGTGGTGGATCATACAACAAGCCATCTGTCCCAGTAGGCTTCTGCTAGGTTGTTTGCCCTGCAAGGACTTGTCAGAACAAAGGCAGCCCCACCTGGAGATGGAAAACTTCCCTGAGCCTCTGCCTGCTGTTGCATTTTGTCAGTGGCTTTTGATTGAGGCATCTGACTGTTGCTGGCTGGGTTATTGCAGATCACCCTGGCTGGCTGTCATAGGATCATAGGTCCACTTAAAGGCAGGCACCAAGGCGTAGGAGTTTGAGCCTTGGCCAGATTTTATGTAATTTTATATCATTTTATATAATTTTATAAAATTTTATATAGCTTTAAATGATATATTAGTATATTAACCCCAAAGTCTGGGGAAGTCATGTATTGGTTAATGTATCCCTGCTGAGGTCACCTGGAAATCATCTCTTTCATAAATTGAAAATGGTGAGAAAGGAAAATTTCTTTATAACCCATAAATGTAAGCAACCTACAAGTGCTAATCAATCTTGTCTTTTGTAAACTATGTCCCTCTTTTCTAAATGGTCACTCAGCCAAGTTACTGCATGCTTTCCTCTCACTGCTAGAGATGACTTTGAGGTGATTGCTCTGTAGTGAGACTTCTGGCATGAGCAAACAAGTTGATTACATCTGAGCATTTCCTATGCACTTTGTAGAGTTGTCAGTGAAATGAAGACTCAGACCTGTTGAAATTTTTGTGTAAGACCTTTTGGGCTCAGGTGGTTTTGACTGCATGTGACCTGATATTTTGGAACTATTTAGAACTATTGTTCATAATAAATCCCAATTGTTCATAAATCCCCGTAAAAGTTCTGTGTGTTTTTTCCAACTTTTATAGATCTACCCAAACTTTTTAAAATTAAGGTGTTTTTCCCATCTTTCAGACTATCAATTTTTATGTTATTGGACCAAGGTTGCACTTACACAACATGTGGTTGTTTGAAAGTAATTTTTAGTCAGGTTTTAACAACATGGCTTCAAGCAGCTGTATTAAAAATACTACCTGATTTTACATTTTAAAAAACGGTCTGTAATTTTCTTATAGACAAAGCATGTGTGTCAGGTAGAACAAAGCAATTACTAAGTTGCATGTTGAAACACCCTCTGAATAAGAAGTATGATGATTAATACCAGAAATCAGTTTTGGTATCAGTTATAGTACAAGTGCTTTTAGTAAAGAAACAGTCTTTGAGACTGAGTTATCTGTAGAACATGTTAAGAAGATTGTACACAGTGCAGCACACACATGGTGTCAGGTTTGGCTCCTGGATTCCCTGCTGCTGTGAACAGCAGAGCAGAACACTGGCTGGATGTGGTGGATCTGTTTCAGTTGCATTATGGACGTGGCATGGCCAGAACTAGTTGGTCCCAATCACTGGAGAGCGGGATGACATCTGCCGGGTCAGGAAGTATTTTTAGGTGCAGGGACATACATGGGTACCTGGTAGCACTTGTACTTGCCTGGGTGGGTGAAGTTCAAGGACACTGGTTGAGCCTTTGCCAGTGGCACCACAGTTGTGTGAGAACACTACAGACTCAAGTGGCTGTTAACTGGCTTTGTGACAGCCTAGTCCTCTTGAAGAATCTCACACACTCAAGAGTCTGGCCTAGCAGTTCCAAAGTGATGATAAAAATGCTAATCTGAACTTTAGTTTCAATATTTTTCAGTTCAAAAATAATCTAAATATGCTGTATATATGTATTTATGCATGCCTACATTGTTAATCTATTATGTTGTCTTGTGTATTACCTCAGAATTCTGTAATTGCTTCCATTTTGTACTTGTTGTTCTTATGTGCCAGGATTTCATAACTCACTGGATGACATTTTTGCTTGATTTGTCAAAAAGGGCATGGTATTAATAACAGTGTCTCTTCTTGTTATCCGATAGACTATTTTAATGGAGGAAAATAAAGCAATTTGTTTGACTTTAATATATTTTCATTGTTGAAAAATAAAATGTTGATCTTTTGAAGATGATGACCACGTCTTTGTAAATGTGTATCATATGTAAAACCATAAAGATTGTTGTAATCTTAGCTTGTTTTGCTATTCAGTAGCAAGGTAAGAATGTTAATGTTAGATATAGAAGTACCAGGTTATCTCATGGGATAATAAAATTTTTGAATTGTTTTCTGTCTCAGAAGACAAAGACCTATAGTATTTTAGCAGTTCTAATAGGTGGTAATATGAAAGATAACTAAAAGAGCTGTGGAGATGACATGTGCAGTTTAGAAAATAATGAAACCCAGATTAGTTGAATTGAGGACTTAAAACTGGAAGACTGTTTCTTTCCTTAACTAGTAAAACTTAGGCTAGATGTTTTTCAATGAAATGCAATGACATGCTTAAAGACAAATAGATTTTCTGACTTTGCAAGTAATACAGTTATATTGTAATGAAAATGCAGGAGGTGTTCCCTGTGAAGCGCCACACTAATATTTCATGTACAGCCAATATGGAAGTGATTAAATTGCTTTACAAGCAAATGTTAGTAGCATGGTAACAAGAAACATTACAAGCTAATACTGCCTCTATCTGAAGATGTATTGCTTTTGGTAATGAAATATTGTAATAACCTTGCACACCTTTAGAGAACCTCAACTATAGCTCTCTGGAGTTATTCTTCAAACGGTATAATTATTCTGCTTAAATAATTCTTATACAAAGAACAGTTAGAATAAACAGAACCATAGGAATCAAATGACCATATTAAATGCTAACAAATGCATAAAAGGTGGGCTAATATATAAGTATGCAGATAGAAAGAAAATATTTTTTCAAAAGTAAAAGTAGTTGATTGCCAAGTGGGTTTCACATTAACATCCTTATCCAAAGCCCACTGGACTAACTAAAAGTGGTCTCTAGCACCTCAGTTCAGTTCCCCTCTTCCTTCCCCTCCTCCATAAGAGTGAAAAGTCAGGACTTCCCTGAATTTCAGTGAATCCAGTTTTTAGGATTTAGGTAGCTTCAGTGTATTTAGCAGCTTTCTCTAGAATACAGTGTTGCAAAGATTTATACTTTCCTTTTCCACAAAAATTGTAGCCTGGGGCTTCATCAGGATAGTATCTGTACTGAATTTGCTCTTTTAGTATTTGTTTACTGTCAGGAATACCTTGCTCAATTTTTGCACTATATTTGTTCTGGAAATAATGGAAGAGAGAAATAAGTGAAAACTGAGTTTGGGTGAGAAATTGAAGTTGGCAATACAGTTAATATTAAAGTTGACATGCATTTTAAGGTTTTAAAGGAGTTTTGAAATAAAATGCTATGCTCTGTAGTATAAGGATGGTTTGAGCATTGCTAGAAAGCTTGTATATTATTTATTGGTTTTCTATGAGTGTAAAATTTGCAAAACTGTTTTTATTTTTTTCTCTTCTGATCCAGCTAGAGTTTCATACATAGGAATGCATGCCACATCCATATGTTCTTTGTTCCTTTAAAATTCATAACTCTTTCATCATTTAGGATGTTTGCATAACCCAGTTATTTCTTGTTATGAGGAAATTCAGAACCGAACTAAAAGCTGTTACCTACAGACTTTTGTGCCTGTTAGCTTAAAAGGGAAACGGTCTGCCCCCTCTTCTTGCTACATTATATAGTGGTATGACAATAGTTCTTTTAATTAGGTCATTAAGACATATACAGAAGACCTGACTTGGCAGACCTAAATTACATAAATGTCATAGAAAAGTCAATAGGATGTTTGTTCATGAAATGAGAATCTTGCTAAACAAAAGACTGTACTACTACTAATAAAACCTTGCTTTAAGGTTGAATTCATAACACACCACCAGCTATACTGCATTGAACACTCTGATGGAAATGCAGTTTGAACTCCAATGTTTACTCAGTGTGGAAGTGATGAATACCTGGCTCTAATAGAAATGCCACTTTTTTGCAAGGTAGTTACCCAGTGACTGAAGATGAGTACTTCAGTTCAGGAATTGGGCATGTCAGTTAGCACTGTTCTAACTAGGATTTATTTCAATGGCATTTTATTAAATATGCCAATTTCTCTATAGTACCTTACTTCAGGTGGTGGTGGTGACACAGGAGTTCTTAGAAAATGTATTTCTGCTTCACCATGTGAGATGCTGTCCAGGGCCCTGTTCTAGGGTCATGTCAAAAATTGGCAAAAACTTGTATGTGAATTTCATTTACGCTTTTTCAGGGTCAGTTTCACTAAAGGGTACCAAGGAAGATGCTTGAAGTGTAGTCACACAGCACATGCTTTGCTTTTTATCAGAGAGGTGCCAGTCAACAGAGCAGGGTTGGTTGTTGTCCTGAAAGGACACATTTCGTTCCCTTCTGAGGTCTGTAACAGTTCCCAAGACAGAATTTCCTGAAGGGAAAGGATAATGCTGTTCTGCTTTTCCTATTTTCTGTGGCTAGCTAACAGGTGCTGTTTGCTGTTCTGTCCTGGAACTACTGTATTTTGACCATGCACAGGGCTGCATGCCAGTGGAGGCTGATGTAGATCAGTACAAAAATGGCAAACTAGCCTCTGCCTAAATGTGCTAACCTGACCAGCCTCATAACATCAGGCTTGAAGGCTTGACTTCCATTGGGGAAGTTAACTATCTGCTGTAACACCCCTTCTCTTCCAAAGGGAGAAAATTCCTAAATGTTGGTGGAGGGTTCTGTTCATTTGTGAAGTATGAGTGAACTGTTATTATTCTGGTATTACCTTTAAAATATTTTATGGTCTGTTAAAATGAAAAACAATGTCACAGCAGCCACATCTTCTTAAACAAGGACTAATTTCTGTCTTTCCTCAGATATTAACTAAGTTCACTTAAATAGATTTTGGATGACAGAAGAAGCAATAGTCTACTTAAAAGCTTATAGTTCTTTGAAAATACTTGAAATTCCATTCAGTATGTGAATGAAGTCCAACCAAAAGGCTTCAATGTTCCATGAAATAAATCCAGGGTCTTCACTCTTGCCAGCATGCTGGGAGTTACATTTTCCATCTAAAATGGATTTCTAGCTCATGATTATAATTCTTATATAAATGGTTAGTTTTTATTGGGAAGATATTTCTTGGTTTGAAAAAATATTTTTTTCCTTGGTGCTAAAATCATTGAGATGGAAGGTTTGCAAAAGAAACTTCAGTATCAGAACCCAGATGAAGCAAAGGGCTAAAAATGCATCTTAAGGACCATTAGTCAGAACAATTTGAGATGACAGTAGCCAAGATTGTTTTATATATGAAGTTCATCAAATAGAAAGTTGGTTTCTTTAGCTGGAAAAAAATGCCTAAAGGGGTATATTTTTGCTGCAGTTGCTAGGGAGCAGCTTACACTGTATCTGTGGGATATAATGTGAGTCGTGTAAAATGCACTATGCTGATAATTTATCTCAGAGTGGTTAGAGCTGAATATTACATTCACAGAGCACATCTCATTGTACAAAAAATGAAGATGAGATGGATGTTCTTAGTAATGTTAGGTGACAGAGCCACTGTGGTGTACAAGGCACACTACACATGTCACTCAGCTGACAGAGGCATGTCAGTACTACATGATCCTTAGGTGGGCCTATGATTAGGGGAGCAAAAAATTAATACATTGGCTAGATGGGAGGAAAGAACTCAGTAGAGGAGAAGTAAAACCTGTGTTTTCATGTATTTGACAGATCTTTGGAATGAACAAAGTCCTGAGAATCCCGTATAGTGTAGTCTTAAGACCAGCTCACTTGTCTGGAAGTCTGTGCTACCAGCAGTATGTTGTTTAACAAAAGGAGGATAGGTAAATCGGGGGGGATCTGAACTAGCCCTGCTCCAAAGCGAAAATGCTCCACTGCATTTGGAAACAAAACTGCTTAGCTATGAAATGTCAACATATGTAATATAAACCTATATAATTACTTGCTTATAGGACTTCGTAATTTTATTTCAGAATCTATCAAATTGGAATTATTTTGGTTGAAAACACAGCTTTAACAGTTCAATATTATTAAAACTATAAATGCAATACATAAATTCTACAACTATAGCACTGGTTACTTGTTTTTATAGTGTTAAGCATTTCCAAAAATTATCAAAATATTGGTATAGATTTCCATTTTAATCTAATAGTTAAAATCTCACCAATATTTTTTCCTTACTGCATCAATACAGTGATACTTACTGTCTTTAAGTTAATTGCTTCACTCACTTGAGCACTGGTGCAAGTTTGTCTCACATACTGTACACACAGATTGAGTGTGTTTTCCTCAGCAATTACTGCATTTGTTCAAAGTTAATTAGAAAATCAAAAATATTAGCAATACTCTTTAATTAGATGATTAAAGAACCCAGCAAGTAGTGTGATGTTCAGATAAAAACAAAGGTATTCTGTAGCATTTTTAGGCCATGGTAGAATTCAGACAGGACATGAGCTGTACTGTGCATTTTAAGTACCACAAAAGGGTCTGCCGTTTCTAGAAATACCGTATGGTATATATTTATAGTTTTCAAGCAGTTTATCTTTCCAGGCTCAGCTGCCTCACCTTGAAAGATGCTTTCAATAAGCAATCTCACAGTAAGCTGTCTGAAAACATGATGTTATTCCTGACAACAATTTGAAACCCATTGGACTTGGCCTTCACAAAACTTTGTGAACAGATACTATCAAAATGCAGCTGAAGTTAATGAAGTTATGTACACTAGCTACACTAGCCAAAGATTAAAAAAAAAAAAAAAAACAAACCCTTTATTATCTGCGTTTGCAGATTATTGACTTCTCCAACCTTTCTAAATATTAGAGGGATTTTTTTCCTTCTCTGATCAACCTTTAGGTATTTGACTCTTCCAACAGTTTAGCTCCTCTAAGATTTTTTGTAAAGATACAACTTTTTTTTTTCCCAAAGACAACTTTTAGTATGGAAGAAACATCTCAAATGGATTCCAAAGGCTCTCTTCACAGTACCGCCTTAAAGTGATAGCTCCTTTTGAAAAATTTGTTCCACATGCATGGTTCTGAGAAGCCATTTCTAATTTTTAAAGAGCTCATTTTTTAAATAAAATACAATAACTTCCTTCTGTAGTTTTTATATTTTATATAATTGATCATATTTTATAAGCTTTAATTATTATTATGTACATTCACATGTTATTTAGCTGTTTGGGTTTGCTTTTGTGAATGAAGAATGTAAAAATTAATAATTCAAAAGAAAACAGGACTAGACATAATTGCTGTTGTATACAGTTATCTGCTATCCCACTTTTGTTCTACTTCATTTCTGAAATAGTATGACATTTCTGTTAGTAACACAAGGAAGAATATTTCGTAAAGAAACAGTCTGAAAATATTTTCATCTATTTGTAAAAATATGAAGTATATTATTTGTATTCCTTCTTTCCTTCTATTCAGTTTGATTGTTCAGACTTGGACGATGGGCATGGGAAACACCAACAACAGTCAAATACTTTTGCTTTCCTTGGCACAGTGAAAATATTTACCTTTTTTAAAAATGTCTGTTGTTGCATATCTCTGAGAGATAATTTTTTTCAGTTGAAATGTTTGGTACTTCCAACAAGATTGTTGTGATTTTTTAACCAGTAATGATCCTAATACTTATATAAACATTTTCTAAAGTAACCTAGAAAAGTCTGTATAAAAGCTACCTAGGACTAAGAGATTGTTCTGCATTCTTTCTGAAGCATTAGAGCAGCAAGAAAATAATTAATTGTAATTGATTTTGTAGTTTGGCATTTTAAAAGTCTTTTTACTTGCCCTGGATAATATCTACTTTATTTAATATAGCAGATGGAAAGTTGTGCCTCTGCTGCAACATTTTTGTATTAGATTTATAGTTTGCTTTCCAACTAACTTAACTCTGTGGAAAGGACAGTTGTGTTGGATTTTTTTACAAACCTGAAGCAGATTTGATGCAAAATACTGGATCCAAATGGCTAACGTCTCATGGGAGGAAGGGGCAAAAGTTGGAAAATAAATCTAGAATTGGAATATAAATGTTTAAATGGGATGTAATTTGCCCATTCTAAATACCAGTGCTGTCTGGATCTCTTAGCCATAAATTAAAACCTATTTTTTTCTGAAGTCCAGCTCTAATTAGCACCTGTTTGTAAAACTAGACAAAATTTTGTTCTGTCTTGTTTAAAAACAACCATTTCAATCTGCAAATGCCACCTGAGTTGTCAAATATTCACAGAGACCGTATTTAATCTTACATAAAGAAATAATATTTTTCTTTTATGTGCGTTGTCGTGGTTTAAACCCAGCCAGCAACCAAATGTCCAATGTCACACAGCTGCTCGATCAGTCCCCCACTGGTGGGATCAGGGAGACAATCCGAAGGGTAAAAGTGAGAGAACTCATGGGTTGAGGTGAAGGCAGTTCAGCAGGTAAAGGAAGAGCTGAGCACACAAGCAAAGCCGAACAAGGCACTCACCCTGGGAACAGCAGCTCCCGTGGGCAGGCCGGTGTTCAGCCGTCTGCAGGACAGCCAGGCCTCCACCACACCTGGCAGCGCCTTGGAAGACGAATGCCATGATTGCAATTGTCTCCCCTTTCCTCTCTCTCCCCCCACTTCATACCCTGAACATGATGTCATGTGGTCTGGAGGTCCCTTTGGTCAGTTGGGGTCACCTGTCCCAGCTGGGTCTCCCAGGCACCCCCAGCCTCCAATGTGGCCGTACAAGGAGCAGAAAGGGCCTTGGCTCAGGGTCAGCCCTGCTCAGCAATAACAAAACATCTCTTTTTTGGATTTGTGTCCAGCACAAATCCAAACACAGCCCCCAACCAGCCACTGTGCAGAAAGTTAACTCTACCCCAGCCAAAACCAGTAGTCGGTGAAGGAAGATGTGATTTTTAAGTAAGTATCTCTCCATGAGGGTCATTCATAGAGATTGCAGTTTACTGATATTTCGCTGGAGTTACGCTTGGTAGTTCAATTCGCTGAAGTCTGTTAGAGCAACGTAGTTCAGTTTGTGAGATAGCCATATACTATTGCAAAATAGCATGCATTTCAGTGTCATATTTCATTTTAGAGCCCTTCCACCAGTATTGGTATATTATATATAATAGTATAACAAATCATGTTAATTATTATGGTATTCCTTTTTACATGTAGGTCATTTGGATGTCCTTGCATGAGGCAGCATAAATTTAAAAGAGGACAACAGACCCTTCTCCACAAGTACCTGAAGTTCGCTGTTAATGATTCAATCCACATTAGATATATGAATTATAGGGTATATCTGCATTTGTAAGTTTTGCTGTCAAGAAAAGACATTTTTAAAGGGAGGGAAATATCTTCTAGTAAGCTGTATTTTCACAGACTTTAGCTTCTAATCTGATGGGATTGTTGACAATACTCTGATGGATTTCTTAGGTCAACTGAGAATTCAGGTTTTCATCACAAAGAAAAATTTGTAAAATCAGCATGATTTATGATGTCTTGCTACTGTCTTTGCACTTTAAGTATTTTTTCATTTTTAAATACTACTACAGAGGAAAACAATATAGTAATAGTAGTGGGTTGTAATTTTATCAGTCATAATACTACTTCTTGATTTTCTTGGAAAAAAAATTAGGTAGGCTTTGGCACTGAGCTGTTAAAGCTCAGATATTTACAGGAGGCAAATGAACATCTGTGAACTCTATTTCCAAAACAGCAGTCACCCAAAAAGTATAGGTACTTATATGCAAATCCTGAGCCCTCTCAGGAAAATGTTCAGGAATTTGAGGTGTGGCATAGCAAAAATACCAAATGCTGCTTCTGCTCCTTTAATAAATATCTATAGATACTGTGTCTAAGCTGTCTGAATTGCTGTGTCCAAGCAGGGGCTGGCATTCAGTTAGTTTGGCTTATTTTCACCACATACATACAATTCTTCAATGTCCAGAGATAGCAATTGGGTGACTAGTAGAGTAATTCAAAGCTGTAATTTCATGGTGAAATCATGATGTCTTTTGTGCCATATATTCTTAATGTTACATTGTTCCTGATGAGCATCTTACCTAGCCAGTACCTGCAGGTTTACAAAAGGCTGAATGAACTTTGGGCTGCTCCCAGACAGTGACTGTGGGAGGGACAATCCTTCCCTGCTGTTTTATGTTGGAATCACAAGCCAGGGCTGGAAGCTGTTTCAAGGTGACAGCACTGTAGCGACTCAAGGATGTAGCCTATGGCAGTAGACATCTGCATTGTAATTTTGGTACTATAGGTGTTTAGATGTACATTAAAAAGTTTGGCCTTGCTGTGCAGAACTGATCCAGAGATCCTGAACAGTAGTGAATCATCTTATTCTGCCATTACACCCTTAATTTTCACTACAGTGTTTATGCCAGCGTTTCCACCCACCTCTGGGATGGCTGTAAATTGGTTATTGAAGTTGTAAGCAAAAGAGAAGGACCTAGAACAGTGAGACAAAATAGAATGTACAGTGAATCACAGCTAAGGTACAACAGTCCTGTTTCTCCTAATAAAAAACTCCACTATTGCTGCTCAGCCAGCAAATACTATTTCAAACAATAGCTTTGACTCATTAAGTTCCCTTAGTCCCATCCATAGCTCTATTTTCTGAAAGAAAAGATGCTTTTACAGTGTAGTTCATATAAATTAGATAATCCTACCAAATGGTTGGATTGTGCAAGAGAGACCAGGTTGTCTCCAGCTGTCTGAAGATAGATGTGAGGTTGGACAAAGCAGGTAGCTGCATTTCAGTCAATGGAGAATAAGATAAGGTGAACTGTGTTAAAGCTGACTAGTGCCAGTCTGCCAGGTGGTTACCCCCCATTCCTCCCGATGCACAGACCAGCTACACCATGTGAGAAAGCCACAGACCTATGTAAGAAGGTCTTTCAATGACCATTATACTAGGCAGAGACTGACTATTTCCTTCAGCTTGCTGCATTGTGGCATCAAGTTTTAAACCATGGTTGACTCCTGTTTCCAGCTCTAAGGATTGTGAATAAGGCATGAATTAAGTTATGTTGCCAAGATCTCCTCATGCAACTTTTAAATGTAAATAAAGTTGCAGGAGTTGCACTGCAAGTGAGCTTTGTTATGATAGTGTCCTTTGGTAGGTGTCATGAAGTCTCCTTCTCTGGAGTTACTCAAAACCACCCTGGATGTGATCCTGTGTAACCTGCTCTAAGTGATCCTGCTTCAGCAGGGGGCTTTGACTAGGTGGACCTTCCAACCTCAATGACTCTGTGATTCTGCATTCCTCTGGGAATGAAGCTGAGAACTCTGATTGGTTGGGGTTTTTTATACTGATCAAAGTACCTAAATCAGTGACTCTGCCTTCTTAATTTGGCAGTAGCTTTTAAAAGGCAAGAAGACCCACCAAGGAACTACATCATTGGTTAGTCTTGCAGATTCTGGAGATGCTGAACAGGCCTCACAGTGCAGATTTGGTTCTGTTGTTTGTTGCTGGGTTTTTTTTAACTGCCAACTAATCTTGAGGAAACTTGTAATCAGCATTTCCTTGATGATAAATGACAGAAGTAAGCAACTAAGAGCTCCTTGTCTGCCTTTCTGAAGTATGGGACCACTGAGATTGATAGCATCCACAAAACAGACTCATTTGCACTTTCCTACTCTCCAGCTGCTGTGTTTGGTATCAAAAGATATGGGGTCACGATGGTAAGCCAGAATTATTCATTCTTTGATGAATGAGACTTCGATGAATAGGAATGGGGGTTTTGTTCACTTTTCTTCTAAACAGAATGTGAGGCTGTACAAGGGTCTTTCAATAGCAATGTATAGAGGATCTCTTCTATACTTGCATTAGAAAATCCTAAAGGTAGATGACAGATCATTGTTTCCCTTTCCTAGAACAGAAAATTGGCATGGAATAATGAGAGCTTGTAGTCAAAAAAAAAAAAGCATTTGTCAGTAATATATGGTTTGTGCCTGAGTGTCTGGCTCATTTTCCCCAAACATTACAAGGATTTTCTGTGGTCTAATCTGGTATGTTCTAGATGTTCAAAACAGAACAATTGTACTACATATATATTTTGTAGTCTTTGTGAATCTGTTTGGATTCACAGCCCCCTGAAATTATTAAAAAAGTGTATCTGATAAAGATACACCTTTCTGATAATAGCAGTTTAATTAGGCATTGTTTTTCACCAAAATTGGTGGTCCAGAAAATTACATATAATTTAAATTATAAATCACTGTTAATACCAATTAAAATTAAGATTACTGTCTGCCACTTGCATTCTTTGTTACATCTGATGACAGAAAAGATGGGTATGAAATACTGGTATGATGGTAAAGGCCTCCTTGGCCTTGCTGCCAATCCTTTATTAACCCAAGTAGAAAACTTGGCAGGTGGAGTTGGGCTTCTAACCCTTTGAGAAGGGCATCTTCCTTTGACAGAAGGTCCTGTTTCAAACCACAAGTCAAGAAACAGGATTAATAGGTGTGAAAAGCAGTTGTGTGCAGACCACAGCCAGCATGAAAAAGGTTAAGGCAAGATTCAGACAAACAATAAAGTGGAGAAATGAAGAAACAGCCATGTGGTTATGTGGCTGTTACTTTGTTTACTAGTGACCACACCTAAAACTAGTTGTCCTGTATAGAATACTGAAGGAATTAGTCATTAGGCTATTTTGGAAACCTCAAAAAAAACCCCAAACCCACAAACAAAACAACAACAACAAGCAAAACCAAACCAAAAGAAACAAGCAAAAAAAAACCCAACCAAACCAAAAACCCACTGGGGAAAGGCTATTGCTTTCTAGCTCTGCATTTAAGATGTAAATTATTTTAATGTAAGGGTTTTTTATGTACTCCTGAACACTGGAATACTTTGTCTAACACAGGCATCTTCATACAAAGGGCAAGTGATGCTAGGATAAATGTCTAAATTCCACTGTATGATGATATGCATTCAGGGACTGTATAGTGTGTCCAAACCAATTTTTTGCACAGAACGTTAAGAGCCTAGTAGACAGAAACTTTAATGGCAATTGGTACATATAAGAGTTAGAATAATGCAGGCAATAAATAATAAGAATGATCCTGTTCAAGCCAAAGGAATACTTATCCTGAATAATTGTAGAAGGGGGGGTGGGGAAAGTTTCTACCATTTTCATTATTTTGTTCTTCATATGTATGTCCTAGGCTATCAATCAGCTTTCTTTAACTGAAGCCAGCTGGCAGGTGACACTGTAGTTTATCAGCCACCAGTAAATAAAATGTTATGATCCAGAAAAATTCAATTCCCAAATCCCACCCCTAAAAATCAATAAAGCTTCTCCTCCAGCTAAAGCATTTCTTATGAGCATTCGTTTTTTAAATACAGCATTTTTTGTCACCTTTCTTAAAGATAAAATCTACAACCAAATTAATATTAAAAGCAATGAAAACTGTGGTACTAGAAACAAATCTCTTTAATTTTCATAAACATTACATTTTTCTATTTGGGCTAATGAATAAAATTTAAAATTAGTAAGGATGAAAAGATTTATTATATGAGTCCTTAAAAACTAAAATCCTGCTTGGAATTTTGGATACTTCTACTATAACTTCACTCTCACTCTCTGAAGCTGCCATTCCCAAGTTAACCATCACAAGACCAGCTACTCTGTTCTATAAGATTTTGTTGCATTAAGGTATATCATAATACACCTAAATAATGTATTGTCAGTCAGTACCCAGCTGTGGTTTAGTTTTGAATTTGAAACTATAAAGAACTAACAAATCCAACTCAAGCTTCCTTAGTTTTTACATCTTTCCCTTTAAATATTTTGATGCACTCTCATTCAGGAGGTGGCAGAGAAGTATGACCAGTCAGTCATGGAGGCACAGGGGTCTGTGTGCTTTGCAGCTGAAGTCTAATAAACTGCCAGACTGTACAAATACCTTTTCCACCTTCCTTTGTGTATCAAAGCTGTATTTAAACTTTCCTAGTGTTGTGGTTGTATAAAATTAAACCTCTTGGAATTCTTTCAAGAATTCCATTGTCACCTTCAATTGCTGACATCTAGATTCTACTGTGTTACAGTTTTGGCCTCAGAATAGGATGCTGTTAACTTTTAGGATATTAACCATTTGATGCATTCCTCTTCTTTCTGATCTTTTCCAGTGGCCTCTAGAGCTCTTTACCTCAAAGAGGTTCCTACAGCTTACTCTTGGTGCAAACTGAAGCATTCAGCCCTTCATGGAATCAATGGAGTCGATAACAACTTTATCATATAAATATCCTTAAAAAGATTGTGGCACATTCACTGATTGACACAATATGGTCAGTTGTCCATTTGCTCTGTATTCAGTGCACTGCTCTGTGCAGATCTCTGAAGAAATACCTATTCAGACCCTGTCGCTTCAACCCACCTCTGTAATCGACCACCACACTTTTAAGATGAATCTGGATGGAATATAATCAAAGTCTTAAAAAACCAGAAAAATATCCATATGGAATTCTGACAAATTGACTTGTTAGACAGCTCATGTTCACTAATACATGTTTTAGCTCAAAAAATGTTATATAATTTAGGAGGGAAAAATTGTATTTCGTTCATGATTATGCTTATTAAAAACATGCTTGAATTTGGGGGGGTTGCTTGGTTTGCTTTAAACTGAGCTGCTTGTATGCTCATAGATTTCTAAATGGGAATAATACTAGTACTCCTACAAATTTGAAAAATTATGGGGCATATTTACAATGGGAAAGAATTATTATCTCCTTATCTTGAAGATAAGTCATATGGACAAACGTACTTGATAAAAATGAGAAATAAAATATCTCCAAGCAAAGATGAAATTCCAAGAAACCATCATCATATGAGACCCAGAAGTAATCTCAGTTCTATGTATTAAATTTGATACCATTCACTAAATTAAAAGGACTGGAATTATATTCATGTTATTTCTAGCAGTTACATTTTCCTGGTTTACACCAGAACATCAATAAGGACATTATGCACTAGTAAATTTAGTAGCATCTTATTCAATAACTAGAAATGTATTGAAGCTTACATTTCCAAGAAGCATTTACAAGGAGATAACTGCTAAAAATTCTGCCCAGTGTGTGGAACAGGCTATTTGGGGTCTTTCAGTAAGCGAAAATACAGAAATATAAAAGGGAAAATACAGAAATGTAAGAAAGAACCTGAAAGTCAAGAGAACCATTTTCCCAGTTGTTGCTTATCTGGCAGTAGGATTTATTTTCCTCTCCTGAATAAGGTTTTACAGTGACTGGGAATAAAATACAGCATTTTTGTGGTCCCACTCAGAAAGCCATCTTCAGTGTTGAGATAACCAGCAGTGGCCCTTTTTCCACTCAAGCAGGAGTTGTGCAGTTTTGCCTTGCTCCCAGGATGCAGTAGGACTCCCTGCAGCCTTTGGTGCCCTGCCTTGCAGAGCAGCAGAGACTCCCATCCTGGTGCACACCTGCCCATCACCAGCCTGTCTGCTAAATACATCAGCAAGTACACTTCCATTTCAAAGCCATGTTTGGCACTGAAAGGCTTTGAATTTTAGTTGTGGTAGTTCATTGTTGGGACAAATGAACTCACTGTCGAGAACAAATGATGTTCCAGCACCTCTGGAAACAACATCATGTCACACTGCGGTGCATTTGGGTAAATTCAGGACACCAGGTTGAAGCTCTGTCTGGTTCTAGGTAGTTTCTGAGAATATGGATTCCATAGTTCTTTAGCTTTCAAAAAAATTATTTGCCTACATTAGATAATGGAAAATCTACTAGGAAGACAGACGGTTTTCTGGTTTGAAAGCCTATGGGAAAAGTGAAACTAGTTTGTTTTGCCTTGTCATCTGGATGAGGAAATAAATCAGGTAATGTCTTTAAGAAAAATAATCACACTTTATTCTTCTCCAAATGGTAATACTGGTGCACAGAAATGAGGAAAGCTGTATTGCACATGCTCTCTCCTGATACTACATTTGCTTATTCTAATTTGCATGTTAGAGGAATTACTTGCATGTTAACAATAAGAAGAAAAATCAGGACCCTTCTACCATTAGATAATCTAAAGCCAAAAGCACTGCCACAACCACCTTCCTGACATTATTTATGTAGGAAAGGGAGACAGTCAACATCTATTATGTTGTTTTCTTCATCAGCCCCCACCCCAGGCATGCTGAGGTTTAGTGTCAGGGACAGGGAAGACAGCATTCGGCTACATTCTTACACTGAGGTGAGAAAGTCCCGACCAAAGCCAGCACAGTGAAAAAAGGGGTAATTTGTAATAAATATGAGATAGAGTATTGACAATCTGACAGGGCAAATCCTTGTTTGCAGTGGGAATGACTTGCAGTTAGCAGATAAGGTCAGCCAGAGGATGTTTCCTATCAAGTCATCATCAGTACAAAAAAAGTTACCACTTTCCCTCAGGGCAATCGGTCTTGTCATTCACACCTGTCTTTACCATTTTTTCCTGATATAAACCTGACTTTTTTTTTATTGAAGCCTGTATGCTAGCTATACACCTGTGTATCCTGGGCAAAGAAGGTAAAGGGGGGGAAACACAGGCTTCCATTATCTAAACCAACCTTTAAATACCTAAACAAAGCAGCCAGTTCCTTAGTTTGCTCATAAAGTATTCTGGTAATTAAATATCTTATTCTTGACTGTATTCACAGACATTTTGCCAAGGAAGGTTCTACATTAAAATCTAGAAGACTTATATATCACTCTAGAGCTTATTCTTGGTTTACTTTTATGGTCTTCCAGAATGATCCCATCCATCACAAATTTACCCCTCAGGTCACTGATCCCAGGTGAAAGTCAGGCTGTGTTACACTGAGTAGGGAAGACAGCTGCTTGTGTTACACACGCCCCAGGGATATTCTTCTCAGAGGAGGCATGGAAGAAGCTCATGCATTTCTTGGCAATAATTTCTAAAAAAAAGATACGAAGTTTTGATGCTCCTTTTCAGCTTTGAATTGTCTGGCTAAAGCAGCATGGTACTATTCAAACCTCTCTAGTATCACTTGAGATGATCCACTCCAGATCTGCAATAAAATGCCATAACCTCTTTGGGTATGTAACAACCCTATTCTCTGTATTTATTACATAAAAATGGCAGTCTTTTTGCTTACCAAACCTATCACCTGATTCATGCAAAGGAAACATTTCTATACCTTTTACAGAGTTATACTATGAAGAGTGAAAAATGGCAGAATTTTAATTCAGTCTACCTTTTTTTCTTCCTGAAAGCATCAGTGAGCATCTAGAGAATGCAGGGAGATAGTGGAAGTTCTTACTGTACCTTTCATCTGCTGTAAGAATCTTTTTCTTATTAATAATACATGTGAAAGAATGAACTTTAATGGACTGATTGGTTCCAGGTGCTCTGACTATATATCTCAAATGATAATAATGAAAGCGGGGTTTTTAGAGATAGGAGTAAGAAAATAATGTATTTAATATGTACTTTTAGAAATAACTTTATATCCATTCATTTTATAGGCACTAGTCTAACCACACATTTTTAGCACATCCTCAGTTTTTGCACTAATCTAGGATTTTGTCAAGGCATCCCTGTTGTGCCTTTGTCAAGCAGAATTTGAATAAAATGTATGAGTAAAAAGGAGAACACACTAAGGAAGGAATCAAGCCATACAAAAAAAAAAGCACATCATACTGTAACAAGTACATAACCTTTTGCACCATGAAACAAAAGGAAACCTCAGTGATTTTCCAGTGTACTCACTTGGCACTCAACCTTCATCTGTGGGATCCTCATCTGTGTCACTTCCTATCATAGTGAATTCAAATAAATTCATTTTCAGTTTTCATTGTTTGCTATGCTCTCTCACTTTCTACTTGTTTATTGATACTGATTTTTGTGAGCCTCTCATGAGTTTTAGTGAAAAAGCCAGTGTATATTCAGCCTTCTAATCTTTTGAAATAGTGAATAGATTACTAGAATGAATGGGAAAATTATCAAATATAAATTGACATTGCTGGAAATTTGTTCATCTTGAATTATGTCCTATTATCAACTGAATTCTGCACAACGCAAATTAAAACACATGGAAATAAAAGTAAAAAAGGAAAATTAAATTATTTTCAACTTCTCTTTAATAAGTTTCATTCCTAGTAGAGAACCAGAGCATCTTCAGCCACTCAAAAATGAGTTTGAAATTGGATGAGGATCCTGGTACATGAAGCTGACACCAGAGGGATGGAGGGTAGGAGTGCACAGGAGGGTGACAACTCCAGGAAATGTGTATGTGTACACGCACGTACTCGGAAGGAAGGACAGAGAGAAACAGGAGAGGGTGGCAAGGGTTCATTAAAAGACTGAAGAAAAACAAGTGTCTAGAGAACAGAAATAGTAACTCAGCAAGGAGGTTACGAATGGAACTTGGAGGTGATGGGGTGTGTTTCCTAAGCAGATTGCTCATACTTTGCAGGCAAGAGCTGTGCAACTGTGATGAGAAGATGGGAATTGAGACAAAGGAGGAAACCAAGAAGTGGGCAGGTAGCCCGTAAAAGTGGGTTATTTTTGAAAAGGACAAAAGTCAAGATTTGCAAGCTGAGTCAGCATTATCACTTATTTAAATATGCACTCCTAAAGATCCCAGAAATGTGACATTAAGCTTTTAACTTTCCTGTTGTATCAATATAATCAATAACTTGAACTTTTTAATGCCTATTTCACAATCAGCATTTCAACTGAACCAAAGTGAGCCCTGCAGGCATGTAAGCGATATGGCTGACTTTCACAATACAAATGTTTTATACTTGCATACTCTTATTAATCACTGTTTAAGGTCTTAACACTATTCACAGTAGATGTACGCTTCTGGATAGTAGCTTTGTTAGCTAGAACAGATGCAAACATTGTCAACCTATTCTGGCCTTTTTATGTTTTATTTCTCTAGCAAGAATACAGTAGGATCTGCTAAGGATGGAGCCTGCAGCACATTTGTCAGAGAAATAATTTGAAATGGCCACTCAGCTCTTTCAGTGGCTTTATTTGCAGCACAACATAAAAACACAATTTATTATTTTGTTGGGCAGACTGAAGAAGTGCAATTCAATAAATCAGAAGTTGAGTACAGACTGAGGTAGGACATTGTACTTGTGCACTGCTGGAGAGAGCAGTAGGGCCCCAAAGCATCCCCTGTGTGTGCACCATGGACTTCTGAGTGATCACCAGTCCCATCTGCCTCATGCTACCACTGCTGTATCACTGCCAGACATGAGCAGGCTCTGTGCTGGTGCATTTGTGCCTTTCCCTTCTCATTCCAGGGCTGGACTATTTGCATCAGTACTGTATGAAACTTTTAAGAAATCACTGAAGTGTACAGAACATAAAGACCTCACAACAGCGTATTAAAACAAATGACTGTATCACTAAATCCTCATTTAGTGATGAGACTTTGAAGACATAGAACCCATTTGTTTCTTTAGGTGTCAGGATTTTAGGAGTTAAATTTATATAATCTGCCAATATGCAGCATTTGTAGAGTTGCAGCTGGCTTTTCATAGGTATTCTCCAAATAAAAACTATTTTATGTGCTGAGAATTCTGAGATGGAGCTGTTGAGAGTAATTAGGGAAATATAACCTTCCCCAGGAGTGATATGCTTTTGGAAACATATTTTGAATCCTTTCTGTTATGAAGATAACTTGCTGTTTAAAGAGAACTGTACTGTTTCTCATGTTTGCATAATTATACCTTTATCTTGCCAGCTCACTGTGGAAAGCATCATAATGGAAGATGAGAAAATGTTGTAAGGGTGATGGAAATCTTTTTATCCAGACAAATCAGTGGTAGTCCTCTGCTATTGTTTTAAAATATCTGTCAGAATGTATAGAAAAATGCTCTTGTAATTTGTAATTTTAATTTTGTTACAGTCCGTATAATGCTTCTTTCGTATCAACATACAACTGGTACCTTAAGTGAACACAGAGGTCATGAAAGAAGGAACCACAACCATGGCAAACTTGAGTATCCTAGTAGCAGTGTTTTCCTCTATTATTCACTGATTTATCTTTGGTTCAAATGCAACATGCAGGAGTTAAAACACATTTTCTGAAGTTGGAGTTCAGAAGAATTTCCAAAGGCTTCCTGACCACAATGTGGCTTTTTGCAATGAAAGCAGCAAAACTGCCTACTCATTACAAGTCTACAAAAGACACAGAGATGGATGATTTTGAAACAGTGATACAGTATTTTAATGTTATTATTTTAGTGATGAAGCAGAGGAGAAGGAAAATCTCAACGACTCAGTGCCAACATATGACCAAAATATGCAGGCACATTCTAAATGAATTAATTAAAAAACTGGATACATGTCAAAGGAGATTTGAGAATTTCATCCTTTAAAGATTTTAAAAAGTTCACTCCTGAGAACAATCTTGAGGCAACCTATTCTCAATTACAAACCTTACTGTGGTCTATTAAAATCATGGAAAGGACTCCCTCTGACCTGGATGATTGATCAATTAAATTTTTCTCTGCGTAATGGCAGATGACTCACCTAGCAATGCTGACCTTTTTATGAGAGTCTCATGCGGGGATCAGTACAGGCTAGCCAGCAGGGAGAAACACAACAGAAGAAAAAAATAACTGGAATGTGATTCAAATTTGTGATGCAAATTGATCACATAATTCACAGATCATAAGAAATGCTACATCATACAGCAGACTGCTAACGAGTGACCAGTCACTCATGAGTCACACATGATCCTTTTTAGATCAGTGTTCTGACAGTGGAACAGTCTTGTTGAGTCTGCTAACACCTTAAACCAGAATGGAAAGCAATCAAGTCTGACTGAGAACTCAAATTTCCATAGGAAACAGCACACAGTGCCTAATAGATTAAGATACCATCCAGTGAAGTAAAGTCAAGCACCATTGAGAAAAGAGAAAGACCTACTGTACATTGTGCTTACATTAGGCTTAAATTATACAGCAAACCCTTTGTCAGAAGTTTATTCTAGTATTCTCAAAAACTAATAGTACTAAGTGTTTAGATCTTTTTTTTTTTTTATTTTAGAAGTCAAAATATTTATCATACTGAACTCACTTAAGTGAACAGATTTGGTCTAAAGAGAGTTATTTAAAGAGAGATAATATTTTATCTCTGCTAGTAGTATAAGTATATGTGAAAAAGTCAAACAGTTCTGTCACGGACCAGGATGATCCTTAAGAAATGGAAAACATCTCTTCTGGCGGGTTCACTACTCTTTTTTGACACCTGGCTGGTCCAGTATTAAACACTTAATTTATAGCATGTGACAGTATGAAAAATAAGGCATTATGCTTGCATACACAGAAACCCTTTTGAATTCTTCACAGCTGACTTGTACGATACTTTCATTTTTTACTAAAAGATTTCTTTCAGAAAGTTTTCTTATAAATGCTTGGTTATACAAGGATAGTCATTCATTTGTCATGCCTTTAAAAAGTGTGTGAATTCTACCTAAGAAGCCTTTGTTACAAGACTAGGTTGTTTTCGTTTTCCATTGTGTTTGATGGGTAATTTAAACTACAAATGGAAAGTTGGTTTGCTTGAATGGTGTTTGTAGCAAGGGTTGACAATCTACTAAAGTTTTTTGGCACCGAAACTTAAAAATCCACTGTTGGCAAGAAAACACTCTCCCAGGTACTGAAAGAACAGTAGAAATTTGCATTTTTCAAATGGCACTCAGCAGATGAAACAGGTAATGTCCTTCTACAACCCTACATTTATTCTTGTCTCTATATTGCAGTTGCCCTTAAAATGCTGGAAATGTACAAAATTGTTCATACAGCCCCTACTTGAAACAAGCTTCCTTATTTACTACTTCCTTTCTCACTCACTATATAAACACACAGTTGCAGAAATCCCAGAACTGTGTTTGTATCTGTTCCATAGCCTGTGTCCAGAAGTTTTGTTTTACCAGCTCTAGTGAAAACTAACCTGCATGTGTTTGTCTGTAGATTAGCAAACCTTTATACCAAAATTAAATACTCAAAGATGATACACACCCCATTATTTGGAAGTGCAAGAATGTTATATATGTATGTATGTATTACAAAACTGGTTGGCTTTAGTGAAATACCTTGATAATAAGAACCATACAATATTTGCATCTCCATTTAACCTTGACTCTCCTGGTTGCTGAGCACTGAAAAACCTAAATTAGTTTGGTTTTTTATGGTTCTGTGTACCCACCTTATGGGACTCACTGCAGGTTTTGGGGGAAAAAAAAAATCTGTGTTTCAAGAAGAAATCTCATAGGAATTAAAGTAATTTGAATAATGGCCACGATTTTCAAAGAGATCTACAGTTCTTTAATTTGCCCTGCTTGAGAAAGACAAAATTCACATGCTCCAGAAGCATTAATTAGCTAGTCTAATAAGGGATTATAAAAATTTACAAATAAATTGCTCTCCTTTTTTTGTATGAAGCAATCTTTTTTATACTTTGTTATGCCTACTTGTTAAAAGACCACACACACTTGCAGTGTAGGAGGATTTCAGTACCTGGGCACAGACTGAAGTGCATGACAGGCAGAAAATCTGCAGTCACCTTGCAGTTTTGGCACTGGCCTCTTTTTGGTGCAGTACAGCACATGCAGCAACTTAGGGGCAAGGACTTGCTTCACTGGCAGTCCAGAAGGGAAAGTCCTGAGAAGAGTTAGAGGGGACCCTTGGCTCTTTGGAGTTTTAAATGAATGGTCAATTTAGCTGGACCATGTTCTGACTCCATTTGGTTGGATTTTTTTCAAACAGAAATGTTTGAAAACTCTTTACAAGGTACAGGAGAGCTGTGCTCAATACAGTGTTCTAATGCCTAGGCAAAATGTGTAGCAATAAAGATGGGATTTATAGATGGTCCACATTTAAAATTATTAAAAATTGTTGTGAAATCCTTCTCTGATCCATTCTGCATTTCAGATTACTCTTCAGAATGTGAAGGGAGAGAATTAAAAGACAAAAAAAAAAAAAAAAAGACAACTAAATTAGCTGTTTCACAAAGATTACTAAAATGTTGTAATTGCATATAATTATCTGTAACTAGATAGAAAAATATGTGCCATTGGAAATGTAACAAGAAGTTACTTCAAACAGCTGTTCTTTTCTGCCAGAACAGGCTGTGCTCAATTATGCAAAATCAGAATAATACAAAAGCATATTTTTATATTTTAAGGATATAAATTAGCTCTCACAATTTATGGAGATATTCTCTACATGGCTACGCTGTACTGATCCTTGTGGGAGAGAGTATTTTGAATAAACTGATAAGAACTGATTTATTTTTCCTAATTCTCTCCAATCAGATTTCAAGTAGGTGGTGCACAGGACCATTGCCATTTACTGTGGTAGTCTGGTGAAGATCTAGGTGGGGAGCCATGGCTGAGGAAGAAGGCAAAGCATCTGTGCTGAGACAATGGCTTAGCAGCCTATTAGCAATTTCTGCAGATGTTCCAAGGTAATTTGTAAGAGGGTTCCTGTCTAGTTTCATTTCCTTCTCAGCTTTACATAATATCTCTGACCTAAAGAGAGCAATGAAACCTGTAAGTTTGGACTTGACAAGGCTCGTCAGGACAGCCTGCAGACATTTTGAACCATTAAAAAACTCAGTCTTCATAAACACTGAGCTCACTTTTGAGAGAAAATGTGCAAAATCTGGTTTGTTCTTTGAAACCCATTGTCTCAACCTTGCTCCATATAAAATGGCAATGAGTTTTTCTTCCAGAGGCTTGGCATATTGATCTTTGGACACTGTACTGTACAGGAGCCTGGCATTTTTCTTTTAGAACAAGTTAACAGTGAAATCCTAGATCATTACTGTGATTTTCCACATTGATTTCTGTAGCACCTGGACATTTAATATTTTACAGGCTAGAATAGCTACATGTTAATTACTACTGTTAATTAATACATACACATTTATAAAAACAGAATATGTGTAATGATACAATTTTTAATTTTTTTTATACTTGATGGCATTTTCTGAAGAGGAAAGCATGAATAAAGAGATAAAAAGGTGAATTCAAATTAGTGCACAAGACAAGAAATATATATTTGTAATTGATGCTATAGTTATTGGATTATTTTATAAAACAAGTTGGAAGAATAAGGAATGAAACCATCATGTCTTTAATGCAAGAATGACAGTGAAAAGATGAAGAATTGAATATGAATCTAAACTAGGCATATGGAATGTGATAAATTTTTTAAAGCATGTGGGACATATTATTTCCATAGTGCCCATACAGAGCTTTCAGTAACCTGCAGTCAACCCCCATTTAAAGATCAAACATCTTGTCTCTCAAAACAAACAAACCAAAACATAGAGACTGCAAGTCTGTCTTTAAGAAACACAGGTATGAAGGTGATGTAGCCAAGTATTTTTCATACATAAAACAAATACCAAACCTTTCTAATGCAGACAAAGAAAAAAAATGTTTTTTAAAAGCTAAAATATGGGTACTCACTAGGAACTTATATGTCGTATAAGCAAATCTTAAGGCATATCAGAGCTTCATATCAGTCTGGTAAAATCAATCTAAAAAAAGAAGAATAGTGGAGAACATTTGTCTAAAGTCATTCTTAGTAGCACAGAGCCAATAAGTAGTACAGTATCATTTTCAAAGATACATCTGTTTTTCAAAGGAAGTCTCAAATGTCTGTATTATTAAAGTAACTTCTATGGAAACTTTTTGGGAAAAGTTTTTGATTCTTATTGTGCACTAATGATCTCATTTTGGAACTGGCAGGGTTTGCACATTCAAGTGTGCTCAACATTGTACAATATAATAATATTTATAGGGTTTCCAGTAAGGGTAAATAAAAAATTCTGAAGCATTAAAATCAACTCAAGACTCCATTATCTGTAACAAAAACAGACTGGAAGAAGCTCTCTTTCCCAGACTGAGGAAGAATTTAACTCCACTGATGAAGCTTGGTGTGCCACCTGTGTCTGTCTCTCAGGACTGCTCAGTGTGGACACTATGCAAACACATGGAGCCAGTTCAGGTGCTGCAGCTGGGTCTGCCTGACCCAGAGAGACACTTTGGAACCAGTGTGGCAACAGGGCATGGCAGGCAAGCCAAAACTGGCTCCAGTTCAGCACACTATCACATAAGATTTGTCTTGTTTGGCTTGTCCTGAGCTGGCCTGGTCTATATGATTTTTTTTTTCTCTGCTCTTGGTTCCCATACCAAATGAAGCTGCAGACAATGCATGGACAATTCTTATTTACAGAGGTGTTCTACAAGTGACTTCAGGGGTATTGTCTAAGGTAAGTATTTAGTTCCTCTGAAAGGAGGAGCTTACTCATCACTGAAATAAGCTTCAGAACATGCTTAAAGGAAGAAGCCCCATTCTGCAAGAAGAAAAAAAGTCCTGTTCTACATAAACAGAAAGGGGAATTATGCCAGGGAGCCACACCTGAGAATAACCACTGGGAAACTTGCAAATCTGAATAACTGGAATCTTTTATCAAAAAAAGTTTAACTCCTTTATGCCAACCTGTCAGTCCCAGGTGACACACTGAATGTGAAATAGAAGATCTTACAAAAACTAAACATGTAGATAGCACCAAAAATTCATTAAGTCAACTTAATTCTATTGTTGGTATTTTCTGGCATCACAAGACACACAGAGATACTATTCTCTGTCTTCAGGGAGGAAAAATTGTGCTTGGTGACATCCTTATTAGATGAATGTAAATTGGCTACATCACTGTCTAGAGACTAGACTAGCACTGATGTTACCTAAGAATAAATTTCTTAAATGCACAGGTACTAATTTTACTGTACTTAATGTTAAGTAGCCTTTTGCCATGACTTCTGCTGGTATTTGTGATTATCACTCAGAAACTCAGACTGCCTTTACAAAGCAGTTCCAGTTCTCTTGATGTGAGTAGTATCTTTTGCAACCAGCATCATTATTTTGGATTTTTTCTTCTAACCTTTTTACTAGGTCACCATCTGTTAGAGCAGCTGCATATTTTGTGTGAAGTAGATAGGCCATTCTTTCTGTATTTAGGAGCAAGCAGAGGTGAAAACTTCATGTCTTGACTGAGGAAGGACCTTAAGTGAGCTTGGAGCCAGGCAGGAGCCCCAGCTCCCAAACCATTACTAGTGCTCCCTGCAGTCCTGGAGTGGTTTTTGTTATTAGAAGTAATCAAAAGCAATAATGAAATGTTTACGAAGTCATAATTTAAACAGGGATATTAAATACAACAGGCATGCCAGAGTGCTTCCAGTTTTGGAAGTATTAAGATTAATCAAAGATGACATTTGACTCTGCAGTCCTTATTAAATGCAGGCTATAGATGTTTTTTCCTTAAAAGTTACCATAGGATTTGTCTTGAGTCTCATAGAAGAATAAATGCATGGAATGATCTGGAAAAGTAAAAGAATTCAATGGCTGATGCCAATATGCAGCTTTCTGGAAAAAGAACAGGTTTAACATTAGTAAAATACATATCCTGAAGGAATACTTAACTTATGGGAGAATAAATTGGTGCAAAGCCTGCTGGGAAGGTAGCAGTTCTACCACTGATTCAGAATGTACTGGACATATTTTCCAGCAAGTGCCCATAAGGGAGACAATAAATAATATATTTCTTGTGCAAATAAGGTGATGGAAAGTGAATTGATTGCTGTTTCTTCATTATATAAAATCATGACTTTTTTGAGAAGATAGCAGTTCGAGGTTTAATGTGTGATTTAAAACTACTTTTTGCTGTCAAGGATAGGTTGTGATGCAGGTGGAAGGGTTTACTTTCTTAAAATATCACAAAATTAAAACCAACAAGCCACAAAACCACCTCCTCTCCCCCTCTCTGCCCTTCTTTTAACTTGAAATGTGTGTGTAGCAGACCTCACCAGCAGTTAGCAGCCTTAATGACTTTTCTCAATGGCCTTGATCAAGTAGACACAGTTACAGCTTTCTATGCTAAAATATGGAGAATGAGTTTTCCTTATGCAGAAGTCTATCTCATCTCATCTCATCTCATCTCATCTCATCTCATCTCATCTCATCTCATCTCATCTCATCTCATCTCATCTCTTTTTTATAGAGAAACAATGTGTATACATTAAAAATCAGGTATTTTCAAAGAGATATATATACATTAACAAAAATATATACAATTATATACATTTGTGTATTATGTATTACTAATAGTAGTTAACTTCTAAGCATTTCAGGAAGCCAACTGGACTCTACAACACCTCATAATATGCCAACCTGCTTTTAATAATAGAAAAACATGTAAGCTTCCATTTGTGTACAAATTAAGAGGACTTTGCTGTATCTGGGAGTATTCAAGTGACTCTGTAAGAGCTATTTGCCTGTGTGTCAAACAAAGATCATGCAGCAGTGGGACTAATTCTGCTTCAGGCACCTATGGACACATCCAGTGCCAAGTCTGGACTTCCTTGTTAGCTGCATTTTTTTTTTTTTTCACAGAAACTCTCCATTCACACGAATAATTGGTTTTCATGGTGATATTAATTTCTCCTTTTAGTAAGATCATCAGAAGAAAGCCTCTTTTTGTTTTAGCTGCTTTTTCAAATCGATTCAATTTCGTTCACTCCGTACAGGCTTATTTCATCTGCAGGATGACAAAGGCTTTCTTGATCACATGAATGTAATTTTCTGTTAATGAGAACTCTTGAGATTTCTAACATGAGCAGCAAATTTACAAAAATGGTTTCTTCTTTTTAAGATTAATTTCATGGAATACTACTAAATTAGGTCAGGCATAAAACGTGCAGGTTCATATCTCTAGAAAGAACATAACTGCTACCATTCACTAATAAGAATGCACTCTAATAGCACTGAGGTTAAATCTCTAGGCATCCCTGTTTGCCTCTATTTATAACTACTACAGTATAGGTGAAATACTGACCATGTGCCTCAGATAAAATGAAGTGGGGATCCTATCACTAAACTATGCTGAATGTGATTTAAAGAAAAAATTTCACCATGCATTTTATAGAGCTATTAAAGAAATATAAAACAGTCGATAATGAGATTTATGGTGCTTCTTAATATTATTGATTTTTTTAGTGCAAAGAATAGGCCATATTAGACACAATATATATTCTGGTTTAATTACTGAAAATGGCCTTTTTCTGCTTTTGAATAGTCAATGCTCCAAAAAGAGAGGGAAAAAGGTATTTTTTTCAAAATGCAATTTTCCTATCACAGTTTTAATTTTCACTTAGAGTCATGAGGAATTTATATGGTGTACCTAGTCATAAGTTTTTACTATTGCACATACCTTGCAAAAATTGCAACAAACTTATTTTTTCATAAAAGAAATAATAGAAGTTCATCGTTATTTACCCTTTCTGCTATGAAGATTTCAGTGCAAATGAGGTGTATATGGCAGGTTTGTTATCATAACTTTTCATGTTAAAGACAAGAATTATGCCTAACCCCCCCCCAATCCTCATTTGTAATATATAACTGGTGTTAGATTGACTTTTCTCTGGTAAGACAATATTTAAAAGAGGGATTACAAAATTTCATTGACCTGCTGGCATTTTCTTTGCCATCCACAAGGGTGTTTCCTCCGTCTTCAAGTGTAACAGAAGTGATTTTAATTAGTATTTCATTAGTATGAATAGTTTGTTCTCTAGAAGATAATTGCAAGGTGGCTCTTAGGATGACTGATAAGAAGTCAGATGTAAAGCTGGTGCCATCAGAGCAGAGATGGTTTTGACTCTGAGCTATCAAATTCTTTCATGGAGAAGTAGAGATTATTAGAAAATAAATATTCTGCTGCTAGAAAGTTATTTCCCATAATTTAAAAAGCAAAGAGAAATGCCCTCCTTAGGTAGTTGTTTTTCATAAAATTTTTTAACTCTACAATTCATTTAGACTGTTTTTTAAAAAACCAAAGTGGGTGATGGAGAAAGGCATGTAAAAGAGAAAATAAGTAACTAAAGGCAAAGGTCATGCAGAACAAATCACTACACTTACTAAGAAAAAATGCTGAATTCCCTTATGCGGGTAGTTCCTCTCAAACAAGCTCTCTTCAATTTGATTTTGTGGTGCTGCAGTACTGAGCTAGACTAGACTAGAGACCACCAGGAAACCCAGTGGTAACTCTTGAAGATCACTGAGTTACAGTGTCCTACTTAAGAATATTTGGAGAATATACGTCCCATCTTTATTGCTTAAAATCCTGTATATCAACTCCAAATTTCTCAGAGTGAAAGCTGCAGCACCATTCAAGCCTAATAAGTGGTTCTGGATTTTGTAAAATTCCATTGTAAACCCTGAATGTTTAGTGCCACTTATTCACATTGCTGTTCTTTAGGTCTGTCCTTTTACTCATCAAACAAAGAACATTCCAGCAGGCATTGATACAAAACAGGAAATCTCTTACTGCAGCTTTCAACTCATTAAAGATTTTCCCAGTTGGCAGTATAGGAGTAAAAGCTCTTATAAATGGATCGCAGGGGGATGGAAATACAAGGAGAAAATTGTTATACGGATTAATGAAGAGTTGATGAAATTAGTCAATTTTAAAATAGTTGGCAAGCTGAATAAACTTATTTAGGTAAATATCTCAAGAGATAGGAGGATCAGAATACAACAGAGAACTTGTAAAACAGCTATTTAAATAATATAAATAAGGAAATGCTTGAGGAATTTTAATATTCAATATATTGTCAACATTTGTGCTCCTTTTAAAATGCTAAAATAAATCATTAACAAAGTTCCTGAATCTTGGAGTTGGTTTTGTAAAAGCATGAACATAATTCTGTGAAATATCTGAGAAATGGGGACAAAGAGAAAATGAGAGCAGCATCAACCTTTCTTCTAAATCCGAAACCTGAACAATGTAGTGCTCCCTGCCATTGTCCATACATTTGCAGCAGCTGATGGTATTATTCAGATTTGTGCTATGATTCATACACACACAAAAAACTGTGTATGACAAAGAGATTTTTACTTCTCTTGTAGTTTCCTACTAGGAGACTCAAGGCAGGATGGCATATGTAATCAGTTAACTGTCTTTTGTCAGGGATATCAGCTGAACAAGTTGATGATTTTTTCTGTGCTGAATTAAACAGTGTTATTTCCACAAGTGTCTCATACATAGACAAAGGCAGAAAGTGCTGGCAACTATTTGGAACTTTGAAAATTTGGTTTACAAGAAAGTTACCTAGAGTGCTTTCTGGGACGTTCTTCATATCTTTGTTCCTCAGTCATTCATTATATTTCTACTAATTCTTCTTTACTAGTTATCGTCTCCTAAGAGTTCAGTGAAAGTATGGACTTCATATTGGTAGGCAAGAACATTTGCTATTTTGGCTTCTTTTTTTTTAGTCTTCTTTTTCTTTGTTTTCATGCTTCAAGATTTTACCAGAAAATGCTTTAGATCTTTTCAGGTCAACAACAGGAAAATAATACCCCTTATTTGTATACTTTTGGCTGAGAGATGGGTAAGTGGCACTGCATAAAAAGATCACAAGTGGTCTATGTGGTGTTCTATAATTATTAAAGCAAAGCTGAAGTTCTGTGTTTATAAGTTGTAACCTCTAAAGGGAGGGGAGGGGAGGACAGGACAGGATATGACAGGACAGGAGTCTTCCAAAGAACTGATCTTGCTCTCGTTGTTGGATGTGCACTCAACTGTTTTAATCTACACTAGAGTCTAACTGGCTACCTGGGAAAAAAAAAAAAACAAACCAAAAAAAACCTTAATCATGTCTCAAACAATATGAGTCCAAAGAGCCATAATGCTCAATGGAGTGGCAAGCGTCAGGGCATTAGGGCGATTACAGACTTTCCATATTTCCAAGCAGAGTGGATTTCTTTGCTTGACCAGAGAGATAAGAACTCTCAAACTGAAAAAGGAGTTCTCAGTAGACACTAAGTTGAGAATTTCAGCTCTATGTCATTTGATTTGATTAAAACATTGTCTTATTTTAGCATTGCCCCCAAAAGAAAGCAGTATCGTACTTTAAAAAATTCTGGAGAGTTTCATGTTGAAATCAGCTGACTTTCTATTCAAGTGGGAGATAGTAATGCTGGTTTTGTTCATGTTTCCTGTAAAGTATGTGAACTGATCCATCACTCAACTGTTCTCCTTAATTATTTTATATGTTAAGAACAGCATTTTAATTACATTCCTCATTTACCTAGTTTAGTTAATCACACATTAAAATATTAATATGAGTGATTCTGCAACAATATGACAGCATTTAGCATCAAATAGCACTTAAATATAAGCAAGATTTCATTTTCATACTCGCCTTGTGTCTCACAGTAAGCAATAAAAATAGTAAAGAATTAGTAACAAGAGAAGGTATTGATTCAAGTTTCACATTTGCTTTTAACATAAGGCAAATGCTACAGTTGTGCAATACTGGAAGAGGCAAAGCAAGTATAGTTTCTTCCTATTTAGATGTGACAATCTAAAATAAATCTTTTTACAAAAAACTTACTTTTAGAAGGGAAATAGCATTAGACAAAATGTCAGAAGCCTCAAGCTGACATTCACCAGCCTTTACCAGAAGGAAAGGTAATTCTAGCTTTCTCTGTTTACAGCTGAAAGTCGTCAGCACCATCCAATGACTACATCTACCATTAATATTCATAATACTTCTTAGACTCCAAAAATACCTTAGTAATCTTTGCCTCTACTCTACACTTTCAGACTGGTAGCTGAGTTTGGGCTTTTAAGAAATTTGGCCCTATAATTATGTTGTTTTCATGCGAGAGTGATTCTTGGAATCCAAATACCCCTGCCCTCTATCTTCTGTAATGTACATGTACATGACCCAAACTCTCTCTCTTCAGAGGCCTTCCTGGGGATTGTTTTAGGGTCTGCCTTTACACTGCTGACAACAACTTTTATGTCATTCATTTGCTCTAAAAGAGAGCCTAAAAATATAAGTTCCTAACCATGTAGAGATTTCTCCAGACTGATGATGAACAGCATTTCTTTCATTTCCTTTACACTAGCACATAAAGCTATTGAGGATGACATGGAAAGTTAGAATTGGCTGGCAGATTGGCTTGAGGAAGAGCAACCCCACAATACACGTAGCAGTAATTTTGTCAAATGCTCTATAAAAAGTAGAGCAAAGCAGTGAACACAAGATAACAATCCATGTCAGAATGCAAATTTACTTAATTAAAAGACAATAATTTGAAATAAAAAAAAACCCCAAAACTGATGGATGTGGTAGCTGTGAAGGCTTTTTTTCCTATTTTTCAACTGAGACAGCATTGGCTATCCAGACATAATGCAGCACCATATATGCTAGCAAGATGGTTGCTAACTGAAAAATCACTTGTTCTGCAGCAAGGAAGCCAGGTGATAAATTATGTAGCATGGTATGAATTTAGTTGCTTCAAAAATGAAAACTGGATTGAGAATTCAGATGCACAGGTTTCAAGATAACAAATGAAACAAAAGGCTTGGTAGTTGCCCAGATGTCCGGTTTTAACTTGGTTTTTCTGAAAAAAATTGTTACTGTCATAAGTATGCCATGATTTCACTTAATAAATACAACAGAGTATTATTAAAAAATAAGTTGGAGTGTTTTGGAAAAGAACAGTTCAATGAGTCCACAGAGGGAAGATAACCTCAGGGAGTAGAATTAATAATAGTTCTAAGTAACTATACTGACCAGTCTGAAGTCTGAAATATTTGTCCATGTCATTTTTCTTGGGAGAGATATTGGGCATAAAATTCAACTTTTTTTTTTGATATTTTGCTAACACTCAAGTATTAGATAATGTACATGGAGATCTAATTGATAAATGCTGTCTTTTTATATTGGGTTGTAGGGGTCTGAGGTTTTCTTCATGAAAATAATTGTAGAAAATCTAAAAGGCAAAAAATGGATTTAGTCTGAATTTCTTTTTGATGTAAGAGAAAGAGATGACTCATTTAAATTACATTTTCTAGAAGTAATTCGTGATAAAGTGCTGCTTAGGAAACTAGCATGCCATTTAAATATAACTGATTACTGTAATCCCTTATATCAACCCAGAGACTACATGTTTTGCAATAAACATCATATTTAAAAGTAGAGAGAATGCTAAAAAAGTCTTTGCCAGCAAAATAAGAACTTGTGCTCAGAAATCATAGAGGTTTTTTTTTAGTGAGGTGGTAATTTTCTGATATCTAAATTTTATAGTATGTTGTATTTCAGAGTGTCCTGATACATCTTAATTTTTCATGTAATTATATCTTACTTTATTTAGCATAGCCTTGCTTTGTCTGTGGACTGAAAAACAAATAAACATCATTGTAGAAAGCCTGTAGTTCCAAGATTCACCTGGCAGAAATAATACTGGCAGCTTTACTACCAGTCTGCTTTCCACATCTTTAATCCAAAAAATAGACTGCAAAGTATTTCTCATATGGAAAAACTCCATGGTGTTAGCTGTAAAACAAGATCAAAGTCTGAAAACATTTACCTGTTAAGCTTTGTCTTTTTATGCCTTCCTCTGCTTCTTTTTACTAGCAATTACTGTACTTTTATCTCTCAAGAGAAATTATTCAAAGTCTTTATTTTTACACCCTGAGTCTTGCTTCAACCATTGGACCAGTCTCAATTCCAAAGCCAGATGTTTATGTTCCTTTAAAATATGAAAGTTTGGTGGATTTTCATGTTTAGAGATGCTTCACAGGAGACACCAAAAATGGTACCAAATCAGGCTACATTTTCCTGACAGGGTTGGTGCATGTAAACTGCTTGTCAGGATTAATTAAGTACCAAAGTAATCCTCAGTTGTGCATTGATTCACAGTGGCTTTTTGATGCCAGAGGAGGCTGTTGGAGAGCAGGTGAGAGGGATCACTCCCGAGGACGCTCAAGTGCACGCGTGGGTACAGATCACAGCCTCTGCTTTAGAGAGGGGCTGGGTTCACCAGTGTCCCTGCCAGGCTGACATCTAAAAGGTTTCTATGCCCTACTGTCTACTAATACATTGCTTAATGTTTGAGTATTTTGCAGAAGGAAGTTGTGAATACTAAATACCCTAAAGCTTGAGGGATTCAACCAATCTCTAATTCTGGCTTCAGCTGATATTTTGTTGCTAATGCAAAGTCCACCAGCTTCCAGAGGTCCATTTCAGAATATGACACTGTCATGCCCTGGTAAAAATGTGATATGCTTGCAGATGCAAAATATAAATTTCAAACCCCATGATTAGGCAAGGAGCTAAATCCTAAATTTGGACCTATTTTTTCTAATGCCTTAACTGGTGTGATCATTGGATAAATTGATAGGAAGCTTCTCAGCAGTTTTTTTGAGAGGGTATATCTGTATTAGACCCAGCTCAGAGGTGAACACTCAGCTATCTTAATCCTCAGTGGAAATAGGCACTTTACTCAGCCTAAAATTAAGTATCAACATGCCTAGGATAGGATGGATTTAGGACTCCATTTCCCTCGTGGAAATGAAGAGGCTACCTGCAGACTAGTTACTGTAGCAGTCATTTTTAAGCATCTTGCAATCCCTGTGGATACCACAGAAAAAAGTTCATACCTATTTCAGGACTGTGGTTTCCACTAGGGGTGAGGGAAAAAATAAATATATGCTCCCTGAAACTTAGTCTGTGTTTTAGTAATACCAAAACAAGGCTACATTTCCCTGTATTTCTCAGAAGATATTTTGCTTCCCAGATTTTGTCTGTCCATCAGCTCTAATATCCACTATGTGGAATTGCTAAGGACAAAACAAGAAATATTTCTTGTAGACATTTAATAGGGCTGCGCAAATATTTCACACAACTGAATAATTGAATAGCTTTTAATCTCTTTCCTCACAGTAGTCTGTGAAAATAGTAATGTCCTCAAAATACAGGAATAATCCTTTCTCTCTACTAAGATACAGCTATACCACACAGTATAAGATGCAACTAAAATATACTGACATTGATTTATTCCTTTTGTATTACCCTGCCTGATGATGAAGAGCTAAAGTAAAAAGGATTAGGAAAAGTAATCTGAAAACAATTCAGTGGTTCAAGGTAGGAAAGTGTTCTGTGACTTTATGATATTAACAGGGCAGAAAACATCAAGAATTGGAAAATAGCATTTGTTTTAGTGAACATCTACTTAAGGCCTGACAGGCCAGCACGCAAATATTTGAATTATCAGGGTGAAAAAATAGTGTATGTGAAAAGAGCCATTCTAATTGTACAGAGCGTGGTAATACAGGATTCACTCGGAAAACACCCTGGAGCAGCCTACAAGGTCTGGCCCTTGTGAGAGGCAGGTAACATGCAAGATGTAGCTGAGGTCCATAGTCTGGACAGTACAGCCTATCTTTGCACCCAAGGTTGCAACAAGAAGTCTCTGATGACACAATACTACAGTGAGAATAGGGTGCCTCACGAATTACGAATTTCAGCTGGATGACAAAATTTTGTGTCAGCAGGAAATTTGAAAGGTAAAGACATTACGAGTGCAGCTTGTGTCTGAACTATGACAGAAGTTCTGTTTAGAACTAGAAATATGCCTGAATTTTCCTTTGAATATTTTCTAGGTGACAAAGGTGACAAAAGTACACCCTCATCTCAGAATTTCCTATTGATGGTTTCTTGGTCTAGAAATGCTTTCCTCTAACGTGAACAGCAGGCCTGTGCATACTGCTTGTACACTACAGACAAATGTAACCGAGAGGAAAAAGACAGAGTTGTTAACACCTGCAGATTATACTACTTGTCAAACGCAATAGGAATTTAAATTATTTTCTAACTAATAAATGTATACTGACTCCATTAGGAGAATGTATAGGTCTTGGGACCTAGAGGAAGAATATACAGATTGTAATGACAGCATAATGAACATTAAAGTCATAACCTTTTGAGACTCGTTATATATAAATGAGATTGCAGTCTACTTGAGAATACAATATGTAGTTTTGACCTTTCTTTGAAATACAGAAATGGTGCTTAGCTATGAAATTCATTATGGTCTCCAGTGTGACATAGCTATTCATTTTTAAAGTGATTAATTTTGGTTAGTATTGACTAAAGACTTCATAGGACTAAATATAGAGATACAATGGCCAAGAACACTGTATAAGTAGGAATCATCTCCCTAAGCATTTACAGGTAGCCATTTTGTCAAAATTTCCATACATAAAATGACAATCAAGTAGAAAGTATAAAAACGAAATTAACTCTCTAATTGCATAGATTGAACATAGTTTTTAGTCTTTTTAATGAAACATGCCTCATTAGAAACACAGATATGATTAAAGAACTATAATCCTGAAGAACAAATGGACAAAAGGAATATGCAGACATCTTCAGTTTATGAAAACTTATAAATAAATTGGTACATCTGGCTTTATCTAATAAATTGTTTCTTGTAAACTTTAAAAGGCAGGAATGTCTGGGTTTGCAAAAACTGGGGTCATCATTGGGAGTTACTGTCTAAACTGCAGAGTTTGGAAATTACAGGGAATGGAACAGGTTTTAATACTATAAATTAGGCATGGAATTTAGATCATTTAGTGAAAACTGTGCTTTGGCTATTTTATGCCTACAGTGTGAATAAATGAAGAAAAATAGTTTTTAAAGGGACCTGTATCATCACAAAGACTGAAAGTCACTACAAAATTATGCACAAAGAGAACATGTTATGGTAAGTCATTCTCTGGGCAGCAAGACTAAATCAACTGGATGCACCTCCACTGAGAAGAAGGAGCACGTTCTCACGTTTGTGTTTTACTTGCTCTTGAATTTGCTGATCAATAAGGGACTGGTCTTTTTCTGTACTGAGCTGCAAATCCCAAAGGATTAACATTGAACAGACTGGATCACCAACATAATGACTTCTTATGGCTAATAATATCTATGGTTCCTTAGCACTATTACCTTTACTAACTGCATTTACTGAAAGACACTGAACCCTCACAAAAGCAAGTCCTGAGAGAGCTTTTCTGTAACAAACAGAAGACCACAAGAAAAAAAAAAATGTCTATTGGCCATTCCAGTAGGATGCTTTAAAATGATAAAGTAAAAATTATTTGCAGTTTTCTGGATGTTCTTTTTAGTGAAGTGAGATATGCAAAATATAATACATAAAAATTTAGCTTATAATTGGTTTGCCATATAGACAGAATTTAAGAACAATAGATAAAGTGTTTATAATACAAAACTCAGGAGTAACTTCAGTGCTTAAAAAAATAATAAAAAATATTCTCTGTGAAGTTATTACTTCATTTACACTAGGTCTCTTGGCACATCTAGAATCCGAACAGATGTCTTGAATTAATTGAGTAGACAGGAGTGATAAACTTTCAAAGCTCTGCTGACCTTGTAGTAGCTATCACAAATTGCAGTACCTGAAGATCTTATTCTTTTGCTTTTATGGCTAATTTTATCTTTGGCTAAAAGTCAAAATTAGTCCATTCAATAAGCAATTTAAAATTAAATGCTCTAATAACATTTTAGTAAATTTCTGTCATTCTGTTACATAAAGTGATTAAATATATGTAATTATATTATTAAATTTTCCAATTACTGGTTTTCATGTGCTAAAGTAGTCTAAAAATACCCTATGCCATTTTTGGAATAGTGTGTATAAGTACATTTTCTTACATAGATTTACTGATGCCTATAGGTTTTGGACCATGTTTGGTTTTAAGCACATTATTTTTCATGGACTTTACCTCAAAAAGTCTTAACTGTGATGTAATGTGGTATTTGTTCTAAAAAAGAAAAATATTTTTTAAAAATAAAAGTCTTCATCTTTTCATTCATGTTGAACTGAGGTTGCTGAGTATTTCCAACAGAATAATCTACCCTACAGGGTTTATTTATATTATACCAGGTTCATGTCATATAACTTTCTAAATAGTGCTTTTACAAGGTATGGATATAATAGTATCACCTCAAATGATTTTTTTTGACATAAATGTACTCATAACGCTTTACACTAGGAATGCTAAAGTAACATTTTTAAAAAGCAAATTTTGTGCAGTAAGAATTTTTAAAGTATGATACGGAAATGTATCCTATTGCCAGTAATGCTCGATATGTAAATCATGAAAGTAAAGCTTAATTTCTGAATGGACAGAACACAAAAAATCTGCCAGATTTGTTTATATATACCTTTTCACAAGTCAGGAACAGGAATCAGAAATTACAGTTCAAAATTAATCTAATTAAATTTGATTTAAATTTAACCAAATTTGTTAGAGGATTGTGTAAAGACATTCTTTGAGTTTGAACTCACATTTATTTCATGAGCCAACACATATAGGTTTTACATCAGCCCAGGTTTTCCAGGGAGACCTTTGTTCTTACTGTGAGGGTCTGTGTGCTTGCAACAACATGCAGAGACCCCAACACCACGGTACAAGGTAACCTGGAGAGAAGATCAGGGAGACCTCATGGCTTCGCTGCACTTTTACATATTCTGCCCTGTGTAGGTTGTTAAATGAACTGAATTTAGTCCTTATTTAATACGGAATGTAATTTCCTGCAACGTCAAACTGGAAGGAAAGCTCCGTGAATCTGGACAATGGAAATTATTTATATAAATAATGTAATACTAGAAGAAAAGGCGAACTAGAAAACTCCAGGAGTAGGGAAGTGGAGGACAGAAGAAAGAAGGGTTGAGCTGTTTTATTAAAATACAGTGATCAAAGATCACAAGTCATGCCTAATGTTTTATAAGATCAGATGAACAGCTTCCTAAAACTAGAGACTTCGAGACAGTGACTGTCTCCAGTGATCCTTTATTAATACAACTGCTTAAAAAAAGAAATTTAATACATGCAAGAAAAAAAATTCCTGTGTTCCCCTTTGTGAGCTTCGTTTTTTGAAAAGTTACTTTCAAATCTTATGCCTAAGAGAAGGAATTACAACTCCTGCTGTACACGTACAATTGCTTCAAGTCCAAAGTGCCTGAATCTCCAGATTTTCTCTATGGAATCCATTTAATCAATTGCTCAGATACAAGAGACTATGGCAAGCTCATACATGTTTAATGATATGATATAAGCTTCAGGCCAAGTTCACAAGGTGACAGTGGTCCAGCCTCAAAAGAAATTGAATGTCAGCTCTCTGTGCCTTTTCACTTGGCCTAAATCCCTTGAAGTGCTAGGATGCTACAGAGGAGCACAACAATGTACTTACTAGGAGGGCTGAGGACACCGCTTTGGAAGCATCTGCAGCTTTCTCTAGCCCAAAACTAGGAAGAAAACTTGGTGTTCCCTACAGTAGGCTGGAACATGAACAAAAGGGACAGCAGTACATAAAAGAAACCTTTGTAACACTGACAACATGTACCATAAAAGCATTCAAAAGCATAATAAGGGTTAAAAAATATTGTCTGTAGGAAGCTGGGGCAAAGAAACAAACTACCAGGCCTAAACAATGACTTCTGCCAACTCTTTTCTTTTGTTCATATATTCACTTCTATTCAGGATTCTTTACTGTGTCCTTTACTGATGGCTCTGTGCTTGGCACAAGCCCTGCCTGCGCATTCAGATCTCTGAGGGAGCAACACTGAGCCTCTGTCAGAAATCCTGCTTCTTCACAGCCCTGGGCAGGTCATGAGCGACCCTGGTGTCTGCCCAAGCAGCACAGGCACAGATTAATTATTACCTTCCCAAGCTTCTGGCCATTCTAGCACAGCCCTAGGTGGTTGTTGGATGCTCTCCAGTCAGCAATTTTCCAGTTCAGAAAGCTGTGGGTAGCTGTGAAGCACAAATCACAACTATCTGTCCTTGGCCTGTGCAATAATAGCCCGTGGTCAATAACCAGTCAAAGATAGAAGATACCCAGGAATTTGGCAATTCTATTTCACACTGGTGTCTGACCTCTTTGCTGTTTGTAAGGGTACTTGGCTAAACTTGCTGTACATTTTGGGGATCATAGCATGGTATTTTATTAATACTAGTAAGTCAGTATTATTCTGTGTGGAAATCTACTGAAAAAAAATTTTGATCCATGTCTATTAATTAACATTATTCCAGCTACTAATTGCATGTCTGTTTTATATAATAGGCCTGAATTCTTATCTGTGATTCATAATAGATCCAAACCACTTGTTATGACTGATGACATCATAAGCTTGTTAATAGTAACAAATGAGCTGTTAGATTTGAGGCCCTCTCCTTTTACTGGCATTTTGTAGGAGGTTCTTTACACTCAGAGTTTAAGTGGGAAAAAATCTTCCCCAAAGTAATATGAAGATGGATGCAGCCAGTACAGCTCTGGACACTGTTTTCTTTTAATCTTCTTTATCACTGTGCTGTCAGAATATATTAAAGATCATGTAAATTCTGATCTAAGAGAACTATATTCGTTCTATATCCAATGAATAACTTCAGTGTTTTGGAATAGTCAAGTCTTTATCTTGTAAAATTAAGTTGCTGGCCCAGCATACCATTAGCTTTAGATTATTAGTGAAAATTTAGATACATTAGCACAGTAATATAATAGAGCCTGGTCATCTTCAAAATTCCTGGCAACTTGATGAAGAAAGCTGTCAAACAACATGAGCCTGGTAGTCACTAATAACAGTATATAATTAAGCTTACGTGCTCTTACACAGTTTGTGCTTTATCAACTGCTGGATTGGGCAAAGTTGGTTTAAGAGAGAAGCAAGTTGGGCATCAGCTGTCCTAAGGATTGCTGCCATACATCAGGATGGCAAACAAATGGTTTTGTTACCCAACCTAATGGGTACACATTTGTGGTTTCCTATACCCTCACAAAGGCAGGGGAGGGCCCATAGGTACAAGGATTTAGTTGGGAAGAGTCTTAAGCTACTCCATGCATTTTCATTTGTTGCTCCTGCTAAGGGACATTCAAGTTCCCACTGCAATGCTGTGGCTCTCTGAAGAACTGGGAAGAAGGCCATGTTGCACAGAGCTTATCAGTAATGTCAGCACTGCAACAGAGCAACAGAGGATGGGAATTAAAGGAAGGTGGCTGGGTCAAGATTTACAGTCTTCTGTGTAATTCTTTACCTTAATCTTTACTAGTTTCCTGCCTGCTTAGCAGGGTGTGGGGAAGAAATCTTCTAAACTTACATAAACCACAGTTTTGAGCGGTGCCAAATATGGCATAACTTTAGCAGAGATTATTCCTAAATCTTAAAATTACTAGAGTGCTAAAACAACAAAATAAAAAATGAAAAGGTTTACAGCTGATGTATGTCAGATTCAAAGTGTATACTTGACGCATGCCAGTAAAAAATATAAAAACATCAGTTACACAAAACTGATTTATCAGATCATTGCAGCTCAAAATTGAGACTCAAGTATGACAGACATAGGGACATATATATTTTGGGAGTTGTCAAGGTGAGGGAATCATTTCTAGGATGGAGAAATAGAATATAAACCAGTCATATAATACGCCAAGGATGCATGATCTCCAGAAGCATATTTTTCCTACATGCCATTTTATCTGAGGCGCTAGTTGAAAGTAAAATCGGAGATTATCTTGCTGATTGGCTAGAATTGGAACAGGATTTAGGATTGAGGAATTGCAAATGCTGGAAGTACAAGAGCTGAGATATTCATACATGCACATTTTTGGGACAGTCAGGGCATATTTAATATCAAATAAAATTAGTTCTGAGGTCATGCATGAGTCTGTAGATGAAGATGTTAGAGGTTTTCATGAATACAAGCTCACAATATTTTAAGTAAATTGTCTACTACCAAACACAGTTTGACTGCACCCAGTAATATGTAACACACAACTCCACTGAATGATTGTCTAATCTTGCTGACAGCTTGACCAGTAATACTGCTATTTATAAAATGACCTGCACTAAAGGAAGTGAAATATGATAAAGCAGTTGGCTTGCTCTGACTGCTGCAATAATGTTGGCCAGTTTAGATGTGATCCACACATATCAAAAAAGTTGTTTTGGTTATTTTTTTATTTATTCAGATTGGTGAACAGACTTATTTAATACATATATGCTGAATTTTCTCACAATCCCATGTGCAGAAATAGTTGTCTCAAGTAATACTGTGCCATTGCTCAGTGTGGTGACATTTGAACAATTTTCTCAGACAAACATACACAGCCATGATCCAAGAGGGAGAATATGATAGAAAAGGCAACAGCAGCATCACACCAATCCTAACACTGAAAAGTTTGATCCTGAAGATCAATACAAAGAAGAAGAGCTTGAAATAATATAGATATATCTTAAACATTATTATTATTTTAAGATAAGGACTTAACAGTAAGTCTGCAGAGAAAAACATCTAGGTCCTGCCTTGCAATAGAACTTCTAAAGGAAGGAGCAGCTTGGTAACTTACATTAGCACTGGAGGTTTGTTATGTGTGTCAAGCACCAGACATTACAAAAGAAGTAAAAAAACCCCATGAATATTAAACTATTAGCAACTTAAAGGCATTTACTCTCCTAAGACTGCAGTAACACTGCAGTCATTTAAGTACCTGCTGTCTAGCAGATGTGACGGCCAGAGCATGCACTGTTCAAGAGGCAATATAAGCTTTGGGGTGACTTTGTGTACTCTTCTTTTGTTCTTCATGACACAGCAAGACCCAGTAAAAGCAGCAGGTTTGACCAGAATCTGTGAGGAATCCAGAAGGAGAAAAATTTTTGTATTCAAAGGTGCCTGTGGCTCCACAGTCCATTTTGGAGAGAACTCCTAGTGTCACAGTTTGATGGATACACACTTTCTGAAGGGAACATCAGCTCTCTGCTAATCAGTTACTTACAAGAGGATTCAATAGCACATGGGAAAAGAGGAGGAAAATTACTCCAACAGTAATTGTTCTTTGAGTTGTTACGTTTAGAAAGGATGCCAGAATCTGCTCTCCAATTTAACAGAATGTAGATGGTAAGGGAAACCTGGAAGATTTTGGCTTTCCAGACTTTCATATCTTTTCATAGAAGCAGAAATTAGCACAAGGTACTTTCGTGTGCCAAAGTTCCTGCTCTGGGATCTCCAAGCTTGCTCAGATGATGGACAGAGGTCCTGTACAGTGGAATTCATATTGACAGCAAGACCTTCAACCACTGGAACTTTAAAATGTAAATGTTGATAAAAAAATGTGGAGCATGAGGCAATATATTTTCAAGAGGGAAACAGGCTACTAAACATCATCTGCAATAGCCAAGGCAAACACAGCATCTATCCATTACCATTAGGAGAAGGCAAAGGAAATGCACCTACAAACTTCATTTTGTGCTTAATCTGTTATTACTGAAGGAATCCAAGAATAGAGAAAAACAATGGATGGGTTTCAGGTTTTAGTTGCTTTGCCAGAGTAATTTTGAATAGCAAAAACCTCTTGTACAAAATAGTCTCTGAAGGGTGGTACAATGATGTTTGCATAAGCTTGATAGTAAAATAAGAACAGTAATAGTCCCACTTTGAAAAAAAAACAGTTTAGTATGCCAGGTGTATTGATTGCTAAAACATTTGTTTTCTTATAGACTTCTATGAGTAATTAAAGTACAACTTTCAGAAAACATTGACAGTATTAAGTTTTCCTAAGGAAACCACTATCTCAGTTGTACATTTCATTGTTTTTATTTTCTTTTCTAAAATTAAGTTCAAGAGAAAGAAGACCAAAACTACAGTTAGAGTATTTGTGACTGTAAAAGGCAGAGTATTACTGTGGAGCAAAACACATGTTAAGTCTGATCAACTCTGTGACCAAGGGCACTCCTCACAGAGGTAAAATGAAAACCCACAAGGATGTTTTGTGGACAGCAGTAAACCCACATTAATGTCTGTTCAAAAGAAAGCTTACAGGTATGAGGTATACAAAAAAATACCTTTTGGAATACTCATTAGTGCCTATGATCTTTCAAGATGATCAATGCACTGCTTCCCATTTCAATAAGGAGATTTAAGAGGAAAGAAGCAAAAGGAAAAGGAAGATGATAAATTCACAAGGGCACCTCTTAAGTGAACAGACATTCCAATATGATTTTTTTTTAAGACAATTGTTAATTTTTCATTTTATGACTACTTTCTTTCTAAAGAAGCTTACACCAGTTTTTTACAGCTGGGAAGGATAGTATTACTAGAAAAACATTTATAGATAGAACTTCTTTTTAATAGGCAGCAAATTATTGCAGCATGTTATGCAAAGGTTCTCGAATTTAAATGTAAGTGCACAGACAGAACACAGGAGGACTTACAAGAACAAATCAAGGTACTGTAAAACAGTTTAGCTTTTCTAGGTAGGATGGGCTGGACGTGCAAACCCCCTTATATTTATGGTTAGGTCATGGATTTATTGAGGTTTGGTTCTAGATTCTCTGTCTTTCAAAGTTTTCCTTGCTCTTTTTTCTCCTTTTGGTAGACACCTCAAAACGTTAGCAGCAGCAGCAGCAAGCAGATCAGTAAATCAGCTTTACAGAGCAAACACAGAAATACTGGAGGAAATAAACTTCAGCATAAATTCTACCCTCCTCCATTTTTCCAGTTATTACAGAAATGTGGGTTTGTGCCATATATAGATAATCTTGTTACCATGTAAGCTGCTGGAAATGGCTGTAATCATTCTGCATTGTATAAAGGCAGGGATTTTTTTTTTTATTTGATGAATGGAACAGAGCTAAAATCAGGAGTGTTTTCCACAAGATATTACTAACAAAGCTGAGGAAACAAGAAGTCTTAGCCCATGAAAACTAATATGTTTGCAGACATTCAGAAGATGAATGAAAAGACAAGGAGCCCCAAAGCTCTTCATACAGATAGCAAGAATATTTCCTACTCTCAAAACATTCTTACTTGAAGGTTTTCATTAGAAGTTCCTCTTAAGTAGTTATTAAAATGACCAGAATGCAATGTTTCTAGGAAAACAGTGAGAACAAGTCTAGACATTAACAAAGCACTGAAAAAGGACAAAGAGCAAAAATTATTTGGATGTACTGTATTATCCTGAGCAATATATTTAGAGAAAAGACTAATATGTCAAAATTAAATATAGTATTAATTTTAAAAATACAAATATATGCATAAATGTATTGGCAAACAAGGGAGTTCTGTAAATTAACTGAAGAAGTGTATCCCTTTTCTGTCACTGAGAAGAGCTCTCTATATTTCCCTATTTTTCTAGTCTGATTGTATGGAAATATATAATGCTACCTGCTAGTAATCTGAAAACCAAATCACATGAAATTGTTTCAATAATGGAAACTGTATGTGCATCAAACTACCAGTATGTTTAAAGGTGCTTGAAAACATATTCTGAAGAGAAACTTGTATTTCTGACTATGAAAACCTGTGGAAAAAGCACATATAGCAAAAACTGTAAACAATGTTCCTATGGAGGTGTTGGCTTTCAGTTGCTTTTCCCCCATTTATCTTAAGAAGGAGGCTGCCAGGTCGGGGTGTGAAGCAAGCCCTGTCTCTCCCTGCTTTGAGAGCAGCTGGGCTTTTTCTCTTTTGTGAAATTTTAACCTGACATTTCAATCTAAGTAAATCACACCACGAACAAAGGTGAGACTTTCTCTCAAAGGTCTCTACTGTGCACAAATCCTTCAGTGTTTATAAATGACACTACGTTCTGTAATAGAAGGAAGCGGGGAAGGTTGCAATATTGTAGGGTTTATTATATTTCTTTTATTATACATACTATATTTTGATGATCTATATTTTATTTCATTTTTAATATTGTATTGTCTACTATTACATTTTGCTAATACAATATTATGTTCAAAAGATGTATGAGCAAATCCTGACATTTCCTTAATTGTAGAAGTTCTAGCAAGGATAAGTTATTGATGAATAATGCATCAATAGTGGGAGAAAAAAATCCCACCCATTTATAGTAGGGAATGCTTCTTTAATTTTGTCCTCAACAAAAAATTTACACAATTTTGAATGTTTTTCTCCCCTGGAACCTGAGGACTTGTATGAAACCTTAATCTTTGTTACGGTGAAAAAGAATCCATACTGCCTATATAATATTTGAGTTCATTTTTAACTGGCAAGAAAGCATGATGCAGTTTTACTTTCAGTGATCCTGTTGCAACTGGGGTATCTCAATCCAGTGAATTGCATGATTCCAGCATGACAGGGAGCAGAGTCTGGCACTTGTGCTTCTGTTAATGTAATGAAGTATTTCAGTGCATACAACAATTTAAAAATATTGCTTCTATTCATTATATAGGCTTGACTTACATATGTAACTCAAAAATAATACTATAAAATGTAACCAATTAACTAAAATGTTCAAATATTTTACAAATCTAAGATTGACATCTAAAAATATTCCATATGATTCCATTCTGAAATTCTTTCCTCCAAAATAACATTGCATTACTATTCCTTAATATTCATAATTTTTCCTGGTCCTTTTACGCTTCTAGTTATCTAGATATTAATCTTTTTTTCTGACTACTGATTGCTTTTTGGTTCCAAAAAACAGAATTAGTCTTTTGCTGCTATGTCTAAGTTAAACTATTTAACCACCAGATTTAGTGTTATCTTTGTTCTTTCTTCAAAGGAAGTGCATAATAGATTGTGTGATCCTTAGACAAGTATCCCTGTGGTATGGGTGATTTAATGTCAACATTCCAAAAGAGCTAAGAAAACATCCTGTCTTTGTTTGAAATGGTTATATTAGAAGTAATATAAGCCAACAGATACAAATGATGCCAAATATGCTGCATCTTTCAAAGTTTCCATTGCCAAGAGTACATTTTGAACTGGCCAAGTTCAAATGGGTTTCTTTTCATTTTTGAAAGCTGAGTGTTGGAAAAGTTGTGTCCAGCTTTTTTGAAAGCATTCAGCTGAAAATCATAAAATGTTTTATTTATGATTATTTGCTTATACTAATGCACTCCATATTGTCATCACTTTCAAGTCCTATGCACAATTTGGACTCTAGAAAGGATTATATCTTGTTTGGAAGAAAATAAGAAGATAAAGTCATTGGGTATTTTGTTCTCTTTACAAACGGACTATCTAATATCAAAAGCAATGCAAAATCTAATATCTAATTAATATCTACAAACGGACTATCTAATATCAAAAGCAATCAAAAGTGTACTGTTCACAGGGCTGGCACAACATCCCAGGAGCCCCAGAAACCAATTCGTTTCAGTCTCTAGCAGCTCATTTCCCCTCCCACTGTTTCAAGAACTCAGCCAAATTCCTTCCTCCATCTAGTTTTGCTGAAACAATTTTTTACCATGTAGTTTTGCTGAAACAATTTGTTACTGTAAGCTAAGATGAACTTAGTACTGTGTCACTTCCCCGTCTCCCACATACTAAATCTTTTGGGACAAATTTTCTATTGTATTAGGCTAGTATTTCTTTGTTCATCTTAGTAAGGGCTGCTGAATACTTAAAAAATAAAAAGGGATCTTCACAATATTGTCTTGAAAAAAAATCTTTTAAACACTGTAATGGAAAAACCGTTTTCATGGAAGTCCAATGTTTCTTGACACCTTCCTGATTTAACTTTGAGACACCTAAACTTGTGAGAAAGGGAGCCCTGATCTCTAGCTCAAACAGTCCATAGGGTTTTTCCTTCCCATCCCCTAGGACTACTGCCTGACTGACACAATTCTATGGCTGCTTTACTGCAAGATATATGGGCAGCTGCTACTTAGTGTCATTGCATTTTCTTTTCCCAGATTTGCATGGCAGAGCAGGGAGTCTGACTGAGCCAACTGATTTTTGCCTTTTTTTGATATTTTGGGTTTTTTCAGCCAGATTAGTCCATGATCCAGTTCATCATCTGGCTGTACAAATAATAGTGGGGTGATGTAGGGTTGGCCTTGAATAAAGGGAGGAGTGGGAATCACCTCCAGTGAGGGGCTGCACTCAAAACATGTCAAGGTGACTGTTCAGCTACAGCTGTAGTACAGCATCATGCCTTGAAAGGGAAGAAGAAGAAGGGAGAATGAGATGATCTGAGGTTAAGTCACCACCAAGTTAATCCCATATATTCCCCAAACTCTTGGCAGTGCACAATGAATTCATATTTTTATGGCCTGGGTAGAACTGTAATAAACTATCTGTCCTGCTTCTGATGTGACAGACACTGAATCCATTTGTTTCTTCCTTTTGCCCAAACATATGAAGTTCGATTGATGATTTGTATTAAATAAAGGATGTAGAACAAGAATGGATCAGAGTAGCAGAATTACAATGACAGAAATGCTCACATTTAGAGGGAGCCAGAAAGCAATAGTAATCTTGAGAGAGAGATAAAGGGATAGAAAATGGAAACAGCACAGCACATCTATAAATAACTTCCAAATGAGTATGCAGTATACGGATCATATGAAAACATCTTTACTCACGCAGAGCTCCGAACATATCCTCTAGGCAGAACAAGCACTCAGCTAACAGATACTCAATATTTCAGGTCAGGGTTTCTAGTAAACTGCAGATGATGAATTCTTATAATCTGCATCTCTATAAACTTTTTAAGTGTACAAAAGAAGCATCAAAAAGGAGTACAGCATTCTGAACAAACTGAGGAAAAAAGAATACAATCAGGCATGGGCAGAAGAGCACTAAGGGAACTGTAAAGGGAATAGTTCTAAAGTAAATCCATTGAATGTATGTTGTAGGATAATCTCTATTGTGAATATTATTAATGTAAGTTATAGAGTATAATGCCAATACTAAAAGGTAAAGAAAAAATACAGCACATTAAAAATACTACTTTTGCAGCCATTGAGACACAGATATTAATGTTTGTCAACAATTTTTTTAAACAAACTAATGATTTATTACATTCTGCAAGCATCTATATTTTAAATCCACCAGAGGGTGGTTTCATCTATTTCTGTTACCTAGTAATGATTCAAAAGGCCTTATAAATATTCAGAACATCAAAAAAATGCTAAATCACATTTTTAAAGTAAATAATATTTTTTATTTTTCTTTTCAAACTAAAAATTACTTTTATTTTTGAATAAATAATATATCACCAACCAGCCAAAAAAGGTGATTTTCCTGCTCTGCACTGTTATAGCCTCATCTTGAATATTACATTCAATTTGAGGCACCACAATATAAAAAGAATATTAAGCTATTGGAGAGCATCCAGAGGAAGACAACAAAGATGGTGAAGGGCCTTGAAGGGGAGCTGTATGAGGAGCAGCTGAGGTCATTTGGTCTGTTCAGCCTGGAGAACAGGAGACTGAGGGGAGACCTCACTGCAGTCACAACTTCCTTGTGAGAGGAAGAGGAGGGGCAGGCACTGATCTCTTCTCTGTGGTGACCAATGACAGAACCCAAGGGAATGGCCTAAGGCTTTGTCAGGGGAAGTTGAGGTTGGACATCAGGAAAAGGTTCTTCACCTGAAGGGTGGTCATGCCCTGAAACAGGCTTCCTGTGGAAGTGGTCACAACACCTGACAAGAGTTCAAGGAGCATTTGGACAATGCTCTCAGGCACACAATGTGACTCCCTGGGTTGGTTCTGCGCAGGGCCAGGAGTTGGACTTTGATCATCCTGATGGGCCCTTTCCAATTCATCTTATTCTGTGATTCAATAAATATTACTGTTTCATAATACATATGGTTTAGTGTGATTGATTTCATATCTACAGCATATATCCAACACAATTTGCAGAAGTACTGAGCATTTGTCATTCTTTTGGTAACATTTCTCTTTTGTAAGGTGCAAGCCTGCAGGCCCTTGTGAGCACAGCCTATGTAACTTCATGGAGTACTCCAGTGAAGATAAGCAAAAGTGAGACATGAACAACCCTCTAGGGTTTGTTCCTTTCTTAGCCAATTCCTAACCTGGATTTGGTGCTCTTGTTAAACAGTGCTCCACTGTGCCTTTCCACAGTTCCTGCTGCTGTCCCTTCCCCATATGACAGATAAATACTAGGGTGATGTTTCTTAACTCCTCAACAAATGAAGAATGACTTAATAAAACAACAACACAAAAAGGAGGGTAATACTATTTATATGTAGAAAACTTGCAAATCTTGCTGAGATGCACAAACTTCCAGTTTTCCCGTAGCCTGAAGACTCAGAGATGAGAGACATAATCTGAAGCAGTAGCAGAAATCTGCTGTTTACAGGAGACTGTTTGCTCCTTGTGCAGAGCTTGTCTTAGAACACTACTATTTCAGTTCAACTCCCTTAAAAGCTTGAGTCGGTCTTTTATTATGATGCTGCAGCAGCGAGAACAGGGTAGAAAATATACCCTGAATTCCAACATAACTGAAATAAGAATTTTCTCAATAAATAATATATCAAAACATGGAGGACTGGATGAAAGAGAAAACTTGAAAGCATGCTGTGCAGTGTTTAAAATACCATGAGGTCATACTTGGAATGCAATTATCATTTTTTCATGATTCTGTGATGGGAGGCTGTAGAGGGTGCAGCCATTCATGGAAACATGGGTCCTCACTTGCCAATTAGTCCAACGTGAAAATACTTCACGTTTTTTAAGGGAAGAGTAAATTCTAATAGGTGGCTTATTCTGTCTTCATATCAAGATAGTTTCAAGGCATTAATCATAGCAGTGTGCTGTAATTATTTGATTCAAACTGCATTTAAGCTATCACTATAGAGACAGAAAATGTCTAGGCAGATGCAAGTAAGTATCTCTCTGCTGGCATCATTACAGTTGTACAGAGGCTTCCTGATACACTGTGGATGAGTTGGTTTTCTCCTTGAGCCAAACTAAGCTCTGTTTGAAGAGGTAGCTGAGAATACAGTTCAATTCTTCATTGCCCTGGTGAAGCCATGACACAGCATGGTAAAGACATATGTGCTCAACTCTTACAGAGTTTACAATATTGCTAAGTAAATAAGGACACCAGAACATTAAGAGTATGGTGAGGTTTCTTGCTATGGTAAAGTTTCCCAGAAAGTGCAAGCCCAGTGGTAAAACTTATTTCAGTACTTGAAATAATCATCAAAAGTATACACGACCCTTACAGGATTTATAACTTGTTCCAATAGTACCCAACAACTTTTAGTTTATTTAATTATGATAAAGTCTTGTTATTTACAGTATAAAACTGAAAAACATCATACAAATATAAATTTATATTATAAATATTTTAAAAATATTATAAATATAAAATATATAATAGATAAAAAACTATATATATTTGCATGTAATTCAGCAGCCTCCATTTAAAAAAAAAATCATTAGAGAAAAAACCCTTCTTGTTCTGATTTTTTGTTTCCTGGAGGCAACATAAGAAAAACAGCTTCTACCACCAGGCAGCCTGGTCTGAGCAGCCGTAAAGATGACCTGGTTAGAAGGTTGGGACACAGCCTGTCATCTTTTTGACAGTGTGACTCCAAAAAATACTTCTGATGTTGCTTTTTGGCACAGTTCTTTGCAGAGCCTGAATGCCAGAGAAATATAAAAGTGAGTGCTAAAGAAATTGTCTTTGTCTCAGTGAGGATGTTTTCTGTCCTCTTGATATGGACTGTGAGCCTGTGATTGCTGGTCTAGCTTAGGGGTGTGTTAAGCAACATCTTAATCATTTGGGTTCTCCACAGACCTGATTAAAGCACTGTCAACATGTTTTTTCAGGAAGAAAATACATGCTCAGCAAAATCTGTAAAACAATAAATACTTGCAAAATATGATTTATAAAAACAAACTGACGCCTCTTGAAATTAGAGTTTATGATTTAGCGACTTCAGCTAGGAGTATGCCCTAACTTGACATTTAAAAAACAGCCAAACAAAATACTGTGCATTCTTTGTTTTGAAATAGCTTTTTTGAATGAAATTTGTAAATAAAATATGTCATTTGAAGGGTCAAAATACTTTTGGATTTATTGATAGAAAATGCTTTGATTAAACCCAGCTGATTTCAGAAGGGATAAGGATTTGTTCCATGACAAATTTCAGAACACTTTGTTTTCCATATTGGATCTTAGAACCTCTTTATTTAAAATTTAGCTTAATGTAAAATGCAGTTAAGTTGCAGTTTAAACTAGAATTAATTACTGGCTTTACCAACTAAATATAATGCATTTTTATTGCTACTTTAGACAAGAAGATAGCTGAATACATATGAAACCCACTGTTTCTGCAATTTGGGAATGAATCCGTAGGAGAACTGAACAAAGAAATATCATACAGTCAGGTTTCACATGACAGAACAAATGGAAATTCCTATCTCTACCAGAATACTGTGCAACATGAATCATAAGAGAGAAAATAAATAAGAAAGACAAAAGAAAAGAGAGGCAGCAATACCAAGTGCTACATGTACAACTAAAAAAATAAAGGAAACAGAGAGGCAAGTGTCACACCAGTGTAATGGCAGAAGACAAATTTTGCATAGAATCTGTAGAAAGATTCAAAATATACCAATAGGTTTGACTTCACTACAGAAGAAAAACCTCAGCCTTTGTTCATACTGCATAAAGCACTCTATAATGTCTCCCACAGCCATTTGCAGACCATTGATATTACTGTATTTTGTGTAATTTTAAAAGTCCCCCAAATCTATGGGAATTATCAGATGTGTGTCTGTGAAAACCCAAACACAGCAATGTTTTCTTTTTCTCCCTAGTGAATTTTGTGTTCTTCAGAAGGCACTAATCTGAGAGCAGTCTGCTGTTTATAAACTGAAGGACCCAGCACACTCTACCAGCATGCTGAAAACCTGGAGCTGGAGGAATTAATTCTAATGCAAATGAGGGTAGGGTTTCCCTGCAAGAGAAGTCCTTGTTGAATCTGCCGAGACTGACAACCTGGTTGCCATATGTCCAGCTAGGAATGTGGCAGAGATAAGCAAGATTCAAAAACCCCCAAACCTGTTAGCTGCCTAGCTGCTCTTCTCAATGCATTTGGAGTCTAATTACCAGGACGTGAAATGCTCTGCATTTCAGCCAGCACAGCCATCTTTAGAAGTATGCCAATGCTGCCTGCATGTCACTTCAGATATCAGAATGAGCATGAAGAATTTTTTTTTCAGGTGAGCTTCCCAAAACATTTAATATCAGATACTTGCTGCTGCAAATGAAAGCACTAAGAGGCTGATCCCATATGGAAGTAGTGGCATTGAGCCAACAGTGCATGTGAAACTCCTGCCCCGAACATTCAGTGAGGCATAATCCCTGTTTGGGAATTCTGTGACCTAACAGAAGGTTTGAATTCTCAGCTTCCTTCAATGCACTGAACTTCAGCACTGGCTCTCACAGCAGAATTGGGTATCTGTTAGCTTTCACCCCATGCTGGATGCAGGCATTCAATCCCACAAACCAGAAGTGCTGTGACTGCCTTGTCACGTGAGAAAGAAGGGCTGGCATCACTAGGATTGTGCTTCTTAGCAAAGCAACGTTTGGAGGAGTATCTGTGGCTGCAAAGTTGCACTGGCCTCTTTTCAGCCTGGAAGCTGATGTGGTTGACAGATCACAAAGAAAACTGACTCAGGCATGTGAGATCCTGGTGCAGGACTGGAGCTGTGCTACATCTGTATGGTCTCGGTATCTCTTCTGCAGAAAGTGTGATACGGGAATGAAAGGGGAGAGGATCACACTCAGTCTATGAGACTCTATATAAAAATCTCAAGAAAAAAGCAGCAATCTCTATTTTCCTGTAGTTTTTCTTTATTCTTTCTCTCATTTTCCAATTTTTTTAGTTTCTTTTCCCCTACAACCTTTTACATTTTTTCCTGTAATATTTCTCCTCTTCTCTGCTATTTAACTTTCTCCAAATTTTCAAAAACAATAGGGATTATGAGTCAAAAGAGAAGATGCAATTAACAACTAGTTATTCTTGCTGTCCAAGAAAAATAGAATACTACACAGTTGGAACTCAGAATAATAAAAGGCCTCTTAGCTAAAATGTTTTTATTTCAAATCTAGTTGCTCTAGTGATGGGTGCTTGCCCAACAGAAAAACACACTGAGATGCAAGAAATCTTGGAATACAGAATTATCTCACCAGAAATATATTCTGAACAAAATACAATTGTTACTCTCTCACGATCACAGACAAAGAGACAAAAGGGAAAACTATATGAAAAAAATAGGCAAGAGAGCTACACCAAATACTTAGGACTGAAGAGTAAGTACTTGAATTAAGTACTTGAATAACAAAAACTACAATGACTTGCTCATAACCTTTAAATTTTTACTATGATTCAGTATGAAGTTACATTTCAGAGTTCAAATTTGATTTCTAGTTGCCAGCATTTTGTCTATTTGAGAATAGAGAGCAAAAGAAAAAGGAAGACTGCAAAGGACAACCTGGATTTCATCTGATACTGGATCAAGCTCCTAATTTTTTACTGCATTTATCTACATGAGATGGGGAATAAAAATATCATCTATGTGTGCAATTCTTCTGCGGAATTTAGGCTACTAAATGTGTTGGAAAAAAACATGAATTCTCTTCTTTGCTATATTGCTTATTAGTTTTGTGGCTTTGCAGACTCCTGTATAGCAGCACCCTTATCAGATTAACTGCATACTGAAGTGTGGACTCTCAAGAGAGAATACTGAAGTAAGGCTTTAAAAAGATGTTAAACTATGCTACCACAGGAAGGAAGAAAGCCACAGTGAGGTGACTGAGGTACCTGCAAAGGCTACCATGGACTCAAAGCCGTGGCCAGTGTCATGATAACCTTTCAGTAGAAACTGTCAATTCTCAGTTTGCTATTCTTACCTATAAGGACAGCAAATAATACAGCCCTTCACAGTTGCACTTTTACACTTGGTTTTCATTTGCATTAAAGGAAATTTCTTACCCCTCTCATTGAACCATGATACAAGGATACTTCTTATAATTAATCTTCCCTTTACTTTCTAATGTAAGGTTTTTTGAGTTTTTAGCAAATATGTACTCTTAATTCAAACAACATAGTTATCCTTACAGGAAATATTTGATGGTACTGGTAATTCTATGCTATAAATTACCACATTTTAAAATTAAAGTATGTGGATCTATTATGAATTATCTGTGACAAAGCAATTCTCTTGTCAGAGAGTGGTTTCACGGTAAGAGGCAAAGTGTTAAATACCATCCCCAATGTGTTGAAGGATACTTAGTACTAACAAGCTTAAAAAGAAAGGTTGTGCTGTGTAATCTCTGAGACAAATGGTGTATTTGACAGAGAGAGTTTAAAGTGCTCTGTCTTACTGGCAGTGTAAAATCACAAAGAGCAGTGCTTTCAAATGGATTCTTTGGCACGTGCATACACTATTTCAAAAAGTATTATCCTTAGAACTCCTTACTCAAAAGTATCCATTAAAAAAGGCTGACTGTTCAGAGCAAAAAGTAATACCATCACATTGTTTCCACAGAATTACTGTTTACCCATTGGAAGGGCAAAATATTTCTTAAATTCTATAAGGCACTATGAGGACAGCCATTACTTATCTATGAATTGTTGTCATATTGGGGTCATTTCAATATACAATATTATCTCAAATACTTTCCACTACTACTTTCTACATTTTGAAGTGATATCCTGTCCAATCCTTTGAATTTTTCAAAATAGTTGTAGCATTTGCTTTTAGTTCACACAAAAAAATCATTACTGTTTAAAATTGAGTCTTTGTTTATAGTGTATCATAGAAACAAAATTAATGGTTTTGATAAAAATACACTGTTTCAAATGTTAAGGTAGGCAGAAATAAATAAGATTTACAAAAAAAAGTACTTCAAGTCTCTTTGCCTTTCCTAGCATGAATATAGAATAGGTTTTAGTACTGTCCAGCAGTAAAGGAGAGAACAGAACAGGTATTCCTATCGTTTCTATTTGGATGTGTATACAGATAGTACAATTTTGGTTAACTGAGTTTAGAGAGAGCTGGAACTCTGTCCCCAGGAATCATCCTAAGTCTTTTTGCAGTACTTCCTTGTATCAGAATAATTGTGTAAATCGCGGAGGCATCAAGTTTGAAAATATTTCAGAAGTCTCATATTTTTAATTTTAGAAAGTATGCTAGGAATCAGGTAGAGATACTACACAAGGAAATAGCCTTTGGCAGGATGATTAAAGTCTAAACTGCAGATAATCTGTGAGTTGAACATAAATTGAATTTTCAAAACTGAAGATCTACAGCTTGTGTTGTTTGTGCAGTTGTTAATGACATCAAATCAAGAGTTCATTACAACTTTCTGATAAATTGTCTGATATATGGTAGATTGAAAAAGCAGTGAAACATCATAAATAAAACTACTTTCAACAACATAGCACGAATGGTCAATGAAGGATGACTTTCCTTCACAACTTGTAAGTAATTTGTACCTTAATGAGTTTCAGTGGGCAGGACAATATCATTATTATAAAAAATAGAGGGGCAAAGCAGCAACTTGGCATATACTCTGATTCTGTTTGCTCTTGGATTTTGAAGCAGTAGTCAGATTGTATTAGCTGCAACGGAGGTATCTGTGTTTTGGTTACCTTGTTACAACTGCAGACTGCACTGATGTGGCCACACTGAATCCTATAATTCAGTGCTTCAGGCTCTCTTCCCAAATAGACACAACAGATTTGTGCTTTGTAAAAGAAGAAAATACTGGCTGTTAGAGTAAAGCAAGCTGCCACCACAGCTATTCACTGTGTCTTTCTTGGCATAAAACCAATGTCATGGAAGGAAATTTCCTTGTAGGTCATAACACTGTGGATTCAGGGAGCAAAGACACAGGCAGGGATGACACACAGCATGTTCCCCTCGCTCACACTGGGCTTTTCTCAAGCCTTAGAAGTCTTGTTCAGACTTACAGGTAAAACAAAAAGAGAGGTGCAATTATGCAGGACAAAAGACATTGTTGAGATTAACTGCAAGAATGTCCTGGATTTTATCCTGATTCTCCAAAATTTACAATCTCTGTGTGCTGCCAGAGAAAGGTGACACCACATAGTTTATTGATAAATGTGAAATCTCAGAAAGGGCTCTTCTCTTTGTAAAATCTTCCCTTAGTAAGAAAGGACTAGATCCCTGTTTTAATCTCCAAGTATTTGTATTTGTATTTCTCCAAGTAATTATGATTATATTGTTTTAGGATTCTGAATTACCTAAAGGTGTCCTCTAAATGTTATTTTCCTTTTACTGGAATGATAGGATACATTTTGAAACAAATGATCAAAGGTACAGGGTTGATGTATTCTTAAGATGAAATAGCTTTGAAGATCATAAACAGACCCCTGGAAGGGAAATCTACATGGAAATTATTTAGTCAGATTAAGAGGCAGAATTTGAGATGGCTGTAATTATTTCTGGTAGGAGGATGACAAATACAGGGGCAGAGATGAGTAAGGGCTCAGAGATCTATATTCTGCATGATTTTCAGTTTGGGATTTTGGGGTTTTTTCACTCAAAAATGAGTAAATTCAGGAAACTATCTTGAGTCTGATATAAGGGTACACTAAGTAATTTCTCACTTTGGAAAATCAGCTACACACTGTTAAGGAATCTGCAGTCTAGCTCTAATGTCTTTAAGAAAAATTAATAGGATTTTGCTTGCATTTGTCATGTTTAAATGTTTTATGTATAAATATTTAAAGGATCATTGGGAAGTGACAAAACTAATGACTGTTAAGTCAGTCTCATGAAAGAACTCCTTTTGTCATTATTTCACTGGCATCCTGTCATCATAATTAAAAAAAAGGTTTTCACGGGAATTTCTTAATTCCCTACAATTCAACACTAAATAGTAGTTCCTTCCTCTTTTAGAGGGGTTCTTCGATGGCAACAAATACTACTGCTACACAAAAGAGATAGGAGCTAAATCAAGTGGATGAAATCCCAGTTATTAAGAAATGAAAATTTCAAAAATACTGAGGAAGAATGTGTTATCATGTACAATATTAAGGCTGACTTACTGTTTTAAACACTTTAACAGATAATTTTGACTTTTTTTTCATCTAGACAGTCCATGTTTGGAAGAATTCATTTCACATCATGGAAAACAAATTATGCCTTTGCAATTAATGGTTTTAAACATTTTAATTTCATTGAGGCTTACGAGGCAAGAAGAAGTACACAGAGGAGAAATAGTTTGTGGAAAACAGTTGGAACTGACAAAACCAGCAATGGATAGAGAGATGAAATTGAGAATCTGAGATATGATGATAAGCAGCTTTTTAAAGATGCCCTCTGCTTGTGCTTAGTAGCTAAAGATAGAGGCCTGGTCCTCTTCCTGCCAACCCCTTACAACCCCAACAATATGTGCATCATTCCCATGCAGTTGACACCTGACTGTTGTCATCCACCTTGTTACCCCTGCAGGACTGAAGGGCTTTTGCTGCTGGTCTATAATATGCTTAAATCTCCATAGAAACCTAAGTATCATCATTAAACATCCTAGATAGTTCTAAAGTGCATGCATTAAATGCAATATAAATACTGAGATTTCTGAGATAATCTGCGTATGAAAGATTCTTGGAGAATTTTAAAACTAGAATTTTGACAAGATTTTTTTCAGTACAGATTTGGAACATTGTCACAAAGTTTGGGCTTTTCTACCTTTCCAGACAACAAAATTATCTTACTATAGCAACTACGAGGTTATGAATATGTTGGTTCACATCAAAACCTATTAATATTTTTCTCCAAATTAGATGTTAGAAACATGTTAGAAATTGGAAACCACCTTTACTGCATTTTCTAACAATATTTTAAAAAGACCTACATACCCTCTGCCAACAAATAAGAAAGAGACTTATATCTGAACAGGTGCATTATTAAAAGTAGAAAAGCAACCCAATTCCTGCTTCACTGCCCCAAATCCCACTTAGTTTCCTCTAAGTGCAACACATCATGCACTATTACCCTAGTGACATCTCTCCAGAGTAACGCAGGGAGCTCTTCTCTCTTTTAAAGGAAGAATGCTTTCGGCCACAGAAGAAACACAAACCATTTAAAGTTCCCTCTGCACAGGCAAAGGGAAAGAAACTGGAGAAGGGCTAGGAAAATCTAATTTGGTGCTGCATTTCTGTTCTTAATAGGGACTGTTATATCTTCCAGTTTTCAAGAGAAGCTGAAGAAGCAAAACCTGATGAAGATGAGGTTCTAGAGGTGGTGGATCTGCTGCACTGGGCTAGCTGCAGCCTTTTTTATTGTAATTGCAGTCATAGAAGTGTTCTGGCTTCCCTTTTCCCGAGATTTGTTTTGGTCATTCCACAGCAGTCTATTGCAAAACCACTGGTTGGTGGTGCACTGGTGCCAAGATTTGATAACTTATTTCAAATCTCTGTCTTATTTGGCTGTGCACTAGCAGCAGGATTTGATAACTCATTTCGAAGTAGCATGAAATAGTTCCATCTGGCCCTCAGCATTTCCAAGGCAAGCACAGCACAATAAGCCCAGGGAAGGCTGTAGGTCACCAATGTGCTTTACTTTTGACAAATCTTCATGGGCTGTTTTTCTGAGATTGAATTTGTACTTTTATTTCCTCCTGCGGAAGCCTACTTATTTTTCATTGATTTCCATTAAAGTAAGGAGAGCACTGATCTAGAAACAGTTCATGAATTGCATTATCCAGTTTAATTAGAGGGAACAGAAGTTTCTCCACAGACAGAATAGTCAGCATTCAGCCTAAAATGCAACTCTGGCCAGTAATGGCTGCAGCTAGCAATGATCTGAAGTCACAGCCAGTGCCAATTACCCCTTCCACTCATTATGCAGTACATTAAGAATGATGCTATAGCATGTTCTCTGTTTTAGTATTTAGTACTATATAGCAAATATGTATGTTTAAATTTCTTTTTCAATTCAAACCTGTGTCAGAAACAAGCTTTTTTGTTTCTACAAAGCAGAGTTTGTTTGAATTATGTATCAAATCAAATTCTTGTTTGCCTTTCTAGCTGTCTATAAATCTTTTGCTATCAAGCCAATTAAATATTTGTAGTAACAAAAAGTCAATAATCTGTATACACTGTTGTTACTTTGCTGCTGCAATGATTTTATGAACAGGATGTGAAATCTTAAAAGTTCACTGATAAACCTGTACTGGGGAGAACATAAAGATGTGCATCAGCTGAGATCTGTGCCAGGGAAATTAAGGGAAAAAGAGTACACAGCAACCAACGCAGATCATGTAGGCTTAAATTCTGTGTTGTAACATGATGATACTCAAATACTTGCAAGAGATTAAATGGTATTGGGTAGAGGCATATGCAGTTCTCAGATTCTGGCAATAAATACCTTGTATCTTATTCTCAGTACAGACACAAGTTCAGAGATGACAAGGTTTAATACAGTCAGAGCATTCCAGGAAATGTCATAGTTCAGTTCAAGTTGATATTATGTTGTCATAATATTCAAAAGAAAAATACTAAGAGATTGAGAATACCTTGTAAAATTTGTATTTTGGCTTGAAACAGTGGAAAAAAATACTTTATTATTAGAGCACGAGGACATGGCCAAGCAAACAGTTAGGTATTCAGAGTTATCCGAAACGTCCTATTAACTTTTTTTTTTACATCTTTGGCTTGAAGGACAACTTAGCCTCAACAGACCACACCTAGACCATACACTGCTGAATTACAACTAGCATTTACTCACTTTTGTTTTTTTACATTTCATACCTACAGAACCCCTAAAACATACTCTGGATTCACTGCTGAAGTTTCACTTTTTTACAGTTGTAATGGAAACTTTGTTTCATAGAAAGGAATGAAATGTCAAAAAAGTCATCATGTACTTTCCCCTGGATCTGATCGATAGACTCTGGCAGCGGGACACACAAACTAAATTCTGCTCAACAGAAGGGAGAATTTCTGACTGTTTGCTCCTCAACAAGGAGGACTGAAATAAACATAGTTGCAACTGTGGTACACCATCTTGGCTAGCTAAAAGTACCTCATTTTGCCAATGCAGGTTTGTACTGAGGCCACTTCCAGTTTTAGAGTATGCTAGTTTGGATTGTCTCTTCCGTCTGAGAATTGAGCTGGAAAATTTTCCAGCTCAATCACCTTTGATAAACACATCAAAAAGTACCGAAAGAGCTACATCACACACTGTAAACACACAAAAATACACAGGATTATGTAGATTCTTCCAGAAGGAATTGCTACAGCATTTTAGAGCTGAAAACTACCAGTGAAGGTACTTTCTATGCCTGTGTAATGATAGCATCTGAAGCACAAAATAAATATGACCAGGTAGATTTTCAAATTTTGAGTTTTGTTGTGAAGGTCTACTAGTTAAAAGTAGGCTGCAGATTGCATCAATTCATCCAGGGAAAGGCAGTAGTTCACGCAAGTTCATTGTGAGCTGACCGCCTGCATTATGGGCTCCCACACAGATTCTTATCCCACATAAAGTTCATTTCTGCAGCAGATGCACCATCAGTGTTGGAGTTGTCAAAAATGAAGTTACTTTAGCTGCAATTCAAAGTACACAGATGGATGCAAGAGGTCATGGGCAGGATAAAGTAATATAACTTGTGCGTAGATAGCCTGACCTTATCTTAATTGTTAAATACTAAGGATGTAATTTTAAAACAATATTGGCATGGCTTAAAAGGCTATACTCAAATCCAGCACACTGATCTCTTTTGTTTTGCAAATCTGACCAGAGGAGTCAGTAACACCATGGAAATAATATTTCTCTGCATGGAGAGAATTCATGGTTGAAAGGGTGGTGGCACAAACAGCCAGCCAGCAAAAAAATTCCCACTGAATGCAAAGCTGGTGCCTCTGTTCTGTTCCAGGACAATAAACTGCAGGCAAAACTACTTGTCCCATGTAGATCCACTACCTCCAGCATGCATGGTCCAGGATCAGGAGAGGATCTGCCCAGCAAGTACATGACATGTTACCACCAAGGAACATGGCCAAGGCACATGGAACTGGGTGAGAAGCAGAAGACTTGAGTCCATACTAAATGAATGAGACCTAGCAGGCAATCTAATCAAAGTTATATAGAAGTAGAATGGATGGGATGGATGGACGGATTAAAAAGGAAATTTATCTTTGTACATAGTCTGTGTAGAAATAGTAAAAAAAAAATCACAGGATTATAAGGTATTTATTATGGCACATTAGAAAACCTTTTATATTCAAGAATTTACAGCAGTTCCTCATAGTTTCTTTCTAAAACCCCAAAGGCTTGAACCTTTTCAAATACAAATTGTTTGCACACAGAATATACAGTATGTTCTTAGTATTCATGTAGGATTCTTGCTGGTGAATTTTATTTTATTTTGATAACACTTTCTTAATTTGGATATAAATCTAGCTTTATATCTTTTTAAACAGAAAAACATCATTTATTTATGTGATTATTCTCCATATAAATCATATAATATACGCTGATAATATGCTGGGGGGAAACTATCCTCTCTTTTCCTTTGTGCACTATAATATATCAGTTTCTGTGGCAATAATCTAAACTTCTAAATATTGCTAATGAAATCCTTTATTATTACAGTTCTGGGAAAGAGATGTTTAAATATCTAGCTTTTAACATATGGGCTTGGCAAATGTTAAAAATGTGGCACTGAATTTTTTGAAGAAGCTGTATTTAAAAAGAATATTATGCATCAAATTTGCATGTTGGATTTTTTTTTTAATAACTTACAATATGTAGTCCTTCTCGTAACTGTGGTGGGATTCTCATAAATAAAAGGTTTCCAAAAATAGCCAGTCTTTGCCATCACAAAGATGTCCTAGTAATTCAGTTGGTTTTGGTACTTCTAGCACTGGCTGTCTAGAGGCAGTGTAAATAAAGCAGATATCTAAGCACAGGTAGGTCTGACAGGTGCAGGGCTCAGATTTACACCCTGCTGCAGGGGACAGGCAGCTGAGCCCAGTGCAGCAATGCTTTGAGGGACTAAGAGGCACCTTAGGTCTGCAAGGAGAGCATCATGGATACATGCTCAAGGTAAATCAATCATCAGAGTGAGGTGAAGAAGTTGTTAACAGAGAATCAGGCTCTTGATTTTCATTTACCTCCTTCTGCAGCATGTGGTACAAGTCTCTTTCTCAGTCACTTGAGCACTTTACAGCTAGCATTCCTTCTATTCTTTCTGTAGGACATGTTAATGTCACACAATGTGTTTTGCACTTTTCCAATGCCACAAAAGTTCTCAAGGATTTGTGTGTTTTCAGTAAGTAGAAAAGTTTTTGAATAACTATCCTTAGTGAGACATATTTCTGTTTGATGGTGTACAGGAAAACTGAAAAGAAAAAAGACTGACTTTTCCTGGGGATTATTCTTGACAATGCCATTAGGTAATTTTCTGAAGTCCAGAGAAAATTATTTTCTTTAGCCTGATAGTCCCATGAATTACAAGAATTAGGTATTCTTGTGGAATTCAGCACACAGATGAATGAAAATCAGATCCACTATCTCATCTAGAAATGTACCTATGTTGAAACCTAGTTTCTTTCCTAGCTATTGCATTTTCTTCATCATAATTGGTTCCTTAATTTGAGGCTTTAAAGGCTGACTCTGCCCTGATACTGGGCATAGATAAGTAACTTCTTTGAAAAGAAATTACATGTTCTGGTATTATGATGGCAGTCGTTGTGGGAAAAGATAAAACTTCTTTGCAAATGTCTGGTTTATATATAACAATTTTATGAACTGCTTATATTTATTTTCCTCCAAAAGATTTCCTCAGCAATGTCTAAATGTATTTCTACTTAATAATAAGCTGACACAGTTTTCTACCAGAAAAAAAAAAAAAAAGATGATGAGGCACACTGATAAGCACAGCTGTATGTTCCTTTCTTACATATGGCCTTTTTGCAAATGTGTTAAAAAATATACTTTTGAATTCTCATTGATTTAGCATCTTAAGAAAAGTCAAAAATATCACGTGACATTATGGTTCAAGCATGAAGAGCGTTCTAAGAAACAGCTAGTGTATTTTTCTTTAAAAAAAACCTAGAAACTTTATAGGAGAATGTGAGGATTCAGAAAGAAAATTTTCTAGTGATCCTATAAAAGTCCCTTTTTCAGATTCCTCTGTGAATTGGCAACATATTGCACACAGAGCAGAACTGCCCATTCCAAAATATCATGTAATTTGAAAAAATCACTGTAAGACCAGTAATTGACAACATTCTGAAACACCACCTTGAAAAGCTGAAGACCAAAATTTATATCCCTGAAACAGAGGAATGGAAGAGTAGATAGATTACAAATTTCTAGTTGTATTGTACCTGCAGCATTGCAGCTGGTAGGTCTGGAAATGAACCTGAAAAATTCTTATTCACCTCCATGATACAGTCACCATTAGAAAACCCATCTATAATAACTGGCAACCCAACAGTCCTCCTACTTTAGTGTAATTGTTTTCTGAGTGTAAACACACCATCTAATTGTCACACATACTCAGAACTGTATCACAAAACTACCATAACAACAGACTGGCTTCTTTTTACCGGACTTCCCAATCAGTTGTTTAATGATTCAGGAAAAAAACAAAACAGCTGATAAACCAGATTCTGAGTGAGAAAATACCTGACTGAATTTTAAAATTTCTTCACTGCCAGTTAGAAACTCATACTATCTGATTTAACAGTAATGGATACTGAGCCTGGAGGGACAGTAAAGAATTAACTCATCTGAATCTAGTCAAGAATAGAGACTGGGGGGTTTTTTCTTACATTAATTCTACTATACATGTTCCAACATATGCCAAGCATGGTGGAAAATAAAGGAAAAATAAAATTAGTTTCGGGTTTTCTAAATATAGAAAAGCTAGAAATGATGTTTTATCTAATTGTTGAAGACACTGCTAAAGATGATCATTAACCGATGCGGGGTGGTGAGAGCAGTACAAAGTAGGTTAATCATCTGGAGCTCATGCAAACCCTGTTAGCCTCTAGTCAGACATTTCCCTAAGGTATCAACATAATTTGAATTTCAAAAAAGAGCTTAACCAAATATAGTTCTTTCTTTTTTGTTAAATAGGGATTTGGACCATAAAAATCAACTTTACCTTTTCTAAATTTCTGTGTAATCTGATCTGAGCTAGTAGTAGCTTAAAACTGAGTAATGTGAATATTTTCCATTAGCTCCAGAAAAAGCAGTGGTGAAGTTCCCACCAAATATTTTAGTCTTTAGTCCAGGATACTAAGTACTTGGAAATTCTCATGAAGGTAGATAATCTCTGCTAGATGAGAAAGGCTTTATACTATGCTATGTTACATAGACATGCTATGTCTATGCTCTCCATTCCATGGGGATAAAAATCTGTACTCCATCAATGAAGTCAATGTAGCTAACTTATACCAACTGGGCATTCAATGCACACATGAAAAAAATAGCTAAAAGATGATTTCCCAATGTAATATTCATAGAAATGAAAAGCAAACCTAAGAAGAAAACCCCCATAATTCAACACATGACCGTGTGTACAGAAAAGCAGCATTTGTTTCCATTATCTTTGTTTTTAATTCTAGATTTTAAAAATTCCAAAAGTTCCTCCCATGCTGTTAATAAAATGTGTTACTGTAGTACTGAGGAGCAGAAATTTAGTGAGACTGTATTAAATCTAATTGATTTTAGGCAGCCATCAGGGATATTTGTAAGAAGGAGAGGTGACCTTAAAAATACTGAGCTCTTGCATTGTATTTGTCGGATGCGTCATTGTTCTCTCTCAATCCCCACTCCCCAAATTTAAAAAATAGGTATTTGTAAGTCTAGCATGGTTGATTTTACTTAATTTTCATGGCTTCAATAATCACTGGGTTTGTAAATTTTATAGTAGTAAAGGAAACAAATTCTCATGAGTGACTAAGCTTCTTGAGTCAAAAAAATTGTCTTGTAACTTCTGTTTCTCAAAATCAAACAAAAAATGACAAAACCCCCCACCCTAATAACAATTCAACAAGTCCCACTATTATACTACTATTGAAAGAAAATTGCTAGAAAAAAATGCTTGCCTATAAAGTTCCTCCATTGAAACAATTAAGTTTGGGTAGTGATTCAGAGGGCTTTTGATCTACTAAGCTCTAACAACAGTGTCTTCCTAATGCAAGTCACGCATAAACAATTTACTTAGCTATTGAAAGTTCTGAATATGGACCACAAAGGACTGGGCATTTTAACAGTATAAAAGAGATGCTAGATAGGTGACTTTGTATGTGTTAAAGACAGTGTTGAGATTTATCATCTTTTTAAAAGGATAGAGGGAAAGTAGGGTAAAGCAATCCTTTGTTCAGGAAAATACCTGAACAGCACAAAGTTTAGAATATCACTTAAACAAATTACAGTTACTTGCTTTACAGATTTTTTTTTTTAATGTTTTTAGTCTACTCAGATTGGCATTCAGCTCCTCAGCACATGTTTTGAATTATGCTTTTCTGGAGAGTCTTAATCTAATTTTTTCACAGTAATTTATTTGATTTTTTTTCCTCCCTTTTAAAGCTGAGCTTCTTTAAATGTTACATGCTACATTGTCTTAAATAAGTCTTGATTTTATACTTGTGTTTTTGGAGATGATGGGGAGAAATACAGGTGACTAGATAAGCTCACACATTTACAAATTGACAGATTTGTGAAAATCTTTCTGTTTCATCCTAATCCCATCAGGCTATTTTCTGATTGACTAAACTGGCATTTTAGCAAAAATTATTAAACCCATTTCCCTTTGAGCTTCACTTCCAGTTTAAAAGCTCAGTCATCCATAAGGCACTTTGGACTTCAAAGATGGTGAATCAGACTCATAGCTATGGCATGTGTAACTTTGGAATTTATACTATTCTGTATATTAGATTGATATTTGCCCCAATTTCCAGAACAATGCCAGACCCAGACGGACAATGTTCTTCTGTTGACTGAACCTGGCTTTTTTTGTTGTAGCTTAAGACATATCCCTCCATAGTTGACTCTCTTCACATCTGTAATTTTGAAAATAATAGTACATTTAGGAAACGTAATTGCCATATAATCTCAAGAGCCAAAAATTACTTCTTCAATCTGATTTTGTGCTTCTTTCAAATTACACTTTTTTAAAGAAGGAAAGGAAGGGGAAAAACCAAACAAGCTAATTTGGATTTTCTGAATAAACCCACAAACCCCAGATTCTCAGTACACAGATGAAAATTAATTGCTTATACAATACTTCTAAAAGTAATATGGAAAGCATGCATTTCTTTCTAGAAATGGAATCATCTGGGACCTGATAGAATGATACATTACATTAGATTTATTTATGTAATGTCATTGAAGATCTTCATGTTGGAAATTCCAGTCATGAAGTAAATCAAGACAAAATTATGACAGTTGACCAGAAACTAGGTATTATTAATTTTCTTTTGACTGTTTAGGTACTTAAATACACTGCAGCACTCTCATTCTTCCTCCTAAGAGCTGGGAATCACAGAGTCTAGGATGTATTGCTTACCATTGCACAAGTTTTGTAACTCATGGTCTCCATTTTATAGAAGAGGGAGAAAAGCCTAGAAGCCATGAAAGGAATCTGAATTTACCTGAGTCCTACTCACTAGCCTAACTCTGTTATATAGGCTTAATTAACCTAATGGTTAACCATGTCTTTGTCACCTTGAGACAGCAAATTCCGTTTGAAACTATACATATCTACTTATTCAGCACTATTAGGGGACATGAAAACATATGTTTGTGATAACCAGTTATCTTCCAAATAAGGTGGAACTTTTAAAATTTCAGTGTGACCTGAATGGGTGTGTTTTTTAAAACTGTTCTGTTGAAAGAGAAAGAATTGATCCATTAGTTCCATGTGTCAATAGTCATCACAAAGAGCTTCTAGAGACAAGAATCTCTTAACTAAGTTAAATTAAATTTAATTAAACTTCTTGACAATATTTTTTGGTCTTCCCAGAACACGGTTTAGTGGTCTCTGAACAGGGTTTGGTGGTGCCTGAAGGTTTGGTCTGAGCTTTTAACTCTTCTTTAACTCTTCTGCCCCTTGCAACTATTTGCTCTGTCTTATCCTGCACCATTATAAAATAATTATAGTTTACTACTCACAACGATAAAGATCAGTAGCATTTAAGCCCATGCCTCTGTCAGGAGGAGGACTGGAGGCAAGAGAATAGCAGAAGGAAAGAGTGTGAAATTATTCAGGTGCTGCAGTTCTGACTCAAAACAAACCACATATGCCAAAGGGAAAGTGACTGATTCAGTTCTATGGGCCCTTCTACTTTGATAATTCAGCAGCAAACATCTTTGTGAACCTGATAAACTTGCTTTCAAACTCCTGTCTTGGCTGTGCTACTCACAGAAGGAGCAAGCAGAGAGGAGAAACAAAGCACTGCTTTTCCCTGTCCTCACACTCTCTAAACTATCTCTGCAGCTCCAGTTCCTCTCTGGTAACATTCACTATGGTATTCCTCTGCTAATCTCTTCCTGTGTAACACACTTCAAAACATGATTTCTCACATGTAACCAGGGAGAGGAGATGCTTTGCATAAGGAGAATGAAATGAGAAACAGAGGTACTTTGAAACGAAGTTTGGGTCATAATGTGCAAGTTTGATATCACATAGGACATAGGAGGACCAAAGGAACCAGGAAGAGGAAGACTTAGGCTCATATTCCCATTGCAAAGTTCATCCAGCTCAAAAGCATATACCAGCAGCAACTGGAAATACAGTTAACATCTTACCCTACTAATTCTCATTTTACATACCTGTTTATACATAGCCCATTCAGCCTTCAGCAGCAGAGCTGAGATCTGTAATGTGACATTTCATGGATGCATGAATATTTGAGCTGTAATTATTTTATCCAGACAGGTTTGTTCTACTTTAATCACAGTATAACTAGATTTCAAAATATATGTCTTTAGAAAGCACTGGGGGGGAAAATAGGTATAAAATAAAATCTTATTAATTGTTGCAAAATAAAAAAAAACCCAGCCATATAGAGCAGCATATGAGGATAGGGAAAAAGGGGGAAAAATCATATAAAATTATTTAAAGCACAGAGACTAACTACTTAGAATCCTACCAGCAAACAATTAAATTAATAATAGATACTGGTAGTCTCAAATACTTGGTAATAATTAATACAATAAAAGACATTGCAAAATAAAAATTGATCAAGAAAAGTATTTTCTATAAAAGTAAGTCAACATAATGAGCTAAAAATTAAGGAATAAGACCCTCTAAATTTAAAAGTAATTTTTAATCAGAGGCTGAAATACCAAAAAATATAACTTAAATTGTTTTGCAGTTACCAGTTGATGTTCTGTATATATGAAAAGTTCCACGGCAAAAGAGGGTATAACCTGTTGCATTACACTGTAATGTGCAGATTAATTCAATGAAGTAAGAGCTGTATTAAAGCCCATGTGTAACAAGGAATTTCCCATCTCAGGTAGCCAACTGGCATGCTCAGTTTTCATGTCAAGGTACAGGATTTCTAGAGCACTGATTTTTCATCAGGATGACATCCATAATGCTAGAAAAGTGAAGAGGCACAGAATCAGCCCTCTTTTTGTATACAAAGGATTATAAAAGGAATTTAAAAACATGGAAATTTTAAGCAGATTTAATTGTTCAGTTGAGATAAAAGATACTAAAAGTACTAAAAATAAGAACTATTTTTTTTTCAACTGACAAAGCATCAGATGTTATTTATTCTTTCACCCAGCAAATGGAGACCAGTTGTTTGGATGTCAGCTGTTGAAAAAATCATTGTGTGAAAGTTAAAATGCTCACTGGAAAAGCACAGTTCAATTAAGCACAGGCTGCACAGATCAGTCAGAGAAGGTCATGCTTTACTGCCACACAGGAGTACTGTGAAGACGTTACTGCCATGACTGATGAAAGGAATTCAGTAGATTTATGATACCCTGATTTGACAATGCCCTTCCCTCAGAAATTAATGACTACAGGACAGTGCTAGGACATCAGGAGTAAATGAAACTGTTAGTTAAAAATAAGAGCTGGAAAAAATACATTTGAAAGTTGTTGGTTTTTTTAATGTTTTGGGAAGGAATTATGTAGGTCTAAATCACACTTCTAGTACACCCATATTATTTGGTTTGGGACAAGGATACTGACTCCTTTTAAAGGGCAACTAAATTACAGGGAGATTACATGACCTAAAGGATGTCAGTAGATGACCAAGTTGACTTTTAAGATGCTTAATACAGACCAGCTGGACAACCCCTTACCATGGAAAATAATGTGTTCTCCCATGCTAAAACATGAGATCTTTACTGAGGCTTTGGAAAAACTCAAGTATAAATTAACTGGTGTATACCTACATTCAGCAGTTTTTAAATGCCTGCCTGGAAGATACAGATGTGTAAAATTTTCTTCATAAATTTTATCAGTGCTTCAAATGGAACAAAAAACTTCTTATATAAATATTAAGCTACCCAATACAACAAGAGCAGATCTAGTACAGAATCTTAAGAATTTCCGATAGCACATGGAAGGTGTCATCTTTTACGAAATGCAGCAAGTTTTCAGAGTAATTGCTAAAGAGCTCTATCAGATACACTAAGTTTTTTATTCCCTGTAATTGAAACTTGGGGTTTGTAAGCTACATTAAAAAAATGCTGATTTTTCTCCTAAATGAGAATTGGTATAAAGTAATCAGAATTAAAAACAAGACTGTTAAAGACAAGCCAAACTGGGCCAGAGAATCAGAAATCATGAGTGCAAGAGAGAAGCTTGAAACTAGGATAAGGGATAACTAAGGGCTGGATAAAACATACATAATCCACAATGATGGGGTATTATCACAATATTCTTAGAATCAGTTAAAACTTGCATTTGGGTTTTTTTCTCTGAACTTTTCTTCCCCTTGATGCGGTCTGAATGGAATTTATTTTTCATGCCTTTGAGAAAAGTGTTTTCTGCAAGGGAGACAGTCTGCCTTTTCTGTGTCATACGTTAAAAAACGCCATGGTCCTGGGAGCTTCCAGCCCCACTGTAGGTACACAGGGATCCTTCCCCAGTGAGCTCAGGACTCCAGGCACCAACATGATTTTCTCTGCTTCACAGCATGTCATGTACAAACACTAGCCAGTAGCCTGAACCCCCTCCATCTCGGAAAACTGAGATTTCCAGATGCCAAGTTGATCTGACTTGGTTACTGAAATAGTGTAGATACCAAAGCAACTGGAGCAGATGGAGTGACACCCCTATCTGATTATTTTTGAGCAATGGGAAAGGTAGTTCAGGTATGGACGAGCACTGCAGCTCATTATCATTTTAACCAAGCTATCTTTATGTAAAGGTTTTAAAACAACCAAGTTACCATGGAAACTGATTGAAGCAAAGACTTACTGTAAATTCTTTTCTAGACAATGATAACAGGACTGACAGGTGGGCTGTAAAAGGAAAATGAGTGCAATACAGATTAAGGGATGTTCATCTGTTTCCCCTTCCTATAAGTGTTGTCATTTACAGCTCCACTTTATCTCTACATTTTCTACAGTGATATACTGAAAATATTTTAGAAGCAGCTCCCACCTAAATGAACTTTTTATTTTGCCATAATCATATTTTCAAGGGGATATTTATGAAAAGATAAAAGAGCTAAAGGACAGGGCACTCCACTTATTTTCCCAAATTATTCTACCTTACTAGAACCATCAGGGAGGGAGAGCCAACACTCAGGAAACACATTTACATAAAGTGCCTTTACCCACCAATGTTTATCTTTTGGTCTTAAAATACACTCTAGGTACATTTACATCCTAGCACAATGCTCCCCTTGTGCACTAGGAAAGAAAGTAACAGGAATTAAGTGATTTTACTGAAGAAATACCCCTTTTCCCTTTCCCATAAATTTAAAAGTATACTTATTTTCTGTAATCCTATTAAAAAAATTATTTGTCTCTGTAAATATCTTTCTTAGCCTGATAGATGATGGTAGGAATAAAAGAGATTAGAGTACCCAGCCCTCAAAACACAGTGCCAGAGTTTTAAGAAGGGAAATTGGCAGAATGAACAGCAGAGCTTGTACCTTTTCCACTTGGAATAGTTAGTTGTCAGCACTGGAAAAGATTTCAGCATATGAATATGCAATTTTTCTTTTAATTATGTGTTTCTACCTGCTGTGTTTAATTTCAGAATCTCATGTTATCATTAGAGAAAAAGAATGTCTTTTGCAATATAATATTCTACCAAAAGAAAGGCAGGAGAAAGTGGAAATTCTTGATTTTGTCCTGGTACTTTTCTAGCCCGAAGTTTCTTCTTCTTGGTTCTACCTCCCAGCTGGAGCTGTGGTTGTACATGCCCTCCTGACACAATCCATAAAGCAATTTTCTTCCAAATATTAAAGAGATTTTTCTGTCATCAACAGACATATTTGGTCCCTGTACACTAGAACCACAACAGATAGTCACCTTTTCCAGTGTGTTTGCCTTACAGCTAAAAGTAACAGCAGCAGCAGCTTTTGTTGTCAGAGGTAAATATACTTCTCACCTTCAGTCTCTGCCTTTCTCAGCACTGGAGGGGTGGGGACGTGACAGATGGTTCCTGCTAAGTAATCACAGATAAAACAGTATTTGGTGTATGGCATAAATTTCCAGGCAAATAAGAATGCTTTTCATTTAATACCATCCCTGTGAAAAACTGGATACTTAATAAAATGTGGCATGCTCTAAGGCAACACATTCTACATGTTAAAGTGTATGAAGATGAGACTAGTGGCAGAACTCTAATAAATGATGCAGAAGCCAAGTTTTACTTGTCATAAGTGAGTTTTGATGACTGTGTTTATTATATGTAAAGCTTTTTGGCAATGAGACAAAGGGAAACATGATTTCTAATTCTCTTTTTAAGCTAATTACACCTTCTATTCTGATGACTGTACAAAATTGTGGTGTCTCTGAGGCACAGAAAGCTGCCAGTCCAGGCTCAGTTGTCAGGCATGCTTGTGCAGAGGTTTGTGCAGTCCTTGAGGCTGGACACTCAAGGACTCCTTGCATTAAAGGTAGAACCATTTAAAGGAAGCCATTTTAAGTATTTCTATGCTTTTTGTCTTCATTCTGACACAAATCCCACTGGAAGAGGGTCAAAAAATATAGCTGCTGCCTTTCTCAAGCAAATAAATTCCCCACAAACATAAAAATTATTTCAAAATATGGTTTTAATTCTAGAAATAGTATCCCATTAGTCAACAGTTTCATACAATTGAAATTCCTTGGCACTACTGTTAATTCCCAAATTTTAATTATTTTTCGTATCTGGTTGTATGACATAAATGTGTTGTTTCAAATAATCATCATCAGATTCTACAAAGAGGTGTTTATCTTGAACTTAATTAAGGAAGTCAGAGGTTTAGAGATAAGAATGTTGGCAATAGTTAAGGTCATGACACAGGACAGTACAATTTTAATTTACAAATTCTCACCCAAAGGCATGATTATTCAAAAGCGAAGGTGGAGAAAAAATACATAAGAGATGGAGGAGGGATTGTTAGGAACCGGAAAAAGCCAAGATGTAAGTTCTGTGGGAAAAAAAAAGTACAACAAAAAGAAACAAAAAACCCACAAAACAAACAAACAAAAGCCCAAAGCAAGGAAACAAAACAAAACACACCACCAAAGAGTGATAAACCAGAAAACGGAACAGAAAACCTTAAAACCACAGTTTGCAAAATTGCCATTTGCAATCAAAGGATAATTCTTCCAAGCCTGATCAGAATTCTGTGAAAATCACTGAACTTTGCAGAGGTGTCTCAGATAGGCACCTTGTAAACTTCAAGACCAGGGCTATAAGAAATCAGGTCAGTGGTGCAAGTAAACTAGTCTGTGACATCTCTAAGCATGAGTGGTCACTCTGAACATGTTGTTTGGGCTTCCAGAGGATGAACACCTGTATTCAGATTCTCATCAGCATGCATTTTCTGTTGTAAGACACATATTATTTCTTCATGTTTGTGTTGACACAGTTTGTGCAAAAAATGCATATAAATAGGTTTTGTGTGCTGATTTATGTGGTTAGCAGTATAAAATTATGTCAGTATTCATATCTGCAAACTTATTACTTCAGTACTTGACCCCAAGTCTCTTAATTGTTCTATCTCTGTTTTCGTGGAAGACAGCAAAAAAAAGTAATGAAACAAGAAGTCTGTCATTTACACATACGTAACTCATGCATTTTCATCAATGCAGGTTTTTCAATACAGAGTCCACACTGGTTTCATATGTGATGAGGAGACAAGCAAACAGTGGAGAGCAGCAGTAGATGTGACACAGATAAGCAAGAAAGAAAAACTAAGGACAAAAAGACGGAGCCGTTTCTAAAAAATGAGGTAAGGAATTAAGGTGATTCTCTATAAAGTATAAAATGTACAAAGAATTTTGCCACATAGTTTATCCTGCCCTTTGCAGTATTTCTGAGAATTACTTCTATATGTGTAGGACATATGTACCCACACAATACATATTACCCACTTACACAAGGAATTTATTTTTTGAGCAAAATTGCTGTTACACTCAGTGCAAATATTTATTATACTGGTATCCTACATTCCTATTAATAAAATCCACTTCCTGTATTTAATTTTATTTCCTTTAAATAAACAGTTGTACTAGTTGCTACAGGAAGCCAATTGAGTAGTGGTTTGACAGAGGAGTAAAAGTGAGTTGTGCTGGCTGTGCTCGTGTTCCTTCTCCACAGCTCCAAGTTCTCAAATCTTACAATGTCCTGTCCTCAAACTGATCTCTTGGGGTATTACAAGCACACTGCAGAAAAGCACCATCTGTTAACACCCACCCCTCCCTACCTACAGGTGACAGGTGGAAAGTTTGTTTAGAGCTTGGGCACATTTACATTTCCTAAGCATGAGCAGAGAGGAGTAGAAATATATTTACCAAAGACCAAATCTGGATGAACAGGGAAGAACAATTCAACCTTTTCTCTTCTGCTCTCTTGCTTTGGAGAAAAGTTGCTGCACCACTTGTAGTGTCACAGTGGGAGCATAAACGTGGTGGAGACTATATAACCTATATTCCTTAAAACAAACTGGACACTAGGCTAACTGCATGTTACCTGATGGAACTGTTCATGACAAAAACATCCTATAAACTTTTTTGCAATACTTACTTTTAGAATAGTCTGAAATTACATTTTTGCCTCAAACAGAAGATGAAAAGAAAACCACAGCTAAACATTACAGATCTATCTACCTTATTGATATCTCTCCCTTCCACTCACAAAACTAATGCTAACCTAAGATGCTGCTATAGCAACACACATGAATATTAGGAAATGGTTAGTTACAAGTTTTTGCATTCCTAAATAACACCATCAGCTTATCACACCCATTTAGTATATCCGCAAAACAGAAATTCCTTTAGAGTCTGGCCCTGTAAAAGTTCTTTAACTCAACTACAAAATCCTTATTTATGCTAATATTTAGTTTTCACGGAACAGCATCTAATGCTTCCAGACAGCATGTTTCAGAAGACTGACTCCAAACCTATGGAAATTCACGACTGAAAAAACACATTCCACGAATTCCCAAGAGCTCTAAAAAGACATTAAAACATACAAAAATCCTTAGCCAAGCCTCACAAACAATACAAACTCCCTATTACTTTTAACATATCAATTATGTGTTGCACTATTCATGATAACGCAACACTCTGCTCATGATGACTTTTTGCAGTTTGGGAGAACTGCCACACATTGAGACATTCTGCCAGTTCCTGGTGTGTTGTTGATTGATAGCTGCAGCATGCTGGCAGAGTATCAGCAAGGATGTCTCTAATGGGAGAAGCAGCATCATACAGCTAGAGTTTCTCCACAACATGCAATATTCATCAGTTACAAACTTGGGAATGTCATACGGCAAAAGCTACATGATAAAAGACACTGAATGGTGTTACAGCTGATGCCATTTGCCATATGGCATGTTATTATTTTGTATTACCTTGGGGAGGGCACTAAAAGTGAAAGAACAGAACACATTCAAGGCATATAGAAAAATGAGGGCAAATTGCATAGTTCTTACTTATATCAGTAAGGTTTGTAACTGAAACAGAGATGAAACTAAATAAAGAGTTGAAAGTGCAATACACTACTTTCCAGCTACTGAAAAGCAGAAGCTCACAGTACTGGAAATCTCTGTCAGGAATATTTTAACAGGAAGAAATTTCCAGCCAGGATATGTAGAGGCCTACAGACAACATTAAAGCACATTTGCCTCAAAAGTCAGCAAATGCTATGTGCACTGCTACATATATTCCCAAAACATGGTTTTACACCAAAGATAATTTTTCATGGGGTAGGCTAGAGAAAACATTTAATCAGTAATCTCTAAATAAGACTCCATAGGAGTCTCCATATTGGTAATAAAACCAATAAATGAATTATTAAAACAATAGTGGGAGGGTATTTGCTGAAAACAGTTAAAGTAAAACAATAATAATTAACTGTGTCCATTTGATATCAGGTAAGTGAGCTGTCCCTAGGACCAAAGAAATTTCAAAACAAGCAACTCCAAATTTAAAAAGGCTTTCTCTTTACAATATATCAGCATTCACAAGCAGAATTTTCTGACTAAAATAAAATCCAGCCAAGGATAGATCATTCTTTGGGAGCTATTATTCAGTCTCCACTGAAATTTTAAATGAGAAATATTGTGATACCAAATACCAGAAACATAGAGGCCTGCTGGTTTTAGGAGCAGTTTGGCTCTAAACGCTGTAGTCTACTGAATAAGATATTTTAAGATCTGTTAAAAGAACAGAATATTTTCAAATTATTCATGATAATTGTGCAGTATTTCAGATGACATCTTCAAATCTGTCATCTATTCAAGTGTTCAGTTTGAGCAGCCAAAAAGTAGATTGCTCCATTTAGCTAGACCTCTAGCAGGATTAAATACAATAAATTCTAGTAACTCCAAATATTTCCTATCATGGGTCACGCACTGTGCTTTCCTGTTAGTTTTTACCAGCTATTAGGAGGATTTTTTTTTTTTTTTTTTGATAAGTCATTTAAGTGTCTCAATGTCATTTGAAGAAAGCAGAAGCTCACAGGAAAGTGAAAAGAGGATGGTGGCTGTATGGCCCTTGCTAGCTTGTACTCACTACCAAAACCCACTGGGTGCAGTTTACCAATCTCAGTTTGCCACTACACTGATTAACATCTGTACACACTTGCTGCCCAGTAATGATAGGAGGGGCCAAGCTGTAATTGCTGTGCAAATTACTGCATCCGTTTTCATTTCTAAGCTAATGATAACACCAACTCATGACACATTCTCCAGTGTCTTATCAAAATCTATGAAGTTTTCACACATTTCAGTGTGTGTGCCATTCATGCTTCTGTTCCAGCCATAAAAAAGGCTGATAGCAGAAATGACTGATGTGACTAAATGAGGGTTATTATTCAGTGAGAGATAAAGAAAGGGAGGGAGAAAGGGAGGGAAAAAGCCAGTTCTAACTATTATACTCAAGGGTGCTCTTCCTTTTTTAAGCAAGCAGTAATCTTGAATATGAGTTAACTGACAACTCAAAGTTTAAAGACACAGTATTGTAAATAGACTTGCTAATTTACCAAACATTTGTCTATTATTATCTTCTTTAAAGGAAATCTGTTTATTACATGACAGAGCAATACTTGTATATTTTTTCTTCTAAGAATGAATTCAATTCCATATTAATGAAAGATAACTAGTGTTTGACAGAATTAGTGTTTACCTTACCCTACTACGTTGAGAATTTAAAACTACATTTTAAATACTTTGATTTCTGCTATTCTGATAAACTCTGTAACCTTGGCAACAAGCATAAATGAATGCATTAGTTATGATAAATTTTCAGTGCAGCAGTTTTAAATTGGAAATGGAAAATAACTTTTTAAAATACTTAGTAATTTCTTCTGAAAAGATAGAAATGTTTAATTAAATATGGGAAATGGAATGTCAGTATGAATTCAGACTAAAATCTTAGCATGGTTATTATTTCTACTACTATTTTTTACTAAATTTACAAGTTTCACATTGAACAACTCAGAAAAACATTAGGAAAATGATAAATGAGAGAGTTTGCGAGTTGTAGTCAAGGAAAGAATCATGTTCCAAAGTTTTCTCACAATGAAGTTTTATCTGCTATGTAATTCATTCCAGCACTTAATTTTTTTGATTAATTGATCATGGCAGTACTATAGTATAATATTGATTATCTTAGATGTGTTCACTTTCAATGTCTTCAGTTACCTTAAGAAAATGCTGGTAGGCCAAGAATTTGCTATGTTTCAGAGGAAGAACATTCAATTACATTCAGCAAGAAAATCAGGTCTTTTTATCCAACCACAGCTTTTAAGTTAGCAAGGCTGATGAGTGACAGTATCTTGAGACGATTTCAGAGGACAGAATCTTAAAGATGTAACCTATTCAAGAGTACACTGAACACTATAAAACCATGCTGTCAATTACACACACATTGGTTTTAGGGAAAATACAGTATTTGAAAATTTGGAAAACTGGTTATGTAAATAATAAACTGGTTATGTAAATAATAACTGGAATAACAAAATTGTTAGTACTGTCAACCTCTGACTTTCACTTCCAGAGACAATACTATATCCAATTTTATAGATATACCTCTATACAAACACTTGAAAAATAAGCAACTGCTCTGTGCCTTAGAGGTGCCTCAGACCTAGCTAAATACAATTTGTGTATATTTTAGGGCTTTTTTTCATATATATTTCACTCGTGAATTCTCATATAGTTCTTCTAAAAAGATACTCTGCTGGATATTTGCAGTACATTATGAACAGATGTTACACCGGCTCTGCTGATTTGTGTTAGAGTACTTGTACCTTCACTGGATTATGAAGTGTTGAAACCATGAGTGAACAATAATATAGTAAAGAAAATATTTAGGATTTCAGTGCTTTTTCTAAATTAAATTATTCACAGCATATTGTAGACTGGTGCTTCCAAATTCTTCCTTAGTCTCCTTCCTTATTTTACTTCCTTATTCTGCTTCCAAAAAGCTTCCTCATTCTAAATCTAAGTCTTTTTATGCCAACAAAAGCTGACAGACTCTCAAGGTTAACAACTGGCAAAGTCTCAAGTCCTGATCACTCAGAATGATTTTCTGTAGTTCAGAAGAAATCTCAATATCATTTGAGAGATAGGGCCACAATATGCTCTTAACAGTTCAGCAATGTTATTTTTAGGGGAAATTTTCGGTAAGCAGATCTCATTTTGCAAGCAAGGCCTTTTAACTGCCACGTCTACACTGCAAAAATGGCCAATCCATCCAGTACTGAACAGCTTCCTACCCCCGTATGCCCAGAGATGTACATCTGTGGTTTTGATTTACTGTGTAGGTTCAAAGGAAAACAATTATTTGAAGTAAACAACAGAATCTGAGAAATGAACAAGCTGAAAAGCATAGAACAATGTTTTCTGAGCAAGACTCTGCCACCCTTGTTTACGCCCTCATCTCCACAAACACTACACCTGATCAAGCAGCATCCTAAAAGCAACGTTAATTGCTTTCCTGGAACAGCCTAGTGAACTGCATGCTCAGATGATCTCTGTCATTTCTTATTTTTAAAGCCAGTGACTGCAATAACATCATGCTAGCCACAATTATAGCATAAATCATACATAACTGTATAGAGATAAACCTGCATGGCACCTAAGCCTCCATCAAAATACAATAAAGCGGGAGGGCTTTTTTAAACTGGAAAATACGAGACTGAGCAGGACTGAAAATGCCCTTTTGTAATTCCCAGCTTATCCCAGCAAAAGACCATCTGATTTCTATAAAGTGAGATAAAACGTAAGAGATATAAATTCCTTTTAGCTGTTTGGATTTTTTTTTGACATTGCAGATGACAGTAAATGTGATTAATGGTTGCTGATAATTGGAGTTTCATTCCAGTGGTTATTGCTTGTCAGTAACAATTAATAGCTCCACAATCCCCCCATTCATTTCACAATATTAAAGAATGATGGCTGGTGGGAATTATGCTAAACTAGCACATTCAATTAGATTTTGAATTTTATAGTATATTGAATAACAGTTTATGGTTTTATAATAGCAGTGATGGTTTATTGTTGCACGGTAATCGCTCTCATTACATGTATGTATATCTGGAGAATTACAATTTCTATACTGATTAAAATTACTCAATTACATGTTAACATTTCTATAAAAGTACAGAGTGCTTTGGTCTTTATCAGTAAAGATAGTTTTTAATGACAGTTACATTGGTTTTGTCCCAATATTTGATGGGCTAGATGCAATGTTTAAGAGATTCAAAAGCAGCTCATGCTCCTTGGTATCAAGCACCAGCTGGATTGACACCTGGGATGGCCACCCAGCTGCAAGCGTCCTGCTACAGTTGGCTGGGCTGTACATAGCAGGCTGTAACTGTCTCATCTGATCATTCCCCAGAATGGTAGGAAGAGAGCAGGGGAAATCTTCAGTAAAGGGGAAGATACAGGTTTTTGGAGAATCACCACCAAATTTGATAAGTATCCTCACCTTTGGCCTTTTCTCCAGTAAAAAAAAGCCTCCTGCAGTCTGAAGAGGGGAAAAAAACCCACCAATTAAAACCCACAAAGCACCACAACAGGGAATCATGACTGGCAGAGGGATGCCCATGACAGAGAAAGAGCAATGTAAAATAAAGTTGACTGAAAATGTTGTCTGCATTAGGACAAAATGGTGCCTAGAGTTTGATATGAGAGACTGGAAAGGGTATATTTTTTATGTGACAACATAAAACTTAATAAAACAATTTTTAAAGTTTCTTAACTGAGAATGCAGCAGCCTCTGAAGTTTAATATGCTCATAAGATAAATCTTGAAAATCTAAGTACACTTATAAAAATTCTGCCACTCAGGAAGCCAGTGCATTTCTAACACAGACATCTATATTGTCAGGATCTAAGTCATAGATCATTCAATAAAGTTTAACAAAGTGGAAAAAGGAACAAAGCAGAGAAAGAGCTTTATAAAGTTAACTTAATTAGGAAGGTATGTACTGATTTCATTTGCATAAGTGCTTTTGCCTAGGACTCTCCTTCAAGTCCTTGCCTCGGACTTCAATTTTCTGATGTAGAGAATACCGATTGTATACTAATACTATAAATAAATGTTTCTTCTGCTTTGTCTCTTATTTCAACATGCTCTTAAAATCTACTGATAATTTTACTTTTCTAGTTTACTCTTAGGCAAATAATCTAACATTCTAGTCTTGTAATATTCTTCCAAAGGAGGAAGTTATCCTAGCATAATACAAAGTAAGATGAGAACCTATCTCACAAAGCAGTGAAGTACTTTAGCACATTAAACTAAGGAAAGGGTCAATAGTAAAAATTACTACAATAATTCTAGCAAAATTCCAAGTAAAACTGCCACCCGTTACACATTCTATTTTATGTAATAATTCTCCATCCAGCAGTGATCATTTCCAAGTCAATGCTAAACTCAGAATGAAGTCAATGAGAACAGGATCAAGACCTTTCTTATTACTATTTGATTAGTTTGTGCAGGTTTGCAAAAGCAGAAAATTACTGTTGGTGATAGGAGAACCTCCAAAGATGTACTTGTCTGTTTCATTGGAAAAATCATAATATGAAAGTTTGGTTGATTATACAGATACATGTAAAACCTCTCTGACTTACTTTACTTATGGCCTTTGGACCATCTGTTCAGAAATATTTTTTCTTATGCTTTCATTATACTACTACTAATTATTTGTTGTATATTAGCACTTCACAGCTCTAATTAGCATTTTTTCTACTGTGGCAGGGACTGTATAGACCAGGTGAAGCCAAGTGCAGAATAACTGGGGACTAAAATAAAAACTAACCAGCTTTGCAATTCCCAAAGTAAATTTTGGCTAAGTGTAGATAAGGTGGCTTTTTAGACCAGTTGTTTTTCTTATAATTTCATTTCAATTCCCAATGTTATCTGGAAAATGAAATTTGAAAAAAAAGCCATTAAATTAAATTCACAATTATGATGTAAAACATCATGACTAAGAAGAACGAAGTACACGGCACGTATATCAGTAATTCGATGGAAAAGGACAAGGGAGTTCAAACAGCAATTCAGTTCTATTCTTTGATCCAATTTAATGCAACTTTAATCTTTCTATTGTAAAACACAAATTCAGGCATTGCAATGCCTGTAGATAAAATTCTGATGTCTTATTCAGACAAATCATTTTCACTGGTCAGTAACTTTCAGGTTTGATAATATCAACAAAGAGAGCCCTATAACATGTGTCCCATATCCAACACTGAATTTATCAGGTGGGCCTTCCCTATTTTATGACTTAAGAACTTCTGGTAACATCATATAATCCATATTGGTAATTCAATCGCTACTTTCAAAATATAGTATTTTATAAACACATAAGGGAACTAGGTATTTCCTTAAAGTAAACTCCGGGGTGTAGATTCCAGCTTCTGTGTGCCTTGCTCCTTCTCAAGTACCCAGCACATTTAGTATGCCTTGGGCCATAAGATAATTCAAATATGCATATATTCAATAGCATAGACTTCATCAGAACATGCATGCAAAGATTTAGAAGCTGAAACCCATGTTTCCTGCTTTGAAGAATTGTTTTGGGGTTTTTTGTTGTTTTGGTTTTTGGTTTTTTTTACTATAAATAGCACCTGTAAGTATTGAGCACAGCAAAGCCAAGCAGAACATAAGCTGGAAGCAGAAAAGAGGAATAGGCCACACAAATACTCTTTTGTTCAAATGAAATTGAGGTTGTCTGAGTATGTTTTATAAGCTCAGACAAAACATCTGCTAGAAAAGCTCTCACTAAACCATTAGCTACTCCATCTTTTCAGAGGATGTTGTATATTCTAGTGGCTTTGTCCAGAAAACTAAATATATTACTAAGAAGTGAAGTGGTAATAAATTCCACCATTACTGTGCTCAGGAAGACTAAAACATCAGAGATTAAGATCATCTTGAACCTTTACTCTAAAACCTAGGAATTTTTAGAATTTGTGGGTTGTCTGCTTTTTTACTAATGATAAGTATAGTAATGAATTTAGCACTGGAGAATTTGATCTAATAAAAGAAATTAAAAACTTAACATGTTACTTAACATGCTATGTTTATGCTTACAGTTTGTAGCTTCATTTGTGAACTTCAGAAGAAGCAAGAATCTTTTAGCCTACACTGTCAATGCAAAAATTCTCTCTCCCCTAATTCTGCCTGACACATGAAAATAAACCCAAAAACCTCAAAAAGAGTTTGGCTACAATTTTCAACAGAAGGCTCATCAGTATTTGCTATAATTTCACAGCAGGAAAGACCACACAATTATAATAAAAAGTTTTCAACAGATGTCTGTATCACAGCTTCTATATTAACATCATTTCTATGCTTATCAGGTGCATGGGTTTCACACATATGCCTTCTCTGATTCGTCCTTCTTACTTGCTATAACTTATGTTTAATAAGCATACAAAAGCTTCTCTGAGCTAGCCTAGCAGGAGGTAATTTTCTATACTCTCTGCAGTTTCCTCTCCAGCACTGTAACATACATCAGTTGCTAATAGTTAATTAATTAGTGCACTTGCAACTGAGTCTCTTAAAGAGTGGAATTAAATTTTGTGGCTTTAACCTAGAAGAACATGGACTCAAAACATACACATATTTAAACAGGTCAAATTACTTCCTTGGCACATGGGAGAGGGAGTTGTAGCCTTGGCTTTTATTGCAGGTGGCACTTGACTTGATGTTCACTGGTTGTATCAATGACCAGAAGGATTTCTTTGCACCAAACACTGGCAAGTACACCCTCTCCTCTCATGGAAAAACTATTTATCCACTCCTACAAGAGGCTGTACCTATGACTGTAACTAAGTCAGTAATTAATCAATCACTCATCTGAATTTTGCTTACATTCACCTGAAACTGAGAGTCTTGGTGAGAGACAACAAACCATTCTTGGAACGCTATCAGTGCTAGGAATGTAACACTTGAATTCATTCATCCCGGAAAGTTAAAGACTACGTTGTCATCATTGACCCAGACTTAATTCAACAGCTCGTATTTACATGCATACACTGAAGAGAACAATTGCAGTTTCACCATTTTTCTAGAAATATTGCTGACACCTACGTGCATTAAGCAAATTATGCCCAGGTTTCTTGGAAACCATGATAAACAGAACTGTTTGGAAATATTTCAGCAAATAGATTTTTTTTCAATATCTGTTTTCATAAACCAGAAGTATTTTCCTGAAGTGTTTTAGATTTTATGAATTTTCACTGAATGGAAGTCACGTTGATACAATCACTCCTGACAGGTTGCCCCAGGAGATCCAGAAATGTTTCAGATTTTTTTAGTTCTGAGCAAATATGATGTTTTGAGAAAAACTGGGATTAATTCATGCAAAATGAAAATCTTCTTTTTATAAGCTTTTTAAGGCACACTATTCCCGCTTTTCATATCTGGTTCCCAAATTAATATTGAGAATGACCTCTAAGAGGTACTTTAAATTTTGGAAACTGCTGATGGCCACTTAAAGCCTTTATAATTCTGCAGGCAACTGCAGCTATGTCATCATACAAAAGAAAAACACCCATCCCAAACAAAAGAAGTTAGAGATGCTTTTTCAAATACAGAACTATGTCAGTTACAAATTGTTTCTACAAGAGCAGATTTTATCTTATGATTTGTATGACTATGAGTAGAGATAAGAACCCAGGGGAATAAAAGGCTTCTTTTCTCATGCTAGTTAGGGAGCTTAATTAGCAGTAATTCAATTCTGAGAACAACTTTAACTTTGTCTCCCTTATATCACAGAAGAGTTACTGATGAGATATTTTGCCATATATTTCTTTCCTACAGGAAAAAATGCACCTTGAGCTCTTTCTCCTCTCTTTTTTAGTACAAAGAATTTATATTATTTATATTGTTCCAAGATTAAAACAAACAAACAAACAAAAACCCAAACAAAGCAAAATACCACAAAAACAAACCAACAAACCCACTTGAACCTTGTCTATAATTCATTGGGATTTGACTTTGATGAGGGTTCTTCCAGTTGAATTCACAAGGACACAAGCTGGCCCAAAATTTTTAAGGAATTTTTTTAGCCATCTGGAATAAAAGAACTGATTTTTAATATTTTTCCTTTTCTTTGAAGCAAAGTTCTACATCTTCTCTAATGCTAAGCTGCAAATACCAGGAGGAGAATTGCACAGTAATTTATGAGTACCTGGAAACAACTGAGTTTGCCATATGGTTCTTCTGTAGGGAGTTACATTTCTGAGTTTCAACTATGCAATATTTCAGAGTGAACTACATCAGTGGAAGATTTCTTACAGAGGAGATTTCCCCTCAGCTACTTTTTGCAGAAATAGGCATCCTAGGCAAAGAATGTGTAAACTTTGGGCTACTGTCTGGCAGTTCAACAAGAAAGACAGAATACCTGTTAAATGTGCATTACTCAGAATCACCACATTGAAATTAGTCATTTAAAGGTTGGCTCTATTCAGTTCTTTCAGCCTATAAAAATCTGCCAGATAGGGAAGCTGCACTATAATTCAACAGAATAACACATTAGCTTCTAGAATTCTTCTACCTACATGCTCTGCCTGGCATCCCACTTCCTTGGAGGCCTGAATACATTTGAATTGATGCTGTATTAAAAAGCATAACGTTAAGTGCTGTCAAATTATCTGATGGTCTCTGATTATTTCCTCTTGGAAGCAAAATTTTGAAAAGTCCTTTAATACAAACCTTTACTTTCTAAGAAGGATTTCCTCATGAAAAAAACTCTCCCATAAATACTATCAGATGGACCTATTTTTTTTCATATTTTTCTACTGCAGCTATTTTAGAAAAGGCAGTACTCTGATGTCCCCTGCAATTTATTTCAGTCATTCTGCATGACTAAGACATTTTGTAAACTCAGAGTGTGAATATGGATTAAGGTAATGTGATAAATTATGCAGAACATAATTTATGAGGAAATGGTTAAATGGGCAAAAAGAACTGGAAAGTGAGTGAATTTGCATCAAATTCTAAACATTTTTACTGTCTATTATCATTTTGATTAATCATATAGGCACCCTTTGTTTCTTTTATTTCTTTGAAGGGAAGAAGACAGAATATACTGCTTGGTTAAGCTTCTTTTATTTTTCATTTAAAATTAGAATCTCTACTCTTAAATTGTAGGACTTTTCTAGAACATTTACAAAGATTTAGCTTCCTGAGTACTTCAAGTTATTGGCTATAAAAAACTTCATATATTCCCACCAAGAAAGAAAATTCCAACACATGCAGACTGTGTATTCCTCTGAATTTTACAGCAAAGTGGGACTCAAATTTTCAGTGCAAGTAGTTGTTTTGTTTTGTTTAGAGAGTAAAATTCCATTGCAATATATTTCTGATTAGAAATAGTTCTGACTTTTAGTGTAGAAATTTAGCATTCATGTTGCAAAGTCGTTCTTCGGTTAGAATGTTTTCTGAGAGAAAACTGTGTAAACTGTGTAGTTTAACTGCTTCTCAATATTTTTTTCAAATGAGAAACAGTAAGAAAGGGATATGGGAATTTTGGGGTTTTTTTAAACTTTCTTTTAAAATGATTCTTAGTGGCAAAAGCTGCATGATGTAAGACAGTGCTTCCCCACAAGATGGCAAGGTATTTAAAAGATGAGTAGATGCTCTTTGGGACAGAGTTTATTGGTGGACTTGGCAGTGCTGGGTTAATGGCTGGACTTCATGATCTTAGAGGTCTTTTCCAACCTAAATCCATGATTCTATCATATAATCCTTGCCATAAAATAATTTTTTTATTTCAAAAAGTAACCATCAGAAATATAATGACGTCTGCAAAAGGCTTCTCTACTGGTATTGTATTTTACTTGAAAAACAATGAAACAATCCAAAATTTCAAGACACAACAGTGCCTTTAATCTTCACTGCTTTTTTATTCAGACAAGAAAGTCTTCATCAGCAAATTGGTTAGCTATATTTAACTAATAACTCTCTAGGAATTCATTATATCAATAAACTGTTAAATTAAATCAAGCCAAATTACTGAAAGAAAATTCTCAAATGAGGGTTAAATGCTGATTTAACCTTTCCTTTTCCAAAGGAAATCAGTTTTCAGTTGTTACCTGTTTTATGGCGTTTGGGTGCTATATATGTAGGTTTTTGCTGCTTTAAAAATATATTTAAGGCTATGTGTTTCATAAATTTCTTACTGTGCCCCATTCTGCTGTATACGCTAATTACAAATTAAATTCTCTGTGAAGGAAGTCTGTAATTGTTGTTCATGAGCTCTGCAATAAAATACATTGAATTTTTTTTCCCATGAGCCAGCAATTTTCAATAGAACAGGGCCTTTATAAGACATATTTTAACACTCCTGTAGATTAATAATGTGTTAGCAGAAAAAGACATGTTGAGCCTCACTCAGTTATCCCTCCATCCCAATTATACTGTGACATTAAATCTTGTGACATTTAATAAGAAAGGCCATTTCACCCATGGCTGCCTCAACTGCAGACAATTTATGAAACAGCATCCCCTCCTAAGAAACTGTTCTAAAAGAAAGTGGCCTTCTCACATGCTGATATGTCTAACTGCCCATGTAAATTAAATAAGATGTAGCAAAGTATGTAAAATTGGTCATCTTACACTTACCTGATGCCTTTGACTACAGAAAGGGGAGTTAAAGAGCAGGCACACTTTTTTTTGAAACTGCAATAATGTTAATGGACCAAAATAAGAAAGAATCAGGGTACAAAATAAAGTATTTGCATGTGCATACCTTTTATTTCTTTATAGCCTTTCACATTTTTTTAATATAAACTTACAGGTTTAAATATCTTCAATTTTTTTCAAAAACCTGCCGTTAAATAAAAATTTAGTCACATTACTAAATAAGCCTCTGAAGTAAACTTAGTGTTGTCTTCCTCAAGGCAGAACTGAGTGACAAGATGTAGGATCAGCTGAAGATTCTTTCCAGGACAACAAGCATACACACTCCTTATCACAGACTATAAGCAAGGAAATCTCAGCTAGCTGCTCATCTGGCTCCCAAAGTGGAAGATGTATAGCTGGCTCTGAAATAATTAGGCTTGTTGAAGAGCAACTGGCTTCAGGGTTTGGACTAGAACCTCCATGCAGGACCAAGCAAAAATATACTAATGCATCAGCTGACTTGAGGATTGTCTTGAGGATTTTTGCAGCAAGTTCCACTGCATGGTGGTGTAAAACAACACTCAAACCATTTCAATTACCTTCTGCCTCTAAAATAACAAGTATATTAAGTCAGGCATATATAAGACTATAATTTTCATCTTTTCCTGTAACTACAGAGTTACACATATCTTGAAATGTCTTGGCTTTCCAAAAAAATCTGAATTCTTACAGCAATTAATTTTACTCCATGGTAACATGTAAAACAATTAATTTTACTCCATGGTAACATGGCATATCTGGTCTAGTGTTTAAGTGGGACGGATGTTTCAAATCAAGTATCCAGGCACTGAAGAGCATTTACCTGTTTGCTGCAGTTAAACCTCTGTGAAAGTCACAAGAAGAATCGAATCCTACCTTTTAAGACTGAATAACCTAATTCAGTTACATGCTCATGGTACAAATGCTTAGGTTTATCCCTATGGGTCTATTCTAGCTACCAACAGCTGTTTTGCAGTTCTTCACTGATACTACAACATAAAGTATAGGAAAACGACAAGCAAAATTAAATGCTACATCTTGTCAATCTTTGCAAAGGAAAAGAAAAAAGGAGCTAAATTTTAAATACTGCAATCTATGAAAATCACATGCTTTTACAAATTTTTGGGTAGAGAGAACAGCATGTTGTGTGGGCTCCATACAGCTGCTTTCCACTTCCAGTTCATCCCTACACTGCAACAGGAACCGTCAATAACCCAAGACAATGATATAGTGTTTAAATCTGTGGCAGGAATAGATAAAACCATAACCAGGAAAACACATTAATATAAATAATGAAAGTTAAGGGGAAACACCAAAACATTTTAACTAAGGTCTGCCTACTAATTGTGGTAACTCTAGGGACAGGAGAGAAGGAAGAGAAATATTCCAAAGCCTATTTTGGCATTCTGTATTTGTATATCTCTACCAGATAACAGCAACTATTTCTGAGATTTATGAATGCTCACATCAAGGGGCTTTATCTGGTGGGCTGTTGTTACTGTAGCTTTTGAACAAGGGCCAGAAAAACTATTTTGATTTTTGAATGCACATTGAGCAAGTATTGAACTACAATGAGAATTCAAGATTTAATTCTACCTCTCTATAAGTCTCTGGGAAATTTCCCTACAATATTTTATGTTTTGCAATTATAACTTGGATTTCTGTTTGAGCTCCTATATGTCCAAAATCAGTTCATTAATTAAATTCTAGAACTATAAAAGAATTCTCCAGCTGCAACATTTTTTTACGTTCTGCTTTCTTGTAAAAACTTATTCTTCCACTGTGATCATAAATGCCTTCTACACCAGGATCCTAGAATAATTTGCAAAGTTTGAAAATACAATCTGTCATTTTTCCTGTTCTGCAAGAAAATTAGTGTAACAGATCGTTTAATTTGAAAGAGTGCATAAGCATGGTCTTGATGAATTGCCTTAACTATCCACATGACTGGGAGATAGCAATAAAATGTCCTTGGTGTGTACAAATCAACAATGCAGTTTTTAAAGGGATGATGATTACCTGTGGATAGAAAAGAAATTCCATCTCTACTTTGCACTGACCTGCAAATATAAAATTTATTGTAATTTTTGCTGTAGCAAAAGAATGGTACCTTTGAGGCAGGTGACATAAAACCTAAAGAAATCCCTATGCCATGCACAGTGTAAAACAAAATTACAGGTCTGTGTAAGAAAATAATTGTAAGTACTTGGAGTAACCTCACAATACACTTCACTGAAACCTAATTACTGATAAAAAACTTGAAGTAAGTCTGTTTTCTCATCATTATAGTTGAATTACATTAATGGTCATTATGGGTCTAGTTTTGCTTCATACAAAGGCTATGCAGCCTGTCAGCTTCCACTTAAATTCTAATCTCGAGGAAACTTCTCTCGTGATATCTAGCACAGCACGTTCTAATGCATCCCTAATATTATCAATCTAATAACATGACACAGGGCATGCTAAGAGTCAAAACACTACCCTTAGCCATAACAGAACATACAGCACTGGGACTTCCCTTAGCAAGCACTGAGTTGTGAATGATGGAACTGTTACATGTGAGGAAAAGTTTTAAGGCAGAGGCAATAGATTTATTGGACCAACTGACATAGCTGGGGGGGAAAAAAATAACAACAAACCTAGAAAATATCATGTTCCCAAAAGCACCCAGCCATATCAGTTACTTTTAACAAAATACCCTCTCTTCCTGAAACCTCCCCTTCTGGATTGTCACCAGATAAAACACAACCACTACAAACATTTTCAAGTAGTGATGATGCCATGGTAACACACAAAAATACTGGGTTTTGCATGTATTGAGGTAACATACATTTATTGAGAGAATTCAGAGAGAATATTGTGTAAGAAAAGCATTTTTGGCAAATACTAGCCCCCTGCAAAATTTTACAATTTTCCACCACCGTACACCATACAGAAAATCTGGACATAAGGTACACTAAGTGCTGTTGAGTGCTTACAGAAAACAAACTCACTTTGAGCCCATTCAACTATTCTAGTTCTAGATGATGAACAAATATGAGATTTTCCTGTGTGAAGGTGGCATGAACAATACAAGGAAACAGACTGGGAAAGGCTAGACTTGTATACAGCAAGGGTACATATTTTAAGCCTTCATCTAAATTTGTATTTTCCTTGAATACCTAGATAGTAAAACAGACTCTTGAAAGTATTGCAGTGCAAGTTTCTATAGCCCTTTCCCATAGGTTTACTGTTTCCCTTCCTACAGTAGGACTTGCCATGGACTCACTGTTTCCATAAACATTGGTAAGTGTTTCTTCACCTACAGAGGAAGGTGCAAGCAACTCCTTCCCAACAGCCTTCAGCTGTGCAAAACACATTACTTATCACATGCAGGAGTGCCTGCTTGTGTGGAACTGGCAGGCAGCTACTAGTGCTACAAGTCCCACTGATTTTATCCTTGAAAACATGTACCTTAAAACTTTAAATGAGGAAATAGTAATAATAATTACCAAATGCTTCAAGATAATGTTAAACTGAGTACTGAGGCTATGATGATAAAGAAATAATTCACTGTAAACATCCCTGATCCTAATGCCTGAAGTTGGAAAATATTTATGATACAACTAAGGTCTGATTCACCACCATTAAAGCTGATGAGAGTTCTACCCCTAACATCCAGTTCATAAAAATGTATTTACAGGGGAAGGCAAAAATAATTCATATGTATAACTGCATGAATTCTTATATACACAGATATTATAGCTCAATACATCCCTTTTTTCCAAAGTCAATGTATTTGAAAAAAGGCAACAGTTCTGTTGTTTGTCTAATTTCTTGTTCTTATCTTCTTATGATATATTTTAATTATCATGTCTTCATGTTTACCATAAGCTTTCTTTTATGTCTAAAAATGTCTTCAAGGTCTTCTATTTCTGCTATGAGTTAAATTTATATATACATTATGGCCAAGTTTCTGTTAAAAAAAACCCTTATCTGTGAAATAGGAATTGAATTTCCTTACTCTACTTAAAGGCCAGCAGTAATTACAACGCAGGACTTTGTCTTATACAATTTCTTTGGCTTTTTAAACCAAGAATTAGAAATTTGATAAAGAATTCAAATGAACATATTATTTGGTTTATCTGAAAATGCACTCAGATCCAATTAACGACAATTAACCTGAAAAACTGCCACCACTTCTGAGGGTGAATGATATCCCTGCCAGCAGTTGAACCTTCCTGCAATGGGTCAGTCTCTCAAAAGTCTTTCACCAGCCACTAACATCGTTCAGCCCAGAAGGACCAACTCTGCTGAGCTCCTAAATGCCAACATTGTCCAGTTAGTGTGGCTGCAGGTAATTTGTGCAAATGAAGCACAAGGATTGTTCATCTTTTTAAGAGTTTCTTGTGCTTAAAAGGGCAGAGGAATTGAAGGACCAGTGAATTGTAACTTGCATGGGACTGATTAACTCTGAGAAGAAGAGAGGCAAGAGACGCCAACTGCTTTAAAACAAAAATGGTGATCATAAAGCAGTTCTGTACCTTCGAATAGCATTAATTTTTTGTCTCTACAAAGACAGAATTAACAAACCCAACTCCTAAAAATCCAGCAGCACAGTCAGCTGGAGGATCCTAATAGAATTTGCTGAGAACTAAATAAGAATTTACATAAATGTAGCAATTAATGTATAAAAGCTACTTGTAGATCATAAATGTCAGTAATTAAAGACATCTTGGCCTCCTTACAAGCTCCAGCAGTGTAAGACAGACCTTGTACTGAAGGAAAGTAGCTATTTTAGAACTCCTTTGCATTCAGAGTCCTCCAGAGAAATGATTGAACAGGATGGCCTTGCAGAATATCTCATTAAGAAACCTTTTCTAGAATGCAACTGTAGTGCTATCTTGACTTTTCTAACTGGACAGTTAGTACTTGAGAGCTGAAGACATAATTTGTCTCTATAGATCACCTCCATTTTCTCATTGCCTGGAATTCTGCATTAAGATGTACAACTTCTTATATGTCATTCTAAATCAGCCAGCAGCAGGTACACAGTTATTTGAAGCTATATTCCAAACATTAAATTTAATAGAGCCACACGGTCACAGAAAACCCATTCTGTCACTTAGACTGTCTATCCATTGAATAATTGGCCTAACCTATGTCTCTGAGGGCTATGCTGAATTTTCCAACTTTTATACTAAAGTACATTTCTTCAGATGCATAAAAGAACCCCTTGTTGTTCTGTAAAACCTGTTTTCTTTTATCTGAGAGCCAATAAAATATCTGGAAGTATATGTAGGGAACAGAATGAGGAGAAGTGAATTTTGGCTATTTATATGTTGAGGGAAACAGACATAGTAAATAAGACTTCAACAATCCTAAAACCATAAAGAACCTTGCTTTTGAGGTGAAAGATGGAAAATTTAAAATTTCAGAGTAATATTTATGGACAGGAAAATTTTAAGTGCCTGAAAGCTGATGATTCTTCAACCCTAAATACTGTCTCCATGATAGCTGTAGTTCCATGACTATAATTAATCAGTAGCACAACATATGCTGTTAGGCCAACTAGGATTTCTGAAAATACGTAACACATTCAAAACACCATCTAATTTCACTGAGCTCTTATTTTAAAATATGCTCTAATAAGATTTAATGCTCGTAGTCTTTCAAGAAACAGATTTAATAAGGGAGTCAAGATTAAAATGCATTATTAATATGGATAAAGAGTTTTACATTCAGAAAGAAAAAACTTGGCATATATCTGACTATTTGATAAAAGAATAAAAAAAGTCACATCAAGGTAAGAGGAAAGTTTTGAAAGGATCCATACCCACAAACTATGAGAAACACTGATGTTTTGCTCAGTGATCCTCCATAAAGCTGAGCAAGAAGTTTCAGACAAATTAGAAACTTCATTCTAACTCTGTATCCACACCTGGACTGTAAGATAAAAATCATGTAATTGTTTTTGCAAGTACATCAGAACAACTGATCTGTCAGCTTTATGACTGTCAACCCCCTTGCCCAAAGCTTCCCCAGAACAAACACCTATATATCTTTGAACAGGGCAACCCACTGGTTGGATGTCAGACAAACTGTTGGAATAAGATTTTCACTTCTCTCCACTACCTTTATTTGATCTCATCTCCTTCCCTTCCAGAACATCACCTTAGGCACCATGGTAATGGCTGTTTTAAAGCAGTGTCTCTCCTTTTGTCTGTTAATACTCATTTCACTGGGAAGGGGTCACTTCATGACCACTCCACATTCCACTTCCCAAATCTGAGTCATCCTCCACCTTCTGCCTTCTGTGACTGTGCAATTATTTAAAAGTAAAATGCTAAAAGAGGTATGCAAGTATTTTTAAAATCGAGTCTGTCATGCCCACATACCTTCTACAACAAATACCAGTCCTATATCAGAAGTTATAATTTTCTATATTGTTGGGAATAAAAGCATTTAATCTAAACACGTTCTCGCCTTCAGATGTCCACTTACAGCTGTGAAAAAGTATTTTTTCATATAGTTTTAGTTTTCAGCTATTTCACTGGTTTTTTTGTTCACAGCAAAAAAAAGAAAGGTGTATTTATTTGTCACCTAAATTTCAAATATACCGCATAACTGTATCAGATAAAAAAACTGAACAAATCTTTGGTTTATATAATTTCTTAAGAGCTGATTTTTTAATTAGAAATTGCCAGAGCAAGCTATATCCAACTATTCTACGACAAACACAAGAGACTTAGTCTTGCACCATGAGACTGAGACTTAGACACATTTCCACCTACAGTAAATATTAGCATTTCCATTCCTCCCTTCAAAGGGTGTCAAGAATGGCATTGTCATAGAACCATTTTTTTCTATTATCACCTGGAAAAAATGAAAAATTATGAAATAGAAGAATGCTTCTGTGAGGTAGCTGAAATTGCTACTGTAAAAAGTGACTTGTGCTACAATGACATAGAAAATGTTCATAATCGGCATTTGAGGAAGGGCAATGACACTGATTATTCTATCACAGACTAATCGGCACCGTGACGTGAAATTATGTTCCAGTGTGAGAACCAATGACCCCTAACAAGGATTAGACAGATGTGTCACAGCTGTTACTACCTGAAGCCAGCAGGTACATAGTGCACTAAGCGATTGCTGTGTGGGATGAAGGGGTGTTTATAAAGCTGCACTGCTGCAGAAAGATGAGTAAGGGATGAATGATGAAGTGTTGGAAAGTTGGATATCATTGCTCTTCATTACAGCGTTGTAACTGATGAAGATGTCAATCTCATGTGGGTAAGGCAGTGTTTCCTAAAGCTGAGTTGGACACGACACTGCCAGGGTTGTGTGGATGCTTTGTACTGTACAGCACAGATAGAACCTTCTGCAGCCCATGCAATCAGGGCCTTTCCTTTATAGAAGCAACTCTTCTTTTAACCTTTAACAACACCCCCTCTCAATTCTCATCTCTCACTCCATCGGTGTCCCTCAAGAAGCCTTCTCTTGTTCTGCTGCCGTGACTGCAATTCACAGAACACTGGATTATGCTATAGTTATCCATGTCTTTTTGGACATGCATTTTAATGGAAAGTCTGGATATAACACCAGGTTAAATTCAGGGACATACTAACTGGATGTGAAGCACAACACCGAAAATGAGAGTTTGCTTGCTAATACTGCAAGCATATGAAATCCAAGGAACATGTATCTATCTTGCACTTTGTTCCTGTCCTGGATAAACATGCCTGACTCACTCTTTGCTGATTGGACACCACCAGCACCATCTCATGCGAATGAACTTGGTAAACTGCAGCTACTTAGATAAAAGAGACCTCACCCATCTGTCGGGAGACCAACACGTCCTCAGTCAAGGGGCTCCCACACATTTCCTGTCCCATGGTACCTATACAGGGTTTTCATTTATTCATTGGTTTAGCAGCAAATAATACATTTTCTGTTTGCTGAAGCTTCTATGCCTCCATATGCTGCACTCAGGCTTACACCCCAAGCAAACTCAAATCCCTGAAATCCTAGCTAGATATGGGGAGAAGTCATCAGACACACAGAAGAGCTCACATCATTCTCAGCTTCCCAATGGTCTGTAACTTCATTCACTGGCCAGGGAGGGGGCCAAATGAGATCAGAGTGCCCAACAGTAGATTTATACAGGCTGCACTCACTGCCTTTTGCTGCCATGCAGTGTGGATAAAGCATTCATCCAAGGAATAAGAACCATCTTTCAGTAAGTGCCTTAAGAACAAGTAAGTGTAAAATTTTTCCAGGAAAAACTATTCCAGTTTTGGGTCTCTAGTGACACATGAGGCACATAATATCAGCTAGGAAAAACAGAAGCAAAGGCAAAGATGTTCTTAATGATACACAAAAATCTAATTAAAATGTCTCAGCAAGCATTGAAATTTATTTGCCACTGATATTGTGACATGCATACTGAATTCAATGTGATCAGTGCTAATCCATATATCAGCAACATTAATGCAGACCACAAGTAGAATAAGACAAATAAGGAGGACAGCTTAGAAAGACAATTGAGAAAGTTCCTTAAATATCATCCAAAACAATAGCAAGATTACAAGAAATTCTGTTACCTCAGAAAACTGTCTAGTTCTCCTTCAGGCCTAATTGAAATCTGCAGCTGGGTACATTACTTGTTTCTTTTAACAAGATATCCCTAGTAAGGAAAAGTGTCAACACAACTGCTATAATTATTTCTGTCTTAACAATAAAGATTCTTTGTGCCTGCCTACAGTCCAGACCAGGAGTTGTGAGTCTATTTAAGCCCAATTCATTTTTTGTGCTGGAAAGGAGAACATACATATCTAAAAGGGCTTACCTTTCTTGGTCCTATTGCTTCATTTGTTCTTTATAAACAGATATATATGTACACTTTTAAGATCTCTTAGAATGCATATATTGTTTAATATCATAATTTCCTTATAATTTAATTGGTGCCAAAACAGAAGCACCTACAACATTTTTAATGAGCCAGCTTGAGATTACCTGTTCATGTTGCTTTATTTTTAAAAATGTATCTCAATAGCTTCCTTAAGGATTGGGAGCACAGGTTGAGCAATCAGTTATTGATTTTTATCATAATTACAAGATTCAGCATCTGTCAGACCAAAATCTGTTTCTGTCAGGCCAAATCTTCTGTTTCCTAAAGAACAGAAGGCCTAACCTTGAGCGGAAAATAAATCTCAAGTCGCAATTATGAAAATTATAATTTCTCCCTTCTCCACAAAAAGCTTGCCAAGAAAGTTAAATTTCAGAAGTATGTAAGAACACTACTGTTAAATTACATGGAAATCTGAATATAAAAATTCCTTCATGATCTTCTTCCAAAGTATTCTAAAATCCAAGTCAAGCGTATTTTAATCTTGCACTGGTACAGACCTGCTTGCTTCACTAAAAGGCCACCAAAATGCCACTGAAGTTAAAATGGATGAGTTAACCTTTTGAAAAGTACTCACAGCACCACAATTATTCTGACCTTTGACTGTACAATCTTTTAACTTTGCTAGCTATTCATTTAATGCCCATTTGTAATTTTTAAAATTATTACTACACGATTGAAAACAATTTTTGGCAATCCATCACCATGACATGTAGCAGTTTGCAACAATGAAGTATTTTGGTACAGGCAGTTTTAATTATTTAACCAATAATAAATAAGGCAAGGACCAATATGTAGGAGAGGCAAAAACTACAAGAGGGGCAGAAGCCCACAGAGAATTGCTGTGAAATGTTTTTAAAATCATCTGAACGCATAAAGCTGCTTTGATGGATAGACAGGTGCTGAGATTAAAAAAAAAAAAAAAAAACACAACTAAAAACACAGAACAAAACCCTCCCAGCCTCCCCCCCAATAAACTGATGTGGTTATGGCTCATCCTTCAGCAAGTAGAGAAGAAAGGCTCATCTCCACAACCTTGGAGACCTCACTTCTGCTGTAAGAGGAGGGAAATGGTCTGGATTCCACTAAATCCTGTACAGCTAAGGTAGAACAGGAATTCTTACCTTGATTCAGTTCATACTGAAATAGGACTTGCAGTGACTAGCATTAAAATGTTATCAACAGTCATGAAAATGTTTATCCCCCACTCCTTCAGAGTTTGGAGATTGATAAAGATTACCAGTAACCTGTCTCCTCCACTGACAACAATTCTGTTGGTCTTTATCAGTAGCTTACTGAAGCACTGGTGACAGTACATTTTGGGCAGCAATGTGACTTCACAGCTCAAGTGATTTCTTGGGCACTTGTGCATCTCCAGAATACCTTTTCTACATGGCCTCCTCTCTTAAATGTAGAGAATCTAAGTTTGCAGGGCCATTTCAGAGAGACAACACCCAGTGCAGAATGTTGACAAAGTCAGAACATGCATCTGCCCAAATCCCACGCTGAAACAAATTCATAATGGGAGAAGAAATAGACTGTGATGCCAAGAGGAAATATATAAATGAGATGTGGAATTATCACATTGAGCCAATAGAAGAGCTCAGCAGCAGCACCAAAACAAAATTAGTATTTATTACTAAGTTCCACTGGCTATGGGAGTATCTTTTAACCTACTTCTCAGTAAGAATCAGTGAATAATCAGCATTAGGTCTTAAAAGTCACTCATGCACTGATAAATATAAAGGCCAGAAGGCAAAAGCATCCATAACTCAGCAGTTCTCTCACCTACACTTCTGTCAGCACTTCCTTATCAACAGGAATTTTTGAAACTGTAAAATAGAAAGATGTCAGTTTAAAAAGAATGCAAATTAAACAACTTAAGCAAAGACAAAAAAAATGTAACATGAGCCAACTGCCAGATATTGAGTAACTCTCAGTAACTGCAATGCACCAACCCTGAAGGCAACAACAAAATCCATTTTAAAACACATCCGGTGTATGCAGCTATTTTTAAGAAAGTATTCAGACACCTTTTGTTTAACAACATTATTATTTTAACTGTTTCATAGGAATCTCAGAATAGCTCATTCTCTCCTACAGAAAGCTGAATAGATAATAGTGTAGCTTAACCTTCCTACACAAAATAAGCCTATACTTCATTTTAAATTATTTTACTGCTATCACATTATTTACTGCAAGTCTAATGTCTCTCCTTTATTTAACATTCTCCAGATATGCATTAAAAAGAAATCTGGGAGTTTACAGTGAATATCACTTCAGTATTGACTAATCTCTCAGCACATAAGAACTGTGAGAAGTTAGTCCTACATTGAAACTTTGAAGAGATTTTTAATGACTGAAGAAGCAATGAAACTTCCAAGAAGTTCACTAGAAACACGAAAACTTATATAAGAGAAAAAAAAATCTGAGAAATAAGACACTTTAGTGGAAGGGAAAAAGCAATCACTGGATTTTCTAAAGAAGTAAGAAAATTGACATGTAGGCAGGTTTAAATCACAGCAGAAATAAAGTAAATATCAAATGAGAAAAGCTGACTGCTGCATCCCAGTGGAAATGCCTTAAATTAAAGCAGAGAGATGCAAGAGCAAGAAATTTGTAACAGTAACCTTGGAGATCAGGTCTGCATTACAAAACTATTTGCAAAAGGTAACTAAATCCTCATCCTGTGTATGTGGTTCAGAATTAAAGGCTAGTATTGAGACAATTCCTTCTCTGGCTGTTCTCATAGTCTGAACAGCAGGAATCTAATACAGTCATTCATGAACATGAAGAGCTGACTGAAAATTGATTATGTTAGGATGAAAAATGGTCCCAACAACTTCCATTAGATATGTTATTAAATTATCAGATCAAACATATAAGGACATAGCCATAACATTAAATATAATATGCTATGAAGTCCAGCATTTTTCCTTTTAATGAAACCTTGAAAACATCTCAACTATATCCCATATATTATTCATCAAATTGACACCTTGTCTGGCTGGCAATTTTATACTTTTCAGTATATATTCAGAATATGAATTCTGAATATATATACTGGATTCTGACAATTGTTTAAAAAAGTCTTGTCAGGTGTGCACTGATGAAAACAACTACCACCTAAATATTTACTCCTGCTTACAGCAGAGGTAGTAGAAAGCAGAACTACCTCTAGACTATGCTATCCCTTATAAATGCATCAAAGAAAGAAAAGATAAAGAGCACCAGAAGTTGGGGGTTTTTAATAAGAATTTGCCACTTTGTCAAAATCGAACCTTTCTGTAGAGAACTGAATAATTTCAATAAAATTATAGCAGAATTCAAAAGCAGATCTTCAGTGGAAGCCAAGAGAATCAGCTTCTCACAAAGATGTTTCCTCGGTTTTCTGTCAGCACATTTACCCACTTAGCCAGCAACTTGCTGAAGGCTAAAACATGGAAATTAGCCCAGTCTAAAACATGCAGGTGTTCCATTTACCATCTCTTCACACAGTGTATCAAGCATAAGACTGAATAACTTAAATGTCACAACATTGCAATTAAAAATGCCCAATGTATAATAGTTCCAAAATGAAAGAAGTTCTTCATTGATTTCTGACATTATCCATCAGTCTAGATTTAAGTTGAACGAGGCCACCTTTTCCAAACTTAAAATTATCATATATTATTACAGTTTCATTGGCTAAAATGGCTAAATAACACTGGGAGCAGCATCACCACTTCACTTGGCAAATAACTGCTATTAGGGTCTTATGCACAGAGACATAATAACAGAAACACAGGTAATTACTGATATCTAAAATTAAGAGATCATACAGTTTTGCTATAACTTTACAATTCAATATAACTTGGCATTTTGGTCTTCTGTTTGGGAAACATAAGTAATGCTTACTATTATCTGCAAAGGTGGGTAACCTGTTCCATTTATTCAGAGTCAAGGATGACTGTCTCAAAGCATAAACGGAAACAGTTGTCTAACTGCCAAGATCAGTGCCAGAAATTTAAGATGTTATCTTAAGATTTTCTGAAACACCAACAGATATAGTTGGGGACTGAGGCAAAAATGATGTTAAGTTCATCCACCTTCTTTCTGTTCTGTGTAAGAACGTTATAGTTCAACAGTGAAAAGATCAGCATTTGCGAATTAGCAGATAAGAAGAGAAAACTTGCCAGGCACTCTAGACATCAGTTTCTGCTACCCAGAATTGAAAAGCTTTTATCTCGTTCTTTGTTGCAGTCAAAAGAGATGATTGCTGCTCATGTTCCTAACAGTGGAGTGGGTCCAGGAATATATTAAATTGAAGCCCTTTATTTTTTTTCTGGTCATACATGTTTCAAAGCAGAGTTTACAGTTGCCTGTTCATTAATTCTATGTCTTTTTCAGCATCTGGTCTTGTAATGAGCGATACATGTACTAGGTTTTCATGCACAGGATTTTCCATTAGAAGAAAGGAATTTTGATCACAGTCGATTGCAAGAAATGAAAAAATAATGGAACAGGTTTTTTCAGGGATAGAATTCTAGTTCACTCATAACAACATGTATCCTTCCTATTAAACACCAAATTCATCCAGCCCTAGCATAACATTCACAGGCATAACAGCAGTAAGAATGCACAGTAAGATCTCAAGTAATACTGCTATTTCCTTCTTAAACACTGTAGAAACATTAAATTCAAAGCTTAGACATGGAACACATTAATCTACAAATCTAAACTACCTTAAAAATAGGAAGATACAAAAAGGATAAGAAAATAAACTTTTCAAAAAAGATTTTCAGGGACTGGAATGCAATAAATGCTTCTGGAAGTTGAGAAAAAAGTTGTTCTCAAGGACATGTGGTAAACTATCATTTATCATTCTCTCTAAATATGCAATATAGATGTATGGTTAATAACACATTTTACTCTCAATGGTATACAAACTGGGATCTGAAAGTATTACAGTCAGTTATAAAGCCAGCATATCTCCTTGAACCGTGTGGGAAGAAATATCTTCTCAAAACTGCATTTTAGCTTTATTGCATATAAAAATGTGAGAAAAGCACAAAAATCTACCAGTTACTATAATCACAGATGAATTTATGGATTCACAAACTCTAAGTCCTGTGAATTTCCCAAGGATTGTTATTTTGCTATTTATTAATTTTTGTAGAAACCCAACTCCTGAATAGTTTATTTCAGTAAGACATTTTAGAAATAATTTTACTGATAAATGTTGCCATGGAAATAAACATCCTTTTTATTTATTTATTTATGTGCAGTGTGTGACTCAAGTAATGGAATTCTTCTACTGTTCTGCTTAAAAGTGTGTTTTAGTGTAATAAATATATATATATTCCAAATTTTCAGAATGATTTCTCACAAAAAACTTTATAAATAATGAGAAATCATTGCACCACAGGTGTGTATTCATTCCATTTACAGGTAACTAATTAAAAGCCAAGAAAGCCTAAAGAAAGTTCCTACAACACTAAAATTTTCCCTTGAATGATCTTCAACCAATAAATATCACCATATTCACTGGGTAGCATGTAAGTAGGATATAACCACTTATGATGGTTAGGGATGCACAAAGGATGGTAATTCAGCAGCAGCATTCTCCCCTTTGCCATGAAAGCCCAACTGCACTGAAAGTAGACTTCCTATCCTTGGAAATAGCCAAAACCAGTCTGGATGTGGTCAGGACAAACAGCTCTAGGTGGCCCTGAGGTTGGACCAGTTGACCTCCAGAAATCCCTTTCAACTTCAACTATTGTGAGATTCTGCAAAAATGGGAGATGTAAACCCCTCTTGTTAGAGCACAGTGAATTGTGCAGCTGTTATTGCCAGAAACTGGTACCTCACTTCATGTGGTATTTCAAAAATGAGAACTTGGGCCATGCTCTTCTCATTGATTAGCTGTGACTACCCAGTCTGTCCCAGCTACCTGTATGCAACCCAGCCCAGGACCCAGCACACACTTGGCAATATGCTTACCTTCAGATATATAAACAATCCAACATAGTCAACCAGCACTTCTAAATGCTTGAAGGCAAATACACCCTTTCATTTATTTTAGATAAATACCTTTAGAGCAATTTGGTGCTTAGGATTTAAGATTTACTAGAGTTTATTACTCTTGTGAGCAGTATCTGCATCTTGAACTCAAAACATGTCATGTTAAAATAACACAAAAGCAGTGAGAAGCAATCATATACCTATACTGATTCAAACTCAGCACATGATCTCAACAGTAAATTTGTGGAAATGATTAATAATTTACTTGCCATTCATAATTTACTTCAGATTTTTTTGCCTTTTTTACTTACTAATGAAATGTCTATGAGTGGGTCACAATTTTCTCATATTTATTATTCATTACAACTGTTTGCTGAATAATTTCTGCAAACAGTTCCTCTTTTGTAGCTCAATCCCATTGTGAATGTTCATTATTCAAAATTTAGTCTTTGAAACTAATTAAGCTATGTATTAGACTTTGTTCAGTGTTTGCCTGAACATTATTCTTATAACCAGTATGAGTTCTCCAAATATCCTCCTCTCAAGTATGAACTTAAATTGTATTCTTCCAGGAACACTCCTGTAAAGTTCCTTTGCTAAAACATTCATCAAAAGCAAACAGCATGAATCAACTGAATTTTAAAATCTGTATAAATATTGGGGGTTATTTTATCTTCAGGAGCAACTAATCCTACCAAGAAAAGATAGTACAATCTCAATTACTGACCTGCTAAAATAACCAAACAAGAAGAATCTGTTCTCCTCCTAGTCTAAATAAGGAACACTGTAGTAGCAGAAGTAGATGCGCTTTTTTGGCATGTTTCTTGTACTTGGTTTTTCCAAGTATTCCAAGCACTGCTTGAAGCAATATAGCAATCATTTATTTAATTGCTACGTCATTGCAGGATGACTCTAGAGCTGCTAGGGTTTTACTGGAAAGGAGAAAACAGAAATATACAAAATGAAAGTGTAGTTTACACACCATATCCCTCTTCCAGAGCCCCAGAATTTTCACATAACCAACCTCCAAGTATTTGTAGAGATTCCCATCACATGCCAAAAACTTCAAGCCTTTTCACTTTGTTTTTCTGGTTTTATTACAGACTTTTGAGACTTGGCATGCATTTGGCTCATGTCTTCAGACTTCTTGCAGTCTGAAGGACCCAATAATTTTTTGAAAACCCTCATTTAGCAGCTGGGACCTAAAGAGCAGGTATTGAGAGAGATGCAATGAATACGAGAGACCTGTCATAGCTGAAAGGCAGTAGTGTTCCAGATCTCCTTTACAAATCTGAGAGAGGTAAAATATTTGCCTGACTGCACACAGTCACCCAGCAACACACATCAAATTACTGCTCAGGATTGTAGCACCAAGACTTAGAACTGAAATAATATCAAACTAACACACAAACTCACAAAAACCTTTCTGCAGAGGGATGAATTTTACACTGACTCATCCCTTGATGGTTAATTTAAGCTGAACTCAAAGGCAGTAATACTATTAATACTAGCAACAATCTGATTCAAAATTCAATTATTGCTAGAATTAAATAGTTCTACTGGATTTTAAAGAAACCATTCAGAATTTGTCTCTTTGGGAAGCAACTTTTTACTAATGTACAAAGGAAAACTAATGTTTTAAAATTTTGCTCTGCTTCCACTAGTGGATACTAAGACAACTTAGCTGTATCTTCCTTTCCAGGAAAGATCTCACATTTTCTCATGAAATTGCTAGTTACATTCTCTTACCAGTGTGCTCTGATCTTTGTGTTAGTGCCACTCTTATTTACAAAATGGGAATGGTGCAGTGGGAAAAGTGGTTTATGATGAAAAAACATTTGAAGCACAATACTATTCAGAACAGTGGAAAAATTTGAAGCACTATTCAGAATAGTGAAAAAATACCATCATTAGAATACCTTTTAATGAGGGAAAAGCTGCTTGGGTTTTTTTGTCAAAAATATTTTGAGATATTTTAGTATTAATTTTGCACATTTTACATACTCTGTAGCCATTATCTCTTCCCCTATAATATGAATAATTATTCTAGTATCATCACTCCTCACATCTTGAAGCAGTTAATGCTTTTTTCCAGCTGGAAATCCATGCACTTGTTACATTGTTTATTATCTCTTCAGAGGTATATTGCATGTAAACAATTTTTGGGTCTTTTTCCTTCCAGGTTAGGAGCTGAGATTTTTCCATTTCTTATGTGTTATCTTGGTGTGGATGAAGCCACAGACAATAGCATCCCACAGGGAACTGTAACACATTTCATGTCATTGAGCTAGCCACAGTTAAGAAACGACACACTGCTAGCGAAAGCTACGTTATAAACTATTCCATGCACTTTGCTGCAATTTCTGAAAATTCAAAATTTTTACAGCCTCATTAAGGAAGCTTCTTGTCTAACATAGGTGTCTTTAACTCAATTTTGATGTCAGCTCCTGAGCAATAGCCAGGTACCACCACAGCAACTTCACTTTAGATTGTGCTGTCATTGGATTTAATGTTCATTTTTTTGAGACACTGTGAATCTTGCAATGAATTTCTGAGATGCTATGAAGAGACACATCACTTTCACTATGTAAGAAAAAAAAAGCTTTAGTGAATGCCTGTGTTAGATCAAGAAAAATGTTTAAAGTACTTTAATATGGTTGTTCTTTAAAAGAAAAATAACCACCATGATTTCTAGTTCAAATACAGCTATTTGGTCATGAGTTGTCAGACCTTATATCTCCTTTCCAAATACTCTATACACTACGAGTACCTGATGGTCTATTAGCTTAGACATCTTCAGGTGCATTTGCTGACCACTTTAGATCATCAGGCAGCAGAGATAAAGTACTAAAAGCAAAATACATATCCTGGGATTTTTCCCTTTGTTCCTACTTATGGTTCCCTATAGAAATATAGGAGTTAGCAGGGAAAACTGCTACTTTTGAAATAAATTCTAGTGGTCCAGTGAATTGAACCTCCTTGAGGTGTGTTTTTCTGTATTACCAGGATAGGTTCATCAGGACAATCTGTATCTGTCAGCAGTTCCTCAAAAACCTTTTAGGAAGCCTGCAATAGTACTGCCATAGAGATGTAGATAAGTGACACTGATTACAGAAAGAAAATTCTACCAAGCTTTCTTCCAATTGCTGGTGAAGAATACACAGAGAAATAATGTGCATGCTTCACTGGAAAAAAGAAGAGTTGTATTTTATTTATTATGAATCTCAGACATTTGGGACTTTAATCTTCCAGGATAGGGTTATTTTTCCTTGGGTTATAAAAGTAGTTTTGCAACCAGTTATATGTTTTGAATTTTGCAGTCTTGTTTCCTGAGCATTAAAGCAATCTCCATGAAGTTAACAAAAATTAATAATATCTGGCTGACACTGCTGCAGGTCTATAATTGTGAGTCACCTTGCAAATCTACATTGTCTAAATGATTTCTTTTTCCTTTTGGCAATCTACTGAGTAATTCCAAACATTACTGAAGGATTACTTCTAGAGAAATATTTTTTATTACAATATTTTACGGAAAATAAAAAGTCTTATTCAGAGGTAGACAGTATTTTGCTGAAAGACATTTAATATTAGTTTAGAACCTTCTTTCTGACAGCTGCTCAGCAGGACAAAACCTTTTCATTTGATTAGAGTCTTCAGGCAGTCTCATGGAAGTTGTTACTGAGAAAGAGCAATTAGGGTTCTCCCTCTCTTTCACCTTCAGTAATGGGTTTATCTAAATGTGCAAGGAGGCTTACTTTTAACGTTTTTAATCTACATCTATACAGAGGGGGGTAAAAACTAGAGGTCCCTTTTAACCTGAACTATTCTATGATTTATGAAGGGTATGTTATATTAATACAAAAACTGACAAAGGATAAATACAAAACAAAACTGTGAAGTTTTACAGAACTAAGTAGTTGCATACAATTGAAAAATAGCAGAAATTCTGAATGATAGTTTAAAAGACACTGTTAGTAAAACAGTTGCTTCAGGGTGCAGTTCAGTATGATTTGCTGACTTATTATTTGGTACCACCATCTTTATTTAGCTGTAATAAACTACAGATTATAGCACCATGTAGTGTGAAAAGGGGAGATTTCCTTTACCCTTTTTCTTACTCCACTCTTCATATTTGTCTGCTGGCACCCCAGGAAAGCCGAGACCCTTGTGCCCACCCAGGCTGTCAGTGTCCTGTTAGGGAGACCCTTCACTGAGCAGTCCTGCTGCATTGGAGGGAGGCTCAATTGACTTATTCAGGGACACACCTACACCATAAGGGGAACTGTTCAGCTGGTCTTTCCACTTTATGACCCCTTAGTGAGTGTTCCTCTGTATTGGAATATGTCACCCTCTGCTAACAACTGTCAGTGCCTGTGAAGGACTCACACCAGCAGCTGACAGAATAACACTCTTTATTATTAAAATTGTGACAGGTTAAGGTTCCAGGATTCTCAGTGATAATATCTGACTGCCAAAACATACTCAAAGAAACATACAGACAAGCTCTAATCACATGGTTTTTACCCAACAGGCATCCCTATCGGTGAGGAAACAGATTCAGCCTGTTGGCTGCCAAGAGTTATGATGGAGTCTTCCCTAATCTTCCCCTACTCTCGGCTTACTTTGATACAATTTCTTGGTGTTTAGGTGGTGCTTAAGTGACTTTAGCCATCCATAACTTTTTTTACTGATTGATGTAAAATTCTCTCACTTCGCTTTTAAAGATACAGTCAAAAAAAATATAGAACACATTCCCAGAGAGGGGTGTTTGTACCTGGGGAGCACTTTGGGATGGAAGTGTGTGTTGATATTACAATTAGGCTATAATGAACGAAGTTCATCTAAGGAGAGGGATTTCACCACAGCTGTTGGCTCAGTAGCAGAACATCCTCCCCTCTTCCCCTGGCTGACAGGTGCTATGTGGCTTCACAGCTGCAAAGTACCATGGAGTTCCCCTTCCCGCAAGGATTTCAACAGCACTTGGCCACTGTGCCCCCACTCTGCTCCACCTCCATTTCACCCCCTTTAGCAGATGCTATGGTTGCACCTTGTGAGTGTGGGGAATCATCATGGAGTATATCTTGAGCATGCCAACCACGTTGCATCCAGGCAGCAACAACTGTATTTTACCCTATAATTTCCATACTGTTATAACTTCTGTTAAGGATGTGAATGTAACTTCTCAGTTTCCTGTAATTTTACAGCCAGCCATCTTTCCACACTGCCATTTAAAGAACACTGCTCTTTCTGCCTAACACATGTAGGTTCTCCAATCTTTCCTTCCTACTGATACCTAAATGTTTAGAACAACCTTTGTACTTATTTACTGTAGTCCCTTTCCCTGGTGACCTAGAGATGCATTAATCAGGCATAGAAGATGGCAAAAACCATATGAGATACAAATGAACAAAACAAATTAGCCACTCAGACTTCCCAAAAGAATTGATTATTTCCTAAAAAACAGGTCTTTTCACCCATCCTCTGTGCCCACCTATTAATATCAAACTGCCAGGTTGTAAGGACATAGGGCTCAGTTTCCTCACAGACTACCCAATATTCTGTTCATGGCCATGGTCAAGCCTCCCTGCATTGTGGTGCATAATGAAGTGTAGGGTGTAGCCTTATTCCCAAGTCTTGTGGGACAACTTAAAAGATGAATTAGATGTATATTATGAAGATTTCCAAAAACCAAAACACACACAAAACTGATTTTCTCATTTTTACCTCATGGATCAGATTTCTTTTCAGGTGGATCACAGCTGACCACATATTCATATTGTTCCAATGACAAGGCACAATAATTCTTCATTTTGTTCTTGATACTCATTTCCCTGAAGCTTGATTTAGGTTAATATATTATCTTGTGTATCTGATTTTATGTCCTTAATGTACACCTACAACTATTCTGTTTGGAAAAACAAACTAAGCAATAGCAGCAGCAGCATTCTGCCTGTGGATTTAGTCAATGTCTGATCTCTATCCTTTTCCATTTTATACATAAAAGCTCAGTTTTGCTGCCATAAACACAGATTCCATCTAAGTGGGTTTGGAGAAGACAAGATGTTAATCCTGACCTGAACTGACAGTATTTGTAACTAACCACACAAATAGACAGGATTTAGGATGTTAATTAGGTGTCATACTGCAATGCTTAACTCATAATTCCACATTCAATGGACTTCTGAGAAAAGCTGGCTTAAGAAGTTCCTGCCTTTCCTTTGAAGCGCTGTAAATGCTTGTGAAATTCTCCTATAAACTATGTCATGAACTGATCCAGCTTAAAAATAACTCTCCAGAAAAAACTGTTTTCACAAGTTAGTACACCTATGTCAGTATAGTATACATTTCAACAATACAGTTGGGAGAGCTGTCCTTTGCCACATGAGGGCAGGACCACATGGTCATGGGTGGTTAAAGAGTCTCAGCATATCCAGACTTTTAGCCCCCGAGCATGGGCTTGTCCACTTTTCCACCTTGTATAAGAAGCTCTTGGCTCTGTATTTCAAAATTATCAAAAGTAGGCTGCCTACATGAAAACAGGGAGGGGAAAAAAGTCAATTTCCTCAGAAATTTCCAGCTTATTTCCAGCTTCTATCATCAAATCACTTTTTTAGTAAAGATGTGTTGAAGTATCACCAGATGAGAATTCTGGAATGTGTCATTAGGTCAGTCCAGAGTATCTCACTGTGGACCTGAAATACTGGTATAACTTTGAAACAGAAAATGGCATGGGCTGCTCTTCATGTAGATCTCAAGCGTGAGCAAGTGACTGGAGTAAAGATGCCAATGGGGTTTTAAGCTAAACTCCAGAACAAAGATTATGAGAAAGATTTCTGTATTAATTAAATAAAATGGCTTCTTCTATGGGTGTAAGATTGAAAATTAAACATCTCTTGCTGATTCCTACTTATCTGTGAAATATCAAGAGTCAGCACTTTATAATTTAAAAAGAAAAATCTTGTCACTGCAGTGCACAGAAAAGATGAGATTCAGAGGATGAAATCCAGCTGTGTGGAGAATGACCTTGATGTTTGTAATCCCACTTTCCTCTGCTACAGAAATGAAAGAAGGTCTAGGTCTTATGCTAAAGAAACCAGAGTGGAGAACTGCATTTCTTTTAAGTTTTGCCGCTGCTTCCTTCCACTGCAGTCAAAACTGCTGTGTATTCTGAGCACACAATCTGGCACACAAAGGCTTAGGTCTGCAGAAGTTTTAAGAATTCATAGGTATATGTTAAGTGAATTGACTTGCTAGTATTAAAAACTCCAGCTCTGGACAAATATTAAAAATTATGTTCTTTGAGAAATTAGGTAATGAATATTTTACATTAGTCACTCAAACTGGTCTGTGCTTTGAAGATATATTATTTTGCCATAGTACCACACTGTAAAACAGAAATAATAGTAAACACTCATTCCACAAGAGCATTATAAAATGTAGACACTAACATTTGTAGTTTTGATGGAGCCCATCAGTCTTATGAGAAAATCAACAGTGTCATATTCAGAGAAAGATCTGAATGCTGCAGTGAGCCGGGGGCCACAAACCGAATGAAGCGCATCTTTAAATGACATATTTGCAAACTGTCTGTTAAATCAATATTATCTGTCTTGTGCCCTGAATGAGGCAGGCAGGGAAAGGGTTGGAGGAGAATAGTGTGCTCTTGTATAATTAAAGTCTGTATCATAATACAACACATTTCAGCCCAAATACTTTAAAAGTTTGGCTAAGCTCCTAGCAACTGAATAAAAACTGTTACAATGAGAAGTTCTGGGAACTGTAAATATTTTTCCTGCCTTAGATCTAACATACATTTATTAACAAAAATCCTCATAAAACTAATGAAGCACTTTGCAAACTAACACAAGAACAATTTTAAATAGCATTCCAATGGTGGAAGATCAAATTTTTCAAAAGGCTTTGTTTGTGTTGTAAGAATTTTGAGACAGAAATTATCTTTTGAATAAGAGCTACTTAGTTATTTTCTATGCAAGACAAAAATTAGGAAGGAAAAAATTTTATATTGACAAGATCTATTCATGATGTGAGTCTAGTATAATCACTCAGATTATGACCTCACAGTCAGTGTGGTTTAATTAGTATTTAAGTGCATGTACCATAGCTACATTTAGTTACAATCCCAGATTCCTATCTATTATGACAGATGATTGCTATTTGGCATTCAAACAGCTTCCGAAAAATAGGAAGCGAAAAACTCGCTAAGAATAACAATTAGTGATACAGCATGCTGTAACACAAAACAAGCCTACAGTAAATGCTAGATCTCATAAAGACACACACATACACAAAAACTTAGTCATCAAAGTACTGAAGCATTAAAAAGCAAAAGCAGGCCCTAAACTAAGGTGAGTTACATTTTGTGTTTTCTCTTTGTTTCAATTATGATCTCACATTTCAGTTCTACAGATTAGAAGTTTGTGTGGTACGGCCCATGAGACCCTAATATCACAGATAAATTTAAAGAATCAGAACCTTCAGATGTATGTTTCTGAGCATAAACCTGAGCACTGCATCCAGACTGATACTATACAATATACTGTACGCTGCCAGGCTTTGCAATTTTCTTTGTTATTGCCTCCATTGGTAATATTGAAGAATGCCATAAATTCAATTGATATCAAAAGCAGCAACCATGATGTTTGCAATTATAAAGGGATTCTGCAGTTGAGCTATTCTTGCCTCCAACTTAACAGGATATTGCCTAACATCTGAAAAAGGAAATAAAAAAGGACAAATACACAAGAAGTGGTCTAGTACCTCTAAATAACTGATTGTTACCACTTGAGGGCATGTTGATTTACCCCACTTGTTTGTTGTCTTTTTCTCCATCCTCTCATATGATATAAACTGTTTTTATTGTTGATACATTTACATTTTAAAACAACCCAGAGACACATCTTTATTTATACATATTGCTAAATGAGAATAAAATTCAAACTGAAATGCATCAGCTATTTCTGCTGATACCCAAAGTACGTACTCCTTTCCTTACTTCTCTGTAACTCTTTACTTGGATTTATAAATCCTGTCACTTTTTTTGGTGTAACAGACCATATTGTCACCATAATTTGTTCTTCTTAAAAATCTCACACTACTTACAAGGTATTCATCTTAGGTTTACAGATCCTTCAATCAAACATGTTTACATGCAAGTCTTAATCACTTTTGGTTGTAAATTAAAAACACACTTTTAGGTGTTACAAGGCTTACAGACTACTTTTTAAGGCCTAAAGTTATAAAAACCCTGAATGATTAAGCACCATTAACAGCAATTGACAGAACAGTTTACAACAATAACCTAAAGAAAGTGTTAAATTACTTATACAGAGATTTCATCAAAGTCTCTGCTCAACTTCCTGTTTTATTTGATAGATGAGAGATCTAGCTAGGATGATCTTAAGAACTGGACAAATCATGGAATGCTAGGGTATGAGAAATAGGAGTATTGTCAGTGAGAGAGCTAAGTGAGCAAAACCCAGTGCAAGATTGCATTGCAAGTGGGAGCTGTAGGAGTAAGAGCAGGAATCAGGGGTAAAGATCAGGGAGGAGATCCAAGGTACAGTAACAAGCAGTGTGAGTAAAACAAAAGCAACCTGCTGAGTGTCCCAGAGCAGTGAGTGCAATTTGCTCTGATGGGTAGGCAGCTATCAGTCAGTCTGACACCAGTTTTCAATCCTGGGAGACCAGTTCCATGCAAGTGACCCCAGTAGTTCAGAATTTAAAAAAGGCTACATGAATGTCCATCTGAATTTCATAAACACATGGCAATTTCCATGCACAAGTATAACATGAACACTTCAAATATCTTAGATATTGCTATGTAGTAAGTGGCCTGATTAGGTTATTGAGAGCTTTGAGTTGACAGTGATCTTAGCCCACCATTATTTTCTGGGGTTTTAGCCTTGTCTTTATTTCAAAGACAGATTTTAGTCAGATCCTCAACTTTCTCCCTATATGTAGACATATTGCTTGAAAGAAGCAGTACTGTGTATGTGTGAAAGCAAGTATGTGGCTGTTGACAGTTTATTTTATATACCATAACAGAGAAATAGTCTGCAATGCATGTGTAAACCCATCAGCACAGAAGCAGAAGAGGTATTACACTTCATCTGCAGCTGAAAATTCTGTCAGTTGACAGAAAAGGGGCAGAGGGACATGGGAAATGCAGACAGGCAATACATATAAAGAGACAGAAGTTTAATAGCAAGTATACCAGAAAAAAAGGGTATGAAATACATTCGATACAGGTGAAAGATGTCATCTTACTGCTTTTTATTTATAGACCTGCATAGGAGTGTACAGTGCTTTGTCATACAAAAATTAAATTGATGCAGATAGCTCAAGGAAGCGGCATGTAAAATCAGAATTGACATTATGAGTAGAACTAGAATGAGTTAAATTATTGTGGAATAGGAACTGCTTTATCCTCTGGTCATCACAATAAAAAATGCAATTAATTATTCTGAAGAAATATCCAGTGTCTTGCTAATGAGATTTAAAGTGTCATTATACAATGTAAGGTGCTCAGACAGGAATTAGAGATAAGCAGATAAGTCTTGGGGCGAAAAAGAGTGTACGAATACAAAATACATAACAGCAAAAGCCACACACAGACATATCCGAGAAAGGGGTCTCATACCCTAAACAAAAATATTTCCTGGAAGGATGTCGTCTCAAAGTTTCTATAAACTACAGAAAAGATAAAACACAAACAGAACTTCTTGTGAACTGCAGAAGCACCAGTTAATTTCTGCTCCCAAAATACACCCTAAAGATAATCAGAATCCAGAAACATTATCTCAGAATACATCTTTCATGTTTGTACACACTTAATTGTTCTGTATGATGCAAAATAATTTTATTTACTTCATTAATATTTGAATTCTCTGAAGAAATTGAATGTTATAAGGATTCAAAGATTCAAGAGCAGTGGAAGGGACTTATTGAGATCCAAATTTAGAAAAATGCTCAGCTAGAATAGTATCTCACATTCAGACCCCAAAATTATGATTACCCACCAAACAAGTGCTCTTTGGGTTGCCACCACCTATGATCTTTGTAGAAAGGAAATAAGTTCTGTGAAGACTGAACTAAGGCAATGAATGTGGTAATTTTCTGTTAAGTTAGTTATAGAAAAATTACTTTTTTATTTTGGTTTTTTTGTAAAATTATCACAAGGCTTGTATAAGCATAATGGATACATGTATTGTGCCTATAAATTCTCATTCATAAGGGATAAACCACTGTAGCAATGCTTTGAAGTTAACGAGCCTTCTCAGTTCATTACAGATAAAAATACTGAGTTCCACCTTCAATATGAAATTAACTGTTAGCAGTGTAAACAAGCTTTGAATTTAATTTCTGGTACCACAGAAACAGCAACAGCAATTTCTTTTCATACATTTGAGATATATAAAGATAGGCAGCAAACATCAACTCTTCAAAAATTCCCCAAAATGTTTTTAATTACTTTTCTAATTTTTTTTTTTAAATGAAGACCTAAGACAGTAATACATAGCAAAGATTATTTTAACTTCCAGCACTGTGAAGCAGTAATGGTTTCTTATTTTATACTTGACAGGATGAGCATTATTTACAACTCTAAACTATTCTGAATTTTCAAAGTCTCTGGCTCTATTTCACAAAACAACAAAATGATGATTTAGACGGGATGCATAAGAGAATAAATACTTTCAGAAAACAGCTTGAGAATATTTCTAATGGGAACACTTTCACCTCACAGAAATAATAAAATGTATTTTCCCAAAGGACAAGGAGTCTTATTTTTAGCTGGTTTTCTTCTTAAGAATCATAAAATACCCAAAACTTTAGGATCATCAAGTCTAGCCATTAACCTATCACTGCCAAGCCCACCACTAAACTGTGTCCACATCTACCTATTTTCCATATTTCCATGGATGGTGACTCAACCACTTAAATGGACAGCCTGTTCCAGTGTTTGATAACCCTTTTGGTCAAGAATTTTTCCTCATATTCAATCTAAACCTCCCCCAGCACAATTTGAGACCATTTCCTCTTTCAATCAGCACCAATTAAATGCAAAATCTGACATTCTGCCTCACACACCTTCCTCATAACTAAAGAAGAATCAAACACTTCCTATTTGCTGCTGTCATTCAACATAAAAATTTGTGAAGCATCTCTGAGATTAGCTCACTAGATCATTTAGTTATCATTTACATGGATAACTCAGTCTGCATGGGCTAAGTAGGACTGAATTAATGACTGTACTGTTGCTTCACATACCAAAAGCATCACTAAAGGGATAATCTGCAAATGCAGAAGCAGGGACAGGGAGACGCACTGGCTGCAGTGTTGGTGACTCCCTCCTCTGCAGTCTCAAGGAGCTAATCTTGCTGAGGTCAGAGTGCTTGATCCATGTTCCTGGGAATGACTCAGGCCACAAGCAATAAGACAGCATGTGTCCACACTTAAGGTTTTCTTTCTCCTCTGTCCCAGTTTCATTCCCAGAAGTGCTGTGACTCTGAAAGGCACAGTGTGACACCACAAGAGACTTATATCTTCTCTGCACAAACAAACACAGTCTGGGTGGCAGCAATGAAGCAAAAGCTTCCCTAGGGCATACATTGGGATTATCAACAAAGGAGGACTACTTCTGGATTAAAGCTTTGGCCCACTGTCAGCAATGGCAAAACTCCCATTGAAGTCAGCATAGCCAGGATTTCACGTCTATTGCAGCAATTTTGACTCCATGCCTGTTCTGCCTTTGGACTTCCAGACAGCACAAAAAGGGTCTTAACAGTGCCAGAAGCTTTTGTGTCATGAACTGCAGGCAGAAGTCCTGAAACCCTGCACATAAACAACCAAATACTCATCAGCCACTTAAGAAATTTAAGACACTGCCAAGCTTCAGGGGATTCAAACCTGCATACACAAGTACAGCGTTTCATATCGGCACACCATGCTGAAACACCCTTATCCTGCTTAAGTGCTTGCCTTCTTTTTTTTTCTTTTCATGAAAGTCTTATGGCAGAAGATTCATATTTTGATTGAACACAGAGCAAGAAGCAAGCTAAATTATATACTCAATACAAATCTCATGCAATAATGATGAAAGAAGTGTAAAATGACTGTAACAAAAGCAGACACTTCAAGAATACAGCCTCCTCTGAATTCAGTATGTGTAGGCAATATAGGGCAAATGGAAATGCATTAAGAAAAGATGAAATTGTAGATCAGACCGGCCAAAAGTCTTAATGAGACTGTAAAATATTATGGTAAGTCTCTGTTTAAAATATACTCGGCCTTTGTCACTGCGTATAAAACAAATAGAAACTTAGCAAGATGTCAGAAACATAATTGTAAGTCAAGCTGGCATGGAATTAGTGCTCAACAAACACAAAAAGTCTCTGACCTGTGATAAATTTTTCCTGACTTCAGCACAAAGGAAAAATAACTCAAATGATTGTAGGCTGCAGGACTAGACCTTGGTCATTATTTCATCTAAACAGAAGAGCTTCAGTTTAGTGAGGATGGCAGGAACTTTGCGATGAACACCTATTTAAGAAGCAGTCAAAATTCTGCTGCTGCTACTGAAGAAGCAACCACTTCATCTCAGGCAGCATACAGATGCCCTACTTACAGTATGTAACAGCCGTTACAAAAGAAACGGATATTTATATAGTCAGATTTATTAGACTTACATTGTCATGTGAAGACAGACACATGCACAACACTCTATTAGATTAGTTTAGATTAATTTAAGATGTTGAGGGGTTTTTTCCTAACTCTGAGGCCATATTTTAAGAGAAGATTTAAAAAAAAGTTTAAAGCTTAGAATGGGATATATTTAGAATTCCATTCAGCTTTGCAAGGAAAATATTTGCTTTAAAAGGCTGCAATTCAAGATCTTCTAGGAATAAAACTTCTCCTGAAATACTTGACATTTCCAAATGGAAATACCATCAGAACAAACCAACACTTGAGATTCAATTCTAGATTTACAGAAACAGCTACAAAAAGTAGAAACAACAAAACATTTCACTCTAAAATTTTTAAGCATAGCCCCTGGTTTTTAGTTCTTCATCAACAGTTCATCAGTCCTTAGCTTCAAGAATAGCAATTATGACAGTGGTCATAACTAATTTATGCTTGCTTAAAAATATTACAGCTGAAGTTCACTGAACTACTCTGGCTTGTGTAAATGCATGGCAAAAAACAAGCATTGGAACACCTACTTTCCAGGGCATACAATGGCATATGATCTTCCTCCTTTCCTTTTGGATGGAGTCAAGGGAGTAAGGTCGCACAAATATCAGTGAAAGATAACTAGCACAAAATAAGTCATGCACTAGGCATCATCCTTTGCAGGGATAAATTCTTTAGCAAGCTGGATGTCTGGAGGAAAAAAAAAGGGCTGGGGAAGATGAATGTACCTTAAACCTGATTTTCATCATTCTGATGAGATATTTAGTTATACATCCCTCTCCTATTGCTAAGTAGGAGGACATATCATGATAGCCATTCTGCAGAACATTCATCATCAGAAAATGAGGTTCCTTACAAAGCCTTTTTGCTTAACATGTCTTTGTGTCTGTAGCCAGCCAGTATTTTTTATTTGTAGGAAATTTTATTTATATAAATTCTTAAAGTATCCAAGGAAAAACAGCATGAGTTATTATTCTGCTAATATAGTTGTCTAAAGACAGAACGAAGTATTTTCACATATTCAGAACTGAATATTTTAAAAATTAGCTCATTCACAGGTGGTCTTTTACTAACCATATACAGACAACAAGGTCCTTTGATTCCTGTTTTTATCACTCTAAATTATTAGCACTCGACTGTCAGAGCTAAATATTAAAAAAATATCTTCAGACTCTCAATCCTATTTCTTTTTCAGTGTTCTACAAAATCTTTCTGGATACTGCCCCTACATTCCCTCTAATACATTTTGTGCATTTCCATACACAAAAAGCTTGACATTCCATGTTTTCTGATTAGTTGCTGCAATTTTTTCATGCGACTAATTAGTGAGAAACTTAAAAAAAAAAAAAGTGGAGGATCATGGAATTAGAGTTTGGAACAAAAAAAATCAGAGAGATGTCATCTTCAGAAAACCTCTCAACCCTTTTCCACTTGAATTTTTTTTCTATGTGTTCCTTTGGTTTTTTGCTCTGCTATCTATAATAATCATTGTTCTTCAGTCTAAATGTCTTCATACTCTCATTTACACTTTTCTTCATCATGTCTAAGTTTATTTTTCATTGTATGGACCTAACCACCTCCTCTCAGCTTGTCCCTACATTCACTCAAGCCCATGCCAAGTGATCTAAAGCAACTTTAGCCATGGCTTAAAAATTTCAAAACTTGCCTCAAGCCTTCATACTTCTATCTTACCCCTCAAAGAAGTTGGAATCTCAATAATCTCAACAAGAACATTCAGTGTCAGGAGAAAAAGTGCTTGCCTGAGGTCTTTTTTTTTTCAAATATTTTGGAATAAATAACTAAGAATAGTAAGTGAGAATCCCAGAGATAGAAGAAAAATGGTGTTAACACCAACAAATACATTCAACTTTAAGTTTCATTTTTACTTAACAGTGAAATAATGAAGCAGAACCAGATTAAAGTATTTTATTTATGGAAAATTTTTCATTATCTCAAAGTGATACCTACAGCTTAAATATAAAATTCTAATTTCATATACAGAATTGAATCTGCTGTTTGGTTAACTTACTAACTAGTCCTTAGACTAATTCACACATATTGAATGCACATAATGTTCAGAATACATTTGTTTCAACTGTTGGATTACCTGATGAAGCTCAACTTAACTACAAATCAAATGCCTGACAAAAATACAGCAAGAAACAACTCTTTGGGAGGAGTAATTCCCCGTATGGGAATTTTGCTGGACACTGAACTCTTGACACTCCAAAACCAGTGAATACTGGGCATTTATTCCCATTTGTACTTGTAAGAAGGTCGTGCCCTTTCTTTTGCCATGTGTGCCCCACAGCTGTTCCACAAGCCACCTTATATTACCTTAACAAGCTAAAGTGTATGGCCTCTCCCTGAGCAGAATGGTGTAGCCAAACCCATAGTGATGGGAGCTCCAGGAAACATCTAAACCAGCACACCATCTGTCAGAGTGAGTAGAAACAAGACCAAGCACTTGAGTTTTGACCACTTGAGAGAGTTTTCCTCTGCTGCAACTTAGATTAGCCTTAGTCCTTGGGTAACAGCCTTCAGCACATAATAGCTGAGGTCTGCCAGGAGGTATTTAACAAAAAGCCCTCTTCTCTGCAGTACATACACATTCTTACAGTCTCTATGTCAGGGCAAGAAGCCCCAGATTTCATCATCAGCAAGAGCATTGTGCAAGATTGCTGTCTTTTCTAAAAGCATTCCCTCCAGGGAATTCAAAATGATCAGGCAGTTTGAGAAAAGGCATTCTCAGCCTGAGCTGAATACAAATCAAATACATAAATGAAATTGCACATCACTTACACTTACTGATGAGAAGTATTGACAGCAGCATGGCCTTTTCCCTTTCCCAGGATTCTCCGAGTCTAACTATATATACCAAAATAATTACACTGCTTTTCCATACTGGTATCAGGATGCTCCTGACACTACACACTGCCAGATTTCAATGGGCTGAAGGGTTATCTGTTAGGGCAGACTCATTAGTGGCCATTACGTTTAATAGGGCTTTAACAGTCACTACTTTGTGTGTTGCAAGGACGTTTGTTTTCGAAAAAATTGTAGCAGTAAATGACAAATACAAGTCTGAGCTTATTTGTAAAGCAATTCTATGCTTTTAGAATGAATAAGTTATAATTCCTTTTCATCTTTAAATTACAAAAATCAGAAATAGTTTCTCACTCTTTTGACCCTGATCAAGATTTTAAACTGTCTCTTTTGGATCAATAGCTTAAAAAATCTGCGTAGTTTACAGTTTAACTTCTACCTGCTTAAAGAGAATATTTCACACTTACTTGAAACTCAGATTGGAAAGTGAGTGATTGGTGGGGAAGCAGAAGGAGTTCGATTACTCTGGAGAGACAGAATTTTGTAAGAAGTATCACAGGAAAAAAAATAATGACAACTGTGTTTATGATTCTCAACTCAAAAAAATGTAATAAAAACTAGTGTACATGAATCTGCATAAATACAGCCATTCTGAAAATGGATTGAAATTTCTAATAAAGGAAACTAACCACCTGATTTCTCTTCCACTTCAGTTATGAAGCCAAGGCAAACTATCTCACATCCTATTCATCCCATCACACCCCTTCTAAACTATTTTCCCAATTTGTAGGCTACATCCCAATCCAACAGAAATTTGCTTAACAGTGGGAGAAGATGATGCATTTTGAACAGGGTTTGTTAATGGCTAAAGTAACATTACTTTAGCCTCAGCATGGGTAACTGCTGGCACTACAATGCTCACCTTGAATGAGGCAATCTTGGGAAGGTAATCTACAAACAGCTAACAAAGGTAAAAGCTTCAGGGTTTACCACATTATGCTCTAAATTGCATTAAATAGATTGAGGGCCAAAGCCTAAACAATCTTTTGCTCTATATGAGCAGAAAATACCATATTTCAGTTATGTTTTGTTACAAAAAGTTGTGATTCTAACCCCTAATATTTTTTCAATTAGAAAATTAAGCAGTAAGAATTTTTTTAAATGTGAATTTTTAATTCAAACTATTCAGAGGAAAATTTTAAAGGAACAGTGATAAACATGTAACAGAAAACCAATTCCAAGATATTCAAGCTATAGCCTTTTCATACTTCTGGCTTTGTTGCACCAAAATATAGTGGCAACTTCATGCAGTGCCTCTAAACATAAAACTCCCTGATATAAATTCAACAAGAAAGAGAGCAATTAAACATTCTGACTGAATTTCTTCATTTCTCACATATTTCTAATACAAGGGTGATTTCTATTTGCATTTTACAATTTTCTGAGTCCACTAATTGCGAGACATTCTAAAATAAATGTAAATTATCTGGATGGCCACCATCCAATTTCTAATGGACAGGTGTACATATAAAAATTCAACAGTATCAGTGACAAGCTATCAGTAACTGGTAGGGTGAGGGTAGAGAGAAATTACTTGTCTCTTAGCTGAACTTCCTGTTAAACCACAGGGATGATCAAATTAGGTCAAGGTCAAATATGTGACAGAGCAGCTGTGCTACGCAGCAAGTAAGGGCTGCTGGTGTATCAATATATATAGTAATAGTGTTTTGATTTTCTCAATCATCATTTCATATCTTGCAATTCCAAGCTGCTGCAGGAGAGAGAAAGTGGCCTCCTGCACTCTTAGCCTTGATTCTGGGCTCTGCAGATTTAGGTGCCTCATAGGTTGCTTGAAGCCTTGGGGCAGAGCAGTCCCTTAGGACTGACTGCATCACTGCAGTAGCCCACCTCTTGTCCACAAGGAAAACATTAAAGCTCTCCAACAGAGTAACTAATAACCAACTAATTCTCCCCCCATGGGACGAGAGATGTTTAAGTCTCCCTGGCAGAACAAAATTACTGGACTGGTGGTGACGTTCTTATCCACAGAAACTTATTCTCAGATGCAGCTCATTTAGTACCCAAATTAACTACTGCAAGTAGATGCTTTCAACATACAGTGATTCTGGGACCTGTAGTGTTTTGGCTTAATCTATGATTTTTCCTGTTTCAGTAAATGAAAATAAATTGATTTATGGCAGTTAATGCACAGGTACTGAAAATGGCAGCTGCAGGTTTTTTTATACCCATCTGTCCTCCTCTTACTCCATCTGTTTCCTTCACTCATTGCACTGGAATTCAGCTTCACAAAATGCAGTCCAAACTCTTTCATGTAGCACAGTGTAAGTTACCTAGTTACCCAGCTAAAAGACATTTTCAAAATAAATCACTCTCCTTGTACTCTGTAGAAGGCAACAGACATGGCTTTTGTGGTTAATATATGTCTGAATGTTTTTTTCAACAAAATATACAACAGTAAATTTCCTCTTATTTCAGATTGTGCACTTGAAAATAATACCATAAAGGCTCATTATTTTAAACAATAATTGATTACACCCCGGGGATTTTTCACCAATTCCACTTGATGCTGCTTTTAAAATGGTAAGTACCTACATAATTCTATGATTTACAGACTGCTTAGATTTTATAGATAATACAACAGTAAAAATGCACACTAATATATAATGTCATTTGATTATATAGCTTTAATTAAACTGTGTTGACTGACTTTTTTTATTCTTCAACAGTTATTTGGCCTGTTATTGATTAAAGATTTGGAATTTCACTCTTTACACTAAATTTAAGTGTTTAACAGGAAAAGAAAACCTAAGAAAGTTCTCAGTCCTTACAATCCAAAATGGAAGATAAAATATAAAGGCTGAAATGAATTTAATGAAATTTTGCATAGCACAAACACAAAAGCTACTACTAAACCCCATTTGTTCTACAGGAAGCTATAAGGAAAGGCTATTTCCATTATTACACCATCTTTAGGCAGCTTGGTACACGAGGTCAATCGAAGGTCGAGAATGGAGGTTGCTGTTACTCTATAAAAGGGCTCACACTTTAAATATCTCAGGGTTCATGGTGTCTGTCATTTCTACACTAACGGGATACCTTCAATACCTACATGCCTTGAATACTTTGGTTTATGCATTTACCACTTCGTATTGGCATCACATTAAAAGGGAGTAGTTACATTTTATTTGCACTACAAATGTCTTTTAACTGATACTGAATTTATACAGAATAGAATATTGAATACTAGCACACAGAATATACTGCAGAGGAACACGCATGTAAACACACAACTTTGTGATCTGGGTGACAGTAACTCTATTTACAATTTCTTTTTTTTTTTTGATTCTACACATTATTTTACTAAAAATTCAGTAGCACAACTGCCTGAAAGAATGTTTTTAAGTCAAAAGCAATAAACTATATAACCTCCTGAGATACAGAAGTGTTTATAATATAAGAAAGTTTGAAAATATGTTGTGAGAATTTAGGTTGGGAATAAAATGTTTTTCCAAGATGAAAACGAGAAACAAAGGCAGGTAATAGCACTTTGTAAAATAGAACTTTTCTATTATGGATCCATTATCATGATGCAGGTGACTGAAAAATGAGGATTGCAATTCTTTTAATCTTTATGTGTATTTAAATATATTAAAGCCAGTTTTTTCTTTCTATGACAGTTTGAAGTACTTACAAATGAAAGCAAAGAACTAAACTGCTGGTATTAAGCATACAGAAAAAAAAAATAAGTCTGTTTACCTCCTGTGGTCTTTTAAAAAGCATTAATAATTAAGCATTTGCATAAAGATAAAGCAAGAAAACACATGCAAAAACATGTATCTTTTAGACATCTGCAAGCTACTTATCTTGATCTGTTCCATAAATAGAAACTAATTATGGAGAGACTGAAACCAAGATAATGCCCTAGAAAATAAGAGGCAACCTTTTTTAAATATACTCAAAATGGTGTGAGTAAATCTGCATCATACAGATTCATATTTAACACAGGTCTCTTTTGGTCTAATCTTCCTCTTTTTACAAGCAATAGTTAAACTTCTAATTCCATTAAAAGCAGAATGAGCCTTGATTTATTCTTTCTCTAGTAAAATTTCCTGCCCTGCAGAGTATCAATATTAACTGTGAATGGTAGAATTGTAAAGGCTGTAGTGAAAAAAAGCATTCAGCCCTCTAAATTAATGCCTGAGCTCTGACTTTTAAGTGAAGACAGAGATCAGCAAGTCAGCTGCTGCTCATATTGCCTTCTTATTCATAATTGAAAAACCAGAGGCTTGGGGAGTACTTAGTAACCTAATCCATTCTTTCCCAGGAATTTCACGTAAGCTTTCTTTTAATATAATTTTATTCTCTTGCTTTTTTCTCCTGTTATAAATATAATTTCAGAAACAAGTTTGATCCAGGGCTAAACTGACACAATATAGGGGTCAGCAGTGAGGTTGAAATTTCAAATATGCTGAGTCAATCCTGCCAAGGTGGGTGTTAAGGCTGCTCAGTTTCAAAGCGTACCTCAGCTGCTGTATTTGGACACTAACGTTTCCCAGAGTCACTGTAGAAGTGCACATCAAGCTGTTTCTCAGAGCAAATAGCAACTCGTTATATATCAGCAAAAGGAAGCTAGGCAAAGGACAAAATAGAAGACCCTTCAGCCACTCAGAGCTGGAAAGCACCCTTGGAAGGACTGCAACAGACCTGAGTCAGGAAAATTATTTTCTTTGCAAGCTGGAGGAAGAGGTGGTTGGATGGATCCATGGAAGTCAGCCAAATTAAAAGCTGCATGCTGAATTTCACAAAATTAAGCACAACCATGGACTTTATTTTTAGATACCTGTGCTAAAGGAAGGGAGATTAAGATGCCTGAAATGATTATTCTTCACAGGCAGGGTCACTCAGAAATCCGATCCATATGATTGCAGACATTTGTGAACATTGATTCACCAGGATACAGCACTGAGCTATAATTCACATCGTTCTAGTGCTGCACAGCAACCTACCAGTCAAAAACCATGTCCCATTAGAATGGTATACAAAGTGACAATTTGCTGTACTGCTTTACAAAAATCATAATGGGAAGAAATACCTTTAGGATTGCCTTAAACAACATCTGTCCATAGATAAAGGCAAATACATTAATTTACAACATTTATACAACATTTTGTCAGTCAGTAGCAGCACTAAGCATCCCTTGCCCCTACCCTTCACCTTAAAAGGGACTATTCTAAATCCCTTCAGTTTTGGCATATACATTTTCTGTGACAAAAATAAACTGAAGCAACTGAATATGTAACAGCGTGCAAAAAGCATAGCCTAAAGTGGAACACACAACCCAACGCACATGCTCTGTTTGCTATATACTGCTACCCTGAAGTGTAGGACATTTGCACAAATACAGGGAACCCTCACGGCACCAAGAGGTGCCACTTGCAGCCTGGATCAGTCCTAGTCTGTGCCTTTTGAGACCAATTTTACACCAGCTAGACTTTAGCCTAAATAGCATTTTCCTGAGTTTCAGATAAATCACTCATTCTTAGTCCTAACTTCCTGATTCAGTGCAACAGCACTATCACTTTGGTCTACCTTAAAGCAAGAGCAAAATGAATTATGTAAGTCTAAGTGGATGCACTGGGCATGGTAAAGGAGGAATGCAGATGATCATTTAAAGCTAAAGCTTTAAAATTAGATCACAGAAAATGCATTTAAATAGTTACAGCAGCAATTATTTAATTTCCAACTACTCAACACTATGAGACCACAACCTGAAAATTTATTCTATGACTTTTGATTTGTAGACAGGTGCTAAATTACAAGTTTTCAGCTTTCCTTGGTTAACTGATCAGAACATATTTTTCATTAATTCATGGTTTTTATACTTAATTGTTAATGCAGAAAATTTGCATAATACTGAAAGCTGAGATTCAAATAGGTGGAACTTAATCTCAAAATAGCAGGGCTTGTTGCAGTTTTTTGTATTTTTCTAGTATTTAAATCGCTAAAAACTTCACTTCAGAATTTTAGTTCACTGACAAATAACTTCATTACACAGTGATTGTTTGTGGTTCACGTTCTTCCAGAACATGATTTCAAAAACGTACAAATCTTGGGGGGGGGCAGGAGTTAGGGTTAGGGAAGAAGGAAACAAACTGAAACAACCTTACCTTACATTACCAACAGCAAAATTCCCTGTTCAAACTAAATGGCATCTTGGAGGTGAGAACAAAACAGTAATCACATAAAGCAAATTGTGTGAACGATGACTTGGAGAACCTGGCAAAGAAAAAGAGGAGAATCCTCAAGGCAGGAGATGCAATAAACCAACTACTTGTGTTACTTTAAAGAAAAAATGGAAAATGTTGACAATGTGTTCACATAGCCTTTTGAAAGATAGGAAAATAAATTGGAAGGCTTAAATAGGATTTATCAGTCACCAGAGGTATATGTCTTTTCCTTTTTTCCCTTTCCAACTTCTGCACCATCAAGTTCATTATCAGTAGGTCATTTTGTACCTTCTCAAAGTTATGAACAGCCATCCAGACACCACAAGCATGGCAAAAGTTGGCTGTGCCTGGTCTGTCTGCTACTGAATAATCTATTGTAATCAAGGTATTAAAGAATAAACCCAACACAGTTTTCATGATGGCAACTTGAGGAGCTATACCTAAATTGCAGATATGTATGTGTAAGTTGGGGTTAGCCCTCTGCAGAGGGCCACAGGTCTGGCATGAAATTGCTCTTCAGCTTGCTAGGCAAACTGCACTGATCTTCAGCTCAATACAATGGTGATGCCTCCATTGCAGAGCAAAGAGGCGACATTTCACTTACTCAAGTGTTCTATCTCCTAGAAAGAAACTGCATTTCCTTGGTTTATTTATAGAAGTTCAGAGGATACTGACATCCATGCATACAAAATGAGTACTGAATGCTGTTATATGTTAAGGAGAACTGCAGAAATGTGCAAGACAAAACCATAGATAGGCCCAGTTCTCAGTAAATGTCAAGGTTGTGTATTCATCCATGATAACCACTGGTGGTACACTGAAATAATGCCCAGTCTGTTCCTTTCCTTGCTGTGCCAAAGCACTTATAGGTAATGTACAACTGCTTGGTAGCTCACATGGGAACTTTTGATCTCCTCTGGTCAGGCTAGTACTGCAACCTATTCTGGATTAATTCTTTGTCTGTTGACTTTGTGCCTTTCTTTCAGACACTGTTCAGGTTTTGGTTGGGACACAGCCAGTTTTCTTCATAGCAGTTTGTATCTTGAACTTGTGGCCAGAGTATGTTGACAGCATAAGGCCATCTCTGTTCATATATCAAAATTTCACTGCATCTATGTGGATGACTTTGACAACCAATTTCCAAAAAAAAAAAAAAAAAAAAAAAAAAAAAAAAAGGAGACTTAGGACCTAGAAGGTACATTTTCAAAGCTTAAAACAAGAGGTACTCTCAATAATCCTTTTAATGAATAATAGGATAAGTATACACAGCGCTTACAAGTGGATTTCAAAAGATTCCACATTTAAAATAAACTTAGGAAACAGATGAGATGAAATTAAAAACAACAACAACAACAGAAACCCTAGCAATGTGTCAACCAGTGATTACTTCTTTCTATTCATTTACATACAGCATTTTGCCAGCCAGTAGCAGTCATTAAAATTACCCCTTTCCTCTACCCTTCAACTTATAAGGGACTATTCTATATCCCTATCTATTCATGTATAAGCTGCTCAACAGTACTTTTATGTCTTTGTTGGAATTACTGCTGCTGGAAAGTGGTAATTCTAGGGCCGATTTTATTGTTTTGGCTACTAACATTAAAAAGTTCCTGTCCTGCTGAATCTTCTATTTCTTCTTCCCATGTTTTAAAAGCACCCTGATATCTCTATAAAAGATACAACACAGTATAACTGTGTCCTCTGCATTAAAGGCAGGATAATGAAATGTAGGATCAGCATTTCTCTGATAGTGCCTGCACATCTTCTGGTTGCCAAGGTACAAAATACATTCGAATTTTGGGGGTTTTCATATATGAAAACATCTTTTGGAGAAAATGTCCAAACAAACATCTGTAGATGAGAGATTTTCTTTGTTTACAGAACAGACATCACATCATGAGGATCAAACTTATCCACTTCATCTCTCATTGGTAATCTAAAAAACTCTGCATGTTTAGTGCTTCCCTGAGGATTTGCCTTTCTTATCTCTTTAATCTTGACAAAAGGACCATAAAATGTGCCAGCGAAAGGCAGCTTTCACAGTAACTAACCTAGACCACCTTATTAGGAAACAAATCAGAAGCACAGGTTCATTCCACACAAGCTGTAAAACAGTTTCCACACAAAATTGATTTTGGACCAAGTGACACTAAGGAAAGATTATGTTAAAAAGAAGTCAACTATGCATCAGCTCAGATATAAACTAGTTGACATTCCTTCCAGGTGTACTGTGTATCCATCACACCCACATGAATATTTTCAGGCTAAGATGTCTTGAACTACTGTTTTCACTTAGGAGAATATGCATCATCAATAAAGCATTTGAATCTGATAAAGCATTTGAAGCAAAGTAATGGAAGCAAGAATTGGACGTGACTAATTCACTTTTTACTTCATCTTGAATCAAATACCATGGTGAAATTAATTGCACAGGACTACTGCTGCTGTTAATTTTCAGCAAATAATAAGAATTTCTACCACCACTAGTAAATATTTCAAAATCCAAACACAAGGGAAAAAATTATGTCTTTACACACATAATAGAAATTCTATTTAGAGAAAAATTCTAGAAAAAACAAAAGAGAATTTGAACCAATTCAACACTGACACTCAAAGACACATTTTAGATGTAGTAATAACTGTACATCTTTCAACCTTTTCAGTTTTATGGATAAAAGTGCAATTGAATGTTTTTAATTCTATGCAGATGGTTATTTTTATTCTGGCAAAGCTAGCACAAAAATGGTCTAACAGATCTTTACTTCATTCCAGAATTTTCTGTGCATTGCAAAGGCACAAGACCATAACTTATGAATATTCATGGCAGGTATGAAATGAACCTTAATCACAGTGTTCTCAAAGTCTCCTACTATGTAAGCTCAAGTGTAAAGCCTAAGTATTTTGAACAGTGCAAGTCAATGATCCTGAAACACAAAAATAAATTGCATTTAGATCAATACCTACCCATTTACAGAACAATCTTGATGAAATACCATCAAAAGATATATCCTCCCCTAGAGTATCAACAAATGTTCCAGGTAATTGAAAAGTGTCTAATTTTTAAAAAGTTAAAATTTTGACAATTCCATTTTAATTCTTGGTGCTTTTGGTGTAATTCTAAATGCTCACTGTATCTACAGCATCTCTGGATGAAATAACCAAAGGGCAGAACAATGACAAACTCATAGAGATGCCCACAGAGGACCCTGCTTCAAACTCCCACCCGGGCAGCAAATATTGTACAGTAGCTAAGGATTGGGCATTACCATTCACCAATTATACCCTCAGTTTCAAGCTCCCTTTAATTAATAATTAAGTAATATGCCATGCACAAACACTGCTTAATCCCAGTTTGCTGTGAGAGTTATGTTGTTTCAATCACTATTCAAAGCACTGAAGCTACCAAGTGCTTCAGACCCCACGAGTCCTGCTTGCTATTATATGGAATTGGCTTAAGCACATATCCCAGGTTTAATATTTCTGAAGAAGAAAACAGAATCTGACATATTAATTTTAAAGGGGCTGAATATAACTATAGAATTAAAATTGCATCAGAGCATGATAGGCAAGTTTCACCCACTATGGTGACTGAACATGCTGAAGCTGGTGCTGAGACACTTTCGTAAGCAGTGAGATTAGGAACGGGGAGCATTTAACATCTTTCATCTGTCTTGACTTGCCTGATTACCTTGATATATATATAAAATTTTTTGTTTGCTGTTTTCTAATTTCAAACTTCCAATGCTTCTTCATGTCCTCATAGAGCCAAAATTCCTGGTTTGCACAGACAGATTATTAATTGTTCAGAAAGGTGTTGGAAACTTTAAGGTCTGCACAGGCTCCTTGATCCAAAAAGTCCAGTTAATATCACACAAGTCACTAATGGAACAGTGACTCAGAACGAAAGTATTGATTAAAAATAGTTGATAACATTGTGGTTAACCATAATGTATATATGTCTTATCTCAGGGTAGCTTCTGGCAGATGCATGGTCATGTTTACAGGAAAGGTTTCATTTTTTCACATTTAGGTATATTTCTATTTTTGAAAACAGACTAGGAAAAGAGATGAAGGGAAATTCTTTTTAAATCTAAAGGAACGTAAACCAACTAGAATTGTAGAATATATTCAGAAGTATGCAATCTGCAAGTCATTTAAATGCATATTAGTCAATACTTGCAATGATATAATCTTTTCAGTTACTTCAGAGCTATGTCAACATTAGCTTTCATTTTACTGCACATGTATGTATTTAAAAATATCAGGTTTTGTACACATTATTAGAGAAAAGGTCTTTCTTTTCATTTCATGTGTAGCATGAAGGTATTCATTTGAAAGCTCTGTTTGTCTAAAGAGGGCACCTGAAGCCTTATATTGTCATTATAATATCATCCCATAGCACATCTATTGTATCTCTAGCTACATGTTAGTGCATAAGTAGGTCATGCAAATCAGTGGTTCCAAGGATCAAATTTTGCCCACTGCATGAGAGGATTATGTCAGTCAAGGTGCTAAGAATCAGCCATTATACATCTATTCCATAAAAATGTAAACTACACAGAACTTCAACTTTCTGCATCTATTTCAGGAGCAACATAGCATTTAGAAAAATGAACTAATAAAGCAAAAGGCACTAGCACAAGTGACTATATGTTTATGTGACTCAGCGGGCTGTAATTTCTGTATATTTCCTACTTTTATCAGTCATCAAGTTTGTCTAAATGCACACAGATTAGAAATTTCATTACTCAAAAATCTGCACCTCTGAACCACAAAGGCATTTGCTTCTTTATCAAAGAATGCAGAAGGTATTTGAAAAAGACTATATGCTGACTTAGCAAACATGACAAAGGCATGGTAAGGCTACAGGGTAGCTGGTCAAGACCATCTAACTCCATATTACAGGATGGACCATAATTCGAAGGTCTGGATAAAAGGATGCAAGTGGCTGTATTGTCTGGTGACTGGTTAATATTATTATCTTTCTATATACCCAACCTGAATATATACTCATATATCTTTAATCTTAATGAATACAAAATATTTGTAAACTTAGTTTGGCATTTTCCTAGTGCAAATATTTCAGCACTGATTCAGCATTCCCCAAATTTGTCACCTCTGTTGTTTTCTACAGAACAATTTTTTAGTAATCCTATTGCTAAAAAAGCCATAGCATTCATAGATTCTTAGTATTTTGTAATCCCATTCAGGTATAGAACTGCTGATTACTGTAATGAAATTATGGAGTGACAGATACTTTTACAGATAATAAGAATGAATAATCTCTGAATAAGATTTGCAACACATTCAGAGTTTGTATTTAGTAACACTTAGCCTAAAAATAACAAAATATTAATCCATACCTGAATGTCATTGGGAATTTCAGAAAAGCCTTTGTAGAGCAAAAGCACAATCTGCCTTTTGTACCTGAAATCACAGGCAGGGTTGGAAAAAATAACACAAGAGTGTATTTTTCATCTTCCTGTGAAAGCACCAGCACATTTAAAACATCACTCATAACAGTAAATCAAAATCTCAGTAATGCTTGTTGAAACTGGCTTTTAAGATAGAGAGTGAACAAAAAGACCTTTTAAAATAAGTTTAAGGGAATATATAAATTGTCTGAACACTGCCACAGACAATCAGTTTTAACAGCATATGTCCAACGGCCAAGTAAAGTTACTTGCTGTTCTGGGAGCCTGCCAAAGAAAGAGATCCATCCAGAAATTATGAGGGGAAAAAAACTCAAGAGAAAATGCGTAACAACACATAACTTACATACATCTCTAGCTATTCTAAAGCCTTTCATTCAGCATCCATCATCATAAAATCAGTGTTCCTGACCCATCTTCATTTTAATAGAGAAATACTTTTTCTAAAAAGCCTGGAATTCCCTATTGACAAACAGTACAGTAACACATATAAGATTTATCCTATGGTGCAACTTTCCCAAGGAGCATCTGAGAATTATTAGTGACATAAGCATCACTGAACAACTGAATGATGTAAGACTACCTAAGTTTTGTAGATAGAGAACAGCAGAGGCCATAAACCAAATCAGCAGGAAACCTTACAGCACAATTAATATCTCCTAAAATATATTCCTGTTTTAGCTGCTAGGAAATGTTGCACTGGAAGATAATATTTATTAAAGCACCAGCCATCTCTGTTTTTCAAATTATTATTTCTGACAGACACTGGCAACTTTGGTTACCAGGGGTTTAGTTTACTGGTTAATAAAGACCTTTAGTGAGACCAGCTTGAGCAGCACCTATTCCTTTTAAATAAAGCTGTGTCTACCCTGAAAAAGCCTGGTATGAGTGTGTGCTAACAAGCAGGGTTTTGGTTCAGCCACTAAGGGAAAATCTTCAATACCTAACAACAGCAGGCCATGACACTACTTCAGATGTTCAACACCAGAGCCCACAAACCCAGCGTGGGGATGGCAGACAACTCTTCTTTAATGGCTCTCACAAGTTGGTCTCTTCTGTTCCTACTCTGCACCTTTGCTGCTCCTCACACCACGAACTGCAGCCTCATGGCTTTTCCCCTGAAGCAGCGAGGTTGGGAAGCAGCTCCTGAGGGCAAGGGCAGTACAGGCCCGGCAGGCCAGGGGAGCCCGCGGGCACTGCGGGTCACTGTGGCCCCACAGCCGGGCCTGCCCGCCACCATCGCTGCTCTGCCCTGGCCAAATGGCTTCTCTAGCTCATCAGCTTGGGAATTCAGTAAGCGTACTTTTGCTTTTCCAAAGGTCGCATTAGAGCGACCCTGCATCTAGGCCTGTCTCCAAATCACATGAGATCACAGTGCCCACCTGGCCAGTGAAAACTCTTGCACCCTCCAGAGAGATTTATGGATCTGAAACAAAGTGAGGAGGAGTTTTGTATACCATGAGCTCTGTCATCTAAGATTGGGGAGCTCTGATTTTTACTTTCAGGACTATTTATCTCTTTTACATTTAGAATAGAAAGTATTAGATGAATATCTGAACTTGGAAGGGCTCAAACACAGAACAGATATCTCCTATCTCCTACAGATAGGAGATCTGCAACTTTCCTCTGGTGCAGTGTCTCCTATGTTAGCCAGAGCATGACCACCACCGTGACTCACCGCGGAACTCAGCACATGAGCCTGATGATGGCAATTTGGGATACTACACTGCACAGCAATAGACTAAGGCTTTCTTTTTTGGTAACTGATACACCCCTTTACTGAATCTACCTGTGTGTCAAAGCCAGGATTGCAATTAAAGCTGAGACTGAAGAATCCTCCGAGGTTCTTGGAAAAGGAGAGTTTATCAAGAAATTTTAAAACTTTGACGTATTGTGTAACAGAAATCAGGTTGCCTCTCACAGGACCTAAGCATTTAGGACTCTCCCTTGTTTTCCTTGCCTTTTTTGATGGACTTTTTTTTTTTTTTTGGTCTTTTAGGGGTTTTTTTCTACATAAATTAAACATTTCCAGGAACAATGGCATGTCAAATTCTAAACTTCTACTTCCTTTAACATAATGCTTCTAATACTGTAACCTGTGTTTTCCCTACTACACCTGATTTACACAACTTTTTTCACCTTTCAAGTAGTCAGTGGCTGCAGTCATCTAAAGAGTGCATTGTAAATATCTACAACAGCAGGAAAGGCATTGCCAGCAAAAACATACAAGAATACTGAAGTGTTACTTAAAAATAACATTAGTCTCTGGACAGATGTGAAAGAGCTTACTTTCATAGTAATCCATGTAAGCCTACATAACCTCTTAACAATCCAATCTAAAATACATGCTTTGTGCATCACTCCATACTCATTTGACAAAAGATTTGATAACATGCTTTGGTTTACTATGGATGACTGAAATTCTAAAGCAACTATGTGCTGCAACAAGCTCACAGAAATGTAGAATTTAAGGTGAGATTTGACAAATGCTCAGTACTTTTCTGAGAGTTTTTATACCACAGGGGATAGTGTAGTGAATATGGGTGGTAAAATGCCTGCTGATTTTAATAAAATCTAAGTCATACAAATGATGGCTGCATTGAATCTCCAACCCTTACAAGGTGCCAGCCCCTCCAGGCACTGTCATTTCCCAGCATTCTCTGCACTTCCAGCTGTAAGACTCCTGTAAAATGAAATGTTTATACTTTATTTTTCCTAAGTTATGCTTTCACTAGTCCAGCTATTCAAGTCGACATTAATTCTGCCCTGGTTTTATGTAGCAGATGGTTCAATGGGAGTGACTTCTCAGTCTGCCTAATGTCTCCCCTTAAACCAAAGGTTCATTTATAACTGTCCAGTATCACACCCTTTAGATGCCAGACTGAATAGAGGCACACCTCTCTAAAGAAGTGGTAAAACACCTCAATAAATGAAAGAAATTACTGTGAACTTCCAGGGAACAGCAGACATTTTCCATCTGTTCAAAGTACTATTGTTGCTATTTACAGAAGCTACCTTGACATTAAGGACTTCTCAAGGCTGATACAATCCAGTTTAGCAGAAGGATGTGTACTTTAGGCAGAGATCGGAATCTGGCCCTAAGTTACAACAAAGCTGAAATGAATCAGAGCTTCACAATTTATATTTAGCAGAACAATGACAAGTTGTAATATTAATAATAATAAAGTTTGCGATATTTATAATAATAATAAAAAAATCTTAAAATCACATTAGTTTCTACAACTACCAAAACACAAAACTCTAGGAAAATCATAGAGATCTCTATGCTATCTCTGCATCTCTTATTCTCCCTGACAAGAATAAGTAATATGAATTACAAAGTACCTGGCTGAATGCAGCAATATTTCCTTTTTGTCATGACTATCCAGTGTTAAAGCTGAATATAAAACATTTCATTACTTTAACACTTACTTTAGGCTTCAAAAACCAGTGCATTTAAAATAAACTTTTGCTGAAAGCTTTATTCCATGTCTCAGCAGTAACAAAGTCTATTACAATAACATGCATGAGATCTAGAGGTTCAGCAGAAAGATGATTGTATCTTTTATATCCACAGCAGGGAGATTTCTATTTCCTCTCCTGTCAGTATGATTTATTCAATAAATGGAGAAAATATAAATTTTAAAATGCATTGATTTTTTTTCCCTGCATCTCAGGAAACAGCAGAAATCATAGGAAATTAAGAAAGTTAACTCCACCATAGATACTACAACACCAGATATTTTGGAACAATGAACTGAATCTCTTGAACAAAGAACATTGCAAAACCTTCCATATTTTGGATGGTTAAATCAAGGAAGTCTGTTCTCTCACTTTCCTATGACTTAGTGCTCCTTCCCCATCTTTTGTTTTTACCCATCTTCCTTTTACAGAGAAGTTTACGAACTATTCAGTATAGACAAGGATTCAGGCAGTTTATATCCAAAGACAAACTCAATCTACTTTTGGTACATTAATCAGTGGAAAAAAAAATCTACTGGAAATTTTAAAAGCTGAAGTTTAAACAGAAGGGATTTGAAAGCACGAAGTGCCAGCTATAAAGAAGGAAAAAGGGTTAAAAAATAATCAGGTCATTCTCTGTATTATGCTTTTTCATAAGCCATAGTGAACAGTACAAGCAGTACCACCAAAAGAGCAGGTTCTATCTATAAGGGTCGACATCCATGAGTTCAGAGCCGAATTCTTTTGTTTTCATTTCCATCTGACACTTTATCTGAACCACTTTATCAATCTCTTGAGTATATTTCCCTAAATTGTAACAGGAAGAGTGGAAGTAAGGTAAAATTTAGCATTTAAATTTAGTAAGGTAAAATCTTAGATTTTCCCTAGAAGTTTGGTGGTCTTAATTTCAGAAAATGCAATTGCAGCAGGAAAGGAACAAAAAAGGAAAATGAAGCTTAGTTTCTGGCAGCTTTATGGAGCCAGTGGTACTGTGGTGACTGACACTGAATACTTTCAGGAGGTTCTCATTCACTGTAAATTTTTGCAGCAATACTGCAAAATAGCAACAGGAGAGGTCACAGTAATTACATGGTCTCTAATGAAGTTTTGGTTTGTGGTATAAACCCAGGAAATCTAGCAAAGCAGAGCTCACATAAAAGACTATGATCACTAACTCTCACATTTGTTACCTTCTGAATTGTATTTTTTTAAAAAAGAGATTTTGGCAGCATCAGAAAAAAATGACACTGTAGTGAAATCCATAGCACAGACTGCGAGCAGATGTCATGACAAGATGAGAACAGAGCCTTACAACAAAGCAAACTGACCACAAACGGTGATAGCTTGTGAGGATGATCCAAGCATCACTAAGAATAAAGAACAATGAAAGCACGAAATTGTTCTATTCTCTCATCCAAGTGTCTCAATTGCTTCATTCAAAGCCCCTTCTAATAAGCTAGTAATTAGGAACATTTTATTTATACAATTTAGGATGAAGGCAACCACAATAATAAAAATCACAAGGCCATGTTTAGATGATGTAGGTTCTACTAACATGGGATGTATTTACTTGCTGATTTTAAACAGAGCTCTTTTTTCATTACCCTAAACCAATGTGGATTTAAGATCTCCATAATCACGTGTAGCAAGGCACTGTGTGCAAACCAATAAAAGCAGTTATTCAGTAGTGTTTACGATGCATACAGAGTCACATCTGGTTGACTTGTTTTATTTGGTGTTTAGGTCAACTTTACAGACCTACATGTAAATATGTTTAAATGCACACTCTACAGTGTTTGAAAGGCTATTATATGTCCTCAGTTTTCCCCTCTCTACATGTGTATGTGTCTCAATCTATGCCCAGTGTTTCTGTGAAGATAAACAGCTGTGTGAATTCAGTTATCTTCCATCAGCTGTATTTCTTCTTGGTCAAAGAGGAAATTTCTAATCCCTACAACTAACAGCTCAATACTCTTCTTCCATTATCATTTATTATTATATGCAGGCAATGAACATGTGTGTTTAGATACTGAGCTTAGGCATGATCCTCTAAGTTATAAATACATTCGGGGGAGCTGTTAAAAGGAAATCAGAAAGGTGCATTACCCAATAAAATGAGATCATAAAAACCATACACTTTAGTCACTTCAAAGAAATTAATATATTTCCCCAGACTCCTTTTGTAAAATCCCAATCATCCAAATAAATGACCTGTGAAATAAGCCTCTATCTAAATTAGTCTATAACCTTCAAGTCTTTCCCCCACCAAAATCTCTCAAGTCTTTAACGTGACCACATTCCTCTCATAAAGCAATCTCTAAGTTTCATAGGTTCACTCCTCTAGGAACATATCACAAAGGAACAGTATAATTTCCCCTCTATTTACTTGAGGTTTAGGAAAAACATCACAGGAATTTCCAAAGCACCATTAGACTGTGGAGAATTGGTTACCATTGTAAAATGCTGCAGTCTGATACTGCAAGCATCCTCTCAAAAAAAAATGCTTCTCCTACCCAATGTGTAGCTACTGGCTTATCCCCAAACTTATCAGAAGCTATCAAACTGCAGTCAGTATCCATAATAACTGGTACCACTAAAGGCCCTGGTGTACAGAGTTCAGTGTGGAAAACATGAAGTGGAAGAGAGGACTACTTGTACACTACCTGTGGTATGCCATTTCTTTATAACACCACATATTGTTATTCCAGATACACATTTAACTACTCATAAAAAATTCTTCTGTAGTTTAGAAGGAGAGGAACCCACACAATGCTGGAATATGTAACTGAAATAGGAACATTTTCATTTTGCACCACAGACATAAGTCACTTGCTAATTGGATTCTTACATTTGGACATCAGCCTTTAATCTCATGCCTCATTGCCCGGGAAACAGTTGCATTTGTTCTTGGCTTCCTAATTGTGATATATATATCTGATAGTATGAAAGTTATTCATTCTGACTCACCTGATGCTTTAGATTTTCCCATTTGAAGTGGGGCCTGAGGACATGAAAGGTGTCTTGTCTGTGAAGTGACCTCCTCACCGTGTCCTTTAGATGATGTTCACAGAAAAAGTAGGACGTCAGTGATCATTGTGTCCCATGGCTCCAAGTGAGACAGGTATAATATGGATGAGCAAATCTACATGAGGGGATAATAAAAAGAAAGTTAACTTTCTTAAATTTTTGCATAGTAAATAAATATTTAAGGGAATATTTATGCAAGAATCAGAAATTTCTAAAATTGATTGGTTTAAAAACCACAGGGTAGAATCCCACAAAGAAGGACACCTATAGATGCACCCACAAGCCAACACAGTTCCAAACTGTCCCAGCAAATCCAAACCCATTTCAACCAAACCCATTGATGCTGCCAAGCATCAATGCAAGATCCACTTATATGATAGTCCTCTGCAAAAAAACCCCCACATTTTTATCTGAAATAACAGGTATTTCTATATATACTTGAAATAACATATATATAAAATAATGGTTATTTCTATAGTATAGGTTATAATAGTATTTTTTTATTATTTTCATCTCAAATTTAGTTGAAGATTTCCAAATAAAGACAAACAAAACCCTCAACCTCATTTTACTTCAGCAACTGCTAAATTATTGGTATTGTATTGTGAAGCTGTTCAAGTCTATAAGGGATCTTTCAGAGATCTAACTGATAAATTAGATAATTAGAAAAGAACCTATGAAAATCCCTCACCAAAAAGAAAAATCAACAGCCAAAGGACTAAGAGCAACAGAACCACCCCTGTGTTCAACAGAAAATTTATAACCAACGCAAAAAATGCATTCAATACTCTGTTCAGTTTCTAAGGGTTACAGTAACTGATTCTTTTTTCAATTCACATTCCCTGTAATTTCTCCAAAATAGTACCAATTCCTTATTTCAGAGCATAAATCACATTTTTCATTTTCTTCAACCTACTTAGAATTTTCTTTTTAGAATATTCAGGTACTTGTTGGCACAAATAGAAGAAAAATTTCAAAAGTGAACATATAAAAATTCATAGAAATAAAATGGTAAATTCAGACACAAACAACACAAATTTATCCAGTGATTAAAATAAAGCACTACTCTTTTGCTTATCCAAATAGACAAAATTAAGTAGCACTGCACAATATTTTTTAAAATTGCAGATCTTCGAGATAAAAGCTCAGAAGATATTTTGGCAAATAAACGTGAGCACTTAAGAAATCATGACCTAAATAGTGATACTGCACAAACAGAAAAAATACTACATTAATCAGATAAATTATTTATTCCACGAGTTATAGGAACAACTAGGATGATATATATTCAGGAATTTCACTTTATTAATTTTTAGGCAAACTAAAATGTTAGATTTAGCATTTATATGTAACTCCATATATTGCTATGACTCACAAATCTTTACAACTTGAAAAGCAGTCACAACTACTAAAAAGGGAGAATTTGCTAGCATTTAGCACCTCAAAATTAACAAGATAACAGGGAGCCATTTATTAAACCCATTAATAATTTAGCAAATAATATATTGCTAAATATCAACTTTTACATGGCATCCATCTCTCTTTAAAAAATGTGATATGGAAGCAAAAGTGCCTATCCTTAGTTATGCAGTTCCTGCAGCAAGTCAGTGCCTGAACTGGTTTACTTTTGATCTTAGAAGTTCATTTGAGTTGCTTCATCTCTACCGGTCACGAGGCTCAAAAAATAAATAAAAAGCCACAGAGATCCATTTCAAAAAGGAGGCCACAGCAATACTGACTTTCCAACTAGCTGAAAGTGGTTGTAGACCTCTTGAGGCATTAGGCAAGGGCACACACACAGAGCCCCTGAGCCCAGCATGGGATTGTTTGTTACCCACGGTGTGGGGCGCACCCTGCCCAGCAGAACCCTGCGGCACTGACCACGGCTCTCGCTCCATCTCACATGTCTAGCCAGAGACTCACTGTGCCACAGCTGACCAGCTGAGAAGATGAAGGAGGAAAAGGGAAGGATGCTTTCCTGCAGTAAATTCATGGGTTGAGGATGGTGCATCATTACTTCAGAATAATCTGATTTTTCCATGCCCTAAAATAGCACTAAGCTCTGTCTCCTCACCTGCTCTTCAGCACTGGCTCTGTCCAGCCCCAGGCAGCTCTGCAAGAAGGGGAAGACAGCAGTGCCATATAACCTGTATTTAGGTAAATCCCTGATCACAGACTTCCATTCAGAGATGACTTTTTTATATAGGAATGCAATTTGAAAATATAAACCTTCAGATCTCCTCCATAAATACACAAGAATTACTTTAATGGGGCAACAAAAGCTTTATCAGCTGAAGTCTGGTATTGGAACTCCTACAGGATTAAATTATTTACAGGATTAAATTCAGTGTCCCTTTAAAGTCTCACTACCGTATAATTCTTTACTTTTAAGCCTCTTTTTCACCATCTTTTGGTCCCAGAAGTTCCCTCAAACCATGCAAATACATTTTTGAAGCCTGGATTAGGTCTTTCATGTTTAATAAAAAGTCTACTTAAATTATTTTTCAGCTTTGTTAGTAATGAATATTGTGAAGTCTTTCAATGAACTGAACATATCTCTATTCTGTTCAAACAAATCCACTCCAATGTTAACATTTTAAGGATTTATGTAATATATTACCAATACACATATTGCACATTCAGTGTTTGTCCCACAATAGGTAAGCAAAACAGAATCTTTTGGATGTTTTGGTATATCCCCTGCTGTATTGCAAGTCAGAATCATACTTCAGTTCCTCCACTCTGTTTTGCATAACATTACACTCTCACCATTTATTTTTCAGGATTATTACAGTCAGGCCTTACTCAAATCTACAATCAACTGGTCCAACACCACAACTTCTCACCCTACAGAAAGGGCTGAATAATTCAAAGTACCCTGAACCTCATTTTCATTCCCAAACTTGCATCACAAATTTGGAAACCATTTCACAAAGTGACTTACTTTATAAACCTCTATAATTTGATTTAACCCTGTGAGATGGGGCTCACACTGTGCTGGTGATCAAGCAAGGCCACTTGTGCACCAGCATTTGGCTGGACCCCCAAGAAGGAGCTAGCATCTTCCTCCTCCCTGGCAGTGGCCTGACAGAGCTCCAGAGAGGTGACAGGCACAGGCAAAGCTCCCAGGAGATGGGCAGGCAGGGCCTCACCTGTCAGACACCCAAGCAGGATGCAGAGGTTTTTCTGTCCCAGCCATCAGCTGAGCTTTTACTGAGAGCAGCTCCACACTGGGGAGACCCCTGAATTCAAGGCAACACCATCAAGACTGAAATATCTCCTTCCCTCTTCCCTGCCATCTCTGCAGGTGCTGTGCCACCGGCCTTTCAAATTATCCCAGAATTTGCTTCCAAGCTCTCTTTTTGACAACCAGGCCACTCATATTTTTTATTCAGTCGGAATGGAACCACAGTATTAAATGATTTCTAGTTAACGCCACATTCTAATTCTGGTTTTATGTCCAATTCCGTGGGAGAGATCTTACACTCTGATCAACGTGTTTTAATAGGATTTTATTTTGAATTCACTAATATATCTTATTTGCTTTTATAAATGATGCCCACTTTTTTCTGCCTACAGGGTCTATATTAGAGACCTAAATATTTGATTATAATCCTATTAAAACAAACAAATCTATAACCATTTAAAGACTACTTAAATAAAGGAAAACACTTCACAGTTCTGAACTGCTAAAACTGCTGTACAGTTATACATCTTCTCTCTATCTCTCAAAAAATTGATTTTTAGAGCTTTGCCATGAGCCTTTGCAGTGCTTAAGACAAATGGATTGTACTATTGAATCCAGCCCTCAGGAATCTTACTTCAAAATAAATCAAAACCAGAGCCATTCTTTCCTGCAGGCCCACTAAAAGCTTGTGTAGAAAAATAATTAACAGCTTCACAAAAACAAAGTTTTATGTGACTAGAGCAATGTATAGAACACTAATAGCATGTTTATAATGACTAAATGGAAAATGCAGATAACATAAAAATACTAATAACCTTCACGTACAAGGACAGTCATCTCCAAGTACGAAAAATTAACTAATAAATTATTGTGCAAAGCTGTCATTTTGACATAGCTGTCAACTGCTTCAGTTTCATTTTTTCCAAGGTCTGGAAAATGAGGTCAAGATCAGTTTCTGCCAATTATTTCAGAGAAAATTGTTATAAAAATTACAGACTTTCTGAAAAGCAAACATTTCCTATGGGCTCATTAATATCCTCGTTAGGAAAAAAGAATTCATTTCAAAGTTAAAATAAAGGGTCACATCATTCAGCCATAGCAAACCATCAGTATTTACATACTTATAGAGAGCTCTCCTGATAGGTTCATAGACATACAAGTATGCGATATAAGTAATTACCCATAGGTTTAGTGACTTAAATTGTCCCACACAAACCTGTGTGGCTAATTAATATGAATGAGCTAATCCTTTACTGTTTGACAGCTGTACAACCCGCAAGCTGGTGTCAGTGTAGCTGGTTCTTCCCTCCCTTGCATTTCTGATCTACTGCTGTGCAAAGCACTCACCTCTTCAGAACCCGAGGCTGCCCAGGCTTCCCTGCAGCTACACCGGGGAGCCCTCTTTCTCTACCCCACCTCTTCAACACATGAAAGCTGTTTGCACTAAATTGTTCCAGGTGGCTGTGATCCTCCCACGAGGAGGCTATAACTCATCATACATAACCACCCTGCTCACCTGCCACAGCCCAGTGACCAATACTAGATGTTTACGACCATCTGCAAGAGGCAGCTGCATCAATTTCTGCCTGCCAGGAGAATCCTACTGGAGGCTTGAACCTGAACACTTGTGGAAAAAGATATAAGTATGGGAAGGAGAGACATAAAAGGCTTTAATACTTGGTATTATGGGCATAGTAACTGATTTTAGATTTTTGCCTATATTATCAACAGTACTCTAGGTTGCTCTTGGTACATAAAGAATATATTGTTCAGTTTCTTCTGCAAAATGCAGCTGAAAGAATGCAACAGCATTCCTTGAAAACTGTAACTTTAAACCATGATTTCCTCAATTTCTATTGTATAGGAAGATGTGACTGGTTTTATTGTTGTTGCTTCACCTGTCCTCACCAATTCATATTCAACTAATAATTGCCAGCAAATCAGTTCAGGACCCTGACTTTACCTATCTGCTTGCCAGACTTGGCAGCTAGGTGGAGAGATCAGCTAAAAAAGCCAGTGAGAGATTCTGGTGTCATTGAGCACAGCTTCCTAAGAAAGCTGCGCTTCATGGAAAGTATAACTATAGTCGTTTGGCCTATCTATCAGCCTGGGAATGAATACGGCCTCAGAGCATACAAAGTTTGGCCCTCCACAACTTAAGCTATTCACATTTACCTCTAAATTTAGTTTTAACTTGAATCTTTGAGGCTCCTGATCTTTTTCAGCTGTGTTAGATCATATTTCCTATCTCTGCTGTAAATGACATTCCGTTTTCATCCAAGCAGGCAGCCCTGGGGTCCTCTTGACCCAATCAATTAGATAACTTATTCTTGTGGCCAAGCTACAAGAAAAAACTACATTTTCCTTTCATCCATTTAACCAGCCTACATTTAGTCTCTATGAGGTGCAAAGTAGAGCCATAGCTTGGGGCATTTATTTGCTCCCTGAATTTTTAAAAGGAACTAAGTTGCCCATATAAAACGATAGTTCCCTAGCATGCATTCAGGAAGCTCCATACAGCTTCTGAGAGTGCAGGAGAAAGCAACTGGACCCAAAGGGTGCCATGTTCCACTTGTGCACATGCAAAACCAATTCAATGCTACACACCTACCAACCCACCCACTGGGAGGTCCTGCACTGTGATATTAACAGTAGTTACCTACCATGCTAATGTTTAAGTGAGTCAGTGCAGTGGATCTGTCCAGTTTTTTCTATGCACAATATTTACTACTGCAGAAATATAACACTGATATTTAGAACTAGATTTTTTTCTATGTAAAGCTAAACACATAAAGAAAACTAGATAATCATGCCTTTCTATTGAGAATCAACATTAATCCCTGTAACTTTTGACACATCACCAATTCATCTTCACATCTCAGTTCAGTTTACCGTAAGTTATACCCCTAACCAAGCTCCCCAGATTTCTGGCATCTACACAAAATCCTCATTGCCCCACTTCCTTGACTTGCTATCCCTCACACATGCCCCAGAGCATTACCTGTCCCATCATACCAAGCACTGCTTCTCAGAGGCTGTCTAAGCCTTCCTCACTTTATGATCAGGACATTGACTTCACTGTCCCCATATTAGATCCCCATAGAGGATGCCACATCTATCCCACTAATCTGAATGTTCAGCAGTGGTCCAAGAACCAGCTCGGGCCTGGAGCAGAACAAGTGTTGTAGCGTGTTTAAGAAACGAGCCTCTTCTTTGCAGCGCCTGATAAATCACAAATGCTGCTAGTGCTCTGTGCTTCTAGATAAAAAAAGCTAGTGGATATCTTACAATCTGGTCTTTAGAACTTATATGTAGGTTATTTTTCACACTTGGATTGGGTGTTGGAATCTGAGGATATAATCTTCCATTTTATTCAGTGTGTCACAGCAGAAAATACCATAGTGTGAACAGAAAAAGCTGAGATAGGAAAAAGCTAAATCTTGTTTGCATATCTGATGCAGATGAGCATGTACTGACTTGTGCAAATCACAACCCCTCTTCACTCAGACTTAAAATAATGATGATTGACGATGATGAAGATAAAGTAAATCACTGTTCTGGTATTTTATTATGAAATGTTGTTAATTTCAGCCCATATCTGTGTTCAAAAAGAAACAATCTTACAAAAATAATTTTATTCCCTTCAGTTATTTTTTTTAAAAGTTATTTCTGGTAAAGAATGAATCCAACACTTTTTTTTTTTGTCACTAGACAAAATCTGCCTTCCTCTTTTGTAAGAAGCAATACCAGATCTCAATTTCTGTAATAAGCTGTAATGAGGTGGTGAAAATGCAATGAAGAAACAGGACCAAAATTCAACACTAGTCACTCCCATTTTCTGTAACATTTCTGAGCACTCAAAATTTCCTATTTCAGATCAATACATAAATTATATTTAAATTTTATTGTGACTTTCACTACGTTCCCAGAAGCACTCACAGCTGTAATTTGCCATTTTAGTCTAAATGAAAGGAGAACATTTTGCTCTCATTGAACCACGTGACCTCATTGACTTCAGTGAAACAAAGAGCATGAGAATGAGTCAAGCCTAAGTGCAATTACAGTATGTATACAGAACGCTGTATGTGCTATTTACAATGTGATGACATTTTGGAGTGAAAGGTAAAGCTGATCCTGCTACATTAGAACAACAAGATAATTTCATCAAAGGAGAAGCAGTAACACATTATGTGTTACTGAGTTCTGCTTTAGTGTTTTTCATTTGTTAGCATTTTAATTTGGTATTGAACAGAACTATCAAGTTCACAAAAAGTATTAACAGTACCATAGTGCTGTGCTGCAAGGTTAAAAGATGGCTACAGCACATTAAGGTTCTCCTGTTTAATTTAAATCAGGGAATGGAAAAGGAAATCTTAAGACATTTTCTGGAAATATTTTCTATAGAGAGAGAACACATAAAGGCATGCTATATAATTAACCAATAAAACCGTGTTTCAAGGCAAATGTTAGAATACTAAATAACGAGTACAATTGCTTGTTGCAACTCCAGTGACTGGATATAACTGCTCCAAGCTCTTCAGGCAATTTTTAGAGGTTGAATTTTCACATCCCCACACCAACGTTCTGCAGAGCAGTCGCTTTACCTCCTCCTCACCCAGCCCTCTGCCCTGTTCTGCCTCAACAGCTTATCATGGGTCACAGGCATATCAAAGCATTCATGATACAACAGCTTCATAAAATCTCCCAGAATTCACAAGTTACATCTTTACAAAGTCCCCAACTTCCAGACAATAGTGTAGATGTATAAAAATACCCACACAGGCATTTTGTGTTATAGCTCAGCAACAGAAAATTACAGTAATTATAAATAATCAAGTCTCTGTCAGGCTTCAGTGATGGGAAAACTGAAAGACACTTAAAGGGAACATCCCTCTGCCTTCCCCACACAGACATCTTTTTACCGGTGCTTTACTGGTGTTCAACACGGGCACAGCCTGAGAGTGAGGAGAAGCAAGGAAGTAGCTGCTCCACTCACCATGTCTCAGACACTGCAGGGTGAAGATCTCCTTGGGAATCAAACTTTAGGAGGGGCTCAAAGCAAACACAACTGCTGCTATGTGAGCCAACAGCAGTGGTGTAGAGGGCAGCTGCAGACTTGACAGCTCCTGCTGCTCAAGCATGTGCAAGGCAAGTCCTGTAATTGGGGATCTACAGCTTTGGGGGATGTGTCCTTTGCCTATCCACATCACTGATACAAATCCTCATGGAGATTGGATTACTTTGTTCTCTTCTCTATGCCTTCTATTAAACCATGTTTGCAAAGGATTAAAAACAGCTCCAGTAAGGCTCCAATGATAATGTGAAACAAACATTTAAAGAGCTTTAACTAACATATGCAGAATTTAGACCCATTTTCCTTAGACAGAATTGAGAAGTATGAAGCAGGTCACAGTAAGGACAAGTCAGCTTGCAGACACAATCTCAACTGGCAAAAGCAAAACACTATTTTGCTGGCAAACGTTAAGCTTTCCCTGTCCATCATCTGTGCTGGAGCCATATGGCTGTGGCTGGCCACAAAGTAGAAACAGAAGTCCAGGTCTGTCTGTGAAACACCACAGATGCCACAGCTTCCACAAGTCTTCAATTTTGCAGCACAGTTTTATATCCTGAAAAGCAATGACACTTTTTTACTGGAAAGTTAGAAAGTAAAACCAAGAAACTATATAGCCATATCCTCCTTTTACTCCATTCTGCAGAATTACCTGATCATGAAAAGGAAGATAAAGATTTTAAAACTATGAAAACTTTAAAAACATGAGACGTTACATCTCAAGCCTGGATTTAAATAATGTTGTATGCTGAAATGTCATTATTTCTTTATCAGAAGGTTTAAAACTCCAAGTACCCAGTGGTTTAGCAACTTGGGATATTTGGTGAAGACTGCTCACTGAATTCTGCTCCAGCATAGATCTGATTGGTTTGAGGTGCAAAAACAAGTTGTAATTTGTTAAAGTCGGTCTCCAATTTTGTGAAAAATATTGTTCTGTCCTCCTTTGATGAAGATGGCAAACATCAACAGCACAAATGTTGGAAGAGTGTGGAATGGCTTGGCATTGCTCTTCCCAAATTCATGACCAAATTTTAAAAGCGATCCAAAAAATTGTAGGAAGAGGAAATGTGTGTCAATTCAATCATTACAGCTGATTGCAAATGCATGATAAATTACATTTTCTGATGTTTTCCCAGAGTAGCTTTAAAATCCTGAAGTGATTGGATGTAATCTATGATTGGAATAACAACATGAGCATCATCAGGGAAGGGTATTTCACAATACGCTCTCTGAATGGTTTAAATAGCACAGCTACTCACAGAATTTGTACTACTTCATTTGGCAATCTGTGTGCAGATTTGTCACTTGTTCAGCTGTCCCTAATAGGGTCATTTCTGTAGCAGGCCTATGGTGGCTTATGCGTCAGGATGATATGAAGTTTGCAATAGCACTCTAAAAACATTCAACATTACAAAATCACTGCGCAGAGTGATTCGCTTGCTATGTGAGATGATTGGATTGTCTGCTCTGAAAACCTCAATTTCACTTCTGTTCATATGCCTTGGCTTTCAAAGTGCTTAACCTCATTTCTAGGATGGAAAATGTTATCTGGTGTGTCATTCATGTTCTGGAGAGGATGGAACTTCTTTTCTCTTTAATCATCATCATAAAGTTCACAAAATTGTTTCAAACTAGCTTAAGCTTGAGATTCTAATCCAAAACTTGATGACAGAAATGTTAGTGCTCTGTTTAGACATGACAAGGATACCTGAAAGCTAGGGAACATTGAGTAAACGTCCTATTACACCTGTAATATGTGGCAGTTCACCAAATTAGTAGCATATAGCAATTAAAACCACTCAGTCAGACTTTTAGCTGGTGACATCACCCCTTGACCCCCTGGCAGCAGCAGAACTTTCTGTGCTTAACTTCACAGGGCTGGATGAGCAAGAGTCTAATACAAAGGGAATTTTTAGATCAAAATAGAAAATTTGAAATAAAATGCTCTACAGTAAGAACTGGAGATATATTTGCATTAAAAGCATTTATGAACAATTATTTCAACTATTTATGTCCTGTACTACCTGCCGGCATCTTATTAAATCAGATCCTATTAAGTTATATCCCCAAACTTAAAAGCTTACAGCATAACAAAAAAACCCAAAGCCCAGCAAGGCAAATTACATAAAACTAGATGTAGAGTGGAAAATATGCAAAGTAGAAGGATAATGGAAACTAATTAGTGTATTTTCTAAGTAAGCCTAAGTTTGTAAAGGGAGGTAGCACTGTTTGTGAGATGATATTATATAGCAGAAAAAAGAACAGACATGACTTTAGGTATGCAACACCAGTGAAAAAGAAGCCACAGACTTCAGCCTAAGGGCAGCTTGCAAACAAATCTCCATGTTTAAATTAATTATGGTAAGCATTTATTAAATTTGAAAGGAAAAGCACCTTTGGAGAAGAAAGTAGTATTAGCAAAAATGGAGATGATTGGGTCCTTGACAGATAACAAATTAATTGTTATCCTTGGAACACTGAGGGTGTCCTACACAGAAAACTGAAATGTATCATTAAAAAAGTATCTACTGATACATGGTTTGTATCCCAGACTACTAGAAATTTCTTTTCCAAACTTTTCCTACATGAAATGATGATGTTAGACGAAGCTGTATTCTCACATTGTCTTCTGTAAGAACATTCTGATTGCAACAGTAGCAAGAACTAGAATGTTCTTAGAAGGCATTGAGCAGGACCTCTGGAAAAATTATTTCACCATATGACCTACTGGAAGGAGAAATTACAGTTTAATTACACTCAGCATCTAGTTAATTTGATTGCTATTTTACACCAATGTAAAAGTCAAATACATTACATTCTTGTTAATGGACCACTACAGTCCACCAAGAGTATATCCCAGGTTTTGTTTTATTGAAGTTTTTCAAGCAACTTTTAAAATGAAGTATTCCCTGAGACACAAATATTCATTTCCTTTGATACCGAGATTTTCTTCCCCTCTCTATTTCTCTTAAAAAAAAAAAAGAATCAATAGGTTTTTGGAACAAAAATAAACTGGACAATAATAAGTCTGCCACAATAAAGGAGTGGAACAGAAGATGCAGCAAAGCAGAAGTGTAAAAATGAGCCTCCTGAAAATGTCAGTGTCTCATTCAAACCCATACTAGTCACAGAAGCAAAGTTCAGGATGATTCCAATGAGAGTCGTGTCTAATAAGGATAATGAGACCATAACTGTTTCTGAATAATACCACAACTTTTAAATAATTGCCTGATATCAGAGCATTTATGAGCAAAATAAGGTATTTTCTTTTGATGTTTTAAAAGAACTCTAAATCTCCAACTGTATTTATCTATTTATGCAATGTTCTGTTCACTTTATCTCCAAGCTCTGTTATCAAGAAATCAAGGAAATTTTGGTCAGAATTGCCTAATTAACTTGATTTTACATTTTTAAATATAAATCTTAGAAATCTACATTCAAATTTCCAAGCTTTATTGATATTTCTTTTTGAAAAGTGGAGGAAAAATCATTCCCAGAAAGATAACTTTTCCAAGAGAAATGTAAAATAAGTGACAACAAGACCTTCATTTTCATTCCAGCGACTCTGATCCTTCTTGAATGCTTCCTGAGCTTACCAGTGCCAAGAAGACCATATTACAAGTCTTTCATTTTAAGTGTCTAGATATAGCAATAAAAGAGCCTGTATTCCTCAATTCAATCCAGAAAAATACTAATAGTAATTCAAGATGACTGAACATATTACATAAGAACATGAATAAAGAAGTCTGCATTCATAATTACCCATAATGAACAGGCATTTCTGATAGCGTCAGAGGTTGAAGGATCCAATGTAGTGTGGCTTGCAGGGGGCTGGAGAATGCTAGAAAACTCATGAAAACACACTGACTAGTTCATAGTAGAAGTCAACTTCAGCATATACCATGTCTGTGGTTTTTCAAACCACATGCAAAATTCCTGTGTGTGAAATGTGCAGCTAAATCCAAATAAATGCCTGGGATTTACTCTCTGATATTAGTCTTCAACATAGAAACATAAGAGGTTTTTGGGTTAAAAGACACCTTAAAGATCATCTTAGTCCAACTCAGTAGTTTGAGAATTCTGTCCAGAATTACAGCTTTCAAAATCTATATAGTATTTAGCATAGTTATTAATGAAAACAAGTAAGCAAAATAAAATAGCTTCTATAGGCTGTTTTGTTCTGATTTACTTTTCAAGTAATTGGAAATAATTTGTTAATTCAGAACTCAGACAAACTGGTCCCTTCAACTATGCTAGGGAAATCTGAAAGAGGAACTTTTTCTATAGAAAAGAAAGGTAAGAACCTTGGCTGTGTAACTGACAAAATTATCAAGGCTTCCACTTTTCATAATGTAGAAATTGGCACCATCATCAGTGCTCGATCACCAATGTGGGTGATCTGACAGACAAATAGTATCGGCATGAGCAAGCACACTAGACAACTGCTGGGTGCGTTTCTATTGATATCTTCAGCAGCATCTGTAACCTTTATGTTAAAATCTGGAACTGTCATTTCTCAAGGGCTGTTTAGGCTTGCTTTAAAGCCATTACACTTCTAACCTGCCAAGAACCATTTCCACCAAATGTTTTATTCAACAGGACTTAAGAGAGACTTTTGTCAGATGCGCTTCCTGTCATTCTCTATTATGCCAGATCTTTTGATATTTCACAGAAAAGCTAAAAGTAAGGATAAGGGTCAGCAAAATGTAAGGAATATAGAACTTCTCTTTCACTACTCCTGTTTTCATGTTCATCAAAACCACAATTTGAAAATCTCAGATAACACAAGTTTCATTTTTATTTTAATTGCTTAACTATATAATGCTGTAATAACTTAATGGCTATGCAGCAGATTTATCATGAGGAACAGGCATTATGGTCTGACAATTCTAGATTACTGGTTTTTTTTATAAGGGGAATTCAGTGCTAATTATGCACTTCTTGTGATCTCATATTTTCGAAGGAATTCCCATATATCAGAAGACAAAACCAAATATTTAGAAGTTTGAAGGTCAGATGGGGGTCTTATTTCTGAGCGTGCAATAGTGAGCCGCAAATCTCAAGTGGACAGGCACTCTTTCTTCAGTTATGAGGGACTTACATTTCTAATTACGATAAAAAAATAAGATATATTTATTTATTTCAAAACCTTTAAAATTATTGCTTTTAAAAATTAAACCAACATTTTCCACATCTACACATTCAAATCTAAATTAATATAATATTGGGGAATCCATTTATATCAAAATTCTGACCATTAATTTTCTCTCTACTTTAAGCAATATCTTCATTAAGCAAGATGTAGACCTTTAGCTAAAAAAATAAAGAAAATATGACCGTTTCACTGATCAACAACTATTGCAACTATCTAATGAGCTGTTATACTGGACTTTATATGTTTATTTTTAAATACATCTCAGCATCTTCACTAGTGACACCATCCATCATAAAGAGCCATTTCATCATAAACACATTATTTTCTTTCCACTGCAGACTAGATCTAGCAGTTGACACACAGAAGCTGCAGATGCAGTGCCTGCTGCAGCATAGATTCTCTCAGGAGAATCTGAGACTCACTTTATCTTGACTACGTAAAGTTTATTCCTGTGGTGCTCGTAAAGCATAATAAAACAGTTGACTTGAATGTGAGAACATCAGAAGTCCACTGGCATTTCAGAATTTTTGTTTGCCTTGTAGTCTGCTTGGTTTTTATCTTGTTTTTCTAATGCAGAGTAAAGACTCTAAAAGCTTTATTTAATTTGAAAATAATTGTGTTTATATTAAAATGTTTGAGAGCATTAGAAACTTGATCTGGGCACATCCCAGTTCCTAGCTGCCATTTTCTCTTAAGATTAGCTCCGGTGACAACAAAAGAAGGGAGCATCCTGCCCCTAAAAAACATGTTATAGAAGCAATAAGCAGACATGCTGAACATGGACAAGGCTTAGGGTGGTGAAAGGACAGAAGTGATAATGAGAATTCTAAAAGTAGCAATAGAAATAAATGCTCAGTCATTTGGGAGTTGAAAAGCACAGGTCCTCTTTTTGAGACAGCCACCACTTCTTTCAGTATTTACTAGACATAATAAAGTATACAGGGAATACAAAATTCTCATCTGGTATTTAAAATTCCAGAAGCCTGACCAGCTCTTTTAATGTTATCACATTGTAAAATAAAAGCCAAATGCTAGGTTTATAAAGTCAATGTGCTGCATCTTCTCAAAATCCAAGAACTGCCACTGCTAAATCTTGTCTGTTGGCTTTGGATAATTAATCAGTTAAACAGCTAACCTTTACCAGAGAAATAAAGCAGTGCATGGTGTGAGATACAAACAGCCAGGCATTGCCCAGGCCAATTACAGACACCAGAGACAGAAAACCAGGCATCAGCAGGACTTCAAAATGATCCTTGGTAAATCAGCCTTTCCTCAGAACCCATTCTGGACTTCTCAAGTTTGGAGTCTACATCTGTAGTTGCTGATCAGTAGTTAACCAGGCTGCCATGGGGCAAGACAGGGTTCATAGTAAACAACTCTATTTCTTCCAACTGTATCTATCACACAAATCTAGGCTCTATTCAAAATACTTTAAAAAAACCCCAAACAAACAAAAGCACACCAAGCCAGAGGCCTAAAAACAAACTAGTAACACATTGTGGAGCCATTTTAGAAGTATTTTATGCTATCTTGGGTGTCCTTCAAGAAGGAAACTAAGCAACAAAAAGCTTGCAAATGTCACAAGATCCATCCCACTAGAGACAAAAGAGAGATGACAGCAAGAGTAGCACAAGAAGCTGGACACTCATTTATAAATTTAAAAGTCAAAACTGTAACTGGAAGCTGTATCCATATGTGCACATAAACTTGGAGCAGAGAGAATGAATGAGCAGCAAAAAGGAAGAACAACAAGCAACAGCTGACAACAGGGTTTGTGTAAATGCTGTTAACACTGGGAGGCCCAGGCAGACTGCAATAACCTCACAGAAGTAAGAGGAAAGACAACCACAGTCTTGGCCAAAACCTCTCTCTTAAGCCATCAAGAAAGCACTGCAGTCCAAGCTCCATGCAAGTCATTAGTCCTGGGTGACTTCAGCAATAGATGCTGAACCTAGCTGGGTTTGCTCCCTGAAGGTCTTTTCTTATGCACTAGGTGGGATACAAAATATAACATTTTTCAGGCAAACCCTCAGGCAAAGTCTTTGCTGTAACAGAAAACTCCAGATGACACTGTCAGGTATCTGCTGCGAACCAAACAACTCTTCCCAAATGCAATGCCTATAATTAAATGCAGCATTTAAACAGAAAGCAGAGCAGTACAAAGAGATGCTTGCTCACTTCTAGCTGGCTGAGACTACTTCTGCAATCACCTTGTTCTTACTCATCAAGTCATTAAATTGCTTAATATCCAGTGGACATCAAGGAAAAGCTTCCATCAAGCAGGAGAGCAGAAAGTGTATTAGGCTGCATACAATCACAGTTATATAAACACCTTATGAGACCTCTTCTACCGCATGTTGCCCTTGAAAGTTTCAGAACATTTCAGAGCATGAAAAAATACTGAAAAATGTGTTTAACTTACACATGTCTGTCCTACACTTGCAGAAGTCTATTTCCATGGACTCTGCTGGGTATTTTGTAGAAAGATATAGAACTGGATTCCTAGGCCTTAACACAGATGTGCTGGGATGCTGCCCCAGAACCAACATGAGAGGTAAAACCACAAGGCACTGGCTCTGGACCTCCTTTTGAACCCACCCCCACTGCCAGCTGTGGGGAGAGGGCAGTCCAGGTGGGCACCCTTGGACCAGCCTCTAAAGCACCCCAGGTCTCCAGCCTCCATCTCTTTCAGACTGAATGACAGCTGCATGGGTGAGAATACCATGTGTAAAGCATTGGTTTGGGACTGAAAAATCTTTTACTGTAGCATTGTAGCCCCAAGACTCACCACTGCTCTGGTAAAGGAGTTATCCTGGATTGTAGCTTATCAGACAAGAGGAGATAAGTGAGCACTGCCAACAGGAAAAAGCCAGGGCCAAGCATTCACAGCTTCTATTAAGTTCAATTGCAGTAACACTGCTGAATTTTGCATAAACCTCGTAACAGAGACAGTAACTACGCTAATCAGAAATATTTTCCCTAGGCAAGAAGAAATGATTGAAATAACACACCACAGCAGGCTGTTACAGTCCTGTGGTCCTGATAATGCTGTATTGAAACAAAAAATCATAGTCCTTAAAAAAATTCTTTCATACCCTGGCATTTAATCTCAAATGTCAATAGTAAAGCTATAGCAAAGTGAGTTTAATGGGCTCTGTGAGCATTCAAGATCACTGCCAAACAAAGAAAGGCAGAATTGAAATGGCCCACTACATTTCTTTTCTGCATCTATCACTAAAAGTTATAGCTAAAAAATTCTAAAAAAATACTGCAAAAGGAAATTCACACATCAGGTTTTTAAAAACTTAAAGGAGATCCACCAACAGAGGTGATTTAATTGGTTTGGTACCTATTTTTCAGACTGGTTTCTTATGAACACTGTAAAATGCTTAATCCATCCTGCAGAAGATGGCTCAGTCCCTCTGAAGGGCAGTTTTTAAGCAGCAGATACCTAGGGGCACTGTTATTTGATAGGAGTCTAATTTATGAATGGCATTCAAGGATACAGATGTCAGCTGTATAAAGACAACTCCCTGCAAGCTCTCTCTCCCTCCAGAACTGGAGATGCTGGAGCATGCTGAAATTTGAGACCTTCTTCAGTGTCTCTAGAGGCATACAGAAAAAGAGGTAGATCTCTTAGAATATGTAATCTTATATACTAACATGGAATACTGTGCTGTAGTCTATGATTTTGTGATACTGAGCAAATGTTTTTGTCTTCCATTTCATTTTATCTTCAGGGGTGGCTGACAAATGACCTACCTCTCAGTCTAATATATCTACTTTGGAAACTAGCAATGTTATTCTTGCTACTGTTGGTTTCATCATTTCTCAAATTAAAAGATGTTATGCCTAAACTTTTTGTTACTACAGCAAGGCAACCAATTTTTCATGTATGATACTATCTGATGGCTTTTCTTCCATATGTGCTAGATATAGATATAATTTACAGGTTTTTTCTTGCCAGCTAGGATAATAATCTGTTATTGCTTGAGGAAGAAAATACTTTTGGTGGTCCACATACAGTGTACTGGGCACCTGAAGAGTGATAGTAGATTTTGTCTGTTATATCACTAAGACACTAAAAATCTCATCCATGCTTCTTACAAACAGTCTATATTGGAGAGCATGCTTACTTGCACTTAGCTTGTCAAGTCACTTTTAAAAACCGATCTTGGTTTTTGGAGAACTCTTTCCTATGTTTTATAACTCGTAGCAAAGCAATCTTCTTATGTGTGTTCTTCATACACGCTATCATTCTGCAGTCTTTGAAAAAACGATATTCAACACCAACCCTGTCCTCTCCTGCTACAAGGGAAAGACTACTTGTAGTAGTTTATTAAAATGGTAGCATATTGTCATATTAAAATTGCTTTTATTATCATAAATGCCAGTGCACTTATTTTAAGTCACCATCACTTTGGGTATCGAGTGAACACCTAGAACAGAAACGGTTTATGTAAAATAAAGTTATACCTGAAAGATGATGAGGCGGATTGACCTCCTCCACCGTTGTGGTCACTATCGCTATCTAAATTGGAGGTTTTCTCAAGTGCCTAAATGTGTATGCGCTGCTCTCAGGGGGGAACTTTGTTCCTAGGTGTGTTTAGTCCCCCACAAAGACCTGACAGCTGGAAGGTGGATCATTTTGCCATTGTGTTACGCAGTGAAGATGCAATTAATATCAGGTTTATTTTGAAAATGCATGTCAACAGGAGGAAAACTTATGTATCAATCTGGCAAAAAACTGCACACCCTTTAGTAAAAAATCCTCATCTTTAGCTCTATTTATTATTATAACTTCATTTAAGTGCAAGAATTTTTTAAAACTTCAAAAACTCAATCTGTTTCAAACTACAACCATAAAGGTAAATTATTTGTTGCACCAAGCAACCTCTTGTTTTTACTTTAGATGTACATAGAGAAAAATCACAGGCATTAATATTTTTACCTGACCTGAGGGATTTAGCAATTTAGGTTTGAGATACAGATTTTTAAAAAGGATTGGCTCTTACCTTCCTAGCAGTGGACACTTTAATCAACATTTGGAGAGAAAACATACCAAATTTTGTCACTCTCAAAACATTTGGACTAAACGTGTTAATAGGCTTGGCCCAATGACAAAGGTTTGACCCCACATGCAAGAAGTATAGGAACCTGATGAGTAAGTGATTGATATGCTACCTTCAGAACTGCAGGTTGGGAATGCATTTACCACAATATTGTATAACCCTTGGCAAGCAACCAATAGTCTATCCCTCATTACACCATCTGGAGGAAAAAAACAACAGCAAAAAAGCCTCGGCACACACTCTGTTTTGGCAAAGGCATGTCTGAGAGAATAGCCTACCTGAGCCAAGCTGTCTTTGGCTTCTAAGAAGAAGCTGGCTGATTCAGAGGCTTGTAACAGCCTCTCACTATGTTTTCATTTTCTGTCAAAATCAGAAAATCACATCAATCTTCAAAATAGCTGCACATTCTCAAATGCTATTCTATTCATGCCTCTTAAAGCTTCTAGATGCACAATCAAATTTCCTGTTAAAATCCAGTTAGGTTTCCAGTTTAACTTGAGAGTGATCTAAGGAGAGTTAAAGGATCCAAGGGATCATTTGGTATTGGGGAAACAAAAGAAAATTTTAAAGGGAGAGTATTTTTCTTAATTCTCGACAAGTCCTTGAATTGTTTGCCAAAACCTTCCAGTAATTGCTGAAATTTAAACCCAAATACTTAAGAGAAAAGCAAAAGCTTCTTGTTTTTTTACTTGTTTGCAATTGATGCAAGAGGAGGAAAGGAGCTGTGTGCTTAGTCTTACTCTTGTATAAGGAAATCTTGGGGCTACTGCTACAGTTCCCAAGGGAATAAGGGGAACCCTCAGCTCTAATACTCATTTAAGGCAGGAGAGTGGTCATGAAAACAGCTCTACCCCAATTTGCCTCATCCTCTTGTTTCAAGCTGATGATGCCCCTTGGCTGTGCTGATCCAGGCTTTTGTGTGACCACGAGGCACATCTGACCAGGGAACTGATCGGACTAAAAATCACCATAAAGTATTAATGAATGCATGGATATTTTTCTGGCACTGCCAGCTTCCAGACACACCGGCTCTAGTTCCCAGATGAATGTTTTCCATCTTGATCTCATGTAGTATTTTCTCAGCTCCTGAAGCACTCATCTCCAAAGACAAGGCACAAGCAGTTGAGAAGGAGCAAGAGGAGCCCCTTTCTCCTGCTCTCACTCTCCCTCTTACGGAGGCAACCATTAATCCTCCTTGCCTACTGAGGGGTTCCTGAGTTCTGGGAGGGCCATGTCTCGTGGCTGGAGGTTAGAGGCTGCCTCATGGCAGCTTGGGGTGACTCAAGGACAGGCGGCCTTGGCCCTGCCATGTGTCCAGCAGCATCCACCACTGCTCCCCTGTCTGCTGCAAGAGGCACATGTAGCGAGGGACTGAGAGGAAAATGATCTGTAGTAAGGGTTAGAAAAAATACAAAATTATTTGACTTAATCTCAAAACATTGCTATATGGAGTTTAATTGATCCAGCCAAGTGCACAGGAGGAGGAATTGAAATGCAGGTTTTTACCCAGCATATTTTTCACAGAATAAATTAATGCCTCACTGAAAAGGTGATTTGCAGTTGGCATTTCAGTTAACCTTACTGCCTGGCTGTGGAATTATTTGCATTGTTGTTCACACAAAAGGAAAACAAACTCGACCACTTGACTTCTTCTTCCCCGAAATATATGTCTAAGATCACAGCTCAGAAAGGGAAGTAAATGGCAGATGGCAGCATCTTTACAAAGTACACACACTCTGAGCTATACAGACAGAGAAATTGTTTTTCTCAAAGAAAAACACAAAGGAAGAGTGAGGAAGAATAACAAAGCAGTGAAGTTCTCATTAAAAGTACTGAGGTAGCTTTTGGTTACAGTGTTACCACATAGACAAGAGACAAACAAGAAATTATTTACATAGCTTTGTTTTGTGGCATTACTCTTCGTTACATATAGCAAGAGAGGTTTTTAAAGAACAAATTGAAATTTTGCACACTTAGATAATTTGTCTTCCTCTCACCTTGAACCATTCCCTGTGGGAAGGCTTCACTCTGCAATCCAGGCAGGATTGCCTGTCTTCCTCTGTGTACCCAGGAGGTTTAGCCAGACACCACCTGCCTCTCCTGGAGCTCTTGCCCCACTTTCCAGGGAGTGCCAGGAAGTCAGTCCTTTTCTCCCAAGCAGCAGGACGAAGAATTACTGATGTTTACATCAATTTTCATGTTTCCTGCCTTTTTCCACATGGGGAGAATAACTCTGAGCACACCTTCTTCCTTGATGGACAGAGTGCCAGTGGACACAGACCCTGGCTGTGCCATGGAACAGAGTCCCACGTAAAGCACGTGGTCACACAACAAAGCAGGGCTCCTTCCGCAGCCTGAGTGACCCCACAACAGCTGGCCCAACAGCTGCTTTACTGCATTTCTTTTCTCTTTTGCTTCATGCTGCCTTTGGTATCAGAGTAACCAGGAAATAAATGGAAGCAAAGATTGCAGACTGCTTTAAAATCTCTTTTGTTCAAGAGATCTTTCAGATTAAAATAATGCTGAAAGGAGACTGCTAAAAGTGAGAAAAGGGTTTAGGATGTTGAGGGAGCCCCACACAAGAGTTAAAAAAGCTCAGGAGAATCCCTGTTGTTTCCAGCCACCTTATGAGCCAAACACCTTCCTCCAGAGGTCTAGGTTCACATTATTTATATAGCAATCTCTTCTGATTCTGCTCAAAGACCAAGCACCCCTGCAGTCTGGAAAATTATCAAAAGGGGAGTTTGATCTTATGCTTCTTCTATAAGAAAAAGTCTCCCAGAAGAATGTCTCTCTGCTAAAACTATTTAATTCTTACAACCCTGAGGTATGTATCAAGATTTGGACCCTTAAATTGCTCGGCATATTTTATTACTGTATTATCTGCCTCCTTGGGGTATACAGCTGCTCAGTGAGCTTGTGTTTATAGAACTCTTGAAGGTCCACAGATGGAGAGCGAAGAGAAGCAATCTATATTTTTACACTGTATATTCACGTACCCTCTCTTTCCTTAAGGCTTGGCCTCGAACACATGGATAACGAAGGTTTGATATTATTCCCTTGGGCATAGTGACAGAACAGATTTACTGTTTATTACTTCACAAAGTTGATTTCTATCAGTAGTGCACTGCATTCCTATCCTAGTAGAAGCCAACACATCCCAAAAAAAAGTGGGTGATAAAAAAGAGAATTTTGTCTGTTGAGCTGCATCAGAATCAAGGCACAAGACACCAAAGCAAAGAAACCTCACTGTGGTCTTCAACACCCTCACAAGGGGAACTGGAGGAGCAAACATCAGTTTCCTCACTCTCGGGACCAGTGACAAGACCCAAGGGAACAGCACGAAGCTGAGTCAGGGGAGGTTTAGATAGCAAGAAAGGGGTTTTTTACCCAGACAGTGGTTGGGCACTGAACAGAACCCCCAGGGAAGTGTTCACAGCACCAAGCCTGACCGAGTTGTAGAAACATTTGGACAATGCTGTCAGGCACATGGTGTGACCCCGGGGGTGTCCTGTGCGGGGCCAGGAGTCGGAACAGAAAACACTGAGCAACACAGTGTACAAGTTGCTGCACAATCCTCTCTGGAGCAGTCCTGTAACCACACACCTTATGTGTGCCACAGCAGAGTTTCAGGAAGAGTCAATACAGAGGAGCAAGACTGTTTTTCCTGCTTTTCAACCCTGAATATACTTGAGGTCATCTTTTATACAACAGTTCTTTGTCTTTGTTTTGAGAAATCCTTCAGTACGGACAAATGAGTCTACATTTTTACCTACATCAGCCCACTATAGACAATGCAATTACAGGTGGAGAAGCCAACTGAAGAGTTTCCAATTATTCTGGGAAATTCTGGTTATGCCTCCTTAGTCACAATAGGATAAAGCACAACGTGTTATCAGTATAATGAGCCCACAGAAACTGCACCTGTTGCATTTAGTGACAGACAGACAAACACATATGCATAAACATTAGGAAGAAGTTTGTTTAGCTATTTTCCTATTTACCAGTCACTGCAAATACCCCTAACTGACAATGCCCAGAGACAAAAAATGTAAGAAATCAATTAGTATTCCTGACTGCTCACAGAGGTATCTGGGATCTGTAATTTATGTTCCCTAGTGAAAGCCTTTAAAGTACATACGAAGGACATCTCTAATGATGTAAGTGATGAAAGTAAGTTGAAACAGGAATTCAAATTTACTCTTTACCGAAATGCAATTCTTCCTGCTGCTTTATCAGATACTTAAGATTATGAGCCATATTCTACCCAGCTGGGAGAGAAGAGTTATAAATAAAGAAATTATTACAAAATATTCATCAATAATACTTTGCAAGAAAACTTCCTCAATTTTTGATTTTAACAATTCTCATAGGAGTCAGGTTAAAATCTGATCTGACCACAAATGGAGAAGGTGTTAACTGTTGCTTTCTGCAGAGACACCTAAGTTTCTTTCACTGATATTAATACACAGTTTTCACAATTTTTATAAAGGAGATAACAGTAGAAAAATAAAGAAACTTTTTCAAGCAAGAGGGTGGACTAGGTAGGCATAGCTGATAACCTAGAATGAGTTTTCACCTTAGCTAAGGAGGCAGCAACCCATTTATGATCCCAAACAGTATTTTTCAAACTTGTGTCTCCGCTGAGGACACAATTTGCTGCACTTTTGAAATATCACAGAAGAATGAGGACAGTTTTACTCCCATGGTTTCACCAGGATATATATTCACCAAATAACTACAGCATGCACTCCTTTATTTGATTCATCCAAAAAACTCCAGATATTATGAGCCCATTTTAAAATCATGCCACAAGAGATATGGCCTCCTGTGTTGAGTGAATGTTTAAGTGTAACATTGCCCAACCATCTACTCAACTGCAAGCTTCAGAAAACTAAATGCTGACAAATAGTCTGGGGTCATGTCTGTGAAATGCTCCATATGTGCTAGCTGAAAGAGCCTGATGCTAGCTTGCTCTCAAATGTTAACAGCTTTGCAAAAACAATGCCTTCTCTTCTGCAGCAGACATTTTTCTTGTTCAATCCCCTATAAAAGGAGGTTTTGATTTAGGTTTGAGAAAAACCTCATCTATCATTTAGTTATGACAAAGTGAAAAGAAACCTGTTTCTTTGTTCTAAGGCAATTATATACAGCTAAGAGCTAGAAGTGCCGGCCCTGAGCTGCGCTCGGGTCAGTGGGCCTGTGAGCACCTACGCTGGCTGGTGGCCACACCAACACTTCTGCAGAAAAGCACCAATCTGGGTATTTAAGGCAGACATCCAAGGCAATAATTCCACTTCTTTTCAGTCAAAGAGCAAGCAAGTGCCACTTTCCCAACAGGCCTATCCCTTCTCTGCAAAACTCTCTTGGGAAGTGCCAGCGGGTCTGCAGGTGCTCAGTGTGGCAGCTGGAGCAGTGCAGAGGGAGCCCCCAGGGGAACACGAAGCAGCAGAGGGCCGGGGGCACAGGCAGCTGCAGGCAGCCCCCTGGTACAGCTGGAACTGCTCCTCTCTGCCAGACTTAAGGCAATGACTTCACAAAGCCCTGACCAGGAGAGCCCCAATAAACTGGGGCATCTCAGTCGTGACTAACCAACTGCCAAGAAGAAAAAGAAAAAAGCGCATGCCTAGGAAATGTTTTTCATGTATCTGAGAATAAGTAATTTGTTTGTTGAAGATAAAAGTCATTTGTTTGGTTGTGGGGTTTTTTAAGTTACAGTTCTGTAAGAGACATGCAATTTTAAAAGCAACAGCCTATGTTAAATTTATCACAACTTCGCAATGGGAATTAGAAACCTGAAGCTTGACTTATAAACAGCTCATGGGGACAAATGCTTCATAACATAGCTTCACATTAATTACTGTAATGTAAACATGAGAAAAACTGTACTGCAATCTGTTCATGCGTGGACAGGTCAAGGCTCTGGGACCTCCTCAATACGAAGACCATTTCCAGGGAAAAGAAAGAAAAAAGCCCATGTAGATACAGTGTCACAGTATCCAACAATTTCCTTGGACGTCTGACAATACCTAACCTTTTCCTTAAACAGAAAACTTGAATCTATGCTATTATATGATCAGCTAAATTCACTAATTACAAATTTTCCAGCCTCTCTGCTGTGAAAAAAATGGGAAAATAACATGAGTTCTAGCTACTTTTCAGTCTTAAAAAGAAATATTTCTCCAACAATCACACATAAAGATGCATAACAATTACAATAAATATAGCTATTGTACAGATATGCCTGAGATATTGTGGAATCCTTCCAGTTATTGATTATCAATAAGAGTTTATAACAATGTATTTATATATAGCTGTTTCCAGCCTGTAGCATCCCCAGTTTTGATGAAGTTAAAAGCCAAGTTCCTCAGCATCACGACTGATACCTTAATGGGCAGGCTCAAAACTATTTTAGGACTTTTCCCAGTAAATCCAAAAGCTTTAATTGTTTATATTTTTCTTTCGATGCCTCCAAGAGCATGTGAATTATGGCAAGTAGATTCATTATCCAGTTTGATGAGTTATGGCCACAGTCACTGTGATTTCAGGCATTCTGGTCTTCATGTAATTGTTACTCCTCCTTTATTGACAAAGATTAATTGAGAAAAGCAGTGACACTATGGTAGCCATTATATAATCAAGGCCACTGTCATCTATTCTTGGTGTCATAACTCAGACCACAGTTTCACAGGCATCAATGTGAATGCAAAGGAAACATAATAATGACATTTAAGAAGGTTAAGACAAAAACAGCAGTACACTTGATTTCAAACCCTATTACTTTAACGTAACTTAAGATATGGACTCTGTTAATTGTGTACACTTATTTCATGAGTAATAAAAATTCTATATTAATGCAGTTCTAAAGCTTTCCCCCCTTGAAATTTTTTAAAAACTGAAAGCTTGTTTTCTTTTTTTCTTGTCCTAAATTTTCACTAAATGAAACAATTTGGTGGTGACATGAGCTAAGGAACCTTGCTGTGAGATTTCATACCAGAACAGAGCACAATAACTAAAAAAAAACCAATTGTGGCTATGGTAACCCAAAGTGAAATGTTATTTGCATCAGTTTATAACCATACTGAGATGCAATTGACACATTACTGATGTAACAGGACATGATTGATGCCATCACAAATCACCTATCACAACATGAAGCCACAAAGTGTTTTTTAAATTTGTTTCTGAAAAGCATTCATGGGGAAAAATGCAAAGATCTGGCCCTTGACATCTTATGGGTGATTTAAAAGAAAAGATAAAGAAAATAATAAGATTTCTGTTTTTAAATATTCTGTTCTTTCAATTTCTGTTTCTAATTTCTTTTCTCTCCCTTTTAGTTAGTGCAAATGATACATGCTTAAAACGCCTTCTACTAAAGACAGCAGCAAAACTCCCATGCACTGGCTCCAGGTAAATCACTTGCAATCAGCATTACAGCAAACAGAACACCTGACTGGCACGTCTCGAGTTCTAGTATTGTTTTGAGTAAAATCTAGCTCATAACCATTCTAGATTAGTATCTGATCAAGCACAGCTGATCTGCTAAAACTTTAGAAATTCATTGTACAGACAGTCCTCGGGTCAGTCTGGTCTGTCCTTTCACCCCTCTCCACATGGAATCAGCTGTGTGGTATCACCAGTGACTAAGTGGTCACAGCCACTGTATGTGACAGAGAAAAACTTGGTTTTAAAATATGACCAAAACAGAAAGAGGGCTACTGAAAATGTAATGCTGAGATGTGCCAAATGGGATAAAACCCCATTTCAATGTCAAGTGAATATGAGATTCTACAAAATCATACTTACTTTTTTTCCCCCTGATTATCTCAGAGAAAGCAGGGGGAAAAAATCAGCATAGAAAATACTTCCTGAGTTGCAAAACTTGAAGGGGAAATTATAACTATAATGCTCCTGATGCACAAACCAAGCCAAAGAGAAAAGCTCCTCAAACCAACACTGAGATCCCACCTCTATACTATGTCAGCCAAGGAATGGTCCTTCATGCCAAGCTCATATTTCCTAACAAGTAACGTATCCCATTCCCCTCAGTCATGGTAAATCTGGTGGTTTTGTTAATCCAAATATTCCTAAATGTTCTTTCAACAGTTTCATTGTCTGCAATTGAAAATTTTACTTCACAGCTTAGTCTTGGTTGACACTATTTAGTTTTTAACTTGTAGATTATTTTGCTGAGAAAAAATATCTGCATGATTTGTTCTGAAACATGAGAAAGAAAGCAATGAAATTGCTGTTTAGTTGTTTTATGTGGGCTGTTTCAGAACTTCTTCAAAACTAAGAGAAAATCCTGTTTTTACAGAAACAGATTCAGTGAAAAAATCTAAAGTGGAAAATACGGAAAAGTCACTCAGGCAGATTTACCTTGATGTAGACAACATTTAATTCTTAAAAGATTACAGTAGCTCTTTAAAGATTAGGGAAGCTTCAGTAGCACAGGCACATTCGCTGAAAATTCTTTTCATTCTCCCTATAGAAGCTTTTGCTAAGGACAGTACATCCCTCCCTTTTGTTCACATCAGGAGCAGGTAGTAAATATTGAAAAATCATTTATAAATACCACATTTATTTCCAGGGATCAATTCTTCAATGTAATGGTGAACTACAATAAAAACTATCTGCAAATCAGCATTCATGAAAAGAGAACTGTTAGTATGAAATTTGCACTTGTGCAAATACTTGCGTTGACATTCAGGTGCTGCCTAGGGTAAAGCCTATCATCAATATATTTGTGAACAAGGAATGATTCAGAAAATATTTGTCCTCATTGTCTTTGAGGAAGAGAAGGGAAGCCAGCCCCTTTCAACATATGACAGCTGTGAACCTTCTAAATAGATGAATTTATTTTTCTAAAAAACATGGACCTGAAATGAAAGCTTGTACTTTCCTTCCCTTCAGCCCAAGACTGTGTCTTGTGCATCTGTTACAGCTCCTTTCCAGAATGTTATAGAGAAGGTCTTTCTTTGCAGCACTGATTTGTTTTCAGATCCATTACACCCAGGCAGAATAAGCATTTAGAGTATTTAAGAAACTTTAAATTAAGTTTCCAGAAAGGAGGTTGCAGTCTTCTGCTAAATCACCTGTGCCATCTGTCCAGACTTTCCTCCAGAAATTACTATGAAAGCATACAGTCTAGAACATAACAGATCCCCAGATTTCCATGTAGATGTGTTCTTAATGTTCAGTATAATTATCTTCTCAACAAGATTAGGTAATAATCACAGAATTTTGCTTAGGTAATTTAAGGATTTCATAAACGGTGAAGACATTTCAGCATCTTGGTCTATATACTGATGAGAGCCATGATCATAGAAAATTTACAAAAATGTCTCTCAGGGAAAATGAGAAGGGTTTGCTACATTTCCTAAATAATCTAGCAAGTACATTCCCTCTTTTTTTCCAGGGAAAGGAAAAGGTACATTTTGGCAGAGATGCACAGTGTTAATTTGACTCAGTTGTGCTCTGCCTAACAGACTCCTAGGTGTCAGGATGAACAGCTGTGATCTCCCTTGGCTTCTCACCCAGGGTCACCCCCAGGACTCAGCATCCTGACTGCCTGCACTCAGCACCTCCCTGAGCAGTAGCGACACAACATGGATTACAACTATGACAACCAGCCAGGTTTCAAGAGCTGTGGCTTCTATTACAGGCATCCACTGTGATCTAGACACATTAATGCAACTGCACTTACATAGGACATACTTTCTTGAAAGAAAGATCAACAGCCTCTCAGCAGAGACAGCAGCATTCCAAAATACTGACAAAATATTGCCGCTGATGAGAAACGTTTGCTGAACTTATTTGGCATCTGCCTGAAAATTGCCCATGAACAGTTAACAAGATTCTCAAAAGTGCTCATTATCTGGAGGATTATTCTTGTTGTGCAGTCAGCTCATAAAAGGTTTGCTGCAAATATAGTCCTCATTGAGACAATTACTTACAGAAGTTACACAGTACAGCTTTCTGTGCTCCGAGTGGCTGGCTTCTCTGGTGTGCACAGCATGAGCTTGAATACTGCAATTAAATGCACAACTTTTTGTCACAGCACAGAAACACAATGCTAAACATTTGCTTTTTGCAATAGTCTAACCTCAATGCTTGAGCCTTTTATTACTTATAGTATGACTACCAGGTTAGAAATTAAATTAATAATTAATTAATTAAAATTAGAACAATTTTAAAACAAGGATCCAAGAGCTTAAATATTGTTACTGCCCTGCTAGAAAGCTTTCTTTCACTCCAAAGAAGAAAGGAAAGGAGGTGACACCTTCCTTTGCCTGTGTAATTGTCCCCAAATCTGATATAGTCTATTCCAACAGAAAATCCAAAGCTGATAAAAGATTTCCACTCTTCCTGTGACATCCCATATCCTCCCTGGTTAGAAGGTCTTCAAATTTTAATACCAAATTAAGGAAGATCATGGCACAACTGAAAAAAGAGAAAGTCATCCTTATAGTGATGATATACTGAATCAATTTTTTGGACTAAAACACAGTATATAAATTAATTTGCTACACGCTTAAATATTGAAGGCAACTTTTGAAATATTTACTATTGATGAGGTTAAAAATATTCTGAACAACTTCTGGGCAAACTGCTAAAGGAAGTACAGTAATGTGGGCATTGAAGTGCTTTCAGTTATTATTCTGATCACAGCGATCTTAGTTCACATACTGTATTCCTCCTCCTTTCCAAATGAGTAATTAACACAAAATTTTTAAATAACTATAATTTGAATACATTAATTTTACACTCTGATTTTATTCCTTATAATTCACATCCTTGATATACAAGTCCCACAAGGCTGTAAATTTGTTTCAGGTTCACAAACACATGACAACAAAAAGGTTTCCTGTCACAGACTTTGATACTGTGAATAATTTTGCAAAATTCCTAGAATTATTCCCATGTTGCAGCTGAGCCTGATTTAGTGCTTGTTTAGGATCTTGATTAATTAGCATCACCTTTAATAATAGAATTTGGCAACCTCTGAAATTCTTGACTGCTAAAATATCACAAAGTGTTTCACTGCTTAGTTCATATTTCCCTGCCTAATCAAGCTATGTATATTCTTGCTCATGCAAGCTACATGTTATTGAAATTACTGAGCAGGACCAATGTTACCAGAAATAATCTGTAGGAGCATTTGCCCTGTGGCCAAAAAAATACACAACATAGCTACTTATCCAACCCCTCTGTGATACTACAAAGAGACAGCAAGATCAGTCCTGGAGGCAAAAATAATCTCACCTAAATTACAGACCAAGGCTTCTCAGCTAATTTGGTATTGAACTTACACTATTTGCCAATTTTGCATATGCTCTTTTCTTTCAAATCTCTTCCCTGTGTACAGCACAAAGCTCAAGTAAAGAAGGAATATGAACTTTAATTTTTACATCTTTACCTCACAAGAGCTGGAATAGGAAGGAGTTCTCATTTTGGTCTTCCCCTCAATCTTCCTGAAAAATAACTAAATTTAAAATTTCACTCATCAGGAAAGCTACAGCCTGCTCACTCTTAACCACTTCACCTACACTTTGCTCAAAAATTCTACAGGGTTGATGTAAAACACTCCAAACCAAAGCACACCATCTCAACTCTTCTTTTTCTCTTTAAAAGACAAAGTAAACAAAAGAAAACCAACAAAATAGAAAAAACACCAAATACACAACAGAAAAAGATAAATTTGTTTCATGAGACAGCAATCCAAGGGCCAATATAAGAAGCATTCATCCCACACAACTACATATAGATTCCATAACAGAAAAAAAATCCCTACAACTGCTCAGAATCTTTCTTCAAAATGAAGTAGGGTTTTTATTGCTTCTAATCCTTTCAGAGTACACAAGATTGGATATCACAGCCATGACATTGCTGGACTGAAAAGCTATTTTATGTAATTTTGCTGTTTGTAAGAGGCATTGGTTACAATTTTCCTTTCCATCAGATATTTCCACAGTGCTCATGGTAACTAATGCACCTACCCTTACGAAATAAAAGATGTAGAACATCATACGCTTTTAGATAATGCAATATATGGTTCCCTAAAATAATATATTGTATGCAGAATATTACACTTATTTGTGAGACCTTAAAGCCAGAATCCATTAAACACACTGACCTACATATCTCTCACTCTACAGCTCCAATCCATGACTGCTGTATTTCTTTCTTCATTAATGCAATTTTCTAGACTTTACACTCTTGTGTCTTCATTATATTATGGCTTTTTGCACTTGGTGGTTTTCCTCACTGGCATTTCCAGTGGGAGCATTAGGAGAGCTTCAGAGAGAAGCCAGAAATGAAACCAGCCTACCAGATCAGGGATGGGGTTTGCCTTTCTCAGAACTGTATCACAGCAGGTTGTTAAAGCAGGATACATTCCCTCTCCGGACATTACAGTAGCATCTGTGTATATATTTATCACAACCATATTTATTTACAAGGATGTACATGAATCTGCCCTGCCAAGATCGTTGTGTTCTGCAGCCCTGTGGAGCAATTAAAGGTCTCACTTAAATGCACTGCCCCTAAACATTTGCTGGTACTGCTTTGTGGGAAATGATTGCAACCCTGAGTCCTGTGACAAGTAATGAAGATCACAGCCCACCTCTACCTCATTAAATTGCCCCAATTATAGGGAAAAACCAATTGAAAGTAATGAAGCTCTGAAACAGGCAAAAAAATCGCATTACCCTATTTTGTGAAAGGGAAGAGCAGCATGTGACCTCTGGTCATTAAATAATTAAAAGTGCATGTAATAAGGACAGTACTAGCTATAAGAATTTATAAGATTACAATCTGTGTAGATTTAGCAAATGTTCAGGTGGTTTCTCTGTTGTTCTTAAACCTCAGTGTGAAATAATGACATGGTATCTAACAGTCCTTTCATTCTGATGGCCTGCCTAGAGGGTGGTCTGACTGCAATGTGTCAGTGGTGTGAAATCAGAGAAGACATTTCTAAGACAAGGCTTCTATCTTTTTATCTGAATACATATTTTGTTCTATCCAAAGCAAATGTTAAATATTTCAGAGACTCTTGCAAAAAGCTCCTCTGTTGCATGCTTCTACTATCCCTTAACTCTGAAGTAGCACAGTAGTAAAACTCAGGACGGTGGAGCCTACAGGCACTCTCCAGCTACTGATGTGCCTTGGAGGAGTCAGCACTGAGCTGGCAGGCTTGAGGCAGCTTGTCTCATTTACACAAAATTATGATAAACAGAAGTAGTTCCCAGAAAAACTGCTAAGAGCAATGGAAGGTTCAGGGCTGGCACATTTCCTTGATCCAGAAAAGACTCAAAACTACCTGATGCTGGAGGCAAGACTGAAACAGCCCAGGATAGGACTGCCAGTGCCAGAATCCTGTCCAGGCAGGCAACTCTCTGTTGAAGTGAGTGAAGTATCACCATTACTAAGCTGCCATCATGATTTATTTTACACAGTCCACAAATTATGTTTGCTCATGGAAAGATTGGTTTGGGGGGAGAGGAGAAGGAAGCTAACAAGAATAACTGAACTGTGTTAATTTATTTTTAGACTTTTATGGAATCTACTCGAGCGCTGATCTTTATATGGGTAAGACAGCATACATATATCTCTCTCTCTTCTGTATCTTTCCCAAGCAGTTCCATTCTGTCTGATTTCTACCAAAGTATGTTCTTGTTAGCAGGACACATATTAACATTTAGAACAAATTAGAGTTGTAAGTATTTGTGTGCATAGCTGCCGCAGATGCTGTCAATCCTAGAACAAAGTGCACTATTTTTCATTCTTTAAGTAATTTTAAAATATTCCACAGCACATTTTAAAAGATTGGCCAGAAGAAATGCTAAGAAGCAAGAAAATGCTAGCAACCATAAAATCATTTTCATGTACCTTCAAAATTATCTAAATGTTCCACATGCTATGGCTGCTTATCTTTTTTTATATAAAGCCATCTGTGAGAAATTACCTATCATAAAGGTGTTACTTCAGTTACACTGCTCTATTCCAGGACACCATCTTGCATTTTGGTACCTCATGAGAAAAAAAGGAATATCTGAGAAATGCATTAAGACACTTAGCTTATTAATGGCAAACCATATATAAGCTCATTTTTCATGCCCTAGGCTTTTATGGTCTCGCAATGGAAAATTTTTCTTCATATTTTTCAGAAATAACAGAAAATTCCAAGAAATGGAAGCCGCTGCTAGTAAAAGAAGAAAAGCTGAGTATCATCAGGGTTAATAGCTCCTATTTGAGATCCATGAATGATTACAGAGTTACTTTTCTATATCGAACTTTCAAGTTTCATTAATAATATGCTGCCTCTCCAGGACACAGGTGCACTCACGGTACAAAAGTTATTGGTTCATCACATGGAATAGAAGAGCTAGAGGAACAATGGCTTCAAAGGTCTCATGTTTATATATTTTGACAGTAGTTTGTTGGGCAAGCGCTCTTTGGTACTTAAGTATAACTCGTCCTACTTCTTCCTACACGGGCCACAGACAGGTCAGTAGCATATCCATAGCCAGAAAAAATGTTTCCTTTGGCAACATAAGAACTCGACCTATAAATCCACATTCCTTTGACTTCCTTATCAATGAACCCAACAAATGTGAGAAGAGCGCGCCGTTCTTGGTCATTCTTATCAGTACGACTCACAAAGAGTTTGATGCAAGGCAAGCCATTCGAGAAACGTGGGGAGATGAAAACAACTTCAAAGGAATTAAAATTGCCACATTATTTCTTCTTGGAAAAAATGCAGATCCTGTGTTAAATCAAATGGTAGAGCAAGAAAGCCAAATTTTTCATGACATTATTGTGGAAGATTTTATCGACTCTTACCATAACCTGACTCTGAAAACGTTGATGGGGATGAGGTGGGTAGCAACATTTTGTTCAAAAGCAAAGTACGTTATGAAGACAGACAGTGACATTTTTGTAAATATGGACAATCTTATTTATAAGCTGCTCAAACCTAACACGAAGCCAAGGAGGAGGTACTTCACAGGTTATGTTATAAATGGAGGACCAATAAGAGATGTTCGCAGTAAGTGGTACATGCCCAGAGATTTGTATCCCGACAGCAATTACCCACCCTTCTGTTCAGGCACTGGCTACATTTTTTCAGCTGATGTAGCAGAACTGATTTACAAAACCTCCCTTCATACCAGACTTCTTCATCTTGAAGATGTGTACGTTGGACTCTGCCTTCGGAAGCTGGGCATTCACCCCTTCCAAAACAGTGGCTTCAATCACTGGAAAATGGCCTACAGCTTGTGCAGGTACCGCAGGGTTATCACAGTTCACCAGATAACACCAGAAGAAATGCACAGAATTTGGAATGACATGTCCAGCAAGAAACATCTCAGATGTTAAGATTTTTACAGATGTAAATACCTTTATTAAAATTTTGGTTGAGTTTGGTTATTTTTTGACAAAGTGATCTGCTGATTTACAGGTTAAACTGTGGGATATTAACTGTGAGAGGATTTTTAAGGACTGGTTTTTCATTCTTGCTTTGACTACTGGTTTACAAACTTCAGGCTCTTTTTCATAAGGACATTATGTCAACTGAAAGGATATAGAGTCAAATCTCAGATTTTGTATATTATCATCTATTGCACATATCCATTCCTGCATCTGTGTGTAAAAGGACAGTAATAAACTATTATGAGCTGCTTAACAATTCACACCCCAGCCTCTGAGGTAAGATCAGGCTCTAAGAAATGAAGAATTACAAACATACTTTTATTCTTCTTTTGACACCCCACAACCGTCTCTATTTAGAGCCTTGTTAATAAATTAAGCAGCATACATTTGCACTGAAATTATATACCTGCTCTGACGTGTATTTTACAGTATGTGTGCAATTCCCAAATAGCTTACTAATGGTGTAATAGCAGAATTTAGACAGGTAAGAACACTCAAGTTTCACTGACCTTAGAAATGAACCCACACACTGAAATATATTTTCATTCACCAAATGGTATTTCTTTAAATTATTTCAGAATAACCCATTTATTTACACTTCCTAAAATAGCCCATAAAATATGTAATACAATTTAAAAATTAAGTAGAATCTGTAGGTAAAATAAGAGGGGAGATGTATGAAAAACTATCTTAAAAATATATGAGAAAAGCATGAATATCTTAACTTTTAATTTCAAAGCAAGGCAATGTCTCTCATTAGTATCAATGGATTCTCCATTCAACATCTTGAATAGCACTATGTAATTATACTGAATACAAAAGTGTCAATAAGCAGTATATTTCTCAACATCAGTCAGTGCACTATTTACCTAAAAACAAGTAACACAAAAGCAGCTTTCTAAGGGGAAGCTTTAGTTTTTGCTGCAGTACCTATAGGAACAAGATTCTAACAGATTTTGTAATGGTGTGGGAAAGAGGAATTTAGTCCAATAAAAGAATACAATCAATTTTCTGTTGACTGGACAACAGAGTACATAATTATGTACAAATTTCACAGCAAAATAGAAGGCTTTTAAAGAAAAACCTATTAAAACTACCCAAATTCTAGCCTTTTAAAAAAACTTTTAAAGCTCTTAGTTTACTCATCACAGTCAATGCGCACTAAGATCCCACTCAGAACATCCCCAGGACATGCAACAGGAATCAAGTACAAAAGATTTTTTCAAGTTTCATAACACGCTTATATGTATTCTGAATATGATTGTTTATGAAATGTCATGAAAACCCTTTGATAAATTCAGGCCATCTCTATTCAGTACCACCTTATAACAAGGAGGTGAAATATGATATTGCTCAGCAAATAACTTGGAATGAAGAACTCACAAGTTACAAAAAACCAAAACTCACCAGATATATTATCAGCTATAGATTACTCACACTGTCCTCAGCACATACAAAGTCTCATTCATTGCAGCTGGCATTATGTGTAACATATGCAAAACTGTTACCTCTGTATGTTATTCAGAATGTCTATAAAGTTGTCAGAAATTAACTGAAGAAGAATTCAAAAGAAAACTTTGACCTGATTTTGCCATAGATGTACACAGCACTTCACAACAGTAACAGAGGAATGAAGATGCTACCCTAAAAGGTTTGCAGTTTCATGGTAAATTGTTAGTCTTGTTCACAGATGCAGCACCATCATTTCAAAAGAAACTACCCATAAATAAGGTAAAGTGTATCTGGCTTTTAAATCACTAGCAAGAGCCATCTCCAGCAAATCTATGTCAGATCTAAAGATGAAGCTACAGAACAGGCAGCCTAGGGGTTACTGTTAACAGGAGCTGTGTACCCTTCATAAATAAAAATAACCCAAATCAAACCCCCAGTAATTGTTATAAAAATGCTAAATCTCTTGCAGCATAATTAAGAGTTATCCTTCCCTTGTTGATCTAGTCCTTGTTAAAGCTGCTATGCCCTATCAAATCCAAAACTTTCAAGGTACAACTAGTTGCATAAGGGAATATATAACACGCTGATTGGGTGAAGTTCAGATTTCCTTACACAACTCCCATAATATTCTTGTTCATGAATGGAAATGAGGGTGGAATTCATCCCCAGCCCTTGGGTATATCAGATAGCACAGATGCCATCCTGCCCAGAACATATTTTGTAATAATTTGGACCCGCAGGCTGCAATCACTTCTGCTATCCCTCTGCACTGTGCAGTCCTTTGGGGGTTCTGAATCACAAACAAATGGATTTGGTTGCCTTATTTCTGCTGATGCTTCTGTGGCCTTTGGTTAGTAACCAGGAGGACAGCAGGGCTCCCAATCCAGATACCTCAGGGCTCAAGTAGCATGGTAGCCTTGAACTTCTCCTAGTACAAGTAGACTGCATTAATAATTGCAAGGTACACCCTGAAAATAGTATCTGAAAAAGTGTATTTCCTGCCATTTATAAATAGATAGATCTTCAACAGAAATGTAAATGTTCATCTTGAAACTGATGTATATATTTCTAAGGCATTTTCTTCTGTATTCAGCTGTATATATGTCAGTCTGCTTGCTATGTAGCATTCTGTTATGCATGGAGCTGAGTGAGGCATATTTGTCCAGTGTTTCAAAAGCCTTAAGCATGTGTGCCCTAACTTTTGAATGTACAAGATACTTTTTCTTTTGTTGTCAAGTGAATTTAAAACAACACAACAAAATCCTAATTTTCTACTTCTATTAATTTTCTGGTATTATATTTCATTAGCTTGTTACACTTAGATTTATTTTTTTCACTTTGCTCAGAAATTTCACTGTTAGAACCTGGATATGGACAGGTAGCAATACATCTACTCACAGGGACAGTTTTCCCTTCCACTTAGTAGTATTTGTGCCATGTGAAATACTGTTAAAAAACAAATGTTTCCAATGGACTTCCTTTAATTAAAAAATATTTACATTACTTAAAGGTCATTTTGTTTCATTGGGCATGGGACAAATGACAACTGGGTTAAACATGCTGGCTTCTAGTCACTCCAAAAGTGTGACTGTAATCACGTTTTGATTCCAAAATGTGTATGAAAAAAGCATATTGAGCAAAGCAGCTGGCAGGGGAAGTGCCTCTCTTTAGGAGGAATTTTTTCACAAAAGCATTTTTTCTTTTTTATTTTGCTAAAACCATGAGAGTATTTAAATGGAAACCTCAAGATTAATTTTCCACATTTCCTAATAATAACGTTAAGTATCAATTTTGATTCTTTGAGGTCTTTTTGTCATTTTTAACGTAGATGGCAACGGCAATTTGTAAATGAAGAGTGTAATTAACTAGAAAAGCTTGTCAACAGTAACCGAAATTTAGGTGTATCATTATATATGACTGGCTGTACTTATGTATTTATTTGTCTAAATTGTATATATTGTTTTATCTATAGTGTCTGTAGGAGTGCATTCTTTTAGGTTAATGTATTATTTACAGTTTTGTGGGATTGCCAGCAAAGCTGCTAATCAAGATACTATTTTTTTGTATCAATGTCAAATAATAAAAAAAAGTGAACAATGGAAGGTGTCCTGTAAATTTTCTTCTTCACTTCTTTCTAGAAATGTAAATTGTATTACCTGAAAACACAATGTCAATGAATTGGCTCATTTGTCACGAGGAAGAATATTGTGCTGTAAAAGCAGGTTTTTTAAAAACAATTGAAAAAATAAACAAAACAAAACACTACTTTTATTCATTATTTGTGCAACAACTTCATCAAGCTGATGTCCACCCAGGTCAGATGCACTACTTCATCTGAAGCTTCTGAACTTCAATGCAGCCATGACAATATCTGGCAAAGTAGCAGATGGGTTCATCCTCTGCTCTGCCCTATTTAGCTGCTTTGGCATACCCAGCCAATGAGATCCAGGCTTGGCCATTCTAAGGTGGCCAAACTTTTTGACAGTATGGCTGTTCTGCTACTTGCATGGTGTCTTAAAAGGTGGGTTTGCAGCCATCAAAAGCTACATACAGGAGAAAAGGAGAAATATCCCAAAACTCACATCTCATAAAACCACAATAAAGTTGTTTGAAGCTGCTGTGTGACCACCCAGGTCACCCCTACAGAGGAAAGGGGTTCTCCCTGGTCTCTCATAGACACATAGTGACCATGACAGAGCCTTTTGCCTCCCCCCTCCCCTGCAAAGCACCAGAAAATCACTGAAGAATCACAGTCTGAGTACACTCAGATTACCCAGTAAGTCTCATGTAGCCTTTGTCTCCCAACACAAATATCTTAAGATACTGTTTTGTCTCTCAGGGAGGTCTGGGAAACTCTAGGGTCCTCATATCAAAATAAAAGCAATAAACCAAAACAATGCAAAAGTAGGAAGAAGGCCCTTGTCTTGTAAGAACATCAGAAAAATTCATCTCTCCCCATTCTCCCCTCTGTAGTTTCCTGCCTAGAGGTATCTAACCTCTTTTCCTCTGACTTTAGAGCTCAATATCCAAAACTCATTCATGAAATGGAAGGGAAAATAACCCCATGCCTGAGAAGAAAGGGAGCTTTTGCAAACCAAAGTGTATTTCCTTGGATCACTTGTTCCAGAAGTAGTTGAAGCCTGCATAAGAGTCCTCAGCATTCCAGGAGTGTCTGGCAGCAACACAGCTACCTTACAAACCATAATGAGATGCTTTAAACCAACCAAGAGTTTCACATACAGTAAAACCCCTCCAATCCTTTTCATCTCTCTTGTTTCCACCAAAGCAGCCTGAGTCTAATTGCAACACTTACATGGTATTTAATTAATAGACAGCTTGGAGATATACAGATATTAGCACTAGTAGGGTAGATTTCATGTAGCTTGATTATCTTAATTACAAGCATTCTATTTTCTCATTTACTTAATTGATTCTCATAGATTTTCCAGAGAAATTTGCACTGCCCTAAGTGAAAATAGTATATAGAAAACCATCTTAAAAGTGCTGACACTGGCCTATTACAGCAGTAACACATCAAAAAAAGGAGATCTATGACATGGAACATTGTACTGAATAGCATCTGCTTCCTTTTCTCTTGTTAAGAATACAAATTTATGAAGTGGAAGAAGAGGAGTCATCTGAAGAGAAAAAAAAAAGAATGTACCTTATTTATCCACCCACACCCGCAATTAGGTTGTGTCAAATATCTCCTCTGATGACTTGCCTAACAGAGGAAAAAAATCCATTTTTCTGCTAGGTCTGCATATTAGCTGAATCTACATTATATCTCTGCCTCACCTGAAAGAGCCAAGAGCAAGAGACATTTATTTGTCATGCAAGATTTATCCTTGAGCACTTACTCTGCAAAGGCAGCATTACATAACAAGCTGGACAGAATTAAGTGCAGTGGTTTTGTAATGCAGACAACTTATATTTTGTTGAAGCAAACACTCCAAACTTGAGGTATACTGGCTAACACCTACCATATCTGCATGTATCAAGCATCCCTTTTTTAAGAATTCCTTTCTCTGGCCTATTTTCTAACATCTTTCCTTAAAGAGAAATGGGACCTCTAGGTACCTCAGGATAGCAGTAAAAGCAAGGGGAACGCAGAGAACACCCTACAAAATCATTGTAAGCTTTTTCCTTGATTTACAAATGTCACTTAGCCTTGCTCTGCTCTTCTGTACTTTTAGTCTGCTTCAATCTGGTACATATTCCTGTTATTTCCATCACTCTTTCCATTTTCCTAATGTGCTTTTGCATAGCTCAGCATTCTCCCATCAAACCACCCACAAAAATAAGAACATACTGTTTTTGTATGAGGAAGGGCTCTTACCTGTACGACAGGTTTACAGTCCTACACTAACACCCAGCTAACTGATTTCAGCAAGTTTCAGGGGACAAGTAGCACCTGAAGTTGTTCCTTCAAAAATCTTTTCTTTGATATTGCCTACTTCAGGTATATGGTAAAAAACGATCTATCATCTTTCATCTTGCCTCTGCCTGCAGAGATCACTATCACCAAGTCTAAGGTTGTTTGGCTTTTTTTCCTTACTCCTTTTACCTTCCCTCACAACCTTGGACAGTTCATCGGAATTCAAAACAGCATTTTTCCACGTTTCACTTTAACTCCCACTTAATCAAGTATACTTTATTCCACTATTTCAATGTTTTAACCTTTTTACCTGGTTCTGCTCCCTGTGTTGCCTCCGCTCTCCTCATATCTTCCTAATAGTCAGACATCTGGTACTGAATCTGTAACAAGAGTATTTGCATGAAGGCTGAACACAGCAGTGCTTTTCTCTGTCGCTGTCTTGGAGGTATCAAAAACTGCATTATTGGATTCTTTTCACCAGACAGGACAGCTTATCTTACTACTATCACATTTAAAGCAGAAAATGAACCTCTTGCAGCATATGGAACAGCCACTAGGTCTACAAGGCTACAGTAGCTACGGATACCATAGGTGTTGTAAAGGAAACTTCCCAGCGTGCCCGTGCCCGAGGCTCTGGCAGTCCATCTCCCAAGGCCACACTTGCACAGCCGCGACCAGGATAACACAGAAACAGCTGGATCCGGTGCTTTCGAGGAGCGTTCCCCAACAAAGGAACCCCTGGGCTTTGATCCCCTCACAGCCCCAGGGCGGGGAAGCCTCGGCTCCTGCTGCGTCCTTGTGTCCATTCCCCCGGGCCCCACCGCCCTCCCTCCCGCCTCTGCCAGGCGGAGCTGGCAGCTCCCGGCCCCCGGTCTCCCACCAGAGCTCAGTCTGCAACTTCAACCCCAGGGGATTCCTCCACACACCCAGACTCCTTAAAAGTATGCACTTAATGAATTTTACATAGAATATCATTTCCCCTCCCAAAGGCTACAAAAAGGTCCAGATCATTCGAGACAAACTTCACAAGGTGCACTCAGGCTTTGTATTATGTTTCCAGTCCCTTTGGCAGGATGGGTTATGGAAATGAAGAACTGCTGCCTCTGGAGAGTCGTATCCTGTAAGGATGAGGCTGAATACTTCCCAAGCATCAGGCTATTCTAAGCATAGCTGTACTTTGAATTTGTAACACAGCTAATGCCAAGGTTGATGATAGGCTGCTTTAATTGGTCATTAAAAGGCAGTATTATTTACCGCCCTGTTTCTTGGATTCAGCATTTCCACACATGGGGATAAAACTAATGGGCTAGAATAAAGAATATATACAGCATGTAATTAAAATTACATTGTTTAATATGGGAATATGCATGCACAAAGTGCAGGTGCTGTCACAGAAGTACAGGTTATGGAAGTATACTTTTTCGATTGTATTATACTGCAATTTAGCTGTCACTTCAAACAGATGGGCGAGTTGTGCAACATTTTTAAACTGATTTAATTACTTGCAAAGGTATTGGCTTGTGTTAATTGGTGCAATAAATTACACAATGGTTCACAGGTTCCATTTAAAAGGACTTGGAACATGTAGTATCTGTAAGAAAATAAACTGAGCCTTGCACATCAGTATTTGACAAAATAGTTATTGGCTGTTTGTTTTATCAATTCAAAAACAGGATGAAAAAGCCCCTCATTCACACAAGTCAATGCACCTAACATGATAGATATTAATGTATAATTGTATCTCAGAGAGAGGTGAATGTTGGAGACAATATATGCAGGCATATGCCTAGAAGAATGATCAGACTAAGTAAACGTAAATGGGTTTCCCAAAAAACCCCCCACTGGTTGTGTGCAATTTACCTAGTGTGAGATGATTACTGTTGTCCTTTAGGGCAAAGTCATTTACTGAAACGTGAGACATGGGGAAGAAGGTTCACCAGCACATGTAATAGCTTTTGAAATATCTAGGCCTTTAGTCAATTTAAGGTTTAAATTGTTCTTTTTCTTGAACTCCAGGAACACCCAAAATCCCCTAAGGTCAACAAGTAGAAAAATGTCTATTCTGTTAAGTACCACAGCAAAGTACATCTGTATTAGACAACCAAACAAAATCTGTAGGGCAGTAACGGTCATCAAACTCTGTAGCTTTAGGAAAGCTTTCTAGCATAAGCAGGCAAAAACCTGGCAAGATCTTTGGTTACACTTTGGCACAAAGACACTGGGGAAGTGCACATTTTAACTTGGAGAAAAGATCATGGTGGCCTGACGTTACATTTTAGGATTTCTATGAACTAAGGAGAGTAAGGAGAGTGAACATTTAGCAGACAAATTTACCTCATTCGTGACAAATCATCTATTTCCTGAACATTTAAAATGAAATGCCTTTAAATTTTTTTTCATGGTTTTAAAATTGCTGTGAGTGAAATGTCATTGAAAACAAGCTTGCACTTTTATCTTCTGCTAATCACCAGAGATATACCACTTCAAAGGAGTACATTACATTTTATTTGAATGCTGGGACAGACATATCAGTAAGTAAACTAAAAATCATATGAATTGTCAGTGTTAATACTACCACCTGGCCATTTTTCCCCTTTCCAGCAATAATTTCATTATTTTCTTTTCTATGCCTTTCATTTCAATAGCACCTAACAATTTACTCTTTTGTTAATGCATCACAATTTCTCCAAAGCTGCATTTTGTTTAAATGAAAAGAAAAATGCTTAATGTAATGCAAAACCAGAAAAAATGCGTCTGGAAAATTGTACTTGCATACATAATGGCTGGCAACATGGACGTGAAATACAGAAATAAATGAGAAACATTTGCTTTTTCCTCAGCAAGTACTCTGAGGATGGGTGACAGCTCATGAGGAGAGATTAGGGCAAACAGCGCTGCCCTTTCCCAGGTATTACTTTTACTAGTTGTGCAATTGCTGGAGAGCAAGAAAACCTGATCTAATCAAAGACCGAGTGTTGGATTACATGACCTTTTAAAGGTCCCTTGCAACCCAAACCATTCTATGACAAGAAGCAAAGAGAACTTCACATCATCACCAACCATAGGTGAAGAACCTCTGGACAGAAGGAACAAAGGGGCCTTACATACAAGGACCAGACAAAAAACTTGGGAACTACAGATATTTTAGTGGAAGTGACACACTATAGATGACAAAAATACTCATTTCTTTGAAGCCTATGTCAGACAACAAAGCTTTAGAAAAAATAAACATGTTCTTAAATTTCATGTCCACCACTGCTAATTTGCATGTTTATTTTCAGTTTGCTGTAATGCCAGGACATGTATTTGCTTTAAGCAATAATTCACAATGAGTGAGACATCATCATCTGTGGGATTTTCAGCTGCCTGGAACACATCACACAATTGGCAACTGATTTATCTTAACAATTCTGCAAGTACATATTTCATGAAACTGCAGTTTTAATCATATCAGGACCCACACCATGGTGAAAAGCAGCATTTTCAAGAGTAGTAGAGATTCTGTACTCTTCCCACAACTCTAACATCTTTTCCAATAAATTCGGATCACTGCATTTAGGCCAAAATTACATGTTTGATATATACCAAATTTAAATTATAACACAGACCTAATTTAACCATAAACCACATTACATTTTCTCAAGATAATATGTCACCAACAGGTAAAATTACTAAAGCTTACTTCCTTTTTTTTGAAAAACTTCTTCCATGCTAACTTGAAAAAACATCCACAACAGAAAGAAGTAATAGAAATGTAAATGGCATACACCAATAACTTAAGACTCACCTGCCTGATTGCTACAATGGAATGGATATAGGTCCCATTCTGTATCCTTTGAAGTGTATTTATATCCTTGGTCCTAGATTTGCCATTATCTACACATTATATACAAATAATCTTACTGTTAACTTAGCAGAAATTCAGACAGTAATATGAGTCAGTTCTACAAGAACAAATCAGGTCTGAAATCCTCTCCAGAAGGCAATAAGTTTGCATTTAAGTACAGAAAAATATTTTCAGAGTTAAGACATTTCTTTTGTGACTAAGACAAGGATCGTGATCATTGTTAGGCAAGCAGTAGAAGCCCTAATTTTCACAGTTTGTTACCTATTTATATTAGCTAATGTTAACATGCAAGCATACTTGTCTCCAACAGAAGCTTTTGAAAGGATCTCATTGAGATCTGAGAATGTAAAGGATTGAGATGGTTTTGGTTTGTTGTTTCAAACGCCTTCAAAAGCAGTAACAAATTGTAAATTCCTGAGATATATTTTCTCAAGCATTAGTAATGCTCCATTAACTTAATTTGTATTGACAGACAAACAGAAATCAAGTCTAGTAAGAAAAATGCAAGTTCAGAGGTAACAATAAAAGAAAAACACAGCACAGACATAGTAAAAGCTCAATATTGCAAGAGAGAACCAGTCAGGTTTACAGCTACAAGAATGGGTTTGGGTTTTTCCACCACATAACTCTTCAGGTATCAAAGCCCTGCTAGATTTTTTTCACAGTTACAGTGGTAGCTTTAAAACCCACAAATAACTGCTGAAGTAAATCAGACCTGGGGGAGTTTGTTGTACAGAACATTTAGGAATTGCTCAACAGTTAATGTAGCTGCACCAGAGCTGACTATCAAGAACTAAATCATGTAAAGCTGTGAGCAAGCTCTGAAATGGTTTTCTAGAAGGGGCAGTTTCCAAGGAACAGTAGTTATAAGTTCTGAAAAGAGTCTGCTCATACGCCTCGGCATGAACCACAACACAGCATCTGTGGGTCCCAGAGATCTCCTCAGTAGGCAGTAAGTTGTCCATGGAAAAGCAAAGGTAAGGGAGGACTAGGGAAACAGAACAAGGGGTCCAATGTCTCACATTTCTCTCATCTCAAGGGATGCATGAACCCAGACAAAATGATAAATCCACTTGTAAAAAAATAACATTTCAGAACAGAGGAAAAAGTATTTTTGTGAACTGCAAGGTTCACAACAGTTTTATGTATCTGTAAATTGGGACAGAAAAAAAATACTGAGGAGAGCTGAACAATTACTGATGTAATTTTTGGAAAAATCAAAGGCCACTAATTAAATTGGTACGTGAAGTAGTAGAGTTTTGTTTGTTTAGGAAATTGCTGCCATGTACTTTCTAGATAGGTAGCAAGGACAGCATATAAACAAGCAAGAGCAGCACAAAAATATGCGTACACCTCAAGGACGTAGCAAATACTTTATCAGGATCTTTGTCATCACCCTGAGGTTTTTACAGTCACATACCTCCCTACAAAATGAGCGCTGAAACCACTGAGTGAAAATAAGAGAATGTACAAGAGAAATGTGCTGGTGCAGGGTGAGAGAATCAGAGCCCAGGTATTTGTTCTCAGGCACTTACAGTCTAAATGTAAACTAGGAGGTATCAACATTCCCTGTATCTACTGGCAACGCTGCACTTGCCACCCTGCTCCACAGAATTTTCTCATCTCCTCTTTGAATAAATAATGAGCACAGGCTAAGCAGCAAAACTGCAACCAGGCCATGTCCTGGAGGTCCATCCACAGCCCTCACGCCTGCACTCTGTACACACAAGGCTCGGCGATCGCAGCAACCAACATCCCGGGGCACAGCGAGAGCAGCTCTGCACTACCTTCAGGGCAAGAGCTCAGCCACCTCCAGAAAGCAGAGCACACCCCCAGATGCAGCAGCTCTGGACAAGGCTTACACAAGCCACAAAAATACAAAATAAAAGTTACAGTTACAAAATATTATGGTATAAATAATTTCTTCTGTGCCTTGCCTTGGCAGTCATTAACACAAATAAAGAGGTAAGAAAGTATACTTGATAAGTGGTAGTCCCACCAAAACCTCATCATATGCAATAAAACAGGCCTTTTACAATTATTAACCGGCCAAAATTTAAACTTATGTTAAAGAACACACTTTCCCTCAAATCATTTTGAGAACATATTACCTGCATGTCTCAGTATCTCAAACTATATCCCTCACTAAACCAAAATGGTACCAAGCACTTCCAAAATGCCAATTTCATCACAAGTTACACACTGTCACTTTTCTGTAACACTAAAGACACACAGCTAACACACCCTAATTTGTGTGAAAGCAAACCTGTTACTCTCCTGAACTGAAAGAGAATGTTTGATTCACTTGGCCATAATTGTTTGTATCCAACAGCTGTCTTCAGTTTACAAACTGACACCAATTTGGTATGTCACAAATACTCTTCCAAAGGGTATTTTTAGGCCTTCACTTTATACCAGAAAAGGGAAGGAATATTAAATTTACTTCAGTACTTTTACTTTTAGCATAAACTCTTTATGTTGCCTAAATATTTTATAGGGCATATGCAAATACAACAGCCTGCCCAACAATCCCTATCTGGATTTAAATACATATATAGCCTTACTGTTAAGACTTCATCTGCAATTACTTTATTAAAAATAAAAATCTTTAGCTACGAAAAAGCTAAACTAAGCTGATAACAGAATGTGAAGATGATAAAAAAGGGGAAAGGCAACAGTCACACATTTGCTTAAACACAGTCCTGCTTTGACTTCCACAGACCAATCCAAGCTACATTACCTTCAAACAGGACAGACCTCAGAGATTCGGACCTTTGTTGGCCTTACAAATCCACACACATAAATACACAGAAGTCCATGAACACAAAGCACTTTTACACAGTAATTAATGTAACACTAAATTGTAGCTCAGTAGCTCTCATCCAAGAGTCTTGATTCATCTTTGTAAAAATCCTTTTGGAGAAAAAAAATTATCAAGCAATACAAAAGTGCAGGAGTTTTCTCATCCTTTCCATCTTTTGTAAAACATCAGGTTTATGGGTGATTTGGCAGTGCCCTACCTGACAGGCAAATTTACAAGGTTAGCACTGAAACTAATCAGAGATAATCAGAAAATTCTCTCTGGTGTAATTTTCTGCTTGGATAGCTCTGCTATGCCATTATAAATAGGAAAAGCTTGCAGCACAAGCAGGGTAAAAGACTTCAGAAGATTTTAGTAATCACCGCCTGTGAGAACGACGGGTCAATCTTGATGGACAGAGACGAGAGAACTCTGGAGTCAAGCTTAGTTTTGAAGCATGCAGTTTATTGTATAGAGCGTGGGTGAAAGGGCCCTGCTTCGAGCTGCCAGCCGCAGCTCGGAGCAGGTGTGAGAGAGTGAGAAGAGAGTGAAGAAGAGAAGGAGCAAGAGAGCGAAATTCTCATTACAATACATTAAATCTTCTTCTATACTGAATATTCTAATTTACACTAACTAATCTAGTACAAGATACAAATCTTATAGCATTTACATACAGCTTATAAGAATCACTACATTACTATATAGTGTTACATTTTAAACTCTAAAAACTACTCTTTGGACTTCTCCTGCCGAGCTAGCAGGGTCTGCTCTGACCCTTAGACTTCCGGTGAGGAGAAGGGCATTGTTTCATCAAGGGGGATTTACTCTCAGCTGACCATACTATTGTTTTCCAGTTGTTCAGTAACTAAAGCTTGGCATCTTAGATATTGAAACTCGCCTTCAACTCTATTTCACTAATATGTTTCATATTCTCTACAAATAAGCAGTCATATTTATAAGGTTTTCCTATTTCATCCTCCCCAACAACCTCCCATTCAAATCACACCTACTTTTTAATCATGATTGGATCCTTTTCCATTTTATAGCCCGAGGAGTAAATGCAGGAGCTCATAATCGACACAGATTGGGAGTGAAATTTTAGTCCCACTGAAGCTATTGTGAAGTATTATTAATTCATGGGGCTGGGATTTCAGTAATTGTCCTTCCCTCTGGATCCTCTGTTCTAACTCAAGGTGGATTTCTCCATTGTCTTCCTATTTCTTATAATATAGAGTAAATGCTCCAGTGCTTTGTTTTAATCAGAGGTGATCTAACAAGGACAGAGAAGAAAGAGAGTCAGAGAGAAACAGATCCTGAATGCAACAGGATTCTTAGCTGATTCTAATAGATGATGGGAATAGTTTCAGGTTTAACAACCTCAACAGATAACTATTGCTCTTTTCCTTAAACACTTACTTCAAAAACCTTTCCACAGAGCTGAAAAAAATGGTTAGGAACTTCATTTAATTTCACCAATTGAAGCTTTCAGCTTATGCTGAAGCACCTCTGGAACAGAAGCAATCTGGAAAACTGTAAAATTAATTTCTTTGTCTAAGTACAAAGTCCTGCAAAAAAGGCATAGTAAATTTACCTTTAGGAGGGTACTTTTTACATCAAAATGGAGCACTGCTAACTTCTCGCTTGGGCACATTCAGAGCTAAAGACCTCAGCTCAGTTCTCCCTGGGGGTGCAATGAGCAGACTCGGCAATGCAAGGACTTGCTGCTGCGCCATGGCCCAAGAGCCTCCTCCCAGCAGCGAGCACAGGAGGGGAGCAGTGGGCAGCAGGATGATGAACCCCAGGGCCTGGGAGAAGGGGAAGCACTGACATCCACATCTCCCTTGTTCTGAAAAACTTGTGTTTGCTGACCATTTGATTTTATACTTTGTTCTTTCTCAGTCAATAATAGAGTAGTAGCACAATGCAGGGCATTGGCAAAAGATTAATTTGCCAGAACGAAACAACAAAACTTTCAGCACCCTTAATACAAATACCAGAAGATTAAGGTAACAGTCTTCAAAAGCTTTCCTTGCCCTCTATATTATAAACCATCACAGATACAGTACAGGTGTGGGTTCGGGGGAGCAGTTTGGTGGGTTCCCCCTCCAATACCAGAACGCTTCTCAAAACCAATTCCAAGCTTTCAAAAACAGAAATGCAGGCAGAAATGCAGGCCTCTCCCTTAAAGGAGCAATTCAGTACTACACAGCTGGTCTTCCAGAACAGAGCAGTTTTACTAATGTGAGGTTAAATCTTTTTGCCTATTGATTTATTTTTATAGAACATGAGTAGCACGAAGTCCACCTACTCAAACCCTCTTGACACTCTCTGGTTCTTCTGCTTCATTATTTACAATTGCCTGTTGATGACAGCTACGCACACTGCTTTTTATGTGAAAAGACAATTGTATTAACAAATAACCACACATTCCTATACATTTTGAGATGTCATAACTCAATGGTCCTCAACGGAGAGCAAGCTACATCAATGGGGTCTACAGAATAAACATGACACAACTCAAAAAGCCTTTTTGCTCAAAGTAAATCTAAAGAACCCCAGCATTCCTACTCATGACCAGCATCTTTCCTTAATGAGTCTGAATGATTATATGGATGAAAAAGAACCAGGTAACAATTTGGCTTCTTTACATAAAAATAAATAGAGAAATAAAGCTCCCTATTTGAAGCATAGCTGTTTTTTATTAATTTTTAGAAATGTACCTATGGGGAAAAAATTGAGTAAAGGCATGTATTTTCCATCTACTCCAATTCTATTTTGTAGAGCTGTTCCTCTGCATAAACACATCCACTCGCATAAGTGATTTTCTACACCCTACTGAGACAATAAACAAGCACAGCCTTTTAAACTCCTGCTTGAAAACTAGATGGCAAAATATGCATGTTCCAAAAAGGACAAGATTGCCTCCCTATTGGTTTATGCAAGGAAAATTATACTTCTCCTTCTTACCCCATACTCTTCCAGGTCTCTGTAATTGCTCACTGAGCCACCATTGGCCATATTCTCAATGTTATTAGCAGCAGACCAACTTCACAACTACTGAGTTTGATTCAACATCTGAGATGAACACAACTATGAAAGCAGCTTGATGAGCATCAATCTAACAATCATAAAGCAGCTATTAAACCACATTTTTATGAGCCTTGCAATGTTACTCTTAGTCATTAAGGGAAAATGAGTAACTAAATTGTCACAATGCTCAACTAATATGCCTGGATTACTTCATCAGCTGGGCCATTGTGCAATAAAATGCAAGGAAACCTGACTTTGTTGAGAGTTTTTGTGGTTTGAGTAAACCTAGCTGTTCATTAGCAGAGCTCATGCACAGGGAACTCTAAGATGTAGGCTCCTAATGCTTTTCCAGCTTCTCACTTTAACATAATTAACATTCCTTGTGCATGCATATGCATGAGTACATGGCAAGAGAGTGGAAAGGCTGCCCACTTGGTGTAGCAGAAAAATCCACAACAATTGACTGAATAAAGTTCTATCACAATTGATTCAGAGAAAAAATAGACCAACTGCTATTTGTTATCAACAACGTCTCTCTTGTTTTTTTTTTTTTTGCTGCTTTGGTAAAATGTGGGAGGGCAAGGTGGGAACCGGCTGCAACATTCTCTGCTCCCTGCTAAACAGAAATCAGCATTTTCAATGCACTCAATTAGCAGTGTTTTAGGTCTGTGTCAGATTCCTCATCAGAGCTAATTGATTTCAGGCACAGGCCAATCTCACCATTCAACATTATTATGCAGAGGTAGGTGGTGAAAAGGAAAACAGATCTCTGATTAAAGAAAAGCATTAGGGGGAGGCACACCATTTACAAGCTGCACACAGCATTCCCTCTCAGAGAAATAACAGTGTTTAAAAACATTCTGAAGAGATGCCTCACAATCAAATTTTACAGGACTGCTCTGGAAGCCCCAAAATTGGAGATGTGACATTGGACCAAGCTATGTGAAAAGGCACACATCTTTATCTCAAGAGAGAACATGGGTGAGAGAAAATTCAGTTATATTTCCTGATTTGTTTCCCTACTCCCCCTTCCACTCCCACTCATAAAGGGTGTTCTAGGGCAATAGAGGAAATTGTGATAAGTACATAGGATAATATTTTAGAAACAAGAATACATCACAACTAGCCAGCTGAATTGCAATTTGAATGCACAACTCGGTACATGCTGGTGGGAAGATTTGAGGTCAGCACTTGTCAGAAGGAAGAGATGTGCTCCTGTTCTCTTGGCACAAAAAGCATATGTTGCCAGCATGGGAAACAGCTTTCCTGGCCTAAAGCCCACGCTGGAGTCCCACGAGATAAAAGGCTGGAAATGTCCCTTCTCTCCTACTCCTTTACACATGCAGTTAAGTCTCCAGACCTGGTTTTGTGCTAAACTAAATGCCATGTTTATTTTCATCCTAACACTTTGAAACTAATAACTGCAGAACTGTATTTTGACTGACTTTCATCTCAGCCCACAGAGCTACTTTCAGCAAACTAAAGCACAGCACACTGGCATGGCTGGCTCCATGGACACTGACATTAATCAGCCCACAGAGCCTGCAAGTGCCCAGCTGCAGGCACTGGCATATAATCATACAGATGATTATATTTTTAGCACCATCTAATTAAGCTCTATTTTCCTGGCCTTAGAGACAGCTACATGGTAGCTCCCCTGTTCCAGCTTCACCTCATTAATTAGAGACCTTTTCTTTCAAGACAGGTGCTGTAGCCAGCAACACCAGCACCACAACTATTTTGGAGCAAGTCATGTCACACATAGAAGAACTTCACCCAGCTTCTAAACACTTTTCATGTAAACATGAACAAATGAATAGATGCTAGTTTTCTCCCTTTTTATTCAAGAGAGGATGCGTATATAATAATAAAGAAGCAAATTACTATTACGTTTGCCATTCACTTCTACTCTATCATAGCTTGCTCACTGCTTTTTCCGCAACATACTATATATTTTCACCTTTTTTTACCTGCACGTACTAAAAGTATAAACTACTTATAAATGCCATTTTAACACACTAAAGCTTTAATTACCACTTCTACCTTTTTAAAAATGCATTTTGCTCACATTGTATTATACACATTATCTTAGCAGTAAAAACAAGAAAAAAGTTTTAAACCCCAACACAGCTGTGATAACAGTGCCACACAAATTTGCCGCCTCACTGAACCACAGAAGCATCACCATGTTTCTGCATCAGACCACAAGTGAGCAACAACTGTTACGACTTTATCTTGGTACAATACTGCTGACTGGCTCAATTAAAGCATTACATTCTTTATTTAGATACCTCCTGCAGCCCCAACCAGCACAGCAGATGAACACTTTTGACAGTTGCTACTCATATCCCAACACTTTTTCCCAGCTTCTGGGGAGGTGTATAGCAAGTGGAACATAATTTTCATCCAAATATATATTCTATATATATTTAACTTCTTTTTCTAGAACAGTGAAAACAAGACGTATTCCTGAACGTTCACTTTGTCTGAGAAAGTATTGTAGCAGCTAACCACTTTGCAGGTGGATTAGTCAATAACGGTGCAATACGTAGAGAAACATACATTAAAATACATAAAAATAATCCCATAGCAACGCTCAGAATTTAGTCCCTTGATTTACTAAAATATGAATATCGATCTAATATCGATACCCAACTGTGACGGACAAAAGACTCTCTAACAGCTTAAGTTAGAAAGTGTATGTTTATTATGGCGCCGGGCAGTGCTGGGATATTTCCCTAATGAGTGCTACGAAGATCACAGGTGATTACAAAGCCTTTTATCCACAATAGTGTTGAATACACAAAATACAAATGCATATTCATACCCTTGTCACCTCCTCTTCTCCGCTTCGTATGCTAATTAACAAAAAGGCTATTAAGCATGTGTAGTTTGTTATCCGAAATGAGTTGGGGGTCTATTCTGGGGAGGGGTCACTAGAAATGAGGAAGTAAAATTAGTCTTCCTCGTTCTAACCTTTCAACCTTTTGCTGTGTCATGATTCATGGATCCTTGGTAGGACTCCCTGTTTCCTGTTTTCCAGGCCTATTTCATAAGGTTGTTTCTGAAAACAGGAGGTTTGCAACTGTTTTGCATTCCTGGGGTATTGATTAGCTTCTGCAAGGAAGCTTTACACAAACACGGAGTTGACAAGAATGAATTATTTGATCCGGGATAACTTATCTAAATCCGGTCTCTCTTTAACCATCCTCTAAGTTTTAACTGATTTCCGCAAAGCTTATCTTTTCAGCTAAGTCAGCAATATACATAGTTTTTCTAAGGTCTTCAAAATTAGTGTCTCACCCTACCCATCACAGTGCTGGAGTTTGAATGTGTCACTGGTACGTGCACGTTTCAGGCACTCTTTTGATGTACTCACACTCCGGCACAAAGGTGAACACCCGCTCGCAGCCCGCCCCGCAGGCGGACGCGCGGCGTTCTGAGCCCGCACAGCCGAGGATGCCCAGGGGCCGGAACCCTGCCGGGCCCAGCCCAGCACACCGCCCGGCACCCCCGGCCCCGGCCAGCACCAGGGCCCAGGCCCCTGGAGAAAGGCTCACTTACCCTGTTGTTTGCCAGCCGCACAGCTGTCAAAAGTCAGCCCAGGCCCCGGGCTCACCCACCAAGAGCTCTGCGGGCACCGACGGCCTCAAGCGGCCTGACCAGCCCCAACGCGCCTCACCTGGGCCACCGACCCCACCTCGGGCCCTCCCCGCTCTCTGCCCACACAAACCAGTGGCACACAAGGCCTGCCCAGGGAAAACCATTGATTTGTTGAAGTAACCCCTTGGGAGCCTTAACAATGGCTTCTGCAAAGCCCTGGAGAGCAAGGAGCCAAAGCAACCCTCTACCGCGAGGCCATAAGCAGTATTTCCTCTCCTCCTTCCCAGCTGCTGCTCCCAAACTAAGGGCAGCAGCCTTTTTTAGTAACAACTCTGTAACCCGCTCAAGGCATGGAAATTCAAAATACAAATCAGTTTGTGCAATACATCTTTATTTTAATTTTATTTTTTTAACCTTTGCAGTCATCTTGGAGTAATCATCATGTAAACAGTAGGATGGGATGGGATTACATTGAGTCGTACGCAAATAGTTCTAGAACACCTCAACAATTATGACATTATAAATAACTTCTCTTAACAATATATATTTGCCGTTTTCAGTACATTAAAGAGCTGCCACTTATCTAGGATTAACTAGGAAGTAGTTTAAAGTGTAACCTCTGAGAAACACGTCTCCAAATGCGGAAGTCTTTCTAAGGTTCCCTAGCTCCATAACATCTATGTCACAGGTTAGGCAGAGGACTACTTAGGTCAAAGTGTTTTCTTTGTAACAGTTTTACTTGATCATTGCACAAAGCCCTATTATTTTCATTCCACCTTGGTATTTTGCAGAACTTCAAATAAAGCTTCAGTTCCATTCTTCAAGTTTTTATTCACCTGTATGAAACCGGTTTCTATCATCAAGGGCAAGTCAGATCAGAGATGGGCACAGTAAGCATTCTAACTTAACAACAGCTCACAGCAGCTCTAGCTCATGGACTCCCCAATAAAGCATAGTCAATAACACCTTTGCTACTGTATATCCCCTCCTTGCTCAGATAACTATATATATTTATATATATTGTACCATATGTATGGTACTTCTAGAAAATGGAGATTATTTATATAAGCAGCCTCAGGCACATTCTTAAAACATTAATATCTGCAAGGCACCTCCCACTCCCTTGATAATCAGTTTGTGGACTGTTTTTTTGACACGCAACCAACAAAAGCTTGCTAATGCTGAATCAAATTATTTCAAAAACCCCTAGAAGTTACCAAATACTTCAAAGACATACTTGAAACTTTTTTTAAATAGTGGGAGATTAACTGCAAATAGCACATAATCAAGTCAAATAATTTTCTTATTACTAGTATGTTTAATGCATAAATATATGAAAAATAAAATTCACAGTCATTTTTAAATCTAGAATTCAAGTTTGGCTAATATTTCTAAACCTTTATATGTATGTTAATTTCTAAATGTAACAGAATAAAGGCAGTATTATCAACCACAAATACAGGTAAAATAGTATGACTCAAAGTCTATGAAAGAAGTAAGCTTGATAGAAAGTTCCTTTTGTAATAATCAATAAATACAGCCACCTGAGAGCATTTCCACAGGCTTTTCACTTAGGGGGAATCCAAATCAACTGCTAAGAGACATTTAGGAGCATTTTGAACGTTAACAGCAGCAGTGTATCTGTGGGCTTTGCTTGTTCTGACTTTGTGAATTGCTAGATAATGAAGCAGAACTCAGTGTGTGGTGTATTAATTTTCCTTTGCATCTAAGCTGGCTTTTTCACAATCTCACAATTCGGCTTGGGGTCAAGGGACAGACATCAGCTGACACTTAACTGAGCAAAACCAATCAGTTTCACTTCATCAGGAATCTCAGTGCCATCACAGCCAGAGGCCTGCAAGTACAAACAGAAATGTTTAGTATATCATGCTACAAAGGAGCATTTGACAGCCAGGATTTAAAGTTTCCCCATATCACCCAGTCAGCGAACAGCTTGATTGAAGGAAAGCTTTCAGACTGCTTCATGTGGCCCCTGTCAGCATCAACCAACTGCATCCTTAATTTTAGCAAAATCCTGTAGTCAGTATTAAAAATTATGGAAAAAAAACCTGGAAAATGGACACTGAAATACCCAAATTCTTTAAACCAAACTTTCCAGACTGGAGCCAAATTTGCATTTTCATCAGAGTAAACAGTTTTCACTCATGAAGAGCATCTAATACACATGAATAGAATCTACTTTTTACTACTGTACAGTACATAGCAAATGTCTCTTGAGTTCAGCCAGCAAGTTAGTTGGAATACCAACCAGCTGAATTTTTAAACAAGAAATTGAAGAAGTCTACAAAGAGTAAATACTAATATTTGCAAAAGGACAGCTCCCTTCTGACAGTACAATCTAGTACATAAAACTGTACAGTTTAGATTCTTCAGTAAAGCCTGTCACCAAACAAACTGGCACAAGTAATCAGCTCATTTTTCATATATAACAGTAAGAATATAAAACCACTTTGCTCAGGACTAAACTATTACTTTAGGTCTGTTTTATAAAAAATATGCTGGAGGCTAAGTATTTTTATGTTTTGATTTTTAAACACAAAAGTAGGACAAAAGAGACATTTTAAATAAAGGGGTTTATACATTTTTATCTCTATGGTAGATAAGTCAAAACATTAATAGAATTGGATTAAAAGTGTGCAAAACTAACTTACTTATGACAGATGCCTTCAGATTGTTTTGCATATCACACAATAACCCCAACAGAACATTTGGTTCACCCTATAAAAATGCTTTTGATCCTTTTTTGCATTAGTAGCAGTTGAACCCTTTAATAGAACTGGTTCATGAACATCCGCTATAAGGTAATGAGCTCTCAAATTCTGCATACAAGGTGCACTAAGTGACAAAATCCATTGAACTTTCATGAAATAAAATTGTGTTGACACTTGTGGAAGCATTACATCAGGGTACTCCTTCAAATTTACTTTGAGCAGACTCAGAGAACAGGAGTTCTCTCTTCAGACAGTATTTTACAGCTCTTATTCCACAGAAGCAGCAAGCTAGAGGTCTGAGATCATTCCTCTTGGTCACTATTCAGATATCTGATTGGTGCTTGGATTGGGAATTTGTCAAATAAATGGAGTTTGAATTTTGCATTTAAAATTTAATGCTAGAAAGTGCTAATAACTACTAACATCGTTCTCCACTCTAGCTAGCTATCAATCTCCTCAAAGCCATGCTAAATAACACATCTAGATGCATGTAGATTTTTAAATGCCTTCCTTATCAATAAATATTATCTTATGTCTATTTAATGCACCTGGAATATATTAACTTAGCTTACCATAAATACTAATACTGTACACTAACTGCATCATAAAAGTTTTCAGTAGAGACTGAACACACTCTTTCATTATTGGGTTTTTTCCCCACACTTTTTCATAAGCAAGGTCTTTACACAAAATGCAAATTATGCTGTGCAGTAATTTTGTGGTTCCTTGAATGTTTCCAAGATTATTTGTGTATTAAAGCAGCATCCTTCCCAAGTGTGGACAGCTGGATCCTACAAGGAAGTCTTCATTCTGTGTTAGCCAAGACAGCTGGGGGATATTTAATACTATATATGTTCTGCAGAATGGCATCGTTCCAAGAGCAAAGATACATTGTTTAAAAAAATGCAAGAGGGAGAATCCAACCCTTTCCATCCAGACACCTCACCTTAAAAATTTTCTTCACTATTTTGGTAACAATTAAATACAAAAAACAATTATGACATAAACTGTTCATTTTTTGGCCCCAAAGATGAACATGCTTGCTGTTTGAATAGAAATATTATATACCAGCAACCTTTGAGCAGTGAGATATTAACCAGACTCCTTGTCCAGAAATACTAGCAACTAATCCTAGACTAAGGAATATTTTTCAGTTGAATTTTCTGAATGGACATAGGATTAGCTACTTTTAGATCTTTAATCCCCATTAAATATTTACCAACAAAATGTGTTTTAATCAAGTTGTATACAAGTGCTCTCAAAATCAGTGAGATCTTGCTAAGAGGTAATAAAGACACAGTAGTGCATACAAAGATATGAGAGAGTTCTCATAGGCAACAGTACTTTTAGTAGCTTCACTATAAAATACAGAAATAGGCAGAAGCAGAACATAGATTAAATTAATCCAAGGAGAAAAATAAACTAGGATACTTCTTGTATGGTCTTTCCCCGTCAAAATAGGAACTAGTGCAGGAAACCTAGGTCAAAAGCATGAGGAAGAAACAAAAGTTAAAAATTAACCTCCAGAATTGCTGCCTGTCCAGTGGAACTTACCTACAGCAGCGACAAAGACATTGATTGTGGATTGTCTATTGATTCTGATTATGGTAAGGAACAGGATGATAGCAGCATTCACTCACTGGAATCTGAAGTTCTATGTGATATTGACTGAACCCCAGCAATATATCCAACTGAATCACCAAAAAATAGAAAAAAATATCCCAACCTAAATTTTCAAATTGATTTTTTTCCAACGTATATAACCCGGATGCTATGGGATATTAAATTTTGAAATCACAAGCCTCTATTTTAAGTGTGGGAACAAGAAACCCAGGCTTCTGCAGAGCCTTTAGAGTGTCTGTTATCTCAATGCTCTTGGTGAGATGCCATTTACTACACAAGAAAGCCAAGTCAGATGTTTAGACAGCAAGAGCACCGATCAGCTGCAAAAAGAAAGCATTAGCTTTTGAGCTATATTTATAGCAAAGGCCAGAGAAAGAAAAGAATTTGAGTTACATGTCTCTATTCCCGTACCCCAACACCTTCTCACAAGGAATGTGAAGTTCTAGGGATTTACTGGACTGTAGAGGAAAAATGAGTTCAAATAAATTGGCTAAAACTCCTCAGATCTGTATAAAGAATGACATGGGAAGAAGAATCCTGAATTAATACATCATAGTCAATTAGGTCTAAAAATGGCTCTCTACAGCAGCTGGTTTTATAAACAAAGCTGTGATTCTGGAGACCTGCTTATCTAACAGACATTCAGTCTAGTCTCTCATGTGACTGAGTCACTCTCAGCAAAAGGTGCTGAAAGCTAATTGGTATTTACATAACTAATAATTCAATAGCTTCAGGTATATACATTTTTCAACTTAATTTTAACAAGAAATAAAAACAAACACAGCACATCAATTCTGACCCAAGTTTTTGCAATGTAAATTTATTAATATTAAATTAGATCTATCATGTGGCAATCAAAATTGACCAAAATTAAGGACTCATGGTCCAGTGTACAAAATGCAGCACAGAAAGGAGTCCCAAGTCCCAACCCAGGGTCTGATGGCATACATAAAGAGGTGCAGAAGGAAAAACAGCAATGAAATACAGTGGGAGAAAGACCAACTTGCAGGTGTGGATGGTCAACTGACAGAAGGTTGAAAAGAAGAATTAAGAAGAAGCAAGCACTGGAGAAGGTGACCAGCATGTGAGAAAAATGGGGCCAGGTGTTTTAAAAAAATGGGGCTGGAGCAGTATGTCCATCAGCAGAGGGCACTTCAGCCCGGGTAGAGCTAAGGGGGAGGGGGTGAAGGAGTGTTAACCTAGCTGTTACAGTTTTCTCTGCTTTACTTTCTTATGCAATTCTTCCCAGGGGTTTTCTTACTGCAGCTTCTCACCTAAACCTCAGACTGCACCAGAACTCATGTGACTGAATCTCCTTCCCCATGCAGTTATGGAACTGTCCTGTCAAAACAGGGTTTAAGCTTTAGCTCTAATACATGGCAATTTCAGTCACTTTATCTGTCCACACACTTATTCAACAAAATTGCTGTAACTGAGACAGAACCCAGATTCTATGTGAATGTTGTGATAATTTGTTTCTTCCATTGATGCTTTTACTTACCAACTTAAAAGTCAATGTTTTCAAGGCCTTTGGATCATCTACTATCTTCTGTAAGTTAGCAGCAACTGTAAAAGACAAAAAAATATGATTTACAGAAAATTGCATTCAACTTGACATCATCAAGCCTTTTGTTGAATCTTCTACTCAATTCTACATATATACATGTCTTTAAATTACCACTTGAATATTTAATCACTCTCTAGCTGTTGTTTCAGAGAGCAGTGGGCTGCCATAAATCCTACTTCCTTTCTTTCCTGGTCACTGATACTTTGTGACTATGTGAACTGATCCAAGGGGGATAATCTGCCTGAAAACCAAATGACAGGGAAAAAACCCTACTAATTTTCAGTTTAGTCTATTCCATAAATAGTTAACAACCACACAAATGCAAGTGCAAGGAAGATGGGAGAATCACACAGCCAAGGATAAGTTGAAGGCTGGCATAATTTATATCATGTTTCTGCTATAGCCAGGGTCACTATCAGCATCAGCTTCTAGCAGAACACTGGGCTCACTGTCTCCTCTAACTGGTTTTATGCACATGCTTCTCTCCTTTTTTTGGGCACTAACACAGACTTTAGGTGATATGTTACAGCTCGCTTGCAGGAAAAACTAACAAAAAAATAGTTAAAATATAAGTGTGGCACAAAAAGAGCTGATCTTTAAACTACTCTCTTAGAAAACATGATCAAGATTTGTCAAGTAACAGCAAAAACACTTTAATTGGATGAACAGAGCTTGAGTGTCCAGAAAAAGAAGCTCTATGCTGCAACAGAAAGAGTAGGAAGGAAAAAATTTACTCTTTGAAAACAGAGGAGAATGCAGGGAATTAATAAACACTTTTTCTATCAAAACACCTAAGAAGTTACATTTTTAATTGGTCTGTTTTAACAATATTGCTACCATTAATCTTGGCAAAAAAAAATACCAATGTCAGCTTTCAGCTTTGTATGTTTACTCAACTGGCTCCTCAACCTTACAAAATCCCAGATCCTGAACTAAATCAGGCCAAATCATTAAGGGCCTTTGTTCAAGACTGATGTATGAGCACAAGATGTCATCAACAGGATATGAGCATGAGATAAATATTTCACACTTGGCAGAGCTGTTTAAACAAGATTATAAAAAGGAAATGAACAGGTATTAAGTAGCAGACATTTCTTAGTACACTGACTAGGTGAGTACCATAAAGCAGAGAAGCAAGAAAGTAGATGCTGCCCCCAAATAACTCTCTCCACATAATTTATATGGTGGAAGATACCAAACATTTGCACGTTCCATGCCCTACTGCTGCAAACTTAGGTTTCTGCTTCCTCCATCTTCTAACATTGTGATGACAACATTTTCATTCCCACTGTGCCTGATCATGCATGATCCACTGTGTAATAACAGAAATTCACCTCACAGGGGAAGTACAGTATCTAGCAAGGGAATTTAGAGAAGTAAACAATTAGGCCAATCTACCACTGTTAAATGCAAATCAATTTTCTGTGGGTCTCATTTTCTTTATACAATTAAAATGGCATCAAGGATTGTTTATACACCTGTAGTAATTTAACTGGAGATGAAAGTGTGTTTGAAAGTAAAAACAGGACTTAGAAGTAAGCATAAGGTACATTTTGTAGAGAACACTTTTTGTAAAGAAAAGAATTAACCTTCACAGTTAAATGAAGTCAATTACAGGCATTACAGTAGGAAGTCTTTCCATTTTTAAAGCTTCATTATTCATAAACTTTTTTATTCTAGCAATTACAATCAGTTTTTATTTTAGTCACACAATTCACTTCCACAATCTTTAAGTTATTTTTTTTTGCAATACCTCTTACCTGATAAAATACATGCAAATACATATAATGCTTTTCATTATAATTGAAATTTAGAATCTTAGGAACATTCAGCCTCATATATCCTGAAGCCAGGCTAGTATGCCTTCAATTTTTTTATGTTTTAAAAATTTGTAAAATACAGTCATGCACTCAAGAGCAGCTCTGGTTTATCCAAATCTCTGTAAAATATATCTAGAAAAAAAAAAAAAAAAAAAGAAAGGAAAAATTCTCCAGCTAGTACTAGTTGTCTTCACTGAAATGAAGACAGTGCTACAAAAGCAGACAGGCATTGGGTCCTAAATCCAAAGATTTCTAACTTCACCTAAATAAAATGTTACAAAAACATGAGCTTCAAGTGCATACATGTCTTTAGAAGGGGCAGCCTTTCATTTAATGTTGACCAGCTGTGGAACAACTAAGCCAAGTCAGCGTGCTGCTGGGCTATTTCTCTGGGAGCAAAACCTTCCAGCTGCCCTGAGGCAGTTTTGGCAAAGGTATTATTACTGCATTTGCAAACAGCAGCCCATGATGAGCAAGTGCTTTAATGAACTACCATACAGTAGGGTAAGAGGCATCTAGGATGTCACAGGTAATATCAAAGTCTTTAAAAACCCTAACCCTTCCTGCTACTGATTGATTCTTTACCAGGGAAGAGATTAAAAATTTCCTAGTAAAAATAGCAAAATTAGATTTTTAATATATGTAAATAGTTAATGTTAATTACTTTGTTGTTGTTGTTACTTAAACACTGTATCAGAAATGAGTGGTATTTTAGATGGTTATCATTCTTCAAGAAAGCTGAGAACAGTGCTCAGTAAAAGCTACAGGGAGACTGTTTTATTTATTCACTTCTCTTTACTTTTAATATGAACTCAAATCAGAAACTTTTACATATTAAATATGCTTTATTTTTGTTTTTCTGATGGGCCATAACTAGAGTGAGACGTGTAATCAAATAGAAGATTAAGAGGATTTAAGGGAGAAATGTTGCGTATTTTCAGGCTACACTTGAAAAAGAGAACGCAGACCTATAAAGGGTCCATAATATTAGAATACAAGTTTACATTAAGAATAGTCACTCCTGCAGTTTCCTACAGGGAGATCTTTTCAATTTTAATCATACATATTCAGCATTTTCAATGCTAGTACAACTAGCATTTCACCTCTTTGGTGCTGTGTGTTTTACATTTTCTGGCCTATACAGAAAGGCAGTAGAAATCATTTAGCCAAAATAATGTCATTAATCACAGTCAATCAAGCCACTGTGAATGCAAATTCTCCCAAAAGGCTACTCTTTCTGCAATATCTGAAAGCATATGTAATTATCATCAACTAAGAGCCAAGTATTTGCACATACTAACCTACCAAAACCATACCATCCTGCTGGTATCGTTTTCATTTTTCTAACTCCTTGCTCTTGTTTTGCTAGATCTTGCCCTTATTTAGACCACAAGGGCAAAAATTAGAGGCAACTGTCTGAACTTGGATATCTAAAGCCAGTATTTCACTCTAAAATGCATTCATTGAACATGAACTAATGAACAAAATAGTTCATTAGCTTTAGGGATGAGACAATCATTACTCTTTTCACCTTAATGCAAGCCAAACCTTCTAGGACTTCAGTAAGTACATAGCTTTGGATGTGTCCCTATGCACCTAAAACGTTTAAGATCTGGGTTCAAGTGGTAACTGAAATCCTTTGGAGCCTGATGAAGTCACCTAAGAAAAACATAACTCATAAACTGCAAGTGTTCATGGCATCCCTAGTTTAGGTAACTTCCACTGGAAACAGAGCCAGCAGCATAGGCAGTAGAAGCTATCCAAGCAGGTGAAAAGCCTGCAGTCCCTTCCGAGTATTTCTCCAGAAGTTTTGGGGATCCCATACAGTGAAAACATCCTTGGAATTACAAATACAACAACATACTCTACAGTTGAATACTCATCCTACTTTAAATGCCATTAAACTAAGCTATCATTTGCCATAAATATAACTGACTTACCACTCCTATAAATATATTTCTAAAAATTTAGGACTATTACTAAACCTACACAGTTTGGACCACTAAGTATGCAAATTTCACCCAAAGACAACAGAACAATGCATGCCAAGCATACACTCATGGCAGTAAAGAATGCTTTTACTTACAAGCAGTTGCTGTTACTGTTCAGCCCTGTTCAGAATTACTGGTCACTTCAGGCAAGTAAAAAAAGCCAATTATTTTTTAAGTGGAACTATTAGGCTTTATTGATGAAAATCTCCCCCAGCTACTGGATTTTGGCTCTTTTCATTCAGGAAAATTATTTACTAGACTGAGACTCACTAGCCCTCCTATTACAGTTCACATACAATGTTCCAATTTGGCTTAAATATGACAAATGAGACTAAAGTTTCCAAATGAACCCTATCACATCTGCAAACAATAGTAAGGAAAATAACCATCCCATTCTCATCACCCTTCCCTACCCCAAGACCCAACAATTCTTGTATTGCAAGAGCAAAGTCAATTTAATACAGTAACACCCTCCCTAAAATAAAAAGGAGTTTCACACTAGGACTTTCTAGAGAGGCAGGAATTGTTTTCTCCGCTGATACTTAAATTATTTGGAAAAGTGAAGAGCATTGTAAATATATGTCTCTTTACACCTTATCTCTAAGTTAAGTATGCTGCAGTTCCTACTATCAAAACCATTTTTCTTTCAAATACTCTGAAGTCATGCCTTGGATGTTGTACTTGTGAAATCATAAATTAGCTTGCCTGCAAGCAGTACTAATTGATACTTTAAATCCTGTTGGGAATTCACTCTTTCTACTAGACTTGGATATTCTATACTCAGCTTAATTTTGCACAGTGTTTTTTCTCAGTATGTTATGGCCATGCACCTATAAAAGTCAGAAGAAGAAACACGAACAAGAAAAAATTAAATGGTGATAGAAAAATCTTTGCCAGCAGTAACCTCAGGTAAATAGAGTATACTTCAAATCATGCCTTGGAGCAAAAGCTCTCTTCAAACATTACCAGCAGTTAGGACAAGAGGCTTTTTGTTGTTTACAACAATAAATGAGGTGCTGTTTGCTTTCTTCAGAAGGCTTCTGAAGGACATGTAATCAACCTACACACCACAAATCATTCCAGGTTCTTTTGCAGGTTTTGCTCAGTGACAAATGGTTGTGCCACTCTGACAAAGTAAGTGTCTGCACTTTCAGAACATGCAATAGGAGAAAAGGTCAAACCCAGCATATAAATATACACAACGCAGGCTGCTAATTGCAGATGGAATAAATAAAACAACCCCACATAACTAGAGGCTTTGGCATATATATAATACAAATGACTTACTCTTTGCTATATTTCAATTTTGGCCAATCATATAAATAATAGTTTTTAAATGAGTGATTGATACGAGGTAACAGAACAAAAAAAGGCCACCTTCAAGATCTTACAAATATAAGAGAACAGCCATACTTTGGGCAGTCTCAATAGCTGTTTTGCTCCTGTGATGTGACAAAGCCCTCTCTCTGGTTACTTAAAATTCTTAACACGGAATGAAACTTAACCCTAATGGCTTCTGAAGAGGGAAAACTTCTGGAAAAGTTAAAATTAATGAGACAGCAAATAAAGCTATATGAAGTACAGTAAAACTATTTCCAGTACAATGCCCACCCAGCCAACTAAGCCAGAGCCATCTGGCATAAACACAGACACAAGCAGAATGTAAAGCTTGAGATGATATTTCTGGGGTGTTCTCAAAAGAATAATGATTCATCTGCTTTTCCATTTTGCAAAGAATGGATGGGCAACCTCAGAAATAGCTCATGAACTCATGCTTAGGTTCAATAGTTTGCAAAGCTATTGCATATCGTAATGCTGAAATTCAGATATGAGGAAAGAGAAGTATTATTCAAGCACAAAATTACTGTCACCAAAAAAAGAGAAAAATTATAACCTTGGAGAAAATGAAAAATATTTTTAATAAGTTAAAAGTGAAATATTTTTTATGTAGTATAAAACTCAGTCTATAAAAAATAGCTACCTTCAACTGCTCCCTACTTCATCAACAGTACGGCTGTTAGAGAAGACAAGCTCAAACCTCCACAGATTTATTGGCTTTCCTGCTGATTGTTTCAAATATTACCTCTTCCCCAACAGTAGGCAGTTATTTTACCATTTTCATCTGATACATGGAGCTCACCATAATTAACTGCCTTGGGAGTCTGCTGGTTTGAGGATTAATGCTGTGCTCTCCTGTATGGGTCTTAAGACGCAGGGTGCCTGAGTAGCAGGGAATACTTTTCAGCGGAATTATCACTCCTAAAAATTCAGCTACTGCTAGGGTTTTCCTCCAAAGGGCTGAATTTATTATTCACGTTCTTGAGGCCATTTCACATATTGCAAGAGGTTCATTGCAATCTATGCATTCATTTATATTTCATACTACACAGTGGTTTTCATGCATTTGCAAGAACGAAGTCCAGAACGAAGTCAAAACTAAGTTTTAAAACCTAGCTAGTTTAAATCCTAGCTACTGGATTATAGTATATTATACAAACAATGAAAACAATCAGTGTTTAGAGCTTTTGGTAACAGTTCCTCCAGATACCTGTCTCTCTTATTATCTAACAGCTCACCTACTGTGTGCCTTGAAAGATTAAAGGGCTCTTCAAAGAGAGATCAAAAAGGTCACTTAAGTGTAATGTGATTCCATTAGTTCAACCATTCAGGATGCTTGCAAAAAAATCCCTTCAGTTTATGTTGCTCAGTAGCAAGGGAAACATTAAAAGTATTTGAAGATCTGTGGCAGCTAACCAGCGTTTATTGCTAGAGGACTGCAAGGACCTAGACATGATTCTTGTAAGAAATAAAAGACAATAGAAAGATCAACAGCAAACCCGGCTTCCCTTCTGAGGAAGCTATTGGACACTGATAGGGCAGAAGCAATAAAAACATTTAGAAATGTATTATTTATGAAGAGGCTGTCCTTGGGAATTTATCAAAGGGAGATTAAGGCTCACAAATTTCTCTGAATTCTCAATGTTTGTTGCTCAATCAGTAGATATAGATAAAAGACAGTGAAAATTATCTCCATTTCAACATTTGATAGTATGATAATTTCCAACAGCTTGATCTGCAGCCTCACCATCAGAAAACACAGATTAAAGAGGGTAGGTACAGGACAACAGAAGGCCAAAGCAGTTCTGCTTTGAAAGGAACACCGAGACTGAGAACGGTCTCCTATAGCATCCCAGTGAAGAGGGATCCTAGTGAACAATTTCCACCTGCATTTCCACAATTTAAAGCAATTATTAACACCACTCTAACTCTGTGGTTCATATGAATTCTGAGCCCCAGTACTGTATTAATTCCTTATTCTATACAGACACCCTGGGTTTAGGCTGGTTCATGTCACTTTAGACATTAGGGATATTAACCAGCATTTGGCACCAGGCTATCTAGTTCCAAAAGGAAAAAAGAGACTTTTTGGTTGGGACCAAAGCTTTAACAACTAACCAATTACCCTAGGTTATTCAAAGGAATGGCAGAGACATCAGGATGGTATATTCCTGACTTACTTCTACTCACAAATAAAGACTTTAAAATTTTTCCCTTGTTCAAACTGAAAAAAAAAAAAATCTCAACACACTTACAAAATAATGCAGACCTCAAATGTCTTCACATTAAGATTGATTAACATGGAGCATTGATATCCAGGGCTCACCAGCAAAAACCGGAAAACTGAGGATTGGTAAAGGAACATACAACTTGTAATTTTTCTTTAGGTAACTGATGGAAAAATTCACACCCAAAAGAAGCAGTATATTTTATGAAACAGGAGTACTATATCCAAATAGAAAGTGACATAAGTTAGTGCTATAAATCTACCTATATCAATTCCAATAACACATTATTAAGTTCCTGAATTCTCAATTACTTAGTATGGATATCTGATCCCAAGAAAACATTTTGCATTTTACAGTCTGTGAGAAGAGGCAAAAAAAAAAAAAGGAAAATACCATAACTGTGATAATTGGTTTTATGGATAAATTATAATATTAATACAACTGGAAAATTGTACCTTTTCCCAGGAACTTATTAAAAAAAAAGCTGTTGATATTTCAAATTGATTTTCTTCCTCCAAAGGTGTGAAAAATTCTTAGGGAAACCACTGCATGTTTAAAACTAACTAGAAGGATAAGTAAACAAAGTAAAAGGATATTCTACTTTCCTTTATAAAAGGATAAATAGAATCTATTTGGATAATTAAATACTTATGTATTTCAGCCCTTGATTCTTCATGTGCCTAATGGAGTAGATTATTTAGGAAGGTGAGGAATGAGTATATACATATTTCATCACATCCCCTTCATTTTGATGATCCTGAGCATTCAAAACCTCAGTCTATTCTCAAATGAACATTTAAAATAAATTTAGACCTGCAGCCCAACACTGCTAGTAGGGCTCTTTAACAAGCTTGAGATATTACAGTAAATAGTTCTCTTAAATTCTCTATATAAAAGAATGAGAGTACTAGGTTGAAAAAATAATTTCCTTGTGACTGATTGTAGAAATCAAGTGCTAGTTTTCAGACACAAGTTTTGACAACAGTTTAAAAATTATCAAGATACTGAAGAGAGCTGTAACAAGTATCTTCATCATGCTGGACTAGATCTGAAATATAGGTCTATGCAGAAATAAGGCAGGTCATATACTGCTATGCATACTATTACTTTGCAATCTCCTTTCCCTATTACATCTCCACAAGTCCTCCTGTCCCAAGTTCAGCTATGAATTATAGATAATGTTCTGACAAAACTATTAAGAAGATGAAATAGCAGCCAGGCTACTTCAATACCTTGTATCTGAAAGTTGAAACAAGAAGAATATATTTAGAAAAGACTCCCTGCTGGAGTTAGGTTCGGAAATAGAATACATTTAGTTTGAAGAACCTTAATAAAACCTTTTTTTGTCATGCTAACCCTTGGCAGAGAAGTGAATTTGAAGGAAATAAAGAACAGCAAGTAAATTACTATTGAAAACAGAAGCATTACATACCTTGCTGCTTTTGCAATTTCTGATTCAAATTTGCAATTGTCTTGTTTTGTTTTGTTTTGTTTTCTTCTTAACTAGAAAGGAAAGTCCTTTCCTTTCCTTAAAACTTTGATTCAGATCTATGAGGAGCAGAGAGTTTATCACTTACTATATCAAGCAAAACTCAAACTAATCCCACTATAACCATATGGATTTATTCCTCATTTGCACACTTAAGTAGGAACTGGTGGACTGCAGGTTGGAAAAAAGAAATTTCCTTGAAGGCAGTTGCCAACTCTACCTTTTTTTTTCTTTCAAATAACTAAAATTTATTACTTACTTTATCATGGTTGTAAGACAAGCATATTCACTATGACACATGAACACACATATATATGTGTGAAGAATAATTTGCACACTTGGAGAATTTCTTGTATCACATATTTATAGTTCTGCCATAAACCACAGCAACAGTGATTATTCACTTAACACAATTTTTTTTTTCCACCCTGAACCTTTATGGTTTCACCACACTGAAAATTCATCACGGTGGGAACTTCCATGAAACCTGCCAGCTTCACACAATACACTTCCTCTGGTGCACCTTTTACATCCAACATAGAAAGTCTAAAATAACTTTGGTGCAATTAGACATAAAAATTCATTAGCTGCAGGTGCACCTCAAGCTTCCAGAACTCCCGGCAGTCTCATCATTATGAGTCACCCTTCAGTGCATTAGCTCTAAATGAGCCAGATGTGTTGAAATATTTAAGTCCTTATTTAAGCCCCCAGGGATTTTAGAGATACTCTTCCACTTGCAATGCATTAGCATACCTTGCTAAAGAGATACTGAGTTACATACACATGTTGAAGGCATATAGGTTTCTACAAAATGCCTTAAAACACAGTCAGATTTTCATTAAATCTATATGTTTTCTTTCTGGGTAATATATTAAAAGTAAACACAAAGTACTTAGTCTATCTAATTTAGTTGAAATAAATTGGTAAGAATCTATAAAGGCATTTTCTCATTAGAAAGTTTATGGGTACACTGAGCTTTGGAACAAATAAAACCGTGATACATTTAACTAAAAAATTAGTAATTTCACTCCATTTGAACCACAAGAAAAAACCCAAACTTCTAAAAAGTTTCCTAAATATTACAAAGATCAGTGCACATCAAACATTACTGATATTAAATGACAAACCAAAGGTGCCTTCAAATGGTAGTGCTATTCCAGTTACCCACCCATACTTCTCTGTGAGTACAAAAATAGATGCAGTATGTTTTCCACTCATGCAGCTCCATCCCATTTCCTAACTGCAGTAAGATGAGTTGGAATTAGTTGAACAAAAGTCATCATTCAGTTTCAAAGATGACTAATCCAACAAAACAAAGTAAAACTAGGTGTAAGCAAATGCAGAGCTGTTTCAATTTCAAATGTTTTAATACTGTGATTAATTGGTAACTATATATTATTGCTATACTATGTTATATATATTACTTACTGTTTAACAACCCTTGAAATAATGTTATTCTGGATTTGGTCAGACACATGTTCTCTGAACTCACAGCCAATAACCTATCCACAGCCATGCTGGGCTTTCTTTGTAAATCTAGATGCCAGTCTAAGTTCTGTTTACTTACCAAAGTATCACAGTAATTTTATCAAACTATTATGGCATCTATTGTATTCACACTTCTAAGAAAATATTCAATATGTTGATGAAAAAGCTTGCTACTTTCAAAGTATGACCTCATTACAAAATACAAGCTGTTGGGTTTTCAGCTGGTTCTTTAGGCCTTTCAGCAGGAAGCTTTTTTATTTTAGCTGACTAAAAGTTTTTCCTCTGGTTACTAAGTGGATATCTCCAACATCAAAGACTTTCAGCAGTAGTTTATGTCACATGTATTTAAAAGTGAAGGTGTGTCTTCCATGAGGCTCAACGTATTTAGAGATACTTTTTCGACGAAAACATCTTCTAAAAGGTACATTAATATAGTAAAGGGCAATTGCACATTTCTTGATAGCATGGACATCAAGGCTTTTATTTAAGCAGTATTCAGGAAGGGAAGGGGGGGTGGTTATGTATATACTGCAGTTTAATAACTGTAAGTACACCTGCAGGTTCTGAAATGTAAGGAGACCAGAAAATTAACTGTTGTCTAGGGCTTCATTGTAATTATATGCACATTGTATATACCAGTGGACTAGGAATGCAACTACACGATTTTCAACAGAATTGACTGTTGATATGATTTGAGTTTTCCTTATGGTATCAAAAATATAATGAAGCATTACCAGTTAATATACATGTATTACATACTGAGACACATTATCTCAAAAGCAATTTTGAAAATATTCCAGATCTGATTTAACATAGATATTTCAGTACTGCATAAAAATACTTCATCAGCAAGATATCACTGGCTCCAAGGCTCATTCCCCTCTGCAAACACCAACTCTAGTCTGTTCTAGACTGCTCTCAACTCTGTCTGTGCTGATTCCCGTGATCTAGGGACCCTCTGTGAAACAATGCTAACGGAAAAGAAACCAGCCAATCAGAGCCAAAACCGAACATGCAAGCTGAGATTTTTTTCTTTTCTACAGAACAGGTAGCTGAACCTAATCAGAAAGGAAACCTTCCTGGGAAGCCTGTGTTAAGTGAAGTAAATCCAGAAAGACTCAAAAGGTGAAGTGTGTTGATGTTTAGAAGCAAATTCTATAGAACTTAACATGTCAGCTATTAAATTCTATATACTAACAGCTTCAGCTCACACATGCCCGGCCATACTTTCCACAACAGCTTTTGCTGTCTCCTGTTTAAAAATCCTTTCAGAAGATCCACCATTATGCCAACAAACCACTGAGTTCAACATAAAAACAGGTATATTCACCTCCCTCTTTTGCCCAAGTCTCTACATGTTTCAACATCCATTAAGAGAATCTACAGGAGCAACTTTCATGAGACTATCTCAGAACCTTGTTTTCATTCAGGTTACAGAGGCTGAATTTCTGCCTACTTCAGCTAAAAAAATGAAAGGTAATTTATCACTTGCTTTCAATCTGGAAACTAATGGAATTAGTTCTGGTGAAGAAGGTTAACCAAGCTCTTCTATACTATTTCCTTCTTTCTATATAGGAAGATTATAGACCTTCTAATTTTGAGTGAACAAGGTGCTAACATAATTTTACACAGAAAATGAGTTTTGTAAGCAGATTTACATTTTAAGCACCACCTGCTCTCTTATATGACTTCTGGCTTTAAACTGAAACACTTCTTAAGACTGCACTGTTACAGTGAAATATCCTAATAAAGGGCAAATTTAATTTTTTACTTAATTAAAAGCAAAATCACATTTTGCAGAACTCTTCTTTCAGTAAAATATTAAATCTGAAGTAATTTTCTAGGAACGTAACAATATCCAAACATACTTGAAAACTACACAGGTGAAGCAGACACAAGATTATAACACAAATTCACTCAAGAATTTGTGCCTGTGGAGCTTGAGGTAAGTTACATCATAAAACCCCCCCATATAAACTAAATAAAGATGAACATAAACTAAATATAAATTACTGAAATTAAATATAAGTTTATTCATTTCATTATATACAAGAAATTTTATTTCCTTAGATTTTTTTAGTTCCACAATAAAAGATAAAACATGAAAGTACAGAAGGAACCATCATAATCCTAAAAATCAAAGTCTGATGCAATTCAAAACAGGGACTAAGCAAGGAAGTAAACTTTTATCACCAACTAGACAGTGTCTCTAACCAAGCCATCTGGGGAAAATCTTCTTTCTATACATGTGCTTATTCAAGGACCAAAGTGCTATCACTATGGGATGGGAATCTGTCACATGAGGGACATCTATGTTCATTTGCCTTTCCCCCATCATGCCCCTTGCAAGGTGATAAAAAATCCCATTCATGCTGCCATTTTCACAGAAATACTGACACTATGGATTGAAAGAGAACTCTGCAGGAAAGGGAAAATGAAGAAGGGAAAAGATTTCTGACTGGGTCCCACCAGGACTTGCACTGTGACTCAGAGTGCCACCTGACTGCCCAGGCAGGTGGGATAGCCAACAAATAATTCTTTTGTAAGCCAGAAAAAGAATTTCTTTTTTTCTAAATAAAAATCCTACCAGAAATATTATCGGCAGTAAGAGAATGACATTTTTCATACTGGATGTTTAAATGACAACAAACCAAGGCCAAGCAAGGCCTGAACCCTTAAAATAACCATGCAGTAGAAGTGACTTTAAGAGTGCCTACAGCTTGTGCCATCTGCAAGCTTCCATACAATACTCTTTTCTTTAGAAATAAAGGTAAAATATCAGATAGGAATTTTAGTTCTTAGATCAGCTACAATTAATCTGTATTCTGATCATCCAAAAGCAGTAAGTACTGGCTTCTCTCAGAAGGAGTTTAACTACAAGTGCAGTGAGAAGGTGTTTTAGATAATCTTCCAGGCAAGTCATGAACTTCTGGAGTTGTAAAACACTCTCCATACCACTGAGGAGTTTGGTAAAGAAATTTTAACCTACTGATAAGAATTTTTTTGACCACAATACAAAAATTGACTTGGTTGTATTCCTCAACTCAGTTCTCCCTCATCTAGCATATATCCCCCTCTGATTTTGGTGACTATACATCTGCTGGTCTTGAGCATTCAGAAGAAAGGAAGAAGATGCAGAGAAATAAGCGCTTCTAAATTATTCATTTTTATAAGGCACTGAATTTCAAGTAAAAGAAAAAAAATTAAAACATTACTAAGCATGGAATAGAAAAACAAGTATCTTTCAATCACCAAAAAACATTTCTGATTACCTTTTTTTTTTTTTTTAAACCACAGAAATAACACCACTAGATGCAATTTCTATAGGTCCTGTCTTGCTCCTCCTTCTGTGAATTCAAACAGAAGACTTACTAACTTCAGAGCTGGCAAAGCACACTCTGCAATATCTTGCTGACAAATAATTTTATTGTTAAACAATAAAATGACATTATCACAAAAATGCTCAATCATAGAATTGTCAATAATCCTTCAGGAGAGCTATATTACATCACCCCTCTCAAACCACTGAAGAGATCTGACTTCCAAAATCAAAATTGCCTTGGTGATTGAACTATGCATACATGAAAGCAAAATTAGGACAAAAAAGAATTTCTGAAAACCAGCATCAGAGAAAACATTTTTTCACATCCATTTAGCACAAACTTGTCACAAGAGCATAATTGCAAACAAAAATGTAATTTACCTATAACTACATCATGGCCATCAACCAGGCCTGCAGAGAACAGCTCCTGAGAAACGCCATCTGCTGTGTCTGTCCAAAAGGTGAAAGGAATAAGTGTAAGAGCCCACAAAAACAACAAAAAGTATCAGTCATCTAATGCAATTTAACAAAAAATATATTTTAGTTCCAAAACACCCATGGAGCCAGGATTGAATTCAAAATTATCTTTAATTAGGAGGAAAAAAGATAATTATCTTATCAGCCTCTGCACAGCAAATTGCATAAGGTAATGACTTGATTCATTGCAAACCCCCTACAGACCTCTCCTGGCCACCAGCACCTCTCCTCTGTTATCTAACTACATCCTCATACACATTTTACAAGTTCAGTATCTTCACAACCAAGAAAATAAACAATGCTTTAGTGTGGTTTTCACTGGGGTTTTTTTATGTCCTCCACTGTTCTGCATATCTAGACAGAGACGTTGTGAATACACTCTCATTTGTTACAAGTCAGGTAAAGGACTTACATGAACAGTCATTATTTTGAGAGCTAGGTTTTAAATAGCTTTTAAATATTGTGACTCAGGAAATTCAAAGCTTTGCATGGATTTTCTACTGACTGTTGTACCTGAGTGGGTTAATTCCCAAGTCCCTATGACTAGTACTTGCCTTGGATAAAGACCTTAGAAGGCTTAGATGGAAGGAGACAGGAACTGCAGGAACAAGCCTAAATTCCAGCTAAGTCTCAACTATAATGTGGCCCCAACATCAAACACCCTAATGGAGCTCATGCTTTGAGGCAGTTACACAAAGTTTTATCATTTCCTCAAGAAACACACACAGGTGAAAAGCAAGGCAGCTGAGCCAGCTGCAGTTTCTGGAGATGGGAAGCACAGCTGCTTTCTGGCTGCCTCAGTAACTGACTATAGGAACAGGCCTGGTCTATCCTCTTACTTTTCACCAAGCAGGAATTCTCAAATGGCTTAGGTAACTGCTTCCCAAGTAATTCTTTTGGCAAACCAAGATGTTCTGTGCCCAATTAAGTAACAGGTCTCTTTTGTTTTTACTCATTGTCAAAATCAACAAGCAAAGCAGATAGACAACACAGGCTACGTGCATGCACAGAACTACTGCACATGAAAGATACTATGATTTATGTGACAGAGACACCTCTTCCAATCTGGATTTATTTTTAGGTGAAAGCTCTTTGAAGGCTACTCTAAATAAAGTGAATACTGACTTCTAAGGAATATAAAATAGGTTCATAGTTCAGAGGGTTGCAGTTTAACAAGGATGATACCTTCTTACTCAAAATATTGGCTTTCAGTGCATTTCATCTCAGTAATAATTGGTTTTCTTAAAAAAAAAGCAACTGTACAAATTCTTACAGCTCTAGCACTGGAAAGCCTACAGTTCTACAACTGTGCAGCAGAGTTTAAAATTTCAGTACCAGAATTTTTTTCTGGTGGTAATACCACAGCTAGAGATGAAAGCTCAACTTTCAGTTGAAGACAGCATTTGAAAAATGGTGTGGACTTTATACTCATTAATAGACCTTCTTTTATTATAAGAGGGAAAGAAATATTATCACCATCACCACATACACTTTTATGGCTACTACAGTCTATTTCCTGCAACGTTTTCCAAAAGTGAAAATGGAGGTATTGCTAGGCAAGATCTTGTATATCATACAGATCATTTCAGTGAGACATGGAATTGATAAAAGTATACTGTGAATAGAGTCTTCTAATACATATATTATGCAACCTTGCCACTAGAATTTACATACATTTGCAATTCTTACTCCATCGAGGTTCAATATAAAGCTCTGCACAGTAGGAAACATTCCAGAGAGGCAGTCTGCATTAACCATAAGCAGTAATCCATTTCTGAAATGCCTTTTTAAGCAGTAAGAGAATAATTCAGTTGCAGAAGCCTTACCTCTGCCTGGAGTAAACTCAAACCGTATGTCATTAAGTTCTTTCCTGGAGTTCCTGAAAAACAGTCAGTGCATACATTAAAATGTAATGAAGAACAAAACAAGTATTCAGTTCCTACACTCAAATAATACCTCTTGCATTGACAACCACATTTTTGTAGTGTATTTCCTTGAAAATACTGCTTTCCCAAAGCACACAGACTGGAAAGACTCCTTTGCATTTTCATGGCAGTATTTTGGGAAAACCAGCAGAAAAATATGCTTAAGTTGAAAATGCATTCAGTAACATAAAGGATAAAATAAAGCCCTCTGATAAATATTTTCCTTTTCATCTTCAAAAGACACTCTGCCATATTGATTCTAATAGTTCAACACAATAGTTAGAGTTGGATACCTTATCCTCCACGAACAACAGAAGATTCACTTGGACTTAAAACTCTCCATTTGAGGTCAGTTTATACAAAGACGTTTAAGAGACAAAGTATCCAGCAAATGTAACATGCTGAAAGATAGTGGTGATGCACAGCATTATAAATGGTTTCAAAATGAGTAAATTCTTTCATTGACCATCCTTGTCTCAGCAGTGAGGTTCCACCTACACATAAAATGAGCAATAAAATATTAAATCCCAAGGTTTCCTGTCTTCCTGCTTGCAACAAAGAGTGTTTTAACCAGCTCCAGTGTGTGACAGTCATAAGGGAGTTAATACCAATGTAAAGAATTCCTTTACAGCCTTATACTGTGCCCCAAACCTCTGTTCTGTGCATGTTTACAGCTTCAGGTTTAGTTAATAATTTCTTCCATCAACAAAACATTAGCCTCTGCAAAACAGACGTCCATCTCATTTTTGGAAATGACAAGTCAACTGAGCACAGGGAGGAACCTAATTGCTGTAGCCTGCTCTTTTTCTAATGAATAGCTCAATCCACTTGAAATGCTAATAGAAACAGAATGTGTTTTGCAGTTCATTATTCTTCTCCTCAGCAAGGAAACAGTATGCAAGCTCATATTTCAGCATACCAGGCCATGAAGTCTTGCTGTGGGAAAACTAAATCCAATAGGCAGGCATATTCAGCTGTGACTTACAGCTATTACTGTTTGCTAAATACTTCTAAGAATATTACAGAGCCAAAACTAGTAACATGCAGAAACACAAAACCCAGAATGATTGGCAACACACACAACAGCAAGATAGCAAACCCTGAAGAATGAGTATGCCACATGCAGTGCTTAAAATGAAAAGAACTCATTTACTGAATCAACTAAATGCTTCAAAGCTGAAGGAGTTTCAGATTCCCAAAATTCTACTCTAAATAAAGAACTATAGGAGTTTAAGATCACTAACACAAAACTGCAGTAAATGAAGCTAGCCAGGTACAGATTTACAAGGCTCATTTACTTCTGCTGTAGAAGTCTGCTGCCATTATATGGAATATTACACTGTCTATTTTTATTCAAGAGAATTAGTATGAACCTCAGTTTTTTCCCCCTTTCTCTCTCTCCTAGAAAAATAACAACAACAACTTAAAAAACCATCAACTTAAGACCCATCTCCTAGTTCCCTTTTGACAAAAACTTATTTCCAAAACACACAAGGAAAATGCACAGAAATTTAGCATTATTCTTAACTAAGAAATGTTCTGACTGAATGTGTGATATAACTCAAATGCTCATTTCTTGCCCACACTTTGGAAGAAACAAATCAAGCAAATAAAAACTTTCACACCTTTGCAGAGGTAAACCAGGAGTTAGGAATTAGATGATCTTTAAGGTCCCTTCCAACCCAAACCATTCTTATTCTATGACCAAGAAACCTAATACATTAGGTTCTCCATTTATATCTTTCCACAGACATCCCATAAGTAGAACATCTACCATACAAAAAGGCACTAAGTAATTATGAACTCTCATAAAAATTACCAGCTTTTCACAGCTGTGTGAAAGACAAGCTGCTCCTGATACATACTCCAGCAGGATGCACATGGGGTGTATCTTGTTTTGTCTCCAAATTCCAAAGTACCCCAAATAAAAAGTTAAGGAGTCAGATCTGTTCATTTTAGTCAAGCTGAAAATTCACTGAAGGTTGATATGTGTTCAGCAATCCAACTTTGCTATTGAGAATTGTTACACTGAACTATTTTGAACTTAGGACACTGCTGCTTTCTCTACAATGGTATACAACTATTCAGGAAAGCAAAACAATGGAATTTTGGCAAGATTAATTTGCTAGAAGCCTGTAAGTGCTGTAAGTGCTTTTGCTTATTGTTCCATTGCCTTCCAGACATTTATTGATTTCCATAAATTATGTATTCCATTATATAATCTACCAAATAGAAGATGCACTTGAGCTCTCCCCTAAAAGCTCCTCATGCTCTTTTCCAGCCTTTAGACACTTCTCTGGTTCTAGTAAATGTCACTGTAACTACAAATTAGTTTGCTAGTTCCCTTAGTGACAACTGTTTGGATTTGTTGATTTATTTGTAGGCAGAGTTTCCAAGCAGTGTTTCATTTGTTTGTTCTTTTTACTTACATCCATTACACTCTTATCATACAGCAGCACAGACTTTATTTCTGCTATATAGAAATAGGATTGGAAAAAAGGCACTTACTATCTTTGTGATTAATAATTTTATCTTCTTCTTCATAATTTCTTAATGGTTCCTATTTTCTCAAATGCATTTGTGAAGAAGTTATTTCTGTTTTAAAATGCCAACTCAGACCTTTTTACCATCTCTTATAATACCTCTTATGTGCTTCTAGCTCTTTGCCATTACAGACTAATATGCCTTGATTATCATGGATAAAACCAGCCCATCCCTCATCTCATTTTAAAAGTAGTAAATTTTAAGTACTTTTGTGCATTTTAATTCACTGCAAGTTGATTTTCATTATGCACTCACCTCCAACAGGAAGAATTCCAACTGTTTTGTACAAGGGTGACACCAAAGCACACCATGCTAAGACCTTCTGGCATGATTTCAGAATCTAAAACTTCCCACTTTGTGAAAGCACGTTCTGCAACTCTTCTTTTTTTGTTGTTTTTATCAGAACCACTTGATGTGCACACTAAGATTGCTAGGTCTGATTTTCAAGGGAATAATGCTTCCTCAAGGAAGCAGAAAAAGCACAAGTGCCACTCACTTAGTCCCTCACCTACAAACCTTAGCAATCCTGTTATTAGGACATAAAAGAAAGATATTCTGTTTTAAAGGAAGTTATTTGCAAAACAATGCTAATATTGACCAAAATCAGGATTACAGAATAAGGAAATTATGCAGCTGTTCAGATCGACATGGTTCTACTGAAAAAATCATAAGACATGAGAGAGATTTCAAGCATTTGCATTTAAAGACAAAGCCTTCAAATAATTACCTAATGATAGCATAATTCCTGCTACAGTCAATTATCTCTGTTCCACATGATTGACAAAAGATGTGCAATGTTGAATTAAAATAGAAAATTGTTTGTGTAATGATACAACTGCAAATTAGAGACATTAAATGTCATTATTTCTTTTGTCCTTAAAAGCAGAATGTCTGTCATGTAAGCTCAATTCAAGAAAATGAGATGTCTTGGAATGAAACTTGAGGACTAAATCATGCTGGCATACCTTGATTATGTATCACGCAGTAGATTTTCTTTCATTTCTGCTACCTTTTTACCCTCACAAATTTATCCATCATTTCTTATGCAGAGTTATCTAAAACTTCAGCTTCTATTTCACACAAGCTTCAGCATCTTCCAAACAGCCCTCAGGGAGAGTCTGTATTCCTGGATGAGAAGCATCCTACCATAGCTAAGTAACTGTGTATTCTTCCTTCCCAATGTAAAAAAACAATTCTCAGGCAAGGTCAGCCAAAAAAAGTGCATGTGCATGTGTATAAGAACATCTACATTTTGTCTCTGCATTGCCTGCCTAATTTTCAGACTTCAGCTACTCAATCATCACATGTGTTTCCAAAGACTGATGTAAGGAGCTAAGTAAGAATGCAGGTACTGACAGAATGGTAACCACCACAACTGACTCGTGACTGGAAGAGACAACAGCAGAATGCAGAGTATATATTCTTTTCTAGAACCAGAAATAAGCTCATCTTTAACCAAAACTGTAGAAACTTTATCATGAAAAGCACCATAACAATGGCACCACAGGGCACACTTCACCAGTCAGCTTTTCCCCTCCTCATATTCTTAAAAAGCCCCATTCCCACCAGGATAGAAGCTCCCTCACCATCAGGGACTAATGACACTGGCCAAGCCTTAGTCAGTGTGCCTTAACAAAAAGCACATGCAAATAAATAAATAAATAAATAAATATCACAATTATCACACTTGTACTAAATTTCAGCCCCATGGATGTTCCTACCATCTAAAATTTGAACTGCATTGAAACTACTATGGAAGCAAAGTTAGAATGGAAAAAACAAGACACCATAGCCTAAGAAGCAAGGGTGAGCAGTCTGGCATTTGCACCACACCACTGCAGTTGTTACTGTAATTAAAACCTCAGAAGAATTCAAATGACTTGCTCATTTAGACTGTGAAGAAAGCAAAAGTTCACATCAAAATGAAGTCGACTAACCAGAGTGATAGGTGGGTTGTACATTCTAGAGCTGTACTCATCCAATTTTCATTCTACATCTCTGGGGCAAGATCTTAGTGCATACAATGCAAGAAATATAATTGAAGGGGGAAAAAAGCACAGAAAAGTGGGGGTTGCAGGTTTGTTTAAAAGAAATTTTACTGCATTTTATTTCTTGCTGGAAAAATGCTGGAGAGACAAATGTTTGGCCTCATGAAATGTCACTCAAATTTCAAAAGGTCATCTGCCTTCTCTCAGTAACATGTCACCCATTCTTCTCTTTCACATGCTGTCTTGGTTTTGAAAGAAGACAGGTATCTGCTAAAGAGAGGCAGGGACCTAACCCCCAACACGTGCTTAAGGCAGGAAGCCCAAGATAAACACAGTTCCTCATGTAGCCTATGCAGCTTTGTTTTCATACTGTTAGCTTATTTCACAGATGTTGTATTTTTTTATTAACAGCAGAATTTTAAGTATTAAACACCTGTACTGATGATCTGTAGTACCTGTTTCTTATCTCAGTTTTGATTAATTAAAACTTCATTTAAACTTTATTTACAGAACATAGTTCTGTACATATAACAGTGAAATACAAACTGGCACTTTACTTTCAATATTATAAAGAGGAATAAAATCTTGGAATAAACAAGTAAACATATTCATTCATCCAATATTTGAGGTTTAGCCAGGTCTCAATCTTCTATACATTTATGTTCCATGCATTACAATTTTCTTATGCTTCAGCTGTGGAATTTAGCTATTAATCTAGGGCAGACCAAGTGAGAATCCTCTCGTACCTCAACAGAAATCACAGTTCACTTTTTTTCTTGCTCCTGCCCCCGCTTTCTTGATTTCTGAAGTCATGATACTATGCACACAGATGAACCAAAGCAGGAATAAGAGGAAGTCTGTTTATTAATGTAATTTTGTGAATCAGAACTCGAAGGCTCCTATGGGATCATATAAACACAACAGAACAGAGCATTTGTAAAGAAGCATTAGCCTCCTGAGGATTCACCACATGCTTATGTAAACTCTTTCTTTCTAACACTTGCATGCTCAGTTGTCATTTACTAATCAATACCCAGGCTCCTCCATTACAAATTACCATACTATCAAGAGCATGTCTGTTCAGCACTGAGCCGACGGTTCTTCTCAACTTACTTTTAATTACTTCAGGTCAATTCTAAATTAAACAAAAAGGCATTGCTGCTAACCTTTGGTAAGAATAAAAGAGATGTTTGAATTCTCCTCTGCTTCTAGATTGCCACCAAGAAGAATGGGACTAAAATCTCTCTGTATTCATAAAATGTGGTCCCAAAATAAATAGTTATTTGAAGTTCATTAAAACCTTACCATTTACTTCTGTGGTTCTGGAAAAACTCCATGAGTTTCCCACTAAGTTCCCTCTATATATATTACTGAAAGAAGGAAATACATTTAGTATATGATGTTTCATGATCAAGTTATAGGACTCAACAGTTTAATACACAAAAAATGCCACTACTACTTAATCATCACATGACCTTGGGAAAAGAGCAGATCCCTCAGATGATGCAAACACTTGTTAATCACTACACATCAAGAGGCAGCAGCAACACAGTCAGCAAAGCACAGCCAAATGATGCTTTCAGGAGTGGAAAACAGCCAATGTCAAAATGAAACACTTTCATTTGGCTGTTTAGCTGTTGGAATGAGACAGCACCAGTTACCTGTTAAAGCTTTACTGTCTCTATGCCACTTACCATAAAGAAAAGGCAAGTGCACATTAAAAAATCAGCAGCCACCAAGGGAATTGTTATGGTCACAATCAGATCAGCTAGGAACACTGTCCAAGGCTCCAGGGCAGCTGATAGCTCCTCCCTCAGGAGAGGTCTTTACAACACTTCTGTCCATAGCTGATAGGTCCACATTGCTTAATGTAGTGGTGCGTTGAGCTGTGCTCACAAGTTTTAAGTTTATATGATTAATTTTATTTAAGTTGGAAAAATGGTTTGTTCCAGACCCCCCTGTTCATGGCTGCATTTGCAGTTGGTTTACCCCTTCCAGAAAGTGCTGTTCCCCTAGCAACTCTCCTGTCCGTCAAAAGTATTCCCTTCCCCCAGAGCCTGTCAGTCACTTAGAAGGCCTCTCCCCCTTCTGGAAAGCTCGGGGAAACCCGACTCCTGATTGGAACAGGTTCTGGAAATCCCCTACTCCCTTTCAGGGATTGGCCCTTTGCGTGTCAATCTACCCCCCAACTCCTCCCTTTGTATCCCCCTATTGGTTGAATGTTTTGGTACACGCCCCTTGGCATCTGTTCCTTATAAGCTCCCGAACATCAGGAAAGATCGCTTTTTCCTGAGGCACGTCCACGTGAATAAAGCCTCCCCCTGTTCTACCTCAGAAAAGAGTCTCCTTTTCCTCCTTCGCCAAAGCTGCATTTTACATCCAGTGCTTGCTTGCCAAGAACCCACCGGGTGGGCTTCTGCGGACCCGTCCAGCGAGGCCCTACCGAGAACTGTGCACGCTTCCAGCCAGGGCTGCCGGGCAAAGCTGGAAATCACTGGTCAGTGACCCACGAAGCGTGGCCACAGCTTAAGACTCAAAAGAAACTAGAGTGCTTTCAGTCTAGAAGAAATGGATGCAATATAATAGTGAAACTTAGAAAATGTGTGGCAGAAGAAACACAAGAAAACTGAGACATTTTAGAAGTGATATATATACATTAAGCCCTTTCTCTCGATCCACTGGTTTACAGCCTCAAGTCTACATACTGTGACAAAGAAGTGTTAGAACTAGACATTTTAAATATATCTATATCCAAATAAGCTGCTTGTCTCTTTCTGCAGCTGCTGATGCCAGAAGCTAAATCAGAAGAACATTAAAAGCCTTTCAAATTTTTGACTTCCTATGTTCATTTCCAGCTAAGTCAAGCAGCAAATTCTGAAACAATATTTTTTGCCTCAGTGACTCATTTCACTGCACAGGCAGTCAAAAGCAGTATTCACTTGCATCATCTTTTTTGAACTTCACACTTCCTACCTGCTCTCATACATCAGCAGTGGGAATAGCTTTGGTAAAGAGCTATCGGGTTTTTTGCAGCAGAGATGGCAATATTGATCAAAAGTTTTTTTCCTCGGAAATTACTCTGAAGTAACACGGAAGTTTTTTTAAGAGCAGTGGTAAAGATTTAACTTCTGAAAAGCACTGGTTTTTAACAAGAACTAGAAATACAAGGAAGGGCATACACAATTATACTTAGCATTTATTAGTGTGGTAAAATCTTAATGCTTGGTAGAAACCAGAAGTGGTCTAAAACATACTTTTTCCTAGAAAGAACTGGAATTAAGTACAGAGGACATCATTAATGTTAAAAAACAATCACCTGGAAAGTATTCAGAGAGCATTTCAATAACAGAGAAGACAACATGCACATAATTTGATCACTTTGTTGAACATTACAGTGCATTTTGGTTATAGTTGCCTTTCTGGATTTGCCTATAATTTAACTTATCCACTCTGAGTGTATCTCTGAAAGATCTCTGTATGTCTTGATACCAAATATTATTGATCAGTGCACACTTTAAGGAAGTCAAACCTGTATTAGCTGCATGACTGAAGTGATACACCATCTGCTTGACTGATAAGAAATACTAGAGAAACTCAGAGATTAAGCAAGCAAAGCCTTGCTTTGTATGCTTCTGCATGCCTGGTACACAAGAAGAGGGATTATAACCTGTTATTCCAGTGACAAATTCTTCAAGTACAGCATTGAAAAATAGCCACAATGCTTGAAACAAAATTTCAGTTCCTTAAATCAGAAAGCGTGAAAGGCCAATCATTGCCAGGAGGCTGGGAGTGTTTCAGAATAGAGTTCTAGAAAAGTGATTTTATTTATGAAATCAAAAGACTTACAACAAGTCCTACAGGAATATGGAGTTTTTTAATAGAACCTTGTAATTCCCCAGAGTGCACAAAACAGGCTTTGAGGAGAAAAGAGAAACTTTTGACTTTACCCAAATCAAAGAAAGTTTTAAACATGTTGAATCAAAAACTCCCTGGACACGTGCATCCTTTTAATGCCACTGCCTCAGAGTTTTACAGTCCTGATCACCTGTCAGTATATTGTCGGAACCCAGGACATCTCTCTGAGTGCCCTGGGTGATCCGATCCCTGGCAAGGGTCCAGAGACCAACCACAAGAGTCCGATTAGAATAGTATTAATTTTATCACCGGGTGTAGATATAGAATTTAGGGGTCTAATGGAGGTTCAAGAAGCAAGATGGAGGAATCTGGGTGTGTCCCTGTCCTTCTGCATCTTCTTCTTCTTGCCCTCCATCTTCTGCTGTGATGGTGGCACTTTTGGATTGGTTTAGGGTGAAAATACACTGTTTAATAAAAGTGATAGGTATTGGTATAATAATAAAAACAACTAGCACGTAGTAGTACATAGTATAAAAGATTACGACCGCCCATGAGCGGGGCAGACAGCCTTGGGCAGTGGTGTAGAGAGCACCCAAGCCAAAAGAGAACAAAATGTACTAGATAAGAAGAAATAAACAACCTTGAGAAACCTAAATGGACGCATCCTGACTCCTTCTTCTGGCACGGGGCTGGGAAGAAAAAGAAACATCCGCAATCTCGGAAGGCTATCAAGCCCAGGATCCAAGATATATCACTGTCAAACAAAAGGAGACTTTTAGGTAAACCAGCAAGACACCAGAGCCACCGCAAAAATTACAATCTGTATATCATCCATCTAAAGTCATGGATGCTGACTAGCTTATCAAAAAGAGTAGGGAGCATGGAAAAAAACCTAAGCTTTGTTTTAAAATCTTCAAAGGTTTCATCTGTTTATCCTGCCAAACTTTCTCTTTACAGTAAATCAGCTTCAACAGCAAAGTCTGCTCCTATGTTAAATTCCCATCACACCTGTGTCCCAGTGCACCTCTTGTGGCCATTCACTGGCCCCACTGTGGGACAAAACAAAATACATAAAATTTGTTCAGTTAAAATTTTGCCTTCTCCTGAAAAATATCGGAAGTCACAAACCAACCAACCAAAACCTGGCTGCTTTAGAGGGACCCAGTACAGTCCCAGAATCCCTACCAGTGGAAAGACGGAGGAGAACCACACCACTAAGTCGGAACAGACAAAATTATTTCAAATGGTTTCAGCCCTGCCCAATGTACTACACCACCACAACATTCACAGGCATCTCCAGAGCAGATAGATGAAGATGGAAGAGTATGGTCTCTCAAGGTAAAAGAAATGGGTTTTTTAAATATTAGGAAAAATATCTAATTAGAACTGAATTTTGAACTATCAAAATGCAAACACTATTACAGTTGACAAATAATGTAGATGCCACTAATAATACAAATAAAATTACTTTTAACAGTGAGATCAATTCAAGCTTTAAATTGTTTCCTTTAACATAAAGAAGGTTGGGGGTGGTACTTAGGTTTCATTGTTATTTTTAATTTCTCCTCTTCTTTTTCTGTTGTAAATAGTACCAAAAAAAGGCAGAATGAAATAAAAAAGTTGTAGTGATTTTAAATTTTCAGTATCAGCAACACCCCCAAATACAATTGCCTGCATGATTTACAACTCAGCTGTGCAGGTTAAAAGCCTAATTCCTTTCCATCTAAATATTTAGCAAATCTTCTCAATAACCTAAATTTAATAAGCAGAAAAAAAAATTGATTCCTTGACTCAATAATTATAAATTTTACATTGTTTTGATAAAAAATAGACCATTTCTCTTTAAATTAGTGATGGTATAGCAATTGCATACAGTATTATCTAGGTGATAATTAAAGTCAAATTTTCAAGTTGCAATTTATTTTCAATAAAATACAGCAAGGCATTAAAAACACCCTTAATTAGTGAATAAAATATATAATTTACCATTTTAACAAGCAAGCTTTGAAGGAAATAATAGATGAAAAAAGAAAAAGCAGGATTAAAATCAAAAGTTTAATCAAGGGTTCCTGCTTACTGATTTCAGTCATGATTTAATCATGGTTATACAGGGTATTCAAATGAAATCTCCATCTATGAAAATAAATTCAGTTCAGTAACCACATCCTCACACCTCTCTGATTCCCAGGACAAACCCTTAGAGATGGTGGCAAAATAAAGCTCAGTGCTGTAATCACAGTACATTTATTTCAAGAATCCTGCAAATGGTTTTATTTATGATGTTTGTAACTGGACCAGTTCCCAGACCATAGAGAAGTTCTGTTACATTACAGTTGTAAATCTACTCCACAGCTGGGAGTGTGTTTGTGGATTTTGTCATTAAATACCCTTGATAACAGAAGCCAATCTAATAGCAAAAATGTTGAGAAATACCTATTCTTGGTGAGAGATATACACCAGCCCCACTTCTTACAAAAGAGATTGAAATGATGGAAGCTTTTTGGTTTAACATACCAAACCAAACCTATAAAAATACTTTAAACAGAATGAGAATTGAGAACTTTGATTTATGGTACTAAGCCAATTACCAAATTCATTCTGCCTTTAGCCTTTAGAACAGATTTGGGGGTTTGCTTGTTCATAGTTCTTGCGGTTTTATTCCTATAAATGTAAGTTTCAAACTTAGGTATTAACCAACACAGGAGTAGCTCTACTAGGTACCTCCAGCCAAGCACATTTTTCTAATGACTTTACATGTAATTAATTTTGTAAGAAAGAGGTCAAAAAAATAGGCCAACATAAAAGCAAGAAGATGAGCATATGAGCTCATGCTCAGACTAGTGAGGGATACCTCATCATCTGTGTTCTGGTACACACAGGAAATCACATTTGATTCAGGTCCTAACAACTCTGCTGCTGCAGCACCAAACAGGCAACCACCTGCTACCAGCTACTCCCTGGACTTGTGTCTGCCCAAATCCCCAGAAGGTATATTCCTCAGAACTCATCAAATGCCACAGTTTCCAGCTACATTAGCAGAAGTATATTTTTCTATTAAATATACACACAAGCATTTACATGTAAATAATAGAGGGACATTACAGGCAATTCTGCTTCAGCATTTTCTCTAGATTTTATTTAAAATAAGACATGAAATAACAGAAATATCCCACTTGCCAGTAGAATATTTCCATTTGCCCCTTTTATTCTTCCATAGGATTAATTCATCTAATGTGCAGGAATTGTATTAAATTAGGTCCTGGGACATTCCGAATCACTGTCAATAAATTATCTTCCTGTCATAGGAGCTAATTTAACCATCTTAGATTGCTTCAGATAATTCGCAATTCTCAATTATTAACCACTAACAAGTCTCCAAATTTAACATGAAATATATCTGTTACTAATCCAAGTAGGCAAACCCCCTAACAGTGACCTTCCCAAATCTGTAACTGCAACAGCTTGACAGTTAGATTGGAAATCTCAAATTCAGGGTGGTAATTCCTCCCCACTTCCTTTCCCTGGTGCTGTGAACAGTCCTGTTGGAGGACTAAACCACAGACAACTGCCTTCAGCCCTTCTTTGCAGAATTCCTGCCAGGGTCTGCTGCTGAGACACACAGCGTTCACAACCTTACTGGAAAAAATTTGGATTACAGATTTCATTCCTTCCTACTCTCAAATACCACTTCCTCTTGAGGGTGAGGATACAGAAGCATTGGCATTTCAATGTGACAATTGCTCAGGCTGGGTCAGAGTTATACATTGTGGCAACAGAGCCAGCCAGTGAGAACCAGTATTTTCAGTTCACTGCAAAATTCAAGCACTGTCTCTTAACTGCACTTGAGCTTTAAAACACTAATGGCCTGTATTAAGCATTTAATACTGGAGGCTTTCAAGAGCTTTGCATGGAATTACCTAAAACAGACTGCTGATAATTTCCCTTTGGGGGCAAAGTACTCCAAGGCACAATACTGCAAAAGATAGAAAATAAACTGGAAATTGCTGTCTCCAGCCAATGAAGCAACCCTGATAGTAGGGAATTTTTTGACAAGTTAGTTCGCACTGAGAAAACTATGAAAACAGAAAGGAATTAAATACAAGTTAAGGACAGATAAATCAGTTAGTCTGAATGGTTTTCGACTTGAGTAAGGGAGTTAAATACCACCACTTGTTTAAGGAGTACCATGGGATTCTTTAAAGATTCTTTCAAACTTCTGATCCACAACAAGGAATTTGCAGTAAACAGAGGATGGTTAATTGAGCACACCCCACTGAATTACTGAATGAGTCCAACTCTGCTCTGATTGGGGAAAAAAATAATAGAACCTGACCATCCAGGTAAAGAATTACTTAAATGCATTGATTCTTCTGCCAGCATTCCTCCTTCATGAAAGTAATTTTTAATTTTTATGGGTACTACTGACTTTGTTTTGGAACACACCACTAGGGGAAAAAAAAGCAAAAAAAAAAAAAAGAACAAAGCAGAGGAACACTTTCTTCCTGCCCACCACCCATGCACCTCTTGCTCCTTTTTAAGACTGCCCATCTCCTTACCCTTTGCCCTGTCCCACATCCCCAGGCACTACTCTTTAAACCTTAGGGTCCACACTCCTGAGCCTGATACTAAGTTGTTTCTGTTCAAAAAGCTCTAAATATTTGCATCAACTTCCATGTCAAAGCCTCAAAAGTGAAGAGGGTCAACAGTGTACAGGAAGCACAACTCAATTGCTACCACAAAGAGACCCTGCTAAAGACAACATCTATAGTCACCCAGTGGCTGCCTGAGCTTTGGTGAATGTTCCATAAGCAAAATAACTCTTGCCTTTACATTTGCAAATATAAAGAAATTCTAAATACTACCTCTGAATCTACACTGGGCAGGGATATAGGCAGCTTGTAGCCCTCATGGTCAAATCAGCCCTTTGCAAAGTGCCAACCAAAAGAAAAGTGTGTTCCTTAGTGCAGCCTGCACCCCTACACTCCCTCCAAACATACACACACACACTCTGCTCACGTGCTAGCTCTGACTCTACTCACACACTCAGGCTTCCAGCAGAAGCAAAACTTGTGCAAAGATTTATAACTCTGCCCACCTCCTACCACTGAGACAGGACACAGGCAGAGCTCACATGGGACAGAGGTTTGCACAATAGAGCATTCTTCCCTCAAAAGCAGGGCAGTCAAATTAACAAAACTCCACAAAATTATACATCAGATTTTTGGTCTTTTCAAGACGCTGCCAACAGTGTTTCCAGGCTCCAGACCATATCTGCTTTTCAAGACTATATTTTTCTGTTTAAGGGAAACTTTCTGATTCCTAAAACAGACATTCTTATTTCTTCCCTCTCTACCAATAACCACCTATATGTTCATAAATAGCAGAAATTAACCTCAGAAATTAAGTATTAATTAAGTATTAATACCAGAAATTAACCAGAAATTACTACAGACTTGCTTTTAGGGAAGGTAGGGAGAGGGAATTTTTTTCCAGCCATGAATTAATGAGGATCCTTAAAAAGAACAGAAGTTCATTGTGCAAGTAAGAGCTTGGAAACTCAAGGTTCCCAGGATCAGTCTTCCTTTACTTCTGCTTTAAAGGCTGCAGAAAACTAAAAGTATAATTCCTGATGTTTCATTATACTTGCAGTTCTAAAATGTTTGCCCTCTGAATACACCGACACTGCAAATAACTGGGTAAGAAGCTAATCACTCTCTGGGTTTCATGACAATTTATAGATACCCAAAGCACCTCACTGGTACATCCACACAGCAGTACAAATTAGTCTGTTTGTAAATGGTTTCATCTACCTGCCAGCAGAGAGATGAAAAAGAATATTGATGGCATAACTGGGCAGTTATGTAAATTGGACAACTAAAATGATTCCAAATAATCTCGCAGTCTTTCCTATCCCCACAATAAAATTCATTAATCCTCTCTTTTGTACACTACACCTTTGGCAGTCACGCAGCTTTTTTGCAGCTGTCCTAAAGTAGTCAAAGAAAAGGGAAGATAATAGATTTTGGAAGTTGGCACTCATTCTGTGCAATTGTTTTTTTTCTGGAAAAAAAAAACAGCTGGAACCAGAACACTAACAATTTTTGATGTTACTGTTTTAAAGCTATTTGTTATGCATAAATCTGCTATTTGTTTCTAACATACTGGTTGTAATTTTCTAATTATTTCTGACTTCTTATCTTTTTGTTAGCATAAAAAATTGTAATATTTAACTTTTCTCCATAGCAATAATTATGAATTTACAACCTCACATAGATATCCTGCCAACACAAACTGGATATAAGCAAGTTTTAAAGTGAGTGGAATAAGTTTTTTAAGAAAAAACATTAAAAAGCTATCATACACATAAAAAGCTATCAAAGTTTCATATGAAAAAATAGTTTTATCCAAGAACTAGACTGCATAATTAAGCAGTTCAAATCTTAGTTATAAACTGATTTTAATTAAAGGTAATCTGACTCATTTCCACTAAGTAAAAATATAAGTCAGACAACATATTTGTATCCACTTTCTAAAATACCCATCTCTTCTCCACAGTGGCTGATCGAACTTGCCAGTGAAAAACATTTTAAGTAGGCAACTTGTAATACAGCTATGGTTTATTTCTGTCAGAGGCTGACTGCTGAAGTGTGAAAGAAACTCATTAAAAACTTTGCACTGTGATTCTGCATTATAAGGAAAAAAAGAAAGAAAATACTTAATGAAGGGTACACTTAGCCTGAAGACACATTCATATTCGGCTTTTCAGTTTACACTATTTCAGTAAGCAATTAAAAGACAGCAATTAGTCACAGAAACACAATTCATACTGGTCATACTGGGAGATTATACACATCAGCACTGATTTTATGTTAATACTATGAAAGTAATGAGGGAGATCAAGATAATACAGCTAAATAAATAGAAGGATCTCTTACCTTAATCTTAAGACAAGATTCACCGCACATGGAACTTCACTGTATTCCTCACTAACAGCAGGCTGAGACTATTAGACAAAAAAGCAAAACGTCTTGTAAAGGATGCCAAAGGAAAGAAAAAATCACAACTTTCCATGCTAACAGTTTGAAGTTAGCACAGAATATTTAACACATTCTCTAACTCTCAGAAACCCTTTAAACGCTTTCAGTACACAGCCTATAACATAGCTGATACCACAAAACTCTCATGTTTCGATTACAGAGAAACAAGCAATGAATAAGGCCTGCATTAAAGCACTGAGTGTAGGAGCTTATAATCCACTTTGCATCAAAGCAACAATTACCTATTAAATAATATGCACACAGTGAGAATTCCAAACTGCTACTCACATTATTTTTGTGTAACAGTTTTGGTTGTTGAGGAAGTCTTACATCTACCCATATATAAAGAACTAGCAACATATCAAAGCAGGTATCACAGCTCAGAGGATGTCTTCCACAGAGAAAAATCAGGAACACTGATATATTTCACATTATCACTCCTCCCTCACACTGTGATATCCTCCCAGCTCTCAACTAAAATCTGTATGGAGTCTCAAGCAAAAGTGTATCCTACATACAGAACGCACCAGGCTCCTCTACCCTACTATGATTTCATATCCAACTTGGCATGTTGTCACCAGTCACAGAACACCCTGTTCAAAGATTACAAAGGGTTCAGAAGCCCTCCCAAAATAAAGACTTGCATCACGAATTTCATTTGACAGTTTTTAAAACATTTTTTTCCATATCAAAGCTACTTTTAAAAAGTTACACAAGATCCATATTTTATTATCTTTGTATAAGCAGACATTATTGAATTTTTGGAAAATTATTTTTCACAATCACTAAAATGAAAGCAGATTTTTTTCTTCAATTAAATTCCTTCCATTCACATAAGCTACTATTATTTCTGCGTCTTCAACAGACATGTTATGCCATTATATAGGAATGTGGATCCCAAAGACCCAAGAGGCACAGACCAACAGTGACAAGATGCGCTGGTCTTAGTTCCAAGTCATCTTCTAGAGCATTTCGGAAAACAAAAATCAACAGATTTTTTTTCTGTTTTTTCAAGCAGATGTTTTTTTCCCTTCCATAAACTAACTTTTTTAGTATGAGCTACCTGTATAAACCAGGTCACAAGCAGTAGAACTCTTAACATTTAAGACAGAAAGACTGTGTGGTGAAAGTCCTTTTTTAGTACCCAGCTTACATAAAGTATCTCAGATGCTGAAGAGCTGTGTAAATTAGGTCTGCAGTGGAGACACCATGATCAGCACAGGAGTGAACAGGACTAAATCTGGCAGGAAGCTGCTAGGCTTTTAGAAGATTTCTCTGACACTAATGAAAATCAGAGAATCTAAAATTGCAGGTGAAGTGACAAGGGTCACCCACCCAAGGAACAGGCATTTTTAAAGACCATTCAGTCTGTAAGCCATAATCCTACTAAACAATTTATTATAGCAACAATGTTTCCCACACTTAGCACAGGGCCATGAAATTCTATATAGTATTTTGTTCTTCTGAATTAATCTAATATGCTTCTGTACTGAACTATTCCATTGTGTATTGAAGGAAATATTTTAATTATGAGCTACATGTCATGATATAGATCGTAAGAAGAAAAAATTATTTGGAGATGTTCTGGCTAGTCCAATGCAGCCTTCATTACCCTTACAGACAGATATTAGTGGGATCTAGTTACAAAGATTCATTAAAAACAGCCAAATTACCTATCTTCATGAATTCTCCTGGGCATAAACATAACATGACTTTTAAATTCCTATCCATCTTATCCACTGTGTGCTGAAACTCATTGTTATAGGCACAATGGCATACAGCTGTATCCTTACAAGCACTTGCCATACACGGCTGCAGAACAATACTCCCACCTCAATTCACATTTTTAACAGCAGACATGAAAAAAGAAATCCCTTCACTCAAATGCTTGGAAGAAAAAAAAAATTGATAAAGACATTTTTACCTCTGCGTTCTCCTCCTCTTTCAGTCTTCGTGACTGGAAAACAAATGCAGTGAGATATGAGCTATGCAGGTTTATGCAACAAAGATCCAGAAATACTAACAATTAACATAAAGGCAGAACGTCTTTCAGAGTGTAAATGTCTTGGCACAAACAGAAGATACCTTTTCCTGAGAAATAGCAGCTTTGCCTTCTTCACTCTTCTCATCCATTTCATCATCACTCCATTCCCAGTCCCCATCTTCTGTTTTATGGAGGTGACCACTGGAACCTGGCACTCGTCTGACCTATTAAAATATTGTTTACCATTACGCAGACATCTTTAGTCTTTATTGGTGTTCTGGTTAATTAGCAATTATTTGCAATTTTTATTCTATGTGCTCTCATTAATTCGCTGCAGGAGCCACTAATATATTCTAATAATATCTAACCTCCGTAAGCCAGTGGTGTTTCAATGTCTTGCACTGTATATGAGCACTGATCAACTTTGTTCTACACTCTGTTGGTCAGTGGCAGTGATGGAAAACACAAAACAGGGGAAAAAACTAAATACAAAAATCTGTCTAGAAAAATTACAGCCTTTTTCAACATAATGAAACTTAAAAGAAAAATTAAACTGGTATTAGCCCTGCTCAAAACCCCTATAGTTTGCTGCAAACCATAACGTGCAGAGAGATGCAGGATGTGACAAATTCCAGTTACTTCTAAATCCCATCAGGTACCATATCAGCAATACGCATGACATGAAAATAGTATAGACCACTTCAAGTCTGACATCATGAGCTTCCAAGGAAACTGTGATGCAGGCAGTAATACAATTTTTCCAAAGCAGATTTTCACAGAGAGCTGGGCACTTATGCTATTTATGTACTGGGTTTAGGCCAAGCACAATTTGGAGCTGGCTGGCCTGACACCACAAGAGCATGAGTGATAGGAACCTTCTTCCAAAACATTATCCATATACAAACAGGTATCTTGATGTCTGTCTGGATTCTTTTCTGCCCTTCTTTCCTTCCCTTCCCAAACACCCACCTGCTCCTCACCCTTCCATTTTGCACATGTAAGACCAAACCAGAGAAGAGGGTGACGTTTTCAGACTTCACTACACTTCCACATTTCCTTTGGTCCTTATGACATTCCTCCCTTACTTTTCTTCCCTGTACAACTGAATTAGAGTGCCCTACTCAGTTTCTCCATATTTTGTTCTCATTTGTAACTGAGAAGAGGGGAAACCTACACAGGACATTGAGGGAATACCCTACTCTATCTCCTGATGGACAAATTCTGCAGAATTATCCCTGTTTCCCATACCAAGCTCCTATTGGACCAATTTTAGCTAGCTACTTCCAAGCATGGTAGAAGCAGCTTGTGTGTGTTTGTGAGGGAGGACCGGGCAGACATCAAACAAGCAGTAGCACAGCAATTCTTTACTCAGCTGCAATCAGCCCAGGCACAATCAGTGGGCTCTTACTGTCTACATGGTCAGGGATCAGCACAGACACAAGGTAATCTAGTAGGCAATTTGCCTGCTGCTTGTGGATGTAATTTATTATCCTTCAAGGAGATTGAGGCAGGCTTTTGCTTAACAGCACAGGCATCTTCTAGGTTTGGCTCTACACAAACCTAGCAGAGGACATCATCCACAACTAAACCCATGCTTTTCCAGAACCATAGGATATATTGGTTTACAGAACACATTCAAACACTGCATCGTGCACTAATCAGTATCTCTTCTGCTTCCATTTTCAGTTGTTTTGAAGACTTATCCTAAACAGAATGATTTTAATGGGGCTTAATGATGCTTGCATCATTTGTAGAGAGGAGTGCATTTCAAGTTTTTAAATAGACTGCCTTTTAATAAAAAATAAACAAATGGCTCAAGGAAAAGAAACTTAGTACAAAGCAAAATACCATGTTAAATTAAATTATTTTCTTGAGAGGTTTCTGAAAGCAGAAAAACAAGCTTACTAGTACTCTGTTTCAATCAAGACTGATTCCCACCAGCACACATGTTCACAGGAAAGAAATAATAATTTCAGCTAGAGCAAAGAACCCAACCTATTCAACTTTCAAAATTGTGAAGTTGTTGTCTAGAACATCTTTTTAATTGGTGTGTGTGCTTAACACTTGCAACGCTTGGTGAACTAATTTGCACAATTTTAAACTAACAAGCCTGGCTTTGATCACTCAGTTCTTGTTAAAGCCACAAAGAATCAGTCACATATGGGAGGGCATGTACCCTACCTAGGTGAAGGAAAAAGTATGAGTAGCACACCACATCTGCAAATAGTCTCTTTGTTCATTAAACATCTCACTCTAGTATCAGATATTGGATAGAAATATACATAATTTATACAACATATTAAATTTCTGTTCTGGCTATCATTTGAGATACTACTAGCAGACTGATACCATAGGCAGCATGCTTGCATTTCACTCCAACAATAACAGCATTAAGGCAATTGAGAATATTCTATATATTTCTCCTGATACCCTGCTACAGGTCTTCCATTTTATAGAGAGAAATAAAGCAGCAAACAAATGAAGCTATTTATATACAAGGGCACAAAGCAAATCCAGGACAGAGCATGGAACCTAAACAAACTTCTTGTGTATCTACAAAAATAGGAAGTAAGTTGGTTTACATTTTACATTGCATGCAGTAGCCATACAAATGTAATTTCCCCATCAGCTTCAGTCAAAATACACAACACTGATAATTCCTTATGCTAGAATTGTATATCTCTCAGGAAGTATTTCAGAGGGAAAGGAAAACAAATTAAAACATGATCAATGCTAATTTGGGTTTTACTGATTAAGAATCTAAATGATCCTTCCAAAATAGGAACTAAACTGAATCATAACTTTAGCTAATAAAGAAAACAATGAAAGTTCAGTTTTACAAGACAAATTAACACATATTAGAAAACATATTTCACATAAGTCAGAAGACACCAGACAATAAAAAATTACTTTGAATGACTGGCAGTTAAACTACAGCCAACACATGACACAGTTAAACTACAGCTCAGAACATTGTAATGTACAACCAAAAGCTGTTTCTAGGAGGAAAAGCTTAATAAGCCACTGTCAACATTACCACAGCTGTGGAAGAAAGACATTATGAACATCAGTTAAAACAGAGAATGCTTGGAGAAATCGGTGAGTAAAAAAAACGTGACCACCACAGAATATTAAGCATTATATTAGTAGTAGTATTGTCATATATGTTGTTCCTGGTTAAAGCTTATTGCAGAATACAACATAGTCACAAAGATTTAAGTATCAACTAAGCTGCTGACAGAAGTGTTTGTCCCCACCCCTTCAAAGTAGGATACAGACAACTTACATTCCCTACCAATAACACCATGCACTAGCTTTCCAGGACAATGTGTGTTAACAGATGAACAGGGCAACTGTAAATGCCACCAAATGAAGGTCAGGCCTCATCAGCCTAAGAGAGGGAACTCCATCACCACAATGCAGAAGCTGCCACATTTCCCAAGGCTTGATGAAAAGAAAGCTACAAAGTAGAGACGCAAAACATAAATTGTTGTCTTCTAGGCAGTCATGGGCTCTCTATGTGTAGATGTTAGAGACTGGGGAAAGAAGAATCTATTATTCATTACCGATTCTTTAGCTGCTCCAATCTCTTTACAAGCTTATTTTTGTAAAGTGACAGCGAAGGGAATGAGTGCTTTCTGAACACTAAGAATTTTCTGCTTCCTTATTCACAACTGTTCAAAACAGCAAGGAACTGGGCCCACTTACAGATTAATTATTTTATTTCAATGTCTAAATTTATCAAATAAATATATCAAATAAATAAATAAAAAGCATACACTGTGGGATACCAGTGCATACACATAAAGCATTACTGCATTTCATACATGGTCCAGCACATGATCTTAGACTACATTACAAATCCATTCTGTCAGTAAGAGCAATATTATGCATCTACTGAATTTTTCCTCCTTCTGCAGGAAGATGACTGATCTAGTAACACTGACTTTCCAACTGTCTGAAATATTTAAGGTATTCCTATTGAAGCTCTGGCAACTGATTATTTGCAATGGATCCTGGATCAATTTAAGCTAGCATTTTCAAACTGTTCCACAGAAAGAGTACGGTGACCTGAAACCACGGGAAGATGCATTTGTGTAAGTAAAACTGATGGCACTAATAAGCATTAATATTGAGTATCATGGAAAGTGCCTTGCCATCATCCATATACAGGTAACAGAGAGCCCAAATTTAATTTGTTCCTGAATTCCTGGAGAGTAGCAAATGTGTAGATTCCACACATTTAAAGCACATCTGCAAAAGTCTTTGTAGAACCCTGACACTGCTTCCTATTAATTTCTAACTAGAGAACAGTCAGTGTTGTGCTCCGTTTTTTGCATTTGTGTATCTCTACAGAGGGCAAGCTATAGTTTTTAATTTTTAAACACATATCCTTCCAGAAATACTGCAGCTGGAGATAAAATTGTCTTTCATGTTACCACTGATGCCCTTCAGCTACATATGCTAGCACTGTAGTGAAGAGACATCCAATCCTTCATGCCCCAGAGAGCAGTAATGACAAGGCGCTTATTTTAAAATCTCACCTTTTTAATTTTCTGCAGTCTGTCCCCATAAAAGCCTAGATTTGACTTTCAGGCAGAAAAAAAGGAAGACCAGTCAACTGATGGTTTTTACCTTCACCTCACACTGATTCTTGGAAGAGACTGGACCCCCACTCTTACACAGATCTCAGAAGATCTTAGAGAAAAAATATAGTCTTTCAAATATGAATATTTACTTGATAACTGATAAGGAGAGGGTTTTTGCATAGCCAGTGTTCGTCTCCTATTTTTTTTTTTATAACATGTTTCAAGAGCTTTATTTCTCATAGAACTTTATGAGAAGTATTCATAAAATCAGTTCCCACACCAGTTCCATGCTAGTTATTTTATGGAAAAAACAGTGATGAGGAGTAGGACATTCCTGAATTGTTTTTGTTTTAGCACTACACTTTGCTCTGTGTATTTTTCTCTCAAAAAAAATCCCTAGACCAGTTCATTCCATACACAGCTTAAGCTTATAGAGCAAACCAATTTTATAATTTTTACCTTTCACCATCTTGCAAACGTTTCCTGAATGTTTCCTAAGACAAAAAAGCAAATTTCAATCCCCAACTCATGCATTTATTTCTATTTCAATGCAACAAAGAAAATCATTGTGTATTCAGTTATGGCACAAGCATTTTGCTTAAAACAGTCACGGCTTTAATCACAGCTAAGCTCCTGAAGTTAATGGCATGAAGTCATTTTCTACAATATATAATAAAACAAAAGAATGCTGATCTTCTTGCATAAGAACACCTACACTGTGATCACACTTTTACAGGAAAAAAAACCCCAAACTACAAAAATCCTGAGGTCCAAGACAGCACATGAATCCCCACATGTTCACGCCATCCTTTGTTGTAGAGTTGAAGCACTACCAGAGAAGGTTGGTCCCCATCCAACCCAGTCTCATAGATAACATGAACATCCTAACCTCTTCACTGCTGACTATTCTTAAACTCCTCTGAATTCATTATATTGTGAAGTCTTATTTTTATTCTGATGAAAGCCACAAAATTTCCACAAACCTGAATGTGTTTTATGCAATTAAAACCCTTGTTTTTTCCCAACCACAATTTATGCAGGCTATTGTTATTAATGGGATATACCACTACCCTTGTAAAAAAGTCTGCTTTATAGAACTCAATAGGTGTTAAGATATCACAGTAATTTGGTGTTAGTGTCCCCTCCTCTTAAACCATTCTGAATGCTGCAAATATCATCATGGAAAAAACCTTAGTCTACCTTTGTTTTTTTCTCCTACTTGGAAAGTAAGTTAGAATTTGCAGTGTTTCATACTCATACACAAAAACTATTGGAATACTCCCTAGAGAAATCAATTACACTGGAAGCTTTAATTCAAGAAATGTAAAATCATTATATCTTTCTTCAAGAAAAAATACTGAATACAGGAGAGTGATAATTCTGCATTGAACAGGACTTCAACTTTCTACTGGTTCTGGAAGAGAACCCTTTTTAAGGGATAACACCACAGAAGTCAACAAAAACCAGATCTCTGCTAAAAAAAAAGACCATTTGCTTTAAATATTTATGGTACTGGTCTGTTTTTATAAGCCAAACAGTATCACATGATGACAAGTGTGACACCCAAAGGCAAGGCTATCAATTGAGAAGACTGCCATGAAATCTTACCTACACTCCCAATTTAGAAACGGAATGCATGCAGCTATCAGTGAGAGGAAAACAAAGCCATTATCAGCTGAAGAGACAAGATGAGGGACCTAATCTTCATCATACCTGCACCTCTAGAGAAAATGATGAGAAAAGTACTAGTGAATCAGTGTAACAAGTCCTCACCCACTCTGTGAGATTCCTTGTCCAACACCCTCCCCCTTCCCACTCTTCATCAATCCTTCTACTGCTGGGATAATGCTGCTTAGAGACAGCAAAATGTAGTGGCTCAAAGTAAGACAATATTTTGTTACCAAAACATCTTGTTTACAAGTGCAGGTATTCCCTGAACTCCTAATTCTGCTTTCCTTAAGCATGAGGTTTTACCTAAATACTGTGACATACTATCTCTGCTTTCAGCTTGAGCTCAAAATTCGAATCTGATTTTGCTTTGAGAAATTGCAGTTCTGCTGAAATTCCAGTCACATGGGAAATGTGCAAATTTAATAACTCAGTATGATTTTTGGTTTTCAGACATTATTTCTCCATTTATTAGTTCCACTACATAAACTTCATTAGTGAATGTTATCAGCTGCAAATAATTCTTTCACTCACATTTTAACAATAGTCCTTTCAGGCATGAAGTGTACCTGTGCTCAGGAGGATGTTTTCAATTAATTGTGCAGAGGAGATACAGTGCTCCACAAAAGTGTCACTTCCCTTCAAACACAAGGAATCCCAAATGGCTATCAGGCATGACCTGATAGCTAATTTACACATGCAGAGCGAGGCTCTGTTCTACGCTCTTTCTTTTCCCTGCCTGCTTTCCACCACCCTTCCAATCAAATTAAGGTACCAATGCTAAGGATACCTGGCAAGAATCAAAGAAAGCAAATCAAAGACGCAGCAAATGGGTGAAGTAACTTAGTACTCTGAAAGACAATGAAGACAGATCCAGATTTTTAGAGCTTTCTTTCCTGGCTGCTCAGACGAATGCACATGATGATGGTGAATCATTACTAGAAGACTTTCCACTAGAGGGATCACTAGATTGACCTTGATAATCATCATTTTCCAATTCCACCATGCTTTTCTATCATCCAAGCTGTTTACTTTCTTAAAATAACCAGAGGTGAAAAGAAAGAAGTCAAATACAACCTCATGTAGAGCTTTCATTATTCAGTAGTAGAAAACTCATTATAAGGTGGGTTTCACTGCCAGCATTAGAGACACAGTAAAGAATATTTAGGAAAACAGTCTACTACTGTAGAATTCAAAGAAGAAATTACCATGACTTTCAAACTCAGAGGCTTGAAAGTACCATTTCAAGGTGAAATTCTAATTTCTACCTTTTTCTATTTTCTCCAAGGTTTCCAATTGCTTATGTACATAAGAGAAATTACTGTAACACACATTCTGCATTCCACACAGATTTTAAAGAGCCCTGAATTTATTCAAGGTCTCTCTCAAATATTAAAGTGATCAAATTAAAACTTGAGTGTAATGCTCAAAAAAAAGTCATAAATTAACATGAAAATAATTAACAGAGATCTCGAATTTTTATAAAATCCAATTTTCTAAAAACCCCAGTGTTTCTATTTTAGTCAGATATCAAGAAGCAGCATGCATTCAACCAGCCTACAGCGTTTAAAATCCTAGAGCTGGAGTGAGACTCCCAGCCTGTGACTGCAGACAGCTCAGGCAGGATGGATCCCGCCGGCTGCACGGCACTGGATGTGGCTGCCCTCTGCTGCCAGTAAATGCCACACACCCCTGCTGGGATGTGCATCCCTGGCACTCCCTTTCTCTTTGCTCACTGTCTGACTTTACCTTTTGCTGCAGATGCACTGTTCGAATAACTTTCTTGTGGAGCTGTTTTTCAGAGATAAACAGAAAAAAACTATTACTGTTCCAGCCCTTCTTTCTGCTCTGCTGGCCTTAATCTACTTGTTCTGGTTAAAACCTTGAAGTTTTCAGCTCCAGACATAATTTTAAGTCCTTGAGACAAGAGCACTTTTCAGCTAAATTAAGTCCCCTGAAGTATCACTGGGTAACACCATCTCAAGGATGTCCTGTTTCACTTGTACTTCCCTTGCAACACCCCTGCCACAAGAATATCACCAGTATCAAGGACAAGTGCAGGGGTAAAAGGAGTGTCAAAACTAATGACATGCATTTTTTTTTTTGGTACTGTACTTGTAAAAGCTTTACAGGGTCTAACCAGGAAAACATATTTACTTTACACTTTCTTCAGGTTCTTGAGCCTGGGCTCTTTTGGTTTTTAATTTTGACTTTAACTATAAGGGTTAAATATTTAATTTCTCCATATAAAAGCAAAAATTCTCACATACCTATTCCATCAGTCTTTAAGCAAATGGTAACAGGTGGGAATGCTGCTTCTGAGCCACCTGGCTTTTAGACAATCCTCTTTGTAATTCATCTGCCTGCAAGACTCTCCTGACAAACTTCCCAAAAATATACAAAATCCCAAGTAATACACACTTCCACATCCTCCCAAAACTCCTTGTAACCTTTATGAACAAAGACATGCAGAAAGGCTTTCTTTTCCAGAAAGGAAACCTCATGACACTAAGGTGACCCAAGCTAGCCAGCTGTTGCTGCCTGCATTGACAAAATATTGATTTGGTCTATAAACTGTGAAAATTATCAAATAAAAACTAATTCCATTTTTACTTAGGGAGCCACTCCAAATCCAAGAGAAGTGATCTGGTATTGGATGTCATGCAAGTGAAATGTTTGAAGTTTAATTTCTCAGAAGGTAAACAGGTAAAACCAGCACCTTCCTGCACATTTTCAGCGACAGAAAACCAAATCCTTACAAAACAGGGTAATAAAATATGATTATCTTCTGCTTAGTTACAAGGCTTACTCCCTGATGAAAGACTATTACCAGCATCATACACAGCCGGACTTCCTTTATCCTGTCTTGATTCTTTGATCACAACAGCACTTTTAAGAAAATCCTCCTCCAGTTCTGCAAGTTTCAACAGCTTCAATAAATGCCAAATACTTAGAGCTACTGGTCTAATCAGAAAAGTTCTCATTACACACCAATCCCCTGGCAGTCCATGTTCAAGACGTTTTTGAACAGGTCAACAGGTCATGAACACAACATTAGCTAAGGAGCAGATCAATACAGTTACACTAGAGACAGGGACTCACTGCAAAAATTATTTCTGAAGTGGAACCATGATGGCCCATTGACTGCAACACACCTTCCAATAGGGAACAGGGCTACCATTCAATAACTTAAATTAATCACGTACGAGCTTTTAAATTCTGCCATAATAAGTAATCCAAATTGTTTTAGATATGCATGTGGCTATTTGAAGTACAAAGGCACTCAACTAAGCCATGGTTTGTTTCAAAGCTCACTTATTCTGTAACAGTTAGATCCATTTGAGAAGGCACAAAATGCAAACTCACAAACAACCACACAGATGGTAAAAACATCCTATGAAAGAAAAGATGCACAAACTCATATGCTGCATGAAGTTCCTTACATCTAATGGCACAATTACATGGTGGCAAAAAGACTAAGCAGTCTTCTTCCTTTATATGATACGTTAAAACAAAGCTGGTGCAATTGCATGTGTCTGCCCCTTAAAATACTTTCCAATTCTACTACCCACTAATGCAGGCACTGCTTTCTCATTATTTGAATTGCTGTAAAATTTACATTTTTGGAAAAAGTGTTTTTATTAAATTTCCCTTCCCACAACTTGAAAATTAAAAAAAATCACCTGACATGGTGTGAGTGGCAATTTCTCCTTTTTTTTTTTTTTTTAAACCATATAAACACAGTTTCACTATTTATTTTTTAAATTTTGTGTTCTGGATTACCTGAACAATTAATCCTCTGCAATGGAGGGCCCTCTCTCACACAAAGCCTTCCCAAACACACATTTACAGTTCAGCTACTGCCTTCCAGAAAAAGTTTTCCAGTATGGCACATGCCGCTTCAGTTTACATGTCAATATTATTTAAATAAGCTTTTCTTATACTGTAAAGAAAAGTCAATATACAATTATATTAATAATCTGAGCTCAAGTTCATGTTGCTCTCTGCTTTTCAACTCAGCTGAGTCCAGCTATACTAACATACATCACTTCTGAGATGTATCTATCAGATTAAATCCATTACTGAAGCAAGGAATGTCATTACTGAAGCACATGTATGTCTTCCTGAGGTGCAATCATGCTGTTATAGCTGTCCAAGAAATCTGGGATATAATGATATTTTTGTCATTAAATGCAGGAGATTGATGATACCTTATGTAATGAAACATGACCATTAGCTTAAAATAACATCAGCTGGACTGAGGAGCTAGAATTCCAACCCATCCATAAGGGCGTTTTTAGTGAAGTATAATAAAAACTGGTATCAATCACACTAATCATCCCTTCATGCTGTCACAGGTTTTTCCCACTAACATACAACAGTCAGCCCTAAAAAAAGCTTCTATTAAGAGCACAATGCAGTACTACCATTCCAAAAATAGAATTCAAGCCCAATTATTGCTCAGATTTTTCTTTTACTACCAGCACTTCAGACAGCAATAAAATGAAATGCAGATACATGTTTTTCCCTGTTCACTTTGTAGAAGTGGCAGTCATGCAGGAGATTTAAAAAAAAAAAAAAAAAAAACAACCAAAAAACAGGATTATAAAACCATAAAATTGGCCCAGGCCCTTTTGGCATACAGCATACTTACAGTTATAATTAGTTTTTTAGTGTGACAAGACTTGAAAACTGACTGTGGAACTCTAAAAGCTGTTTCAAATTTCAAATTGCTCTATTCCAATACAGCAATACTAATCACAAATGAAACAAAGTGTTCAGTTCAAAATTAAAACTAACTCAGCACGTGTTAATAAATAGAATATGTAAACTCTTGGTGGGCTGTTTTATGCCAGCAGTGCACACAGCCCTCATCCAAGCAGGACAGGGCAGACTGCTCTACCACCACACCATCTAACCAGGCATAGGCACAGGGTGTCAGGGTTCCTACATTTATATCAATGACGAAAGTGTGGCTTCAGAGCATGTCCCTGCTTACTCAACCACATTGAGCTTGGACCATTCCTCACAGCTTTTTCTCCAGCTATTCCTGATGCCAGCAATGCTCTACAGGTGAGCAGTCCCATTAGTGAAACCCAGAACTGCCAGTAAGAAGCTGCAGGGTGTAACACTCATTCCTGTGGATCAGTACCAATATATATCTAACCAGGTCCTACACAGGAAGAGGCAGGACATGGTCCTCCTGGGTAAGTGGTTCATCATTATTCTTAATTACTAGGCTAGGGCAAGGAAGAAGGACATGATTTAAAATTTAGTAGAACTGAAAGCAAATTAAACAATGGAATGGGGGAACACATGTACAAACACGTAGCTTACAACTCTAATGTTAAGTAGTATTTTAAACATGCAGTGAAGATACTGCTCAATTATCAAATTGGGGTTTAAAGCAGCATCTCTACAGCACCAAATGTTTTCCTCACACACACAAGACTTGTGCACTGGCTTTCAGGATTTCACAAACAGACCCAAACTTATATTTAGAAAAAAACAGATGCCAAGTATAAGCTATAAAGGCAGAAGCAAAACATGGGAACACTATGTCAAGAGAGAAGCATTTAAAGTTAAAGCTAAACTGAGCCTGGACTTCTGGGCAACAAGGCAAAGCAATTATACATGTGGTAAATGGAAGAAAAATTAGATTACCGCAGGGCACATCTGACATCCGTACTAGCAGTGGTGCTACAGATCATTAGTCATAGGCATTTTACACCAAGCGCCACAGAAGATAATTTAAGCAGTGATGACACCAGCTTCTTCCTAGTGATATTAGTTTTTCAATTACAGGGGCTACTTCTTCCAAGAGCAACCTCTTAGACATTTTACATGTTAATGTTTAAGTAACCAAGCTCAACTTACACAAGCTTTTTAAACAAAATCCCAGAGTTTTATTATTAAAGTGCATTTATATTTTATCGTGTCTTAAAACAGCACCTACATGCACAGTTCTAACAAGTGAATTAAACTTTAAATCCCCAATGAATTTTAATATTGTGTTGTTTTAAAATATAAATAATTTAGCATTTTCAGTATCTAAAACCAAAATATTTTTTCCATTTATAATGTAATTGAAGACATATTTGTCTGCACCACTGTATAGCTTTGATTTCTTAAGATTCACACATCTTTCAAATGAGGAAGAACTGTCAAAAAGGTAATTCAGAAAATTATTTCTGGTGGTGTACGGGAGGCTATCCTGCATTCCCTCCACAATTCCAAGTGCTATGTTACCTAAAGAAATATAAAGTATATGTGCATGCATGCATGACTTAACAGGCAGTCTCTAAAGCTGCCCCGGGATCCAGCTGGGAGACGAAACCTCAGGAGACACACGCTCTGTCACGAGCCTGGCTGGTGCCAGCCCATGTCTAAATCACCCCTGCGCTCCCGAGCTGTAAACTGAACCAGAGGATGGGTTTGCTCCAGCTGGATCATGTGGGCATTGCTGCCACCACACGGCCAAACCCTGAACTCCTCCTCTCGCCCTCGCAGGTGCGAACCTGCATCACCACAACACCTCTGACACAAACCCTCTCAGTAGCCCTTCCTTCTCCAGCCCCTCAGAGCCCACCATCGACGAGGTCCCAAAATCAATTCCATATGAAGAAGATTCAGGAACTTGAAGCACTCAGATCTTGCTGACTGTCTCTTCCAAGTGTGAGCCACCAGTTGTGAGAATATTTCAGTGTTGTAGAATTATGCTAAACCAATACTCCCAAAGACAACAGAAAATTGTGCAAGTGCCAGTCAGGGTAGCTGCAGCCTAACTGATGTGCCAACAAAGGCTGAAACAGCACCTTTTCTGAAATGCCCTCCTCAAAATATCCCCCAGCAAGCCTGCTTTTAGAAGGCTGGACATAGCACATTACTGTGTCACCTGCAGAGGCTCAGCAGTCTCTGAGCAGGTGCCTCATACTGAAGAGACATAGTAAGTCACAACAGAAAGGGAAAAAGGGAGTTCAATAATTTTTCACACACAACAAACAGGTGTCTACATTCATCCCTGTTTCTTAGCTCTTATGAACAGCGGTTTGCTTCATATTTAAAGATTTTACAATACTTACTTGTTAGGAGTTAGTATTTTTTTTTATTCTGCTGCACATAGTCATGTAAGTCATGGTAAGCTCATTTTACGAGTGCCAAAGGCACCATAGAAATACCAGCATATGCCATAGCTGTGGGTTTAACTCTGTCACCTGTGGAATAAGGCACCACTGGTCTGAAAAACTCAGCAGCACTTGCAGAGTTTCAACCTGACTTTCTGCGAATAACATTAGAAATAATCCAAAGAACCAGGCAGTTGTCAATAAATACCATTTAAAGTATCTTCACCCTTCCCCTAGGTGATCAGTGAAGATATGAATTGTGCAGTTTATGAACCTGTATGTTTGCAGGTCACCTTTTTTCCCCACAACTACTTCACCTGTAGCTTTCCAAGAGGAAGTGAGAAAAAAATCGTATCAGAAATGACAAATATCATGTATCATTTTGACAAGGCCAGAAAAGAAGTTAAAATGCCTCAGGGCTTCCCAGAGAAAGCAAGGCTGCAGAAAACAGTCATTCAACACTCACTATCTTTGAAAGACATATGTTAAAAGCATGGCTCAGTCAGTCAACTAAAAATGTAAGGCAACTTAGGAGTCCCTGCTTTATCTTCCACACCAGTCAAGAAAAACACGTGAATGCACTCACCTTTTTTGCTCTTTGTGCTATATTAGGTGTTCTAGTGAGAAGCTTTTCAATCAGGTATTCTCTATTCTGCAAAACCAACATTTGTTAAGTTAAAAATCAATACAAGGAAAGAAGAAATTTCACATAGATTTTAAGGCAGAGCAAAATTTACTCGTAGGGTTAAACGTTTTACCTTGGCTTTCTGGAAAAATTTGCATTTTAAAAGTTCTGCTGCTGTGGGCCTGAAAGATCAATAATAAATTAGAACAGAAAACAAAGACCCCTCTCAGTGAATACAGTACAAGACGTTAGTTAAATGGTACGTCTCTAATACTTTTGAATTAGTACTGTATGAATGGGGAATGAATGATAACAGCTACTGAATTAATTCACACAAACTCACTTACCACACATGAAAAAAAATTAAGCCTCTCTATGGCAAAAATACCAAAAAAAGGGAGAAGAAAATTCAGTCTCTTAAGCTGCCAATTTTACCCCTTTTTTGTTCAACACAAATACATTTAACCTTTCAAAACACAAGACAAACAAACAAACAAAAAATCCCACAAAAAAGGCAAGTATTGCTTTCTTCCCCAAATGATTCCACGAATACAACTTCACTCCACAGCAATAAAAGCATAATTACATTTTCCATACAGCAACATCAGTACCTCCTAATTTGCCTTCTTTTACCTCATGATGTCAGCAGATATTCTCAAGTAACTACACTGACACTATTAACATGACCCATAAACCAAAGAGAGTCATCAGGATCATCTTCCAATCAAACAGATAAATACAAATCAAAACAACAGCTGTAAGGTAAAAACTGACACACTTCATTTTTACTTGCAGTTCTGTTTAAGTCTGTTCCAGCATTTCCAAGAGATCCACAATCTCACAGCTACCACAGTGACTCCAACAGCAGGTTTCATCTCCCTAGCTTCAAGCATCCAAAAAGCCACTTATTGAGCCAAAGCCACTAACACCACTCTGCTACTGAAGCAGACTCTGGAGAGAAAGCGAAGCATCTCTTGGGATGTGATAAAGTCCTCCATCATTTCCATTAGGAGCCCATACCACCATCCAGGACTAATTTTGACACAGCTAAATTTAGGGAAGTCAAAATCTTCAAGACTCATAATTTCTAAATAAACAGAAGCAACATCTGCTCTAGTTTTCCATTTCAATTCCAACAAGAGATAGAATATAGAACAAACCAGGTAAAACAGTGAGAAAGCTTCCGTTTGGAAAATCTCACCCTCAAAAAAACCCCAAAAATCTGACCTAGTTTATTTCTTTGAGGACAGATCTGTAAAGTAAGTGAGCAAAAGAGGAGTAGTAAATAGTCTGTATGTATATATCATTTCACACCTGCAAGGAATAATGAGACAACTCTTGACACTAACAAAAAGAATTCTATTTAGATACAGGCAGTAGGTTCCATAGAGCACATATTTTTCCTCACCTCCAAAGCACCAAGCTCTACAATAAAGGAGTTCTGATTAGTGGTCCTGTGGAGACCACCAGACTCAGTAGTACTTCATGCATGTATCTTGGATGAGCAAAAAGGAAGGGAAAACTATTTAAAAGAAAAATCAGCTTCTGTGTCAAAGTTTTAAAGTTCTCAAAGTACAGTACCATCACATCTCATAACAGGACTATGCACACTTAAAAGCTACATTTTAGTAAAGTTTTCTCCAAACTAGTGTTCTCCATTCCTCTACCATTAATTATGCCAGACACTTCTGAACTGCTCTGGACGTGCTTTCTGGCCCTGTTTTTCCACACAAGCTGCAACAATGAATTGCAGCTGAGGATTGTGAGCAGCATCCTTGGCACTGGGGAGAGAGAGAAACACCCACAGAGATCCCCAAAAGAAAAACATCATAGTTTGTGACAACAGCAGTGCCAGTCCTAGAATTTGCCACAAAGAGCAAGGACTTCTCCCACAACTGACATGATGGCTACTAGAGGGACCTCCGTGCAAAATTACATCCTGGATTGTAAGAATTATGGAAAATAGTGATGACTCCCCAGTAAAAAATAATTGCTATATATCTGCATTTGTTTTAAAAAATGTATAAAATTAAATAAGTACCTTAAACACCAATGTTTCAACACCGATGCCTTTACTACACATCAGGTAACTCAGCATTATGTATTCAAGGAGACAAAGAAAACTCATTTTATTTACACTCATTACTTCATACCACTTTAATCTTGCCCTAAAAATTGCTAGATACTGGAAACTAAAAGAAGCTTGATTATCAAGAGCTTGATTATCCATTATTATTATTATTCTACCTGTAAGCAGCCAAACTGCAGCACTAATCTTAAAAGCATCAGAACTCGCTACTAAGACCAGCAAGGGTAAGGGGTTTGGGAATCTGAAACCAGTACACAAATGATCTTTGAGTAAAACAAAATTTTTCAAGTATTTCAAGAATAAAGATGTGGCCACAGTCTTTTTTTTTAATTATTCTTGTTCTCTAGTATTCCTGCTGTCACCTTTTCAATTTGACTCCCTACAACCATATCCTGGACTTAGGCTAACATTACATAAGGAAGTACACACCATAAATGACACATACAATCAGGATTGCTCCCTCAGAACAATCTTTCCCCAAAAATAGTAGCTCTGAAACTCTAGGAAACAGTGATATACTAAATACCTTAGGAAATAATGCTAATTAGAATGTGCTTCCTACAATTCTTTAGCAAAAAAAGCCTGCAAAAATGGGTCTCTGTATTAATAAAAATAAATAAATAAACTAATCATTCAGGGAACTTGGGACCTCAACAATGATTTTGGAATAGATGTTTAATACTTTCATCATCCTGGCTATTTAAAAAAACATAGCAAGAAAGAACTAACAGCAAAGACACCATGACATGCCATTCCCTACATAAACATGAGGAAAATTCAACAAACTTGGAGTCCATAACTTTACAGTAAAAAAAAATCTTAGTAAGTAATTTTCTCTGGAAATATCCCAATTGAAAACAACACTAAATTTATGTCACAAAGTGAGAAAAATCAACATTAAATTATTTATTTTTAATTTCTTTTAAAGGCCAAGAGAATGATATATTTGGTTACCAATAATTCTGCTGCTCTCTGCTGCTTGTTAGACTTGTGCACAGTATCAAGATTTACATCTTGCTTCAGATGAGAAATTAAGATGTAGAGCAAGGACTTTTGTTTAATCGGCGTTTAATTCAATACTGTGTTTAAGTATAAATACATTAGATTAACAATCAGAAAAAGTAAACTTAAGGAACAGTAAAGAGGCAATTTCTTCTCTCCAGATGGAGGTGACCGAAGGCTGCTATTTACAAAATTCAAACCATACACTTAAAAGATTAGGTCACTGTAACTTAGAGTAGTCTACATATTTTCAAAAATAATTCTATTTTACACGGCAATAGTGACCTACCTTTTGGAAGGATCTTTTTGAAGGCATAATGAGATTAGTTTTCTAAAGGATTTGCCATACTTTTTCACCATCTCCTTGTCCTCTACACCCGTCTCTAAAGTGGGAGGGTCATTTTGAAGCGTTAGCATTAACACCTAAAATAAACCCAAAAATGAGGTGTTGTAAGCGAAACCAATTTGAAATGTAGAAATTAAAAGAGAAAAAATACTCCACAGAATACATCTATTTAGATACTCTGAGTTGCTATTGAAAATGAAGTAGTATTAACTATCTAGCAGCATTAATAATACAGCTAACAGCATTAACAATTACAAAATGATTGTTACTTTCATAGGAGGGTATTTGTGATAAGGTGCTGCTCCTGTTGCTAACTCAATGGCTGTTATCCCAAAACTCCACATATCGGCCTTGAAGTCATAACCTCGCACCTGAAACAGAACCAAAAGGGAAAACCAAGGTGGTAAAGTCTCAAGCTCCAAAATTAAAAGACAAAATGCTTTAAATTTTTGATTAGCATTAGAAATACCTGCTCCATTACTTCAGGGGCCATCCAACAGGGAGTACCAACAAATGTTTTTCTTACTTTGTTACGAGTAACATCACCTCCAGTTGCTAAAAATGCACTAACACCAAAATCTGGGAAAGAGGAGAAAAGTTGAAATCTGTTAAACTACCAGCAACAAAGCAAATATTTATTTTATATATTTATTATAGAAATTAAATATATTTATTTTAGAAATAAAGTCAGTTCCCAAAGGTATGCTTAAAGAAACTCTCCATTGCAGAGCTGAACTTTGCTCCACAACACACTGTTCATGAAATGCTATGAAATAGAAATTATAGCTTTATATGGGAAATTCACAATAAAACATCCTCAAGTTTAACCTCTCAGTGTGTGTCTTCCTGAATAAAGTTGCAGAGGACTCCAGTACATCTGTCAGTTAAGGTTTTCAAATATGCACATTGTGCCAAAGTTTGCATCTGCTATTGTTCAAAGACAAGGAACTTCTTCTGCATAGAAACTAAATATGAATGTGATTTGAACAAGAGAGAATACTATATGTAATTTCAATTCTTATGGGAATTTGACAAACCAAAGACAATCAGAAAAGTCATCACTAATATGTACTTAACAGTAGACCAGGACATGAATAGCGTATTCCAAATACTAAAATAAAGAAGAAAAAAAAAGGCTCAGAGTTCTGTTAACCTGTTACTATATGAGTGACAGCTGTATAGGAGAGGTAGGAGTGGAAGTGGAAGAAAGATCAGGTTCCCAATGTATGCAGAAATACTGTCAATTTTGAATGCAGCTATATGAAGAGTATTTTCAATCAATTCAATCAAACAATTAAAGTACTATTTACAATCCAGATATACTGAAATGGAGTAGTTCACGATAGACTTCAATTTATTCCCTACTGTTTTCCTATTGCTACCTGATTTTAAGGTTGAAAAGAAAACACCTCCAGTAATTACAGAAAAATGTAGTTTTGTCATTATTTGACACTTGCATATTAAAGCACTTAAAATACGTGTTTACACAATACATCATTTATATAAAAATTACGACTTCTATTTATAGCCATTTTTAGAACCAAGGGCTTGCAGTGCTCAGTCACCCACTATAGACCATGGAAGGCCTGGCAGTGTGCTGGGGGAAGGAGCAGGTATCACTGCCTGCTCCCATTGTTTTCCAGATAATCTGATACCAGCCTGAGAGATGGGATATAAGCCTTGCTCTTATGAGACCAAATAATTTAATTCTTACAGACTACAGCTCAAGAAGCACATCAATGCACTCAGAGGACGTTTAAGATGCTAAACTTAAACAGTATCCAACAGATACTGCTGCCAGACTAATGGCAGACATGCCAAAAATAAACCTCAGAGATATATCTCATGCATCTCAGTGACTAGTAAATTTATAGTCCTTATGAAGGACAGTAAACACAGATTGTTGGATCCCCAAGAACTATTACAATTACTTGTAGGAAAAAAATGAAATTAACAGAAATACCAGTTTCTACTGTTTGCAAGCTGTTTCAGGTGCATGGGTGAATCAAATGGAAACAATAAGAGGACATTAGAAAGCTTCCTTATATATTTGATGGGACACAGAGAAATACTGAATAATTGCTGATTCAAGTATCATTAATCAAGAATCCTGAAATCTGAAACTGGGTAACTTGTGGCTACAACACTCCAAAATGAATAGTTAAAAGCCAACAGAAAAACTTCTCTTGCTATCAGTTGCCCTTGATCCACCTGCAACTACCTTTCTCTTTTATTTATCCATTAGTCACCACCACCATTACCTGCTATTTGTACAGAGCCATCCTCACCCAGAAGAATGTTGCCAGCCTTCAAATCTCTAGAATGTACAAACAGGAGTTAGCATGAAAGTGCATCCTGCATATTTTATGCAAACAAATAAATATTGCACACTGAATAGTTTCACAAGATAGCATTTTCAAATTTAAACCAGAAAAGGGAAGCTGAAGTGTAAAATGTAGATGAATAATATTAAACAGAGTGCAGAACTCAGACTTTAAAAATTTTCATGTATAAAATTACCAGAATTCAGCTCTAGCATAAATGAGCAGAATTCAGGGATGGATTTTAAGAAGATAGATATTTAGGTTCAAAGTCTGGTTTACCACCTTTTATAAATATAGTCTCACAAACTGAAAGTTTTCAGAGCTGTAAACCAAGAATTAAGGCTTTTTCACATCCAACTGCACCACTAATGAAAAAGAAAAGCTTCAAAAAAATTCTCCTCTTCAATCTCTTCAGAGAAGAGAAACATCTTCAAAAGAGGTAAATGTACTGTACATTTCTATCCTTAAATTAAGCTATTAAAGCTCAGGAATAGCAGACATATTTTGCTATAGGGTACAGTGGTGAAAAGTTACTTGGCATTGAGTATGTTCAAAATTTAGTATGCACTTAAGAGTTAACAATATCCATTTAACACACTATTCACATGTAATGTTCAGAAGAAAACTTTGTAGCTGTTTTGGTTTGTTTCCTTTTTTTTCCTAATAGAACCATGCACCCCATTCTGAATGCACAGTTTAAAACTGTCATACAGAATCTATCATAACAATTGTAACTTGAGAAAACTACCCCTTCCAAGTTTTATTGAATTTACATTACTGCTGAAAGGTAACCTGTTTCCTCATATATATATATATATATATATATATATATACACACACAAATAAATAAACATATTAAAAGGAATGGATTGAAACAACAGAATGAGATCCCTGAATAATTTTGAAAACATCTCCTTCTAACAAAAGCCACCTGACAAAGTACTCCCTGAACTATACCACAGCATTCACCTATAATGTACATGGGAAATTGAAGGTACAGTGTTTCAACTTCAACAGGACTTCTGCACAGTTTAAAAAAGGAGAAATCTCAGATGTATCATATAGATCTCTCTTTTTATCTTAAGGTACTTTAAGAATAGACAAGGGGAATTCACAAATCCAACCACAAAGAGTCCTGTTATCTTAAAAGTCCATGAATGTGCCCTTCACAACAATATCAGCTAAACAGAATACTGTAAATTAAAGTCTGAGGCAGGTCTTTGGCATTCCAGACCAGAAGTCAAGATAACTATTCTTTATTTCTCTGTTTATCTCAATTTTCTCTCTGCAAAAGGAAGAAATAGCTCTTGATTTACATCAGTGACAGCTCATTTATAAGACGAGACATAAGATGTACACATAAAGAACAATTACTGTGCCACATCAGTACCACCTCCATTCTCAGATTTCTGTCTGCAGCAAACCTGGTTTTTGGGAAAAAGATTCCCTTATCATAGGCTAACACTTGAAAAAGAGAACCTACTGCAGACACTTTCCTTAAAAGAAAAATTCACCTCAGTAAAATTAATAGGAAGGTCAGAACACACTTCCAACAATCAAAGAGCGGGGACAAACTCTGGGTTCCTACAGAGGATATGTATATACCATCCCAGGGGATCTGCACAATTTACATGATGGAAGTCATTGGAGAGATAATATACAGAACATAGCAATCATTAGATGCATATACACTAAGATGCAGTTCCACAGTACCAATCCCAGCTTCACACGTGGCCATAAAAGAAGGTCTGTAGAGTTGTAACAGATATTTACTGATTATCAGGAAAAAATCATTTCACATTTTTACAGGAGTCCCAGCACCCAAGATTACAGGTAAACTGTGTAACACAATAACCAAGTCACAAAACGTTCAGCATAAACTAAAGTCAGATTAGGTATCTGGTGCACCAGTAGGCACAGGACTACAAAACACAGTGCTGGCATGCTTATTATAGCACAAACCTATCCAAACTAGAAGAGAGAGGCAGGATAAAGACCCAGGCAAATACGAAATATTAGTGACAAACTGCAACCAAGGTTACAGCATCTGCCCAAGCACTATCACTTGATAATTACTGATCACATTTATGGAAGGGAAAGAGGCAATACAACTTGCTAAGCCAAGCCACTGCAGCTGACCAGAATCAACAAGCTACAGTCAATTTTGAAAATGCTTTTCACTATGTATATGCTCCTACCTGTGAATTTGCCCATTCCTGTGTAGATAGTCTAAGCCTTCCAAAACTTCTTTAAGAATTGTTGCTATTATGGGTTCTTCAAGCACACCATTTTTGTGCTCTCCTCTGTTGACAATATACTTTATAATATCAAGCATTGAACCTGTATTACAGATCCAGGAGAGGAAAAAAGCATATACAAAGCATTATCATATCAGATTCTTTAGAAAGCTATACTTCTTCATTCATTCTATGCTACCCCAATTTAAATCTCTGAATTTATGTGTAAGTCCTTCATGTAACTAGCTCTTAGAATAAAGCACACCATTAGCCCATCCAAATGAGCACTGCTTTTTGTCAAAAATACCGTAACACTTAATGATCCATTAGACAGATCTGCTAACAGCTTGCAATGCAACCACAAATTAAAAATTCAGGAGTACCCCATATTTAAATAGGTATGTACTCCAATATATATACTTGGTTTATTATCCAGTTTAGATTATGGTTTATGTATTCATGATGTAAACATGCAGCTGCAAGATTGGAAGGAGACAAATGCAAACAAATTATAACATTCCCAGTGGCACATAGTTTGACATTGAACTTCAGTTATTATACACTTCAAGGCATTTAATGGAAACATTTTGTTTTTATCCAAGCACTATTGGACAGTTCACAGTAAATTCCTGTCATGAATCACTGGTTTCTCTCATGCTCTATGCTTGCTTTTGCTTGAACTGATCAACCAAATGCGACACAACAAGTGTTATGAGCACTTCCCATCCTTGTTTTCCAGCATCACCATGAAGTAGCCTGCTGCCATCAAGACTAATATTGAACAACATCATGTAACAACCAGGACCATCACATCTTATTCTGGGGCCTCTCTTTTGTAAACTACAAGCACATTAAGTTCAGCCATCATGTTCAGAACTAAATAAAGAATTTTATACTAGTAACTATCATCATAAAAAAGTGCAATGAGCGTTTGGTTAGCTTGAGCAATAAAAAAGATGCAATATGTGTAATACTTGGCCTAAGATGGATCTTGCTTGAATAAGGAATGAGTAATACTCATTATGAAATCAGAAATATATGCATTTTTATAAAAATAAAGAGGATTCTAGAGAAACTCCATAAAAAAATTACACTGACAGAATTGACTTAATTCTAATCAGTTTCCCCTACACAGCCTTAATACAGAACTTTGATAAATTTGTTCAGAATGAAAATTAAATTCTGTTTATATAAGTACTGTATTTCAGTAATTCTTAGCCTGTCCTATGAATACAGATATACAAATTTTGTAAGCCTGCACATTCCTCCTTAACATGCCTACATCTCGAGGTTCATCCTGTGTAGTGTCCACTCATTTCTCATTATTTAGTTGAGATCAATGAACTCAAAGGTGGTACATTAGGAAAAAAATCCAACAATTGCCTTGCAGCTAAACAAGTAAAACCAGTAACTTACCCCCACTTAATAGCTTCATAACCAGCCAAAGTTCATCCTTCACCACAAAAGATGTGTAATAGGTCACCACATTAGGGTGATTGCACTGACTCATTGCTTGAATTTCTTTCTGTAAGAAATACAAAGCCCAACACAACAGAGCCAGCTATCAGCTTTGCTAATATGAAGTTTAATTTCCAAAGTGAAATAGTATAACAGAACTAAAGTATGTACAGAGTATGCATCAAAGAATTAAAACATTTCAATTTACCTAAAAATCTGCATGCAAGAAAAAACATTATTGCTAAGAACATGAGGGAAGTTTGGCCACGAGATACAGGCATAGCTACATCACTTTTCTTCTGAGAACAGCAAAGAAATTACTCAAATTAACAAGTAAGCAATGAAGAATGAGTAGTCTCCAAGAGCTGAAGGTATGGGTACAGGCTGGACAACTAAATGCAAGCAAAGGTCAAAATCTACTGCATTTTCTGTTCAAAAGGGATAAGAAGAGTAGAATGGGAACAGGTAGGAAAGGAGGAAGGAAGCCATCAAACAAAGGACACAGCACCACTGGCTCAGCTACTGTGGGATGGACAGATCCATACAATCAAACAGAAATGGAGAAAAAGCAATATTACAGGCCAAAAGTCATAGGAAACAATTGACTAGAGCAACACACAGTCACCAACAGATGTACAACGTGGCACTACCAAGTAACAGCATCTATGACACGCCACAGCTGTACACATTAAGAATGACTGTCTTGTATCTGTTAATTCAAGCAGAGTTCTTTTTCTATTCACTCTTTCACATAATTGTTCTGTAACACCTTTCCAGTCACTCTCGTTTGTCTGCCAATCCTTTACATAAGAGCATGAGGCCTCTTCTGTACAAGAGGGTTTGGCCTCACACCAATTTAAGCTGCCACAACCCTACTTCTCCCTATCTCCAGCCACAGAGCCCCAATCCATCCCTGGTGCTAGGGGACGTGCTCCTGGAGGGTGAGCCAGTCCATGAGCCAATCCAGCTAACAAAACTCTTCCTCCTCTCCTCCCTCCCTGAAAAGCAACTGCTTTGAGGTGGACTGTGTTCCTCCCTGACTCAACAGTACTTGTGCAAGTTAGGCACTACGCAGGTCCCACTTAGGTTGATTAAAGCTGCCACAAATGCCATTTTCAACTTTGAACTTCATTTTAACAATTGTTTGAAAGAGGTATTTTCCATTTGCAATGCACTCAAAATCACAGCTGGTTTCTAGTAAGAAGTTAATTATATGTATTAAAGACTGGGATTTAATCTCATGGTGCTTGTAGGTGACTATTAAATGAACCCAGAGGTTTATTCTTTTTTCTCCTCTTTCTTTCTATTTTTTTCTATCACATTTCAGTTTGTTCTGTTGACCAAAGTCCTCCTCCTTAGACAACTTCTGAACCCTGAACCACAGAAGGAAGAATGACTGGATAATGAATCAATGAGCCTGAATAATAAGAGCAATTTGCAAGATAGCTCCCTGTCATCCCCCAGAAGACAGTAGGTAGAAGACAGAAGACAGACATGTGGAGCACATTTCCCTCTCCCAGAAGACATGTCATCTTAAACACAAGTCAAATTATTGCCTCAGGTTTTTAATTCAGCTACCCATTCCAAACCTTAACTGTAACTCTCCTGTTCCTGGTTACTATTTCATTTCTTACATTGTTTTATTGTTTTTCTATGCTGGTAATATAACAGTGACTCAAAAAGTGCAGCTGACACCGCGGGGCAAAAATGCACCTCATTTATTTTTCTCAGATATTAATAATGCAGAAATGTAACTCATTGACTGAGATAAGCGTCAGTATCTTTAACTGAAAAGTGCTTTAATATTTTGCCTCCCTGCATCAGCTCATGGGCAACAACTGAGCTACCACAGTAACCATTGCCAAAGGCACCTTGTGTCTCAGCTTTCATGACTTTTTTTCAAGAAGTCTTTGCAAAACAAAAATAAACAAACAGAAAGCACCTCATGAGAGACAAGGGATGAAATTTTAGTCAGGAAAGAATTAATTTCAGACTTGCAGTTCTAGAAAACTCCTATCACAAACAGAATAGTAAGCCTCCACAGATTTCATCTATTTGGCTGTGACCCACGACATGCACAGGTGAGAGGGAAAAGCGCTCACTTAAAATACACTGCCAGGGAAACAGCCTGCAGCAGAACATCCAGGAGAACACGCTGGAGCCTTCTTCACATCTATGTCACCTTATCCATAGTACAGCAAAAGAAGTAACAGCAACTTAAATCTCTCCCTCATGCCTCTCTTCTCCCTGCCTTGCACTAGCACAGGCATTTGCATGCTGCACCAGGTAATACGACCAGGTTAAAAGCTAACCTCTTTCAGCCAGGTTATTCCTGATCCAGTTTCACGGAGCAGCTGCATAAAAATGTCTTTCAGCCTAAGGGCGGGTGGGTGACCCAGTTAATAAGCAACTGCGAACCAGCTGCTCTCTGTGCGGAGCTGCAGCACCAGGCCGGGCCCGCTCCCGCTGCCGGGCAGGTGCAGCGCCCCGCGGGCCTCCCGCAGCCGCGGGCACGGCCCCTCACAGGCCGGGGCTCCTGCAGAGAGCCGCCTCCGGGGGCACGCCATCAAACAAGCCCGTTCCATCAAACAACCGTGCTACAGAACACTCTGTAGTTTGGACAGGTTCTGACTGTTTTAAAAAAACTGGAGGTAAAGGAATGGGGAAGATACCCAGTCAGGACAGTACTAGGGACAGGACTTTTTCCTGGGCTTAGGGGTTAAGTTACACTTCGGTTACAATAGTGAGAACACAGGACATTGCAGGAAACAGAGTATCAAATTTCAGGAGTTTGGCAGTTTGTGAAACCTCAGTAATATTTAAACTCCCTCCCACGCCGCCTTTCTATTTTAATTGACACTGGCCCAAATCCTAAGTCTGCTTACATGGGCACCAGGCTTGATGCACTTCCACTTCTCTGAAGGCCACACAGCTGAGAATTTGTGAAGGGTGCCTGTGCACAGCATTCATAAGCACTCTGCACCAGCATTCTAAAAAACAGCGTGTTCAGAGAGTAGACAGTTTTAGAACATCCCTGTGCCAATAAAAACTGTTTCATCAGAAAAATAAGTGATTAAAAACTGATTAGACTCAAAATTTTTAGACTCAAATTCTGCCAAAAACGCAAGAACATTCCAAGTACTATCAACTGAAATGAAAACGTTAGTATGGTTGTAACAAGAGTTTTGAAGGTCAATTATGCCTTTTTCCAGACAAAGTCTCTATTTCTCAAACAATATTTTAAAGTTTCTCTAATAGAACTGAGTCATAAGTATACTGAAGCTCACAAAAAAAAGTTAATTGTGTATGTGTACGCAAGCACATATGTGCACGCGCTTCTTTAACTCTCCTAACCAGGGATCAGGAAAACCAGAATTCATGTTCAGATCAAAACAGATCAGCAAATAAAAGAAACAAAAAAATCTGAGCACAGAAAAGCAGAAATTGACTTACGTTATAAAATAAAAAAGATGGTATGGACAGTTGTCTTTGTACCAAAAGAAAGCAATATAGGACCAAAAATTCAAGACCTACTGCCTCATTTGACAGACAGTGGAGACATGTCAACAGTAAAGACACTCAAGCATTTGGCAAGGTAACTTTTTACAAGCTCGTAGCTAACTGCAGTGGTTTCTCCAGACCACAAGAATTTCTCTTGCAGATTTCTGGCAGTTTTGTTTGGGTTTGCTTGTTTGCTTTTAACATTTTAATTCTTCATTCCCAGTATTAGCTCAAATTCTAATCAAAAAGATCCAATTCTGATCATTTTGTCTTACAATTATTAGTATTTATCTTTTTATAGAAATGTTCTTTGAGGACTGCAGCTGTTAATACATCATGCACAGCATCTCACCTTGGGCTTAAAGACAGCTCAGAATTTATCTTTTGAGTTTTCAGTTGACAGAATTCTCACTACCTCAGAAGTAACTTCCACTACCACAATCCTCGTAAAAAGCACAACAATGTCGCATACAAGCTGTCACATAAACTGAAGGCGAATGCCATCAATCACCAGGGGAAGAGCATTTTGGGTCCTCCACTGTAAAAAAGCCATTTTATCTGAAGAAACTGGACGGACCATACCCTCTGTATCAAATTCAAGATATCTTTTGCACTGGCAATTCCCTGCTGAGGAGATCATTTCCTTCAGAGGCAGGAATTTCTGCATTAGAAAAAGCCCACAGTCTCTAGGCTGTAGTATAACCTGTGGAACAGAAGAGAGTGTTCTCACTTTTAGAATGGTTTTGTGTCCTTCAAATCTTGTTATGCTGCCTATATATAAACACACATTAGTCTTATAAGCACCCATCTAGGAGCATTAGAAAGCAATAGATTTTGGGTCTCAATAGTTCTTTGTGACTTTGTCTGGATTGCCATAACCAGTGCAGAGGAAAAACTCTTGCAGTTCCTTTACAAATGGCTTCTTACAGGTCCCTTTCTTCTCTGATCAGTGGCCCAAACAAATAATGTTCTTCAAACATTCTTGTTATGGCCTATCCAATAAATGCGCATTACTAGCTTTAACAAGAGTTTCCTTGTGTAGATGGCAATGTAGCCATTCCTCCTTTTCTCCTTAAAAGTTATCATTACTAAATGATCCAACATGTTTTGATGCTTTAGACATTTTAAGGAGACCTACTAAATTTTTTCTTCATATTTTTAATCAGTGTTTAACCAAAGGAAAATGTATCTTTCCTCAGAATTAAAAAAGACAGACAACCAGACAGTAATTTCTTAAAAACTGAGCTTCCAGAAAACAAGAGTTTAGGGTCTTCCCACAGTTATCCCAAGTTGATTATCCCAAGATTCAAGTTTGCATATCTCATTTTTGTGACATGAGAAAATATACATTAAAGAATTTTATCTTTAAGGAATGGTGTAAGTCTTTCAGATTACTTTCAAATCCTTCTCTCATATCCTGGATAAAATTCTACCCTCACTCTTGGACCAAGCAAAAAGCAAAGTCAAAACAGAAGGTAAGTCTCCATGTTACATACTGCCCCCTTATTTACTTACCAGTAATTCATCCATACTGGTTTGGCATTTTTCTAAGTTGATCCTCTTTATTGCTACACGTTCTTGCCTGGGTTTGCATAGGGCTGCCTGGACAACTGCTGTAGCACCACTACCTGAAAAAGGGCAGAAAAGGAACAGTCTTAAGATGAGTTAAACCAGTGACCAGCATGAGAAGCCCATACTGACAAAGAACTTCAAATCTGCTGTTTAACCTGTTTCAGCACTTTCCCCACATGCATACCTTTCCACTACCAAGACACTGTTCACATTTCTCAGATGGGAGAGAAAACCCTGAAAGTTTCTTTTCCATATACCACAAAAAATTCCAAAGTCAACAACTTAAAATGATGTGGTCATTTATAAAGACATAACCACCTCCTCAACGCATTTCATCGTTTGGGAACCATTACACTTCTGTCTTTGGATACATCTGTTTTAATCAAGAACATGACCTCCACGGTTGATACATGGAGGGGTGGGTACTGTGCTTTCTTTCTGTTCTTTTAGATCAGTCCCTGTTTAACCAGGTTTTTTGTTCCCCTATCCAATGAACAGAAAAAAATCAGTAAACTGAACATGCCAAATCTTCTACAGTTCCACCAGTGCTCCTGCTCATTCGCCATGACTGGTGTAACACTCTAAAAGGAGCATGCTGATCCTTGTGAAGAGCACAGGAGGCGCAAGTATCGCATCAACAGTGAGAAGATGCAGGTTACTGAATGGCCCAGCAGAGAAAGTCACTCATGTTTACTTGGCATGCAAATCACATATGGTCACACAACTACACTTACAACAAAGCCCAGGGGAATTGAACAAATGTGGGGGAAAGGAATAGAATAACTTTCTCCAGTATGCTTTATTTGTGAACCACAGGAGTAAAAGGTATTGCTGCTTCTTTTATCAGGCACCCACCGGCATTGCTCCAGTCAGTACTGCCTCACTAAATAAAAGAAATGATTGCAAGTAATATTCAGAAGGAGTTTTGCTCAAGTTGCACATCTAGCTGCCACATCAAATATAGCAATGTGTGCTTCCTCAAATAATTACATTGTGCTCATACATGCAGAAATCTAAAAGCTCCCAACAAGCCTCTACCTGTAATTCCAAAGATTTCAATATAAATTATGGATTTCTGGTAAGTCATTTGAGCAACATGTTATATCAGCCTCCTTATAAACCATGTTCTATTTATTTGGCATGTCTTAGATGAATACAAATTGTGAACAAAAAGCCTTTTGTCGTCAAGCTCTACAAACGTGGATTCAGTTACCAGCCTACTTAAGAACAATTGAGAGCTTTTCCCTCTGCACATCTGAAAACAGCACCAACAATACCTCATGACTGAAAGTTATTGTACATGTTTTAATTGCTATTTGCTTAGCTATTTTCATGTATTGTTGGTTCACATGATGTTTTCACTCAAATCACAAAGCTTTTTAAGTGTGTATGAATTTTGTGTCAAAATTCTGAGCTCATCTTTAAAAAAAACCCTCTCAACAGGACTAACTAGTCATGTTTCTGCAGGATGTGGTCACAGACAAATATTGACATGTCCTGTTCTGTCTGCTTACAGAACAAAGCCTTTAAAAATTCCAATAATGTAGGTAATAAAAGAATTAAGAGATTTTAAAAATTAAATAAGACATCCCAAGGAAGAAACCAGCAAGTCAGCACAATTCAGCTAAGGTAAGACTCATCTACATCACTTTAATTAATTTGTGATTCAGTAGACATCAAGACACAAATCCTCTCATTACTCTGACAACACAAATATACATTGAAACAGGAGAAAGAGTATTTTTAGCTATTAAGTAAACAGAAAAAAACCCCAAGATTTTCTTTGTGTATCTTTTTCATCTATGCCAGTAGTTTTATCTACTTGTAGAAAACAACCAAGATTTTTGCTTTTAAAATAGACTTGTATACAAAGGCCTCCAAAAGACAAACAGAACAAGCACATAGAGAATTTATTCACCCAGTGCCAGGATAAAATCTTGACTACTTCCTCAAGTTAAATGACAGCAAGTAACACTTCAAAATATTTTTGAAACACTAAACTACCAAAAAAAGTATATTTTTCTGTATTTTCTTCTCAGACACAGATGACTTGCAATGGGAGGTTCTTCACCACATTACTACGATGTACTGACAATGCAAAAAGCTTTTTTTATGTTTAGAATAAAGCCAATATACCCAGTGTCTTCTTTCTCCCACATTTCTAATTCTCTACACAATACACTAGTTTGAGAGTAAAGTCAATTTATTCTCAGTTGGACCTACGTACATATAAAACCTGTTTGAAAAAGTGGTTTCACACACTGAAGTAAAGCCAGACACTGTGTAGCTATATGCCTCCCTCCTCTTAAAGATGTTCTCTCCTCTGGCTCACAAGGAACAACCAGGGATAGAGATGAGGAAAACCTGAAGCTTTCACATCTGGTCAGAAGACTCCTTTTGTCTCATCTACTAAACAAGTAGAAGCGTGAACTGTTCCAGAGGAGCAGCTGTTAGAGACCGGACTTCCCAGATAAGCATTTCAGTTGAGACACAACAGACAACAGAAGTAATGCACTATCATACAGCGAAACTAAATTGTCACAGGCAACCATTTAGCATAACAAATTAGGACCATAGAAAATGATTGCATAGAACAGATTACAGTCAACCATTCCTTGTCAGAAGGTAGGGCTTCTTCAGCTACATTAATCCTTGCCCGTCTTCCAAAACAGTCAAAGCAGAGAATACTAACTACACCATGACCAAAACATAGACTGGTTTAACACCCAGTCTATGTTTAGGAAACTGATACAGTATAACGAAAGCTCAGCTTGCATACACCATGAAGCCTTTACATCCAGTTGTCTCCTGCAGAACAAAACAAAAGGATTATCCATAGTCAGACTCAAAAAGAAAAAATTAGCTTTGTAAGAACAATGGGGTTTTTCCAGTACTGGAAAAGTCATTCTGCTACAGACAAGTTCTCTTTGCCAATTTCAAAAGTCAGCAGTGAAACAATGCAATTTCAGACCACATCAAGATGCCTACTACTCCTATTTCACAACAGACAACAGGTCAGAGTTTCATCTTGTCCTGGCATTTTTGCTGCCATCCTCTCTAGTGTAAGCAAGCCCTTACAGCCAACCTGTCCCTTCATGCTACAGACCATGCACTCCTTACTATCCCATCCTCAGTGCAACAGAGACATTGGAATTGCTTTTAACCATCTGGGTTCACATAACTGAAACCTTCTCAAGAGCTCCTACATACGGCCACACTTCACTCTTCTGAAAGGATGCAACCTAAAAGCAATTTTCTGCATTCCACTTTGCACATACTTCATAGAGAGCATATAAAAACTCCACAAATATTCACATGGGATTTAAGCTTACCTGAACAAGTTCCTTCAAGTTGTTCTAAATCTGACATAAAGGTATGTTTTCCTCTCTCCTTTTTTTTTTTTTTAAACATGAGTTTAACCCTTGCAGAATCTGACTTGGCAAAGAGAAGAAGGATATTTGAACAACTGTGATCAACAAATTACATTAACATTTTAACTACTCTCCACTAGTCAAGTCTCAAAAAGACAGACAGGTGAGATGAGATGGTTGGACCATATCACTGGCATATTGCACATGCCCACATCCTTCATACAAGGATGTGACACTTCACTTATTCCATTATTGATAAAGGTCTGATACTTTCCACTAATCATAGCACAATAACTGTATTTGAAATAGATCACAAAAAAAAAATTTCTTTTCAATTTTCTTCTTAAAAACAAAAGTCAGTAACCTCATTAGCCCATAATGATTCATCAAGTCTCTCTTTTAGTGGCTCAGTGTTAGTCTCTACGGTATTTCAGCACAAAACCTTTTAAAGATTTCTGAAGTTTAGGTCAGTCTAACAAAAGAGACCTTCTCCAATACTACAGTGGTTCTAATTTCTGAAGAGGAGGATGAAACTTGTTGATAATGGTAAATTTTCTTGTTGACTAGGTACCTGAAAGGTTATAAAGCAGTTGCAATTGGAGAAGACTAAATATCTTATCTCAGAATCTATAAAGTCTTACAAACCAACCTATACCACCTGCATTTTTATACAATTCTTCTGCTCCTCCAACATAGAGGAACCTCCTATTAAATGCAGCTCATCAGTGGACACAAATTTTAAACCAGTCTCCAATCCAAGACTAAATTGTAACTATCTGTAAAAAGCCAGTAGTAAACATAATAAAATCTATGAAAATAGATGAAGCAGCAATTGAAGTATTTCTATTTCATCTCCCACAACATCCTAGCTCTGAAGAAGAGTCCCCTAGGTAATTCTTAAATATAACTCCTATACAGTCTTTTACATAGAGTAGAATGCATTTGTGCACAAAAACTGCACAAATCTAGATTAGATTTCTACTCATGAATACATGTGGAGGTTTTTTTACGTAACATACAAAGCACCTATACTTATATACAGGCTTGGAAAGCTATGTTGTTTGCGCTGTATGTTGCATGCAATATTGTGTAGCATACTTCCAGCATTACTAAATGTGTTATGAACCAATCAGCCCTTCAAAATATTCCATAGCAGCACTGGGCTGCACTAGTCTCTTCAGTTTCTTTCTAAAGAATTAATTCTGTTGTTGGCAACGCAATACTTTTGGTTAACAAACAGAGAACAAGAAATGTTTAATTCCTTTCGGTTTCTAGATTTTACCCTGCAACACTCTAGAAAATTTTCCATATTACTCGCTTTCTTTCATATTACTTCTACTGATTAAAACAAGTTATAAATCAGCTAAGTAAAGCTCACTTACACCTCCATACTTGAACTCTAAATCTTTCTTAACTTAGCTTCTTGCCAGAAAATGAGCCATTATTTCCCTTTAGCTCTCCACATGACAAATACTTGAGCTTTTAAGGACCTCACAATAATCATGTAAATACAATTTACTAACAATTCCTGCCCACTTTGTGTTCTGAATTCATGCTGGGATCAAATCTCTCTCCTTATAGCTCACTTGGATATTACTTTGCTTATCCTAACAATTATGACATAATTCACTTAAATACACTAAGTGTTACATGAAACCAATGCCCACACATAGAATTGCTACTTCTGCATTTTCAGCATTCAACAATTAATCTCTTTCATTCCTCAATTAATTTGTTTTGCAGTTGGACATTTAAAAACATCACTATTATGGCTACAGAACCACTGGGTTACTCAATTGTATTTACCTTTTTGTGGGAAATTACCTTACATAAAATCTGAGATCCAGCTTATACCATGCTACTTTTTAAAAGCCCATTGCATAAACAATCCAGAAAAACCTCTCCAAATATGCTACTCAGATATTTCTGTGATTGCAGTGAAGTCATAAATAGCCTAAACGTAGATGTCAAAATGATTATGCAATATAGAGAAGTTCTATGCAAGCGTTAAGACAACCTGTGCTAAGATAAAGCAAACTTCAGCATTAACAGGATACTCTCCATATTCTCCATACAGAAGGAAAAAGGCAGGAGCATTCACAATCAGCAATAAACCCCCATATGTGTGAAAAACAGCCACAGGAGGGAATGACCTAGCTTTCTAAGCTAGTCTCTTTATTTTCTCACTAAAATAGTAAAAGAACTGGTTATAACAGATGTTTTGACTAGATAAATTACAAAAATATTTTGAGGTTTGCTATGATATAGCTCCCTGTCAAATCTGTAGAACAGAATAAAATTTTCTGCCAAAAGCATGTGAAAATAGAACTACTTTCCTGAACATGGAGAGTTCTAGCATCAGAGTATAGCAAATCAGTGTCAATCACAAACTAATTATTCAGGAAATAAAACAAATTGGAACTGCACAAGAAAGTAGAGAAGCTCTACCAATGATCTAGAAAATACAAGTCTTACTTCCCTTCATCAGAGACCTCAGACACACTATACTGCAGGATCTCTTCTGATACATCTTTCTTATCTGAAGAATAATCAGCTATCACCACCAGCCATGGCTAAAAGAATTTTAAGAGTTCTACTCTCATGGATAAAAGTATTTAAGAAATCTGTGGCTAGAAGTATTTAAGAAATCTGTGGCTAAAAAGTGAAACCAGATATATTTAGATCTGACATAGATTTATTTAATAGTGACTGTGTTCAGCTTTAAAATGAAGTATCAGCCTAAGTGATGCCTTTTGCTTTCAGACACTTTCTTGTTCAGGATACTTCTGCCTAGAGCTATACAGAGCTCAGCACTTGTCAGCTTGATACTATGCCACCAACACACTAAGATTGGATTGAGAAGTCCAAGGATGACCATTAACTATGTTTGGGGCATTCAAGTAAACCTGTTACAGAAATGTCAGCATCACAGCTGGTAAGGAAAACCTAAACAAAAGCAGTCCACTTTCAATACCTGTTATTTTCTCCCTGATTTGTCCTTTAAAATAGGTGAGTCATCTAAAAGTTGAAAGAGGACTGTCTAGGGAGACCCCTATTATAAACATTGCTTAAGATTTAATTCCTTTTGCTCTGCTCCACATCTCAAATATCTTCATAAGAGGAATTATTTATAGGTGAGAAATGTCTATATAAAAAAATCCACAATGACCACTATTTGAGACTTTAAAGTTACCAGAACTGGAATTTGCCTTGTGGAAATGTTAGGCTAAGACTTGGTGCAACCCTCAGGCCCTGCTCCTGGATCCCTTGTAATGTGGTTAGCATAACTAACAGCACTTTATAAGGCAAGCAGGTATTCTCTGTGACTGAACGGGTCACACGTACATTCCTTTGACCTTTACTCTCAGGCACTGAAGGTCCTGTGCACCAAGTAGACAAACCAAATGGATTTCTCCTTCCTCTCCCTACCAGCTTCATGATTCCTGGGAATCACGGCGATTACTCCCTTTTGTACCAGCACTGAACATCCCAGGTCCCAGTGCTGGTGACAAACCCGTCACCGGGAAGCATAACAGCATAGGGAATGCTAGAAGTGCCTATAACATCAAGCACTTACAAGTCCTGCATAAGGAACTTGGACTCGAGTGTCCACATGGGTGGACAGTGAAACCCATGACCCTTGCGGCCAGAGATGCTTCCATCCCCATCTGTTACCTCTGAGGACTGACTCATATCTTCCATATCATCTTCCAGTCTAGATTATGATTGTTATATTGATAATCATTCATCCTCATGAAACATGGCAGATAAAATCCAGAAATTCTTAATCAAGTTGTATCCTTGGCTCTTTTTCATGCTTTTTGTTGGGAAATTGCGGAATGAATATGGATTTGTTGGATACATTCATGTGGAGTACTGTACATGCACATTTGTCCTTATCGCCTGGTATGATGGTATGATCTCCATTCATCCTCACATGAAAAGAAACATGGATTCTGATCATTTTATTATCCCTGTTCTTTCATCATCAGTATAGAAACCATTATTCAATATGCATACAACTCTTAAAATCTGGAAGGTAAACCCCATGCTGAAAATGTCTCTGCATAACTATGGGAAAACTTGGTATCTGGTATTCACTGTGGAACCAAAAGTTACCGTACCAGGTACCATCAGAACTCCACAGAAGCTCCCTTATAAAAATAGGGCAAATTGAAGATTTGCTATGCTGAGTCAGATTTCCTGCCTAGAAAAAAAGCTGTTTAAAAAGTATTACTATTCATTTCTGAAGTAGCACTATAAAAAAATTCTGGTGTTGATTTAGTCGGCATGTTTTATTGTTTCTCATTTAGTTTGAAAGAAAACACTTGGAACAATGCTAATACCATGAACACAGTATTTTCTGAGTATTCCGGATGTTACCACATAGTGCATCATTCTCTTCCGAGAATGAAAAACAGCAATCTACCAAAACAAAGGCATTATTGCTACTGCAGTGTCATAAAGATCTCTAATTAATACAGCAGTGTTGAGCTACAAATCATCTTCAGCTAGTTCACCCCAACAAAATGTGCCTCCCAGAATCTGAGTCTACAGTGACCACACACTACAAGCAGAAAACTTACCTATTTCTCATATATTGCTTCTCATGAAACAATGGAAGAGTTCGAGCAATATAAATACTATCATATAATTACATTTTCATTAGGTGATTCTCATCTAATTCTAATGAAGTTCCTTTTATTAGTCTGAAGTGGCTTAGCATCTGGAACCACAAGACACTAAGAGGAATAAAATATAAACTTAAATTCACTCCCTGTAATAAAACATCTTCAAAGCAAAAAAGTGAGAAGGAAAAAGCAACTTTATAATTAAATAGCTATGGTTCTGAATCCAAGTATGTTGCTTCTCAAAAGTCTAAAGCAATAGCTCAAGTTTATGCTCTTGTTCATATTACTCCTAAAAGACAGAAACCATGATTAACAAACACAGTATTTTTCTGGTCTGTTAAATTAACTAGTTTTGTACCACTACCCTGAAGCAGGGATACTTGGCACATAGATAGTCAACATGGATCCTGACCTTCAAGACTTTTAAGTACACAATTCTTCTGAAAGCATGATTAGAAACATGGAAAAGCTTCAAATTTTCAGTCTGCTTCTAATTCTAATTTCTCTAAGCGCAGAAGCATAGCTCAAAAGCTATGTAACATAATCATTACATCAGCCTATAGGACATTCTCAAGTTTCATTTATATTTAACTTACAATCAAAATACCTCAGAGGCATTTAGATGTCCACAGGAATAACTAGGCTAATAAAATGATTCAGAAATTGTTATTTGTAAAGACAAAGGATTAATGGAGACAGCTAATTTATCAAACTGAAGTTTCACTGCACTATTCAGTAAAGCCATATACCTAGCCAAACATCATGGGCAAAAGACAGAAAATATTAACTCCACTAATGCCACAAACTTATTACTTCAGCTAACAAAGGGACAATACTGTTCAAACTTTTGAGCTTCTGAGCTTCTGTTGCAAGCAGGCCACAGGACTGTCATGAACAGCAACCTGTGAAAAATGTACCTGAGAATTGTTCAGAGGGACTCTTCAAAATCCACCATCTTCATCAGCATTCTCAGCATCTCACCACTGCCACGTAAATTTTCTACAGAACAGTCACCAGTCAACCAAAGACCACATAAATGCCAGGACACGTGCACATTTCTCCACGAAGATTAAGCTGCTTCCTCTTTACTACCATTCCCCAAGTATCTATCTCCTGAATTTAACCAATTCTCAAAGTAACTCCTACTCGACAGCAGTTTCAGGAAAAATTAGATTCCTCCAGCACTGTTAGGTATATGACTGATAGCTTGTTTGTCCCAGTATACTCCCCTTGTTTTTTCTCATTAATACATTTCTGCCTCAGGGCAGGGTTGGGTTTTTTACCCCCATCTTTTCAGTCTAGCACTGCTACCAAAGCATGGTCTCCAGCCAGAAGCACTGTGCAGGAGGAAGCTGCACCACCACCACAGAACCCTACAGTCAGCAAGGGAGGACAGCAACCAAACCTCATTAAGAACGTAATAGACAGGTATTCAACAATGCTTGTTTCATTTACAGAGGTGATCCCACAACTACACAGAATCCAGAACAGTGCATATAAAGGCTGATAGATATATATGTGTATATAAAGAGAGAGAAAAATAACATTTTACAGAGAATTCTTTCCTCAAGACTTTTATACCATACTAATCTCACCTCATTCTGCCGCTGCTGCATGATAAATGTGCTTACACTCACAAGCTTCAACCATGCAACCCTTGTGCACATGCAAAGACCTTCAAACTTAGCCAGAAACAATGAAATCTAGTAGAGCTCCACTGGAAAGGCTATGCTGTAAAAGGCAGAAATAAGGAAAATTCCACTCATTCAATACAGCTCATTCTTTATTTACATAGGGGAAGAAGTATCAACATATATTAAGTACGATGTTTTGGGGGTGAGGGGAAACTCACTTTTCATTTTGGGCACCAGAAAATGTCCTAGTGATATATTTGTTCTCCAAGTGCTGCAAGCATAGTGCACTTCTGCAACCCCTGCTCAGCAGTATCCCAGTGACTTCAGCAAACCCAAGAAGTTAACAAGAGTAGCTAACTTAATTTGATTTTTAGGGCCCACTCTTTAAACATCAAGAATTACTATTATTACTGGAAGAAAAAAAAAAAAAAAAACACCTCTATCAACTGCTGCTTTACATTTCCAAATTATTTTGGAAGGTCAAATGGGGGAAGAGAAAGAGAGAATCAAGGCAGTGCACACAAAAAATATGACCTAGACAAGTAGCCACTATATGAGCCACCCACATCTCCTTTGCATGGAGAGCTAACTGTTTTTTGCTCTCAAGTCAATCAGAACAGACATGGTTTTGTTTCCAGTTAACAAAGAGAAGCTCCATTTGACAAACAGATTCTGAAAAAAAAACCAACTGGTCTAGGACCTAAGAGAAAGTGATTCTTCACTGAAAGAAAAAAAGTAAAGCAGTTCTTAAGTTGTTTCAGAACAACACCTAACCCACTCTAAAATAGCTCTGCCAGGTCTGAACCTAGCCCCTGCCATCAAAACACAATGCTGGTTACAAGAAGTAGCTCTGCTCTAAGGATGCAAAGCCTTGCTGTTGTAGCACTTAGCAAGAGGCAAAATCATGTAATCCATTCAAATTTCTACACGTTCACCAGTAGAATGGCTCCTCTTCTAACACTCAAGCAACTCCTGTGGAGCCAGGACTTCCCAGGTTCCAGAGGTATTCGGCCTTAAATGTAAGAAGAACTTGGATGGAAGGGAAAGAGAAAGCATAGGGATAAGAGAGCCAACCAATAGGCAAGTAGGCAGATGGGAAGATCAGGAAAGCATATTTGCTATAAATTATTATTAGATAGCACCAGTCAACTGCCTGATGTGTTGATATATGTTCCTTTACCCTTCCAGTTAACAAGGTAACTTTAAAACAAGGTTAATATCCTGGGTACTTGGAATCAGGAGAAACTCAAAGGAAGCTCTTTTTTTTTTTTTTTACGATTTACAATTAATCTTTTGATCTTTTTCCTGACAAGTCTGAATTACAATTGCATGAGTTAATTTTGTCTTAAAATTCACTAGATTATATAACAAAATTTGAACACTGAATCACTTAAAGTTTAACCTCTTTCAACCAATGAAAACTATATCTATGTACAGTCATGTCTCCAATCTGGGTACTCCTAATGCATTTCCATCTAAAAAGGAAAAAAAAAGAAAAAAAAAAACAAGACAGAGGTCCCTTCCCCAACACTACCATGTGGAGACAAAGCAAATAATTAACAACTTCAAGCTCTGCACAGCCTCATTAGCAGCACAGCACTGTGAATGTTCCACAAGGTGTTTTTAAATTGCACCATGACCACCTTTACCCTAGCAACTGAATTAAAAGCCACTCCTTATTAAAATACTAAATGGGGATTTAATATTTCGACAGTTTCTACTGATGGTTATTAGCAGACAGAAAATCTCAACCAATTGTTTCCCAAAACGTAAAATTTAATTTACAAAATTAAACTCTTCCTGTCAAGCTGCAGTTGTATTAAGTTACAATTAATATTACAAAGGCTGTATTTAATATGTGCATGTACAATATGCTTAGGCTACCTTAGTAACTTTTAAGACTTATTAGTAAGGAATAGAATTTACTTTGGAGCAGAATTAAGGCAGGCACAATTTTCCTTTTACAAAAAGTTTTGTAAACTTTGTTTTTTAAGGTCTTTTACAAAGACCTTAGGTAGCATTAAGTATTACTTACCAAATTATGTAGTTCTCATGCAAGAATTATGGAGGTTTTGCAAGAGCAAGTATGAAATTTTGCCACAGCTTTAGTTGCTAGTGCGGTATTTCATTCAGCACAGTGTGATTTTATTTAGAGCACATACATAGAGAAAGACCATCAAATGCTAAAAAACATCCCTGATTCAGGACAGGGATAAGAAATTCTGGAAAATGTGAATGAGATATGAGCATCTGATCAACAGAACAACAACTGTAATTGAACTGGAATTTTACCTCTAACTATAGAGAGGCTTTCAAAACAGCCTATAGCACTACCAACGTGAACATGGGTTCCTGAGGATCATAAACAGAGACTGTTCTGACAGTCAAAGATCTCTGATAACAACAAATATAGGAGAATCTATTCTCTGTCAGACAAAGAGGCATTAGCAATACATGCAGCAGGGGAGGAACAAAAAAAAAATAAATAACATACCCTGGAAACACCACCAAAAACCCCAGAGCCATTAACCAAGAGCGGTTCACAGTCTGCTTACAATAAGAACCATAAAATCAGCAGAACAGTCTCACATGGTAACTTGTTCTACTCAAAATCCCAACACATTTGACTTAGCAACACTGCACCTTATGAGGCAACAAACCACAAGATATTTTTGAGCTCAAAGTTAGAAAAAAACCTAGACAAATATACAAGTTCAACTAAGGTAACGTTTTAATGATTTGCAGCCAATATAGATAATCCATCTCATAAAAGTAACCCTTTATTTCAATCTAATTCTGGCTGTTTCCCAGCCAAAATAATTTTCCAAGTCATTTGCAGCAGGAGAGGAATATATAATTTTATAATGGAAACTAGACCCAACCTAATCACAAGATAATCCACTGCTTCTCCATAACAGAATTCACCTTCCATCAATGCACGATGACAGTAAATTACATCTGGCAGAGAAGCATCAACTCCAAAGTAGTTTTCCAAAATAAAGTCAAAGCTATTTGATCATACCTAAGCAAAAAAATAAAATTAAAAAAAACACCACCCAAAATAAAACAAAAAACCCCCAAGATTTAATGCTGCTTTGTATCATCCAGATGATGTAGGGCTCATTACAACTGGAAAGGTAGAAAGACAATTTTAAAAAAACTGAAAATTGAATGAAGTGTTAATTTTGATTACCATTTAAATGCTTGTTCTGTGAAGATTTATATTGCTTCTGAGGGCAAAAACTCATATATGTACATGACAAATTCAAATAAGTCGAATTCAGTTATTTTATTCTGAATACTTGGTTATAAACCCAAACTGTGTAAGAACACCTCTCATGGTATTGCTTTTATTAACTGCTTTTTTTAATTTAAGTCATATTCATCTTACCAAAAAAAACCCAAAAAACCCACCAACATATCCAACAAAAAACAACAAAATTCCCTCCACACATATTAAAATCCACAGAGCATTTTAATGCATTAAAATCTTAGATATTTCCCAGGTCTTCACTAAATTAAATCTGACTCTACCTTAATAGGAATTACAGTTCTTATCTCTGTAACTACTGCCAGAAGGTTGGTTGGGTCCTCCTTTCCCAACAATTAGGAATCCCCTTCTAAGGCCTAAGTGCTTTTATATATAGACAGCCTGTATGAATCTGAATAAATGTAAACATTTCCTCTTTACACTATATATTTACAGGGAGGAATCAGAATGTTTTTCTCTTGTTCCAGAAAATATAAGCATCTAGGCATTAACCGGAAGAGCCTCTTCCTTGCATCAAACCTATCAATCACAAAGCCATGCAGCAAGTCAAACAGGGAATCTGATCCAGCAGAAAACTGACCTGGCAGAAGAACTAGTTCACTGTCAGATCAATGTGATCCTTTCAGCAGCTCCCTGTTAGAGCAGATTAAATGTATCATGAAACTGCACACAAAGAGTTTACAGAGAACTGGCCAGCCACCTAAAAAATAAAGCAGACTTGGAATAACATCTCATGAGAAGCACTCCTTAAAACTAGTATTTTCTCCTCAGCAGACACTTGAATCTCCCAGCCATCATGAAAGATACAACAGACAAAAAATGAAAAAAAAAAAAGGTTTTTCATTGGAAATCCATATCATGTGGCCTTGGTTTTCAACACTGCATGTGGCTTGATATAGATGAGCAATAAGAAAAGTTCATGTTCTCATAGAGAAGCAGAATAGAACTTCTCCAGCTGCTAAATCCAAGGGATGGAGATGGTCCACAAGACTAACAATTACCTTCATTTCATAATCCCCAACAAAACTTTTAAACATTCCTAAAACAGCCATTCCTGAATCTCTGCTTTAGTTACCAAAGAAGCTATAGTCTATTCTGCCAGGAAGCATTGTGATAAACCATTATAGTGTATCTTTCCTCCCGCAAAGCCCACAATGGTGCTTCACTACATTGGTTTTTTTCTCACTTAACTGGGAAAGGGCTGTTGTAACTGAACTCAACTGACACTACCCAGCTCCTCAGGGAGAAGTATGTAGTGCTTTCCAGAGGTGATCAGCTCTGTTTCAGCAAGTGGTAACTACTCCTGTTCACAATGCAATTAACCCTGGCATAGTGCAAGCAAAGGGTGGCTGCTGAACCAAGTTCAGACTGCGTCGTTCTCCCTCAGGCATAAAAAAGATTCTTTAAGAGCCCCTTACCATGTTCATTAAAACCAACAACATTCATCCTACAACTCCAAAATTATGTTAGCATGTGGTCAAACCCATGGAATTTACAGGGGCCTTGGTTTGGTTGGGTTTTTTTTTAGAAAGTGGGATGGGGCGTGTTCAGTTGGGGTTTTTTTTTACTATTTTTAATAGTATCCAGAATAAATTTAATCTCATAGTGAGTCTCCTGTAAATTAAGGGAACAAATAAAAGGTGTTAATGAAAAAAGGCATTTTGACTAAGCACAAGATCTTTTAGTCAAGTGATACAAAACAAATCCAGCAAATTTCAAATAAAGTCATGGAAGAAACCGAAATTTAGTGAAATTACGGCAGGCAAGTTCAGGGTGTCCAAGAATCTGATTCAACATACTCTGACCTCAATTTACTCCCTAGGCATTCAGTTAAATAACATCAATATTAGGAGCACCCATAGGTAACTAGCAAAAAAGTTTCTCTACAGATCAGTATCTGCTAGACCGATTTAGCATCCTCTTGTTCAAAGGATGTATATAAATATATATTAGCAGTTAGGATTACACTTTACATACCAAAAGATACAAGCTTTTAAGTGGAAAGAACAAAGTGGGAAGGCGTTTCTAAAGGAAATTCTCACACAGGCATTCTACAAGTACTGTAACAGAAAATAACTACTATTTAAGTAACTCATATGACTCATATTACACCCTAGACAAGGATGAATCCAACACCTTTGAGGCCTTTTACACCTTTTTCATCCACTCCTCAGCAAAAATACACATTTATGCCAGTAGAATCACTTCCACTTGGCTAACTTTGATCCATTCCCCAGACTGAGGAAGACAAAGTTCTCTGTCTAGTAAACCCATACTTTTGGGAGGCCTCCACAGGCAACATCTGCTCAATACTGAACCAAGTCAGCCACCTCCAGGGACCTGAACACCTGAACCCTCATCCCTCCTTAGTCCCTCTTCACAGCCTGGAAGTACAAACAGAAACACAAAGAAACAAAGAAACAAACAAACAAACAGAAACAACAAAGGTACCACCTGGGTCAACAACATTTTAAGGAAGATGTACTTTTCTCAAGTACTTTGTTTCTGCCTGTGGAAAATAAAAAAGTTTAATAACAAAGCTGAGTACATACAACTTCCAGATCGATAACACGCAGTTCTGGTTGTCATCAGCCTGACAACAATTAGCAATTACTATAAGACTGAAGATAATCAACAGCATCAGCAGGCAAGTCACCCGGACTTTTCTCATTTAAGTGGCCTTATTTGTAAGAAACAGCAATCAGAGCTGGTCTTTGCCATCTGCAGTATTTGCTAGAAGTTTAAAATGTTACATAGAAATAAAAGCAAGTTTTCCCGAAGTAGATCATTAGCAACAAGCAGCATCTAGGCCAAGAGATGAAAAACTTTCCATCACACATACTTTGAATAACAGTTAGCATTTCAGAAAGTAAAATTCAAAATAACCTTATCCAAATAAAGGGAATGGAGACTGAACACATCTGATCTGCATTAGTTGGACACGTGAACAAAGTGCTGAAGCACACAACCAAGAAAGTCCTCGTCCTACAGGGACACAGGAGGGGACCAGCAGACGGGTTAAACTTCACATGGCAAAGCGAGTCAAAAGCAGGTTGGCTGGGGTGAGAACGGAGCTGTAATGCCCCGCTGGCCTTACGTGCCACCGACGGGCATAGGGCCGAAGGGCACAAGGAGATGCAAACAAGACGAAACAGTGAGGGAGAAGAGGAAATAGTTTAAGTATATATACACGTATATATGTATATATACTGATTAAGAGAGAGTTGTCACGTGAGCAGCAGATCTACGGGTGAGATTTACCTCCCCCATGAAAGCACCGGAAAAAATGCAGAGTAATCTAAGCGGATGCACGCACATGTGCGCATCCACGGACACACAGAGCGCAGACACACAAAGCACACAGAGCGCATCTGCGGAGTTGCCGGGGTCCCAGCGCAAACCAGCAGGTCAAGGCTGGAGTGACGATGCACCGCAGGACAGCGGCACCTCCACCGAGCCGCACCGGGCGGGGCGCGGCGAGCTCTGGCAGGAGCCGCCGCCCCCCGGGGCCGCCCGCTGCCGGGCGGATAAAGTTTGCAGCAGCCGCCGCTGCAGTGCCGGGTGCGACCGCCGCAGTGAACGAGCCCTGCCTGCGGGAGAGCGAGCGCCGGTAGGCCCGGAGCCGGCCGCGGCATCCCTGCCTTCCTTCCCCGCCCCGCCGCGCCCCCGCTCCACTGACCGATCACCTCCTGCAGCTCGTAGGCGTCCCTGCAGATGGGCCAGCCGGCGGCCGGGGCGGCGGGCGCGGGCGCCGGCTGGGGCTGCTGGACGTGGACCGGCGACTCGCCCTGCTCCGCCATGATGCTGCCGGAGCGCCCAGGCACCCGGCGACCTTCTCCAAACTTCCCCTCCAGCAACACCTTTCAGCCGCTCTCTGCCTCCCGCCCGCCCTGCCCGCGCAGCCGGCCGCCCGCCCGGCGGAGGGAGGAGGCAGGGCACCGAGGGGGAGGAGGCAGAGGCGGGCGTCGCCGCCGGCCCCGGCCGCTCGCCCCGCGCCGCTGCGGAGAGACGGAGCCCGAGCGCGGTGCCTGGGCCCGGCGGCCCCGGGCGGTGTCGGTGCGGCGCCGGCAGAGCGAGGCGGTGCCCCTGACGCGCCCCCGCCCGGGAGAAGCGCGGGCGCTCTGGCGGCGGCGCCCCGCGGGAGCGGCCCCGCGCACCCCCAGCGCCTCGTAACCTACCTGCCTGCCTGCTGGCGGCAGCTTTGGCCGTCGCCCTTCCCCGCTCATCCCGCGGCTCGCTGGGATGCTCTGTGCGTCTGGAAGCGCTGCGAAGTCCTGCATGGGGCGGCGCGCTGAGCGTGTGCGGGCCACGGCCCTGATCGCGGACTGCCGGACCCCGCCAGGGCCGAGAGCGCGGCCGGGCAGGACTGGAGGGAGGGAAGGCGCATCGCCTGGCGGATGCTAAAGCACCTGTTAGGCCGATAGCGTAAACACACAGGCTGCTCTGGAGCACAGCTCACATGGAAGTGTCACTGCCGAGAGCGCTGCTGCTGCTGTGAGATGACTTGTATTCGAATTTGAGGACGTGAAGAAAGCAATTGCTTTCATCGGTGATGGTGCTGCAGTCCTGCGAAGTGTTTAAATCACCATATGACGAGTAGCCCTCTCCAGGATGAGTAGGACAGCTGCACCGTGTCACTTCAGTGCAGACACTGCCTCAGCTCATGCCACCGAGGACTGAGGACAGTTGAAAGTGTTCCCCTTGGCTGACCAGAACCGAGTGTTTTAAACAAATAAGAATCATAATTAAACTTCTCTAGTGCTTCCCATTATACAGTACAAGGTTAAAAAAAAAAAACCCCTGGGGTTAAATGAAACTCTGCTGTTAATAACAGTATGGATTTTTTTTCTTCTACATTCTTAGTAGTGTCATGTGTTCAATGATATAATCAGGATTTTATTTACTATCAAGTAATTTAGAAAATAGTTACTTGTGTAGTCTACAGTCTCACTCCAACTTTGAATGCTTTGCATTTTAAGATTTATGGAGCTCTGACAAGAAGAGTGGTAACAAGATTTCCATATAGATCAAAATCTTACTTCCTGCTACAGAATGATTTTAGGGTAATTAGAAATAATACAGTATGCAAGCAGGAAAGCTATAGGACTGTCTAAAAGAATGGAACCTCACAAACTGTTAGGAAGTATGATGAAGTGTGATTTAAAGTCAAGAAAAGATACGTGTAACATCTAACACCTGCTAGCTACTTTGTTCAGTTCGGGATAATGCCCTTTCACTAATTTTTGTGTGTGTTTGGTTAATTCAGTGAGGAGTCGTTCAATTGAAAGTTATTCCAAAAAGGAAAGCAAGTTACTTCTATTTTGTTGTGTCACTGAGAAAGCTGAAGGAAGTCCTAACCACCGCTTAATGATTCATCAGGTGTATCAGCAACTTGCAAATATTTGTGTACTGCACTTCCATTTTCTCACAAGCAACAGTTTAGCTTAGTTATAGAGACTTCTAGCAGTAGAATAAAAATATTGCACATTTTTGTGCTAAACTAATGATTCCTCTCAATCTCATTTTTAAAAGCTAGATGATTGAAGTATTTTCCTATATACAAATTAGAAATTACTTGCCACAAAACTAAAGGTCAGCAAGACTTGGAAGAGGAAGTATTAAATTGTCATTCAGCATTAAGTTTAATGCCAAGACCTTTCTGCCAGGAATAGCATTGAAAAAAATAGTAAAAGAGCAACAGCACAGGCCAAATCAATCAGCAAAGAAAATGGGTTACTCGCTATTGATGGAAAACAGCCAACTTCTCCATCTGTACTCAGTTGTTATTGGGGGGGAGGAGGTTGGAGGTTAGTTTCTGAGCCATGAATTTCTGCGATGCTACTGCCATATCATTCTTTAAACTGCTGGTAAACATCTGATACCATTATAGTTATTTTTGTCCTGATTATTCCGCCAATTTGCCCAACTAATCCCTACAATTTAGGGGATTTCTAGAGTGCACCTGCACTCCGTAATTCGTCGAAATGAGCAGCTTCTACAGGAGGACCCTTCCCGGATAGCAATTTGGTGAGCAGTCGGAGCTGTGAGAAGCGTTCCGTGCGTTCGGGGCACAGCTCGGGAGGTCTCGCCGCGACGCGGGCTGGACCGGGAGCCGGGGGCCGCTCGCCCCCTACTGCAGGCGGCGGGGAAGGGCCCCGCAGCCCCAGGCTGGGCCGCACGGGCAGCGCCCTTCTCCGCAAAGCTTCCCGGACATTGCTCCGGAGAGAATAGCAGCCTGCCGGTTTTGGAGGTTCCAGAGAAACTGATAGCACTCACGTAAAAATCGCTGTTCTCCGAATTGATGACGGTTCAGAATGGTTCCGTCTAAATGTGATTTGGTCTTTCTGAATGCCTGAAGACGTAGGATTCCATGAGATTGTCTGGATCACTGAGTCCAGCCACCAAATGATTGATTCCAAAGTGAATAAAGGCTTTACGCAGCCATGTTACAATCAAAACTGGCAATATTTAAAACCACGTAGGCCACCATGGCAGAAGAGTTAAGCCACACTCGGACCTTTTGAAATTTCCCCACAGTACCCTCTGCATATGGGACAAAAAAGTGTTCAGAGCAAAGTAACTCACACTCCTTTTCTAGGTTTGCAGAATTTAAGCAAGATAACATTGGTGCTTTCAATGGCATTACAGACCAACTAATTAATTTCAAATGTAAGCATAACTATATAAAATCATAAACAACATAAGGACTGGGGTTTATAAGTAATGGTATATATGCTAGTAATATAGACAAGGGGACAGCATCCACCCAAACATCCACCCATTTTTTTCTGAATAGAAAGGCAGCAGATGCAGTATAGGCAGTATAACCTACCACAGACTAACCCAGAGCGAGAAGGAACTCTTCTCACTACTGTCACTTAGTCTACCTCAGAGAAATGAGTGAAGTAAAACCACTCTCTCTTCAAAAAATGGCCTGAAAATGTAGTTATGACTATCACATACAGCAGCACAGCTCTCTGCAATTATGTAGGTAAGGTTTGAAAGCCTCTAATTTTGTAGTACTGAGAGATGGCTGTGCTTTAAACAATGTCATGAGATATGGAGGCTGACACAACAGCAGCTGGTGCTGATGGGAGCAGGCTAAATGCTTTCAACCTCCCTTTCTCCTCTAGTGAATACACAGTTAAATAGGGAGCATGCCCATTATTGTTACTAGGACGCTTCCTCTCATCAAAGCTTACAGCTTAGGTTAGTTTCTGCTCACAGAGAACACTTGAGTATCTTGGAAATTCACATTACAAAACTTAATACAGAATTACAGTACTTAATACAGAATCATTTGGGTTAGAAGAGACCATCCCATCCAACCCTGCCCCAACCAAGACAGGGTCACCTAGAGCAAGTTACACAGGAGTGTGTCCAGGCATGTTTCAAATGTCTTCAGAAAGGAAAATTCACAACCTCCCTGAGCAGTCTGTTCCAGTGCTCTGCAATACTTAATGTAAAGAAGTTCTTCCTCATGCTGAGATGGAAACACTGGAACATTTACACTGAAAACTCTTCAATTCTAATGGCACTGTCAGCTGAGTTCTTACTAAGTTGCACTGAAGTTAATGTCCATCAAAGCATAGTGACCTTACAAAATAAACCTTTTTTTTTTTTTTTTTTTTTTAGGTTGAAGGCCTTGATGCCTTTTCTCTTTTCTTCTTCCCCCCCACCCCCCTCCCCTTGTAAACCTTTGAAAGCTGTTCTACTCAGCAGATTAGTCCTTTTAAGATCCTAGGAAAAAGCTGTGTTCTGGATATTAATGATTATTGAGCCAATAACCATTAAGCTAAAGTTTGTTGCTGTATAGTCAAATGGGCCTTTTAATTATTTACTTAGGTGTCACGCCCCAAGCTGTTACTGGTCCTTCCAAAAAGGTTTTTTTAGGTATTTTTTGTTAACCTGGTTTTCAGGCCACAGGTAGAGGAAATGCTCACGTCTTTGTCTCAGCCAGTTTGGAAGTGAGGGGCCCTGACAGGAATACCAACGACATAACTAAAAAAGAGTAACAGAGCCTGGGTGAGCTTCTCTGCAGAGCTGGAGAGAAGATGCAGCCTCAGTGTTATCAGAGCTTGTTCCTCAATGCCGTGGCTGGCTTTGCACACTGGGAGCCCCTGTTACAGCAGCTAAGCCTTTACATCTGCCCATCCAGCTTTTCAAACAAGGCTATGGGAACACATTGTGCCGTTAACTTGCTCTTGCTGCCAAATCGCCCAAAACATTAAAATCACCAGCTAAGTATTATTAGCTCATTCCAGCACCATGAGCCCCAGTGGCTAATTACCTAAATCATGACAGCACATCAATCATTATACATTTCAAACATTCAAAATTCAGAATTTTGCATACATTTAGACTATTTACATGCTAGACATTCATGTATTGGCAACAATAGCCTTTTTGGAACCTGCAGGAATCACAATCTCCACTATGATTATTTGAATGAATTTAGCATAGAGTCACCATGAAAATGACAGTGAACTAAATATTGTTGATTTGAACCACAGTTTAAAATAATTACGATGATGTGGAGATGTCTGGCTTACTGAAGCTTTTAGCAGGAATAAACTCTCCATAGATGTGAATGAATAAAATTCAAATATATAAAATATTCAATCTAGGAACTTATATGGTTTTCAGCACTGTAGGATATTAACATCTCATGCATATTAATAAATTAATTTTCACATTAAAAAAGACTGGGGAATATAATTACCTCAATTTCACAAGTAGAAACAGAAAAAGCTTAAGGGATTTGCTAAAGGTCAGAAAAGAACTCTGTAACAAAACTGGGAGTGGAATATGTATTTTCTAAGGATGAGATTTCACACAGCCTCACGAGATCAGGGATCTAATCTGGTTGACAGCTAGTTCCTGGTTTAGTTCATCTGAAAACATTGGCTAGTCACTGATTGGCCAAACAAGCAATAGACGGGATAAACAAGGGAGACCTGAGAAAAAATGTGGCCAATAGTGGGGAATAGGAAATGTCACCATTTAAGCAGGAGCACAGTTTTAGCTTTGTTAGATGGTCATGGAATGACCAAAACAATACCTTAATTACAAAAGGCTATTCATCATTCAAGTAAATGCCCTAGCCTTTGTTCATTTTCTTTTTATAGTATGAGGGAAGAAACAGTTCATATTTTACTTGAAAGCTACAAGCTTCAATTCAGCAGTGTTTATAAGTGTGCCTGTATATGAAACTCAATCATTTAAAAAAACCCTGTGATCACCTTTTTTTTTTTTTTTTTTTTTTTGTCCTGGGAAAGTCTGGGGTCTGATGAGCAGTGCTTCCTGGGAAATCAAAACGGCACGTATAACCAAAATAAACCTTGCTCATATTTTATAATTTATCTCTAACATTATGCTTTACAAATGAGAAATTAAATTGTCCAATGCTGCTGGATAAATTTCCCCTCAAGTAAGTCAACAAGATTCCTAGTCAAACTTGATCATTATAAAAAGCTCAGGCTCCTATCTCTTGTGGCAGCTTGCTCAGCTTTTACAGGACTGGCAGAGCTCCTCAGTCTAGGTCATCCTTGAGGAAGAAAGCTGTTTAATGCTTCTGCTTGAGCAGGTCATGTCAGGGAGCAACAAGGGCTGGGCTGCCCTGGAGGGCAGGTGAGCCAGGAGCCACAAGTACCAGTGAGGCAGCAGGGCCAGTGGCCACACAAAGCAGCAGACATCCTGTCAGGAGCCCAGACAGGCCCAGGGGTGGCCAGAGTCAGCTAAAGGTCCTGTGACTGCCAGGTGAGTCTAGGGACAGGGCAGGTGCAAGCTACAGCTGGAGAGCTCAGTCAGCAAGGCAAGGTCAGGATCATCAGGGTGCAAGACTGGGCTCTACTGCAGTGTAAGTAGGCTCAGGCAAGGACCGAGCATAGCCACAGCATTGCTCAGGCAAGAACCACAAAGGTCTGAGCCTGAGCACAGCAGAGGACCCTGGCAAGGCTTCTCATACCTCTGTCTTGCAACTTGATTGTTTGCACAGCACCTTGATGTGAGGTTACAGAGCAGCACCATGTCTGAGCTGGCCTTGAGTACAGACAGTAAAACTAGGTGTAGGGAAAGAGGTTGCAAATCCAGTTGGTGTGCTCAGAACCCGGGCAACATGGGCTTAGCATCAAGAACTCTTGAGTTTTTCTCTTTTTAGGGGTGTTTGCCATACCCACCATTAATTTCCAGAGTCACGTGACAGATCAAAAGTACTGTCAGTGTAGCTTCAGATTTTAATTCAGAAAATTGCCTATTGCTCTAATTCCCTCTACTCTAATGAAGTGCTGAAACACTGCAAGAAACTACCAAAAGGGGAAAGTACAGAACTTACCATCCTTTCCTGTGTATCAGCTAAATCTCATAAAGCTTCCTGGATTAAGACAAGCTATGGAATAATGTCTGAAACAAAACCCCAGCAACATGGAGTAAATCCAGCAAATGAGTAGCCTCTATTCTAGGAAGATTAAAATACCAGTTAAGGCATTAAAAATAGAACTCAAACTAAAGAAAAATCTCTCTTCCTCAAAACAGTGAGGTGCTTTAAAATTCCTAAACACTTCTTTCTCTCCTCTCTGAAATGCTCACAATATTAAAAAACCCCAAAATTTGTTGAGTCAAGAATTTAGATGTTACTCTTCTTTTAAAGACCTTTAACAATTGCTTTGGATCTTGCATAATTTCTGTCATTCAGAAAAGGAATTTAAATGTAGAATTACAAATAACATTTTTTTTCTAACACATCCCTTTTTTTTATGATTTCTTTAAAAATCTAATTTATCCAAGAATAACAGAAACCTAAACTAATCAACATTGTGTTTTTAATAGATGAGAAACAGAAATTAGGTAGTTTAGGCAGAACAATTTTTTTAAGTTTAACTGGCATATCATTAAAATATACGAAGTACACTTAACAGACAACATTATTCACAGATTATGTACCCATAAAAGCCTTACTTTTAGTATATACCACTAAGTATAACATGCCAAGACAGAACTCTTAATTTTGTTTCCTGCTTCGCCAATAGTAGAAACAACTGTGCACAAATATCAGCTACTCTAGTTTAAGCAGGCTTTGCTGTTACATCTGTAATGCATCCCCTGCAAATACAGCAAAGTCCTCACTCTGACCTGGCATTCTGGCCAGTACAATTGCACTTCCAAAACTAGGTATAGCTGCAGAAGCCACACTTTGACTAGTTCTATTTGTTGTGCTTATGTAAGGGTGCTTATTGTATTGATATTAACACCTGATTTTGCCAGTATACCAAAAATCATACTAGGAAATGGTGCCAGTAAGATGCAAATTATCTCTGTTGGTAAACATGTCCTAGCATAGGCACAGCATTTTTTCACCAGTGATTACACCACGAAGACATGGCTTAGTGCTGGTATAAAATACTCACTGACATAAGTCATACCACTTAGCCACAGCATCAGCTGGAGTGCTGCAGTTCTGGGATGTGATCTTTGAGTGGCACCAGAGAGAGCTGTATGGGAAGAGGATGCTACAAACCAGGACTGCAGACACAGCTCACTCTGGGATGTGTAAGGTCCAGGGAGAATACTGAGGGGTAACAACCCAAAGGCAAGAATGGTATTTGATGGGAAGAATGGGGTATCTGGAAGCTCTGGTACAACTGAGTATCTAGATAATGATCTTCAGAGGTCCCTTCCAACCCTAACAATTCTGTGGTTCTCTGATTCTGTGATCCAGCAGTACAAATGGCAACAGGAAGATACTTAAGCAGAGCCTTCATCTGAATCTGTACTGTTAGTGTGAAAAAAACCCCACAACAAACCAAAAAACTTTTGGAGTACCAGCTCATTTCCTACAGTAGCTAAAAGTTCTTCAACACATCATGCAACTCAGACACTGTTTACTTAGAATAAGTTTACTATGAATTTTTATTACAAAGACTTGAGCAGTGTATTACACATAAATTTGAAATGTAGGTGTGTGATATCTTTTAACCACAGGAAAGAGAATCTCTAAGGATATGTGCAACCTGTGTGCCTTTATGAACTTATCCCATTTTTTTACAGTTGACTGAGTTGTGGCTGGAAGTGTGAACAGAAATATCATTTCCAGTCTTTCAATAGTCCAGAATCTTGGTTGGCCTGCTGATATGCTGAGACAGCTGAAGTTATCCACTCTAGGAAGAAATCTGCAGAGGGTGGAAAATGCGGCACTGAGAACCAGCACAGTCCTGATGGAGGAAAGGTGGCAGAGCTCTAAATCCAGGTGGCAGAGCTCTAAATCCATGAAGATTGGCAGGTATTTTTAACAGTAGCACTAAATGTCACAAAAGCCCTAAAAGCCCTTGTTTCCAAGGGTGAAGAAAAGTAAAAGACAGGCAGATAAATAATGATTAGATTAAAAACAAAACAAAACAAAAAAACCACAAAAACAAATAAAAACCCCCAAAACAAAGCAACAAAAAAACCCCACAACCAGAAAACTGGCTTGAACAAAATGTGGGCTGTGATTGTCAAAAATAAGATTCCTAAGGGCACAACTTACAAAGCTAAAGCCATTAGCACAAATCAGGACAGAAGGTGCCCAGCTCCACTTAACAATTCTGGAGCAAGGTCTTACTCATATGTGAATTTTTAAATTTTTTTAAGACAGCAGAGGGCTGATCTTTAAGATAAAAATGTATTAAAAAGTTCAGTGGAGACAAAAGAATATTTCCTAAAAAAAAAAAAAATGGGCATGGGTAAAACCTGTCTATGTTGATGGCAAAAATATTCAATTTAATATTCTCAATTTTCTGGAACAGATATGCTAAAGAAGTATCTCAGCTAAGCAGCTGATTGACTGAGTCAGCCTTTTTTAGCTACATAAGTACTCTAAGTTGCAGTTTATGTGGCACAAGTTTGGGCAGATCACAGTAAAGTTGATTGTCTTTATCCCTTAATTTAGTAGATTGCTGAAAGTCTCTTGAAAGTAACACCACCCCTATTGAAAAGAATTGTAGGGAAGCAGTGTCAGATTCAGTTTCATTGATGCCATATCCTGTTATTTAATAGCACAAAGTATAATTTGACAGTTCTAACAATGACTCATTGGTGGTAACTTGCGGACATTTTTGATAGAAAACTCCCAACTAGAATACTTATAATGGAAGAAGCTGGAGGCACGAGAAGAGATGGGAACAGGTATCAGAGATGACAAGTAAGGTCATCTCCAACCAGAGACAGTCAAAGGAAAAAGGAACACATGGTACCTTAGTCAGGTCCCAGAAAGCTGTGAGACCAAACACATACAAAATGAGATGTAAGAACAATGGCTTGCTGCAGAGCTGAGGCAAGACCACCAAATCTCCTCATATAAAACAAGCAGAATAAATTAATTTTCTGTATCAGTAGTGGCAGTGGTATTTCAGCTGAGAATTGCTGTCATTTTAAAGTTTTTAGCCATCTAAGTAGACTGCATTTATCACATGAAATTTTAAAAATATTCATATATCTTTAAATCTGCCCAGAAAGAAATTTGAAACATTAAAAGCAACTAAGGACTTTCCTATGGTCATTTACACCACCCCAGCTGAAGGCTAGGAACTCCTTTCTCTCCCACAAGCTTTTTAGCAAGCAGATGTTTAAATGTATTCCAAGAATGTATTAATACCATGGTTAAGGAAGGCTCAATGGGTTTTGTTCTTGCTTTTAAATCAGATAGTTTTTCTCTAATAGCCAGAAACATGGTAGCTTTTAATAGTAGAAAAATAAATTAATATTCCCTTTGCTGCCTTGTCAAACAAAGAATAAAATATGAGTTTGGTTTTGTTAATGCTTCCAAGTCTCCCAGCAAGTGACAATACATAAAGGGCTTTTTGTTGTCTCCCACTTAAAGGGACAAGTTTATGTTGCCTCTTTGATGTACTTCTGAAGTTATATATTAATATATTTTTCTCTTTGAAACAGTACAATATGTAAACTCAAAATATGCAGGAGTTATAACATCTGCAAGAATTCCCTATTCTGCTGCAGTAAAATGCTACTATTTTTAATAAAATAAACAACAGAATAGCTTTCTTTTCACACAAATTTTGTGCATATTTATTGATATTCCCTGACAGATTATGCAGTACAAATGCTATATTGAACAGTTAGAAGAAGAGCATATTGAGAAAAATACCTCTACTTTTTAGATACAGATCTTGTCCTCCAAATGTCTTAAATCAAATAACAAAGACACTTTTAATTAGTGCCTTAGATTCTGGGCTGTAAAGTAGAAATAATAACAAAAAATTAACTGCTCTAGGCTTACACAAGATTTTCCTGCAATACGAATAAACTAGTTTTGGTTATGTTTGCTTGAATTAACATTTGAACTGCACATAGTACTAGTCCTCTTCAAAGCTGCGTAGAGATTCTGGTAAAATCTTTATCCAACTACGTAACTTCTTTGAAGGATTGATGTATGAAATAGTCAAAAATCAGGAGATGGTCTTAAATAAGTTCAAATATTTTCTTATCCTAAACCTACCAATATTTCAGATTGAAAAAAACCCCAAGAAATGGAAAAGGAGGCGCTTGGGGGCTTTATTTGAATAGATTTCACTTGGTGTAATGGTGCTCCTAACAATAGTGCCAGCTATATTTGCAGGGAATGTAAAGGTGACTCTTGAAAGATGCAGGACTCAATCCTACTGTGTAAGGCACAAGTGATGAACCAGCATATGAATGATGACACCTTCAGGAATCTCTCCCTGCTGACTGCGATGACCCCAAGCTGGAAATAGTGCTGCCCATTCACCATCACCAGTAGGACTTTTCTTAGGACACATATCCAAACACATTTAGAAACCTGTGTACTCCAATGACAACATGAGATCTCTCAACAAGCCTCAAAACTCACTATTACTTTTAAATGAAAATCTTAAATTCTGCAGAGCTGGGCACTGATTCGAGTACTAGACAAATGTATTAGGCAGTATGCCTTCAGCCATGGGAATTGCAACCTGACACACTTTATGAATTGGGAAAGTAACCTGTATTGATTTGTATTACTGGTGATCTTATATTCCTCAACAAGTTTCAGGTAACACTTCTTCCCTCTTGACGAATTATAAGTTCATATTGCTTGTAGAATACACGAAGAACTGTCACTTTCAAATGAGAGGTTTCAAAACAGTAAGAGCTTATGTTTTCTCAGGTTTTGAAGTATTTTAACTTTGTGCCCCAAAAGTTGCCAAGCTGGCTAGCCTGGATGCTAGAACCACTTACTTAATGGAGGAAGAGTAATACTGCAAGGCAGGCAGACAGGCTTCCTACAGTGGCCGAATCAACACAGTCCCAGGTTCCACCACCCCATCTATCTTCAAGGTCTCTGCAGAGACTGCCACACAAACTGCAGGGAGAGAATGAACTGATTTCTCTTCAGACAGGGCCAGGGGCACTGTAATCAGAGGCAAATAGACCTACATCACTTGCAGACTGTCAGTTTCTAGGTGTGAAGGTTCATCAATGCTCTATAAAAGATGTAATCTCTCATATTTGTACCATCAGAGCTTTACAATACTATTCCTTACTCTTCCATAAACTTTGATTACTATTACCCATGGACTTATTCCTGGAACTTATCACAGGCCACAGGGTGAGCACACATGCATTTAGGTGCATACAAGGGAGAATATATTTTCTGGTTTGTTTAGCATTGGCTGCATTCCCACACTTGAAGCTTTCTGGAAGGTGGCTGTGTATATCTTTGTCAATCAGGGTGCAGCAAGGACAGGGTAATCTGGGAGCTCTGGGTGCCAGCAGGGCCAGTGGCAGGGGGCAGCCTGGCATGACCCCAGCCAGGGGAGGAGGGCAGAACTTAGAGCTTTCACAGCAGGCTGGTTCAGGTCACCAAGCCACGCTGTGTCAGAGTGGGCCTCGAGCACAGGCAGTGCAATCCCTGAAAGGCAACACTGCGTGGTGATGGACTTAAGGCCTTAACAGTCATGGCTTTGTTTTGACTCAGTTCTGTCCTTGGGGAGTTCAGGTATGCAAAGGATAGGGGCTGCTGGCGAGACCTTTAGTCAAAGAAGAAGCAGTGCTCCTAGACTTGGGTCCATCATATTTAACAGAGTTTTAAAGTTTAGGACCTCACAAGTGCGGTCATGTTGAAGAGAAGCTGATGCAGGTTAACATTCTGTACTACTTATGTTGCTGTGCTTAGTGGTAATCAAAAAAAAAATTCAGTGGCCATCTGTGTAACTACAGTTAAATTTTTCAGAATTCCATTAACGCATGGGAATCCAGAATTCACAGCTGTGCCTGGCTCTTCCTAGCACTTCCTAACACTGGTCAGAAAATGTGTGTCAACATCATGTTTCTCCCAATGTATATTCAGTCCACTTCTGTTTTACTTATTTAATAATACTCTTTATCCTATTCTCATCATGTTACCTGATTTTTAAGCCATATAGCCATAATTTATAAAAGTTATAAATAAACAGCAGAATTTGAATGCTGAGAACTACCATCTAAATTATTTTCCCTTAATCAGAAAGGGCATCTACACTGATGTGCCTGAAACAAGTCTTATAAAAGTCCATATTGAGTTAATAGAGAGCGAAAGAATTGCTGAAGGTTTACTTGTTCAAGCAAGTTTTCAGTGTATTTGTTTGCAGCAGCTTTATTCCTTGGTGGATATGTGCATGCATAAGGAATGTGCAACATAATTTAGTTGGTACCCAGTGCAGTTAACAAAGCTCTTTGTAAGAGAGCTACAAAACCAGATGGATTGCTAATGTGAGGGTACTCAGAGAAGTAGCAAGCTACTGGAATTACCCTACCACCTTCCGTTCCTAACATTCTCTTTGGAGGGTTAAAGAGTTGTTTTGCAAAGCTCTTTGGAAGTGTGTAAAAATCCACTCCACTATCATGCCAGCATACCAAAATGGTAAATCCTTACACAGTTTACCTTACTTTAAATACAGTATTTGGCATTAAATTATTTGTTTATACTACTTCTAATGCTTTGATTTTTCCTTCAAAAGATGCCCAACCTAGAGCTTCCCGTTGGACTTCAAACACTCCCCAGAGTCCAGAGGGATGGAAGAACAGAGACATCGGGTTCTCCCAGAAGAGCCCAGTCCTCCTGCCTCTGTGGGGAAAGGGGCAAGATTAGGCACAGGCAAGTGAAACAAAAATAAAACTGATTCACAAAAAGCAAAGCCCTTCCATTACCACCATCCTATGGTATGCTTGCTGAGATAGGCCAATGGCTGTGGGAGTTGCTGCTCAGGGCATGGGGGAGCTGCATTTTGCTTCCATTGAATGCCCTTGCCCAGAGGAGCTTGTCCAGTCTCTGTCACCTTGCGACAAGTCTCCTTGAGACAGGGGCATCTGCACTGCACCAGGCACTGCTGAGAGCTGCGAGGTCTTCCAGCCTGGCACTGTTGAACAGAGCAAGGCTGTGTTTTTCTCTCATTGTACCAAATTAAATTGGGATTATGGAGCTGAAATTTATATCTATTTCATTATTGATTTAATAAAATCTTCTATCAGAAAGCAAACACTGGGCCGTACAACACTTAAAGTGATAAATTACTTAAAAAGGAGCTGACTGAAGAAGCAACTTTTAATTAATTACCAACTCTGAAAGTTCTATCCCAAGTTTTTTGTTGTAGTGTATGTTTTAAGTCTGTTTATGGCTTCTACTGTAAGAAGTGCCTCAACAGAGTTCTCATATGCCACAAATCTTAGAATCAACCAGGCAATATCTCTGCAGTGGCATTATGGCAACTTAAGTGACCATCACAAAATTAAAGAGTAAAATATACTTCCCTTTGTGTTCCAATCATCATTATTATGACTCAAGTGTTGGAGAGAGTGAGGGAAAGAAGAGAAAATGGAAATCACTTCACTTTCCAAAATCATAGTTAATGGTTGGACTCCATGATCTTAAAGGTCTTCTTTACCCTTAACAATTCTATGATACTAAGGCATGTATTTATTTTAATCAGTGTAATTTGGGCCAAGGTTTTTTAAAACCTGTCTCTTGCCATTTGTCTGCATTTCGGTTTTGGAATACAATCTTTTGGGGTGGTGCAGACTGACCAGAGTAAATACTTCTGGAGGCGCATGGGGGCTTTATTTGAATAGATTTCACTTGGTGTAATGGTGCTCCTAACAAGTATCCTGGGGGTCTCAGCTCTCCACGATTAAGGAATCTGTTTATATCTGAGGGTTATATTTGAGTGACAAGTTACGATGTGCAGTTAGTACTACAGGAGGTAGAGTCTATCAAGCAGCTTGTCAGTCAGCGAAGCACTTCTAAGGGCCATGCAGGCAGGGCCTAGGGACAGTTTAAGAACATTGAAGAGCTGACCTGCCAGATCCTGCCTCCACTGAAAATGCAAGAGATCAAGCTAGAAATGGTGCCTGAATTCTGCACAGACCAAGAAGATTCGGATGCACATTGGATCCAAATTTCAGGACTAATTACCAAGAGTCCTAGTGGACCGTAGGACTTTGCCAGTAATATCATACATTACCACACTACCTATTTACTGTGGAAATTACATTTTTTCCTGTTCTGCAGAATAAAATGATCTCTGTTTGACAGCTGGAGAGGAAGCAGAACTTCAGTGACATGAAGCAATTTGTCTAAGGCCATGTTGTGTTCTTTTCACAGACATAAAAACATTAATTCATATTCCTTGGCTCTCAAGCTAGTTCTGGTTCCCATTCTTATTCTTACATCTTAGTCAAGTGATCATTTTTCTATGTTTTTACAGATTTCTCCTTCTGACACAATGATAAGTGGTTGCAAGCATTTAAGTAGCTTGTAACCTTCTGTTTTAAGACAGCAGTGGAATGTATGTGAAATAAAGGCCAAAATCAATTTTTGAAAGCTGAAATGAAGATATAGAAGAAGCTCACTCTTGTGATAGAAGTACTTATGTGGACAGTTGTTAGGCAGCTCTGCTTAACTGGTTTCAAAAAAGTATTTCATAGTCTACTCATGATGAGAAGTGCTGCTGAATGGTTCATTTTGTGTAGAGCAAAGCACTTAATTCTCAGCTTCAAAGAAATCTTTGATCAGATTGTTCACACAGGTGTTATTGAAGGCTTGTCATGACTGATAGGGGCAGAAAGTATCAAACAAGGAGGGCAAGCACTCTGATATCACTAAAGCAATCAGAACTTTCCCATTAATATAATAATAAAACAGCATCATTGTGTGTAATTTTGGTAACTAAAAAGAAGTTATTTGCAATTTTTTTTAAAGTCTGGGGGAAAAGTACGTTTAATTAATTGAATACACTTGATTTATTTGGGTTCCTAAATAAATTTTTAAGTAAGGTTTTAAAAATCTTACAGCAAACAGGCTTGTTCCATAATTGCCAAAAAAGACAGTATTAAAAGAGCTTTAAAAACTTCTTACAATGCCCCCAAAACTCATGATTTTCTTTCACTTTTTATATTGTGAAATTGTAATATAAAGGTAAATAAAGAGGAATTTTTAAAAATTGTGTTTTCTTTTTATCACCTCAGTCTACTTCCAGAACAGAAAAGAATATAGGAGGCAGTCATCTAGGAAATTATCTAGGAGAAAGCATAGCTTATGAAAAGAGTGGAATATTTTTAAATGGTCTCTTTGAAGTTTGTCAGATGAGACAGAATAGATTTTCAGTGCTGAGATATGCAATCTACTGTAGATTGAAAGTGAAAAATTAAACTAATCATATGTCTCATAGGAGTCCAAAGTAATTTACAACTTAAAACCAAGCATCACTGCAGGTTTCTCAATGGGCATTGGTGGCCAAAAGAGCAAACAAGTCACTAAAGGGGAAGAAATAAATAAATTGGAGTAAATACACTGTGATAGAAAAAAAATCTGTCTTCGTTTGTGTTGACACTGCAGCATCAGCTGCATAGTCTTCATAACTACATTTCAAAAAGGATATTACAGAGGTAGTTAGAGTGATTTCAGAGAAAAAGGTAAATCAAAAAAAGATGGGAATGGAATCAAGGGAATAGAAAGAACTCTCACATGGAGACAAGTTAAAAATACAAGATATGTTTGCTTTAATATGGAGATAAATAAGAACATGGTAGATAAAAATAATATTATAAACTTACTTGAAACTTTGTCTGCAGTATTTATACAGGAAAGAACAAGGCAGCATTCAATTACATTAAAGAATGAGCCAACAAAAGTAATGAGGCTCTACACTGGACAGCTAATATAATCTTTGTATTCCTCCTGCATGAGGAAAATTATGAAGGCTGACAAGTGATAGTCAGAGTTTCTCTAAATAACAAATAGCCAGATTTTTAACTATGTCAAAGCTCTCTGAAAGGTATTTTTATGTATTAAAAAAATGTCCATTAGATCAGGAAGAAATCTAAAGCACATGTAGGGTGAGAATAGAAGACACAATGTTTCTCTCATATGCTGACTGCAGAGGTCTTATATATTCTTCTGAAACACCATGTACTGACTGCTGGCAGATAAAAGGAATCCTTAGTCTGATTCAGCTGCCAAATTCTTTATTTGTTCTGGGACACATCAAAATATTAAGTCTTTGACCTTGCCTTTCAGAAATGTATTAATTGCTTTAACTGCACTGACAATCAATCATCATGATACAAAATACCAAAGTAGCATGTGCCTGATGATGAATTTCAGACACTAATTTAGAAGGCTGGAATGCACCTTTAAGTCTGTTTGTGATGGTCTGCACTATGTGTCAGAAGAGCTGCAGAGCCTCCTTCCAGACTACCTGCAAAGGTTGTATTTGCCCTGAGCCCTCTGGGTTGGATTCTCGCCACGTGGCTCTCCCTGACACGATGTGTTTTTCCTCAGCCTCCTGCAGTCATCAGCTTGGCTCTGCTCCAGAGCCTCTGCTCTGTCCTCCTGCAGGCCTCATAGTAGAACAGGCCAAAGGATTACGAGAGGTTCTCCCAGCAATGCAGATTTTCTTGTGCAGTAGGTATCTTGAAGCTTCAAATAGGAGAGGCCTCTGTAAAACTGTCAAAGGGAAGTGTCCTCTGGCTGTAGCTGCTTGAGTTTTTGAGGTATCTTTGCTCTTTTTCCATAGGGAGATTGCTTTGTATTTGGGACAAGAGCGGAGTACTGGGACAGTCATCCTTTAAGTGAGGAGCCTTTTTGGTGAGGAGCAGGCTAGGTGCAGGTAGAAGGAAGTAGTTTGAAACTATTTGTGTTTCAGAGGTCTCAAATTAAAACACATCAGAAAACAAATTGCTCAGCTTACATTAGTATTTCAAAACAAAGCAGTTACAGAAGAATGAATACACTTCATCCAGATATTACTATTCCTAACACAGTGTTTAAATGGTGAGCAATCACCCAGTAACTGTTTTTGTTCTGGTACAATGACAGTCTGTGGTTTATATGTTGTTAGCTTTTCAAGCTAAACCCTGGACCTTATGTTAGGGTTAATTTTAACCAGCTCATGACAGCAAACTTTTCACAGCTTGGTTTACACTAGGATTTGAAAAGGTGTTAATAAACAGTGCATGCTAAACTAAAGCTTTCTTTAGCAGAATGTCAGTAGAGTAAGCATAGCCACAGGGTACATAAGGATAACAGCCGCCAAGTGAACTGAAGGATTTTTCACGATGGGGTATCCCTTTCTCCCCATTCCCAGCCTGGCAAGATGGATATGATCTTGCTGCCAGCAAATGCCACTGCCTGAAACTCCTGCATGTCAGAAACCTGACTATTTGCAACATTCGGTTTCCACACAGCATGTGCACAAGGAGGCCAGATTTCCAAACAGCAGAGTTTGCCTTACAGGTGGGGCCACATCACTCAAACATCCAGGGAGTTACACAATATCGTTACCAGCCTCCTACTTTCCTGCCAGAACATGGTCACCAGACTCCTCAGGGTTGATGGTTTGGCTTTTATTTAACTGTGGTCTCAATTTTGCATAATGCTCTCCTGGACATCTAGCCCTTGGGTTAACTTTAACATATGGTAGATGTTGCACATTCTTCACTAAATTGTCTGCTATTGTGAAGTCAGGAGAAATGCCCCAGGAGAAGAATGTGTCTATGCTATGTGAATGTAGGCAAAGCAATTGGAGTAAAGTGACTTTTCCCCTGGGAAAATCTGTCACAGAAAAGAACTTTGACATGTAATGACACCTACAAGGGCCCACCAAAGTGAATGACCGTGGGACAGCCTCACTATGCCTTCCAGAACCTGGGTCATGTAGGCAGCATGTGGGCTGCAGCTGTTACTCATCCCTGTGGCATGTTTCCCTCCTGGCATGTTCACACAGGTGGCATTGCAGTGTGCAATTTTCTTTGGAAGTGTGTGACTCTACTTGTTTACATTTAATTAGTGTATTCCTCATTCATCATCAGTTGCAAAAGGGAGTGGACCTCCTGCACCTTGCTCTGCTGGCCCATTAGCATGGGAGGCAGGAAAGCAGCACCTGTGGGAGCCCAGGGTTAGATGGGAGGACAGGGCAGCATGGGCTACGGTGCACCAAAGCCAGATGCTCCACCAGGGCCACCCCTGTGGTGGGGCACCAGGCACCCTTGTAGCAGTGACATGTGGAAGTCAGTCAAGAAGTTGATCATTTCTGTCCCTCCCAGCTGCCTGATGAGCCACAGCCTGTTCTTCCCCATGTTATGGCATAAGAAGACAAAGAATTCAAAAGGTGCATTAAACAGATTTTTCTCTGAGTAAATCCCAGTCTAGAAGCCTGAAGCATAATGGAGTGGCAAGTCAATTATTTTTTCCTCCAACTGCTAATCTTCCTTAGCTTTTGGCTGTCTTTTTGCTGATTCTCAGAAAGGGTGATTTGTAGGTGTTTATTGCTGAAATTTGAAGTGATTTAAAATGAATGTTTAAATGTAGCATGACTTTCAGAACTAAGTTATTAAGATATTACTGATTTTCTCAGCAGGTAATACTTTTTAAGGGCTCTTAAAATTTACTAGCACACTTCATATATTTGTGTACGCAGAAATGCCAATTAGCTGACACAATGTGCAGTCAAGATAGATGAGGATTAAGTCCCTACAGCCATTGGAATAGCAGAGATGCAATGACCTGAATATTGTATCCTTAGTTCCTTTGCCTGTAATTAATATAAATTCACTAGTAAAATGCCTTTCCTCATTTTATTAATCCCTTCTCTACAGTCCTGGATCTCTGCTGTTCAAGCAATTAGGACAGATGGCATGTTTTCTTGATTCTTCAGATCTGACTTCAGACTTGCAAGGGCTGCCCAGCCAGGCTTGATAAGCTGGGGGCTTGGAAACAGTATACAACCATCCTGGATACATGCAATAAATTTCCAGTTATGCAGAAAATGCCAAGGCATGTAACCAACCAGCTCTCCAGCTCCTATTTCTTGCCCATTTGTCTTCCTTGCACATTTCTGAATATGCATTATGTCTCCTTTACTCAGTGTCTGCCTTTCCACATCAAATTTTGTTTGTTGCTGTCTGCCAGCCCACAAGTACAAGAATCAGCGCAGGACTATGGAGGATGTTCTTTTGGGCCTGGGGCAGAAGCTGAGAGTGAAGGACTTGTGACCTTGTCTGCAGTCACAGAGGCATGGATCAAGATAGGATGACCAAAATATTTTAAGAGGGAGCAGAAGTTACTGCTTCCATGCTGTCCTCCTTGTTTCTGGAGGCACATTGTGAAAGTAAAATCCTAGTGTTCTGATGCCAGTTGTTGTGGATTGCACACAATTTCACACATACTTTGTTTCTGGTTTGCATTTCAGAGCTACACAGCTGTCACTGGAATCAGGGAAATGAGCAGAGCTGTAGATGCATGTGGTTAGCTGACTAGGAGAATACTTGAAACTGTTCTAAACCCTGATGTGGCTATCAGCCACAGAACTCAAGGATATCAGAAAAAAAAGGCATAACTAACAGAGGTTCTGAGAGACCAGCTGTGGTGAATGCTGTGATATAATTCAGATTCCAGGTTGGCAAAGAAGTTCATTACAGTATTCCTTTTTTTCCCTGTGACATTAGTTAATACTTAGCCTCAAAAAAATGAGGAATGCAGTTCCTTGTTTGTCCTTGAAGACAAAAAGTCCTGTATACTGCTTCTGCTGTTTTCCAAATGTAAAAATTAAGGTTAAGGGAGGTAGCAGGACTTCACTGAGACAATAGAATTTCAGAAGTAATAAGATGCTTATGCTGCTTAGAGTTGCAGGAAGACTAAGCTGTGTTTTGGCTTAGAAATCTTGTCCCACCAGCTGAGTTATTTATAACATTACACTCCTTTGTGTACCTCCTTACATATAGCTCATTTTCTAAGAAGGAGGGGTCTTAAAATTGATAAAATATTCCTTTAAGAAGCTCTGAAATCAAGGAGAACTAGAAACCTACATCTAAATGAAATGACAGAGAAGGCACGAATCAGTGTGTTGGGAAATAAGCCAAGAGTCATGGTGGCAAAAGGATCTCTTAGTCACATCTCACAATCCTATAGTAGGTCTATGGAAGGAAATACATCTAGTGACTTAATAGGCAGAATTGATAGGATTAGATCAGTGCTGAGAAGCAGCTGTAGAGTCATATGTATAGGATGGAATTACATTAAAAGTAGACGGTCACAGGATTTAAGGATTTGGAATATTAAGCTTAGAAAAATAGTAAACTCAGAAGTCAAAGCTGCTAGACTTGCTAGTTGGTCTTTGGCACAGTATCATTTACTGCACCAGGGGAAGAATAGTGGCATTTAATTGGCATACCTATGTAGTTTGAGCCAGGTACAGAGATGCATTTGTCCTGCTTGTAAAACCACCAAAGTATCTTCAAGTTATGCATAGTTTGGTTTTTTTTTTTAAAGGCCTTTAATGACTAGCCTGGGAAGGCAAAGATTGTTAAGAATCTTTTCTTCAATATGCATCCTGGCATGTGTCAACAACAGCAGACAAGATGAGAAGAAACTTGTTATTAACAGATTGCTTGAAAATACCATGGTGGTCATGGTCATTTCTGCAATGACAATGGAACAATTAACTGTTAACAAAAGGTGGATCTGCTTTCCATTTACAGTACTTCTATACAGGTAACACAGACATACTATGACATGGCCAACCCAAAGAGGGGCACGCAGTGGTTGCTCCGTTGCTCTACTGGCAAATCTCATTCATGGGTCATGGCTCCATAAGGTATTTTTGTAGTGCTTTTAGCTACTAGATTGGGAAATAGCATATGAAGTGTCTCTTAAGGTAAATGCTGTGCTGTGGACAAGCCACTGATCTCTACTCCTTCCAGGCAGACAGGAGCCTTATCACCCTTAAATAACCTCAATAAATAGTTTATTGTCCAGTGCAGTTCCCTTCATATCTGCTTCACCCGATCCTTGAGTCATCAGAGCTCAGGCTTCTGCTAGTGCTGCTTCCTGCTCCTCTGAAGTTAGTGGCAACAAAATTCTGCTGCTGGGAGTGTTTCTCATGCACCTTTCAGTCACTTTTTTTCTCTGTTGCCTCAGCTTTTTGTAGCATTAACAGCAAATGCTGAGGTAGACAAAGAATGAAAGATGAGGTTTTAAAAAACACAAATCCATTTATCTCCTTGGCAATATGCATTCCTTATGGCTGGTACCTTTTTCCATCCTAAAATTGAAAATCTGGTAGTATTGTTTCACATCCAATCAGTATGAGATGTATCCTTGCTCGTATTTGCCTTGCTGGCTTATGGGATGACTAAACACGCTGAGAATGTTTTGGTAAACACGACAACTATCTTAAATATTTCTGGGTGAGTGATTTTAAAAGCATATTTTAGTACCCTCTTAATTCCTATTTAAAACAGCCTCTACCTCTGTAATCTTTGCTGGTTTCTTTCGGTTCCTAGGATAATCTAGTAATCAAATCAGCATGAAGTCAAACAGAACATCATAATTCTGTGAGTGCACTAATAAACAGAGTAACTGTCTCAAATAATACTGCAGTAAAAAGATACATATTTTCATGGCTTAAATTTACTGAACATTGAGTTTGTGTAATAAGCAAGTAGGAAAATGACCCCATACACAGGAAAGAATAGAAGAGTCAGGCAAATGAAAAAGAGCAAATGGCTTAGAAGCTAATAAAAAGTCTGCAGAAGGAAAGCATTAAGAAATTGTTGATGCAGAAAGTCAAGGAAATAAACAGCAATTACAGATTTAAATACCTAATTAATGTTATCTTGTTACAAAAGAACACCTGCAAAGCACTAGCGGCTTGTCTTTTTACAGCTACTGATTGGTGGAATAAAAATAAAAGGAGAAAATTTTCACTGCCAAGTGTGGTTAAAAGGAGTTGACAAATTGACATTAAGTGCTCCCTCACATGGTGACTATCCACACTGTTATTAGCTCAGCCCATCCTTGCAGATGCTTGTGCTTTGTTTAGTGCTCAGTGTTATGATCCTTTAATTCCTCCTCAGTTTGTTCTTTATCATGTCTTTATCATGGTGAAACACAATTCAACACAATAAACTAATTTACCAAAGGAAAAGCGGGAAAGATTTTCCTATTTTAATATATTTCCTTAAATTTTAAAAGTCATTAAAACTTAAGTATATAGATACTGACAAAATACTTGTATTTATGAAGTGGGCTTCTTCAACATTTTATAATGCTACAGAGTCTGAGTCAATATACTATCATGCCTAAATCTTACAAAATGTGTGTGTTGAGGGTTAAATCCCAAGACTTTGTTTAGAGCCTCTACTTTCAGACAGGCTTATGGAATATTATTGTAGTGAAATAAATACATCAAGCATGCTGTTGTGGCACATGGAAAATCTTGTATACGTACTGGAACAAGCAGAGGATTATAGCAGTTGTATTGTGATTGTACCTAACTGACTTCAAACAGGATGTAAACAGTCATGTAGCAGAAAGGCACAGCATATGACCCAAAATTACATGCCAGAGAGTTTTTAGTTTGCTTTTCAGTGAAAACTCAAGGTAGAAACTACACAATATTTTCATTAAAATGGTAGAACTGTGGCCATCCTGTCCCCATCATGCAACAGTCTGCCCTCCAAGCTGTCCTGTAGAGGACTTGAAAAATATAACACAGCATTAGTGTGTTTTAAGTAGGTGGCATTAATTTCAAGACAGGCAAATTGGAGAAGAGGGAGTGGTGGTATATTTTGGAATTCAATGCAGCTCTGTGTGTCTCACTCTGCTTAACCACAGCTCATGTGAAGAGATTTTGTGTTTGAAATTATATAGCTACAGGAAACTGCCTGCCTTGCCCTATCGTTTCCTGAAAAAGTTTGCTATGGTGCAGGCACATCTTACTCCGTAAGTGAGGCAGCAGCTCTGTTCCCCATTTGTAAGGGCCGCAGCATATGATGAGCAGCACAAACTGAGCTCCAAAAAAGAAGACTGAAGAACCTGGTTATGGTGAGACTGGAGTGCACTGACCTCATTGAAGAGATGTGGGCTCAGCTGTGATAATGTCAGACTGTTTCTCTTCCCGAGGGCAGAACAAAAGTAAGTTGTACTTGGTGATCAAATCCACTGGAAGGTGCAACAGGATAAAGAAAGATTGTATTTACCTTACTTGAACTATGTCCCTGTAACTCCCTTTCCTACTCCCCCTGCCAACATTATGGCACCAAGTCAGCTGCATCTTCATCCTCCACTGGTATCCTAAGTGCACAGTCAGAAATGACTGCATTGTGGTTTGCATTATTTCATTTGTTTCTGTGATGAGTTCTTATTTCTAGAAGCAGCATTTTCTTCCTGAGGTTTAATTACTTAGGGTTTTAGTAAATGAAAGCCTCTTTTATTGATAAACAATAGCAAATGATGACAGTGATGAGAATGCTAGTTAAAAGATTATGATTAAAATTAAGTTATACCATTTTTTCCCTATGGAATATCCTTTCCAAGATTTCCATCATTGTATTGACTGAAACTTTGGGGATTTTGTTTGGTTTTTTTTTAAGGAAAGTCTGCCAATTTTAATTGATATTATTCAGCTACCTTCATTTGCTTGGTTCAGAGTACTCCTATTTAATTTAGCTGTCTTGATATGGACCTCATCCACCAGGGAAACTCCAGAACTTTTGCAGCTGTATTTATTCTGATCTTTTATGAAGTGGGTTAGCAAACAAAAAGTAGTTTCCAATGTACTATTTATGTTTGCAAAGTACCCAAATTCCAGCCTGGCCCCCTTCATTGTGCAGAAGGAAAGTCTTCCTCAGCACTGCAACAAAAGTCAGTGTAAGCAGGCAGCATTAGCACAAGCAGTGTTTTACAGCAGTGCTGATCAGCACGTAGTGCGATACCTGAATTTGGTTAGTCTGGAATGAAGACCACTCACCTCAACCATAATGTACCTTTAACTGGGAAATGAATTAAATAGTACAACTATGCTGCATGAGGCAAAAGGGTGCTCTCCATAAAATTCTACTTCCAGAAAGTTATTCATTGGTGTACCTGATTTGTTCAGGTCAGTTTTACAGAAGTTCATTAGATAGTACATCTAATCAGATAAAATAGCCTTCTCCTATTTTTCTGTTTCAAATTTATATGAAGTTTAAATGTACACTAGTTACAGCAAAATAGCAACAACCTGATGACAGAGACAAAATAATAAGCTCAGCTCCTGCCTTTTCTATGAGTCTGGTAATATTCCTTAGAAGTCAGAGACAAAACTGCCACTGACTTCAGAAATGGATTGCAAGACCTTTAGCAACAGTGTCAAAAGCCTTCAGCAAGGCTTTCAACACTGTGTCTCACAATATCCTCATAGGCAAACTCAGGAAGTGGACTGGATGAGTGGACAGTGAGGTGGATTGAAAACTGACTGAATGGCACATCCCAAAGGGTCATAATCAGTGGCATGGGGTCTAGTCGGAGGCTTGTCACTAGTGGTGGTCCCCAAAGGCTCAATAGTGGAGTAATGTTTAACTTATTTGTCAGTGATTTGGATGAAGGGGCAGATGCCTAGTCAGCAAGTTCACTGTTGACACAAAGCTGGGAGGAGCAGCTGATACCCCTGAGGGCTGCACAGCCCTTCAGGACCTTGACTGGTTGGAGAAATGGGCAGACAAGAAGTGAAATGCAAAAAAGGCAAATGCACGATCTCTTAATCCTGCATCTGTGAGAGAATAACCCCATACACCAGTACAGACTGGGGACCTGGCAGTCCTGGTGGACAACATGCTGTCCATAAGTTAGCAGAGCGCGCTTGTGGCCAAGAAGGCAAACGGTATCCTGGACTACATTGGGAAAAGTGCAGAAATGGATGCACTATATCGGAAAATGTGCAGAAATGGATGCACAGGAAGTTCCACCTGAGTATGAGGAAGAACTTTTTTACTGTGTGGGTAACCACACAGTGGAACAGATTGCCAAGAAATGTTGTGGAGTCTCCTTCACTGGAGATATTCAAGAACCCTCTGGATGCAATCTTGTGCTCTAGGATGAACCTCCTTGAGCAGGGAGGTTGGACTGCAAGATCTGCTGTGGTCCCTTACAACTTGACCCATTCTGTGGTTGTATATGAATAATATAAAACCACAAAACCACTAATACCTAGTGGATTTTTTTCTTAACACTACATGCTTTTAAGAACTCTGGCTTCTAGGTCAAAAGAGACAAAGACATTAGAGCTTTGGAATATTTTCTAAAAAAATCATCTCAACTCTACATACATATATTGTGCTAAAAATAAGTTTCTAATAACCACTTTTAGTCCTGCTTGATAAAATGTTGATATAGTTATATCCAGATGAGCAGGTCTACTGGGCTATTGCACAAAGCAACATACTCATTTTTACTCATATTTATATTACATTCTCTGCGCAGGCTTCCTATTTCTGTACACAGCAAGACCATGTGAGGGTGAACAAGCCCCTCATCTTGTCTCCTGGATGCTGGAACTGACATTTATAAATCTTTACACTTTTTATCAAAAACACAGTTGCTAAACAGCTAAGCCACTATTTATCCCCCCCAAAAAAGGCATTATGAGAATAAATTGACGGAGAGATAAATCCCTGAACAGATTTTGCTTCTGTGTCCATGTTGCTGTGCCTGGATACAAAGCAGCTATTAGCCTGGGTTGACCAGCTGATTTGGAGGGTGGATGGCAGCTTTGGGTATCAAGAGGGAGACAAAGGCTCTGAAGAATACAAATAGGCTGCAGGCACTAATTGGAGGAGTGTTACCCACAGGAATAGGTAAAATGATGACACTGGTCAAAGACTAAATACAACATTTAAATCAAGGTGTATATATAATATTTTGTGTAATAATATAGTACCTATATACATGATGTGGCAGAAAAATTTGTTGGTGCTTTTTGTTTTCATGGGAGGAATAACCCCTTTTTCATAGCTGGGATAAAGGTACTTTCATTTTTCTGTTGATTAGTTATCCCACATGAACTTGTAAAAGAGACAACACATGCTGGGGTTGAAATAAAGCTGGGAAAACTTGAAGTGTTGTTCTCTGGTTTTGCCTCTCCACAAGTCCAGAGAAAACAGAAATAGAGTATTATATTTCCAACTCAGAAAATGCTTAAAGCCATGCCTAACTAATCTACTGTGCCAGTGCCCATAATAGCTGTGGCCTGTATCAGAGGGAGGAGATAAGATGGTCAACTTCCATTTGTGGAATCAAGACTGTGTTTACAGGACACAGTAAGTTGTCACATTCACTACAGAGCATAAATAGTGGTAGTTACCCCAGCAGGGAGTGTGGCCCATTGAGTTATCACTTCAGCTTTCTGGTATCTTTTCCACTTAACTGATTTAAGTGCAATAATATGTGACCTATAATCTTGAGAATTTTGACAGTCAGTATAGCTAAGGGAATCTTTAATTAGTATCTAAAGCTTTAAAGATAAACTTGTATCAAGCAATTATTGTATGTCTGATTTTACCCTGTCCTTATATTTTGTTTCCAAATCACATTAAAAAATGAAACAACTTTATTCTTGCAATGTAATGATGAAATAAAAATTGGATGCTTTCGTTTAAAAATGTCAGAATATATATGCGATAATTTGTGGACATTAAAATGCTAATTTAATAAATTCAGCATTAATTTAGCAATATTTTCAGTCAACCCAAATGTATTTTTTGGGTTAAAATAAAATTCTGTACAGCTGTGACGTAAGTATAGTGAAATTCATAAGGAAGATATTTAAATCTGTGATAAGAAAATACAAATTTATTGCCAGCCAGTTAACTGTCCCCTAGCTCCTAGGCAAATAGTAATTTACATCTAGTTGGGGTCTTAAAACCAAATACTAAATAGCATTGGCTTCATTCAGATATGAATGCAAAGTATTGCCAAACAACTACCAGATGACATTGTGACAGTGATGTTAAACGAGCTTTGAAGAAAAATCTGAGATGACCAGGCAAATGTTCTTCTGGGCAGAATGTAATTACCTTGGAAGCTGTCTGAAAATTACTAGAAAATAAGAAAATTTAGTTCTGACAGTAATTTCTGGAGTTTTGGGGACTGTGGTTTAATAAGGCAGCAAATGACTCCTGGGCTGCCAGGACTGGAACACAGCTTGCAGCCACGAGATGGGAGGTACTGATCTCGCAGAAGTTCACACTGACAGTGTGAATTCCCTGTAAATGCTATGACAGGTTAATTGTAGTAGCTGACTTTTTATGCTAGATTAGAGCTCTCATTGCATGGAGATTCAGGTATTGTCTGTCCCCTCATAGCTGACACAAAGCTGGCAGAGACTCCAGATTGCATGTTCATTGGCAAGTCAGGCACACCCGTGTGGCTGGTCAGAGCCCAGATTTCACTGAGTGTTGGAGACAAGGCCTGGCTACTGAAAGTCTGCAGTCCCACAGAGTGTGTCTGGATGCTGGGGAAACAAGATGCATACAGTATACAGTACATTTTGATGTCATGCAGGTTTGAAAAGTCCCTTTACTAAGTAAATTCTAAGGTGACTCTACAGCCCAAACCTGGCCACGTGAATAGGCATGAAGTAGATGTTTCTGAAGGGTCAGTTGAAGTGTGACACACTGTATCAAGTTTAAGAAAAAACCTGCACTTTTTCCAACTGCCTGTCTTTGCTCAGAGTTGTGCTAACTTCATTACAAGGGGTTTTTTTCAGGATAATTTATTTAAAATTGGTATGGGAGGTCCTGACTACTCTTACTGTAGTTTGAGTGGGCCTAGTTCAGTGTAGAAACCATTTGGGTAGTTAAGCAACACTGCAACCAAGTGAACTATGATGGTATCATAATTAGGACATGGATTTTGGCACACTTTCTTTAGAAACCTAGAGCAGGAAGCCAAATCAAAGTCAACAATGAAGACAAATGAAGCATGGAGACATACTGACTCAGGCAATCCCTGCTTCCTCCTCTCCCTCTGAACTGTCCTCATAGGATTTCAGCTCTTGACTTTAATTGGAGCCAAGCACAAAGCAAAAACCATCCCAAGGCTTGTAAACCTTTCTTTCAGCTAGGGCTATTTGTCCACCTATCTTTCCATGGCAGCCAAACTAATTACCATGGCATGTCTTTCCAAGTGACAAAACTTGCTTGTCTGCCAAGATAAAACATTTGGAAGGCTATGAGGTGATGTAACCTGGGGACACCTCTGTATTGCTGTATTTTAAGTGCTATTACACAGAGCTCTGCTAGTGATTTAAATTGACCTTGTTTGGTAATTGGGTGAAGCCAGACTAGTCTCTTCAGACAAATACAACTCCACATAGGAGTCAGGACTGATGTGACTGGCCCAGCATAGCTTTTCTAATGAAGAGTGCTGCTCTATTAGCGTGATTCTGAGGTGAAATTATTAGAAAAGCCAGCAAAACTAGTAGCACAAGAAGCTAGAAGGGAGCAGCAGGTAGAAGACATGTTAGAAGAATAACAGCTCATTGCCATGACTTGAATGGCCACTTCCCCTGTGCCCATGGTCCTTCATCTTCCCCAGGTGGGCACAGAGCAGTCACACAACACCCAGGCAGTTCTTGGCCTTCTGCTTGGCACACCATTAGCAGTCTAATGATACTGACCTATGGATATGGGACTGGCACCAATGCTTTTATAAGTATCAACCACCACCATCTCTTCCACTTCGGAACAATGCAGTTTAGATGTGGGTAACAAAAAGTCTCAGTGGATTGTTTCATTGGCACCTGTACTACCCAGTTCATTAAAGGGACTGGTACAGAGTCTGACCACAGTGCCAATGTGCAAGCCTGATGCTACTCCAGAAATAAAGTAGACTAAATGAGAATTTTTCTTTAAAAATGGCTGATTGCTTTCAACTCTTCAGCAATGGTTTAAAATCAAGAGGTTTTTCTGCAGCTTTTCCTGTTTTGATGGACAAACTCCTCCAGGTGGCCAGCAATATGGCTCAAGGTCTTAAACTAGCAATGTGAGGCTGTCAGTTTTCTCTTTTCCTTTTTGGAATGGTAACATAAGTTCAGTAACTTTTGAGGAATCTGTGTATCTGTTTCTGCTAAGTTATTACTAACTCTTGTTAGTAATTACAAAGTGCCCAGGCTGGGCTTTTGAGGAAGCAATCTTAGTTTCAGCCTTTACCTTCTTTTAGGACAGCTAATTTTTTAGCCCTATCTTGGACTAAGTTCCTTCAAGTAATGAACCACATATGAAACCACAATTTTTGAGGTTCTACTGGGGTCCATTTTGTGATATTACAACTTTAGGGGGCAGGAAAGAAAAACACTGTGGAAATATCTCCCTTCAAAGCACAGTATTCAGGCATTCTTATTCCATAGTCATATCTTGGCTACAGCTACAGTTTGAATTCAATTAAAAGCTTTTAATTGGTCATCCTTCCAAACATTTCCAAACTGTCATTCATTTTCAGATACGCCTAAAGACCTATTGTCCTAACATAATTTTAGTCTGACAGAAAAGTCAATTACACTAATTGTTCAGCAGAAATTAACCTCTTATGCATCATCAGATTATTACTGTTGCTAGGTTCATTTTGCAAAGATCTTTCCTTTATCTGTACATAAGCAAAGCTAAGCACCAGCACTTGTGAGTCTCAGTACTGACTGGGAAATAACTACTTGATTGGAATGAGAACAGACATAAATATTGAATGTACTTCTAAACTGATTGGAATATTGAAATAGGCTGCAAAAAGACAGGTCACCTTCAACTGTGGGATAATGACACTGATTTTCTGATTAAAAATACCTTTGCCTTAAACCAAGTTATTAATGAAGTAAATGGTTATCTGTGTATTGACAGATATTAAAATTATATCTAAAGAGCTTTTAATCAGATTTCAAAGTTGATGCTTCTGAGGCCATTCTGAGGATGTGCCCTCCATTTAAAACTCACTTATGCACATCCATTCAGAAAATGGAGTGATCTGGACGATTTGAGAGGTGTATGTATATGTGCAGGAACCAGCTCAAGTGTTAGTGAGAATGTGCTGAAAGATAAGCTCCCAGGGGAAATTCTAGGGGAGTTCTAGGTCAGCTGACTAAAGGGTGAAATCTGACTGTGAGAACAAGGCAGAGAAGTTGGAAGGAAGAAGGATAGACTATTTTTTGGTACTGGATAAAAGGAGTCTTGATGATTTGAGTGAAGAAATATTTCCTTATACTCAGAAAATCTTACTTTTATGTGAGGAAAGCTTCATTAGGGGTATGGAACCCATGGTCTGCTTTCCTTCTGAACTGAACTTACAGCAAAGCTCTGGATTTTGACAGCTCATGTCAAAGAAGAATCCTGAGACAAAGTGAAGGAAGAGGTGGGGCCAGGCAGATCTGGCAGTGGTGCTAAAACTCACACTTTTTTCCAGACAATTTGAAGGACTCTCTGTACTCTCTGCCCAAGAAGCAATCACAAGAACTGAATTGGAATAATAATACAGACACTTAGGAAATTATCTCATCAATGAAACAGAAGCATTCACTGGCAGGTTTACCTGCATGGCTCGTCAACCATCCTGCCAAAGGATTTCCTGAAACTTCCTTGAAATGTCCTAGATGGAAATTATCTCCATATAGAGGTTTTTTGCTTTCTTTAAATTGATGTGGCATTTTCCAACCATAATGTTTAACTTATGATTTTATTCAGGACAGAAATGCCAGCACAGACACGAGGAGCTGTGCAATTAATTTTTCAGGAAGGGCAAATAGAGCTAGAGGGGTGAAAAGAGGAAGTTAGCATAAAACACAAAAGCAGGATGATAAAACTCTGAAGTATGGCATGTGCAGAGGTCTGTGTCTCAGTATTCAATAGCCTGATGGAAAGTATGATGATACAGCAAAGAAAACAGAAGCCATCTAAAATAAACTGAGGCAGGGCAGAAAAACAGCGATGGTACAGGAGCTACTATGTCAAGTAATTTTGTGTGTGCCAGGACCACCACGTGTACAGTCCTGTGGCTATAGCTATGCTAAAGCCTGCTGTAAAGTTTAGTGGAATCAATTGTAGTTTTCTTCTCACAGCGTATCTCTAGCAAGACATGGCAATGAGATAAGGAAACAAAAGGTAAAAATCTACGTAAAAAGAAAAAGGTTTTCTTTAGTCAGGAATGTAAAGCCACAGTCATAACCTCAATCTTGTTGCTGATGAGTCGTGTGCTTTCTGACGCTTTTCCATGCCACATTTGCACCTGTTTGCTGTACCCGTGTTCAGAGTAAAGTCATTGAATGTTTGAGAGTCCTTCCACCCGGGCCAGTCGCGTTCCCGGTTAAACCCCTCAAGCCGAGAGGCCCAGAAGCAGCGCTCTGGGCAGGAGGCACTCTTGGGGACCGGACTGCGGAAGCCGACCCCGGCCCGCGTGGCTGTGCAGAATTCACAGAGGGCTTTTCACTGCTGCCACCTGCCTAGTCCAGTCGGGCGACAGCCCTTCCAGACTCGCCGGGACCCCGGCTGGGCGGCGAAAGGGAGGGTGGGTGACACGGTGAGGGGACGCCAGGCCGGCGGGGCCCCGGGCCGGCGCTGAGGTGGAGGCTGCGCCCGGTGGGTACAGCGCTGCTGCCGGCAGCCTCGGCCGCGGCGAGTGCCACCGGGACGGGGTCCCTCTTGCTCGGGCCCCGTCACTACGGTTTCGGGCTTCGGTGCGGTCTTTCGGCAGGGGAAAGGGGCAGGGGAAAGGGGCGGCGGAAGGCGGCTCCTTACCGCCCGGTGGGGCCCCGAGCAGCGGCGGGAGCCAATGGGTGCCGGCGCGGCCGTGTGACAGGCGGGGCGGCCGCTGCCCCCGCCGGGCGGGGAACCTGCACGGCGACGCTTGGCAGCATCATCCGCGGCTGCGGGGCTGACACACGCCTCCATCCTCCTCTCTCCCGGCAGCCGCTTACACGCGCCTCGCCGCGGGCGGAGCGGAACGAGGGGCGCCGCGGCAGACAAAGCAAAGATGGCAGGGATCCTCGCCTGGTTCTGGAACGAGCGGTTCTGGCTACCGCACAACGTCACCTGGGCGGACCTGCAGAGCACGGAGGAAGCCGCCTTCCCGCAGGCGGAGGACCTCTACCTCGCCTTCCCCCTGGCCTTCTGCATCTTCATGATCCGGCTGCTCTTCGAAAGGTAACGCTGAGCCCCTTGTGCCGCCCCGGACTTGGCTGGGCTGGGCGGGCCCAAGGGCAGCCGAGGAGCCTTGTCAGCCCAGCGTCTTTTCCCGCTGCTGCTTCTCTGCCGGCCTTACCGGGCCCTTGCGTTATCCCTGCCCCCTCGTTCGGTCACGTAGCGGGCTCGATGCAGGAAGGTGGAGGGGTTCGAGAGGCAGCCGGCGCGCCGTTCCCGCTGCCTGCAGCGCGGCCCGGCGCGGGCGCTAGGAGGCGAGGTCTGCCCGGGAATGGGCGCAGCCCGCCCGCCACCTGCGCCGGCCGCGGCAGGCGGGGGAGAAGGGCCCTCCGGCACCTGTGCGCATTGGGGCGCCCGCCCGCGACCCACGGGGCTGAGGCGGGGTCCTGTCCGCCCCCCTCACGGAAGCTCCGCTAGAAGAGCAGTGGCGACGGGCCGCGGCGGGAAGTGGTCCCGGCAGGAGAGTTTGCCCGTGCCACCGCCGCAGGGCCGATCTCCACAGCGAAGCCCGCGCTGGGTCCCCTGCGGGGCCGGGAGCGGCGCGGGGAGCTGGGGGCCGGCGGCGGCTGTTCAGCGTGGGGCCTCAGGTGGGAAGGGGCAGTTCTCGGTGAGGGCTGCCCGGGGCAGCGGGGCTGAGCAGAGCTGTGCGTGGCCAGTACGAATGGTATCAGTGAGCGGTCCGTGCCGAGTGTCGGAGAACTCTGGGGCTCTCGGGATGTGGAAGCTCAGTGATGAAACGCGCCAGACGCTGTTCATCTCTGAACCAAACTCACCGTTCTTCGAGGCTGATGAACTCATAAACCACGGTTCACAAATACAAAAATCGGTACATATGTATACTTAAACACAAGACGTCAGACTAGCGATCGGTCAGCAGTGGCTGTGTTTTCTGTGAGCGTTTCCGTGCGGGTGCTGAGCAGGGGCCGCCTGTCACGGGGAGGCAGCTGAAGCCAAGTGGGTGCTCACTTGCGCACGCTGCTGCGCCGCCTGACAAAGGTGGTGTTCCTTTGGTGGCGGTTCGCAACAGCAGAGAACAAAAGAGCGATTCCTTATGCCAACACCTACGTGTTTTCAATGTTGTCTTCTTAGGCATGCTATTAGGGCAGCCAAGGAAGATAAAGGAAGACCGGTAGTTAACTACGTGCCAGAGAAGGGCTGTAAAGATACTTTAAAAATGATAAAACAGCTGATCTGCCAGGTACCACTTCAAATTTCCTAAGTATTCCCTCTCACTGGTTAGAACTTGCTTGTTTTCCTAGCTTGGTTGAGAGGACCATATTTGTTTTGAAAAATAAGCTGTCACGGGCTGTTGTTATCTTCTGTGTTGCTTTACAGATTTACTGACAAAACAGCAAAAGTTGACATCTGCCTGAAAATCTGAGGTTGCAAAAAGTTAATTGAAACAATTGAGTTAAATACTGCAATATAGTTACAACTGGAATAGTTGAGTACAAGAGATGATGTCAAATTATTAAATTTTTTTTGCAATCTTTTGAGTTGAGTGTTGAAAGTGGGTACATGATATTGCATCTCTTGTCACCTGAACTGCAACATGCATCACACCAGGACTGTGTTTTAATGGAAGAACAGTTTGTCAGAGAGAGAGTTTCAGCCTCAAGTTTAACTCACATTTCTGCTGATCCTGATGTGGCTGGTTTTAGCATTGTTGAAGCTACTCTGATTATGTAGTAGTTTCTATCCACTTACTCTGGCAATCTGGTTGTAGGTGAGAGACCTCCAAAGATGTTTTATTAACAATTACTTAGGCATGTTTTTTTTCCTTTTAAAATTAAAATCTATTTCAAAACTCCTCTGTGAGAGTAGGATCAGGCTGTTTTGTGTGGGATTAATCTACATGGCATGGTACAGCAGTGATTTTTCATGCAGAGCATTTTATTAAAGCAGGCTGAGCAAAAGCAACTGGACCTGTTTCCATTGATGAAAGCAGGGGACTTGTGTATGACTGAATGGGAGAACAATCAAGCTTTATTATTGCTTATTGTTAATTAGTCTTTTCTTTGTGCTTTGATTGTTGAGAGCTACAGAAATCCTTCACATCATGAATTAAAGGTCTGCAATTATACAAGATTTAGAAGGAGAAGAGAGGAATATCTTTAAAATTGACTCTTTTTTTCTTTCTTCTCTGTATTAAAACATTTTTTTTAAAATTCAAGTTGTGGATGACTGATGTATGTGCTGCATCCTGCAACATGCCCTTGCAGATGTTTGGCAGTTGCAATAGTAGCAGCTAAAGAAAAAATAAAAATATATTCTGTAACACATTATAAAAACTTCCAGGTTTATTTTAGATGACTATGACTGTACTGTGATATTTGTAATATCAGTGTAATATCATTCTCTATTTTGTTTTGTAAGATATCCTAAGTCTAAGACAGGTGCTCTTGTAATTCTGTACACTGGTAGGTAAGCAGACACAAGGTGTTAAGAATCTGATTATGTGTTTTATATTATTTTCATACTGCTTCATAGCAGCTGACTGATAGGCTGCTGGAATAGGAAGGGGTACTAACTTCATGAATCCCCACAATAGTAAGAAATACGGTTTGAGGGAGTTGGACTTTACATGGCTTTGCTTACAAAGTTCTTGGTATGTTTGGGGGATACAACTTACTTACAATGCTGAGAGTTGATGTATATGTGGTTTTTTCTCTATACATATGTATTTGTGTGTATGTATTTGCAGGTGGAATTGAAATTACAGAACTTGGAAATTTTGTTCTTTACCTATACATGTATTATTTACGAAGTTAGTCCTACAGGGAGCATTGTTGTTGTTTGTTACTGGTTTGGGGAATCACCTAACTGAGCCAAGAAAATAATCTAGACACTTCTTAATTTTTTTTTCTCCTTTCAAATGAGTTATTTTTATTGATTTCCTTGTCCTGCTATCCCTGACCAGTCCTCTTGACTGAAAGGAAAAGGTAGATTAGAACATTAATTGTATGTTCAGTCACCTCAGCAAGTGGATCTGATGATGATGAGTGCTCCTGAAATCAGCTTTGATCTGAGGTGTATCTCATAGCCATGAGATTTAGTGGATGTATCTGCTGACGTTATCATAATTACAGATGAGATATTAAAAGACTTTTAACAGCCTTTTCTCTTTTCCATTCCTTCTCATTCATCTCTTTCTTTAAACAGAAAGCAAATTTTAGATAATTATAACTAAGCACAAAGATAGTGTTACCTGGCAATTTGAAAGATGGCAGAAGTTTAGCAATGCAGTGGGTAATGTGGGAACATATTTCCCCATAGTATGTATCCATTTTGTGTGTCTTACTACTTTTTTTACAGGCATGTAAGCAATTAAGGATACCCCTGTACTATACAATGCCTTCAGGTAATGTAAGCGCTCAGTAATAAGTCTCTGTCTCCCTGGATCCTTTCCAGTTCCAGTGTGGGAAAGACAGGTTAAAGCTGTATTGAAACTGGTCTTACTAATAGCAGGGTGTTGTAGTTTTGATTGGCCTAAAAAAGATAAAGAAACACCTGTTATGCTGCGCAAATACAATTTTTCTTCTTTTGTTCATGGGATAACATGGCTTTTCTCCCTCTGTGCTAGACCTCACTGCTCAGAAGCAGCATTCTTTCCTAAACTCTTAAGCATGTCCTCTGTGAGGAGTGTGTGCTTATACAAAAACAGTATTCACTCAGCAATCAGTGTGCTTGTTGGACACAAGGCAAGAGGGTAACACTTCTGTTTTAGAGACTTTTCTCAAGGAAGAAGTTGACTGACGCCTCCAAAACGATCCCTTACTGAACAGATTTCTGATGTGGTCCAGCAATCTTCTGAGTCAAGTAGTCTGATATAACTGCCTTCTTTACACTTGGCTCATCTATTGAAGTTACTCGTATTTCATCTTTGCACTCTAGTTGCGCTATATTTTATCTTCCTCATCTTGTAAGCAGTTTGGGCTCAAATCTAATGAAATCACTCCATGAATCAGCAAACTAGGCTTATAGTGCTTTTATTGTAACTTGGCCTTGATGGGGAGCAGTTCTCAAAGGTGATGCTGATATTCTGCAGTTGATGGAATGGCTCATAAGGTCAGAGGTAGCTTGATTATATATAGCAACAGCCCTCCAGCTGCACTGACTTGAAGTGAACCAGCCACATCATTTACTATTACTCTGATCAGGATACATTGAGCATATGGAAATTCATGGCTTTTATATGAAACTTTGCTTTTGTAATGATAATTCAGTCTCAAAGGTAACCTCAGCTGATTTTCATTTAGTATGACACAGTAGAATTCCTTCCTAGTGGATCTGGGGGACATGATACAATGACTGTATGGGCATGTATACATATTTTTTTTTGCTGACTATAAAAATCCATTTAGATGACAGTACATAAAGTCTTATAAGTGTTTCAGGTGTGTAGTGTTTACATAAAAATTTGATTTTTATGCTCCCTAGGACATCTAGTATCAGTGGGTTTTTTTCAACAAAAAAGAGGCTAGACAGGATGCAAATTTTGGAAGACAGTGTACAAACTTGCTGTACTTCTAGCAGCCCAAAACCTCATCTGGAGAGGTTGGGTGGGGCACTGGTGGTTATTTCTGTCAAAACCTTTTTCTAGACTGTCATATTTGTAGATCTTTTGCTTACTTCCCTGTGTGTGTTTGGCAAAATCTGATCATTCAGGTGTAATTTATTTGTATGTAAGTAGATGAATGTGTTCTGACAATAACTTTCTCTGTTCCTTCTTTACTTTTTCTTTTATAATTTACTTTTTTCATAAGATGACATGTAGGGCTTTTTCTTTTTGCTTGATTGCTATTTACTAAATGCTAGTTCTGTCAAAACTGAATAGGATATTGAAATTCCTAACTTGTATGAAAAGACAGACACTGGAAAGAAAAAAACTAAAAAAACTATTTCTTTTCAACTTTAAACCAATTTCATTTTAAAAAGTAACAATAGAGCCTTAGCAGTAAATAACTTTAAAATGCATTTATATCTTACTGATTGTACTATCCACTTCTGTCTCTTTAAGTTACTAATTTCCTGCCATTTTTCTTTATATAACCAGTTTTTGTTTCCTAGAGTTGCAGGGTTGAGCTTTAGCCACTAAGGCTTGCAGACTAACACTTCCCAACAAAATGATTGTTTTACCGGGAGAGCTGTTGTCTTTTTTGGCCTGTCTCTCTTACCAGCTTAGACCAATGCAGAGTATGCTCCTGCACGCTGGTCCTGCCAGTGCTGGCTGGTGCACATCTCTGGTGTGTAATGTAGTTGTGTGTTCACATTACATTAGGCTTAGAGTGTTCCTTTAAAAGAAGGTGGAGTGGATAAAATGCACGCTATTTGAATGTTCTTCATATAGGGCCATTTACAGATATGCATTAGTGTTGATCTTAAAATTAGGGGTTAAATGGGAAATGTGTGCTGAGCTCCAGAAGAGAATGCCATTAAAAGTGATTCCTAAAATATCCATATGAGAGAAGTCTGACAGCTAAACCACAGCTCTGCCAGTGGAAAGGTTTCAGTGACAGGTCACTAGTGGGTGCTGGGAGCCTATTACTGAGGCAGAGCCACTGTTAGTGGGGTTTTGTCTGAGTGCAGGTTCCAGTTACTGGTAGCAGCTCCAATTTGGTTCCTGACTGGATTCCTGTAACCACGCAATTGGATCCAAATTACCTGTGTCTCTTTCTGCTGTTCCTGTCTCTGCCTCTGTCACTCATTAACAGGCGTTTGCCAAGGATTTGTTCTTGGAAAAAGAAGAGCTTCTGGTATGCTTCCCCTTTCTACACAACTGCAGACCAGTGTCTCATTAGTCCATACAAAATATTTAGTAAATTAACATTGGGGATATTCTGTTCCCTTAAATCTATCTCTGTTCCTGTCAACAGGGTTGATGCCTGAGCTGAACAGTGTTTATTTGACCATATTTTGGGGAGGGGAGGTTCTTTTTTCTCAATTTGTTAAATATCCAATGCCTGCAGTAGGTTGTCAGTTTATTAGCATTTGGTGTTTCTGTGCTTGAGTTGAGATGGTCTTGGAGTTTTGAGAAGAAAGTTAAAATTACAGCATAAAACTATATAGCTTTTGCAAGTGATGTAACCTAATATAATATCCAGCAGTATGCTTAAGACTGTAGTTGATGTCTTATGGACAATCAGATGCATATGATGTGTATCAATGGTTCCTTGGAGCTGTTGATCTAACACCTGGATTGCTTTGTGTCTCCCACCAGAGGGACTTCCTTCACTCACTGGGCACTTAGAGATTTTGGGGAACATCCAGGTCAAGGGAAAAGAATGGTCTCTGATCATGAAACATGTGGGTCTCTCATCATTTGAAACAGGAGGAATCACTAATGTCTTGCTTTAAGGTGAGCAAAGTTTCTGACAATCAGATGGGTTGAGAACTTCTGTCCCCTCGGAGGAAGTGTTTTTAGCACATAGTCCTTACAGAAGACTAACTCTGTATCATATGGTGTCCATCAGTTTCTGGCGATGCCTTTCTGGTTATTCTGAAGTAGTCAAATTGCAGGCAGGGTGAGAGAACTGGAGTATTTAGCACAGTCAGTTGTAATTTTAGAGATAGTTTTCAGGTGGAACTGTAACACAAAGTTGTGACTGATGCACAAAAAACAGAGAGTAAATGGTATTTTTTTTCCTATGTAGATAATTCCTCTCTTAATGGCAAATTCCGCTGTCATTAAGCTTTAATATTTCTAAGCAATTGTAAGGCCTTATGTAGCTATTACTGATGTAGCACAATCAAATTTTAACTCTCAAGGTAATTGTACAATTACTAAGAAAATTTAAGAATTATGAAGGAGTGTAACATCCGTTTAACCATGTTATGTATATTGGCTATTAATCCAAGTTATGTTTTGCACAGGGAAGAATGAAATGCTAAGGGCTTCCAGACTAGCTTGTATTAATTAAGTATCTTTCAGGTTCACTAACGTAAAATTCATTTTAATATTATAAATGATGCGCAATAAAGTTTGGTCTGAAGTGATGAAAAGCCTTCTTTGCACTCACAGGTCACACTTGGATAGTTTAAGCAAAATACCTAAATCACTTGCATTTTTTCTCAGTGCAAGTGCAGTAGAAACTTCCTTTTAATAATATTTTTGCTGTATTGGTTTCTCCTGTATGGATGAGGGCAATAACCCTACTATACTAACCCTACTATACTTTTATTATATTAAAAGAAATAAATCTAGCTGATGTAGTGAACACTGGTGCACAAACAGAAGTTAGAGCTTGGAATGTGTTCATTGGCATAACATCTTACATTCTTGAGGCTATTTGAGTATTTGTGCTTGCAGTAGTGTTTATCTATCATTTGTAAGAGCTAGTAGCTCTATTTTTATCAGTAGTGAAATAACATAACGTGTGGTGTCATCAAATCTACTCACTGCCCATTTGCTGTCCTCTGAGATAAACTTAGTATTTTTTAGTTCCACAAGCAGAAAGGGAAAAAGGCTTAATAGGAATGATGCTGAATCCTCACTTCAGCACTGGGATCTCTTCACTCCCTTTTCACCTCTGTTCCTGACTGAATTCAGTTCTATATGACATTGAGAAAGTTCAGATACCTGAACTTTCACTGGGACTGTTTACCATGTCTGTGGGACTCCTGTCATTTCACTGAGAAGAGAGTGGAAGCAAAGACTGCTCTCAGTTTATACTTTCCTATGGTGTTTGACAGAACTTTAAACTATGAAAACTGTTTTTGTACCAATACTGTCTACCTTGAAATGGTACAAATGAGCTAAACTGTCTAGGCTAATGAGAGATGCTTTCCTGCAGTGGCAGGGAATTGCTTATTTGGAAATAAGACTGTGCTTCTATAGCTCAAAATAAAGAGCTTACTCAAAAGCAGTTCCTGATCACAGCAGTAATGTGAAAGGAAGATCAGAGTGGTGTGTTGTAATATCCCTGTGCTTGTTTTTCCTCATGTCTGTTGTGAGTGTGTGATGTATGTGTTGCTGAGACGAAGTTGCCTCCATAGTTGGAGATAGACTGCTTGGTGTTCTTTTATTAAGGGGACTGTTTGAACAAGGTATATTCCTAAAGATGCACAGAAATTAGCCTTGATGTAGCAACTGCTGAAACATTGTAAGTGGACATTAAATGTGGCATGCTAGTCTAAACCAGTGGGCATTACAGTGTGACAAAGCAGACAAAATAAAATCTACATGAAATGGAAGTAAATTCAGAAATTTTTAGGGTGATGGGTGAACTCAGGTAGCACTTCTCAACCAGGAGGAGACCTATGCAGCTGGGGAGCTGGAGGGCTCCAGCCTCTCATCAGTTGACTATCAAGGCTGTGACTCTCCTGAGATCTGCTGTGTGGGTCTTATCTAGCAGATAAGACCAGTGCTTTGTCAAGACCACAATCCCCCTTGCAACTGGTAAGACCAGCTGTTTCTGTTGAAAACAAAATTCTAGGAGATGAGTGGGTCATGAATATGTGCTTGTTGACAAGCTTTTCTGCATTTGTCCATTAGCTTTTCTCAAATTTCCTGCTTCAACACTTGTGGTTGTCCAAAGCATGCTGCTGGATGAGATGATCAGGTCCAGTTGGGTATAATTAATTCCTGTTGTGGGCATCATGTTGGAAAGAAACTGTTGAGAAAAAGAAAAGCAGGTGGTTAGACCACAAGCAGAAACGTGTTGTGTATATGTTGAAGCAATAATTGAGTGGTAATTGAGTGGCTGATTCTTATCTGTAAGTTTTCCCACACAGTAGTATGAGAGAAGGGTGAGAACTGATATGATAAGAGAGTCGCCTGAAAATATGAACAGTTCCAGCGCCAAACATTTCCCAGTATTACAACACTTGTACTAAATTAACAGTGATTGCACTGTTATGATGATGACAAATTGAACTGTAGATGGAGTCCTGAGAGTGCTGGTGGACAAAGATTCTTCTTAGTGGTGTACAGTGAAAGAACAAGAGGCAACAAGCAATTGATATGCAGGAAATTCTGTTTAAACAAACTTCTTCTTGGGATGGTGGTGAAACACTGTGACAGGTTCCCCAGAGAGGCTGTGGAGTCTCCAGTTGTGGATGTACTTGAAAAACATGGGCATAGTCCTGAACTGATTGACTATCCAGTGGATGTGGTGATCTCCAGAGGTCTCTTCCAACCTTGGTGATTGAAATCATGAACTTCACTGAATGGCATCAGTGCAGGGCTCCAGGGCACTCCTGAGATCGATGTCTGGATGAAGTTTGTAAACTGTGTTGGAAAGCTGAACAGGAGAGGATTAAGTTGAAGATCGCTGGAAGCCTACAGAAGAAAATTAGGGCAGAGCACATAACATTTGATTGAATAGACAGCTGGGTTTTCCATTCTCTGTAGGATGGATCTTTTGATTTTATTGTAGTCTGGTGTGTAAGCAGATGGGATGTAAATTGAGAAACAGATGTGGATCTCCTCTGCCTAAGACAGGAATTACCTTATGGGTACCCCTTATGGAGTTGCTTTGAAATAAACACATTCTTTTCCCTTCTAGGATCAATGCTTTGAGTCTCCTACAGCATAAAATTCGATTATAACAGGCCATTTTGAGGATAATTTTAGTTTTGTTCCACTTAAATTGTTTCTTCTCAATACTGCAATAACTTTAAGATAATTTTGTGTTTGAAAAGATTCACAGAAAGAGGTGCTTAGATGACAGGAGGAAATCACATGCCTTACTGGAAAAGCTTTTATTCCCTTTGTGTTCAGGATAATAAGAGTAAATCAGACTTAGGGGGGAAAAAAGAGAGAAGCCAGTCTTTAGTTTCATACACACCAATTCTCTATATTTGTAATAAAATGCATAGTTGAAAATATATTTGTATATCTGTGTGACAGAGAGTAATTTATATACCACAGTGGCATCATATCACTCTGATGTAATGTGCTTTTTTTCTGTTTTTTTAATATCATTACATCAAAATATAGCTGTAAGGAGTGGATGTAAAATATTGACTGCTCTAGAAAATGAGATATTTCAAAATGTCACTTTTTGGGGTGATAATGAAGCAGTTTGATATTTGACACAAGAAACATATCTTTTCTCCTGATTAGAGGTACTGTCATGTGTGCTAATCTGGAATTGTTATTTTCTAGAGCATTTATAGGAAACATGAAAAATTCTTGGTTCTCTTCCAGTTTGGAATGAAATGGAAAGTTAGAAATGTCAAAATTTCATCAGGAACAGATGTCTTGACTTTCAGCCAACTCTGATAAATGGGTTTGGTTACAAGAAAAGGAGGTAGAGATAAAAATGAGATCTCTATAACATTACCAGCCTCCAGAATCACACATTCTTTACCAGAGTTAACCAGTTTGTATCATGCATGATACACAGAAAGTTTCATTGTGTTTTTCTGCTTGTTTGTTTTGTGTTTTATCCGAGGAAAAAATTACCTCCTAACAGGTTGATTTTCTTGAATATCGGCTGATGATTTGTTAGTCATGGCAAGAGTTTGACTCTCTAGCCTGATATTTACCTTCAGCTGTCAAGATGAAAAATGCGCTAGCAGAATAGAGCACTACTTCATCTTGCTTACTCTTCCATGGAGAGCTGACTCCAAGGTTTGAAGAGAACCCAGCCACTTGTATCTATCACATAATTACTCCTTGTGTTTTGCCTTGTTTCCCGACAGGAATAATTCAGGTGTAACACCAGAATGGTTTAAAGCTTTAAATACTAATAAATGTCTTAAGCAAGTTGCCTCAAAGGAAAGAAAACTTCAAATTTACCTTGAAGCATCTGCTTTTACACTTATTTTTAGGGATTCTCAAGGGTTTCAAGTTGATCCTAATCTTATCAAGAGTATTTCTCAGTTTGGTGGAAAAGCAGTGTGTTGGTCATCCTCGTCTCAAAACCCTTCACGTGTTTATAGGAACAAACCATAGCTTCTTTCACATTTTCTTTCTGTAAAGTCCTGTATCTATACCAGGAAACTTTTTTTTTAAGTGGTTTGAAAATAACCCAAGTGCATTGACTAAGAAAATCTGCTAAATAATCTGCCATCCTCTTCCAGCTCTCAGACTAGAGCAGAGCACATTGAGAAACCATATTACAGAGAGGAGGTATCTGTCAAACCAAGGACGTTGCCAGCTATGCAGTCAATAATAAACAACATGATTCTTTGATTTCAGTCCTCCATATCCAGTGTTTTGTGTACAATATGCAAAGGACCTCTGCTTCCCTTGAATAACCATGCCTGACTTGAGACCTTGACCACAATAGGGAAGGTGTTATTCTGGATTTTGTTTGATTTTTTTGTTTATATATGGTGGTGGGGGTTTCTGTCTTTGGGAAGGCTTGTTGGAATGAAGAACCAAGGCCGTAGTATCCAACATCTTACCTTTTCTTCTTGTTCATATGTAGAAATTTCAAATATAAAGCGAGATTAGTTCATCTTCATATATAAAAACAGTCTTTGGAATCCAGATATTACTACTTGCATCTTGTCTTCTTTTTCAGACTTGTATTAACTTCGCTTTAGCCTCCTGTGAATCTCTTGCAAAGCTTTAGGCCTGCCTGGGTGCACATGGACTGGTAAATCCTAAGTCATACATTAAAAAATAAGGATCAGGGGCTTTCATGCTCCCATCCCAATGACTTTACAGAGTTTCCTGTGAAACATCGTGGAGTCCATACATCAGGCTAGTTGTTGGTCTTCCAACATTAGCATTTGTTTTCCTAGATGATTTTTAATGTAAAAAGAGCATTAATTTTGTGAAACTGTATTACATGCATAAAGAGAGTTTTGTCACACAGTCTTACTGGATTTTGCATACAGTAAGGTCTGTGGGAGAGTAAATTACAGTTCCTTTGAGGGTGGTTGAACTGATTTGAGGATCTGTATTACACTTACATATAATTTATTTACTCAAATGTCTTGAGTCTGATCTTCTGCCAATATAAATTAGAAATCAACTTTTATGTTTTATCAGCATATAACTTCTGTGAAAGACCAGGAATTTTATGACATTATGCATGGTCATATGTAGCCATGGAGTTTTAGTAATATAGTAATCTAGTAATTAGGTTGCTGTTTTAGTAATTAGGAAGTGGAAACAAATCTATCTCTATACCCATATATATGTATATATAAATATATTAATTTTTTTTGGCATTGCATTTTTCTTTCCTTGACTAAGTGCCACATTTTCCCTCCTCTTCCATTTTTTCAGGACTAGTAGTATATGTGCAGCCAAGAAGTATTAATTTTGTCTGAAAATGCTCACACATAGAAGGTTAGTTAACATTTGATGTCAATTAGAATGACTTGCTCTTTTTTCACAGAGTAAGAAGTGCTCCTGCACGCTGTAGGGTGATGGAGCAGTGAAAGGGACCATGTTCTAGCCTTGCTACTCCTTCCCTCAGTCCTCTTAAGAAGAAAATCTCTAATAATGACTGCTCAGTGACAGGCTTCTGGTATGCACCTTGTGGACATCTCTCCTATGTCCTGCCTCAGTTCTGTTCTTGCACAAAGCTGCTTTATGGTGGAGAAGCAGGTCTGGTACATCAGTGCAGTGGTTGTAGGTCCTGTCTACACATATAGGGCAGCCTGGAAGTAGTGTTCAGGTATTTCCCTAGCAGGCAGTGTGCTGCAACTGCATTGCTGTCAGTCCATGTGACAGGCAGTTTAATGTGAACCCAGGCATTCTATGCAGACTGTAGTCACTGCTAGAGCAACAATATAAGCAGCTCTTAAGAGCTCTGAGCACAAATAAATGGGAAAAGTGTCATCCTTATGGTGATGATGATGTTTGTTCCACACGTGATGATTTTGTGATTTAGAGTGTACAATGGGGTGTGTGTACATGTTGATATTAAAATAGGTTGTAATGATGACCTCCATGACTGTCTGAACAAGTCTGCCACTCTGTTTCACAAGGCTTTTTTTTGCCTTGCCTGGCAATGCTGCAGGTATTTGTTTACACTGAATGACATAAAGAGGCCTCTGAATGAGTACACTTGCATAATGAACAGCGCATTCATTGGATCACCCTATATTTACTTCCAGCATCCATTCACCAAACTTTCTTCAGTTGAAGGCTTGGCAAATGTTCCCTCTCAGCTTTGCCTGCAGAAGAGCAGTTACTAACCAAAAAACTTAATTATGTGAGTGGGCCTTGCACCCTCCTGGCCCTCCACACCTCTGGTCTGTGGGAGAGTAATGAAAAGTATATTGGTCAGGTTTTGATGTCAATGAGTGAGTCTCCTGATCTCAGGAGGTCTAAATTTGAATATTATAGTCAAGTAGAGGACTAAAACTTGGTGTGCTTGTGTTTTCTACTGATTATTTTGAGTAATCTATTATGAGGCCTGGGATCCTCTTTTTATGATATGAGCATAACTACAGTAACTGCTTATTGCTTCTAAAAAGTTTTCATATCTTTTAGTAGAGACCTATCACAGATAGCAAGAGGTTTTTAGAACTTAATGCAGAGTGAGCCATCCTGCTGAGCTCCTAAGCTCCTTTCCCCTTGGACAGTTTACACTAGTCTTACAGGTGCAGTTGCTTCTGTCCTGGAATAATTTCAGAATGTGTCTGGAGTATGTGAGGATAGAGCAGAAGCAGGAAGATGGAAAATTTCACCTTCACACTGGAGTTTTATGGGGTAATTCTCTCCCCCTAACTTAAGTAAGTCTTACATGTATAAGATCTCAGTGATTAGTAGTGGCCATCAACTGTATGAAGCATCCACTTCTAAAGGAGCACCATTAATCAGTGCCATTCCTGGTTTGGCATGGGCAGATCTGGAAGAAGATGAAATTAACTACAGATGAAAAAACATGCAGAGCTTGTGGGAATCCTTAATGGAAATCTGTTCTGGAGGACTCAAATCGTGAAAAAAGGCACTTGCAGCTCTAAGCTCTAACAGCCACTGAAGAGTTAACTTTTTTTACTTCTTAACAGCTTCTTGAATAATGTTCTGCCTGGACATTTTCTAGCTTATTACTTAAAAGAAACAAAAGAAACTCTTCATGGTAGCAGAATGCAAGCTGTCAGATTATCTTAATTTTAATGCTATCATCTTGCTTTACCATCCATTTACAGTGTGCCCAGAAGAGTCATACACATTTTCCTTTCTCATTTCTTACCTCAGAAATTGTATTGAAAGCATAGTAATAGCAACAATAGTAGAGTTGATTATTTGCCTGTTTTGAAAGGATGTTTTCTGATGCAGATCTATAAAGTGAACTTAATGCATATAAACAGTTGAGAAAGGTCTGAACAATAATATGATGACTGGGTCACTGCCTGTGTCTAATAAGGCTGTGTAAAAGTGAAAAACCAGCAGAAGGAAATGCTGATGCTCTTCTGCGTTAAGCATGGGATAATGCTTGGCATGAAGGCCTGTGAGTGGAGGAGGACTGCTGTGTGTGGCAGTGCTCTATACCAAAGGAATGTGCCCTCTTTTTTTGGCTAAAAAGAAATAAATTTTGGAGCTCATTGAAAATTTGAATTTTAATAATGCTTTTGGACACCTGGATGGTATCTAGGACGCAAAATAAAAAGTACTTAAAAAGTTACTCTCTTGTAATGGCTCTAATTTTAATGAATGACTTTTTACTCTTAGTCTTTATTTTATGACAATAGCACACTAGTGGAGTGTGCTTCAGCTCTCAATTTGTAGTTCTAGGTTTAGATCTTTGTTCTGCAGCTGGATTATTTATAGTATAAACAAAACAATTATAAAATATAAGTTCTTTTGGTCCTACTGCAGAACAAGCTGAGTGAATTTTGCATTCCAAAGCCTCTTAACAGTGCTAAAAGAATGAGTAATAAAAGCAGAAGTTGGAATACTTCTGTGCCATCAATAAATATTTGCATCTCGGATGACAGATCACGACAAGTCAACCCCCTCATGAGTGTGAGTAATGTAGATAATTTTTGTGGAGATGCAGTGCAGCAACCACATGACTTGTGGTGTGACAATCTGCTGCTCCTCAGTATCTTGACACTTCTGTTGCTTACTTGGAATTTAAAGTTTAGAGAATGAATTACTTGCCAAACTCTTCCTGTATTTGCTAGGTAAAAATCGTTAATGGAGAGGTTGAGGACCAGAGGTGGAAATGGGGCAGGGAAGCAGAATTGGAAGGAGCACACAGGTGTCTTCTGGAGTGTGGGAGAGGAGAGTGGGACTAAAGATAAATGTGTGTGGGGAAAACATGACTGATGTAAGTCTGTGCACTTGGGCAGAATGTGGTGTAACCAGGCACACCCGTTTGTTTGTGTCACCAGAAACAACATGTTTGCAACCATTCCCTTCAGATACACTTCTAAATTCAAAGGTATATGAGAACACTTACATCCTAGGCAAGGAAGAGGCTTGATGTATGTATGTCTTGTCTTCCTCAAGTTGTTCATGAAACAGACCTGAAAATTCTTCAGAAGAATTCAAATTTTACCTTTTTTTTTTTTTTTTTTTTTTTTTTTTGGCAGTAAGAAAGCCATAGTGTTTGTATCATTGCAGTCCTGTCCCACGTGGAAAGGTGTAGCATGCCCAGGCACCATCCCTACCTTCTTGCAGAATCTTTAATGAAGACAGATGACAACTAAGAGATGCCAGCTGGGTAATGTGACCCAAAATGATTATGGACTGGTATCTATTTATCTCTTCTGATGACATCTAGAAATCTGTTATTTGGGAGGGACAGCACCCTTTCTTCTCTTTCCAAATTAAGTCAATAATAACCTTCCAGGTTTGGTTGGAAAATGTCGGTACTGCTATTTCTGGAAGATCTTTGTAATAGATCTTAAGAAGATCCTTGTCATTCACCAGAACCCTGGATGGCCAGTAAGACCAAGAACTGGTATGAAAGGTAACTGAAAGGAAATAAAGGAGATTTATGTTAGGTGTCATTGGGGAAAGTGATTTGCATCTGTAGAGTTTAAAAATAATATTAAAATGAACCAACTTCTGATTAGTGAGCTGAGAGTTCCAAAAACAGAGGAGTCACAGCTGAGGTGACAAACTTCAATATAGCCAACAACAATGGGAGACCTTGAGCATGGAGCAGGCAGGTGAAATTTGTTTCTGCTGGGCCTTTTGTGAGGAAGAAATATTGTTATTTGCTAAAGTTGTCTAAAGTGGACTTTTCTTTGTCCTTTGCTACTGCCTGACAAACTCTGCTGTTGGCAAACCAGGACTGATAAAAGGATTCTTGATTTTAAGATAAAGAACATTTCCAATCAGCTAGGGAAGGCATCCTTCATGTTCTTAAGCTATCACAGTACAAAGGTACTGCATAAATCATCTGGGGAACCTAATAGTGTGCTACTCTTATGACTTGATTAGCACGAAAAGTTTCTTTTATGATATTAAGAATAATGCCAAATAATTGTTCTTGTTTTATAATGTGCTGTAAGGGGGGATGTGTGTCTCTGTGTGTGAGAAAAATGGTAATGTTCTCTAGTAACCCAGAACAGTTATGATTGCCTGGATCATCTAGAAGCACAAGATGTTTTCAGCAATTAATTGATAGATTGAGCAGATGTTCATAATGGCAAGAACCCAATAAAGGACAAGAGCTGTTCTCTGAAAGACTCGTAGATATTTTCCCAATAACTGATGCTTAGGAAAAAAAATTCTGCAAATTTTAGTTCTTTATTGAGAAACACCTATTTCATAAAGGAGATCTTCTGTTAAGTTTGTCATTAGACTATCAGTCACAAGATACACTAATGATCTAACAGAAGGAATGTAAACAATAGAAAAAATTCACTTTCTTTACTTAAAACAGTTTGAATGTTCTTGAGAGCTATTGTTAAATTGTATAAAACATTACTTTGAGTAGATTTTTTACTAAATGAAGGAAAAAGTAATTTCCAGCCTAAGTTTTGTAATTTGGGCCGGTATTTTAGAAGTAAAAATAAACTTAGCATCATATAAGAAGCAAACCTAGCTGACAGTGTTGATCTTCTACGCATTGTGAAAGAACAGCACCAGTTTCTGATTGGTATATGGAACAAGGAACCATACTAATGCAAATGATGCTTCTCAAGTTATTGTACAATTTATCTATTGAATATGATAGTGAGAAAACACCTTTTTGAATCTCAGACAGTATTTCTCATTCTGGGGCAGTATTTAAAATGAAAGGTAAATGAAGAAAGTATCATTTAGGTAAATACAGACATACTATCTCACCACTGTTCAAAGGATTAACACAAAATGAGCACTGCATTTTTCTAGAAGGAAAAGATGTGTTCTAGACCATCATGCACAGCTCAAGGAGAAATAGTGAGCATTAAAGTACAGGCTTCAAAACTGAGTAAGTAAGCCAAATGTTGCTACCTAACAATGTAGTGGTTCCAGAGTGTTTTTAGTTTGACAATTCTCTTACAAATGCTTGTTTTTCCCACCTTACTTTGTCAGCTCCTCAAAGCTACCTCAAGAATTCCATCACTGCCATTTCTTTGCTTACCTTTTGATCCAGTATACATTCAACAGAGGGTTCAAATTCCTAATGTCTTTCTGGATTCAGTTCGCAGATGCTTCCCCCCTCTAAACGTGTCACTGTCAAAAAACCTAATGAAACAAACATGAATCAATCAGCCCAAAAGAGAGCCCAGACATTTTCTTCAGTATTTCCATAGTTGTTTATCTAAGGTACAGGGGTAATAGTTGTTTATGGCTTGCTGAGTTAAGGGTGAAAAATTATTCAAGGCAATCAAAGTTCAGCTGTAACTGCTTTAGATAAGATACTACTCAGAAACAAAGGCTAAATGGGGCTTACTTAGATGAGTTATGTGTAGCATAGCCTTAGCTTCAAAGGAATTTAGCCAAAGGCAGGAATGGTAAAAGTAAAAAGAAAAAAAATTAGAGACAAAGGCTCCCTGTGCACATTCTAGAATTTAGGATGCAGTCTATGTAGTCAGCTACTGAGCTGTATACTTTACTCCAAATGGGTTTTCTGGGTGGTCTGTGATAGTCCTGGGTTTGCTGGTGAGAGAAAAAGGCTTCAGCAGCACAATAGAAACTCTGCATAGCACCTGTGTGGAAAGTGAAATTATGATGATTTCCATTGATTTGAACTAAAATGGCTCAAGACTTGAATTGTCTTGACTGTGAATTTTGCCAGCTGGGTCTGCACGTTTCACATTCCACAATGGTCATTCTTTGCCATGAAAGCAAATGAGTGAGGCACTCCTTCCTAACAGCTGCACCCTCCCCTCTGGCCCTAGCACTTGCTTTCCCACCACTGGAGTCCCTTGGCTGCTGTCCCAGTCCTCCTCACATGGAAGGCAGCAACAGCAGCAGCACACAAGGCTTGCTGTCACCACGTGGCTAGAGAAGGTGCTTGTCAGTAAGAGTTGGGACTGGTCCACCCCAGCCTTCAGCTGTCAATCAGCTCCTGTGGCATTCAACCCTATGAGGGTTGTGGTATGTGGCTTGCCAAACCAGTTAGGTTGGCCATCACTGCAGTAAGTCAGGAAGTTGATTTCTGTGCCTTCTTGCAAGAACTTGTCAGGTAGTATATTGCATGTGGTGGAAATAGGGTTCGAGAGTGATTTGTTTTAGTATTTGCCTGATACAAAATGGTGGTTTTGGTTTTTTTTTTATGATAGTGAAATAGAGCCCCTTCTGTCTCTGCAACAGAAGGAGAGAAATAAATAAAAATGAGTAAGCTGCAATTGGACTGACTTGGTCCCTACATTTTGTGAAGATTTAAAAACCTGCTTAATGCCCTTGTGACAGTGAATATCTGAATTCCAGTGTGTGAGTCCTTTTTTCCAGACAAGAACTGTTTAAACATACAGAGGGTGATGAGTAGATATAAACCTAGTTTATAGTTTCTCTTTGAAATCTAGCGTTAAAATGGAGATATTTATGAGATTTCTAAAATTGTTCACCATGAAGCTATACAAAATACACTAGCAAGATGTCATTAAAAGCAGCAGATGCTATTATGGTTTTGCTGCAAGCACAGCAAAAGTGAAAGCACAGCAATTCCTCTATTTTTGCCTCTTTCTAGCGTATATTTGTCTGTCTCTTGCCCCTTTCCTTCTACATCTAGTTTCTGGCATGCATCATTTATTTGATTGCTAATGGATCCTAGTAGCATTGAGTACATGTGCTCTAGGATTAGGATTTGTGAATAGGAAAGACCATAATGATTTAATTTTTCCCCCCTCCATCTGTAGTTGCACAGATGACCCCTGATATGTACCAGGCAGAAGCAATTTGCGACCTGCATGACAGGTCTGTTAATTGATTCCTTCAATAACTGCTGAAATCTAAAGGAGAGGAGGGCTCGGGAGGAATGGCAATGAGGTTGACTAGCAAAAGATTTGACCTATTTTTTTCAATCTGCATGGCTGTGCAGACAGACTCAATTATAAATCTGCTGCTTTAGAAGAGCTTTTATTTTTTTTCCCATGTGAACAGCTGCATTGATTTTGAATGTTCAAATTTGCTGTGTTAAAATGTACAATTTTGTCCTTGTTGTATGTAGTGTCATGAAATATGCATGTGTGGTGAGGAAGTAAGGGAAGGCACCTACTTCTGGTGGGTTTCTGTGGGGTTTTGCTGCTTTCTGCCCTGTTGCTCGATCTCCTGTGTGGCATTTTTTTTTTGTCCTGTCTGCAGTATTACTGCGTATATGAAATATGCTCACTCTTTACTTTGCATAGGAATTATGTGGTACTGCTTTGCACACAAAGCAAAGGAGGCTGAAAGACTTTGTTTTAAATTTTTTGATAGCATCTCTAAACTAATTATTTGGCCTTCCTGTATCTATTTATACCACTTGCCCTGGCCTTTGCTTGGTTTGCTTGTTTGTTTATTTTTTCTTCCCTTATTTAGCAGTGAAGCATCAGGGATTAGTACTAAATTCTGCATCAGCATGAGGATTCATTACAGGCTTTGACCAGAGCTTTGATCCTCCAGATGCTCTGAATAAACATTACAACAGACATTTGAAGGGGGATATTCAGTTGCTGAATAGGTTTATGTATAATGTTTTTCTTCCTTTTTGATCACAGATTCCTTCTAGAGCGCTTGGTTAACTGAACACATGGCTCTGGTGTTGGCCAACAAGGGATTTTTTTACCTGTTTGCATTTCTTAATAACCGGTTTGGTTCTTGAGCCGCTTGCATCTGCTTACAGGAAAACCATAACCAATTGAAAACCAGGAAACTGACTTCTGTTCCTGAAGCTGCTGTGAGATACAGCTAAAACTGTGTCAGGAGATTGCATAAACCCATCCTTGCTGGTTACAGCCTGGCTTCCTTATCTCTCTGCCCGGAGGCTCTCTTTCATTGTGCTGTCGGCAATGGCCCTGGAATATGGCTTTATGCTGCTTTGCAGTTTCTCACTGTTTGTGATCTCTGCTCCCTTATTGCATTGGCTGTGGCTCCAATGCTGTTTTGTGCCAGCTGGAGAGGCTCTTGTAAAGGGCAAGAGTTTGTAGCTCTCAGCTGGCAAGAAGGGGACAGCAGTGATGGGGAAAGAGCAAAACAAAGGTGGTGCTTGGACCAGGGGAGGTTCTGTAGGCTTCATGGGAGCTCCTACCTTAGCCAGCCTGCATGTGTCAGTCAACAATATTGCCCTGCATTAGGCTTGGAAATGGATACATGCTGCTGTGACCTTGGTGTAAACTATTCATCGACCTTCCTTCTTCCTTCCCCCTTTGGTTTGCAAGTGCTTCTCTCTGAAGCTGGAAGAATACCCCTGTAGGTAGAAGCTGATCTTGCAATGGAATAATTTCATCACTGTTTCCTATTCTAAAGGAAAATTTGGGATTATGCCAGGATGTTCTCAAAACTTTTGCTTTTCTTTATGTGGCTGGCTGTAGCTGGTGGACTCAGCAGTCATGCTTTTTGGGAGCCAGGCTGTGTCAGTAACATATCTCTAGGGGGATGATGGCTGACATGCATGTCAAGTAAGTGACTTGTCAGCCCCAGGAGCTGAAAGGAGGTACCTGCTCAGAGGAACTGCTCTGAGTATCCTTCCTTGGCATCATATCTGCTGGCCTGACATTCCCAGTCCCACTCTGAGCTATGGTCTTGGGCTGAGATACTTGGTCATGTATCTTGGATGTAGACATCATGTCTAATTGGTTCTCAAGGGGAGACAGAGTTTGATCTGTGATTCCCTGTAAAGTTGGTAATTACCATGTACTCAGTACTTGGAAAGCCTTACTGCAGTTCAGGCACTGTGCACATACTCAACTGATGTGCAAGCTGAGTGTTTTGGAGTGTATGCAACAGGGAAGTGTGGGGGTCTTGGCAGCACACTGGCCAAGTGCATATGGTAGGCTTTAAGTTTAGAACATCTGAATTTGCATGGGCAAATAGACTGTTATGGGCAAGGCTTCAAAATGAGTTCTGCAGTAACTCCTGCCTGGGTATTTTTCCTTCCTATTCCATCTCCTCCTTTCTTTGTCCTCTTGCCAAGTGTACAGCACTCCACAGTTCAAGTGCAGCAATATTATGCATGGCTAATCCCTAACCTAGCTGGGTGAGAGACTGGCTGTTGCTTCCATTTGGGTTGTCAGATGAACAAACTAGATAACATTCTGAATAGACTTTGTGCCTTTGTGGCCAAGCTGCCTCACAATTGTCCATGTGCACCAGAATGCTCAGTTTACTGCAGTGCCCAGGGCAGTGGGAAGAGCTCTGAAGATCTGTGGAAGAGTTGATCCCCAACAAGGCAGTGTGTTTCTGTCTTATGTTCTGCTGGGAGGGTTTTGGTTGTTGGGCAAGCTTTCGTCTGTGCTTTCAGAAGCAAGTACACTGCTGCTTTGCTCAAACTGCACCCAGACATTGCCATCAGAGCTTGTTGTAAGGGCATTTTTTTTCTTTTTAGTTATACTCTTAAACCAGAATTATTTCTATGACTAATCTTAGAAATTATGTTTCTTGCCATTAAAAAATATAACTGACGATCTACAATTGTGTAAAAATCTTCTATAATGATATAACTTACATGGCTTCCCCATTTTGGTTTTCATCCCAAGCAGCATGCACTGTGGTGTGTTTAAATACAAATAAATAAGCAGGATAGTTCTAATGATCCAAAGGAGATAAAAAGGCTTATGGCATCCTAAACAGGAATACAAAGAGTAACAAATACTTGCCACTTGAAGGTTTTGAGTAACTATTGTCTTAGATGTAGTTTGTGACCAGCCAGGGCAGATAGGTGCTCTGTCTAGTTTTTACCATGAGGCACCCTTCTTCTCCTTTTATTCAAACTCTTAATAGTAAAATGCCATCTTTTCAGTTACTATCTCAGCCTCACTTATTTGTGGCATCTAATAGCAACCACTGGGGGACAACGTTACAGTGTTAGGCCAGGCTTTCCCAAGTACCCACCTGCCCAATTTTTTTTTCCGTCAACTTCTGCTGGTAGAGATGGGCGTTTATATTGCAATACTATTAGAGAACCATGTTTTAGTCAGGGGTCCTGTAGTCAGGTGTCATTTGAAATTGTAGTGTGCAAAGTTGCTGACAAAAATCTTGTCATGAACTAAAACAAAATATGATTGCAACAGTTTCTTGTGTGTTTTGATGTAGAAAATACACTTGGTTATGGATTCAAAGTGTAAATCATTTAGAAATACCCAAGATATGAGACTACTTCTTTTCTTTCATTTGACACATGCATGTTCAAATGCTGTCAAAACCGGTGGGTCAGCATTGTTGTTGCATGGTGAGCTCCTCTAGATGACTGGTAGCTGTGCATGCAGCTCACCAGTGCATCCTGCGGCATGGCTCCCTTCCCTGGCTGAGCTTTCTGGCTGCAGCAGCCCAGGGAGTTCTTTCCAAAGTGTCGTTTGGGTGATCCGCTAACAAATCCTATTATTCGTTAATAGGATTTGTTCTTGCGCTGTTTTGTCCGATCACTAATTGTTTATCACGCATTAGGAGTACAATGAGATGCCTGTCAGCTGTGTTTTGAGATTTTTGTGTGCAGGACTCATTGTTTGCCTGTGATGGCAGGTTTTGCTTTGGGACAGCCTTAGTTTGGAAGGCAGAAAACATAAGGCTCTGCATTTCAAACACTGCAGTGTAGTATTTTCTGCACTCTGGTGGGCACTAGTTTCCCCAACTCCCCAAGATAGGGTCAGAGGGTCAGTAAACTCATTTGGAGGACTGGGAGTTCTGCAGTTCTGCATACAGAGCTGCCTTCCAGATTGCTTCCTTGCCTTTCTGAAAGAGTGTCCTGCTGAGCTGGCAAACAAGAAAGCTTTAAGAGTACTCAGTAATAAAATAGAAAGGTGAAAATGTACAGGAAGACTTGGAAGCTAGTGAGGCCTAGTTGCTTTTTGTCTTTATTGAATGTTTTGATCAGTCCATGTGGTATTTAATGATCATACAATGCAGGTGGAAACTACTTCTCAAAAGGGGTCCATCTGAGCTGGTTTTTGCGATTTCAGGTGTAAGCACTTGCATAAATATTTTAATAAATCTTTTCCTGAAGCACTTCTTTTGGGGAAAAATATAATAAATCTTTTGAATTATAGGTATCCTATTTTTTTTAATGCTTTTTCTCAGAAGAGGATACTTTGTAAGAAATACAAAATCAGATTTCCAAAGCAGAATCTGAACATGGTCCTGTGACGGCTTGGCTTGAGCATCTAGAGAGTTCACTTTCAAGTTTGCCAGTGTTTCAGTTTAGTGATGCTGTATTGATAGAGTGAATCGGATCACATCACTCATCCAGCTGAAAACTCCATGCTCCTCTAGGGTAGTGTGCAGTGATAGTCTTCAGTTTCTTGAAGCCCAAATCTGATTCTGTGGCTGCAGTAAAAGTGGCAGAAAGGGACAAGTGAGGGAGAGGAAGCCCAGGTACTTCAGGTGGGTGCCCTTGCTTAGGGTGCAGTACCTGGGCAGGTAGGAATGGGTTGGACCAGCCTGCCCCATTCTGTCTGTGAATTTTGAACAATCTTTATTTTCTTGAGTAATACAAATTTAAGGATAAAAGAGGGAAAATAATTTATTGGGTTGTTTGGCTGTATGCTTCTTTAGGAATAGGTTTCCTGAATAGCTACATGTATCTCTTATCTTTTTGTATTGGTAGCTAATTAGAAATAAACTGAAGAACTAGATTTCTGTACCAGATAGGCACTGGGTTTTGTTCTGAGTTTGTGTAAAGTGTCTGGAAAGAAATAAGTCTCTAATTCTTGTATTTTAGTAGTCAGACACTATGCTGAAGTTTGATTCTATATACACACACATATATTAAATGTATGCATACATGAATATATAAAAATATATGCCATTACATATGTTTTATATATGTATGCTTGTTCCAGTGTACATATGTATTTGTGTTCATATGCATACAAAAAATACTGTGAATGAATACTATTGTGATGATTTTTGTGATTAATACCTGCCAGCCAGAATGAAAATTGATTCCTCTTGAAGCTCCTGGAAAAGATTCAATGATTTTTTGACCTAGCTCTTGGAATCAAAAGCTTAACCTCCAAGTCAAACCAACCATCCCTATTTCAAGTACTTCCAGAAGTACAACCATCCTGCAGAGAGGTATCCATGACCTATTCCCTTTTCAAAGGGAACGGAATAGAGATTTAGTATGAGCACTCTACTCAGAGCAGGAAAGTTCTTGAAGCATGTCCTACCTCCCAAGGTGGGAAGACAGAATTTGCACCAGAGGTAGTGGTTTGCCTGTAAGATTGAGGCACATAGTGAAATTCTCTCTGTCATATGCCATGACAGCCCACCAGAAGCTGAAGTCACACAAGGGCAAAGAGAAAGCTTACAAATATTTAAATCCTTTGTGTGTGCTTTTCTTTCGAGACCTTAAGTTTGCACCACTCCCCAGTAGTGTGAGGACAATGTTCAGGAGCAGAGTATGCCTCCAAGTCATGCAGGCAGGCTTCGTCACTTGCTCAAACACAAATGCACATTGGGAGCAGATAGACAGAGGTTTGGGCTTTACTTTTCTTGCAGCACCTGCTCTTGCTCAGGGCTGGTTGTAAAACCCATGGAGCAGGGCAGGATGTAGGAGCCTTGTGCCCCTCAAGCACTGAAATATTTTAGGGACTTAAATATTTTTTTTATAATCCATTGAATATAAAGCATTATTTATCTTCTCTGCTTCCAAAAAATGTTTTCTAACCTGATATAACTTAATAAGTTTCTGGTTTTGGTGAACAGTATAATTTCCCAACACTTACCTGTTAATTACACATTACCTGTTAATACTTTCCAGGAAGGTGTTGCTGAATTCTTCAAGTTCTGTTCTGTGATTTAGTAAAATCTTTAGCAATAATATCAGATAGACTGTTTGTTGTTAGTGATTGCTAGGGATTTTTAACAACATCCTTCATTATTTGGCCTTCTGATTGTAAATAGATCAGAGTAAGGCAAATACATTAGAATTTATGAGGACAGTGATGAGACAAGTTACCATATGCTGATCAGGCTGTGAACTGCCATGGTGGAACTTGGAGGAGTAGCATTGACTTTCTAGTGGACAGAACTATGTTATTTATCAAAATGATTGCTGACACTTTTGCTTTAAACAGTTGCTCTAAGCCACTTAGCAGCTTTTGGGTCTTACCCAAGTGGCAGGTAACTGCAGTTTCTTTTATACCGTGGAATTTGCCTTGGTAGAGGAAGAACTGCACTACAAGAGTCTGTACTTATCAAGAGGCCAGCGGATGGCATGCTTTGGCTGTGCCTTTAGTGTAGACATGGGGGTTGGTCACAATTTTTAAATTTGTTTTTTGCTCACATGTTAAAGATGTGGCCAAAGTAAAAGATAAAGTAATGCTGCAGGGCCTGGAGGATTAGAACAGTGTCTTTGTATTAGGGTAACCTACTACAATTTAAAAACTAGTTTGTCAGTCATTTCTTTCTGTGCTGTCTTCCTGCCCTTTTCCCTGTCCAGCATCAAATCCCATTTGGATCATGTGTCTTTTTATATGTAGATGTTTTATGGTTGGTTCTTTGCTTTGGTCATCCCACACTAGCCAAAATGAAGCGACATATCAGCTCTGTATTTTAGAAGGTGGCAGAGGGGAGTACGAAATCTATAGTGTCTGGAGTGACAAAGGATGCTTTGGGATTGACTCTTCATTTTTACCCAGTGCAAGAAATAAAAAAGCAAAACCAAAACTGGCCCGCAATGAGTTCGACATTAAGTGGGACGGTTATCTTTATAGAGTCTGAATTTACACTGGGGAGCTCTGCCACAGACTGTGGAAAGTTTTCACAGGCTCAATGAGCTACTAGTGCAGCTTGGGGAGGAAGGGTCAGCTCTTTGGGGACTGCTGTGTGCAAAGATGCCTTTTTTGGTCTAAAAAGTCCCTAAGCCACAACTTTCTAGAAGTTGGGAGAATATTTTTGTCTTCACTGACCTTTAGCAGTGGGCTACAGTTTTGGAGACTGAATTTTACCATTGACCCTGACGCGTGTGTCCTGATTTTAGTGCAAAAAGGGTGAGAGTGATACCTTCAGAATTGTATCATCCATACCTTCTACAGCCTTGGTGGTACTGGTGGTGGGCAGCTGAGAGAAGGCACCATGTATGAGAGGTGAGGGGACTGGAGTCTATCTCCCCTTCCATTCTTTCTCCCTGTCCCCGATCTGTGCTTGGAAAGTTACAGAGTGACTAAACTTTATTTTTAGAGATTACAAAGAAAGAAAGCATTAGACAGCTGGCTGCAAAAATATTTATTTGTGACCTTTGTCTACATTTGTGCAGTGCTTGTTGCTATTCTGGAGCATGTAGTTCCCTCTGACTTCAGTCTTAGAGTTTAAGGAGAAACTGAAACGCTTATAACTTTATGCATATGTATATTTAAAAAAAAAATTGCTTCCATATTTGGAAAACAGGACTACTTCTGTTTGTAAAATGTTGGCCTTATTTGTTTCCCATTTTTGTAGGAACATATTGATGGGAAAAGCAACTGGAGCACTGCTGGTAGAGGCTGGGCTGGGGTGGTCCCATACTGGTGGCCAAACACCCCCTGCATGAATCAGTCCTGTTATGAACTAAGCTGGAGAAAGGATTAAATAGATTTCACAACTCTGTGGGGCACAAAGGTTTATCAGGGTGTGTGAACAGCATCTGGAATTGGGTGAGTGATCAGTGGGGTCTGGCCTGCAGCTTGTGATGGGAGCTAGCAGGTATGCAAAGGTACCTCAAGCCAGATGTTACTGGTCATGGTTTTTGTTATTGGATCAAAATCTCCAGAAAATGGGAGTATTTTTAACTTTGCACCATGAGGACATGTGTGTTTTAGATGTGTATGTTCAGTCAAAAATGCAGGACAATATAAATGTGAGAAATCCACTGCATAGGTAAAACAGTTTTATAGTGATTGAAAGAAAGGTATGGGTCAGTCATATCAATTGTGTTTCTTAAGAAGGACTTTGTTAGGACAAAGCATTTCCTAACACTCCTTTTGAGTGATAAGGATAATTTGTTTTATTTACTTAAAATTATGTGGGTTTGCTCTATACTAACAAGTAAGTCTGAAAGCTGAAATACAGATACCAAATTGTTTTTTTACACAGCTGCCTTTTACCTTAGCTTTTGTTTTTTGGAAACACATGTGGATTGCACTATATAGTGTTTAGTTTGTATAATTTAATGTGAGGTACAGTATGATGATGCCAGTGTGGGAATAACAGCTGAGGAGAGGAGAGAGGAGAGGAGGAAAAGCATTGAACATCTCAGATGAAAGGCAGGTGCATGTGTGCTTTTCTGAAGTAATTTCAGCAGGGTTTGGAATAGCCCCCCCTGGGAGGGTTGGCTCTGTGCTGAGAAGACTCTTGCCAAGATACAGAGTTTTGTGCTTGGCTTTTTGCTTGGGCAGAGAGGTTCTTTCCTTTGAGAAGGTCTCATCGTGAGAGTTCTGACCCATTTCTCAGCACATCCAAAAACTTTCAGGGAAGTTAACTTTCCTGCGTACATACATTTTGGATGAGATTTCCTCCATTAAGACCCCTGCCTGTGCTTCAGACATTGTATCCTATTGGAACTTCTGTAACCTAAGTTATTGTGAAACATAAAGCCAGAACTGCTGCTGGGATAGGTATACTGAAGTGACAACCCTGTTTATCTACTGAATTTGTTCTAGGACTATTAAGATTTTTCTGTTTTGGTTTTTTTTTTTACGTTTTAATTATTGCTTATACAAGTAACTTCTGAGTTAAGTAGGTCAGCTATACCAAAATAACAAAACAAATTCAGTAATTGTTTTTGAGTGTTGTGGCATTAAATCGGTTGAGCATCTGCTCAGAAACAAGCCTCTTCTGCTTTTATCCATCCTTAGAGAAAATTTATATTGTTTCTGTTTAAAACCAGCAAGCAATGTCCAACAAGTTAGACAATTGTAATCATAAATCCCTGGAATAATCTGTGTTTAGTGAGCATAAAGTAGATGAGCTGGAAAAATTTGCTCTGCATCACTCTTTCAAAAAAGGAGCCAGACTCCTCAAAACAGATTTGTGTACATCTTTAGCACAGAGAAGAATTTTTGCTGGTTTAACTGCCTTCCCTGACACTTGTAAGTATACTGATAGGAAACAATGAGATTTTATGGGCATATTTGATTGGCAAGGAATAGCTTGCTTGTTTGTTTTTTGGGGTGTTTTGGAGCTCACATCCAGGTGGTGTTAGCAAGATGAGCAGCCTTTTGTGCAAGCCCCACTTGAACTATGCCAGTGTCTGAGTTTTCACGTGTTTCACAGAGATACTGTATGTGTGTAATCAGAGCCTACCACTTAACTAGAGTTTGTTATCAAAGAATGGTTGGGATGGGAAGGGACCTCTGGAGATCCTCTAGTTATATGTGGGATGACTCAGAGATGCACTGCACACCTTAACATTCACCACAGTTTTTTCTAATTACTCTACATAGATGCATCTTCAGCACAGAAGAGGAGACTTGACTCTCATTGTGCATTGACAAGTAATTCATTCAAATGTTTTTGTGGACATGAAAGGCTAAAAACCCTCTGCACCCCTGCGTATTCTTAGGGTATATGGGGACTTCATAGCCAAGGTTCTGCCTATTTGCTTCATGATATTTTTCATCTGTTTGCAAAGGTCCTGTAGGAGCAGTCTCCAGGGTGATTTTGTGCAGATCCTTTGCACCACGCTGAGGTATCTTCTCAGAAAATAGTTTGGGGATGGAGGTATGTAATAACAGGCCATTGGTCATGTCTGTTGGTCCATAATGTGACCTACTTTTGATGAAAATTAATGACAAAAGGGACTGATTTAGGTTATGATTAACCAAGATTTTTTAGGAAAGTGTGAAATATGCACTGGCTTAGCTTTTCTCACTTGCACTAATAAAAATTTCTGAGCGGGCCTCTGTATTGAAATTGGCCACCAAAAAAAGGTTGCTTAAGTGAGGGAAAAAACTTTCTGTGTTTAAAATATTGCAAGGAAAAAAAAAGGTTTAGTAATTTGTGGGATGAAATGTACCTAAATGAAATTTTAAAAAAAGAAAATAAAAAATTAAAAAAAGAACCTAAACTTAGTTTGCAAGTTATTGCTGGGTTTGGGACCTGGTAAGACTCTTGCAGATCCTTCCCTCTGATGGTGACTTATTTTAGATATGTCAGTTTTAAGTGCAGAAGTGTAAAACACCCTTTTTCCTCTGTATCAACCACCCTTGTTTTGATTTTGGTTCTGTTGAATGGGTAATCTTACCTTTTTGCAAAAATAATCAGTTAATATGTATCACTTACCTAACACTGTCAATTATTTTAAGACTAGTATTTCTTAAATTGGTGGTTTAGAAGAAGCTATTATTTTCTTTCCATACATTAAAACGAGTGGGAGTTACATGAATCTAATATTCATTAGCCCTGTTAGCTTAATTTTTTGTTTGTTTAGTTGGGGTTTCTGGGTTTTTTGGCCCTCTTTGGAAAGCCTTGGTTAATTCTTGGAGGCCTTTAATGCTGTTTAAAAAATCCCGAACCTGTAATTAATCCCTGTTTACCTGTTGTGGGCTCTGTGGTGGTTTAAATATCTTCAGAGCTGCTGAGAAACCGTCAGACATGAATTTGCTAAAGGGTGGCTGCTCTGGTCGGCTGGGAAGTGGCAGATGACATGCTGGTGTGAAAACACTACATTCCCGTCCTGTCAGAGGGTCCCCGTGCCCCAGATGAGTAAAGGGTTATGTATCTCTGTCTGGCTGGATTCAGGGCAAAGATTACATGTTACAAGTAGGGATGTTTGATTTATAGTAAGTAAAATAATAGTTTTACTTTTCTTCTCATCCTTCATGTAATACTTAAAAAATCTGATTTATTTAACACAGACTTTGTAATTGCAAATGCACATCATCCTCCAAAGATTGTGAGGGGTAACATTTCAAATTAATTCTGGTGGGTTTGGGGTTTTGTTTTCCCTAGCATTGGTGGTCAGGTGGGATCGTTGCCTCCCTCATGAAGTACCTCATTGCACCTGCTTGGGGAAACCCAAAATCGACACACTTGTGGTGAAAATGGTGTTTCTTTTTATACCCTGGAGAAGGTGGGGGATCATTTTGCAAAGGGTTTTTGACCCCTTTCTAGGGAAAAAATGATCTCTTAAGTTTGGGCTGGGGTAGGAGGCCTTGCTGTTGTAAATAAGTGAATTGAGAAGGACAGGAAGGACACGGTGAGCAGTGCCTGCCTTGAGGGGGTTCGGGGCACTCAGAGAGAGCCTTTGGGCAGCCCTGGCTGTGTGGGGTCTGCAAAGGCTCCGTGCTTTCCCCTGCTCTGCAGTAACCTCACCTGAACTCATCTGAACTGCCTCACTGGGGCTCCTTGGCTTGGCTTAGCTTGGTTTTTAAATGTGGCTTCTGACCGTGAATGAGGAACCTGCCCTGAAAAAGGTTCTTGAATTCTGATTTTGATTCCCTTGTTTATGTTAGTCTTTTTCTTTCTAGATCCAGAATAGATGGGGCTATATTCAGCAAAATGTGTTTGTTCTTTATTTTTCTGCATAATTGAATATCAGTTTTGAGTTCAGCTGTACTGAAATAATTGAAAAGGAGGTATTAGTGTGGTGTTTGTTCAGATTTCCATGTTTTAAAGAGAAAAGCTGGCAATATACTCAATTCTACTCTCCTTACTCTTTCACAATAGTTATTCCCTCTTAATTGCAGTACCTTATGCAAAAAATAGTCCCATGGGTTTTACTAAGACTGTTTAGGGAATTGAATACCACAATGTTAGCAGAAATGGAAAAAATGAACTGTAATTTTAAGAAGTGCAGCATTTGGCAAAACACTCATAACTTGTACATGTATCAAACATTAATTCTGGTTTTTTGCTTATGAATCAAATTAAATTTTTACAGAGGATTATTATATTAATAATGCTTTTTATGATACCTGGGAAATTTGGGACCCTATTAAATGAACTTTAAACTACTTTGAACTCTACTATTGTAGCCTTGAAAAGAAGAATTTATACTCTAATGTATAGCTTGATTTGGTTGGTTTTGTATTAAAAAAAAAACCCTCATATTTTGCAAGTTCCACCAAAAGTGGACAAATCTTGGCTCATGCATACTTGAATTAGTGGTCAAACCTGCTCAGTATTGCAGGTGTATAAAATGTTTCAGTTAAAACAGCTTCCTCTTGAGTGTCCTAGTAGGACCTTCATGGGTTTTTTGTAGCTTTCTCTGTCCCTTCATCACTGACATATCTGGCCAAGATAATCCTGTGTCTTGCAGCTGTGTACTGTGGACAAGCTCTGCTTTAATTCACGTGCCCATTCCTCACATGCTTATGTTTTTTACATGCCATTTCCATGTATGTGAAAAACATAAGCAACAAAGGCAGAAAAGCTCGTGTTTGTGTTTAGAAACTATGTTTTGTTTTAAGTAATGCATATAACATCTATATTACAATTTTAAGGTAAAAAAAAAAACCCACTGGGTCTGTGCTTTGTCATGGATTTACCTAAGCTATTCATTAACATGACATGTAATTTTAAGAATGTTGTTTAAGCAAACCCAGCTGCTTAGATTTAAATGAAAATCAGCTCAGCATGAAACTTGTTGGAATTGCTTCTTGTTGATTTTTTTTCTAACTGGGACTTTTTATCTGCTTTTTTTTCTTTTAAAGTAGCATGTTTAGGGAACTGCCTTTCTATTGGAGTTATATCATGGCTATCACATTCCTTCACTCAAGAGAAGGAGAAAAGCAAAACAGAAGTTGAAAGATATTTTATTAAGAGAAGGACGAACAAAACAACAGCAAAAACCCCAAGGAAACAAACAAAACATCCCACCCAACCAAACAAAAGACCCCCCCCCCATACCCTTGAAATAAACAAAAAACTGGCAAATCATGTCTTATTTCAGAGGAGACTGACTTAAGAAGTGCGCAGAAAATCCATCTGTAACTATTTGTATTTTGATGTTTGTGTTTATTTAATAACTGTTTCTTGATCTTGCTGTTGATGGTGGAGGCTGAGCTTGGATTCCTCTGTGAATGCATAAAGCTGCTGCAGTTGTCTTCTATTTATTTGTTTTTACTCTGCCTACAGCATTCCCCTGCCCCTCTACTTTTAAATGTTTCCTTTTATGGCTTTGTAAAATTAGCTTTAACACTGATTGACATTGCCTTTATTGTCTCTTTAAGGATTGACTGTGGTCTGGCTCTATGGCTTACTCCTCAGGAAATTGTTTTTATTGTCTTTAATAATGAAGACTTGAATTTCTGGCTATTTTTCAGCTTTCTGATACAAAACAGGGGCATAGATGCTAATATTCTGAGCCCTGTTGTTACATGATGAAGTGTTTTAGAATTCCTTAGTAAAATAAACTTCTGAAATCAAATTCCATTGGCTTCTTCAGCTATCTTTTTGGTTATCAGCTAGCAGCAATGACCAGAGCTGGTTTGATTATGTCTGCATTGAACTTCAGAATACAATTCTCACTTCTTTTGTCAGCTTATATTTAACTAACATACAAGTGTTCCAACGTGGCTTGATTAAACTGTATTTACATCTAAAATGTGCAGAGCTTTCATGCTTCTCTTTCATGAGCAAAAGACTAGATTGCCTTCTTGAGCTTAGTAGTGAAACTGGATTCATCAAAGCTCTTAACTCTAAAGCAGGGAATATACACCTGATGCAATGCCTTTAATTTGGTTGATGCTACAGAGCTAGCACCATGGTTGCAATCTGCAATCACTTTAGATTGCTACCAAAGTTTTACAGAGTGTAAGGGTTTTTTCTTCTGTAACACTCTAGGAACAAATAGTAAGATCCCTGATACATTGCATGTGTTTTTGAATATTTGTCTTCCCACTCTCAGTCAATCACCAACTTTATTTCAGGCTATAGCCTTGCCTTCATATGGAAATAGTGTCAATGTATCAAGAATTCTTCTCCAGGATAACAGGGTGGTCTGGCATCACCCATCTTTCTTTACCAAGTGCTATTGCTGTAATCAGTATAATATTGCCTAGGACTTAATTCCCTTTAATCAGCTGTGCTGTTTTAAACATGGTGGAAACAGCAGTTGTAGCTTATAACAGTGCTTAAAATGGGGCCTGTGTGTGGGTAAGAATTCTGGGATTTTTTATAGCTTGTGGTCATGCAGCTGGATAAATGTGGAACTTCTTAATACCAAGTGTTGTTTTGGTCCTTGTTGGCAAATGAAGTTTTGGGAAACAGAAGCCTTTTAAGTGAAATTGTGAGTTAAATACTTCAAAGATGGCAAAAGTTCATAGCATTCAGATATGAATGTGATTCCTATACAGTTTTTAGCTTTCATGGGAACTCCAGATTTTGACTCATAGTTACAAATAACTTAATTTTTCGTGAGTAAAGTGGTGTTCTTTGAGTATGTGATATAAACTATGCAATTCAACTCTAAAATGTCTCAGAGAACTTATGGATTGGTGTTAGGATTTTGGACAGCCTCATACTTTTGTGTCTCTGTACCATGTAAATGTTACACTTTTAGAAAATTGTATGAACTGGGCAGCTTGAGTGCTTGCTGCCTTTCAGGATTCTGAAATTCCATTGTGCCAAAGGAGTCCTGAGGCAGTAGCTACTTTGGAAACTGATTTTTACAAAGGCTGTGTTTGGAGGATAATATTACATGCTCCTCATCTCTACAAGCTGCTCTGCTCTTTTCTTTAGTTGGTGCTTCTCTAGGAGGCATTCCTCTCATGCTTTTGTTCTAATCTCTTTCTTCACAACATGAAAGAAAATCCTCTGTTTCATGTGTTCCGTAGAGTTCCTTTCATCCTTCAAAGTGATGTTCCTTACTTTGCGATGTAATTGCCTATATGGGCTTGCTTTTGAGCTGTAAAGCTAAGTCTTGTTTTTGTTGGCAGGGTTATAATGTTTGCCCATTTACCACATGCCATTGATTGATAACAGCAATGAAGTAAATAACTGAAGGATTTCACCTGTTTTCTTCTCTCATTTTTCTGTTTCTCACAGGTTCATTGCTAAACCATGTGCCTTAGGCCTTAAAGTCCAAGCCAATGGACCACAGAAAGCTCAACCTAACGCTATCCTGGAAAAGGTTTTCACAGCTATTACAAAGGTAGTGTGCCTAACTAAAATATTTACCTTATGAAGTGGGATGTGGCACTGTAAACTATGTCTGAACAAAGCAAAGCTAACAGATAAATGCAGTGCTGCATTTTTACACCTCAAATCAGAAATTCAAATGTTGGGGATGTCATTAATATGCCAGCCTGAGTGGCTGTGTATCCCTTTGTGATGTCTCCTTTAAGATTTCAATCAAAAAAAAATTGTCACAGAAACACTTGTAGATGCCATATTGCCACCTACCTTTTTTTACTTGTTATCTGTTTTTGCTTCTTATCTATTTTGTATAAATTTTTGCAAAATTGTTGGAGTTTTTAGAAAAAAAGGCTCATTCTAAGCCAGTAATATTGATACTAAGTTTTCCATGAAACTTCAAAGCTACTCCTTCTAGGGGAAGGCCTGTCTTGCTGGTATCCCAGCTACAGGAGAATGACATGGAAAAAGTGGGAGAAACTGACTGAATAATGCTTTATTTACAGCTTGCATATCTTTTTTGTACAAGATTTTCCCCCACAGCTTATATATCTGTCTCTACATCTCTCACCATATGACATCTCAACCTGTTTGTTGTTCTGTCCATGCTTTTCAAGCCTCCCAAATTTTTCTGCAGGAGCTTTCCAATCCCACCTTGGCTCCAGGCTGCAGCTGGGCACCAGTGTAAATTTCAGAGAGTATTAAAGTGATAAAGGGCAAAATTGGGTTCAGTGTCACAGACAACGAAATGTGGCGTGGATCTGTCTTGCTTGTGGATCTTACACGATCCAGAGATCACCATGGCACTTGCTGTGACTTTTTTCCTGTTTTCAGGGAGAGAATTGCACGTGCCTTGTTTCTGAAAGCTGCAGGATATACTCTCACACAGACTCAGCTGAAGGAAGAATGGTTAGGGTTTTTTTGTTGTGGGGTTGTTTGTTTGTTTGTTTGTTTGTTTGTTTTTAATATTTTCTCCTAGAATCTGGTAGTCTGACACAGAGCCTGAAATACCTGTGAATGTGAAGAGCTCCAAACGAAAGTATCTGGTAGCTGATCTCAGAGAAATTGTCCAATTTAGCTACCTGCCTTTTTTGAATCCCATACAGCAGTTCTCTCTAGTCAAACTCCCAAGAGCTGCATCAAACATTTTGTTTTTCTAAGGTTACACAAATTGCTTTTCTTAACTTTCCATTGAAAAACTAGTAGATACTTTGGTTGACTAAAAAACTTTATTGAGATGGATGGCAAATACTTCAACCTTCTCTTGTCTCATCCTTTAATTTCCCTCTCTCTCCTGTGTCTTCTTGGAGGCTGATAGAACTTCAGCCTAGAAGAAATTTTGCTGGTTTATGTCTTGCAGCAATTAAAAATTTAAAGCTCTTTGTTGTAAGAGCTCTCGTACTTCATTCAATATTTGTAACTGGCTTGCAGAAATAAAGCTAAAATTCCAGAAAACAGATTGTCCATTTTTCTGTTTATTTAAAAAACTATATGACCAGGAGAAATATGTAAGTACTACTTATGCTTTATTGTACATGTAGAATTGCTGTATGATTGGAGATCCATCCTTTACTGCTCTTTAAATTAAGAACAGACTCATTTTCTTTTCCCTTACCTCTGCACTGGTTTGCAGCCACACTAATGGTATGAGACCTCTACGTTTTCTGCTTTAGAGAATATTTGTGTGTATTTAGCTCTACAGAAAACAATTCGCTCTCCCTGTTGTCAAGGTGATTTTCCTTTTGAAGTTGTCACTTCATTTAACGACCTCATTTTTTAACATTATCATGCACGAACATGGGATTTATCTTCTTTCTGTGTCAGTCCAACCATCTTCCCTAGTGTAATAGTTGATAGGACAAAGATCCTGATGTAGAAGAGTGGAACAGGTATTAGTGTGTGGCAGGCAGTGGGGTGTTTGTAAGAGCCACTACTCCAGAAATGCAAGGCATTTTATGGCTGCTAAACTTCACTTCCAAATGTCAAGCAAGTTTCAACCCTATTGTCCCTTTAAAGTTTTTTATTAGTAGTGGACCTGCATGTCATATTACAGCATCTGTCCTTCTAGATAATTAAGTGTCATTGTAAATAGTAATTGTCGTTGTAAATGTATTCGGATGGGAATCTGCCAGTAGAGATTTCTGTGAACGTATTTCTCTGTATCCATGTGTCTGACAGACAGCCTTGGTAAGAAGGCAGGAGTCAGTTACAGTGGTTCTGAATTTAAAGTGTTAATGCAGTTGAGCAAGAAAATAATTTTTTTGCTTCTCTGTTTTGTAGCATCCAGATGAGAAGAGGCTGGAAGGGCTCTCCAAGCAGCTGGACTGGGATGTACGCAGCATTCAACGTTGGTTCCGACAAAGACGCAACCAGGAAAAACCCAGCACCCTTAGGAAGTTCTGTGAGAGCATGTAAGGATGCATGTTCTCTTCTTGAGTCTTGTTGAGCCTGTGTTCTCATCAGTTTTCCCCCTTTGTTTTTCACGGGTGCTTTTGTAGACAATTAGAAAATTATACAAATTGGTAGAATATAACAAATGAGAAAAATAATCTTAATTCTCCTGAAGGAGTGAGATTGTACTTTTTGGGTATTTTCAGTGGTCAAAAGCTTTCAGAAACCATGTTGTTGTGATTCTGTACTATCAGGGCACCAGTCTGATCCTTTAAGACAAGTCACTTGGTGTTAGTGTGCTGTCCTTACAGCACTACCTTTAGCCATACAGTCTGATGGAGATCTGAGATGGAGGAGTAAAGATGAAAGACAGTTGGGTTGTTAAATAAAAAGAAGGTGAAAGATAAATTGTATAAAGATGTTTGCTCTTTATTAAACAGAAGAGCTTAAGTCTCTGAATGCTTAAGTGCTTTATTTGGTATTTACAGCTAAAATCCTCCTTCCTTAAGGTTTAGTAAATCAAGGCATGATGAGATCCGATACACCTAGTCATTTTGTTGCCAGCAGCTCCTGGCCTTAGAATTATTAATTTTTGAGATAAGTGAAGAACAACCTTTTTTTCTGCAAGGACTGTAGTTGTTAACTTGTCGGCTGTGGAGTCTTGAATTGCTTTATTAGCCTTAGAGCTAGCATACTTGGGTTGTATATTTTGCTTTCTCTGTAACGCAGCTGAAAGACCTTGCTCTCTTGCACTGGTGCCAATACATTTGGGTGAACCTACAGGTAGAAAAATTTAAGCATACCATGAAATACTGGCATGGATAGGATAGTAATGGGTGCTGAATTTGCTCCTTTGTGGCATACATTATCAAAAGAAGATGCAAATGGCAGCTATGAATGCAGACTCAAAGGAAAGGTCAAGCTGTAGTGAAGTGCTGACAGAATATAGTGCCAGCTTTGTTTAGAGGGAGCCATTAGCATTTCTGCAACATGTGTACTTAATAGTAATGATAAAACTTGTCCAAAAGAAGCTTGATGGCATAAACAATAGGTGGATACTTCAGGTTCTATCTGTTCATGGTTTGCTAGAGGTGCAGTGGGGGCTGCCTCTCCATTTCTACATGTATGCAGTGCTGTGGGAATTTGGTGTTACCTAACCAATTGTGTGTGCCTTGCCCTGAGAGCATTTCCAGTGATGGACTGTGTGCCACCAGCTGACCTGGCACATCTTAGACAGAATTGTCGGCATATAGACTACCACTAGGAGCTCAGGGTTACCCTTTTATCCCTTCAGTATGGGTGTTAAAGTGTTGTTTAGTTAAATCTGTCCATCCATAGAGCACTAAGTGAGGTACTTTAGAAAGTTTTGACCGAAGACATCCTTTGGTATAAGATCTGTAGCCTTTTCATAGCTATTGAGTTAATGGGATGGCTTTTCAGATATAGTGACTGTGTAGCAGGTGCCTTGAAGCTCTGAGCCACCTGGAGTATATGTTCCCACAACAGTCATAGGAAGGGGAGCACTCCAGTCTGCAGTAATTCAGATGGCAGTGGAGAGTTTTGACAGAAGGAAATGCGCCCTTACGTAATAAGCACGAACAGAGCAAGTAAAATGACAGTGATCTCTGCCTACGCCTTCATACTGCTGAGCTGCTGTTGTCCCTCCAGAGAAGGCTTCAGTTTTGCTGGCAGCAGCACTGATTGACTGTGGCTTGGGAAGAGAAGTGAAAGAACACACAGCAAATGTGGATCTGCTTAAAAAGAACTCCACTCTTTTTGCATAGAAATGGTTCAATTTACTGCTAGACAAAGCATTCCTTGGGCCCAGAGTGGCTTTTCCATGATGAAAGGGAAGAAAAGCTGTGCCAGAAGGGCTGTAGGCCATTTTTGACTGCCTTATCTTTCTCACAAATGAATTGCATGGGCACTATCTAAGGGTGGAGTAGCTTCAATCTGACAAAAGCTGAGAGAGAAATTTAATGATAAACACACTTGCCCGAGATGAATGACACCAAAGATTCAGCCCCAAACACACTATGCCAGTAACTTCATTATTAGATTCTTATTGTCACAGATTTCTCAATTTCTCTAACTCTTCCCTTCTTCACAAGCAATTACAATTCTGGTCATAAGCAGATTGCAGAGAAACTCCAAAACCTACATTGCTTCTTGAGGGGGGAGGGGTGTTTGGTTTTTATTTTTTTGGTTCTTTTTGGTTTTGTGGAGTTTATTTGTTGTTATGTTTTGTGGGTTTGTTTAGTTTTGTTTTCTTTTGAGGTTTTTGGTTTTCTTTGCATTTTTTTGTTTGTTTGTGGGGGGGTTGTTTGTGGTATTGGTTTTGTTGGTTTTTTCCCAAATGGAATAATTCCTTTGCTGCCAGTCTTTGTCAGATATTCGAGCCATGGGCAGATGAAGGTTATATGAAGAAAAAGGCAGCAATAAAATCCCCTGTTTATAGATGCTGTTTGTGTCACAGCATTATAGTGAAAATAAATTACTTTTTCAGGCGCCTTAACCAGTATTCACACCATAGAGTTTTGTCTGTCAATTTGAAAGAGAAGGGGTAATTTGATTATTGGAGCCATAGAGATCCTAATGGTGAGACTTCAATGGTATTACGTACCTGCCTAAGCTTTCAGATGTTATGGTGATAAGTGTAAATATGAAATATGAAGTAGATAATTTCACTAGGTGGTGATTAATATATATAATCACCAGGTGGTGATTAATGATCCTTTCAGAAAGTAATAAATGCAGCACTGAGTATTATCTAACTAGCAAGTAAGCCCTTGTATCCCAAGGTTTTGGTGATTCTGGCGTGAAACCTGGAGTCACAGTTTGTAGTCACTAGAAAAGGTATCCACTTAATATAACCTCAGATTGCAAAGTTCAGGCACTTAGCCTACTATATTAGCTGCAGGGGATACTCTGTCCTCAGCTTTTCTTTCTACTTTGTGAATTTAGACCATTTGCACTCCTTTATTCATCTTGAAAGATCCAAGATGCATAAAGGAGGAAACAAAGTGGTCAACTGAGTTTGCAAAATGGACTTTTCTACTTCCATATATTTCTGTTGGGTTTTTATTATTCTTTTGTCTCTGTCCCTATGGCCCAGCCTAGCATCAAGAATATTACTTTGCTTATTGTCAGACAGAATACAGGATGCAGGAATGTCTTTGTTAATGTTTGATGTGTCAGAAAGACATTTATATGGTTTCTAAGGAGTGGCTGGAAGAAACATATGGCCGAGAAAGATGTTTTTAGTTTATGCAACATTCTGCGTGTGAAAACATGGAAATGTGCAGACTGAAGAGCCAAAGACCTATTTTTTCCCCCTTTTTATTCTCTAGAAGAAGCTTGGATACTAAAGTGTCTGTAAGTAGGGTGTCTTTTAGTTTTGATGTAGGGGAGAGAAGAGCCTCTGTTTTGTATCCTTGCCAGACATTGGTTTTCCTAAGGAATTGAAATTTTGTTTATACATGTTGCTTTGGAGGAAGATTTTATCTGCCTGTGACTGAATATATGTGTGTGTATGCACATGCATGTGTACAGATACAGAGAAATACAGATTGGGGTTTTTTTTTTTGCTTGTTACGCACATTTGTGTGAAAATTTTGTGGGCTGTCTGAGACTTCTTGAGCATACTGCTTTTTTCAACTAGCAGAGTAAATCTCTCCTACAAAGTTGCACTGGAAAAATAACTGTGCAAGGGAAGGAAATGAAGGCAGCTGTTTGGTTGTTGAAATTCTGAACTATGCTGATACAAATCTTAACAAAATGCATGAAAAAATTCATCCCTCTGTGCTTTATGTTGAGCAGTAAAGCACTAGAAAATAAATAGGCTTTTAGCTCTGAATTTTTAATAGCATCAGGCTCTCATAAACCAGCTTCTAACACACTTCTGATCTGAACAGACTGCAGCCACTGACAGCAATTTTAATTCTTCTCTAACACTTGTTCTCTGATAAATCAATAATAAACATCTTCCATGTACTTCCCCTCCAACACACAGCTTGCCTAGCACTCACACTTGCAAAGGCAGACTCTGGGCAATCAAGCCCAGCTGCTACAGCGTGGTTTGCCACGTGTGCCTTCAGCTTTGTCTGTTGGAACATGTGTATTAGGCACACTTGCACAGGCTGGCTCAAGCTGTAGTTCAGCAGCACGGGCTGCCATTGTAGATTCAATAAGCAGTAAAGGCCACCTCCCTGAGCTCTGCATCCTTGCCCTCAGATTTGCCCTGCCAGGCAGCTGGCTGTACAGCTGTTTTGTAGGGGGGCCCACCATATTCTCTGGGGTTAAAGGTTACCCTGTGTGCACACACAGGGTGCTCATCACTCAGATTTTCCTATTGTGGGTCATAAGGTTGCTGGAGTTCTGTTTCTTGTGGTTATGGAGAGTGTGTATGCAGTCAAGTAACAGAAGGGAAGCCAGGGAAGCATGGGCAGTACTTGTATCCATGGTGAAAGCTCAGGTTTTGATGTGATGGAGGAGAGAAGCAGGGGAAGCAGCTTCAGTCACCTGGCCCCTCCTGATGTGAGAGGGGGAGAGTACATGGTGTGATGGAGCAGGGTG